>JAGIQG010000021.1:11854233-14317983 GCA_024679065.1 Sphyrna mokarran | reverse complement strand
AGGAGGTTGAAGAATGATCTTATAGAGGCCTATAAAATAATGAGGGGCACAGATCAGCTAGATAGCCAATATCTTTTCCCAAAGATAGGGGAGTCTAAAACTAGAGGACATACGTTTAAAGGGAGAGATACAAAAGTGTCCAAAGAGGCAATTTTTTCACATAGAGGATGGTGAGTGTTTGGAACAAACTGCCAGAGGTAGTAGTTGAGGTGAGTACAATTTTGTCTTTTAAAAAGCATTTAGATAGTTACATGACTGTGATGGGTATAGAGGGATATGGGCCAAATGTGGGCAATTGGGATTAACTTAGGGTTTTTTAAAATAAAGGACAGCATGGACAAGTTGGACCAAAGGGCCCCTTTCCATGCTGTAAACCTCTATGACTCCACTTCCTCATTTCTATCTGAGGGGAACCTACATTTGTCTTCACCAATCTCTCTCTCTTCACATAACTATAGAAACTTTTGGTGTCGGTCCTTGTTTCCTGCAAACTTACTTTTGTATGTATTTTCCCCTTTTTAATCAATCCCTTGATCCTTTTTTGCTGAATTCTAAACTACCCCCTATCCTCCTCCTATTATTTTTCTTGGCCAACCTATATGCTGCTTCCTTGGATCAGACACTTTGTCTAATTTCCTTTGTAAGCAATAGATTGGTCCTATTATCCACTTTGCTTTTGAGCCACAAGGGATAAACAATTACTGCAGTTCCTCCATGTGCACCTTGAATGTTTGCCATTGCCAATCCACTGTCATTCCTTTAAATAATTCTTCCCAATCCAAGGCCAACTTATGCCTCATATCCTTATAGTTTCCTTTATTAAGATTCAGCACCCTAATCTCCGAATCAGTTACATGAGCAGACTGGGAATGGAATGATACAGAAGAATGTCCAGTTGGACCAATGAGCAGCGCAGGCTTGGAGGGCCAAAGGACTTCCTGTGCTGTATTGTTCTTTGTTCTTTCTTCTTTGAATTACTTCACTCTCCATCTTGATAAAAAAAAATTCTGTTATGAGGCAATGAAATGATTTTTAACCAACACAACAGCAAAAACCCATGATCTGTAGGTGAATGTAGTGAATGGTACAAAAGCTGTTCATTTGCCACTGACTGTAATATCTGGACCACTATATGGATTTTGAACTCTTTTATTGTTCATGTCGAGCAAACATGGCTTTGGTCTTTGGGAATTGACGGAAAGGGAACCACACGTTCAAACCCAAGTTGACTTACAGAAATTTGTAGGCATTTGGACAGGTGTGGCCATAGTGATTGTGAATGACCATTGTGCATTGGTAAACAATATGTACAAACTTGCATTACTAATATCAGTCTTCAACCTATGAAAGCTGTGAAACTAAAATTCAAATAAATCCTGAATATTTGGTCTACCTAGTTATGAGAGATTGAGGATATGATGGGTTGATGAAATAGAATAGAACACAAAACCCAAATTTAAGTAAAAGGACTAGCTAAAATTATAATTACTCTATTTCAAATGTGAATTGAAAGGCCTTGAATCCCAAGAATGTGCAGAATGTTCTGAAGAAGCAGAACATTCTCAAACTGAGACTAATTAGAAACGGGTTGCAAAGAAGATGTGTGTACAGCTGTTGTTTTGTAATTGACCTGTTTACACTTCAGCATCAAATCAAAGACAGTGACTTTGCTGTGCAAATATAACTAGACAATACATATCCCATCAGATCATTTCTGTAACTTTAGAAATTTGAAGGCATAAGTCTGCTTTCAAGCCTCGAAAGCAGACAAGTAGCAAAAGATTTTGAAAGATGCAACAAGAAAAAAAATCTGTCTGAATTACATGCAAATCAGATACACAGAGAGTGCACATGTTAGGTATGCAGAGAAATTAGAAAAACATGTACAATAATTCCATATTTCCTAGCTATGTTAAAAAGTGGGACTTCAAATGAAATTACGTTAAGCAAATCAAATTTTCCCAAAAGAATTAATGTATAAATTGGATTTAGGTTTCCCAGTGATACCAACTCCCCACCCCTTCCCCCATCTTCGCAAGTCTGTGTTGCCTGTATGTGGAAACAGGAAAAAATGGTTCTTTTGGACATTTGGAGAGGGGGAGGGCGGGACCGTGAAGGGAGAAGGGCAGCAAGCAGAGTGGTGATGTGGCCATCAAGGGGTCAGGAATGATGTACTAGTGAACATCACCCTTTCAACAAGAGTTATCATCCCTATCACTTGATGTCATTATAACAAAAGGATAAACGGATCAAGGTTAAGCAAGGTGTTACTGTAAAGGAGAAATTTAAACGAAAGGCAAGAGTTTAAGACAAGCACACACAAGGGCAAGAATAAGTGTGTAGAGGAATCATTGACCAAAATAGAAAGAAAAAAGGAAAATAAGCAAGGACAGGAAGAGAGTGTGACAGTATCTGCCATGAATAGTGTGGCTGGAGCACAAATCTAATAGGTTATACCGACTAATGTTTCTGTCATTATAACATACCATATTTCAGACTCAGCATAAATGGTACTCTAGAGGATCCATTCTGTAGTAAATAAAACTTCTATTAATTGTTAGTATATCTAAAATGTTTCCGTTTGCCTTTCATGCATTTTCTATCAGATATTATTCATCAAGATATTAAGCATCAAAAATTATTGATGCTTTTTGTGTAATTTATCACTGTTTTTAAAATATCTTGTCCCACTAAAGCAACACAATCGATTGCTACACCCAGTAACCATTGACAATTCCACCTAAAGATACAGGTTAAGCAATATTCTTGTTTTCTGAGCTGGGTTGTTCTCCATGGAGCAAAGGAGATTAAAAGGAGAATTAATACAGGTGTACGAGATTATGGAAGATTAAGATAAGAATAACAAAGATAAAATAATGGTTCAGTTGTAACATTAATGGTTCAATATTGCTGCATCAGTCTTTTGTAATGTTTAACCCAATAACTATATCTGAATTAAAGTCTTGGACGAAGCACCCTGTCGCTTTTTTTTATTAGTGAGATCATTCATCTTGGCTTCATAGATAAATAAATTTTAATACATTCGGAGAAATAGAATTTGAATGTTGCTATAGATACAAACCACAGCAGATGATGTATTGTACAGATTAGAAGACAGTAGCAAATTTTCACATTTGAACTTAGTGCATTCTGGCAATTTCATTTTTCATATAGTGATAACACAAAAGTAGAAATTATTTAATAAAACTGCTTTCTTTTGAGAGTTGTGATAAATTATGAATCAATTTTTGTGCTGTTGGGCCATTTTGGGTTCCTGTTTATTCAACTGCATAAGTTCTTGTCCGTAATATATTAAATATACTGTGTAAGTTGAGCACGCTTTATCTAGACTTTACCATTCTATTGTGAGTTCAGGTAGCATTGTAATATACTTTTCCTATTACAAAAGCAATCTGTAGCACATATTGCCCTCCACATGTGTATTCTACCTCTGATGAGATTCAAAAGCTGCCTATCCCTATATAATTTTCTCTGACGGAATTAATTTAATTTTGATTTTCTTTTAGCAAAGCTATAGGACATATGCTAATCTTTATAAGGATTTGTAAAATTGTTGAATCAAAAACAAAATGTTGTAAGAGATTTTATAATGTTTGTCCTTACCTGCATCATACTGATGTCTGACGGTTGACAAATCAAAATGGAAACTTTTCTGTCTATGCAGATTATCCACAACCGAGGGAAAAGTGACTTCCAGATAGGGTTATAGTCATTTCAGTAATGAAGGAAGTCATTTGGCTTACTTACGTCCATATTGCAATCTAATCACTCCTACTTATTGTATCCCAGGAAGTTTATTTCTCTCAGGTGCTCATCTAATTTCCTTTCAAAATAATTAATTGTACCACTTCTGCCACCCTTGTAGCCAGCAAATTCCAGATCATTCATCATTCAGTATAAAAACAAGTTGTTCTTTTCTCTCCAGTATCTGGTATCTAAAATCTCAAATATATGCCCCAAGTCCTTGAACAATCAGTTAATCTTTGTCATCCTTATCTAAGCATGTTATAATCTTGTACACCTTAACAATTCCCACCCAATCCCATGGAGAACAACTCAGCTCCTTCAACTTATCCTAAAATCCTTCACCCTGAAATCATTCTGGACATCTTCTCTGTCAAGGATCTCCTTTAAGTATAGCAACCAGAAATGGATGCAATAAACTAGTTCTAGCCGAACTAGAGCTTTATACAAATTCAGCAAAGCTTTCATGCTTTTGCACTCAATATCAAGATCCATGCTGTGCTAACAGTTCTCCCAATGTGAATTCTCACCTTTTAAAGAATTATATTGTCTGACACTGTACTCATTTTACAACTATGCCATTTAGTCTATATTGTCTTGTATTCTCAATTCCTTCTGCCAATTTGCATCACCTCTCATCTTTGTATATTAAATTCCAGATTCTACTTATCTGTTCGTTCGCCAACCTGTCTGCGTCCTACTGCAGTTAACTGCTCTCTCTCTCTCTCTCACTCTCTCACACACACACACACACACACACACACACACACACACCACACACACACACACACACACACACACACACACACACACACACACACACACACACACAATACATCATTGTCAATCACATCTCCAAATTTGGAAACGTTGACAAATATAGAAATATCACTGTTTTCTAAATTCAAGTCTGTTTTTATATATAGAAAAAGTAGTGGTCCTAGCACTGATCTTTACAGATCACCATCCTCCAATCTGGTTTGAAGCTAATTGGTTTTTTTAGCGAAATTGAGATTGACCACTATATTCCGCAAGCCTCAAACTTGTAGGCACATTTTACATGATGCAATAAATCCCTGCTTTAACTTGTTTTGTTTTGACATCACTGATATATTGGGGCTGGTAGATGCATTTAGCATTGGGATTTTTGTTCCAGCATTGTTTTGCACTTGGGCTGATGGAGCCCCTCCCACTCCCCAAGACACTCTTCAAATGGTATCCCGTTGCTCCATGTGGCGCTCTCGGTGCTGCTCAACTCTACAGCCAGCATGCAGTTGCTTTCCCGTAATCAACCTTGCTGTAGGTACATCAGTTCATGAACATATCAGTAGGAGTGATCACTGCATAGTCCCTGTGGAGATAAAGTCTCATCTTCGATGTCGAGGAATCCCACTGTCTGTTGTGTGGCAATGCCACTGTGCCAAATTTCAAGCAAATCAAACAACAACACTGGTATTCTGAGGCATTGTGGGCCATCAGCAGCTGCAGAATTGTAGTCAGTCATAATCTAGGATGCAAATGATCTGAACCAGCCAACTATCCACCCCAACTATAACCAGCCTTTCCAGCTCATCCTTCCCATCTGTATTTCCATCATCTCTATCTTTTCCGTATCAATTGATTTGTCTGTGCCCTCTTCCTTACAGAAAATATTTTAACTTTAACTTGCCCTGCTTGAGCATACATCACTTCTTGGCCAATAACTGGTCAACTCCACCACTTCTCAATTATACTTAAATGCCGGTAGAAGATTTTAGGCTTCCCTTTTATGTTTGAATACTGTTAAATTCTCAAATTCTTTTCTTCCCAGTTCTGTTTTTCCCTTCACTTCCCTTCTCAACTTATTGTGTTTAGCCTGGTTTTCAGATGAATGTATCACCTGATATGCATCAGTCATATTGCTGCTTTCGTTTTGATAGCTCAAGAGGTTTATCTTTGCAAAATTTAGTACTTCATCTGAAACCTTTTCACATAGAACAATGTCCTGAAATCTGTTTGAGATATAATTAATAAACGGGCACTGTGTTGAAGAAGAAAGGGTGATGAAAACCATGGTGAAGGGCAAATTCCAGAATCTTTTGAGAACTGAAACTATAGCTGCTAATGATGGATTGAAGTGGCCGTGGGGGGCGGTGGGGGTGGGGGAGGTGATGTTAAAATAACCTCTGCTTCTCAATGTTCAAAACTGGGTTCACAGTATAAATTATTTCCAACAGTAAACTAAATTCCTCGGGAAAAGATCACAGCTTTTCTTTTGCTATGCAGTTGGGTTGCTGCAAAGAGGAATTGGGCTTGACAGATTGAGTGATTTTCACCAAATCAGATAGGATGGACTTGATTGCCCAGAAGGGTTTTTTTCAACTGTTTTGCAATATTTGGTGAAAAGAAATCTTGATCGAGCGTAATGGGACAATGTGTGCTAGCTTCTCTTGCTTCCTACTCTGAAGAACTATACCTGGTTTCCTGATTATAAGAATACTTAGGTTATTAAATCCCCATACTCATGATTTAAATTGGTTTGTCTGGAACTAATGTTTTGTTAATTCTACATACTGCTCAACTGAGAGTCATAGAACAGCACAGAATTTACAAATAAGCCGATATTATACATCTAAAGCAATGGGCGATATGTTAGCACAAAACTGGGTTGTCTCAGATCAGAAAACTATAGAAGCAACAGTATACTTACATGTTAATAAGACATTAATTGTGAAAAATGTGTAATGACACATTGCTTATGCTTTATGAATAAATTAGCATGTGTAATCTTGATTCTTGATATTGAGGGCATTATCATTTGCTGTAGACTAGAGCTTACCCAGTATCTGACTTTCAGAATATAAGCTTACCAAGATGAAATACAAACAATCTGCCTTCTTCAGAAGCTAACCAGAACATTTTATGCTATCTGTACATCAATATTGAGATTTATTACATTTTACACTATATATTCAAATGATTTTGATGTTCCTTAAAGCTCTTGTGCACTAAATAATGCTTTATCAGAATACAAAATTATTTACCAAAACTGCATTTGTCAGTCTTTTTGTTTTTTCAAAATTATTTATCTCCCTGTGATAGATATTTCTGGTATCCAAGTTTAGATTTTGCAAAATTTACAACACAAAAGGTTTGTAATTTTAAATACCTGAAAATCATTTCCTGTAGCAAATTTATGGTTTCCAATTTTGAACTTTCTCAAGGACTGGTGTTATTTATGAGATAGGGTAATCTTTATTTAATCTGTGTCTTGTTAAAGAACAAAAATATCCATGCGTTTCCTTTCTATTCTCCCCATCGCTTTTATAATTGAAATTGAAGACATGGTGCATGAGTGTAACATAGCTACTGTGAATTTGCAGTGACATTATTTACTCATACTGTTGAAAGGAATGATATCACAGCAAGCCTCTTAACTGAAATGAACACTGAGTGCTGTGACCTGAGGAACAAGGAAAAATGAACAAAGGTTACTGGGAATGACATGGAATGAAATCCATTATCACCTCTTTTACCTACAAATAGAATTTATAAAATATACAGTACAAAAATCTGCACCAGAATTTTTGTGTGATTAGATAAATTATACTAATTATTGCTCCCAAGATATCTCCATAATGATCTATTAAAAAAACCTTAAGTATTAATAGATTGAGTAAATATGGAGCGCATCTCTATCTTGACTAAATATATCTCAACAACTTAGGAATGTGAATCTTGAGCCAAATGATTGCTGTGAAACTGGACCCCATTCAGAGCAAAAACAAAGATCTTGTCTTACTCACAAGTGAATAAATAAATAGTAACGGCTGGTAAAGTGGAATTGCCATGGCAAAAGCAGCTTGAAGGTGGAATAGTGATTCATTTCATGAGAACTGGGAGGAACCACGAATCAAAAATGAGCTATTTCAGTGATTTTTACTGTTCCATGCTTTGTTCTTATGCGATCTGTTTTTGTAATTATGTAATTTCGTATGTGTGTGTTTATAGAATGTTAAAAATTTCAGCACAAAAAGGATACTTAATCCCATTTCCTATCTCATCTTGTATCCTTTAATATGTTTCCTCTTCAATTCTTTCTGATGGCTTATTTTTTGACATTTGCTTTGTGGCGCATGTTATCTGAGCTGACAATATTCTTTAATTACCCTCATGCCTCAGTATTACTAGATGTCAATCAGCCAAAACTTTGCCATTTGTATGAAGCTTATTCATCAATAGTTATTCGGTGGTTTTGTCTGGCATCTGGTGTCTCTTGTACCTGAGCAGAGTGTGGGTACTGATCTGCATTGCAATGTTTGGTGAAAAGAAATCTTGCTTGAGCATGATGGGACTGTATATGCTAGCTTCTCTTGCTTTTTACCATGAAGAACTTCACATGGTATCCTGGTTATAAGAACGTTTAGCAGGTTATTAAATCCCCGTACTCAATATTTTAAATTGGTTTGTCTAGAACTAATGCTTTTAATGGTCTGTTAATTCTACATCATGCTCAATTGAGATTCATAGATTAGCACATAATTTATAAATAGACCGGTATTATACCTCTAAAGCAATGAGAGATATAGACTGAATGCAATGTTTTAATTTCACAATCTAAAGTACTTTGCTTGAAGCTTCATTGTCAGGTGCCAAAATACATCAGCTCTCTATTAGAGCAGTACAGCAGAAACAGACCTTTTGGCCCACCAAGCCTGCTTCAATCACATTGTCTTATCTAGACCAACTGCCTGTATCCCTCCATTCATGTTCATGTGTCTATCCAGATAAGTGTTATATGTTGCTAACATGTCTGCCTCAATCAGCTTACATGGCAAAGCAGTCTAGGCTCCGCCACACTGTGTTAAAACAAAAACTTCCCCTCACATCTGTACTGAACCTTGAACTTATGGCCCCTTGTGATTGTCATTTGGGCTCAGGCAAAATGCTTCCAATCGTTCACCTCCTCTATGCCCTTATAGTTTTATAAACTTCTGTCAGGTCACTCCTCAATCTCAATCTTCCTAAAGAGTGCAATCGCAGTTTATTCAATCTCTCCTCAAAGCTAGTACTCTTCATTATCAGGCAACATCCTGGTAAACCTTTCCTGTACTCATTCCTAAACCTCCACATCCTTCTAGTCGTGTGGCGACCAGAAATGCACACAGTCTTCCAAATTGGCTCACTCAACATTTTATGTAACTGTAACATAATTTGCTCATTTTTATACTCATGCCCTGGCTGATGAAGGCAAGAATGCCATTTTCTATCTGTGTTGCCACTTTTAAAGATCTATGGATCTGTACTCTCTGATCTCTCCTGATAGTTCTACCATTTATTTTATAACTCTCACCTGAATTGGATCTACCTAAATTCTTCCATCACTTCGCATTTGTCAGGATTCTATTTGCCATTTCTCAGCCCAATTTTCTAGCTTATCTATAAACTGCTGTATTCTCTGACAATCATCATCACTACACGCAACTCCAGCAATCTTAGTATCATCCACAAACTTGCTAATCAGACCAGGTATGTTTTCTTCCAAGTCCTATATAAATATTACAAACAACAGAGATCCCAGTACTGATCCCTGCGGAACACCACTAGTTACAGACTTCCATTTAGAAAAAAACCGAACACTAAATAATCCAATTCTTATTTTACTAGAATCTGCTAAATTGTGTGCCAACAAATAACTAGGTTGCACTGTGTTAGATTATAAATGTGTCCCTAGATTAGAAACTTTAATTGGTAAACTCTTGTACTATCAAAATATTAAGTAGTGCTTGGAAAAAAGTGCATAATACAAATTTAAACATTCGTAAATTATTTCTATAATGTAAGTAATGCAGGATTCTGTAAATTTGGCAACTATATCCATTGAGCTATTGCCTATTTTTAGCTGATGTGATATTTCTGTCAGAAGACAGTACGTATCCCAATATTGTGTAGGCAAAATGTAGCTGGATATTCTTTACTCTTGGATAATTCCAAGTGTCATTCCCTCCACATAAATTCAGCTGTCGTTGCAACGTCTCACCCTGTATTTTCAGACATATTCATGGAAATAAGTCTGGAATCCCCCTCAGTTTTTCAGGAATCAATACATTTTTCCACGTCTTGTATTTTCTGAGATAAAACGAAGGCACCAGTTACCATTGGCACTCTTCTTTCATGCCAGCTGCCTCGTTGTAGCATTTGAGATCCCAATGTGTGCAAAATACTCCCTTCTTATTGACACAGGATAGCATATGCAAACTTGCACATTATATTAGTGCCAAACAACTGTCAGAAGATGCAAATTCCATTAAAGCCTAAATAAGAAGCTGACAAAAAGAGAATTAATGCTAATTGTTTTCAAAAACAGATATTCATGAATATGGTAATAACATTGACACACTTCAGAGTGTTCTAAATCATCTGGCAAATTGATTGAGCTAAAAATGCCAATACAATATTTTAATATAACCTAACTTGGGAGTTGTACAGTACCAAATTAGATCATTCAGCCTATTATCTAGTGTCGATGCTTTGAAAGAGCTTTGAAAAAGCTATCCAGTGAGTCCTGTTTCCCTGCTCTTTCTTGATAGTCCTCAAAGCATTTCCTGTTCAAGTATTTATTGGATTCATTTTCAAACTTGACCTAGAGCAATGTTGGAAGATGCCAAGCTTGGCCAACTTGTGACACTTATGAGGGCATTGCTAACGGCAAGCAGTTTTTTTAAAAAATGGAATTATCTTTCATAATTTGGCCAAAAGCTGGAGGAATATTTATTTAAGTATCTTTTTTCACTTTAATCTTCAGTTCATCATGTTTAAACTTGAAAGTAAGCTTGATCATTGATTTGTAAACTCACTGTCCTTCTCAATTCTCTTGATTGTTTTGAATTAAGTATTTGTGTCCTGGCCCCAGGATAATATTTTGTCATAATTTTACAAAGATGGCTACAGATGTTCTGAGCCTTTCTTAATATGGCAGCTAGTATTAACATAAAAAACATGTTGCTTTATGGATTTCTTGTACCTTCATATTTTACTTTAATTTCATTTCTATTCAAGGAACTTGCATGATTTTGTAAATTCTGGCCAAATTATGAAAGATAACCACTTTTTTTTTAAGATACTGCTATATTTTTCTGCTATGTTGTGGTTATTCATGAAGACCCACCTTCTCAACATAGCCCCTGACCTGAAGTGTGGTGATCCTCAGGTTAAATCACCATCAGTCAGCCCTCTTTCAAAAGGGGGAGCAGCATATTGTCCTCTGGAAATATGGCAACTTTTGTATTTTTCTGCATATTGGACTGCCAATGTAATGTCACTTGCAGCTCAAGCCTGCAGTAGAATCACAGAATCTCTGCAGTATAGAGCTATTCGGCCCATCGAGTCTGCACTGAACACAATCCCACCCAGGTCTATTCCCATAAACCCATATATTTACCCCGTAATTCCCTGATACTAGGGTCAGTTTAGCATGACCAATCAACCTAATCTGCATATCTTTGGATGGTGGGAGGAAACTGGAGCACCCGGAGGAAACCCACACAGGCACAGGGAGAATGTGCAAACTCCGCACAGGCAGTGACCTGAGGCCAAATTGAACCCAGTGCTGTGAGGCAGCAGTGCTAACCATTAAATATTACCCAACAGTATCTTTATAAACAATTAAATTAATTTCAGCAAAATGTCAGTTAACTTATACTTTGGAATAAATTAAAGCTTTATTGTATCTATTATGTGAATTGCTCAATGAGATAATCGTCACAAACTAGAGTTGAAGATAGTGCCTTAAATTTGTGTATGAGGTTAACCATACACACAAGTAATATCTCCCATTACTGTGGTGTCCTCAATACAGTTTGTTATAGTGCAGATGAATATTCACCCTTAGCTCTGCTGTGCCTTCACTGCATTAGTTGATATCTCCAAGTATTGCTGCTTTTTGGAGCTTTTGTGCTTGTTGTTTAGGATTGCCACACAGTATTAGGGCATTCAAACAAACCAGTCCATGTTGAAGTCCATCTTTTACATAAGCAACAGTCCAAATTTTTTGTATCCATTTTATTCCCAAAGCTTTTGTTGGTTTTTTTTCCTCCAACCACCTATGTAGTTTATTTTCAACTCTGTTCTTTCTTTATGTCAACAGTATTACAGTTAGTAGCACATTCACCTCAGAGCCACGAGGTTGTGACTTGCAGAACCACTTTTGGCATGAGCAGGAAGAAATGATGACTGTGCTGCACTCTTGGAAGTGTGATCTTTTCGAGGCCCTGTCCTTGCCATCTGGTGGACATAAGATTTTGAGCGGCATATTGGTACCATGGTTAGTACTGCTGCCTCACAACGCCAGGGACCCAGGGTCAATTCCGGCCTTGGGTCACTGTATGTGTCTGTGGGTTTCGTCTGGATGCTCCGGTTTCCTTCAACAGTCCAGAGATGTGCGGGTTAGGTTGATTGGTGATGCTAAATTGACCCTTAGTGTCAAGGGATTAATAGGATAAGTACGTGAGGTTATGGGAATGGAGCCTAGATGGAATTGTGTCAGTGCAGACTCGATGGGCCAAATGGCCTCCTCCTACATGGTAGGGATTCTGTGATTCTTTCAATTTCAAAGAAGTAGTAGGGGACAATATTTTCCTTTAATCAACATCACCAACAAATTATCTGATGATTATCACACTGCTGTTTGTGTGAATTTGCTGTGCATAAATTGGCTATTGTCTCTCCTGCATTGTAACAGTGACTACACTTGCAAAGAATTTCATTAGATGTAAACTGCGTTGGAAGTCAAATGGTGTGCAATAAGTTGTCCGATGAGCAACTGAGTCTCTACCTTGTCAGCTACCAAGAGGTGTACAATACCACCATGATGAGAATACTCTTGTCTGATTTTTTTTTTTTGAACTTTCAAGGGAGAAATTCTAACATCCCTGTCTTGCATGATTCATGTTGACCATAGTTCACCATTCCATGGGTCAACCTTCACACTCTGCAGAGCACATGATCTTGCATGTTTGATACTGGTGTGTGTTATTTTGGTTGCGAGTTTTAAAAGTTATTTTCCCCTTTCATCCTCCTACTTATATCATTGAATTTTAGTGTCATATAGTTCATTGAGTCAGTACCGATGTACTTAGGCAATTTGACTGCAGTTAACCCCTGCTCCCATCATCTTTTGAAATATGTAACTCCAACAGGGTAATTAGACCCAGGTTCCAGTAGTGGGAACCATGAAAGTTTTAATCCTCCTTAACCAAGTGCGCAACTCCAGGAGGATGATTGGATCCAGGTCCCAGCAGTGGGAACCATAGAAAATTTTGTTCTTCCCTAAGTTAAAGCAGTGAGGTTAGCTAATTCAGTACAGATCAGATTTTCTGATTTTATGACTGCCCAGCACCTTAAATATCTGAACTCATTGATGAATTCCAATTAGCTTTATTTTTTGTTTTATGCAACTTGGAAAATGTGCATTGTCTCCGAATGTGCAAACTTACGAATTGAACAGGAGGTGGCCATTAGGTTAATCTGTTTTAGCAAAAGCAAATTTGCTTATGATTTGCATGTTGAAAGCAAAACCTTCAAATGTCAACTTAAGAGATGTTTTGATATATTTATAACTGTACATGTTGTGTGTTGCCATTTTAAAATAAATTTTTAATACTTGCTGAGTGAATTCTTTGGAAACATGAGTAACTTTAAGCAGAAGTTTCCCATCTGCAGTTCTAAATCATTGTGTTAAATTCAAAGAGCTGTGCCATTTCCACACGTTTTGATTATTTCCCCATTAATGTCCTGCCCCAGATATTTAATGCTGCAGCACCCAAAATCTAAACTTCTACTTTAGAGTCAAAGGATGACTGACTTAATTTCTAATTTGGCTGAGATTCAAACAATTTCTGCACAATCATTGAAACGATATAAATATTTTGTCCATTTTCCAGGAAATGATTCTAGTTATGATAACAGTATGATAAGGTCAGCATTTAGTAGGGAGAAGAGGGGTTGGAAACAAGTTTCACAAGTCATTTTTAATGCAACTTGAATACCCAATGGGAGGTGCAGTTGTTTGAGGTAGATCGTTGCCTCTCTTGCCCTCCTATTGTGAGCTCCAAATTAAGCAATTTACATAGATTGGTGCTGTGCAGCTTGATCTGCTGTGGTTACAGTCATCTTTTGCTATTCCTGCATAGATTCTAAACACACACACAGTGTATTAATGAAGCAGAGAACGGTTTGCCATATGTGTATGAGGTGCAGTTTCACCAAAGGGTGCCTAGTAACGATCGCTTCCTGCAGGAACTATAAATGTCCTTCACTGCTGTCCTTTTGATAATGTGAAGCTTTGAACTGAAATGGAACCTACTGTTTAGCTCAATGAAACCAAAGTGCAAATGGTTTTTAACCATAAGGCTTCTGTTTGAAAAAGAACAAAATAATCTGCTCAACTTCCTGTTTGGCTTTGAGAAAACAAATCTCAAATTTAAAAAGAGGGTGCAAAGAGTTCAATAAGTTTGCAACAAAGACAAAATCCAGGATTACAACAAAACCTATTGAACAGGCCGTTTGGTCACCTCTTGTTCCTGTTTTTCTATGAATATTTAATAAAATGGTGTTGCTATATGGATTAGAGAGAACAAAAACAGCTGTGATTCCTGCTTCTGTTAGAAGAACAGCTGGGAAATGTGTGCATGAAACTAGTATGTCTGAGGATTGCACAATCACAGTTCTTTAGGATGAAGTTATAACTTAATGCCCAAGGAATTTTACAGCAAGAAAATTGGCAATGGGAAATCTCTTAAAGTGCCTGAATGTGTTTGTTTGAGGGTGTACTCAGGATTGAATTGATGACTGCCGTTGGTGTTAACTCATTTCACCAATAGAGCCGAGAAATCCGACCATGCCCAAATGCAGGGGCAGAGTAAGGAACAATACATCTGCATTGTACGCAACCATTAATATTGTCCCAGGCAACACAACTGTATGACTTCAGAGACAGTTGCTGTGTATACTGAAGGTCTTCAATATTGCTGGTTCAATTAACAGAAAAGATGAGAAAGATCTGCCCTCTGAGAGGGCATAAACTCTCCAAACAAATTGCCAGCATTGGGAAGAGGATACCTAAAGAGATTAGTGCCAAAAGTTTCACTTCAAAGAAGCAGCTGCAATGCTGCACATAATTCAATAATTTCACCCAGAGTTGTGAGAAGAATAAGAATATTGCTATCTTATTCTCTGTTTATAAGTCTATCACTTCCTGGCTCACTGCTCTCAGTATTCACCTCTGCAGTGTCCCATTGTTTTCCTATTAACATAACACCATGTTCAACTTCTCTTCTTCATACTCAACATTCACCGCTATTGTAAACCTTGCTTCTCCACACTTCGTGGTCCACATTGCCAGTTATTTCACCTTGACGGAAATTTCCTAAACACCTCAGAAAACCATCATTAACATACACTAGGGTAGCTTTTGACTTTGCATGAAAAGGGAAAATAGAGAATAGTGAACTGACAGTCTGTGTTTTACAACTCTCTAAGTTTGATGATGGGAAAAAGATGGGGTGAGATGTATAAAGAGCTGCTGATTCGCTATTACTTATTTTATGTACTCTCAAAATCAAAGTTGCATGCTTGTAGGAGAAGATTATGTGCATTGCCAGATAGCAGGTTGTTAGTGGAGGAAGCATGTCCTCTCACGTTTAACAGGTTCCATTTTGTCTTTTAAAAAGCATGTAGATAGTTACATGGGTAAGTTTGGTATAGAGAGATATGGGCTAAACATGGGCAATTGGGACTAGTTTAATGGTAAATACTGGGCAGTATGGACAAGTTGGGCCAAAGGGCCTGTTGCTATGCTGTAAACCTGTATGACTAACTACGCTACCCATGACTAGCAATGACAGAGACATGACATGATCATGCTGACTGGCAATGCCAGAGGCACAAGTATGCAAGACTTGAGCAGAAGGCAGCAAGCCACACTATTGCCAGCTTGTTGGGAGCCACGATTGCATACCTTGTGGCAAGTATTCAGATGTTGGCTCTGAAGGTCCATACTATCAAAAAAGACTGATAAGCATAGACCGGGAAACGAGGTTCTCTAGACAAACTGCCTGCCTGTTAGCAAGCTTGTGGACAAACCAGGAATTAAACTGAAAGTAACCTGCCTCTCTGCCTGTTCACAGTACAAGTTGTTGGTTGGAGGTGTTGTGGATAGTTGGAGGGATATCAGAAGTTGCAACGAGATGTTGATAGGATGCAATATTGGGCGGAGAAGTGGCAGATGGACTTCAACCCAGATAAGTGTGTGGTGATTCATTTTGGCAGGTCAAATGGGATAACAGAATATAACATTAAGGATAAGACTCTTGGCAGTATCGAAGATCAAAAGGATTTTTGGGTCCGGGTTCATAGAACACTGAAAGCTTTGCAGATAGAAGCTGTCGTTAAGAAGGCATATGGTGTAGTGGCAGTCATTAATTGAGGAATTGAGTTTAGGAGTTGGGAGATAATGTTGTAGCTGTATAAGAACCTGGTCGGACCCCACTCGGAGTACTGTGTTCAGTTCTGGTCACCTCATTACAGAAAGGATGTGGAGCCATTGAAAGGATGCAGAGGAGATTTACAAGGATGTTGCCTGGATTGGTTGGCATGCCTTATGAGGATAGGTTGAGAGAGCTTGGTCTTTTCTCCTTAGAGAGACAAAGGATGAGAGGTGTCCTGATAGAGGTACAAGATGTTGAGAGTATTGATCGAATGGATTCTGAGGCTTTTTCCCAGAGCTGAAATGGTTGCCACAAGAGGACACAAGTTTAGGACGCTGGGGAGTAGGTACAGAGGAGATGTCAGGGGTAAGTCTTTGACTCAGGTTAAAAAGATAAAGGGTTGTAGGTAATCCTAGTAGGTAGGGACACGTTTGGTGCAACTTATGGGCAGAAGGACCTGTTTGTGCTGTAGTTTTTCTATGTTTCTAAGTAGCTAGTTGAGTTTAGCATATAGCAAGTTAGGCACTGGGGCAGACCAAAATCAGCAAGTGATTCTGCAATGTGCTTCAGATCCTAGTGAAGGAATTGATTGAACTCTCTTCTTCCATTTTGTATGTTTTAAAAATTGCCATACAATTGAACACAAGTTTTCTTAGTTTCTTACAAGTTAAAAGGCGAGTTTAGCTCAAAAATATATATTGGATTTGATTCTGTATCTGCTGTGAAATGTACAGTTGTTTTGAGATGAGTAATAAAACAGGATATGCTTCAGATAACTATCTTCATTTCCTGAACAGGAAAGCTGTTGGTTACCTGTACTCTAGTTTTGGGGGCTGGTATTGAAGAGGATGTTATGTTGATGTAGGCTTTGAAAGCAGCATACCTGTAGCACAAAGCAGGATAGAGAATGGGTGTACTGGTTGATTTAAATCAAACTTCATATTGCTCATGCTGCAACACCTAGATTTATCCATTGTGTTTGGACATATCCTTGAATGTTACATCAAGTGACCTCCTCTCACTTAACCTTACTCACCAAACATTTTATCGTGAATTTTTTCAGAGTTCGTTTTTAAAAAAGCATCATTTTTGGTCAGTAGACCTATGATTTTTCTTTGGAACAGTTGCAGTAGTGTCCTGCCAATTAATATTTGACTCCCAAATGCTTCAGGGCAGTTCTGGAGGATCCCCCAGCTCTAATCCACTTCCACTATCTCTTCTACCTGACTCTAGAACAAATGCTTGCAGTTCTTTGAGTTCTGCAGCTATCTCCACTCTTGCTAGTACAGAAACTCCTAATCTTTGCACAACTACGTTTTAATATGTTGTGTGTTGACTGCCATGTTGCTGTGTACTCTTGGCTTTTGAAAAATTGCAAAGTGGAAGATAAAAATGATCAAGGTCATAAGTTACGATTTTCATGGAAAATAGGGACAGTTGCAAAATTGATCCCTCAAATGTCAATAAAAGTTGTAGCCCATTTTATAATAAGAAATAGGATGTTAGTTTTGGCAGTCATTAAAATCCTTACCTTTTTGATTTGCTTTATTATTGTTACATGTATTAGCATACAATGAAAAGTATTGATTCTTGTGTATGTTGCAAAGCATACCATACATAGAGAAGGAATGGAGAGGATGCAGAATGTAGTGTTACAATCATAGTAAGGATGTAGTGAAAGATCAGCTTAATGTGAGGTAAATCCATTCAAAAGTCCGATGACAGCAGTGAAGAAGCTGTTCTTGAGTTGGTTGTACGTGACGTTTGATCATATCATAACGTTCCAAACAGACGATTCTCTGATTCAAACAACAGAACTATCATCCTGTATAGATTGTTAAAATTCATTTAGAACAAAAAGTCTCTTGCTTCATTATTTGATGTTTTAGTTGTTTTACTGAGGATTTACTCATCAGATGTCCCTTGGAAAACTGTTGGTGCTTAGAATGGTGAAATTGAATTATGTAAAATCCATCATTTACTTTGCATTTTTGACTAAAGCTTTTTTTTAAATGAGCAATCTGACAAGGCCAGACAGATTTCCTGTTCATAAATTCACACATTAGCATCCTTAGTTCTGCTTTTCTTCAACTAACGTAGGAAACACAGTTAAAACGCAAGAAGTCTTTTATCATTTCTGCTATTTTGTGAGCACATATTCGTTTATGCATTATTGCTGATCACTGCAGTGACTTATACGAGCATGTGCTCTTAATTATTTTTTAGCATATTTTCACTTCCTTTTTACTTATGAACGTGATGTGTCAGTTCTAGGAAATGATGTTGTTTTCTAATTTTTGATTTTTTTTCCCCACATTGCAATCTTAGATCAGGCATGGGAATACAATTACTCAATATCTGTTGCACCAAATCCAAGCAATATTCTTTTGAACGACTTTGAACTGCTTCTATTTCTAGCATTTATTTTTGATCTGGAGATAGTTGACATTAAAGTGGCTAACGATGAATTGTGATTATTATGCACAGTTTCATTTGATGGGATTCTGGTCATTTGGAATATAAGAATCAGAAATATGCAGGTTATTTTTCTCAACTTTTATTGTGACATAGATTTGAATCCAAGATGAAAATTGAAGAAGAAAGGATATTGTACTTCTCAACCCAACTTATTCAAAGAAAAGTGTTGCTTGATTTTGTCCTCTCATCTCATCATAAATGTTTAGGCAATTCATCCAGGCAGCTTTTGTCCATGTAAGAACTTTGACAGTGAGTGCTTTCAAGGTAAATGGGCTTTCCCACCAATTGGAACCTCATCGTTAAACCATACTCTAATTATTGGAATACTGGGCATTGGGCCTCAGAACACTGACTACAAGTAGAAGATTAAAAAATACATTATTTTTTGATAATTTATTTTTATATGGATTTTGAAATAGAGCTTGTCTTGGGGAAGCATTAAGTGCAGGGTTACCACAATGTGTGCTGGAAGTTGTAGGGCTAATTTTTTTATTCATTTGTGGGGCACGGGCATTGCTGGCTCACTAGCGTTTATTGCCCATTCCCTAGTTGTCCTTGGACAGCTATTGAGAATCAACTACATCACTATGGCTGTGAAGTTGGCTAAATGAGGTAAGGATAGCAGATTCCTTTCCCCAAAGGACATTAGTGAACCAGATGGGTTTTTTCCAGCAAGTAACAATGGTTTCATGGTTATCAGTAGGTTAATTCTAGATATTTTTTATTTAATTCAAATTCTGCTATCTGCCGTGGTGGGATTTGAATCTGGATCCCCAGAACATTAGCTGAGTTTCAGGATTAACAGTCAAGCGATAATACCACTAGGTCATCGCCTCCCCCTAAAATCATTAGCAAAATGACAGCTGCAACTTCCTGAAGAATTATTCCAGATGAGTACATATGCACCAGCTGGCATGAGAATTGTGCCATATTTGTTGCCATTTGTTTTTTCTAAGTTATGATGCATAGTCTCTTATATCGTTCGTCAATACTGAAGCCACATCTGTCATGACCGAGCTCTGCTGTATGAAGGAGCTACATTTTGCGTAGAAATGACAAGTGACCGGCATAATTTCTAAAGCCTATGAAGTACCAAAAGGTCAGGCCAGCACTGTGGGGCTCGCCTCTTAGGATTACTGTGTTTGCTTCAGAAGAATCCCATGTTCCTGGTTCATTTGAAGCTACACCCTATTGTGAAATAGGAACATTTCAAACTTCAAAAATGCCCTATGACCAATATTCTTTCCACTTTTGCATTATTCTTTTTGATGAAAGGCAGCATGAGTGACATAGTGGTTCACACTGCTGCCTCACAGTGCCAGGGACCTGGTTTGATTCTAGCCTTGGGTGACTGAGTAGAGTTTGCACATTCTCCCTGTGTCTGTGTGGGTCTCCTCTGAGTGCTCCAGTTTCCTCCCGCAGGCCAAAGATGTGCAAGTTAGGTGGATTGGCCATGCTTAATTGCCCCTTATTCTCTCAAGATGTGTAGAATAGAGTAATTAGTGGGGTAAATATGTTGAATTATGGGATAGGGATTGGGTAAGATGCTCTGTCAGAGACTGAGTACAGGCCTGATGGGCTGATTAGCCTCCATCTGCACTATAGGGATTCTGTGACATTCTGAGTTAAAAATTTGGAGTTAAGACTAACAACTATATGGCTGATGATTAAGAGAAAAACTTTGTGGTATGTGTAAAATAGCGTGTAACGGTGCTTTATATATAAGTAACACTGGTTTATTAACAGTACAAGTTTAAGCTTAAACAACTTTAAATAGTTACATTCTGAGTGCCCAGTGCAGGACAGTGATCCCTTGTAGTTTAGACTGATATTGAGCTGTACTTCTATTTATGTACACTATAGGAGACATGGGGGGGATTTTCCGAATGTGCCACGCCTGGTGCAAAATGCCCAGATCCTGGCAAATAACGTGCGTGTAAAAAATTGGTTTTGCCCCCAGCACGAAATGGGTTGCAATTATCCCAGCACCTTTCCACTGGTGCAGACTAAATCATGCCCACAAAGTGTGCAAGGCTGATTAGTATAAGATTGACTCAATTTTAATCTCATTAGCAAGTTCGGCATTTTGTTCCCCCTCCCCCCGCCTTTCGTGTGGGATGTCACATGGGTGCAAATCAGTATTAGCTCCAGTAACAGAGAGCAGACATGATGGTCCCATCAGGGGGCTCAGAGGTCATTGAAACCCCTGCCTAGTTGGGGGTATGACCAGGCAGTATCCCACCTGGCATACTGACAGTGCCCACTGGGATACTGGGGGGGTGTTGTCTGAATGGGGGGTGGTTGTATACAGGGATGGAGTGTGAAGGGGGCATATTAGGGATCAGGCAGGGGGACCCATTGCTCCAATATTCTCAACGTTATGACACTTTTTTGGGAAAATTTGCCCATGGGACTTCATGACTGTTCAGGGATGTTCTTCCCCATGATACTCATCCATTGAGCAATAGCAGGCTTTTTATATGGCGACTTACTAATGTAATGCTGAACTTAATTTTGGACTGTCACAAGTTGACAATTCCACTGCAAAATAACAAACATTATCATTAAAGCAGAAACAGATTCTTCTAAAAAAAAAAAATTCAAGTCAACCATTTTGTAATCCAGAGTACTATGACTGCACAGTCCTGTCACATGCAACCACACATTTCTGATGCAACACTATCTAAAGACAACAACTAAATAGACCCAATATAGCATATTTGCTGAGCACTTACGATTTCAAAACCAAATTATTTGTTCAGAAAACAATTGCCTCCAGAATGCATAATATCTGTATTCTCTGAAAATATAAAACCACCTTAGGGCCGTTGAGTTTCAATGGCTACAAACCGTTAGTTTTGGTCTAATTGTGCAGGAAAGCATTAACCACAAAATATTCACAAGTCCTTTAATAACGCACCAACAGAATTTAAGGCCCATTAAATTTATGCTTGAGGCTAAATGCTGCCTGCAACTGTGTTTTTGACTAAATTTAAGTAAGGTTAACCTCCTAGAGTGAGCAAAAGTTCACTTCAATTAGATGAAACAATAACTGAGCCACTCTGAGTATGTTCAAAGTGAGTTTTATATACCATCAGTTTTTTGAAATTATAAACACAGGAATGTGTGTAATATGTGAAATATGAATATTTAATTTTAATTTTAACTTAGTATTTGTATTCCTAGAAAGATTTGCATGCATGTTTAGCCTCAATATTATTGTAATACGACTTCCTGAGCCTTCTATTCATTGCTGAAAGTTTGGATATCTCATCAACATTAAATTAAAAATTGGACACAAAAGATCCCAAAACACTATTCAAAGAGTAGAATATGTCATCAAGCATCTCATGAAACGTTTTAGCTCAGATATGACCTAAAATAGGTTGCAGCCTCTGCTGATTGGAGTCATACCTAGCAGAAAGGAAGATAGAATCATAGAATCCATACAGTGTAGGGGGCTATTTGGCCCATTGAGTCTATGACTGAGAGGAGGAAAGCCACACAGACATGGGAAGAATGTTCAAGCATCACACTGGTAGTCATCCAAGGCCAGGATTGAACCAGGGTCCCTGATGTTGAGGGGCAGCAGTGTTAACCACTGTGCCATCATGCTGCTTGAGATCATTGTGATTGTTGGAGGTCAGTCATCTCAATTCAGGACATCCAAGGCACAAAACAGGATGTAACAGAATACTCTGCACTTCCCTGGATGAATGTAGCTCCAACAACATTCAAGAAGCTTAACACCATCAGGACAAAGCAGTCTATTTGATTGGCATCTCATCTTTAAACACTTACTTCCTTCTCTACCAATGCATAGCGGCAGCAATGTGTACCAGTGTCAAGGAACACTGCAGGTACTCACCAAGATTCTTCAGACAGTCCCTTTCAAACCCACATCTACTACCATCTGAAGGACAATAGCAATAGATACCTAGAAATGCCACCATCTGAAAGTTTCCCTCCAAGTCACTCATCATCCTGATTAGGAAGTTTCTTGCTTTTCCTTCACTTGAGTCAAAATCCTGGAGCTCCAACCCTAACAGCACTATGGCTGTACCCACTTATGAACTGCAACGGTATAAGAAGGCAGTTCAACACCACCACTTCGGGTAATTAGGGATGGACAATAAATATTGGCTTTGTCAGCACATCCCATGAATGAGATAAAAAAAAATGATTTGACCATTGCTGTTATTTGATTATTGTTTCTGGTACCTTGCTGTGCTCAAATTGGCTGCTGCCTCCTGCATTACTGCAGTGACTATACCTTGAAAGTCGCTTATTGCTTGTGCATTGTTTTGGGATGTCCATAGTTGTGAGGGGCGCTACGTGCATGCAAGTTATCTCATTCCTTTAATTTCTAGCCATTGGAACTTCCACAATCTTTGATGAGGCTGATTCTAACCAACAATAATATTTCCTATTGATACAAAATTGCTTGTGTTTTGTAAGATAGTTGTCATTTTGTTTGCTATTTTGGGCTCGCAGTACAACAAACTAATGAGCAGTTTGCTGGACAGTAGGTGGCAGACTGGCATGAGGATTAAGGCATTCTTGTTTGTGACTGAACACCATCTATGATTTCCATCCAACAATTTTTGAATGGAATTATACTAATGCTGCAAAGTGCTGGAGTTTTTTAATCTTTATTTTCTTTAATTCCTTCATTTAATCCACATATCTGACAGACTAACAATTATGTAGTAGAGTAATTAAAATTGGTATATAATTTTGTGCCGAATTTGATTGTGTACTGAAAACATGTGGGCTGCTTTCCTCAAACAATCATTTCTGAAGCAAGTGATGAATACGATGATATATTTTGGCCAGAAATCTTAATTATGATTCAGAAAGCTTCTATGCTTTTTGGACAAGCACATCTCAAAAAAAAAATTGTCAGGTCAGTCACCTTTTCTGTAGTTTTTGTTATTTTGGTGTCAGTTCCAAGACTAGATTTCCTGTTGAAATTTTGAAATTGTTCAAATTAATCGTAAGATGTAAAAACGAAAGTGCAGAATTTCAACGATGTTCACAAAAGTGTGATAGCACCCAGCCACTGCATTGTTAAGCTCTCTTTTGTCACCTCTGAGTCAAAGGACTTAAGTTCTGTACTAGGACTGCTCGTGAAATCATTAGTTGCTCACAGCCCAGAAGGAACCTGTCATAGCCTATCAGGTTCTCTGTAAGAACCAGTCAGCTAGGTATCTTTTCAGTTTTCCTCGTGGCCTAAAGAAATGTTTCACTTCAAATAATTACCTTTTTGAAAGCCACGGCTGAATCTGCCGTCTCCACATTCTCATGTAGTGCATTCCGGGTCAACCACTGGTTACGTTAAAAAATACGTTTTCCTCATGTCACCTCTGAAGCTCCTTCCTGTCATCTTAAGTGGGTATTCTCTGAATTTTGCTCTTCTGTCAATAGGAACAATTTCTCCTTATCTGCTGTGTTTAAACTCAACATGATTTTGAATAGGTAATATTCTGGTGAAAGAATCATAGATGACCAAAAATAAATGATCATGATCATGAGATTCTTAGGTAGTTTATTAAGAAACAACAGCTTAGATATGATGCATAAGCTGACAAGAGATGATAAAAATATGACATGTGACTGGTGAGAGTGGTTTATTGATCCCAGAGATCAAACAAGATGGATGATGCATACTGAGCTTTGAACTCTGTAACTTGAACCAGTCTTCTGGCCTCCCCCAGATATTCCTTCATCTTCCCTGATCTTTTCCACCTGAAGAAGGCCTGTTGAGGACTGCCCCTGCCTTTCAGTAACAATTAATCTACTTTATTTCTAGAAGCTGGTTGTTTACCTTATGTCAATCACTTGTTTGCATTACTACAGCCGATAACCACAGGACAAGTGCTCAAGGTATTAAGAGATGTGGTCACCTTTCCTTTTGTACATTTTCCTGATTCAAGGTCATCGTTTAGTTTGCTTAATGCTGAGGATCATTTGTTAGCCTTTACAAGACACCTGTATAGATGACAGGATATGGGACACCATCCCAATATTGGAAACCTGAGGCATGAATGTCAATATAAAAACCTGAACCAGAAGACCTTGATGATTCTAGGGACTTTGTGTTTTTCCAGAAAAAAGAGAAACAACATTTTTGCCAGGTGCCGTCATATCATCTCTACTAACTCTTAAGAATTGTACAATAATTTGTGAAGTACCATTCTTACAAACACTTCGATCAAATCCTTTCTCAACCTTCTACAAGGAGAGCAGCCGAAGGTTCTCTAATCTGACCTCATATCTAAATAATCCCTGGAATCGTTCTTGTATGTTCTTTCATCATTCCCTTCACATCTTTGTAAGGTGTGGTACCCAGAATTGGACACAATAGTCCAGTTGAGGCCGAACCAGTATTTCATAAAGGTTTACAATAACTTGCTTGGTTGCTTTTATTCTCCATGCCTTCATTTGTGAAATCCAGCATCACCTATGTCTTATTAACTGCTTTCTCGACGTGCCTTCCACCAACATTGTAATATTATGTTTAATATAGCCAATTGCTCCTTTTTTTTCTTCTATCTTTGCTGAAATGTTTGTATCTAGGTATATTTAATACCCGGTCCTAACCTCTTTTGAGCTAATTCTGTTATTACCATAACTTCATAATCTAATGTGGCTATCTACACTTGTAGCTCACCAACCTATTTGACTTGATTTATTATTGTCACATGTATTAACAGATAGTGAAAAGTATTGTTTCTTATGTGCTATACAGACAAAACATACCATTCATAGAGAAGGAAACGAGTGCAGAATGTACAATTACAGTCATAGCTAGGGTGTAGAGAAAGAGCAACTTAATGCAAGGTAAGTCCATTCAATAGTTTGACAGCAGTAGGGAAGAAGCTATTCTTGAGTTAGTTGATACATGATATCAGACTTTTGCATCTTTTTCCCTAAGAAAGAAGGTATGTTGGGTCCTCAGTTATGGTGGGTGCTTTGCTGAGGCAGCTGGAAGTGTAAACAGAGTCAATGGATGGGAGGCTGGTTTGTGTGATGGATTGGGCTACATTCACAACCTTTTGTAGTGCCTTGTGGCCTTGGGCAGAGCAGGAGCCACAGCAAGCTGTGATGCAACCAGAAAGAATGCTTTCTGTGGTGCATTTGTAAATTTGGTGAGAGTCATAGCTGACATAACAAATTTGTCACATTCTAAGCATTCACATACAGGAATTATAAACCTGCTTGAAACTTTGTTATATTCCCTCTTACTCTGTCAGAGAACCTTACTATTTCTTATTCTAATGTTATGTCTTCCCCAATTCTTCATGTACCTAGCCTTTCCTCTGTAATATTGCCTTCTGGTCCCCAATACCTGCCAGGTTAGTTTAAACCTTCTTTGAAAGCATTAGGTAACTTCCCTGCATGTAACCTGCACAGGTTCCACCTCCCCCAGAACTGGTCCCAATGTCCCAGGAATCTTAAGTTCTTCGTCCTGAGCCATACGTTGATCGGCTGTATCTCCCAATTTCACTCAGATGTGACTCAGAGAGTAATCCTGAAATTACTGACTCTCAGATCCAGGTTGCACATTTCTTTCCTATTTCCCTAAAAAAAATCCCTTTTTTTATTTCTATCAGTAGTTCCAACATGGACCAAGGACACTGGTTGTTCACTGTCTCCCTTCAGAATGCTTTGCAGTCACTCAGTAACATCCTTAACTCTAGCACCAGGGAAGCAACATAACATTCTGGATTCACATTTGCTGCTGCAGAAACACTACCTGGTCACCAATCTATAGAATTCTCTATCATCATTTCCCTATCGCCATCTTCCTTCTGCAAAATTGTTGTTCATCCATCGTCATCAATGAGGACCTCAACACTATTAATCATTTTGAGGCTGGTTGTGGTGTATCCAAAGATGATTGACTAGGCCAATTCAGGCGCAGTGTGCCCTGGCACATATTAGACAGACTTGTATAGACACTGTAGTTGTTGTGCTAGTGGCTGTGGACTTGCACAGCACATGCTTAAGTTGTGCTTCAGCAATACACCTTGCTTCGTAAGCTTGACAGCCCTTGTGGATGAGGCAGTGCCAAGTAGGGCGGTTTTGTGCCGTTTCCCAGGTGGTTGTGTCTATGTCAAGCGACTTCAGGGAGGCCTTGAGTGTGTCTTGAAACGTTTCTTCTGCCCTCCATGCGAGCGTCTTCCAGCAGAGACTTCCCCAAAAAGGAGCTGCTTGGGTATACGCTCGTCTGACATATGAATGACATGACCTGCTCACCGGGTTTGCACTCTAATCAGCAGTGTGTGGATTGACGGTAGACTTGCTCCAAAGAGGACTTCAGTGTCTGGTAGTTTGTCTTGCCAATGGATATATAATATTCTGCGAAGGCAAGTCATGTGGAAATGATGATTGAGCTGTCTTGCATGCCTTCAATACACAGTTCATGTTTCACAAGTATATAGGAGACTAGTGAGTATCGCGGCACTGTAGACCTTCAGTTTTGTTGCCAGCCCGATTCCTCAATGTTCCCACACAGTGGAGTGCAGTCTACCAAAAGCAAAACTTGCCTTTGTTATTCTGCAGTTAACTTCTGTATCAATAGTCACTGCTTGGGAGAGGGTGCTGTCAAGATAAGTGAACTGGTCCACAGCCTGTAGTTTCTATCCACTCTCTGTAGTTTCTGCCCTTTGATTGTGATTACGAGTTCTGTGTACGGTACATGAGGAGCAGGCTGGTGCATGACTTCGGTCTTTTAATGTTGATGGTGAGTCCAAAGTTGTCACAAGCCATGGAAAATTTGTTCTTATTGACTTGCATCTCTGGATCTGAGCCAGCATACAGGGTAGCAAAGAAGAAGTCTCCCAGAACAGTCTCCTTCACTTTGGTAATAGCTTGAAGTCTCCTTAAGTTGAAGAACTTCCCATCCACTTTGTACTTCTGGCTGATTCCAGCAATAGTATCTTGGAAGGCATCATTCAGCATGGCAGTAAACATCATGCTGAACAGTGTGGGTGCGAGCGCACAGCCCTGTTTGACGCCATTCATAACTGGGAATGCCTCAGAGAATTCTGCGCCGTCCAGTACTCTGACCATCATGAAACAGACGTACTATCTAAATGAATTTGGGGGGGCAGCCGAACTTTGACATGATCCTCCACAGGCCTTGTCGGCTTACAATGTCGAAGGCTTTCGTGAGATCAACAAAGATTGTGTAGAGCTCGCAATTCTGCTCCTGACACTTCTCATGAAGTTGGCGAGCAGCAAAAATCATGTCAATAGTCCCACGACCTTTGTGGAAACCACACTGTGACTCCTGGAAGCAGGCCCAGCTCCAGATAAGTGACCAGATGATTTAGCAGGACTCTTGTGCTTTTCCTGTGATGAAGAGCAGCATGATTCCTTGTTGGTTGTTGCATATTTGCAAATTGCCCTTCCTCTTAGAACATAGAACATAGAACATAGAACATTACAGCACAGAACAGGCCCTTCGGCCTTCGATGTTGCGCCGACCAATATAAAAAGCACTACCCTCCAAACTAAACCATTCCCTTCTCTTCCATATACTTATCAACTAACCTCTTAAACGCCACCAAACTTGGCGCATCTACAACTGCTGCAGGCAGGGCATTGCACTCCCGAACCACCCTTTGGGTAAAGAACCTACCTCTGATATCCATCCTATAACTATCACCCCTTAATTTAAAGCTGTGTCCCCTCGTGCTAGCTTTCTCCATCCTAGGAAAAAGACTATCCCTGTCCACCCTATCTAAACCTCTAATCATCTTATATGTTTCGATTAGGTCCCCTCTTAGCCGCCTCCTTTCTAACGAAAACAACCTCAAATCCCTCAGTCTCTCTTCATAAGACCTGCCCTCCATACCAGGCAACATCCTGGTAAACCTCCTCTGTACCCTCTCCAATGCCTCCACATCTTTCTTAAAATGTGGGGACCAGAACTGCACACAATACTCCAAGTGCGGCCGCACTAGAGTTTTGTACAGTTGCAACATGACGTTGCGGCTCCGAAAATCAATCCCCCTACCAATAAAAGCTAAGACTCCATATGCCTTCTTAACAACCTTATCGACTTGACTGCCTACTTTCAGGGATCTATGCACATATACACCAAGATCCCTCTGTTCATAACACTATTAAGAGTCCTACCATTAGCCCTATACTCTACACATTTATTATTCCTGCCAAAGTGCATTACCTCACACTTTTCCACATTAAACTCCATTTGCCACCTCTCGGCCCAGCTCTGCAACTTGTCTAAGTCCCTCTGCAAACCATAACACCCCTCTTCACTATCTACCACTCCACCGACTTTAGTGTCATCTGCAAATTTACTAATCCATCCTTCAATACCCTCATCCAGATCATTTATAAAAATTACAAACAGCAGGGGCCCCAAAACAGACCCATGAGGTACACCACTTGTAACCAAACTCCACGATGAATATCTCACATCAACCACCACCCTCTGTCTTCTATCTGCTAGCCAATTCCTAATCCAATTAGCTAAATCATCCTCTATCCCATACATCTGCATTTTCTGCAGAAGCCTTCCATGGGACACCTTATCGAACGCCTTACTAAAGTCCATATATACCACATCAACTGCCTTACCCCCATCCCCCTCTTTGGTCACTTTTTCAAAAAACTCAATAACGTTAGTAAGGCACGACCTACCCTTCACAAAACCATGCTGACTATCCCCAATCAATTTGTTTCTCTCTAAATAACTATAAATCCTATCCCTAATAATTCTCTCCAATACTTTGCCCACAACAGAAGTAAGACTCACTGGCCTATAATTCCCTGGAAGGTCTCTCTTCCCCTTCTTGAACAACGGGACCACATTCGCTATCTTCCAGTCCTCCGGAACCACACCCGTAACCAACGACGACCTGAAGATCAGAGCCAGAGGCTCTGCAATCGCCTCTCTTGCCTCCCAGAGAATCCTAGGGTAAATCCCGTCCGGCCCAGGGGACTTATCCAATTTCAAACCCTCGAGAATATCTAGCACATTCTCCCTATCTACTTCAATACTTTCCAGTTTGCAACCCAGTACCTCAGTGTTCTCCATAACTACATTTACATCAGCCTGCGTGAATACCGAAGAGAAATATTTATTCAGTGCCTCTCCAATCTCTTCAGGCTCCACGCACAACTTCCCACTGCTGTCTATGACTGGCCCTAATTTTGTCCTAACCAATCTTCTATTCTTAACATATCTAAAGAAAGCTTTAGGATTCTCCTTAATCCTATCAGCCAAAGTCTTCTCGTGTCCTCTCTTAGCTCTCCTCACTTCACTCTTTAGCTCCCTCCTGGCTAATCTATAGCTATCCATTGCACTAACCGAGCCTTCAAGCCTCATCCTGACATAAGCATCCTTTTTCCTTTTAACCAGCGAATCAACTTTTTTCGTACACCAAGGTTCCCTTACTCGACCATTTCCTCCTTGCCTGACAGGGACATACTTATCAAGGACTCGCAGCAGCTGCTCCTTGAATAAGCTCCACGTTCCAGATGTTCCCAGTCCCTGTAGTTTCCTAGTCCAATCTATGCACCCTAATTCTCTCCTGATGGCCTCATAATTACCCTTCCCCCAGCTATAACTACTGCCCCAGCTTCATGCCTATCCCTATCCATCACTAAGGTGAACGTAACCGAATTGTGGTCACTATCACCAAAATGTTCACCAACTTCCAAGCCTAACACCTGGTCTGGCTCATTGCCCAGGTGTTGTAGAGATGTACGATGGAAGCATCTTTAAGTTCTGATGAATGGATCCTTGCTTCCTTCTACATACTGAGTCATTGTATAACTGGTCTGATGTTCCAGTACAGAGAATACTGGATTGTTGAGGTGCACACAATAAATCAAGGTTCCCTCCCTTATCTGGTCTAATGTTGAACAGAAAATTGGAATTCTTCTGGTATCCCAATCAAAAAAGCGAAAGCCAGGTTAGCTGATGATCTTATTTGCTTGTTAGAAGACCATATGCACAGAATAGTTGTCACACTTGCCTATGTGTCAAGATTCATTGCACTTTAAAGTTAAACATGCCTTTGATGGATTGAAAAGGCTAGATATAAATGGAAATGCCACATTCTTTCTAAAGTGAAATATCACTGGTCTGCATTGAGTTTGCAGAATTTATTTTTGAACATTAGTTTCATATATTCTGTATAAAACTTATAATTATGTAGAACAGAAGCAATAATTCATTTTGCCTTTATACAAAATATCCTTTCATATCATTATGTTTGCTTTGTTGGTGCTGTCATAATTCTTAAAAGGTTGAAAGGCTCAACTTTCTTGGAATTTGATTTTGAAAACATTGTAATTTCTGTGATAAAGGCAACAGAACTAAATCATGCTTGCACATTATAGATAGTTACGGCAGTTTAGTTAAATTCACTATGGTGCCTTTGGGAGTGCTGTAAAGCTTATGATGTTTACTGTGTATTATTAATTTTGGTTTTTCCTTGAAAAAGCATTCACTCTCGATTCCATTCTTGAAAGTAAATGCTGCTTGCATGCATGTAATGAAGGGATCCTCTCAAAATAGACGTCAAAACCTACTGGCTTAAAAGAACAGTATCCCAAAAATGCAAATGAAAATCTTCAAGTCTCATTTGAATTGTAAAGAAATGAAAGAGTGGTTGTTTAGAAATTTGATTAAATGGACAGAGAGTGAGGGTAAGAAACAACCAAACTCATCCTTTTGTTTGCAACATGTAACTATTAAAATTGTTTCGCCTCTTGACATTTCTGGGCCACAGTTGTGCTGATACGTGAATTGCAAGGGAGGGCACTCTGAGGGATTATAAAAATGTTGCTTTTACTTCTTTCGCCAATTGCTTTAAATCTCTGCCCCTTGCTGTCAATCCTTTCATAAATGGGACCAGTTTCTCAATCCCCACACAGTGGGAAACAGTATTGCTGCATAGCTTTTTATAATCTTTCTCTGAGGAATTTGTATGATCACTTTTGGGGTTTAAACTTTAAGGGCAGCCTAGATTGAAAAGTGTACTCAGTTAAAATTGGAGTGCTGTGCTCAGTTCTGGTCACCTCATTACAGGAAGGATGTGGAAGCTATAGAAAGGGTGCAGAGGAGATTTACAAGGATGTTACCTAGAATAGGTGGCATGCCTTATTGGGATAGGTTGAGAGAGCTTGGTCTTTTCTCCTTAGAGAGATAAGGAATGAAAGGTGACCTGATAGAAGTGTCTAAGATGTTGAGAGGTATTGATTGAGTGGATTCTCAGAGGCTTTTTCCCAGGACTGAAATGGCTGCCATAAGAGGACACAAGTTTAGGGTGCTGGGGAGAGGAGATGTCGGGGATAAGTTTTTCACTCAGAAGATGGTGGTGCGTGGAATTGGCTGCCTACAATGGTGGTGGAAGTAGATTTGATAGGATCTTTTAAGAGACTTTTATATAGATACATGGGACTTAGTAAGATAGAGGGTTATAGTTAAGCCTAGTAGGTAGGGACATGTTCAGTGCAACTTGTGGGCCGAAGGGCCTCTTTGTGCTGTAGATTTTTTTATGTTCTATGTTCTTCTATGTTCTAAACAATAACATATTCTATTGACCTGTTTCATTATCCTAAACATTATACAGTAAAGGGAGATTCCTATACATTATTTGATATCTCCCATTATTTCCATACTTTGTGGCTTTGTTGGTCTTAATTTGGTAGCTGCACCCATTATCCAAAAATGACATGAATGGAGATACTGTAGCTATGAGGTACTTATTGTTCACGTGACTGAAGTAAAAGTATGATGTTCCAGCTGAAAATGTCCTGTATGAAATGTCTATTTCCACACTGCTTCAACATATGTGCATAAGTCATTGAATGTGGCAGAACAGGTTGAGCGAGCAGTTAATGACACCTAGGTTTTATCATTAAGGGTATAAAGTGCATGAGCAAGAGAATTATTTTGAACTTGTATGCAAGACTAATTCTGCCTCAGCTGCAGTATTGGGCCCACTTCTTAGTACTGTATTTTAGGGAGAATATGATGTCCATGGATAGAATTGTTTTCTTTTGTGGAGGAAAAAAAAGCTGAGATTTGATAGAGTTACTCAAAATCATGAGTGGTCTGTTTAGAAATTACTGGGTTGCTATAACTGAGGACAAGGGTCTAAAAACAGTGAGGGCCTATTAAGAGTACTGAACAGCTCTTACATGCTGTGTGCCTGCCTGCACCCAGGGAAAAACTCCCATGCAATAGACACATGACTTCTATTTTTCCTGCATCTACATGATCACTTGGTCTACAGTCTGGACAGAGTAGGTAAAGACAAACCATTTCCACTTGTGAAAGGATTGAGAACAGAAGGCACAGATTTAAAGCAATTGGCAAAGGAGCAAAAGCAACATTTTTATGGAGTAAATGGTCAAGATCTGAAATGCACTGCCTACAACTGTGGTGGAGGCAGGTCCTGTTGAAGCATTCAAAAGGCAGTATGTTATCTGAAAAGAAAGAATATCAGGGTTATAGTTACAGGCAGAAAACAGAAGTCAACTGGTCATTTGGCGAGCCAGTGGAAGCATGATGGGCCTAATGTGCTGTAATGATTCTGTTGACAGCAGTTATAAAGCATACGCAGGGAGGAAAATAGAATGTTGTCATTGATTGAAAGGGGAATAGAGTATAAAAATAGGGAAGTGGTGGTAGAGTTTAAAGGACCAGAGTGAAACCACGTCTGGAGTACTGTATATGGTTCTTGTTTCCTAACTTAAAGGATATAATTACATTAGAAACAATTGAGAAAAGGCTCACTCCACTGACTCCTGGATTGAAGGGATTACCTTATGAGGACAGGTTGGGCCTATACCCACTGGAATTTAGAAGAATGGACAGTAACTTTAATGAACCATGTAGGTAGAATACAAGGAGACTGCTTCCTTGTGGAAGAAATCGTGGGGGCGGGGTGTGTACACAATTTAAAAATGGATCACAGAAAATAAGGCTCCTGAGTTAAATGTCCTAATGAATCATGTATTTAAATTCAGTTATATGTTTGAGGAGAAGATGAAATTGAGGTGATGAATTTTTTAATCGGCTCTTCAATTAGAGGTAAAACTGGTGATAATCAGCCTTCTGCTTAAACCAGAATAGTTTGTGATGACAGTTCTCCCATTATGACATTAAGTAGGGAATTTCAGAATTTTGACTCAGTGATAATGAATTGGGCATCCTGTGTCAAAGTCAGGATGATGAGTGACCTACAGATGGACAGCAAATAAATGCACTTCTATAAAATAAATCATCATAAAATCCCTGAAGAAATGGTACAGAAAAGTTTAAGAAGGTAGGGCACACAGTGGTCAGCTCTGCAGTCTTACAGTGCCAGGGATCCAGGTTTGATTCCTGGCTTGCCTGGTTTGTGCAGAGTCTGTATGTTCTCCTGTATCTCCTTGGGTTTCTTCTGGTTGCATCTGCATCCAGAACTTTTTCTGATTCACACACAAGGATCCCTCTGCACAGCAGCATGTTCCAATTTTTGTACCATTTAAAAAAAAAAGTCCATTTTGCTGTTATTCCTACCAAAATAGATGACTTGATATTTTCCAACGTTGTACTCCAGCTGCCAGACCCTTGCCCACTCATTTAAACTATCTATATCCTTTGCAGACTTTGTGTCCTCTGCACACTTTGCTCTCCCATCTATTTTAGTGTTATCTGTGAATTTTGACACATTGCACTTGGTCCTCAACTCCAAATCATTTATGTAAATTGTAAACAATTGTGATTCCAACACTGATCCCTGATGTACACCTCTAGTCAGTGATCGCCAACCAGAAAAACACCCATTTATTCCCACTCTTTGCTTTCTGTTAGTTAGCCAAAAAGCTGTGAAGAATTGGTAAGATCGAGTGTAGCATCGACATGCTGTGCTTTGTTGAAGTCAGTAGGTTACATTTTAGCTTCATTTGAAGCAATTTTTAAAAGTGGTATCTTGGCCTTTTGACTAAGATGCAAATGAGATCAGGCCACGGAGGAAGAGCTATGCCTACTCCAACCAGCTTGGATCATGTAGATCAAGCCCAAGGCAGGTGGTGAGAGCCCTGTCTTGTCAGCTTGGATCAGGAATGTCTCAACTTATTGGACTTGATTTGATTGAATTGGAATAAAAACAAAAAAAATTCTCAATCCATGCTAATACATTACCCATGACATCATGCACCTTTATCTTACGCAGCAGTCTTTTGTGCGCCATCTTGTTGATTGCCTTCTGGAAATCCAGATATATCACAACGACCAGTTCCCTATTGTTCACAATCTCGAAATGTCCTCGAAGAATTTCTATCCAGATGTCTAGCTATTTCTTCTTTGATAATGGATTCATGCATTTTCCCCACTACAGAAGTTAAGCTAACCAGCCTATAGTTATTGGCCTTTTGTCTACCTTTTCTAAACAATGGCATCACATTTGCTGTTTTCCAGTTTGATCGTTTCTAGGTCATCACCCGCCAAAGCCTGCTTGGCATCGAATTTTGGCATGTTATTTGTGTCTTCCACCATGAAGACTGACACAAAATACCTGATCAATCTCTCAGCCATTTCCTCATTCCCCACTATTAAATCCTCCATCTCATCCTCTAAAGGACCAATGCTTATCTTAGCCACTCATTTTCATTTTACATATTTGTAGAAATCTTTGCAATCTGTTTTTATTTTCTGAGCTAGTTTACTCTCAAATCTATCTTACTTTTCTTTATAGCTTATTTTCATAGCATTTTGTAGACGTTTAAAGATTTCCCAGTCCTCTATTTTCCCACTAACCTTTGCCACTTTATATGCATTTTCTTTCAATTTGATATCTTTCTTTATTTCCTTAGGTATCCATGGCTCATTGTCTCTTTTCCTACAGTCCCTCCTTATCACTGGTATATATTTTTGCTGAGCATTGTGAAAAATCACTTTGATTTTTAGTAATACACATCAAACATTATTTAATGTATCACAAAATTTATAATGTTCAGGACACCAAAAAGTATGAAATTAATTAAATTTCAGAAGCAGGAATGTTGCTAAATCTCAAATTTACTCGCTGATCTGTCCTGATTTAATGTTCCGGTTTCTGATTGCTAACTGATTGCCCATGCAGGAGGTGTATATGAATGACAGGTTTGGCTTGGATTCAGATTTAGCTTTGAGGTGATTTAGTATCCTCCTGATACAGCAACTATTATCAATGGCTATCTTAGGTGCTGAGGCATTGGAGGGTGCCTGACATCCATAAAATTATATCTCAACAAGCTGTCAGTCATTTCAGGACAGGAGAAAAAGGCCCCGAGTTGAGAAGGAAAAAGGGGCTGGTTTGAGCACACAAATTATGTCTATGTACTTGTTGCTTGCCTATCTTTCTCTATTAGGCTCAATTATTCTGTAACTCCTGGCATTTCTCCTTGTCAGATAAGAAATGTGGTTTTAAAGGAAAATTCGATGGGAAAGTAAAAGACAAAGTTGAATAAAACACAATTTCCCCAAGGAATTGCTAGAATTCCAAAAACTGTGAATTTAGAAACTGCAATTCTGAATGAAGTACATCTTAGTCATGGATTGGCCTCAGTGGGTTATTGAACAGAATGATCCACTTGCTTTGGGGCACATTGAATGCTTGGGTTGGCTTTACAATAAAAACGGGACACGCCAAAAAACAACAGCTGCACATTGCCAAATGCTATCCTTCATCTCCTTTAGCATTTGTTATTCCACATTCTTTAACCATAGACAGTTGAGAGGATCATTGCTTGGAGATCCAAATCATTTTGGCAATTCAAATTCTTCACATTTGTTTTGTTGCTTGGGCCTTCAGATTCCATGCCATCTAAACACCAAATTCTATTGAGTTTATTATAGATTTTATTATTTATTTCATTTGTTATCCAGACAGAATTAAACCAGGTTGTCCCCACAAAAGATTTCAGTTGCACTGAATTGCACTGTCAGTCTGTATTCCATGCACAATTATTTAATAATGTGATGACTAACAATATTTTCCTCCATCAAAATACATGGATGGAGCTCTTTGGGCATTCTTTGGTAAAGGATTTAATGAAGAATTGTTCCAATATAGCAAAATGAATATTTTAACCACCTCTCATTGCAAGTACTTCATAGAATCATAGAATACCTGCAGTGCAGAAGGGAGCCATTCAGCCCATCAAATGTGCACTGGCAACAATCCCAACCAGGCCTTATCCCCATAACACCATGTATTTACTTCTCTAATCCCCGTGACACTAAGAGGCAATTTAGTATGGCCAGTTCACCTACCCTGCACATCTTTGGACTGTGGGAGGAAACCCAAGCTAGACACAGGGAGAATTACAAACTCCACAGATACAGTCACCAAAGGTTGGAATTGAACCCAGGCCCCAGTGCTGTGAGGCAGCAGTTCTAACCACTGTCCTTCTGCGCTGCCTAACTTGGAGCCATTTGCCTAATTTTTATTTTTATTCTCATCCCTCCAGAGTTAATCTTTCATAATTGTGTTTTAGTCATCCATTGTTCAAAAGAAAGTTGTGCAAGTGTGCTATCCTTGTACCTATGTATTGCTTTAGGATCAGCAAATGATAAACATGGTTGGCCTTTTTCTATTTCTGTTCCTATTTCTCTATCAGTCTTTGCTTAATAAACTGTGCCAGTGAATGAATTTTATGCTGCCACATTTTCCTCCCCCAAACCCAAGTGCAAATTGTGAATGATTAGGCTGAAGCCACTCAGTATGCATAGTATCAAACAGTTCGAAGCATTAAATCAATTGATAGTTCAGAAAAAAAAAGATATTTCCATCACAGTTCAAAGAATCTTGCAGCAATTTTATGCACCTATGCTGCAAGGTTTTTTGCATAGCACTTCTGCAGAGACCATTCAAAGCAGCAGTTCCTGTTCAGTGATTGATATCACAACCCAGTTGTGTGCAATTTCACTCAAGCAAAAGTCAGGAAAGTTATCCCCTGGTTTGTGTTCAATATGAATTGCTAGATGCTTGAGAGAATTGAGAACTACCAGCAGATTTACTGCTTACTGAACAGATTTTTGATGTGACGTTCTAGTAGTTTTAAATTAAAGGACTGATTACAGCAGTGATTAGTATGTTTAAGGGCTGGAAAATTCAAATTTATAAAACAAAACTTCCATAAGTAATCAAAACTTAGGCAGTCTAAAATTAAACTTAATTTATTAGTCATAAGTGGCTTGCGTTAACACTGGAATGAAGTTTCTGTGAAAATCTGCTAGTTGCCACATTCTGGCATCTGTCTACCAAAATGTTTACAGTCCACTGTCTGTAACTATGCTTCTTTCATTTCTGTTGCTTATAATGATGGAGTCCTCATGTTGATGTGTATTTTTGATAATCTGAAAGTTGATTGATTTCTGTGCATTGCACTTGTATGGTGATGATCCACAAGCAGTATAATAATATTGCAGGTCAAATGATGAAATCAAGAAATAGAAACATGCCAAATGCTGAACTCTTCACATTTTTGAAAAAAGGTCAATTTATTTGTATGTTTGTTCAGATAAATAAACTTTACCACACTCTGGCTGTTTCCATTTTTCAAATAGTAGTAATTTATTTTCCTTTTGGTTTCAACTATTTCAATTTCCTTTCCCACCAGGAATTTTAATTGTTGTTGGTATGCTTGTTTGCTTTTTTTCACAATTTTACCATTGTTATTTTGTTCGTGGTACAAGTCAGTGCAAATATGGTATTGTATAATATTCTGTGTTTTTCCAAGTTCAAGTATCGAGGAACAAGTTATATCATCCTCCCACAGTTTGCAAGAAACGAGTTGGTAATGACCAACTTGTTGGTGCAGACTCAATGGGCCAACTGACCGCCTCCTGCATTGTAGGGTTTCTAAAACTTGATGAATCAATTTTCATGAACTAGTTTGATTTAAGTCCAGGATATTGAAAAAATTAGTTAGCTTTAATGCCATGCAGCTGTAAATACGTTGTACTGTAGTTCATGCAAAATATTCCATCAGTGGCTGCTAATTAAATCTTTTCATCAGAGCAAACGTGATGAAACCAAAGGCCACACCCACAAATTAAAATAGAATATTTCAAATTTGTTTCACTTTATTCATGTTAATGTCTAATTACCACACACAGGTCTAATGCAATTTCAGCAAACTGGAAAGAAAAAATGGCAAACATTGGGCATCTGAAATGCAAACAAATGATGGATATATACAGTAACTCAATCGAGTATGCATGAAGGCACACACCCTTTGCTAACATTTTATTTCTCTTACAGATGTTGCTACATTTTGCAATTTCTAATTTTTCACTTTTATTCATCCTTATTATGTGAGGTTGCAAGTGTTTTTTTTCTGCTTTTTTTTTTGGAGATTACATAAGTGAGAGCTCCTCCAGATAGTACCCTTGTGTAACACCAGGATGTATCCAGTGTAGATATTTCTTTGATCCCCAGGCTTGTCAGTCAGTACTTCCTAATAATGCAGTAGCTTAAATTGAGAACTCACTATTGTGAGTAAGACATGAAGTGTGAAGAGTTCTCCAGTATCCCATTCGCTATAGTGTGCACATTTTTAAAAAAAGATGTAAAATTGCTGCTTTGTGATAATGTTTGATAAATTTCTATATTAGTGTTTAGTTTTTGAGCAATCTCTCTGCAGTTCAGTATTGTTATTTGCATAATACTATAGGATATAAATTAATCTCTGGCTGTAGTGCAAAATTGTTGATACCACGATTTGCATTGAAGTGAATTGAGAAATAATTTGGGTGGCATTCTAAATGAACTGTCACTATTTCCTGCCTGTTTTATGTTGCCTTCCAAGGTCAATTTATACCCCACATATTATAGAATAGCAAATAGTTAGCAATTTATACGATTGTAACTCAAAGCATGTTATTCTTAATGTGGCAATGTAGTTATCGAAGCATTCACAATGTTTCGAAAACTCTCATCATAGGTTCACATCGGAATACAGGTTAAAGCCAGAACTAGCTTCCTTCAGACTTTCTTGCCTGGAAAGAAAAACCAATGCATAAGTTGAAACATTGTAGTATACATGTGCAACACTGCTCGTTGTGGTAAACCACTGCGATCAGTTGCTGGCAGCTTTGAATCCCTGCCCGTGATGCTACTCCCAAATCTTAGGCCTTAGAGGGCAGTTTTCTCATCTTGCCATGTCAGCCATGGATCACGCTGATTTGGGAAAATAGTCTGCAAGCCTAAAAATCGGTTTTGTGCCTGGCGCAAAATGGTTTGCGATTGTCCCAATCCCTTTAATGGCACAAACTGGTATATGCCCAGAAAGGGAGTGAGGCTGATTAGATTTAAATATGTACAGCCCATTCAAATCCAGGTGCACAGAATTTACTGGGCTTTGGTCATGGCATGTAAGTGGGGAGGAGGAGTCATCCAATGCACTGAGATGTGTCTGTATGATTTGCAATTCTCTGGTAATTGGCATCGACCCTGTATCTGAGGGGGACTAATTATTGTGCATACCTCTGCTTTCCAGCTTTGATTCTCTTTAAGTACATCTCATTGAGTCCTGGTGATTGTTAGTACTTGTTTGGTGATGTATGCTAAACTGCTGCCGTGTGTAACAAGTAGGATTAATAACCTGTGAATTAAATGATAGAATGTGCTAGGTGACTTACAAAATCTACAAGTGAGGCTGTGAATAGAGTTTCAAAATACAAAAGATGCATGAATGGACCCAAATTATGCTGGACTTCTCATCAAAGGATATGTGGCCTTTTAGAGCTTGTAGTTGTCGTGACTTGTACACTACAGCTATAAACATAGGACAGTACTGCACAGTATAGGCCCTTTGGCCCTCGATGTTGGGCCGAGCTATGTCCGAACCCAAGGTCAAGCTGTCCCACTCCCTATTATTCTAGTGTGTTTCATGTATCTATTCAATAACCTCTTGAAAGTTCCTAAAGTGTCTGACTCCAATATCACACCCCAACCACTCTCTGAGAAAAGAATCTACCTCGGACATCCCTCCTATATCTCCCACCATGAACCTTATAGTTATGCCCCCTAGTAACTGCTACATCCACCCGAAGAAATAGTCTCTGAACATCCACTCTATCTATCCCCCTCATAATCTTATAAACTTCAATTAATTATTCCTTTGTCTTTTGAGGTTCCCATTGGTTTGTAATTGATTACACTTGAAATACTCTGCTTGTGACCCTTCTCAGTAATAAATGACACTTTTAGTTTTATCTAAAACTGTGCTGGCCTGCATAAGATTTTAATTGAAATGAAAGATGTGTACCTGTGTTAGGATTATCTGGGTTTTCAGGTAAGAACTTTTGAATGGACTGGTAATGTTGCTGAATTGTCACTCTATCAGAATTTATGTCCCACTGTGTGTAACATGGCCACATTTGTAATTTGAAAATAAGGATGAAAATCTTGCCTGATTTTACTGGGACAAGTGGAGACAGTGATTTGGGTGAATAGAAGTGTGATGGGTGTACAGGATTTACTGTGGATAGAATATCAATCATAGAATTTTCAATGTGTTGGAATTTATGGATGTAAGGGAGATGTTGAAATTATTGGAGTTATTGAACTTCATGGAAATAAAGATACAGATTTGGGTATTATTGGTGGTGGAGGAGGGAGAAGTGTGGATGGATATTATTACTTGGATGAAAATTAGCCTTGGTGAAGGAATGAATGTGGTGCAAAAGGTTTTATCTGGTGGTAAGGAAGACAAAGCATTTTACACCAAAATTTCCTTTTTTACAAAAATGTGCACAATTTTCAACAATAAATGGATGTTTATATTATGCCTATAAATTAATAGAATGTTGCAAGGCTCTTCATAGGACCATAAAACAAAGTATAACACAGAACCAGATAAGGTGACATTAGGTCAGATGATCAAAAGTTGGATCAAAAAGGCAGGTTTTAAGGAGTGTCAAAAGGTGAAACCAAGGTAGAAAGGTGAAGAAATTAAGGAAAGGTTTTCCAGAGATTGCCACACAGGCAATTGAAGGCATAGCAACTAAAGGTGGATCAGTTAAAGTTGGAGATGCTCAAGAGGCCAGAATTAGTAGAGCACAATATCTTGGAGGTTTTGGGGTCGAAGACTGCAAACTTTGGGAGGCTTGAGACCATGGAGGAATGTGAAAACAAGGATTATAGTTTTAAAATACAGTTGTTGTCTGACTAGGAGCCATTATAGGTCAGATGAGCACAAGAGTGATAGGATAATGGGACTTGCCGTGCATTAAGAGATGGATGACAGAATTTTGGATGTATTCAAGTTTATGTAAGGTAGACTGCATTAAAATCATCAAATTAAGAGGTAACAACAGCATTAATGAAGGTTTCTGCAGCAAGTGAGCTGAAGTTGGTGATGTTGTAAAGATGGAAATAAGTGGTTTCCGTAATGGTGTGAATGAAAGGTTGGAAACTAATCTCCAAATTAAATGTGACAGAAATTTACAGAAAACATTTTCAAGCACTACATTGTAGGAATGGATTGTAGTTTTAGGGGCAGTTTAAGTTGTATTTTGAAACCACATCTTGTTGTAAAGATTTTATATAATTTCTTTGCACTTTAGTCAAATAAAATGAAGTAGTAGGCATTAAAAGCAGCCTCAAATATCACACGCTGCTACTGGGATCTGCTCTTACTTGTGTGTGTTGGAGAGTCAATATTATTTTTGGAATAGATTTCAAAGTGCCTTTGTGTAAGCACATGTACAGGCCTGAGAATGCCAAGCTCACTGAGTCATTTCTTTCTTAAACATACAGGAAGTTCGCCAGCTCAACTGCGTAAGCAAGGGCGTGCCTGTCTCAAGAGTGCTGGTTACAAATAAAGTTTGATGCCTCCTTATATAGCTATCTAGCTGACAGCCAATTGGTGTTTGGCTATCACGGTGTAGATTGTTAAAGCACACTAAGTAGTATGAATGTTTAGGATTGGCTCATGAATGTAGGTATTGGTAAGCCCCACCTGCTGTAAACTACTTGAGCTGTGTTAAGAATTCATATTCACCAATTTCAGTTTCTGCATCAACTTCTTCATTGAAATATTTTTTATTTACAAGTTATTTTGAACAGCAGCATCTGGAACAATGGTACTCAATACTGAAAGCGGTGTTGGTAAGTTTAAATATATGCCAGGAAATCCTTTTCCTTTTTAGATAATCACTGCAGTAGCAATTTAGACCGCCTGTTTAGTATTCATGCCATTTCGTGCATTAGCTGATGATTGTGAATTTAGCAATAGCCATGTTAGAAATGTTGGTAAAATGCTGGATTAATATATGAATTATTACCTTTTTAGTATACTTATCAAGCACAGATTTTCAAAATGAAAAATAATATTTTTGGGGGGAGGGGTAGTGGTTAAACCTAGTACTAAACCAGGAATTGGACCAGGCCGTGTGGCCTTACTACGACATATAACCTTACTAGTCTTGTAACTCTTACTGCCAAATGACCCGAGATGGCATTAGAAGAGGTGTTAGATAACTGAACAATACTGTATTTTGGAACTAATTGGTGGAATATTAATGGACAAAACAAAGATTTTTGATTTAAATTATTACCACAGTAACTGAAGTTGCAGTGTCTCTTTTGATATGCTCTTTCTCAATTTCTTAACAGCAAAGTAAACATCAACTGACCATTCATTTATGAGTGGTATATTTGTGAAGCATCAGTATTGTCTTTGAGGGTTGTATAAGAACCATATTGTCAGTAGATATAATGGAATCTGTGTTACAATCCTTTGTTAAGAGATAGATATTACATTACATCAGAATATTATCCTTTATATATATTACATTCAAGTTGTGTTTGGAAATTTCTTTTACAAACATGTAGCTTATTCTACTAAAAATTTAAGCAAATTAAAATGCTTATTTTAAAATAGTTTTCTCTGCCTAAATATTGTTCCTTTTCAGCACTTCTTTATTCAAAAGGACTCTCATGCATGGGAAAAGTTTATTTGTGCTAATGTTTTGTTTTAAGAACAATTTCTGGAACCCAAATTATCATAGCTTTAAATCATTTTAATTGGATAGTTCACATACAACATGCTCCTCTCTTTGCGACTGCAACTAAAAATTGCACATCTCCACGTGATATTGAGTGAAGCATCTCACTGCAAGTGAAAAGGCAAAATAGAATTTAACATGAATTAGTTTTCCTGGGTTGCTATCTAAGCCTCCATGATTTAGGGCAAATCATTGGTATTTTCTTTGAAGGAATTTTAATTGATGTTACATTGCCTCCACTATACAAAAGATCTTGTCTACCCACTTGATTTGAAAGGCATTGTCAAAACAACGATTGTGATCCTGCATTTCAGAATTACCGTCTTAAACCCTGGTGTTTTCCTCTTTACCCTTTACCTTTTACCTCTTTAACCAGTTTCATTCACCTGACTTGATTCCCACTCAGTTTCCTTTCCCACATTCTACTTTGTAAGCATGTTTGAATAATATGGTTTGGTGTCAATTTTCATATGTTTACAGTCCTGTGCTTGGCCTTAGGATTTTTAGCCATATTGAAGACACTAAACAAATACAACTTATTCTTTTGCTCCTTGTAAGTGCTTCTGAAGTAGTAGTTGTTCTTATAAAGTGAAGGGAGAAGGATTTTGAATAGAGTACATGTATTTTTTGAAGTTATGAAAATAAACCACATCAGGTTGCAATAAATAGTCTCAAAATGTCTTTGGTGTGTTGGAGAGTTTGAATGTGGTACTAATCATATAGTTTCAGTTACACTTTCTCCAAATCTGTTTTGAAGAATATAATGCCATTATTGTGTGGATTATTCTTGTTGACAAGGGATTGAGACGATAAATGTGTATATCTTCTGTGACTCACTGTAACCTTGATAGATACTTTGATGTTTAGATTAAATTGCCCTTTAACATCCTGTGTGCAATAAGTGGCATTGTAGAGCTGGACTAAGGCAGGACTTATCAGTTTTATTGCTCCAATCCTGGCAGATATTATTTCAAATATAGTTAGTGGGAGTTTATTCTAATCAATAAACAATGGAAAAACTTCCATGCTGTGCTGTAGTTGTGATGGTGCCCGTACCTGTTTCCATATAATTTCAGTAAGAATCTGGCAACACCAATTTTAAATCCAACCGATTTATTTGATAGTAAATCTGCGAGCTTTCGAGTTTTTTGTCTTCGTCAGGCAAATGCAGTGTTCTGGTCTGCAATAGCACACAAGTCAGCACAGACGAAGACAAAAAAGTTGAAAGCTCACAGATTTACTATCAGATAAATCGGTTGGATTTAAAATTGGTGTTGCCAGATTCTTACTGAGTTTACCCCAGTCCAACGCCGGCATCTCTACATCCATATAATTTGTCAGATTTATAATTTTAATCACAATGTATTGAATTATTTGCTAATCTCAGTATATTTTTTCTGCATTTGATTGGATGCTTTTGGAAATTAAACCATAATCATATTACTTTTGAGGCTAAGTTATCAGATGGATTCTCGTAGCTTTAAAATGTAGCTCAAAGACAAGGTAAAAACCTTCAGCTTGAGAAGTGGCTGAAAAACTGACATTTTTCTGCAGTTGCTTTAAATATCGTATTCAGCATGCTCCACTCTTCTCTCAATAAAATGGATTATCTTTGGGGACTGTTTGCAAATTTTACCCCCAGGACAAACATAAGTGCAATTAGGAGGCAATGTTTATGGGGTTTTTTTGGTCCAAAGGGATTTGACTAGAAATTCACTGCTGCTCTGTTCCCAAATGATTGTCCTCACTGCTGTCTCAATGATCTTATGCTGTTATTTCACTTCAGAAACAGAGTCTATGTGACAAGTGGGAATTCTATGCCTAGCAAGGTATCAGGTGCAGTGGTCCGATGTTGGAAGTCTCTTTACTGGAAAGCTGTCTGGGGGCATCTAGCCGTTTGCCAGTGTAGTTTTAATGATTCCTGAGGCCCAGCATCAGGTGAGCGTTGGACTGAATCAAATTTCTTTGTCAAATTTTCCTGCCTCTTTGTGAAGAAAGGCACATCCATAAATGAACAGCTGAGGCCAAGGACTGAGGGGGCAGTGGGAACTTTAGTCTGTTTCCCACTGTGAATTTTCATTTGTAGTTGGAGTAAATTAAGCAGAATTACTCCAGCTGACTGTACAAATCATGATTTGAACCTGAGGAAATCTGAAGGAAGTCTGTGTTAAATAACTGCATGTGACTCACGTAAAGAGAAAAATTGAATAAGAAATTCAACTGTCAAATGCCAATCATTCCCCACAATCAAATTGTACACAATAATATAAAAATTGAGTTGTGTGGAACATATGAACTGTATAAAATGTGAAATAATCTTTATCAGGATTAAGGAAATACAATTTCATGAAAGATTTTTTATCGTGTTGCAAGGTATGATAAACAGAGCTTTTATTTCTCAGCTCTTTATTTATTTTTCAATTAAATATTTTTAGCTCCTGTGTAGAGGTTAAGATAATTTTGCATCTGAAGAGCATCCACATGTCTTGGACAGGTAGCGAGCAAAGAAAATGAGCAGCATTGCCTCACTTTCCAGTGCTTGGTCAGCTTTTCACAATAAGGTAGACCTTGATAAGAAAACCAGAATTGCATGGAATAAATACTGCGGTCTGTTCCTTCACTTTACCACCATTTTATCTGCAGAACATTCCATTTTAAAGCAACTTGTACAGAATCCAAAGGATGGATTGAAACATAAAATCCTATCCAGGAGAAAAAGAGATCTAGTTAATGGTATTGTGTAGTTGATATCTCCAATTTTGACATAGTGGCTTCTCGAAGCTTTTCTAATTGAGGGTTCAGGTATGATTTGAAATCTTTAATATAACAACATATTGTAGGTTTTACCAAGTGTCTGGATTTTAAATTTAATGTTTATTCTGAAAAGGTTTCTTTTTCTACTGGTGCCACTTAAGCAAAACTTAGCCAGTGTATTTAGTTTTCTCCTATAAGTAATACCATTGTGTTAATTATGCAATAGTAGGTTTATGAGCTACATGATTTATATTGCTCAATAGTTCATTCTTTTTTTAACTTCAGTCTTTTAAAATCAATGCAACATTCAATCTGACAACAATGGGTAGTATAGTGGTTAGCATTACTGCATCACAATGCCAGGAACCGAGGTTCAATTCCAGCCTTGAGCGATTGTTTGTGTGGAATTTATACATTCTCCCCGTGCCTGCATGGGTTTCAGTTTCCTCCCACAATCCGAAGAATTGCAGGTTAGGTGGATTAACCATTTTAAATGCACAGGGTTACGGGGGTCGGCCTGAATGAGATGCTCTTTCAGTGAATCAGTGCAAATTAGATAGGCCAAATGGCCTTTTTCTGTGGAGATTCTATGGGGGGAGAAAAACAATATTGTCGGGGAGAGTAAACCCCATGGATTGAGTAGAGACATCTATTTGGAACAACTGATATTTAACTACTAGGTCACCTGGAAAATGTGTTTTCATCACTTCTAATTTCTTTTCATTTCTTGAACATAGTGAAACATTCTGTATATGAGTTCCAAAGATGATAAAGTAGATAGGTTTTGAGGAGCCTCCAAATGGCGAATTCTCACTGTCGCCAAGTCATTTTTACAATGTGAGCCATACAGAGGACATTGTAAAAAAATCACAATCTGCACTTAGCAGATATCTGCAGGAGTAAGGCCCCAAGTTGTGTCTGCTGTGAACACTACTGACTGTGGTGTCTCACCACTTCCCTGACTGAGATTGGCTAACTCAGCACAGACCACTGATTACAGTTCATCTTACAATGCTGTGCATTTAATATGGGAGTGGACAGGGCGTTTGATCAGTTTTTATTTATAAAATGCCAAGATGTTTGAAAATTACTATGATTTAAAAAGTAGATGGATTGTGGCAGTTACACCCATATAAAAAATGTCCTGACTATAGTCTCACTCTCTTATTTATGGGAATACTTTTGAAAGATTAGCTCAGTTGGTTGGATGGCTGGTTTGTGATGCAGAGCAACAACAAAAGCATGGACTCAGTTCTCAAACTTGCCCCTCGCCTAAGGTGTGGTGATCCTCAGGTTAAAATCACTACACAAGATCATACTTAGAAAATATTAAGAAGTGCAGAATTAAGACAATAGTAAACTAGATTAAAGTTGAATAGAATGGACAATAAGAGTTAAAGTCAGTTTCAGTGTGTCAGCATTCCAGATTATATTTGAATGAAGGAAAAGATGTTGAATTGCTATAAGAACAGGGTGGGTAAATGTAATTCAGACTATTTGCCATGTGGAGCACAAATGCTAATATAGATTGGTTGGGCCAAATTGTTGGTTTGTATATTGTAACATCTATATATTGTTAGCAGACCCAAATACACTATTAGTAAAATTAGATTCCTCAACAAGTTGAGGCCTGATCAGCTTCTCTCCACAGATGCTGACTATCTCAAATTTTCTGTTTGAATTGAGAATGAATCTTGGTTTTTAACCATCATATCATACTCGTAGACAGAATTGCACAGCACAGAAAACATCTATTGGCCCATCTATTGAGTCTGCACTAACAAGAACTACCACTAAAATCCAATCATCTTCAGTTGCTTCATCAATGACTTTCCTTCTATCATAAGATAGAAGTGAGGATGGTTGCTAATGATTGCATAATGTTTAACTTCATTCACAATTCCTCAGATGCTGAAGCAGTCCATGCCCAAATGCAACAAGATCTGACAATATCCAGACTTGGGCTGACAACTTTCAAGCAACATTATGCCACTAAAGTGCCAGGTGATGACTACTCCAGAGTCTAAACATTTCCCCTTGACATTTGATTGGAATACTGTTGCTGAATTTCCACTATCAACATTCTGGGGCTTAACATTGACCAGAAACTTAACTGGTCTAGCCATTTAAATACTGCGGCTACAAGAGCAGGCGACAGGCTTGGGCTCTCATGGTGTATCACCAACACACTTTCCAAATTCTATCTACCATCTACAAGGCACAAGTCAAGAGTTTGATGGAAAACTATCCACTTGCCTAGATGAGTGCAGCTCCAATAACACTCAACAGCTTGACACTGGCAAAGCTTGACAAAGCAGCCTGATTGATGGGCATCCCATCTACAAACATTCACTCCCTTCCCACCTGATGCAGAGTAGTAACAGTGCATATCATCTACAAGATGCAATGCAGGAACTTGCCAAGATTCTTTAGTTGGCACATTCCAAACTCAAGACCACTGCCATCTAGAAGGACAAGGGCTGCAGATACATGGGAACACCACCACTTTGAAGTTCCTCTCAAGTCATTCACCAACCTGCTTGGAAATCTTGTATCATTCCTACTTTGTGGCTTGGTCAAAATCCTGGAGCATATTCGCCAACAGCACTGTTCAAGGTGGCAACTAACCACCAATTCAAGATGGCAACTAACCACCACATTCTCGGGATAATTAGGAATGGCAATATATGGTGGCTTAACCAGTGAAGCTCACATCCCTTGAATTAATTTTTTAAAAGTCCAGATATATGGTGCTTTCATTCTTCATTTTTTCCTATAGTGTGATAGTATCTTCCAAAAATGAACTGAATTATACGTGAAGGGTTTTGGAATATCCTAAATCCATGTTAGGGGATGATAAGTAAGTCCTCCTTCTTTATCATTGTTGTTACGCTAACGGCTTGTAACTACTTTGCCATTTTTAAAAATGGGTATTACATTGGCCACTCCCAGAGTGAAGACTTTTTAGTTTGGAAATTATTTATAAGATATTATAATTCATCAGACTTGTAGATCCATGGGTTAGATAGCCAAATAGCTACCATTTAAAAATGGTACCATCCTTCTCAACTGAAATTGGCAAGCAAATAAAAAAAGTAGAGGAATCTCAAAATGAAGTCAAATAAATCTAGATCGAACATTTTGTAATGCTAAATTTCAGCCACAGAATATTGGCAGAGCAGCATATAAAATTTCCAGTATTCACAGCTACAGACAACCGGGTGCTTGCGGAGGGCAGGTGTGAGAATGTTGCCATGTATATTTTCTTAACAAGGGAAACTAGACCACAGATGATTTCTTAACCCAACATGAAGAGTGTGAAAATATTTTGCTGTTGTAACTTGCAGATGATTTAAGCATTGACGACAGGAAAATATGTGTCACTTCAGGAAGTGGTTTCTGACATTCTCGCACTGAAATAAGGAGCACTGTAATTTTAAGACTTGGGTCAACATATTTAAGGGGAAGATATAAAATTTACAAAAACTTTTGTGAACCTACATGTAAAATTACATAATTGTACATGTACACCAATATAGCACTATTAATATTAAGTGTTTCTTAAAGCTATTTACTTTTGAAATAGTACTTTAAACAACGTAATCTCTTATGATGAACATATAAGAAATTCCTCTTATTTTTTGAATAGAGAAAATAGTCTGCATATTTCAAACCCAGCAATTAATACATCACCCCATCCAAAACTCAAGACACTTGGTAAATAAATGTGAAAGTTACAGTTTGATTGTTAAAATTCATTTGGAATTGGCAGTCTAGCATTTAATGCCTGTTAATGGCTAGTCACCAGACAAGATCAGAAGGTTGCTCAGATAATGTTAGTCATATTGTATTTAGACAGAAGTAACATGCTAATAAACATATTTTAGCTTTCAAAGAACCCCACCCCAATTACTTCAGGCAACATACCAGTCAATGAATAATCCAAGATTCGAATTCACATGACTGTTTCAGTCATACATTTGGCAAAGATAATTCTTGAAATACAGAAACAGTTTTGAAGTAATTCTAATAGTGTAGTAACATTTGCACATTTCCCCCCGTATCTATGGGTTTCCTCCAGGTACTTTGTTTTCCTCCCACAGTCCAAAGACATGCAGGTTAGTTGGATCAGCCATACTAAATTGCCCCTTTGTGTCCAGAGGTGTGTAGGTTCAATGGATTAGCCATAACAAATGCGTGGAATTATGGGGATGGATCGGTGGGGAGGTGGGCTCTGGTAAGATGCTCTTTCAGAGAATTGATGCAGACTTGATGGGCCAAATGGCCTCCTTCTGCACCATTGGGGTTCTAAGGGAGTAACTTTTTTTTCTTCTTTCTGGCCTTATCTTTTGTATCTAAGTACTAAGTTCCCAACATGTACATTTTAAGTTTATCATTCATCCATCGTTGATAGTTTTAATATTTATCGTTATTGTTTTATTATATTCTTATTTATTGTTATTATTTCTTATACATTCTTGACAATGTATTTGGCTTCTGAAGCTACTCTGAACTTGTGGTGTCATAGCAATGCTAATGTAGTTACTCTGAAAGTAGTTTAGCACTATCCCAATCCTGTACAACTGCATATTGACTACCATAATCCTAAATTTATGCAGTCTTTGTCTACTACACATAGGCAGAGGCAAGTATATCACCAAAATAAACTTGATTTTTTTTCATTTACCGATGGGGTGTGGGTTTGTTGGCTGGGCTGTTTAGGTAATCAGCCACATTGTTGTGTAATGTGGGTTTAGAGTCACATGTAGGCCAGACCAGGTAAGGATGGTAGATTTTTTTCCCTAAAGGACAATGATGACCCAGATGGGTTTTTATGACATTCAACAATGGTTTCGTGGCCATCATTAAATCTTTAATTCCAACTTTGCCTGGCATCTTTAACTTAGAAAACATTATAATACGCTTCTCAAGTATAATCAAAAGAGTGTCAGAAGCTCCAAGGTCTGTATGCTCCCATTACAAATGGACGAGAAAGTTAGTAGAAAATTAGAGTGGAATTGAACACCACCTTATCCTTAATCAAGAAAAATATTCCTGGTTGAGTTCTTAAATCTCACCTGAAGTTGTAACTGAAAAATATCAACTTTTTATAACTTTGATCTACACCTTAAATGCCACTTAATATCTTGGTTCAAATTTATGGTCAATGGAAGGGACAGCTTGTTTTCACTTCACCAGACTGCTGTCTTTAGTAATCAACTTGGAATAGGCTTCAGGTTCAAGTCAGAATTGTCATACTTGTTGAAATTCTTTGTAGAAGTGTGAATGATGTAATAATCTTTAACTAGGCTGACACATTCCTTTGAAACAAAGATCTGTCCGTAGAAACAATAATCAAATGTTTATTTTAACAATTTATTTCAAATTGCATGACCATTCCTAATATTTAGATGGGGGTATATAACTTTGAGGTGGAGTGGTAAGTTGTGCTGAATTCTTCACTTTATTTATACGTATGGAGCAAGGCCATAAGAATTGTATCCACACGAGTGTTTTCTCCATCAGGTTGAAAGAATTTTATTCATGTCCCCTTTAGTTTCTTGGAGGTTTGTAAGGCCTTGACCGGGAAAGGCATGCAGCTTATGACTGTAAAAAGGTGAGGAACATTCCTAAATGTTCTGTTATTCAGGCATGGAAGTGCATCATAGTTCTTTTTAGTCATCTAGATACATAGGAACATAGGAGTAGTCTATTTGGGCCTTTGAACATGCTCTGCCATTCAGTTAGACCATTGCTGATTATCAACCTCAATTCCACTTTCCTGCACTATCTGCAGATACTTTGATGTCATTAGTATCAAGAAATCTATCAATTTCAGTATTAAACAGCCTGTTGGAGTATAAAATTCCAAAGATTTGCTCTTGGAATGAAGAAATTTCTCCTCAGTCTTACATGACCTTCCCTTATTCCATGACAATGTTTCCTATTTCTACGGGCTCGTTGGGCCGAAGGGCCTGTTTCCCGTGCTGTGTTGTTCTTTGTTCTTTGTTTGTTCTTTAATCATCAGCTGAAGGGAAAGTCCAATCTAGATCTACCCTGCTATATCATGTAAGAATTTTTAAGGTTGTGATGCAATCACTTCTCATTCTTTGAAACTCTAGAAAACATAAGGCCAGTTTCCTCAATGTCTCCTCATCAGACAATCCTGCCACCCAGGGATTAGGCTGGCAGACTTCAATTGCACTGCTTTTATAGCGAGTACACTCTTCCTTGGAAAAGAAGACCAAAATTGCACACACAATTCCAAGTCTGGTCTCATCAAGGTTCTAATAACTCAGTGAACATGAATTCAAATTCCATCATGCCAGTTTGTGAAGTTGAATTCAGTTTAAAATAATACATGGAAATAAAAAGCCAGTATCAGTACACTGTTGATGTTAAATCATTGTAACATCCCAAATGATTCCTTTGTATCCTTGAGGGGAAAAAAAGCTGTGCCTGGTTGGCTCACGTGTGACTCTAGCCTAACACCTATTTGATTGGCTCAACATACCTCTGAAATAACCTGGCTTTCCACTCAACAGTATTAAACTGTTAAGAAGATGGACTCTCACCATCTCTTGGATAATTGGAGATATGCACTTAATGTTGGCCATGCTAATAATATTCACATCCCAAGGCTGAATTTTTAAAAATCATCCTGGTTGAGAAAGAAAAATCCCATGCTATTCACTAAGCTAGTTATGCACATATGTGAATGTGCCCTTGACCCAGCCATTGGTAATGGGTTTATGTATTGGACTACTAGAGGATTCAGTCACTGAGTGTGATTGGGCCTTCCTTGTGCTCAGCACTTCCATTGATAACAATTCTCTTTGTGTGATTTTGGTGATCCAGGTATTACTTTTATCCTGCTGATGCAGAATGTTGTTTTTTTTTCTAATTTTTCAGTTGCCTATTCTGAACTTGTATCACTGACAAAAATATTTTCATTTCTCAATCATTGGAGGCATTGGTTGTTTCTGGTTTTGTTTCTTACTCTTGGCTCCGCGTACTCGACTGGGAGAAATTGGCCTGGAAGATTGTTATTTCATTCCAGGATTTGCTAAAAGTGACCCAAGATTGAGTGTTGAATGTGCCAGATTTGGAGGCAGGCTGGACGAAAGGCCAGCACTGTGTTAAAGATTTTTGGAAAGCCAGAGAAATAATTCTTGAGACCTGACTCTTTGCATTGTTGCATCTTCCACACACTGCCCGCATATCTCATCCATGCTAACCCATGCCACCTTATGCACGCCATCCACCTCTTCAAAGCCCCTCCTACCCTTTATGCTATTCTGTGTCCCTCTGCCTTCCCTGAAGGCCTCTCATAACCTTAATGCCAGCCTAGACCCACCAGTCATCCCATACCTTTTATGGATCCAATGCCAACTTAGTGCCAACTCAACCCATGCTTTTTTACACACCTTTGCATTAACACTTACCATGCCACCGTGTCAATTCTGTCAAAATCGGCCAAGGACAGATCACCGCTCCTTTTGGCAGTTCATCTTGACACTTTAGACAGTTGCATCCCTAATGGGCACTTCACCTCTCCCAAAAATGTTCAGGGACCACGTTTAAAGGTGTACCTAATTTTCCAAAGGGTTTTCCTGGATATCCAAAAAAATCCAGCCATTCCTCACCAGGTCTAATCTGCACATGTTTGGTTTCATACACCTGGATCACCAAAATGACGCAAAGAGTAGAGGCAGCTGTTGATTTCTATGGACAGTTCCTTCTGCCAATGGCATGTACCAATTTTGACCTGGGACCATTCCTACCTTGTGAAAATGAGAGGCTGTCCACCTTTGTGCAAATCCATGTCTTTGTGAATCACACAAGAGCTTGCGGGAAAAAGGAAGGATGTAAAAACACAATTATACTGTTTATATCCTAAAAATATATTTTTATCACTTGGTTCATAGATGTATATATTTGATATTCCATTTTAAAATGTATAAGTATCTCGATCAACAATCATTTTTGTGACTCTTAATGGTTTCTTGTTTAATTTGCAATACAATGTAGAAAATAGTAAAAATAGATTCAAACAGATGCTGCTGCTTCACTGATTTCAATGGTATGTATTATTTAGGAATGGTTGAAGCTTTGTTACTGAATGAATAAAATGGTTTAAATGCTTTCTGTATGCGGAAGGATTTTTAACCATGACCGTTGCCGGTTTGATATTTGTGTGCTCAATCTAGAGATCACCTCTTCTTCTAGTATTGGTTTGTTTTCTTCTGGTTTCAGTGCAAGCTTTTTTGTATATTTACTGAATTGCAGAAGAAGATAATTTAACTCTTTTTGCTGGCACCACTTCTTTGGAGGAGATAAAAAGATATATTTTTAAATTGGGTATCAGTCATGTATAATGACTTCAATGTTTCATTGTGAGGGTTAGTGATTTGAGAGCCCAGTCAATATATTCTGGCAAAAATTGATTGTGTTTCTCTCCCCTCATTATCAACCAAGCTTCTCTTTCTATTAACCCCACCACTGACCAGGCCCTCCCTATTCGTAGCTATTTCTTTAAGGTACCAGATATAATAATCGCTGCACACTGTAAGTAGATTCCCTTTTTTTAGCACTAGAGTTCCTGCTTATTGTTCCTGTTTGCAGATCTCCTTCCATGGGTGGAACCATTTGGGTAGGAACAACAGTTAAGGGATTTTCAGTCACTTAACTGCAGTGTTAATGTAATCCTACTTGTGACACTGATTTTTTAAAAGAACTGAGGAAACGGGAGAATTGAAACCACAAGAAGGGGAGGGAGAAGAATAGTTGAAGATAAAGGAAAGGGAGAAATGAAGTGCAAGGTGATTCATTTTGGTAGGACAAACTTGAATGCGGATTACAGGGTCAACAGCAGGGTTCTGAGGGATGTGGAGGAAGAAAGCGTTCTTGGGATTCATATCCACAGATCTGAAGGTTGCCACTCAGATGAATAGAGACGTGAAGAAAGCTTATAGCGTGTTAGCATTTATTAACAGGGGGTTTGAGTTTAAGAGTCGTGGGGTTATCTTGGTGAGACCACATATTTTGGAATATTGTTCAATTCTAGACACCTCACTATAAGAAGGATATGGAAGCATTGAGAGAGTGCAGAGGAGATCTACCAGGACGCTGCCTGGTTTGGAGGATAGGCCTTATAAGGAAAGGTTGAGGGAGCTGGGGCTTTTCTCTTTAGAGCGGAGGAGGATGAAAGGTGAATTAATAAAAGTTCATAAGATGATGAGGGAGATAGATAGAGTGGACATTCAGAGATTATTTCCTGGGGTGGGTTTAGTTGTTACACGGGGGCATAACATAAGATTCATGGTGGAAGATATAGGAGGGATGTCCGCGGTAGATTCTTTACTCAGAGTGGTTGGGGTGTGGAATGCACTGCCTGCTGTGATTATGGTGTGGATACTTTAGGAACTTTCAAGTGGTTATTGGATAGGCATGTGGAACACACCAGAATGATAAGGAGAAGGATAGCTTGATCTTGGGTTTAGACATAGCTTGGCATAACATTGAGTGCTGAAGGGCTTGTACTGTATTGTACTGTTCTATGTTGTGTGAGATGAAGGTAGGAGGCATGGGTGGAATGAAATGCAGAAGAATGAAGGAGAGAGCAGTCAGAAGATTGATTTGATGCTTGAGGGAAGTATAAGGGTAAAAACTGGGAGTGATGCTTTTTGAGGAAGGAAAGTGATAGTGTTTATTTGAAGAGAAGTGTTCCAGCATAAATAGCGAATGTGGGATGTTGAAGGGAGAAAAAGAATTTCATTTGAATTCATTTCAGTTGAATTGTACAGGAAAAGAACAGCTACTTAATGGGGAAAGAGAAAGGTGCCAAACTGAATGCAGATAGATAGAAGTACCAGTTTGAATAGATTGCAAATTATTTGCAATATTAAAAAAATCAAAATCCTCTATCAGACTCTTCTAATTCCCAAAAAGATACAATTGACTTTGTATTTAATAGCTCAATTCCTCCATTAGGATGACCTTTGTACTTGTTTTTCAAGTGAAGGAATGTTAATTATGCATCCAGTTTAAGTTACAAAATCCATGTTGTTACTTGTTTATGGCGAAGGCTTAAAATCAGGAATTCTTTAGTTTTCTATTGTTTGGGACTACTTGGTTGTTGAAGTTTTGGCAACTTCCTAAGTTTTACTTTATCACTGCTCAAATCTCCTCATGACACTGTCATTATTTTTCTTTATTGGTCTTGCTTTCATTCAGAAATCAGGGGGTCAAAGGGATAAGGGCCCAATAGTTAACAAACCAACTGGAACAAAGTCCCAGAGAACTAAAGCATCCCTTTCAAATAGCCCACTTTGGCACTTGGCAAGCCCCTGTGGCTGCCTCTGATCTGTGTCTGGGACCCTGCCACTCAGGTGATTTGTAGTTTCTGCCTCAGGAGAAAAGCCAGGTGATTTCCTGACTCTTGCTAATCAACTTGGCTGAGAATCGGAGGCCAAGCTCCTATAGAGTGGTATGATTCATAGAAATCTTTAACGGGGCAGTGTTACTCCTGTTTTTTATCAAATATTTCAACAACTAACTTTGATATGCTTGTCAAATGCTACTTACGTTATCACTGCTAAAACTTCCAACTAGTTTTATGAGTAATGGGAAATAATAGTGAGATTGCAAGAGCAACAAGTAATAAATAGAGAAAGCAGAAGAGAAAATGATTGGATGGATCAAATAGACCATGATATATGAATTATTACAATGCTTTATCCTTTCTCAGTGGTTGATTTTATCAGAAGTACTTCGTAGACTTTCATGTTGGATTCAATGCAGGAACACTGCTGCTTTTTAGACATCCCCTTTTTATGGTGCTATGTAGAGTTAATATTGACAAGAAGTTGTAAATTATGTGACTCTACCTAATGTAAAAAATTGATATATTTTAAAAATTTCATTGTTGGCTGTCCTTCAATTTGTGGATGACATCAATTCAAGATTGCGAGTTTTTGTCGTGGGTCTTTGTGTGACTGAATAGGTCAATTCTTGAGTGACAGATTTTTGGATACGTGGAGGAAGGATGTCGCATGAGATAATAGAATCTGGGATGCAGGATATGTTTCTCTTCCTTTCCTTTCTCTGTCACTGTTCTGCCTCCACAATGAGGATTCAAAGTATAATGCAGCTTGATGGACAAGTTGTTGCCATTTTGAATGATTGCTAGTAAGCTCCTCCCAGTCATTAATCCCATTGTTTGAGAGTGTCTTTGCAGCATTTTATTTGTCTTTCCTGAAACGCTAGGGGGTGATTTTCCCGAGAAAAAAACTAAGTGTCCAACAGGTAAGAAAACAGGAATTTTTCCCTTCTGTTTTTTGGATGAGCTTAGTGAAATGAATTTGCGACACTCTGCCTCCCTCTTGGCTGGCACTGCCCATGGGGGAACCCCTCCAATCTCTCAGGGGGCCTCAATGGTTCTCATTGGTGGGATCATCCCTGGTGCAAGGGATGATTCCATGATAAAAAATGGACCGGGAAGATCATGACCAGCCGCATGTGAGTTGCAAATCACATGTTCCACCTCTCCCTGCTTAAATTTCCTGGCCCACTGCGCTACTGAAGCAGTGCAGTACGCTGCAAATATGGTGCCCTAGATACTTGAGAGTTGAGAAAACAGGCCCTTGCAGGGAAGACACTTTTCCACTAATTAGACACAGTGTGCAATCCATTGTTGATTTAACAGGAGTTCTGCCAGGATGCTTGTGGTTGAAGAAAGACACTGTTGTTTGTTTGACAGATCTCCCATTGAATCCAGAGGATGCACAGAGAGATTGCTGATGTAATTTCCCTAGTGCTCTTATGCTCTTATGGGGTGGCATGGTGGCACACTGGTTAGTATTGCTGTCTCACAGCACTAGGGACCTGGGTTTGATTCACAGCTTGGGTCACTCAATATCTGGAGTCTGCATGTTCTCCTCATGTCTGTGTGTGTTTTCTTTGGGTGCTCCTCCCATACTCCAAAGGACACGGTGTTTGGATGCATTGGCCATACTAAATTCACCCTCAGTATATCCAAGGAGTTTGGTGACTAGCAGATTTTCACAATATCTTCATTGCAGTATGAATATGAGCCTACTTGTAACTAATAAATAAACTTTAAACTTTCTGTTGCTGATACATGGTTCACATCTTAGGGCAGTACAACAAAGCAGTGATGATAACTGATCTGGACTTTGTTGACTTGCAGATGTCTTTGTTGTCAAAAACTCACTGTTTTAATTTATTACAGGACTGGATTGGCATAACTGATCCAGTGTTGAATCTGCTCACCAATTATGGACTTTTGACAAATGGCTTCTAAGTCTCAACATGTATGGGAGATAGACAATATGGGTTGTTATGAGTTTTGTTTGGGCAATATGGTATCCAAGAACTTAATGTAGAATGGAAAAGATCGAGAGTGGCTTAAAAATCTGGTGCAGACTGTGCAACAAAACTATAATCCTCTGCAAACTGTAAACCATGTATGTCTATGATGGTCAGTTTAGTTTTGGTATGGAGGTGACAGAGGTCGAAGTGTTTTCTATCTAGGTGATATTTGACATTCACACCAGAAGGATTAACTTCAATTATCTCAGTACAAATTGAATGGTATTCACCTCAAACACTAAAAAGATCAAATTCTGACATGGCGCTATTTGTTTCATGTATTCAAGAATGCGATTTATTGTTCACTGCATACTTGAGATCAAAGTTGCCTTGTGAGCCACATTTTGAATATTATAAAATCATTTTGTTTCCTTAGAATGCATATTTCTAATCACTATACCAATAGCAGGACTTGGGACTAAAAAATTTGCCATGGTGGTTCCAAGTAGCTGCACCTGAACAAGTTTCCAGCAGATTGTCTGAAGTTTTCTGAGGGAAGAGATGCCATTTAAAATGGCTTAGAATTGGATGCACTAAATATGCCCTGCACTCATATGGAATGAATTTCAGATCATGGAACTTAAAAGTATACAAGAGGGATTACTGATAGAATTTCTCTAATGCTATTAATACATTACTGATACAAGGTCCATTTTTTTCCTGTTTTCTGCTTTCCCATCTAATAGTCTGCATTACTGCTGCCTCCTGTTGTATTTTCGAGAGAGTGTCTTTTTCGCATGTAATGTTTATTGCTTCTGAAAACAATCAATTTTATTACAATGGAAAGGAGCTGAAAAAAGGGAACATGAGAAAGAAGTTCTTGGAATATAATCTTTTACATAATCTTACATGATATTAAAGCATCCAAATGAAGTGTCTCTTGGTGATCACCAAATCAATATTGATCATGCTAATTTTTAGGTTGGTAAATTGTTAGACAGCTTGACTGACATCAACTATTGGATAAGTCATCCAAATGTTTGGGAAGATTACTAAAAAACAAAAAAGTACAGCACGGGAACAGGACCTCCAAACCTGTACTAACCATGGTGCCTTAACTGAACTAATAAAAATTCCTGTCCTTTGGTCCCTATCTGTCCGTCCTCTCCCTATCTGTCCATCCCCTCCCTATTCATGTATGCATCCAGATGCACCTAAACATTATTAATATGCCTGCTGCCACTACCACTACTGGCAGCATGTTCCAGGCACCCAGCACTCTCTGCATGAAGAACTTTTCCTGCAGATTTCCCTTCAGCTTAAACTTTCCCGCTTTCACCTTGTAATTTACACTTCCATCCTGGGAAAAAGCTTTTGACTATCCATCCTTCTATGCCCCTCATAATTTTGTAGACTTCTATCAGGTCTCTCCTCAATCTCCATCATGCTAATGAAAATAATCCTAGTTTATTCAACCTCTTGTCATGGCCAACACCCTTGAGATCAGGCAATATCCTGGTAAATTTTCTTTGAACTCTTTCCAAAGCTTCCATGTCCTTTTGGTAGTGTAGTGACCAGAACGGCATTTGATGCTCCAATTTCAGCCTAATCAAGGTTTTATATAGCTACAATATGATTTGTCAACCCTTGTACTCAGAGCCCTGGCTGATGAAGGAAACCATGCCAAATGCCTTCTTAATCACCATGGCCATCTGTGTTGCCACTTCTGGGGAACTGTGGACCTGCACACTCAGATCCCTCTAGATTAAGCCCCTTTCAGTCCCCACCATAAACTCCATTCCCTTAGCAACAACTGTTGCTAAATTTTTCATCTATGCCTTTGGACTAGTCAAGTTTAGAGATAGCAATATATTCCTGGCTGACATCCCACATTCTACTGTCTGTAAGTCTGAGGTCATCCAAAACTTTGCTGCTGGTGTCTGACTTGTAGAATACTGCTGATGTTATGTGTGAGTGTTTCGCAACCTGAATCATTGGTTTGCTGCGGTGTATTTTTTTGGGGGATATTAGCAAGAAACATTTGAGGAAACAATAAAAACTCAAATCTCTTTTTAGTTGAACAACAATAAAGGAGTATTTATTAAAGTTAAAGATAGATCACAAAATACTACAAAAAACAATCTTATATTTCAACAAATTAACATAAGCACTTAGTTCCTCAGGGACTGCAAATCTACAAGTATCTGCTTCCCCAATAATTTTAAACTTTGCTGAAACCTCCCATTTCCCAAACGACAACCATAAATCTAGCCATTGATGATCATACTATACAGCCCAAGTATCCAGGATTGGGAATGTTCTTTAGTTGATTGAAGAAAACAAACTTTTGCAGAAACTGGCTTTTACCTTCAGCATTTCATCTCTAGCTGAACTATTTCCTGAGGATGGTATCCATTTCCCCTGCTTTTCTACAATCTTCAGCTCCTAATCTCTGGCTGAACTGTTGTCTGGGATGGCTGCCTCTCTCTCTCTTGCTACTGCTTCTTATCTACTCACGTGTCTGAACTTCTTTCTGGCTTAAAGCACTCTAACTACTCATTGTATCAATTGTAAATAACACCCTTATCTGTAATTCCATTTCCTTAGCTGTTGCTCAGATACAGTTTACAAAATATATGGCAGTTTGATTTTACTTGTGCAAAAGAAAATTCATTTTAATAGCATCTTGCTATTTTGTGACACTGAGGCATTTGAAGGCTGTGTTAAGAGAGTCCTATTCAGCCAACACATCACAGCCAACTTGATGACTTCATGACCTAGAGATGTAGAGTATTCACAGTGCCTGGTTTGTCCTTGGCCTTCATAATCCGCACCTTCAAAGAGCTGCTTTGGTGATGTGATGAGGAAACACCAAGGCTGATTTGATGAGAATAACCAGGAAGTCTAAGAGCTGATGAGCCCTTGGCACAAGGTTTTTCTGAACTTGTCACAACAACTCAATTCGAGAGTAAGGAAGCAGCTCAACTGAAACAGCTGAAAGCTGAGGTCCAGCAAAAAATCCACAACCTAAAGAACTGATGGTGGGTAGAGAAAATGTAAGAAATTCGGCAGTTATCCAACAACCATGATGTGAGGTTTCTTTAGCCCCTAAAGCCCAAGCAGCCAGGGATCCACTACACTGCTGGCCAAGAATGAAATGGTGCTCATCTAGAACAGAGAATCTTTCTGCATCTGCTGGAAGCAGCACTTGGAAGACTTCTTTAACAGAGCTCTGTCTTCAACATGAATGTCCTCAACTCCAACCCACAGTCTGCTATCCGCCACCATCTCAGCACAACCCCATCATGGCATGAGGTGGAAAAGGCCATCTGATAGCTAAAAAAAAACAAGGCATTGGGAACAGATGGAATCTCTGTCACATCATCAAGACAGAATGGGGAAGCACTGTTGACATGATCACGCAATCTCATTTCCCTCATCTGGAAGCGGAGAACATGCCAGGAGTTCTCAGATGCTGTAATTGTGACCTCTTTCAAACAAAGTGATAAATCTGACTGTAGTAACTACAAAGGTATTTCCTTGCTGTTGGTCACAGGAAAGGTCATTGCAAGAGTCCTTCTTAATTGCCTTCTCGCTGTGGCTGAAGAGCTCCTCCCAGAGTCACAAATTGGATTTTACCCACTAAAGGGCACAGCAGACATGATCTTCACTGCCGGGCAGCTGCAAGAGAAATGCAGTGAACAGCACCAGCCCTTTATTGACCTCAAAAAGGCCTTCAACACTTTCAATTGTGAAGGACTATGAAACATTCCCTGTTTTGGCTGCCCCAAAAAGTTTGTCATTATTCTTCTTCCACCTGCTTCACAACTATTTGTAAGTCATGATTCTGAGCTACAGATACACCACAGACTAAATTCATGTTCCGACTTTGGTCAAGCAAGGCTGTGTTATCACCCTGATGCACATCTCGATCTTGGTTGTTGCAATGATCCAGTGCATTCTCAATAAGCTCTTGAGTGGACCAAAACTACAAAACACACGGGAATCTGTTTAATCTTTGCTACCTATAGGCCATGCCCAAGGTCCTATCCTCTGTCATTAAACTATCGTATGCCATCACGCTCAGAGGCTAAATTTCAGATCATTCTCAACGTCCTTGTCGAGGTGAATACTAGAGGGAGTTTTTTCACACAGAGGGTGGTGAAGGTATGGAACGCGCTGCCAAGTGGTGGAGGCAGGCACTCTGGAGTTATTTAAGAGATACTTAGATGGGCACATGAACAGAAAGGGAATGGAGGGATATAGAAAACTGATTTAAAATAGGCATCACGAGCCTTGGGAGTTCCCTGGGAAGTGTATGAATTGTCGATGATATTTGATGTATTTGTTTTATCCTACAAGTACTTTGGTCCGCCTTGTCTAACAAGGCTCATACACACGATGGGTCGTGAGAGGGCTGCTCTTGGATTTTTCGAGAATAGCCTAGTGTTTCAGATCGTTAGTGTACGCTTGACCTGGACCATTTGATGGGCAACACAACAGCTCAGTGACTATTGCTGTGCTGTGCAGATAAATGGATTTGGGCCTGTGTCTGTGAGAGTTTGCACATTCTCCCCGTGCTTGCGTGGTTTTTCTCTGGGTGCTCCGGTTTCCTCACACATCCCAAAGATGTGCTCTTAGGCTGATTGGCAGAACAAATTCTTCCTAAATTGTCTCAGATTGGTTCTAATGCATAGATTTATAAACATGGACAGGGATGACAGGGATCATGGGTAAAAGTGGGAACATCAAGGTGGCGGCGCGGGGTCTTTGGGCCGAAGGGCCTGTTTCCTATGCTGTTTTGTTCTTTGTTCGTTGTATGAGAACGTGGGCCTTACATTGAATATCTGCAAGCCAGAGGTCCCCTACCAACCTGCCCTTCCCCCTCTACAACATAGCACTACAACCCCCCTCCCACCCACTTTTTAAAATCCAGGATGTGACCTTGGACAATACGGACCAATTTCTATACCCTGGGCACCTACTATCAACAAGGGCAGACAACAATGCGGATCAATACCAACTTCAATATACCAGAGCAGTCTTCGATTGCCTGAGAAGAGAGTGTTTGAATATCAGGATCTCAGACCCAGCATCAAGCTCGTAATCTACAGAGCAATAATGATACCTGCTCTTCTATATTGCTCAAAGGTGTGGACTATGTATAGTAGGTACTTCAAAAACCTGGCAAGATACCACCAGCATTGCCTCCACAAAATCCTGTAACTCCATTGGCAGGATAGACACATCAATGTCCGTGTTCTTGCTCAGGCAGAATGGTGGCACAGTGGTTAGCATTGCTGTCTCACAGCACCAGCGACCCAGATTTGATTCTTGCCTTGGGTCACTGTCTCCGTGGCATTTGCACGTTCTCCCCTTGTTGTGTAGCTTTCCTCCCATAGTCTAAAGATGTGCAGGTTAGAGGGATTGACCATACTAAATTGTCCCATTCTGTCAGGGGGATTAGCAGGGTAAATGCATGGGATTATGTGGATAAAGCCTGGGTAGGATTGTGGTCAGTGCAAACTCAATTGGCCGAATGCCCTCCTCCTGCACTGAAGGATTCTAATGATTCCCAGCATCGAAGCATTGACCGTGCTTGATCAGCTCCACTGGGTGGGCCATTATCCCTAGGGTAAGAGGTTTGGATGGGGAGGAGTTTGTTAGGTGTGTTCAGGAGGGTTTCCTGACACAGCATGTGGATAAGCCTACAAGAGGAGAAGCTGTAACTCACCTGGTGGGGCTAATGAACCAGGACAGGTGTCGGATCTCTCGGTAGGAGAGCATCTCGGGGATGGTGATTATGATTCTATCTCCTTCACGATAGCATTGGAAAGAGGTAGGATCGGGCAGTTAGGAAGGTATTTATCTGGAGTAGGGGGAAATATGAAATCATTAGACAGAAAATTGGACAAGTAAACTGGAAGGAGATGTTCTTGGGGAAAAATACTGAAGGAAGGTGGCAGATTTTCAAGGAATATTTGTCTGGTGTTCTGCACAACAAAGTTCCTGTGAAACAGGGAGGTTTTGGCAAGTCACAGAACTATGGTGCACAAAGGTTTGTGATTAATCTAGTCAGGAAGAAAAGAAAGGTGTACAAAAGATTCGGAGAACTAGAAGATGTTAAGGATCTTGTGGAGTATAAAGCTTGTAGAAAGGAGCTTAAAAAGCAAATTAGGAGAGCCAGAAGGGGTCATGAGAAGGCCTTGGCGGGTAAGATTAAGGAGCATCCCAAGGTGTTCTACAAATATGTGAAGGGCAAAAGGATGAGAAGTGAAGGGATTGGACTTTTAAAAGGTGAAGAGGGAAATGTTTGTGTGGAATCGGAAGAAATGGTAGAGGTGTTTAATGAGTACTTCGCCTCAGTATTCATGGTGGAAAGTGATCTGGGAGGTTGTAGTGCAAGTTTGCAGCAGACTGAAAAGATTGAGTATGTTGATGTTAAGAAAGAGGATATGTTGGAACTTTTAAATTCTATTAAGATAGATAAGTTGCCAGGACCGGATGGGATGGATCCCAGGTTACTGTGGGAGGTGAGGGAAAAGATTGCAGAGCCCGTGGTGATGATCTTTGTGTCATCAGTGGAGATGGGAGAAGTTCCGGAGGACTGGACGATTGCGGATGTGGTTCCTATTTTCAAGAAAGGGAACACAGATAGCCCGGGAAATTACCAACTGATGGGTCTGACCTCAGTGGTTGGTAAGTTGATGGATAGGATCCTGAGGGACAGGATTTAAGAGCATTTAGAGAAGTTTAGCTTGATCAGAAGTAGTCAACACGGCTTTGACAAAAGCAGGTCGTGCTTATGAGCCTAATGGAGTTCTTTGAAAATATGACTGAACACATTGACGGAGGAAGAGCGGTGGATGTGGTTTACGTGGATTTCAGCAAGGCGTTTGATAAGGTCCCCCATGCAAGCTGTCTTGAGAAGATGAGAGGGCACGGGATCCAACGGGCTTTGGGCTTGTGGATCCAGAACTGGCTTGCCTGCAGAAGGCAGAGAGTGGTTGTGGATGGTTCTTTTTCTGCATGGAGATTGGTCACCAGTGGAGTGCCCTAGGGATCTGTTCTAGGACCCTTGTTGTTTGTCATTTTCATAAATGACCTGGATGAGGAAGTGGAATGATGGGTTAATAAATTCGTCAACGATACGAAGGTTGGTGGTGTTGTGGATAGTCTGGAGGGATGTCAGAAGTTGCAGCAAGACATAAATAGGATGCAAGAATGGGCAAAGAAGTGGCAGATAGACTTCAATGCAGATATATGTGAAGTGGTCCATTTTGAAAGGACCAATGGGATGAAGGAGTACAATATCAATGGTAGGAGTCTTAGCAGTGTTGTGGAGCAGAAGGATCTTGGGGTCAGAGTCCATAGGATTCTTAAATCGGCCTTGCAGATGGAGGATGTGGTCAAGAAGGCATATGGTGTAGTGGCCTTCATTAATTGAGGAATTGAGTTTAGGAGTTGGGAGATAATGCTGCAACTTTGAGATCCTCGTCAAACTCCACATAAGTATGTGTGCAGTTCTAGTCGCTTCACTACAGGAGGATGTGGAAGCTATTGAGAGAGTGCAGAGGAGATTTACGATGATGTTGGCTGGATTGGGAGGCATACCCTATGAAGATAGGTTGAGGGAACTGGGTCTCTTCTCCCTGAGAGACGAAGGTTGAGAGGCGACCTGATAGAGGTTTATAAAATGTTGAGAGCAATAAATAGGGTAGATTCTCTGAGGCTATTTCCCAGAACTGAAACAGTCGCTACAAGAGGACACGGGTTTAAGGTGCTGGGCAGCAAGTACAGAAAATGTTAGGGATAAGTTTTTCACTCAGAGAGTGGTGAGTGAATGGAATTGGCTGCCGTCGGTGGTGGTGGAGGCAAACTTACTGGGGTCTTTTAAAAGACTTCTAGATAAGTACGTGGGATTAAATGGGATTGGAAGTTACAGATAGTTCTATAGCCTAGTAGGTATGGATATGATCAGCGCAACTTGTGGGCCGAAGGCCCTTTTTGTGCTGTAGCATTCTATGTTCTATATTGTTCACGTGCCTGACATGAGACTCTGAAAACAAGCTTTCTAGTTCAAGGTTTGACACAGGAGGGCAAGCAAATCTCAGGAGGGCAGAGTAAACTTTTCATGATCACCCTATAAATCTACTTTGAAACATCCCCATCAACAGTTGGGAATCCCTTGTCCAGAATTGAGTGAAATAAAGAAAAGCATCCAGGCAGGAGATGAATATCTTGCGTTTTATTGCTGAGATAAGCTGAAGCCATGCATTGACAGCAGAAGAAACATACGGCAACTTGAGCGCTCCAACTACTATCTGCCCCATCTGTAACAGAGACTTTAGGTCACATAATGAACTCCTCAGTCACCAGAGAACTCATTCTTACTACAGAAGTAAGTTACCCTCAACCCAAGGAACTGCTGAGAAAGAAAACTTGCATCAAGTGCATTTTGATCGTTGCACTGAACACCCTGTGCACACTGACTTACAATCCCTTCAATTAAGTTTGATTTTTATGCTTTTATATGTAGCCTCAGTTCTTACTGTATGCTTGGCCCTTTCTATTACTATAATCTTCTCCAGCTCCACATCCAGCAAGGCATCCACACTTCTCTAATTCTGGCTGATTTAAATTTCTCCATTGCAGGTAGCTGAGTTTTCAGCTAACAAATTCTCTCCTTTAATCTCTGCTTCTATCCTTGCTCCTTGAAGACACTCCTTAACTCTGACCTCTCTGGCTAACATTTCAGTCATCTACAGCAATGTGTCTCGGCATCAAATTTTGTTTTATTATGCCATTGTAAAGCACCTTGGGATGGCTTATTAAATTAAAGATGCTGTATAAATACAAGTTGTTGTTTGGTGAATAGATTGCACTATATATCTTTGCTGTAATAATTATATAATTGTCACTGTATTAAGAGTGATAACTATGTTAAGGTGTCGAGATTAAGCAGCACTTGGGTAACGAAAATTGACCTATTAAGTTTTATTTAACACCGACTGAGTACAGTTGTAGAGTGCTAAATGCAACATTGGACTATCGACTGGGATACCGAACATTCCCAGTTTCAACTGACTCTTGGGTGTCTCCTAGAGGCTGAATTGCCATTTTTATCTGCCCAAATATATATGTATAAATATAATGTAATAACGAAGAAACAAAATGTGTTTGTGATTACTGTTGATTTCAACAAAACAGTTTATGGGAAAGCATCATAAGCATAGTTTATTCTATAAATAGAGTGCATGAGCTAGTGAATTCCAAATATAGTTTCTTCAAGGTTAGAAATAACCTGATGAACATTGCTATGTTCGGAAAGGAAATGGAATTTGTTTTGCTATTTAAATCTACAGAATTAAAATTCTGTCAGTTTCTTTCTCCTACGATTACATATGCAAACATCTATAAATTATTAACTCTACATATTCAAATAGATTACAATGTTTGTACATTATGTTGCTTTGGATGAAACAGAAGCCCCTTACTATGATTGGAAATCTATCATGGTGCAGTTTCTGTTATCAGAGGTTGTAAACATTAACCCTTTGCTCCCATGCCCACCTCCTTCCATTTATGTTAATTCCAAGAGTTTAAACACAGGTTGGCAACATTTGTTGCTTTGAAAATTCTCATGGATTTTCAATTGTGTGCTGTTAAATATGTCCAGCTAATATTACAAGACTTACTGGTACAGAGTTGTGATAAGCATACTATTGCTTGTCCAGCTAGAAAGGAATGGTTTACTCATTAGAATTGATCAGTTTGCTGTTGAACTTGGAGTTCATTTGTATGATGATCTTTCAGGTCATTTAATGCAACCTGTGTACTTTGCCTATTAGTCTGATTCAGAATTTTGCTTTGTTACTTGTAGATAATTATCACACAGCACATCAGATGTCAGCCTTGACTCAGTGGTGGCATTCTTGTCTTTGAGTTAGAAAGTTAGCAGTTTCAGTCTCTACACCAATAACAAGGAAGTACAGCAGAGGTGCCATCTTTTGGATGAGATGTTAAATCAAGGTTTGATCTGTCCTGCCTGGTGGTAAAATATTCTGTGGCACTATTTTAAGTGGTGCAAAGGAGTCCTTTTTTAATAAGTGCATCATGCTATCAGTGCCCAGTTTTCTGGTAGTAGTCATGTGCCATTCACCCTGACCTATCAGTCAGGTTTCTGAGTAGTTATTTGGCTAGGAATTTACAGGGTTAGCCTACAGTGAGAACCATGCTACCACCAGAAATGTCATTGAATAGAATGTCAATCTGTTTGACCAATAAATTCCTTCATATAGAGCATGTTGAAACAGCTCTGCAATACACTGTGTACCCATATTTGTGGTTTTATGTTTCATGCTGTGTCATTATTTAAGTTAGAGACAAGCCCTCAACACCACCTGGGCAATAAGAAGTGAAGGAGTAGTCAGTCATAGATCATGAAAAGCAGCATAAAGAAGTGGAAAGGCAACAGCAGTTCAGACTGTTAGGCACTTGGCTGATTTAACTCTAACAGAGCAGCTCATCCAAGGATACTTGGGTCATCCCTGCTGCCCCATTCACAATCCTTTACACTGTGAGTCTTAATACCACTACCGGATTGCCTCACTGAGCTCACTGAGGGTCTTGCCCTTAGAAAACTGCAGATATTAATATTAACACCAAATTCAGAACTCAAAATTACTCCAATGTTTCTTTTGTTTAAGTTAATAGAAATAATTGAGAATTAACTGTGCAAACTTTTAGTGTGACCTACTGTGCCAATTCATCTGTCCTTTCCTAGAGGAATGTATCACTTTTGCTGCAGGCTGCTATGCCTCCATTGAGAAAATCTCAGATGGCTGTGCTGTCTGACCTTGAGCAGCCTGCAACACTTAAACATGGGATGGGGCAGTCTAGCCCAACAGGCTTTGTTAAAAACAGCACTGATACAGTGGACAATCAGGGGCCAAACATACTGTCAGTCTTGTGTATTGCTGTGGAGTTGATATGATTCTCTTGGGACTGCAGTTCAATGTTGCCCAGGTTCTATACAAGAGCAGATTTAAGGAGTGGAGTGCTCCTGTCAACAGTGCTGTTCAAAAACTCCATTTGGACAGAATAATCTCCATACTTTACATGAAGCACCTGGCACATGTATTCCCCACCCTATTTCCCCTATAGATGCCCAGTAATTCACCACATGAAGATGCCTCTAGTCTAGCTTCTAAAGCATACATGTTTTCAGTTTCTCAACTGGTGCTTTCAGAGCCAGATTGAGCCATGCTGCATTTTCCAAGATAACGAAGGAGCCTCAACAGTTTCAGCAAATTAAATGAAAGAATATGGGTAAACATCTAGCGTGAAAAGGAACAAAATAGATATAATTGCTGCAGAATACTGGGCAAAATATGTAGGATGAGATAGAAGTGCAGAGAGGAAAAGAGAGAGTAAAATGTGGAGAAATTCATCTCCAGTGTTGCAAGTTGCCCTGATCTTGACTACCCCATTGTGCCTACTGATCAACACATTATCGTCTAGTGAGGCCAGAATGTGTAGGTGTGCTTAGTCTCCTCTGTGCACAACATGAGACAGCAATCTTCTGCAAGAAAGCAGGGAGTATGCTATTGATAGTTTTGGAGCCGTTTTAAAGAATGTGATTTTCATGGTATTATAGTGCAATATTGACCTAGGTCTTTGCCATCATGTGGAGGAGCAAAAATCTGAGCTGTTGTGTGGAAAAGTGAAGGTTGCTATAGTAGTGAGGTTAAGAGGTTCATTGTGCATGAATAGGATGATAAAGCATTGGAAAGAAGCATGCAGCAGTGTTTGGGACAATAAAAGGCAGTGGGAGAAAGGATTAGTATAAGTGAGGCTGCAACTGTGAGGATGGCAATTGGAATGACTGCTGATATTTTTATGTTGACAAGTGTTTACATCTATAGCCACAGTGGGTCTCCCCTTTACGAGGTTCTCTGTGATGTTAAGTGATTCATATCAGTAATAATCAATTTCATGCCTAAATAAGCACCCAACCAATCGGCAGTGTGGATCGCACTGGTTAAATACTTGGCTTATTATAATGTGCTGCTAGCATAAATTTAATGCCCTTCTGCCAACTTGAGCCAGGGACAAGCAGCTTGTGTACCATGAACTGTTTGCCTGTTTTCAGACATGATCAAATGTAGGGATCTTTAAATCTAATTGACTTAGATTTGTATCTATTCCATGTGGATATTTCATTTCCATGTAGATATACAAGGGAAGTCTGGGCTTTGACTTTCTTTGTGTGCCACAAGAGCTGGAATATAGCAATAATTCACTTGCTTGTGTCCCATGTTGTTAACTTTACCTTCTCTGATCAATTCTGACACTTTTATATGTTTGGTCTATTCAAACTTTCCACATGCCCAGATCACTGGAAGCAGGAACAATATATGGTATGTATTTACTACTAAGATCTCGAGCAGCTTTGAGCTGTTAGGGCTGTCAGGTTTGTCCTATGATTCTCCAATTTAATTAGCGAAGAGGACTCCCTAGAGCATGTTTGTATTGCCATTAATGTAACTAAAGTAAGTGCCCTAGAATTAATTTTTGTCCATTGTTTTGTGAATATTTCTTGGTGCAAGTCTCATCAATAAGATCTCTTTGATAAGAGCCTTTATTATCTTTAAAACACTATTATTCTGCCAATGAGTGTGACCAGCATCAGAAAACAACTAAAATTAGACATAACGGCCTTCCATCTCGAAATTTTATTTGGTTTAAGATGTTTCTGGTATGCCAATAAGAGAATTTAATTTATATCAGCATGAACATATTCCCTTCGATTGTGCATTTTAATTTCATTCCCCTGATCTATCAGCATTGCTTTCTGTTCAAGAGAATTTTTTCAGTAGTCTGATCAGTACTCAATGTTTTAAATTATTCCAATTAATTCCCTCCTGTGGTACTGCTTGCTTGTAATTTTAACCTGTCACTGTATGGTCTTTGCTTAAAACAGACAAATCGGGGTAAATAGGGGTATTTGTAAATAGTGAAGCCATGAAATATATTGGTTCTTCCAAAGAGCTGAGTTATCCCAGGTTAAGTTAAATGAGGGAAGTGACATGGAGGATCAAGCATTCACAGGGTCAGTTTTGAACTGTTAAAATAAACCTATCTGCCTCATTTGTAGGGAGATCTTGGCAGCATGGTGGCACAGTGGTTAGCACAGCTGCCTCACAGCCAAGGATCCCTGGTTCAATTCCGGCCTTGGTTTGCTATCTATGGGAGTATCTGTCTGCATGGGTTTCCTCCAGGTGATCTGGTTTCCTCCCACAGTCCAAAGATGTGTGAGTTAGGTTAATTGGTCATGCTAAATTGACTTTAGTGTCAGGAGGATTAGCAGGGTAAATGCCTGGGGTTGCAGGGCGAGGGCCTGAGTGGGATTGTGATTGGCATGGACTTGATGGGCTGAATCACTGCCTCCTGTACTATAGGGATTCTATGATTTTATGACCTCCACTGGTCTCTTTTAGGAATTCTGTTTAGGTAGCTGTGTGGCAAATTTCTTTGCAGTTTTATTGCCGCTAATGGATCCCATTTCAAATTCTACAATTAGGCTCCTCTCTGTTTTGGCAGAGTCCTTGGCTACCTATCTGAAGGTCCCAATCAAAATTTGATTTGATTTATTATTGTCATATGTGTTAGTGTATGGAGATAAGTATTGTTTCTTGTGTGCTATACAGACCAAGCACACTGTGTGTACTGAAGGAAAGGAGAGTATGCAGAATATAATGTTACAGTCTTAGCTAGGGGATAGAGAAAGATCAATTCAATGTGAGTTACATCCATTCAAAAGTCTGATGGCAGCTGGGAAGAAGCTTCTTGAGTCAGTTGGTATGTGCCATCAAAATTCTGTATCTTTTTCCCAATGGAAGAAGATGAAAAAGAGTATATTTGGGATCCTTAATTATGCTGGATGCTTTTGATGCAATGGGTAGTGTTGACAATGTCTATGGGTGGGAGGCTGGTTTGAATGACGGATTGGGCTTCGTTAATGACCCTTTGTACTTTCTTGTGGTCTTAGACAGAACAGGAGCCATATACCAAGCTGTGCCTCAACTAGAAGATTGCTTTCTATGGTGCATCTGTAAAACTTTGTGAGAATCATTGTATTCATACCAAATTTCCTTAGTCTTCTGAGAAAGCAGACAAATAACAGTAATAGTGTGGGAGCTCTGCCTTGCAAATTTTAAGCATATTAGCACCCCAATTAACAAATTGTGTGATATTGCTGATCAAGTCTGCGATTGCATTGTTGTTATCTGACTGTGTCTCTCTGAAGTATGAAGAGGAATTTAAAAAGCAATGCTTATTGCCTAACAAAAGATATTTGCACCGAAGAAATCATAGTGCTGCACACTGGGAGGTTGTCCTCAGTGAGACTGCAGCATTCTGGGAATTTCAAGCATAGCTGTAACTAGCAACATGGAGAATGAAATTTCAACTTGAATTCCTGCGTTTAGAAAGAAGCTGAGGCCCTCGAATAAAAATGTAATTGATGGTGTGAAGAACACTGGAAGACAGACTGGCCCAAATGAATTCCTATCTTTCTTCTTGTATAGAAATGTAAATGTGTCACTGTTAGTAATTAGCTGCTTCTGTTCTGGTAAGGAATTGGTTGAATGTTGCTTCATGGTAAGTGTAACTTACACAATGTCCTGCAGAAATATACTGCAATAGGTCTTTACGTGTAAAACTTGTGCAATACATTTCCTGGAAAGGGCCATCTATTTATCACTAAATGTTGTAACTGGTATTATATACTCTTCTGTAAAATAACAAATATTACAAAATAATTTGGAGTTTGTGTAATGGTGTTTGACTAATTTGTGTGTATGAAGGTGGAAAAAACAAATGCTCTGAAAAGCTAGTATGTATTTTTAGATTTGTTCATGCACACTGTAGATAGCATTTGAGACTACAGAGTTAACTGTATGTGCCATAAATGTGCTGCAGTGCATGTGGTGTAATGTGTCCTTGGAGAATCCGATCAGGGTTTGAGAGCTAATTTTCAGCAGAGCTGTGTAAAACGTAGGCAAGGGTGGAGCTAATCTCATACATCCAGCAGAGAAAGAGAAAGCTCTACACATTCACTAGTGTCACAGCTGCATCACTGGGGAAACACACTGAGAGTGCGGCATCAGCACCTTTTGCAGCCTTTTAAACGGGACTTAGCTGGAAACCTTTGTATTCAGTTGCTGGTGCATCGTTTCCATCTGATAAATCCGACTGAAGGATTAATGGTTTACTGACAGCAGCTACTGGTCTTCAAGACACTGTCCGAGGATATGCCTGTGGACTGAAGGAGGACAGCATTAAGATTACAAAGGCATTTGTAACAGAGGTGAAAACCCTGCTTGACAAAACAACATTCAGTGAAATGTCCTGCATTTTGTTGAATATGTAGAACAAGATATTTGCGATTATATTTTATTGGAAATTTATTTTAGTCTTGGGGATTTGTCTGGACCCTGCTGTCTGAAAAATCCAATCGTTTGTGGGATATGTTGCTGTATATGCTGAAGGCTGTCAGCTAGTGGATAGGTGCACTGTCAAACCCCCACACAAATTAACCAGGTACAGTCTGTGTGTTGTGTTAAATGTATGCATCACCTTTAGATTTATTGAATCATTTATTTAAAATCAATTTGGAAATACAGAAATCAGCAGCTGCCATTTTGTGCAATATATTTGTAACTTCAATGCTGTACATGCTTCACATCAAGGTTTATTGAATACATATTCGGAATTTACTGTCATTTGTCTTCAGATGTTTATACAATATTTTATTTGTTGCTCTCTTAAGGGAGGAGGTAACTCTAATGAAACTGGATCAAAGATTAGGAATTAGAACCTTTGACACAATTTTATATTTCTGGTAGCTGCAGTTATTTATAAATCAGTATTTTATTTGCTTACAGTATATAGGAGCCTCGTCTTTTGTCTTGCAGACTGTAGGTAGGTAATTCCATACTGTCTGTCATTGTCTGTTATGTGCAGCATTTGGACTGAAATTGAAAATAATTATTTTCAACAATTCTTAGATGATTTTGCATCAGCAATATACATAGAAATTTTGTTATACTAAAGCGGGGGCTATTTAAAACATGAGGACAAAAGAATTTTATCGCCTACTCTCAATACCATAACTTTGATTCTTGGATAATAACCCAATTGTATATTAACAGAATTCCATTCTTTCTGAAAATGTGCCCTACTGAAAAGCATAATGAAATCCCTGGTGTAATATATGCTGTTTCAGCATGTGTCTGTTGGGATCAAACCATCTGCTTCTCAACAGTTGGCGTCTGTGTTCAGTACCTCAGACCTGTCATGCTCAGCATATTACCAGGCAGGACAATCCTTGAACACTCTAAGCCCCAGGCTGTGTTGTGGGAAACCCTCCATTTCCAACAGAGTTGGTTAAGTGTTACAAATTTCATGGCAAACTGTATCTCAAACATACAGGACTTGCCATATGAACGTCAACAGCAGTTGTTTTCATTTATTAGTTTATCAATAACCAAATGCATTAGAACCACAGATAAGATTTTGAACTTTGATATATAAACTGTACAACGATTTTTTTGTAATACTATAATAAATTATGCTTTCCCAGAAGTTAAACTCCAAACAAAGCTCTATGTTCTTGCATTTTTCTGTTAATTTAGTTAGCAGCTGCATGTGTTATTTATTGTTATGATGATGGGAGAAAATAAAGCAAGCTGCAAATATTGAATTCTAATTCTAAGTTTGTAAAAAAGGTATTCATTTTAAAACATTGTGTGCAATGTTGAATATGAGGTTATTATTTATTAACTTTTTACCTCCATGTCCATGTGTTCAATACCCTGGGACTTTTCAGAAAAATGTTTTGGTAAATTCCTTTAATTTTGCTCAAGGATAGGAAATTTTCACATGATTCAGAACAAATTATGATATTGTTCAGCAATGGATTAACATCTCTGTGAAACAGGAAGAGAAAAATGAGATGAGAATATAGTTTGGTATTGATTTTGCTAAGGGAAAACATTAATAAGATTACTGGAAATTTTTTTGCATCTATAAGCCAGAGAGAAATGATTCTTGTTTATGTCAGCAGAGGTCTAGTAATTCTGTTTGTTATTACAAAAAAAATGTGCCAAATACTTGTATAGTTAGCCACTCAGTTGATAGTTGCACTGAGTGGTTAGTAACAATGAACCTGATATTAACAGTGACCTGAAATAAGTAGTTAATTATTCACAAGTGGCTTTTTCAAAAGAGACAAATATAGTAATTATTAATTTGAACTTAATTCAGAAAGATAGTTTTAATGTATATAGAATGGTTATATCCATTCACTGGAGTTACAATTCTGGTCAAAGAAGCATAGAAGCCCTACAGTGTAGAAGAAAGGCCATTTGAGCCACTGAGCCTGCACCAACAACAATCCCACCAAGGCCATAACCCCATGTATTTACCCTACTAGTTCTCCTGTTATTTAAGAGGCAATTTAGCATGGCCAGTAAACCTTATCCACACAACTTTGGAGTGTAGAAAGAAATAGGGGAATCACAGAATCCCTACAGTGCAGAAGGAGATCATTTAGCCCATTGAGCCTGCACCAACAACTATCCCACCCAAGTCCTAATCCAGTGACCCCATGTATTTACCCTACTAATTCCTGTGACACTAAGGGACAATTTAACATGGCCAATCAACTTAACTCACACAACTTGGATGGGAAGAAACAGGAATACCTGGAGGAAACCCACGCTGACATGGGCAGATCAAGCAAACTCAACACAGATAGTGACCTGAGGCAAGAGTTGAACTAGGGTCACTGGGGCTGAAGCAGCAGTGTTAACCCACTGCACCATTGTGCCATCCAAAATCATAACCATACGCTTTGGTTATCTTAATATGGAAATGTTGGCATTAGACTGGGGTAAACACAATAAAAAGTCTCACAACACCAGGTTAAAGTTCAACAGGTTTATTTGATAGCAAAAGCCACTAGCTTTCAGAGCGCTGCCCCTTCATCAGGTAAGTGAGGGTTCTATTCACCAACAGGGCATATAAAGACACAAATTCAATTTACAAAATAATGGTTGGAATGTGAATCTTTACAGGTAATCAAGTCTTAAAGGTACAGACAATGTGAGTAGAGTGAGTATTGAGCACAGGTTAAAGAGATGTGTATTGTCTCCAGACAAGACAGTTAGTGAGATTTTACAAACCCAGACAAGTCATGGGTTACAAATAGTGTGACTTGAACCCAAGATCCGGTTGAGGCCGTCTTTGTGTGCGGAACTTGGCTATCAATCTCTGCTCAGTGACTCTGTATTACTGTGTACCTTTGTACTTTTTAAGACTTGATTACCTGTAAAGACTTGCATTCCAACCATTATTTTGTAAATTGACTTTATGCCTTTATGTGCCCTATTTATGAACAGAACTCCCACTTACCTGATGAAGGGGCAGTGCTCCAAAAGCCAGTGGCTTTTGCTACCAAATAAACCTGTTGGTCTTTAACATGGTGTTGTGAGACTTCTTACTTGGTGATCTTATACAGGAGAAATTTTAAATTTGGTGTAAAGCCTGGTTTCAAATAAATTCCACTTTATGCTTCAAATTCAATAATACTTTCAATAAAGTCCAGAGTCATGGACAGGAAATGTATATCAGATAAATATCCTTAATCTTGTGAATAATAAAGATGATTGTGTATTACTCAAGTTTTAAATAGGAAGTTATCCTTGTTAGTATATTAATTAGAGCTTTGGAATTCTAATTCTAAATGATGTTCACAATTGCTGGGATTTTATCGGCATGCCCATCCAGAAATGGCACGGGCAAGGCTCACAGATGGCATTCTCCATTGACTTTGGGTGGGACCTTACGAGCCTCAGGTGGGTGAAGTGGTAAAATTCCAGTAAATGATTCTGTTCATATAATACTAGTTCATTTAATCACCTGCATGTAGGTGACATTGCCTTTTTTTCCCAGAATTAAGAGATTTAATTTCACCCCAAAACAGCACTGATCCTGCAGTTATTTCACTTAATTCTGCATTTAAATTATTTGAGCGATATGCTATACCAACAAGACTTTCCCAGTTGTGTAATGTCAGTGAGGTGATTTAGGTTTAGTGTCCAATTCACATCTCAGTTGCAGAAGCACCTATATGCTCAAATTTATCATGAACATTTATCTTTTTGTCTTATTTTTACACAAAAACAAGAGTTAAAATCCAGTATATTTGTACCGACTTCTGATGGAAGGTAATTGATCTGAACAATTTTCTGTTTCCACAGATGCTGGCCAACCTGCTGAGTATTTCCAGCATTTTCTCTTTTAGATTTTGAGCACACAGAGTATTTTAGTTTTGCTTATGGTATATTGTACTTTTTGTACTAAATATAAACTATTTGTTTTAGCAGTGTGGCCTCTTTTTTAAGATGAATACTGAACTGGGGTAGGGATGGGGGGAGTGGATCTCAAAACTATTTGTGTTGCAGCTACTTGTGTATTGGCATACAATGCAGAAGGAGTCCATTTGGCTCATCAAGTCTGCACCGACCACAATCCCACCTTCTCCCTATAACCATACTTAGTTACTCTACTAACTTTCTGACACTCGGGGCTATTTAGCATGGCCTATCAACCTAATCCGCACATCTTTGGAGTATGAGAGGAAACCGGTGCATATGGAGGGAACCCAGAAAGACACATGGAGAATATGCAGACTCATGTAGGCAGTGATCAAAGCTGGGATTCAAACCCAGGTCTCTGGCACCATGAGGCAGCAGTGCTAACCACTGTCAATGTGCTGTCCCCACTGTACCACCATGCCACCTATGTATTGTCTGAAATTTTGGTGCACCTTTATCCCAATGGTTGAAGCAAAGTACGCTTTTAATTTAGTATATTTGGAGGTAGTAGTGAACATAAATAATTGTCCTTTCAGTGATTCTCTTGCCACTGTTGAGTTCTGCATTGTGTGAAAACCTGGTGATATGTATAGCCATTGGCACAGAGAACTGCAGCCTCTGTTTAATTCCACAGCTGAAGAAAGCTGCTTTTATTTGACAGAAGTTTACTGTTTGGTTCATCTGGGGGTGGAAGCCAGTCAGTCATTGTTTAGGAATTAATTTTTCCTCCCTTCTAACCTTCCATTACTAAAAGATCAATTCTAAACTGGTTTGAACAGTTCAAGTTGAGCACTTTTTTTTTCCCATTTAATGCTGGAATGTAATTAAGGGAATAATATTTGCAATGTTTAATACTGCTGTTTTGGTATGGTAGTTACTGCAGTATCAATGAAACAGAAACCTGTAATCTAAAATGTCTATATCTATGTGTAAAAGATCCAATGTAATATGGTCAAATTTTATAATGCCCCTGTGAAATTTCGTGAGGCATTTATTTATGTTCAAGGCGCTATATAAATGCGATACAAGTTCTTTACAAGGTCATTTTGAATTATGGTAGATCTTGATCCTATTTGTGAGACAATGCGATGGTGGCATATGTATAATCCAGAATTTGAGAGTTTCTTGTGTACTTTTTATAAAACCAAACACTCTCACATTTTGTCACATATCCATGTTTTCCTTGCAATGTGGTTGTATCGCCTATTTCATTTGCTCCTTCAAGCAATAATTTTTTTTAATCATGGACAATATGGTTTTAAGCTCTTAGCAGGCAATAGATAATCTGGTAATTGAGAAACCCTAATGGTATTCTTAAATCCTTAAATTATTCCAGAGTCATTGGTGTTGCACTATGTAATGGTTGCATTGCACTCTGAAAGATGAACATTGCTTAAACTTGCTGTGCTCAAAATGTTCATCTATAGTACTGAGAGATCAGCTATCTTTGTATCGTATTTCTGTGAGTGGAAAGACTGAGCTATTAAAGTAGGGTTCTGAGGGCAGAATGTCTTCGTTCAGACTGTGTAATGTTGAGCTCAAAATAAATTTTCACGTTCCACCAATCTATTATCTATGTGTCTAAATATGAATGGCTTCTGGAATTGAGAATTGGAATTCTGGATGTGACACCAAATCTGGATCGCAGTTGCAGGATTGGTTTAAGAACACTGGTGTGTTTTAACTTGATTTAGTTGGTAGAATTGACCACTGGATTAGAATGTTGTTGGCATTTTATTTGCTCTCATAAACTAAGCTGTTAGTCTAGTGCACTATTGAAGGTGTATCCTTTATTAGAGATGCTATCTTTCTGTTATCAGGTTACATCGAGATTTTGTCAGCCTCTGGTGATGTGGTAGGGAGTAATGATGCATTTTTCTCCCTCAAAAAATATTACTGCAAAAAAAAATCAATGATTCACCTTATCACTAATTATGGGTTACTGCTCATGAGGATAGCTGTTGCATTGAGCTGCATGACAACTACTGAATTTCAAAAGTAATTTATTGTGCAAAGGACTTTGAGAATTTTTGACCTGGTAGTTGCTATGCAATAACAACTTTACTGTACCTGCTCAGTTTTGGTTGCTTTAATTGTGAAAGGATATGGATAATGAGAATAACTAGCACATCATCAAGATTTAGAACATTTGGTTGTAATAAACTAGATATACTTGTCCTCATTTAATTAGAACAAAGTAAATAAGAGAAAATCTTACTTAAATAAAAGAAGTGATCAAAATTGTGACAGCTGGTGATAAACTAAATAGGAATAATCAATTTTGAATTGTTGGTAAACACAGAGTATATAATCAAAAAGTAAGATGATCAAAAATATGCTGGGAGAACTTAATTTTTTTTTAAATGAATCCTTGTAAAATTCCTGAATCTAATAACTTGGTCAACTTGCTTTACACGTGGAAGAATATTCAAATTATATTGGAGATTGTAGATCTATTTGCATTACCAGAGTTTGAGCTTTATTCTTTTTAATAAAATTTAATTGTTTTCTGACTGAGGAGAACTTTAGTTTTCATTCTCTTATTTTAAAAGAATAGACCATATATGGACATTATTTGTGTAATGTTTATGGCAGTTACACCTTTGGTTATGATCATCTGATTTGGTTAGTAGTTGAGGACAGGGTAGTTCGTATGACTGAAAGTCAGGCAGCTTTGAAGATATTGAAGGTGGAAGTAGAGGAACCTCAGCACTTGCAATCGTCCAACAGATTCAAAGTCCTTGCAATTTGGTGGATCAGAACCAGATCTAGATGGTCGATAAGTGAAATTTGTTAGAAGTCATTTATTGTGGGGGATGGGGACTAAATACGAATGTAGTGATATTAGGAGGTAGTATAGTCTGGGGGATGGACAAAGTTCTCTGCAGTTGAGATCAAGAATTCAAAAAGCTGTGTTTCCTACTCAGTAAGAAGTCTGACAACTTCAGTTTTAAATCCAACCGATGTATTTGATAGTAAACTCATAAGCTTTCGGCTCTATGGTCTTCGTCAGGCAAATTTCCTACTCAGTATCAGGGCTTGCACTATGAAATTGAATGAAAGCAAAGGCCTTCAAAGGATTTCTGCTTTCTAGAAAAACTGAAGCTAGGAATAAATGCAGCATTAAAAAAATGGGTTTGAGTGAGCAGCTGTGGAAAGGAGAATCCTCTCCCTAGGGAAATGGCTTCTGTCAGTCAGACGATTTGAAATGGGTCTTTTCACACCTGCAACTTCTGGGTGAGAGAAAGGGGAATCCTTTCTTCAGAATGAAATGCTGCTGTGATTTGGGAGCATGTCACATGTCCAGAGGCATGGAGATTATAGTGACCAGGCCACTTCAATGTTTTCACTTTCAATAGAAAAGAATGAAGACTTTGGTCAGAGAGATGTCAGTAACTCTGACACTCCATGTTACGGTCGCCCTGACTAGGCAAGCTATTACTGCCTTAATCTCGCATTTTATATTCATATCATGGGCCTCATTCAAATCATTACATCAGCATTTGGTGGAAAGGTCTTATGAGGAAAGGCTGAGGGATTTGAGGCTGTTTTTGTTAGAGACAAGAAGGTTAAGAAGTGACTTAATAGAGGCATATAAGATGATCAGAGGATTATATAGGGTGGGCAGTGAGAGCCTTTTTCCTCAGATGGTGATGGCTGTCACGAGGGAATAGATTTAAATTGAGGGGTGATAGATATAGGACAGATGTCAGAGATAGGTTCTTTACTCAGAGAATAGTAAGGCATGGAATGACCTGCCTGCAACAGTAACGAACTTGCCAACATTAAGGATACTTTAAAATGGTCATTGGATAAACATATAGATGATATTGGAATAGTGTAGGTTAGATTGGTTTCACAGGTTGGCGCAACATCAAGAGCCGAAGAGCCTGTGCCACACTGTAATGTTCTACGTTCTATGTATTGGACTAGGTATCCAGAAAGATCAGCACACGCCCATTTCTGGATTGAAATTTATTTTAGTTTTATTTAATTAATGAGTCCGGGATGATATCGTCTGGGCTGACTTGCCTGTGTGACTTCGCTGTGAGAGTTTCTCTCTAGTGGGAATCCGAGCTTGTGCCCAGCAACAGTTTTAGACGTGTGTGTGTGTGTGTGTGGTTGGGGGGGGTGTGGTGTTGGGTCATGGGTGGAGGCCATAGAGGCAAGTTGAGAGCAGCAGGGGCTGAATGACAGGTTCTGCACACGCACAATGGCACTCTTCAACTGCTCTCATCCTGTGTTTCAGTGATTTAAGCTCTATCCCCATCCCTCTGCGAGCAAGAAACCATTTCTGCTGTTTTTTTCATGTACTGAGTGCATAAAATTGCAGATTTAAACTCCCCCACAAAAAGAATCTGGAACTCTCCCGTTTTCACACTCTTTCTGGATTTAGAATTCTTTTGCTAAGATCGCCCCCTGTGGATTTGTCACCGATGTAAGAAATGTTTTCTCGTATCTGTGAGGAATCTGTAATTTGTATCTGAATGTTCTTTTGTACATGCAAGCCTTAATGAAAACTCTCGCACTGCTAGTTGTTCTGTAAATATCATTGACCAATTGTAACGAATCTACCTGAACGAAGGAATGCCCGGAATTTGCAGTTGCCAGTGCAGTTTAAGTTATTGTGAGCTTTCTCATTTGTACTTTACATAATATGTCATTGGAAGATATGCGGTACTTTCTATTTCTCCACCACAGCCACCCATTTTAAAAGATATCATTATCCTGTATTTTCGTTCAGATACCTGAAACAAAAACTCTCTGGGATCTTGAATATTTATTCTCATAACGTTTGGCAAACCTGTTTCTGGCAATGCCATTATTTATCTTGGAACTGATAGTGCAGGTTATAGTCTAAGATACCAGGACATGAATGTAGCATTTCTGTTTATGAATGTGCATTAATGCTGCACTAATATACCTTAACTATTATTGTATTAAATTCTCTGCTCAGCTACTTAATATCTGATTGGGACTTAAACATTGAATACCATCATAAGTGACAAAATTGTTCATTTGTTTGAGTTGGAAATGCGGAATCTTCATATCTGCTTATTGCCGATTGCTTAAACATTTGAGTTGGGATTGATATATACTAGAATAGAGTTGAGTGTGTATGAACTTGCATATATTATTGAAATGAAGGGAAGTCTTTGGCTTCATTTTGTTTTTGGCATTTGCTTCAGGCAGTTTTAAATAATTAAAATTCAGTTAGGACTGAGTGCAAGGCAGAAAGCTTGCAAGGCAGCTTTTGACTTGTTTAAACGTAGGTCAGGTGAACACAGAAGGTCAGAACAGCTGAGCTTTTCTGACCAGAGTTGCGCGTACAACCTTCGTCTCACCAGTTCTCATGTCTTTACTTACAGTGCCCGCAGACCTGACTCCGGAAGAGGAGATAGAGCTAGAAAGCATCCGACAGCGCAAGCAGGAGCTCCTGGCTGACATTCAGGTAAGCAGCTGAATGTTGACTAGACAAAAAAAAAGTCTCAAAGTTTGATTGCTGTTCTTCAATTTCAGATATGAATGATTTTCTGCAGGCACAACGTTTTCTAAGTATAGAAACAAGAAAAATATATAGAAACAAGAAAAATTTTTTTTAGAATATAAATCTCTGCTCAAGTAAGAGACTCTCCTCTGGTCTATATAAGCCACTTTTTATTAGTCACATTTGAGGAGTAATTACATGATCTTTTTAGTATACTTTTGCTGATGTGTGGCATAAAACATTGTCAAGTTTTGAAATTAAGAAGTGATCCTCTGCTTAAGTCACAATGTCACAACAATAGTCTGTATGCTTAAATGCTTACACTGTCAGGAATTTGGAAAATTTTATAAATACTCAGGAAAATAATACAGCAGTCAGACTGTGTAACTGATGAGAATGTTTTTGGGATGTTCTTCAGCTAGTTAAGCAAGGCATCTACTTAATATGTTGTGTTATTAATTTTGTGAATGCTTGTGTACTCTCAACATTCAAATATTTTGGTGGAAGTTTTACTGTAATATTCAACTTCCTAACAGTGATCTATCAAGGTAGGGATGTCTGGCAACTAGCATTATTCATGAATTACTGCAAAGTGTTTTCAATTACCTGGATTTGCAATAGGATCTGTACGATATTGCTCTGATTGATGGAAATCCATTCAGGTCTTGTACAAAATAGAGTATGGATTATCTGTTTTAATGTTTTAATCCTCTCCCGGCAGCAACATCCTTTTGTGTACCCGGGCTCTTTTTGCTACCATATCTACCATATCTGTTGCAGATTGAAGTAAAAAGATGTTGGCCAAGAAATTTGACTACACATTTCTCAGTCATTCCTTGATAAATTATGTATGCCTCTGTATGTGAGCAAGAGGGGAACAGTCCATTCAAGCCAGAAATATACTGCCCTGGAATCCTTATTGATAGAAAATTTAAAAGATGTATGCAGTTTCCACAACTGAAACAGGAGTTAGTCCCATTTGCAGAAGCAGATAAGAGTGTCCTTTGGCAACTATTGCTGTCTTCACCCATGAAAACCAGATCTATATGCAGAAAGTGCTCTTCAGGCTGCAAAAAGGAATATATGCTAGAAAATAGAGTACTGGAAACAATAATATTCCTTACAACCTCATCTCAAAGAATGCCATTCCTTTGCCTCACACTTGCACTCAATTATCACCCCATTGCTTGTTTGTTTTCAATATTGACCATCCCTATTTTCCAACTTCTAACCTAATCATGTTTCTTTCTGTCTGCATCAATAACCCAATCTTCAGTAGCACTTTGCTCTTTTGCTCTGGACAACTGAACAGTTTATTGTATATGAAGCCAGCAACTCAATATTGGCCATTGCCGTGCTTACGTGGATTTGTAGTCCACAGTGTGCACAATAGTTTGGGAGGTTACAAATTGTGACTTGATTTCTGACTACAGTACTTTCCTGCAAGCAGGGGAACACTGTGCAGTAATTGGAAAATGTCATCAGTCTATTCTGACTGAGCATTGTGTTTGCCTGCATCTGGGCAAAGTGGCAACTGCTACTTGCTGCCTCTACAAATAACAGGAATAGACATTGATTTTACTTGGCAACTAAAGAACCAGAAGTACTAATTCATTGTAGCTGCTAGTGCTACACCTAAAAAAAGAACTGCTGCCAAACACCTATCATTCTAAGTGAAGGATCCATTGGTCAATAAGTTTCAACTAAATTTTATTTATTTAACCAGTTTTACAATAGACATTAAAATAAGAATGACACATTGCAAAATGCTTAGTAAGGTTTGATTATAATTTTAAATGAGAATCTCTTGTATTCTATAAATTGCTTGAGAACTATTTTTAATGGATTGGCACCAATTTCCAATTCTGTCAAATTCATAGAAATCCTACAGTACAGGAGGAGGCCCTTCAGCCCATCAAGTCTGCACCGATCACAATCCCACCTAGGCCCTTCCCCCATACCCATATACATTTACCCACTAGTCCCTCTAACCTGCACATCTCAGGACAGTAAGGGACAACTTAGCATGACCAATCAACCTTTGGACATTTTTGGACTGTGGGAGGAAACCGGAGCATACGGAGGAAACCCATGCAGACAAGAAGAGAATGTGCAAACTCCAAACAGCTATGGAAAATAATTTAGACAGGTGTTTCTCAAAAAGACTATATATTCAAAGTACAACCGACTGCTCACATTTTCCATTTTTTGGGATGCTGCTTTTTTTTTCCCTATACATCAAGCCAGAAGCTTTTAACTTCACTCCAAAGAATGGATATTTAATCTAGGCTGACTTCTCTGTGCAGTGCTGAGAGTTTATTGCATTCTTGGAGGTTCCACCTTTCAGGTAAGATGTTGTGGATGTAAAAAAATACCATGGCACTACTTGAAGAATGCTAAAAAATCTCACAACACTGGGTTAAAGTCCAACAGGTTTATTTGGAATCACAAGCTTTAGGATCGCTGCTTTTTCATTGAGTGATTCCAAATGAACTTGTTGCACTTTAACCTGGTGTTGTAAGACTTCTTACTGTGCCCACCCCAGTCTAAAGCCAGCATCTCCACCTCATGGCTACTTGAAGATCATCAAGAGAATTTTGGCCAACGTTTATCCTTGAACCAGCATCACTCGAAAAGATTATCTAGTTACTTAGTTACTGCTTATGGATCTTATTGTGTGCAATTGGTTGCCATATTTGCCTCCAAAATCAAAAGTACATAATTTGCTTTGAAGTGTTTTAAGATTCCTAAAGATTGTGAGAAATGTATTTCTTTCTTGCTCTCTGTCGTTGAGGAGTGGGCAATCTGGACAAAAGTCATCAAGGCAAAGTCCTTGAATATTAGTCAGTTTTGATATTCAAAATAATGGAGTTCTTCCAATTTTCAGCCCAGTATTCCAACATTGCAGCTATTTTTGAATTCATTTATTCATTACAACTTGCTTTTCTTGTCCTTTTGAGGTATAGGGTAATAATCTCTAGATCTGACTAGAATGGGTATGTTGTTTCTCTAGCTGATATCAAATAATACATTTTACAACAAATATATACACATGCTGTTTATGATGAGTAGTTGGTTGAGTAGATTTATTCAGTTAAAATAAGCAGTGACAGCTTTATATTGTGAACCTTTGTGCCTGGTTTGTAGAATCTTATTGAAATTAGGTTAGAGGATGCTTTAAGCTCTTGCTTGGGGGATGTATGTGTAGAAATATTATTCACAGAGTCACTTGTCCTTTCCATGGGGAAATAAAGTATCCAACAGAGCTTGTGTCATTTAAGATTTAGTTGCCCTTGGATATAAAAGTAAGAATTTGATATGAATATGCTAATTTTTCTTCTTTTGCCTTCCCTCTGTTGAAATCCATATCATTTTGTAAGTAAACCTAATCCATCTATTTTAATTGATTTTCTGAAGTTAGAATTCTAGCAGTAGAAAGCAAAATTTTGCTTTGACTTTCATAGTTAATAGTTAAGGTTAATAATGCCTACAGTGACAAATTTGGCAAGTTATTACCACCTTGAATGTATTTCTTGTAAAATTCTTATGTTTCTCTTTGAAATTACTCAAACTTTGAAGATATAGATAATATTTTGAGGAAGTAGCAAGCATGGTTTGACTAGGCAACAGCTACTCTTCTAGTTTGACTTCTGATTTCATTCCTGATCTTTCATGAACTAAGTATTTTGGATCACCAATGATTGAAAGTCTGAGAGAATCCATTTGATCAGCAGCTTCTGCTCTTAATGCTGAAGAACAACAAAATTTGGAAGCAGGTATTGGACAGCATTTATGCTGATAAGAGTAACAAGCTCGAGAGGAACATCATACCACCTTAGTTTCATTCACTTCCAATCCCAAACAAATTCAAGGTACCCATTATTATTAGTACCATCCTCAGAAATTTGTACTAAAAAATATATGCTATGAGTTTTGACATGCCATAAATTGCTTATTTTTTCTGCATTATGCTGTTAGCTTCATCAAACCTAGAAATCATTGCCATGTTTCTGTGAGTCTGACATTGTGTCATGAAATTTGTGCATTCGTGGCATTAATGCAAACTAATTTCACCAGTGCCATTTAGGGCTGGCCATGTTGTAAGGACTCTGGAATTCAATCCTGATAAATGCAAGGTGATGCATTCGGGAGAAAGAATGTAGGGGGGAGGTATATGATAAAGGGTAGACCTATTAATATAGAAACGCAGAGGGACCTGGGGGTGCAGGTGCACAAGTCTCTGAAGGTGACAGAGCAGGTGGAGAAAGTTGTGAAGAAAGCATATAGTATGCTAGCCTTTATAGGAAGAGGTATAGAGTACAAGAGCTGGCCTTTAATGTTGCAGTTGTATAGAAAGTTGGTTAGACCTCATTTGGAATACTGCATCCGGTTCTGGTCGCCTTGCTACCAAAAGGCTGTGGAGACTCTGGAGAGAGTGCAGCGGAGGTTTACCAGGATGCTGCCTGGTATGGAATGTCTGAGTTACAAGGAGAGGTTAGGCAAATTGGGGCTGTGTTCCTTAGGAAGATGTAGACTTAGAGGAGATCTAATAAAGGTGTACAAGATTGTGAGGGGTATAGATAGAGTAAACAGGGGTAAGCTTTTTCCTAGGATGACTCAAATAGCACGAGGGGTCACAGGCTTAGGGTGAGGGGGTAAGATATAATTTGGATGCTAGAGGGAGTTTTTTCACACAGAGGGTGGTGGAGGTATGGAATGCGCTGCCAGGTAAATTGGTGGAGGCAGACATTCTGGAGTTATTTAAGAGATACTTAGATGGGCACATGAACAGAATGGGAATGGAGGGCTATAGAAATCTGATTTAAAATAGGGATCATGAGCCTTGGGAGTCCCTGCCCTAGGAAGTGTGTAAATAGATGATGATATTGATGTACTTGTTTTTATCCTACAGGTGCTTTGGTCCACCTTGTTGTCTAACAAGAGGCATACACGCAATGGGTTGTGAGAGGGCTGCTCTTGGATTTTTCGAGAGTATCCTAGTGCTTCACGTCATTAGTGTACGCTTGACCTGGACCATTTGATGGGCGACATGACAGTTCAGTGACGATCGCTGTGCTGTACAGATACATGGATTTGGGCCTGTGTCTGTGGGAGTTTGCGCATTCTCCCCATGCTTGCGTGGGTTTTCTCCGGGTGCTCCGGTTTCCTCCCACATCCCAAAGATGTGCTCTTAGGCTAATTGGCAAAACAGATTCTCCCTAAATTGTCTCAAATTTGGTTTTTAATCCATAGATCTATAAACATAGACAGGGATCATGGGTAAGGTGGGAACCGGGGTGGTGGTGAGGGCTCGTTGGGCTGAAGGGCTGTTTCCCGTGCTGTTTTGTTCTTTGTTCTTTGACCCTGTTCGTGATGTGATTTATGGTCTTGATGTGACACGTAACTTTGAAGGACCAGAAAATGAACAACAAAACTGTGGATTCTCACTCCAACAGATAGTAAATAATTCCAAGAGATTTTTCTTTTCATTTCTGTCTCTTATTTTCCCTCATTGTTAGTCTACTGTTTTCTTTCCCTCCTTTTACTAATCCTTCTGTTTCTAATTTGATCCAATTCAACATATTTCCTTCTCTGTTATTTATAGAGTCATAGAGGTTTATAGCATGGAAATGGAACCTTCGGCCCAACTTGTCCATGCCAACCTTTTTTTAAAACCCCTAAGCTAATTCAATTGCTACATTTGGCACATATCATGCATACCCATTGTACCCATGTAACTACCTAAATACTTTTTAAAAGACAAAATCATACCTGCCTCTACTACTACCTCTGGCAACTTCTTCTAGACACTCACCACCCCCTGTGTGAAGAAATTGCCCCTCTTGTCACTTTTGTATCTTCCCCCCGCCTCACCTTAAACACATGTCCTCTAGTTTTATATTCCCCTATCTTTGGGAAAAGATATTGACTGTCTAGCTGATCTGTGCTCTTCATTAATTTATAGACTTCATCTCTCAGCCTTCTATGTTCCAGAGGGAAAAAGTCCCAGTCTATCCAGACTCTCCTTTTATAACTTAATCTATCAAGTCCTGGTAGTATCCTAGTAAATCTTTTCTACACTGTTTCTAGTTTAGTAATATTCTTTCTATAATAGGGTGACCAGAATTGTACACAGTATTCTAAGTGTGGCCTTATCAATGTCTTGTACAACTTCAACAAGACATTCCAACTCCTGTATTCAATGTTCTGACCAATGGAACCAAGTATGCCAAATGCCGCCTTTACCACTCTGTTCACCTGTGACTCCACTTTCAACGAGCTATGAACATGTACCCATCAATCTCTTTGTTCTGTAATTCTCCTCAATGCCCTACCATTAATTGAGTAAGTCCTGCCCTGGTTCAGTGTACCAAATGAATCATTTTGCATTTGCCTAAATTAAACTCCATCTGCCATTCATCAGCCCAATTGATCAAGATACTGTTGCAATTGGAGATAACTTTCTTCACTGTCCACTATGCCATCAATCTTAGTGTCAACTGCCAATTTACTAACCATACCTCCTAGATTCTTATCCAAATCATTAATTGACAAAGTGAAAAATCAGACGAATTACCATGGATGTGGCCTGATCCCTGAGGCACACCGCTGGTCATAGGCCTCCAGTTTGAAAAACAATTCTCTAAACCACCCTCTGGCTTCTGTCAAGCAGCCAATTTTGTATCCATTTAGATACCTCATCTTGGATCCCCTGAGATTCAACCTTATGCAACAACCTACTATTGCCGTATCATGTCAAAGGCCTTGCTAAAGTCCATGTATTCGACATCAATTGCACTGCCTTCATCTACCTTTTTGGTTACCCCTTCAAAAAACTTAATCAAATTTGTGAGATATGATCTTTCACTCACAAAGCATGCTGACTGTCCCTAATTAGTACATGCATCTCTAAATGCCTGTAAAGCTTGTCTCTCAAAATATCTTCCAAGAATTTACCCACCACAGATGTGAAGCTTACTAGCCTGTTGTTCCCAGGCTTTTCCCTGCAGCCTTTTTTAAACAAAGGCACAACATTTGCCACTCTTCAGGCACCTCACCTGTGATTTGTCCTGCTTCTTTCTTTTTTCCTTTTCTAAATAGGGTAAGAAACTGGTCCTTTTATCTCACTACTCTCTTATTCACTCTCATTTCAGCAATTTGTGACACCGATGATGGCTTGAATATTTCAGTGGCAACAACAGTGAATACTGAGATGTTCTCCACTCTTGCCTTTCGGACCATGAGAAAGTATTGATCCACACAGCTGTGCAATGCCTAACCAGAAAGTTTAAATATCCAATGGACAGAATTACACAGCCTGGGCCATTTCAAGAATGTTTTCAATGCTGGTCTTATTGTCGGAGATTTGAGTTTGATGCACCATACTGACCCAGATATTTACCCCATATTTCTCCAGATGGTAATCCCAGGCAGCAGCTTTGTCAAGAATGCCTAAAACGCCAACCTCGACAATGCTTGCACTCTCCACAACTCTGATGATGTCCACCTCCCTCAACAATCCTCTCGGCAATCTTCACCCTCCTGTCCAACAATGGTCAAGCTGCCCGACCCTGAAGCGATGACAACATCCATTATTTGCCTAATAATACTCACCCTCCCTTTACAATGACCATGCTCACCTTCCCTTCACTACCTGCCAACAATGCTTATTGTCATCTGCCTTCCAGCAATGCTCATCCCCTCATGCCTCCTAAAATGTTCAACTCCACTCTTGACCATGCTCATCTGTCCTTCACTGCACCCCCAAAATGCTCACTGCTCCACTTGCCTGACAAGGCTCACCTCACTCACCTGATGATGCTCGCCCACCTCTCTGTCCACTCAATAATACTTGCCTTCTCAAACCCTTGAAAATTCTCATCTCTCTACTACCTGCCCAAAAACTTCACTCTTGACGTTGCACATGCCCTCATTCCCTACCTTGATGATGCTCATTCTGCACATTCACGTTTTCTGGGAGCAGTGATATGGTTTCGGTTTCTCAGCCTTGATATAAATTAATTCAAATAACAGATTTCCCTGTTTCAGAAACCTATTTCTGTAATTAGAACTTTCTTTTAATTTGATGGTTTGTGCGCACTGTGTTCATAAGTTAGTGTCAATAAATTGTTTAAAATGCAGTTTCTTTACATATGAGTGAACAAATTTGGTTTTTCAATTTATGGTTCACATTTAAGTAGAATCAATAGGAACAAATCGTAAAAAAAGTCAACACAGTGAGATTGATGTAAATAAACAATTTTATACTAACCCATAATTATAGAAAAATTATTTTAACACCAGGCCTTTTAACTTCACTGGTGCCTATTAAAACTACAGTTCAGCAAAAACTATGAGAATAAGCTCTGTTGTTGTACAATGTTGATCTTGCCATGTCATTTCCTTTTATCCTTTTTGCATTTGCTGCTATGAGAATCTTTAGGAACATTCCTTTCAATTGAATAAGTCACGCTGTACTTAATTTTATGAACAGAAAATATTTTGTGGAATGTGATTTTAGTTTTTGTGAATTATCTGGAAAACCAAGTTACAAAAGAATAAATAGAAAAGCCTTCAACATACATTATTGAACTTTGAAGGCCCAATAAAGAAAGCTGTGATAATTTTGGTTTCTGGTGATAGTGAATGAGCTCCACCCCCATGTGTCCTGTCACCCCCATGTCCACCAGTCAACGTCGCTCCCTGCCACATGTGCACTTACCAACTGACACCCCCATGTACCCACACACAGTAACTGAAACCCCCCATGAATGCATGTCACAACCAACCTCACCTCCCCTGCCCCTGCCCTCTGCCCCCACCATGAGCACATGATCCAAACTACCCATTCCATGGGCATGCACACACACATCAACCAACCTCTGCACACATTCAGCACAAATACAGCAAACGACCGCCCCCACACCTACACAGACACCAATCAACCAATCCCCCCCCCCACACACACAGCAACCAGCCTACCCCATGCACACCAAACAATCCCACGAACACCCATGTGTACACACGCACCACCACAAGCACACACAAATATATGCGCACTATCACCCGCAATACAGTAAGAGAAATAAGCTTTGCTTCTATGAATGTTAAAACCAAACTATAATTATCCATTGACATGGATGTCAAAGTTCAGTGGGAAGAGTACTTTCACTAAGGTGTTCAATCCAGGTATGTTCACGTAATGGATGATTGTGCTTTTTGTAGTTATCTTCAGAATAAGAAAGATGTATCAAGTTGAGGAACACAGTATTGTTAATACTTGTAGCCAAAGGACGAATTTGCTTTTGCAGGCAAATTGAGCTCATTTCCTGAATAGGTTTTGAGGAGATCTGATAATTTAACCTTGCTGCTTGGTCAGAAGACTAGATGTTAAAGCCATGTGTCTGCAGTGTTGTCTCCAAGAAAACAGGCCTTTATAATTTCAATGCTTTCAGAAATGAAGGTGTTTCATTGATACACAATGAGAAACAATCAGTATTCTATTCAGATTAATAAAGTAGCTCCCACCTCCCTTGATCCAAACCTTCAACATACAATGGAGGGCCTTCTCAGCATTTCCTTGTGCACTTCCTTGGAGTGAGTCCTGACAATGGCAACTTGGACAATTTGACATGATTTATTATTGTTACAGTATCGGGATACAGCGAAAAGTATTGTTTCTTGCGTGCTGTACAAACAACACACATAGGGGAGTACATGGTGGAGAAAGAAAGAAGGAGCAGAATATAGTGTTATAGTCATAGTTAGGGTTTAGAGTAAGATCAACTTAGCGCGAATTAGATCTATTCAAAAGTCTGATGGTAGCAGGGAAGAAGCTGTTCTTGAGTCAGTTGGTACGTAACCCCAGATTTTTGTGTCATTTTCCAAATGGAAGAGAGTGGAAGAAAGTATGTAGAAGGTGCGTGGGGTCCTTAATTATGCTGGCTGCTTTTCCAAGGCAGCAGGAAGTATAGACAGAGTCAATGGTCCATAAGGCTGTGGTCAACATACTTCACTTTTAGAAACTTCCAGAAACTTGGCCAACCCAAAAATCAGATAACATATAACAACCATTTTAAAGTTTAACCATGTCCATTTTTAAAAGATTTTTTTAAACCAATGGTAATCATGTGTCTAATTGACATGACAATCATTTAGACTCTGAAATTTCTTCCAAATGGTTGGTACACCTTTTTGGATTTGCTGATTTATGTCAAGTCTAGAATAAAATATTTCTGGTTGTTCAAAATTTTGGATCTTGCATAACCATATATTAATTGCCTTGAAATTATTGTTTGTATGAGCGCCTGGCCTATTAATGTTATGTTGTCCATTTTAACAGGCAATGACCAATTTGTATTCTAATATTGTACATGATTTCTAGTTCTTGGGATTATAATGAAAATTTTTACTAAAATAGCAACAGGAAGTTCAGTAGAACTTTGAATACACCCTCAATTTAATTAAAAGCTTGAAACTTGTTTAGTCGTGAATTTTACTCACGTTTATATCTTTATCTTTGATTTTAAATGCTACTATCAGATCTTCTTTAAACCTTCCCTGCTACAAAGAGAGCAATCCCAGATACTCCAATCTATCCATGTAACTGAAATCTTGATTCCCTGGAATCATTCTAATAAATATCTTCTAGATCCTCACCAAAACTATGTTAAAGTTGTGTGCCTAGGATAGGAAACAATGGATTAATTTTCTTTTGGAACCGGAATTGGAGTTTGGATGCATGTGAGTAGTTAAGTCCCCTCAAAATGATGTCGGATTTGGATTCCATCATCATTTCATTCACATCTGAGTTGTGCTAGAATTGAAGGGCTCCTGAGAACCGCCATGCAGCTATTGGGTAAGTGATTAAAATATTCGCTTAGATTGATTCAGAACATTTTAAACTCTCATTTCTGGCTATTACAGCCAGCATCTGCTTTTCAAACCCTCAGTAACTTTCCAGGATCACTGAGGCACCAACACAAAATGAAACTGAAATGTTGTAGCCATGGCCAAGTGAGCAGCCAGTGTACATAGCAATATTCTCTTAGAGAGTATTTTTGATGCTTAAAAAAAGATTGCTAACTTGGAAGACACTTTACCTGTCCAGCACTTCATGGACCTTCAGCTGCACTTCCCTTCTGCCAGATTTCACCACAATGTGGTTTTGGTGCAAGGATAAGAGGATAAGCAGCAGCTGGAGCAATACCAGCTGCCTTGTCTTCAGTAGTTGTTCTATCGTTCAGATAGCATAGATGAAGAAATGCAATTTGAAGGAGATGAGAGCCCCACGATAGAGTTTACATGTGGAGAATCAAAGCTGTTCACATGTCTGAACACAAGTGACAAGTTGTGAATAATATCTGCAGCTTTCTGCAACAAGTCTGCCTTAGAGAAGATGGGCCTGTATTGCCAGTGTGGGGCCTATCATTGGTCAACCACCAACCCGCCCCGATCATAACCATCCCTGTGTCTCTGTCTCCCTAAGTTTGCATGTGCCTTCTTCCAGGGGAGGAAGTAGAGGATTTCGGAGATTTTAAATGGCTTTTCTTGATGGCAGTGAAAGGCAACATTTGTGGAGAGTTTTGGTGAAGCGTCGATGCGAGAGGGCAATAGGCTGATGATACTGAGTGTTGGTTATTCAGATGGGGATGTGAGGTTCCAAGAGAGGAATGAGTGAAGCAGCAAGATGTGTTGACCTGAGAATTCTATGCAGGATAATGGTGAGCGAGTCAGAATATGGGGCTTGACAACAGAAAGTGTTAGGCCACTCACCTGCCATGTCCTTCTGATGTCCTGAATCCTCCTAATTTATTGTTTTCGGGTTGGAGAGGGCTACAATTTGGCTGCTGACTTTCTTAGCCACTTCCTTGCATGTCTGCTTGATTAGAGAGGCTGTCCTCTTTCATCCTTTTTGTTTGTATGTAAACAATATATCTTAATAACCTATGGGCAATTTTCAACAAATCCTGGTATGCCAATAAGCATTGTCCCAAGGAAAAAGTAATTTTTTTAACAAAAAATTCAAATTGAGATACTGGAATTTTTTAAATAACATCAGGAGATAGGGAAAATGACTTTTTTGTGGAATGTTTTTTGATTTTTGATTTTTGTCTGTCTAATTTGTTGTGGTCTAATTTGTCAAAGCTGTTAACTGTGAGCAGATTTTTCAGAGCAGGTTGTTGGATTTGGAAATACCTGAAGCCACCTCAGTGTGATGGGATTTCTTAATAAAAAGATTTATTTCTCAGCTTTATATTAAACAAAGCACCAAGCCAGTCATGAGAAAACCTCCCCATGAAGGTTTAACTTTAAGTCATGGTGGAAGTATGAACTTAACTGAGTGCCCTTTCACTTGTTTTTTTCTGTGTTATACGTTCCCTGGTTCAGTGAGACTATTTATTATATTTGGCAGACCATAAGAACTTTAGTAATAAGTTCAATGTTGTTACAATTACATAGCTCATCCTTGAGACTCTGTCCTAATCCTGAGATTGTGCTCCTGTGTTGTGCATTCACCAGCCAGAACACTTCAGTATCTACCTTTTCAAACCCTTGTGAATCTTGTATGTTTCAAACCCACTAGGAACTCGAAAGGAAATATTTTGGCATAAACTTCAACAATAAGACACGCAGAATTTAGGTGATTTTTTTTCTGGAAAAGGTCATGTCTTGTGGTGCAAAAAATATAATAATTCCATCTGTGTTTAGACATAATATTTTTAATATTTCAATATTAGCAATGTCATAAAAAATAATGAAGATTAGATTCAATGGAATAAAATGAGAATTAATGATCTAAAATACTTTCAAACCTAAAACAAATCTCTATTAATTCAACTAGGTAATTAAATTGTCATAAATGTTCAGATAAATTGCACACATTAGTGTATAGATAGATATTAGTGCTTTGGATATTACTGCTAAAATTTTAAATTAGATCACTTGTTAGGTGTTAAGTGAGAAGATGAAGCTTGAATAGATTTAAGTTCAACATTAATTCCACATTCATTTGAAGCCATGTCATATTTACTCTGTTTTACTTCATCAATACATTAAGTGCAGCATTCCCAAAGAGGACCATAGTTCTTGACATAAGAGTGGTGTGTTCTTGCCACCTTTTTAGCAGATAGATAATACAGTATGACTACAACCATTGATTACTCTGAATTATTGTAAGAAATATTACATATATTACAATAGTGGCAATCCATGATCTAATACACTTATACGGAGAGCTCAAGTCTTTAATTCAGTAGCATAAACTATCACACAACTCATGACAATGATTAAGTGTCTGTTTGCATGTTATGTTTGGTTGGACTATCTAATTCTACTCAGATACTTAATCATAGTCAATCTTATGAATTGATTGTTCTCTATTCCTAATTCTTTTTTCTAACATACTCCATGATGTATTCAACTTTGTTTTCACAGAGATTTAATCCATAAAATGAAATATTTGTCAAATTGCATTCTTCAAACCAGGAAAGCTGATTTTCAAAATCAAGCGAAAAATCATTTAATAATTTATTTATTTAGGTAAACCAAGAGGGAAGTGAATCTAGTTTATGTTTCAATGTCGACATGAATTGCAACACCTCATGACTTCAGATATTTACAGATTGTAAGTGCTGCATGTGAGATTGCTGTACGGAATGTGGCGTTTGGATCTAATTGAATCATCTTGCTATAAGCCAACTATCAGGGCAATTAGAGCAGTCAGAATGACTGAAGCCTTTGTTTGCCTCTAGCTGAACTTCATGCAGCTTTTTAAAACAAGACTTGAAAGCCTGAGGGAGGTGTAGACCCAATCTGGCAGTTTCTAGGGCAGAAAATTGAAGCTGACACAGAATTAGGTCAAGAAGTGTTGTTGATTAGAAGCCTGAAACAGCTAGTGCTATTTACATCAAAGTAAGAAAAATAGAATTGAAAGGCAAGGAAAGCAACAATTGATTTAAGAGTATGTGTTGTTTTGTCTAAAAATAATGAGGTGAGCCTTTGGTGTAACATATTGGGGAGGAATAACCTATTGGGGAGGAATACAATATTGCACAGATCTGTAAGATTTGGATTCCTGCATACTGTTCTCAGCAGGTTAATTTTTGTTGCAAGCTTCTCTGAAGAAAATGCTGAAGTGGTGGAAAGCAAAGGACAACAATCCACTTCTTGTTGTCTGTCTCTTTGCAGTTGGTTAAAAGTGACCATTGATTTCTGCCTTTTTGCTATGGAATGTAATCCAGTGCAGTATATTTTAAAAAGGAGACATAGTGTAGATTTGGCAGTGTGGTAATGCATCAAATTTCACTATTTAAAAAAAACTTTTAGGAAGCTATGTGCTTGTCTTTTTAACTAAAGTAATAAAATAGAATCATAGAATCCCTGCAGTGCAGAAGGAGGCCATTCAGTTCATGATCCCACCCAGCCTCTATTCTCATAATGCCATATACTTATCCTGCTAATCCCTTGACATTTGGGATCAATTTGGCATGACCAATCAACATAACTCGCACATCTTTGGATTGTGGAAGGAAACCGGAGCATAGGAAAAAATACCCTCTCAGACATGGGGAGAATGTGCAGACTCCACAAAGGCAGTGACCTGAATTGAACCTGGGTCCCTGGTGCTGTGAGACAGCAGTACTAACCACTGTGCTGCCCCAAATAAATAATTTTTTTGTTGAATTACAGAACTCAGGTTTTTTTAGTTATTTTAGTTTTCCTTTAAATAAAAGTGTTTAAAAAAAACTTTCTCTAGCAATATCAGGAAATTTAATTATTGTTTCTTTATTCTTTCATGGAATTGTTCTTTGGAATGTGGGCATTGCAAAGTTGATCAGCCCTAATTGCCTGTGAACTGAGTGGCAGTTCAGAGTCAACCACATTGCTGTGGTTGTGGAGTCACATGTAGGCCAGATTACAGAATGATGGCAGATTTCTTTCCCTGAAGGACATTAGTGAACCAGATGGTTTCTATGACAATTGACAGTGGTTTTGTGATCATCTTTAGGCCTTTAACTCCAGAGTTTTGTTGGATTTGTGTTTTGCCATCTGTTGTGATGGGATTTGAGCCAGTGGCCCCAGAGGAGTATCCAGAGTCTCTGGATTAGAAATCTAATGACAAACAATCCCACTACACCATACGTATGTATATAGGCAAGTGATATACATAAGTGTGCACATTATGTATCCTTGTTCATTGTTAGCTTCGCAGTTTCATTATTTGCTAACTTCTAAGAGTGAATGTCCATAATTTTAAAAATTCTTTCCTTTCTTCTGATTTTCTAAAGCCATGGCATGGGTGTTGTTAAGAAAGAGAACTGATACCAGTATTGCTGTGCCAAATTGGCAGGCAGTCTGGAATTGAGTCATGTTTCATTTAAAGTTATTCTAACTCTTCTGAGGTACAATATAATATAAAAATTGTCAGTAGGAGAAACCTTTCTGCTGATTATTATTCTATCCAGGAAGAGGTATACTTCAGCCAGCATTTTCTGGCATTGATACAGCTGAGATTGGCAACTTGGCACCATGAGGGATTGTGGCCATGAATTTAATGAACATACTGTGCTGCACAAGTGTATTGCACCTAGCTACTGAGTCTCTGGGAATTGAAGATTTTTCTCCTGGACACTGCTACGAGCACCGCAAAAAAGAAAATAATAGGGACATTGAAAATATGTTTTCTTTCTATTGTTAAAATACCTCTGTTTGAATTGTAAAAATATTGGAAATGGGCTTAAAATGGCTAATTGATTATGAAGGACTATTCGAGATATGAGGTATTGTCTGAGGAAATCTCCAGAAGTGCATACAACTAGAATTGGCAATCCTAATTACATCCCTGCCTTATCTACTAGCTCATTGTTTGTTCAACCTATGTGGGGAAATTGTTATTCGAGTGTGGGTAAGAAATGCTTTGATTGTGCTAGTTTCTAGGCTGACACATTTGGATCTCTCCTGAATCCAATCTTGGGAGATACAAGCAGATACATATTAGTACTAGGACTGGCTAGTCATTTATTTCAATAATTGCTGATTTGATGACTTTATCGTTGGATTAGACCTTGGGTATGATTACTTCACCAGTTTAGTGCTCATCTTCTTTCCTCATTGTAGCTTGGAGAAGCTGGAGCAGGCTCTGGGGCCCGGTCTCTTTTTTTATGACAACTAAACGGGTAGATTTGGAACATCACATGGGAAATGATTTGGGAAATGTTAGTTGCACCTTCCAGGTTACAGTTTTACTTGGCAAAGAAATATTTATATTGCATCCTTCAAGATGCATTCATGATTGACTTTGTCACATTTCTTTGCTGTTTCTTCAGGACAATAGAGAAGTAGACTTGTTAAAACTGATATGACAGTCCACAGCACTTCGCCAGAACAGAGGGTATGGTACTGATTCTTGTGACAATCTGTTGCTGAGTGACCAAGGTGAACTGACTTTGTCACTGAGGTGGACATGTCAATGTCTATTACTCAGTTTTACCCAAAGCAGGAGTTTTAGCTTTGGGTCTTTAATCCAGCCTGTGTCATAACTGATGACAGGTTTACATTGCCTACACCTGTCTTGAGTTTCTTCTGGAAACTAGCCTCACTGTAAGAACTTGGTCACAGCAACTGTGTTTAAGCCAGATGCCTGCATTTTCTTCAGGGATTATAGCTTTGACGAGAGGACTAATCCTCTATATAATGATATATTCTAGGAGTTTATAAGGCATGCATAAAAATAATACTGGCCTTTACTTTGGTGGGCTGTTAATTGGTTTGCCAGGTTTTAGAATTTCAGAGACTATCATTCCACCTTGCTTCAGGGATGCAGCCTGATTTCAAGGTTTTGCTGTACAATCTTGCAAGCCATTACATTCCCTTCGGACCTAATTGTTGAAGAAATTCTGGAATTGACTATCTCTGCCATTTACCTCTCCTTTCTTCAGTGCCATTAAGCCTTCCTTCACCTCACCTATGCCAGTGGGGTTGTGGGCTTGCAGGGGGAATCAGGTCCTTGTCCAGAATAGTTGATGATGAACTTCTTTCCCGGTGTTATTGTTGAGAAGTCCTTTTGTACTCTCCATCAGTTTGGACCCATGTACAGAACCTCAGACATTGTGATTGCAACCCTGAAGAAGCTTGGAAAAATTAATGGTCTATAAGAAGTCACCATCAAACACTCTGTGAAAGATTCCCACATAGAGGGTCTCCGATTTCAATCTCGCTCATGGGTGTCCTTATACCGCAATTGTAAAAACCATGGCAGATGTGAATACTACTGAATTAAAACTCTCATGTGTGTGACTGTGGTCATCTAGAACTGAGCATAGAACATGTAATGTCTCAGTGCCTGGCTCAGAAATACAAAGGAGGTGATATACGCTGCCAATCCTGATGGCTTGAAAACATTGATGTAAAATTATTATTGTTGCTATTCCCAGCCATACAAAAGAAATCCCAGTTATTTGTATGCTACTAAGCTGGTGAGAATAACACCTGTTTATAACAGGAATAGAACAAATTTACTTTCTGTTTCCATAAGGCAATCTTGGACTTTTCCAACCTCTGTGTCAAATGTGCAACCATCAGCAGGTTCATAAGGTATGCGCTTGTACTGTTTAACTTCGTTGCATTCTGTAATACTGCCCACCTTTTGATGCACATACCAGTTTTAATTTGCATTGGTGAAAAATTAAATAATTTTAAATGTTAGACAGTACAGTCAACACTGTAGAATCTCAGTTATGACGACTCATGAAAGTTGTTTTATAAAGTGTTATACAAAATTACAGCAACATTAGAAATGTCATTTTTTCACTTGAATACTGAAGGTTCTACTTTTTATTTTTTAAATTGTTGCATGACTGATATGTTAAATCAGTATGATAAAAGATAAAGAATTAGCTGAGAGCTGGGAAGGTAAAAGTAGACCTGGACTCCAGCATTATCAAATGACTTAGAGCCTTGAAAGATGGCACTTAAAAATCAGATCAAAATATATTTCAAAACGTGTTTTTGACAGACATTCTACTTTTCTACTATTCATGTCAAGCTCCTCTCTTTGATGTGAATTCTAATGGTGTCAGAAGGCAGAAAGACTGCAATAGTTATGACAGAATTTGAATGGTATTTGCAAATATTTGTTCTTTTTGTGTTACACTCAGAAAATAGTGTACCTTGCAGTTTCTGATCTTCGTCAGAAAATGTAAACTAAATTAGTTTCATTTATTGATCACAATCAAGGCTTACATTAACACTGCAATGAAGTTACTGTGAAATTCCCCTAGTCACCACACTCCAGCATCTCTTCGGGTTAATGCACCTAACCAATACGGCTTTCAGACTGTAGGAGGAAACCTACAGTTTTACAATGCAAAGAAGTATTTATATGGCATCCTTCAAGATGCATGCGTGATTGACTTTGTCATATTTCTTTGCTGTTTCTTCAGGACAATAGAGAAGTAGATTTGTTAAAACTGATATGACAGTCCAGAGCACTTTGCTAAAACAGGGGGTATGGTACTGATCCTTGTGACAATCTGTTGCTGAGTGACCAAGGTGAGCTGACTTTGTCACTGAGGTGGACATGTCAATGTCTATTACTCGGTTTTATCCAAAGCAGGAGTTTTAGCTTTGGGTCTTTAATCTAGTCTGTGTCGTAACTGATGACAGGTTTACATTGACTACACCTGTCTTGAGTTTCCTCTGGAAACTAGCCTCACTGTAAGAACTTGGTCACGGCAACTGTGTTTAAGCCAGATGCATCCAGAGAAAACTCATGTAGACATGGGGAGAACGTGCAAACTCCACACTGATAGCGACCCAAGCCGGGAATCGAACCCGGTCCCTGGTACTGTGAATGCTAACCACTGTGCTACCCCTGTTGTGTTTAGAAATGATGAAAAATATTTGGTTGCGAAGGAGAATCCTCATCATATAAGGAATGGAATAATCTTGTAAGATGCCATTCCCAGTTTTATCTTTGGTGTGTCATGGGCAAGTGTTGCTATGGACGATGATATTTTCCATAACAATTCAAAATATTTTGAATGATGTAATATAGAGTGTGCTTCTAATTAAAAAGGACAACTTTCCCCGAATGCCATAGGTCTGATGATAAAAGTGCATACAGTTGGAGCCTCTGCAAGGTAGCATTCTGTTGCACCTACATTCAGTTAACCAAATGCTTTGGATAATACTCGTTTTGCAAACAAAGTGGATTTGCTTAATGAAATAGTGAACCAGACACTTTGGTGACATCAGCCAATGGAAATTCCCTTGGAGCATCCTCTTCATTTACGAATCAACTAATTAAGGAGTTTTGAGTTGCACTTTAAGCAGAGCTAGTGAATGTGCAACTCCAAAGATTAGCCCGTGGATAAACACACTGAACCCATGAATTGAAAGTTATGTTAAATGTGTAAACGGTTTATTTATTTAATTGACTTGTGTTTTTTTGTATTATTTGGTATGGATCTTTTCGCAGTGTTAACACTCATGCCTTTTGAATTAGAGGGTCATGTGTTCGTGACATGTTATATACTTGAACAATTATCTAGAGAAGTACTTAAGTGCACCATTGAGGAAATGTTGCACCTCAGGAATTTCCATCTTTCAGATGAGATGTTAAATCAAGATCGCATCCAACTCTCAGATGGTTATGAAAAATTTAATGCCATTATTTGAAGCAGAATAGGGGAATTTTGCTAGTGTGCTGATAATTATCCCTCAACTGATGTGTCTCAGATGTATTATCTGATCATTAACACATTGCCATTTGAGAGATCTTGATCTGCACAAATTGGCTGCTGTGATTGCCCGCATTACAATGCTTTGAAGTACTGAACCAAAAGAGAAAATGCTAAAAAATCTCACTACGTCTGGCAGCATCTTTAAAGTGTTTATTTGGCTATGAAGTCCTTCAGATGTTCTGAGGCCTCGTAAATATTAAATAAATGTAGGTATGTTCTTTCTGTATGAAATAGAATTCATTTTGCATTTTATAGTAATTAATCAAGATTTGTTGCAGAATAAGTAGCACAATAAATGTGAAACGCTTTGAAATATTTCGGAAATCCAATCAGGTGTTACAGAAAAGTAGCTCTTTTCTTGCAAAAATATATTGCCTTTTGTATAATAACCAATCTAACTATTTTAAAAATTATAATTGTAAGACATAAAGAAAACATTACATTTTGTAATTGTATAAAATGAATGCTTGTGTTCCAAAGAAAATTAGATTGGTCTACAAATCTTGTCGCAGTTATGGAAGAAGGAATTAGAGATTTTATTTTCTATCCCAAGATCCTTATTTTTTTCCCATATGCGTATTTAGAATGTATTATTTCTTCATGTATATGATAACAATGACGCACACAGACCTAGTTCTTTAATCAGTTTGCGCAGGTTGGGTTAGGATTCTTTTCTGATTTATCTTGTAGCATTGTGAGTTTAATTTATTTTTTGTTAAAAATATACAAAAATATCAAGGATTAACACTACAAACAGCAATGTTTGAATTACTTTGTAGTTTGATTTGTGTTTGTGTGTATTTTCAAACTTATCATCAACTGTGATGAAGATGTAAATCTTTTCATTTGTCTCTTCTGAAATTGTAGCTAGGTTTTCAAATGAATTAATTTTGAATAACAGAGTTTAATAGAAATTGAAATTGTGTATGCAGCCGTAGCAAAACACCTCAGCAAGTGATGGTGGACAAGGCCAGCACAAGCATTTACTAACAGAAAAGCTTTTGTTAAAAATACCCTATACTTTTATTGCATGGTTTTTGCAAATCCTAAATCTTAAATCTACCGATTATCAATACTTAAATCCATTTTTGGACCGTACTAAAGGCTGATTTTTAAATAGAAATGATACTGTGGAAATTAAAGTTCAGATTGAAGTTTCATAGTTTGGAAGTTAAGTTGTACAGAAGTTAGTGTTCAAATATTAAAAAAATCAAGCTTTCTCTGTGCAGTAGTGGAGAATGTTTATCAACTTACTGACCTTCAAAAGGAGTCAGTCTCCGCTATTTTTTTTGCGAGCCCCCATAACATTTTCCTTTCTCGGCTTTCATTAGAGTGTGAACAAAACCAGATTTTTTGATAACAAATATGAAAGACAAAATATGAGGATATGCTATGCAAATGAAGGATTAGCACAAGGCAAATTTTTATCAACTAAGTGTATCTTTAATTGCTGTTACCCCCAAGAGAATGCTAACAATACTGAAACATCAACAAACTCTAATGACTTTAAAAACAAGCCAATATTTTTAATAAAATAAAGGTAAAATATTGCTGATGCTGGAATCTGAAACAGAAAATGTTGGAACATCTCAGCAGGTCTGACAGCATCTGTGGAGAGAGAATAGAACTATCATTTGGAATCAGGATGACCATTCATCAGGGCTCTGCAAGATATCTGAGTATGTAAGTTTCCAAGATGATACATGACTAGGAGGATCCAAAAACTTAAACTAAAATTCTGGGTTGATCCAAGTCAGATGGACAAGAATTAAAAATGGAAGTAAATACAGGAGCTGCTGTATTACTTCTCCCAGAAAGCATATACAATCTAAAGTTAAAACACTCACCACTAAAACCTTCAAATGTAACCCTACAAAATTATACCAAGGAGGGATACGTTATGGTCCAAGTAGAAGCTAATGGTCAATAAGCAGATTTGCCTCTGCACATAGTGAAGGGAAATTTTCCTACACTCTTTGGAAGAGCACAGTCATACAAAATCAAGCTAAACTGGGAAGCAATTAATAATTGATAGTAAGAACATGCTACTGGTAAGCAGTTCAGCAAAGTAGACTTGTCCCAAGCATATCTCTAGATGAGGATGGCAACTGACTCACAACCACTGTTAACTATTGTTACCCATAACGGATTGTTCCGATATAAGTGCCTACTGTTTGGAATAACATTGGCATCAGCCATATTTCAGAAATCAATAGACCAAAAATTAAGTAACTTGAATGATGTCCAGTGTCATTTGGACAATGTTCTAATCACAAGCAGAACTGAACAGGGACATTTCCACAACTTAGGGGAAATGTTGGAACATCTAGAGAAGTACAACCACCATGTGAAGAAAGAAAGATGTGAATTTTTGAATCACGTATCAGTTATCTAGGTCATGTAATAGGGAAGGATGGCCTCCATGAAGAACCTAACATGTCACAGTTGTGATCTTTTAGGCATAATTGATTATTGTGGGAAGCTCATTCTAAACCTTGCAACGTACTAAAACCACTTCATACTTTATTGTGTGCTAACCAACAATGGAATTGGAAGGAGTATGACATATGTACAAAGAAGTTAAAGGTATGCTCAAGCGACCAAGTATTGGCCCACTTTAACTCAGAGTTAAAAATTCAACCAGAACGTGATGTGTCACTCTATGGAGTGGGTGCTGTTGTACCTCACATTATGGCAACTGGGAGGAACAGCCAATAGCATTCACATTCCAAATATTATCCAGCATGGAACACATTATGGTCAGCTTGAGAAAGAAGCTCTCAGCATAAAGTCTTGACGTTAAACAATTACACTAATACCTGTGTGGCAAAGCAAAATTAACATCCACCAAAAAGACTCTTGCATTAATTGTACATATGTAGAAAATACCAGTAATAAAACTGATATTCATAATGAGTAATTATTAATGTTTCAAAGTTTGTTGTTGTACTACTGATGTGAAGGGGAAGGGATGTTATGTGTTGTAAAGCAATGCATCTTTGTTTAGTCACCTGATGTACTGTAATGTCACCAAAGGCATTTGCAATTTTCTCTCTCTTCCATATTGGACTTCAATCTGGCAACACTTTGTAAATAAATTTGCATTGAGTTGGTTCAAAATACACAATATGATACCTTTATTGTGTTTTGTGTTGTTTGCCCTATCTGTCAAAATATTTAATATATAGCAATTGTGAGGATTTACTTCTTGAATAAGGGAGGAAAAAACTATGATTAATTCTTTACATGTTTATTCAATGGTTTGCAAAATGCCTTTGAACTTTAGCCACCAAGGTTGGATTAGACATATGGGGTAAAATTCAACTAGGAGTACCCACTTAATTTTCCTTTCTGTCAAAGTTAATTAGTAGGAAAGTTAAACAGGTGTATAACAGGCATCCAATCTTCTCACTCTGGTTTCTGCTCCAGTTAAAATTGAAAGTGACCTTAATTGGGTACGAAGTGTTAAAAATATATCTCATGATATATTTTCTTGGGTTCAATGAAAGTTAACATGCAGGTGCAACAATTAGGAAGGCAAATAGTATGTTAATTTTTCTTGCAAGAGGATTTGATGTGGGAGTAAAGGAGTCTTGCTGCTGTTGTATAGAGCCTTGGTGAGATTGCACCAGGAATATTATGTTTTGATCTCTTATCTAATGAAGAATATACTTGCATAAAGCAGGAGTCTGAAGGTTCAACAGAATGATTCCTGAATGGCAGGATTGTCCTAAGAGGAGACTGGCTATGTATTCTCTAGAATTTAACAAAGTGAAATGTGATCTCATCCAAGCTTACAAAATACTTAGAGGGTTCAGTAGAGCAAATGCAAGAAGAATACTTTTCTTGGTTGGGGGTTCAAGAACCAGAGTGCACAGTCTCAAATGGTTAGGTCTAAGATCAGAAGGAATTTCTTCACTCAGGTGATGAGTCTTAGAAATTTTCTACTGCAGGGGACTGTGGAAGCTGAGTCATTGAGTATGCTTATGACAGAGGTCAATAGATTTCTGGATATTAAAGATAAGAAGGGAGTATGGGGATCGTGCAAGAAAATGGCAATCCAGAAGAAAATAAGTTATGTTCTAGTTGATTTGCAATGCAGGCTACATGGCCCAGTTGGTCGACTTCTATTGTATTAATTTTGCCCGTCAGCTCCCAAGCAGATATTGCATATCTTACAATCCAGGATGTACTATTTCCTGCTTGATTCCAATTGTGGAATCCAGGGACTATATTAGAGAATTTGTTCTTTGTATTGGAATGTGTTACCACCTGATTCACGTCCTTAGAGAGCAGATTGAATATAAAAGTAGCACTGCTGTACATCTGAGGAATAACAACGTTATCCGGTTCAGTTTTTATTTGGTTCTTTGCAATATTATCTAATATTGATTTAGAACAAAAACCTGGTTCAACATTGGACTATAATGAAATTTAAGTCACATTGAGCTATGGTAACATGGTTATACTTAGCTGTCATTGTAGTTCCTCTCAACAGTAGTCACTGCTTGCCACACATCCAAGGGGAAGATTTTCTCTATGGCCTTTGGCTGTATCGAAATCTGTTACAATGAACTGAAGGAATATTGTCTCGTGAGTATTCAGTTGCTATGTTTCATTTATGCAGGACTTGTCTTGTGAGCAATTTCGTTTCATATATTGTGAGGTTATTTATTGGATCTAATCCTTTTTCAGCGGCTGAAGGATGAGATAGCAGAGGTTACGAATGAGATTGAAAACCTGGGTTCCACAGAAGAGCGGTAAGAATTACTTTATTATCATTTATTTCATGAATATTGCTAACACTGTGCTGGGTGAAGATAGTGCCTATTTCTAATATTGCTAGATCTGTTAGCATAACATCTTGACCAGGGTTGGGGAATGTGGAATAGCACTGTGGATTTAGAAACTACACCCAATATGGTAATTACATTTATAATTTCAAATGTGAAGGTCCTGTCTCACTGACGTGCAATTTCCTTGCATTGGCACTCATTTACTGTCACACTTTGTTGAAAGTGGAGCAGAAACCTGTTTACTTGTGTAAAAGAGTTTGTGTGTAAAGAAATGTTAGCTCCTGATGCTCCAACCAACATGGCATGGGCCAGGCTTGGTGGACCAACTAGTCTTTTCCTCATATTTCTTTGAAGTTATTATTGTAGAATTGCTGTGGCTGATTACAGATGGTGGTGTCTGGAGAAATCAATGGACGAAATGGCCATACCTCCAAATTTCTTAGGAAAAAAAATAAATTTGTTATGATTTGTGTTCACATTAAAAAAGCAACTTCCAAAAATAGGTATTGCCTCATCTAAATCAACTTCTATTTTTATGCATGGAGTGAGTGGAATACATATTTCTCAGAACTATTTCTCTTAACTATGGTGAAACCATAGATAAGTGAAAGATAATTGATTTATTGAAAAATGATCATGGTGCTGGGGACTAAATTGTGCTGATAATACAAATGGAAATAGGAAACCCACTATAATCATAATTCATAATATAGTTACGGGCAATTGTTAAAACTAAAATAATAAGAAGATTTCACACATGATCATTTTAGTATACAAATAATTACACTGGGTACTGCATTTTGCAATGCAGTTTACAAAATAGAAATGGCAGGTCTGAGTTTAGTAAATTTTCAATCATTTGCATGCTATTTATAAGTTTTGTAATGGAGGAAATTGGGCTGCTTTGTAGTCTGGTTGTTCTATATTTATGGAATGACATTGTGAAGACCACATACAATGTGTCCAAGTTTACCTGTCAATTCCAAAATGTGACAAATACCACACTGATAGATTTACAGCATAAAAATTAATTGTTTTAGAAGTGACAAAATAGAAGTAAGGAACAGTAGTTTAGAGCAGGAAACTGATGGTATAAATATTTACTGAATAGTTAGGGAGGGATCACCTGTAACAGGATAAAATGTCCTTTCCTAGAACTTGATTGCATTTTATTATACGATGAAATGTTTGGGAAAATTGTGTGCAGACATTTAACAATGCAATAAAAACCAAAAACTCTAGAAATATGCAGCAGGTCAGGCAGCAGAAAAGAGAGAGTGAACGTAGGAATGTAAAAAGTAGGAGCTGAAGTAGGCAAATTCAGCCCTTTGAGCCTACTCCATCATTCAACAGATTATGGTTGATGTCTCCCTGGTCTCAAATCCACCTCCCCACCTGTTCCCAAATCCCCTTGTCCCTTTTTTTTAAATTAAAAATATATCTATCTCCTTCTTGAAACAATTCAATGACTCAGACTCCACTACTCCAAGGGGCAGCAAAAAATTCGCCACCCTCTGTGAGAAGTAGTTCCTCCTCATACTTTTAAATCTACTGTCTTTCAACTTATACCTGTTGCCTCTTGTTCAAAATTGCTCCATAAGAGGAAACAGTTGGTCTACATTTACTTTATCAATCCCTTTTAAAATTATATATACCTTGATCAGATCACCTCTCATCCTTCCAAATTCTATCAAGTATAAGCCAAACTGTTAACAGGCAGGATTGTTGGTCCCACTGGAGGCAGAAACAGAAACAGTTAGCTGCTTTAAAAAAAACTGGAATGTGCTTCACTAGGATGTGTGGTGGGCAGGCTTGAGAACCTACATGATCTATTAATAAGTGCAATTATAAATCGAAAGATTTACAGATTAGGTGGATTGCCATGCTTGATTGCCCTTTTGCATCAGGGGGACTAGCAATATAAATACGTGGGATTGTGATAGGAGCTGGGTAGAATTGTGGTCGGCCCAGACTTGATGGGCACCTTCTATACTGTAGGGATTCTATGATAGTTAAAAAGTTCATTGAAAGCAGTGTTCATATTTTGGTGAGGTTGTACATATTACCACCTGAGTTAGGGTACATAGTGGGGAACCAGCCATGGCTATGCAACAAATTAGATGACTACATAAAATGAAGAACAGCTTCATTTATGAGGATGATGCAATCATTGGCATATAAATTCCATTTGATTAACAAAGATGGGAGGGACACAGAAGGGTGGTTAATAAGTGCTCAGACAGTCTGGAAGTCGGGAAAATGTGCTTATTACCTATTTCCCATTGATACTAATCAACGTCCTCTAATTCTTGACCCGTTTGCTGATGACACAAAGATTGGAGGTATTGTGGATAGTGTGGAAGGACGTCAGAAGTTACAGCGAGACATTGATAGGGTGCAAGACTGGGCGGAGTGGCAGATGGAGTTCAACCCAGATAAGTATGAAGTGGTTCATTTTGGCAGGTTAAATAGAATGGCAGAATATAATATTAATGGTAGGACTCTTGGCAGTGTGCAAGATCAGAAGGATCTTGGGATTCAAGTTCATAGGATGCTCAAAGCAGCTGCGCAGAGTGAAGCTGTGGTTAAGAAGGCATGTGGTTTCTGGTCAATTGAGGAATTGAGTTTAGGAGTCAAGAGATAATGTTGCAGCTTTATAGGACCCTGATCAGACCCCATTTGGAGTACTATGCTCAGTTCTGGTTGTCTCATTACAGGAAGGAGGTGGAAGCCACAGAAAGGGTGCAGAAGAGATCTACAAGGATGTTGCCTGGATTGGGGAGCATGCCTTATGAGGATAGGTTGAGAGAGCTCGGCCTTTTCTCTTTGGAGAGACAAAGGATGAGGGGTGACCTAATGGAGGTGTATAAGATGTTGAGAGGTATTCATTGAGTGGATAATCAGAAGCTTTTTCCCAGGGCTGAAATGGTTGCCACAAGAGGACACAAGTTTAAGGTGCTGGGGAGTAGGTACAGAGGAGATGTCGGGGGTAATTTTTTCACTCAGAGGGTAGTGGGTGTGTGGAATGGGCTGCCAGCAAAGGTGGTGGAGGTGGATCTTTTAAGTGACTTTTAGATAAGTACATGGAACTTAGTAAGATAGAGGATTATAGGTAAGCCTAGTAATCTCTAAGACAGGGACATGTTCTGCACAACTTTGTGGGCCGAAGGGCCTGTACTGTGCTGTAGTTTTTCTATCTTTCTGTCAATGGGAGCAATTTCTCTCTATCTGTTCTATCCAAACCACTCATGATTTTGAACATCTATGTCAAATTTCTTCTCAGCCTTTGCTTCTTTAAAGAAAATAGCTCCAGCTTCTCCAATCAGTTAATTTAGCCAAAGTTCTTCATCCTTGGAACGATTCTTGTAATATTTTTCTGCTGCTTTTTTAATACCTTTCAATCCTTTGTAAAGTGCACTTCCCAGAATTGGATCCAATACTTTAAATGAGGTTGAGTGTTCATTATGGCTTTCTTGATTTTGCACTCTAAGGCTCTATTTATAAAATCCAGGATTCTATTAGCTTTGCTGACTACTTTCTCAAATTGCTACCAAAGATCAGTTCTAGGTTGTTCTTCTCCAGTACCTCCTTTTTAGAAGTGTATATTTTATTTTAAATTGCCTTTCTGCATTCTTACTGACAAAATGTATCACTTTGCATTTCTCAATTGAGAGTTCCTGCTATAATGTTTGTCATATAGGTATGCATCTAAGCAATTGAAGAGCTGCTGTGTTGTGTGAAGGCTTTGAAAGGATCACCTGGTAAAATGGTGATTTGCAATAGAACCATGTGTGCGAAGTGTTAGCATTGGATAAACTTGGAATTCCGTTAGAAATATCATTTTCAGTAATCGCAAATAGTGCACACAATAGCAGAACTTTGCCTGAGCCACAGTGGTCTCGAAGACAGGCATAGAAAGCTGCAGAAAGCTGGGAATTTGTGAGACCCCAGACTACATTCTCCACTTCCCCAACAACTAATTAGTTGTCTTTTTGGGCTCTCATGACTTTAAAAAAGGGACAGTGCCCCCAGGAACTGTTGACCAATTGGAGAGTCTGCAGTTATTTAATCTTAGCATCTCCTCTAGGAGTAGTGGATACTGCAGAGACAGCATCAGCAGTGAGGAAGCCCTGAAACTATGCCATTCCTCCAACCAATGAGTGGAGCTGTGGGTCAGTGGGGCCAGTCAAGCAAGTGCAGGGAGAGTGGGTGAGGGAGAGTGGGTGAGGGAGGATTGAAGTAGGGCAGTTCTTGCCACCATTCCATGGGGCTTCTCCATAGGCCAGTGTGTCTGATTAGTAGGACTCTATCCTCAGGGTTGCAAGAAGACCATCAGGGTTTAGGAGGCAATCTGCCCAGATGGGGTGGAGGGCCTACCTATTACTGGTAAAATAATGCAGTAGTAGGGAGGGGAATTCCACCCTGCCACTTTTTCTCAGTATTTAATTGCACCTCCCCCAAAAATTTGGTGAATTCTCTCCCATTTTTATGCTTGTCCAGCACTGAGTATTTTTGTAAAATTTTGCCCTTTGTCAATTTTCTAACATTTTTGAAATATGTAATGTTTTTCAGTGTAATCACACTTTATGATTAGTCATTCTTTGAAATATATCTTAGAGCATGAAATAACTCACGTATTTCCATTTGCTTGGCTTCCTGTGGTGACTTGTGCACAGGGCACAAGATCAGTGTTGATATAGAAATTCCTTTGTTACGCAGGATAGTACAAATTCTGTTATTACAAGATAAGCAGCTTAAAATTCAGCATATGCTTTTGGAATGTGTTGAATCTCTAAAATCAACAATCTGCTTGGACATTTACTGTGAAAACTTTGATTAAAATGGTTTTGTCAGTAACAAAGAGAACATGTGGAAAGTTTATGCACCCATTAATGAATTATGTTGTAGTTTTTGACTACAAATTTCTAGTTCCCAGACATTTACAAACATGTTGTAGACATTAGAAATTAGTTTTGATCTTTTGAACATCACTGTTCTTGAAACTCTATATTGATCATAGAAAGGTTTGCATTCTCCTAGGAGTGGATATCAAGGCATTTGTATAATTAAGGATATACCTTGTAAGGGACTGCTTTTCAAGGCAAATTAGTTTCTTAGCTTTATAAATAGCTACCATGCATCCTGTTAGCTGCATTTGAACAAGTGAAAAGTTGTTTAGGCCAGCACGGTGTTCCTTTTAAATCGAGTTTCATTTGCATTGAGGGAATTGAAGCTTAGTACATGGGCCTTATGCTAAATTGTTTCTTTTGTGATAGTTTTTATCTCCAACTTTTCACAGCTGTAAAAACTGGTCAATAGGAAATTATTGCTATGAATTTCAGACTACACTGCAACAATTTTCAAGATTTGAATAAGTTTCACAGGTATAGAAAATGTTGATAACTGTGAGCTAGATTTGGACAACTGCAATAAATAGATGCAAATAATATACAATTTTTTTAAGTTTTCAAATGTGGTTTGAAAGATAAACCCTAAGTCCTCTAACTTAATCAGGATAAAATATTCACGAGCAAAAATCTTTTTCAGCAAGAATTTAAACCATCATCCATATAGTTATGAAGAGCTTTTTGCTCACCTGCTTCTTGTGTACCCCTGATTTTCAATATTTCAGGATTAGCTGTCACGCATGAAACTTGCCTTGGCATAATGTGGGTCCCTTTACATTGGAAGTGTGGGATTGCTATCTTTATTGGTAACCATAGCAGAATTTGGTTGCTTTTTAACATCAATGCTGACCAGCTAAGCGCAGCATCTGACTACCCTGCAGTGCTGACGTGAATTGGAATGGCCTTATATAATTTAACTTATTTTTTTATTTGTTTTGTAGTGCTTTATAACATAGAACATAGAACAGTACAGCACAAACAGGCCCTTCGGCCCACAAGTTGTGCCGATCATATCTATACCCACCAGGCCATAGACTATTTGTAACTCCCAATCCCATTAAATCCCATGTACTCATCCAGAAGTCTCTTAAAAGACCCCAACGAGTTCGCCTCTACCACCATTGACAGCAGCCGATTCCATTCATTCACCACCCTCTGAATGAAAAACTTACCTCTAACATCTCCTCTGTACTAGCCCCCCAGCACCTCAAATCTGCTTCCTCTCGTAGCGACCATTTCAACCCTGGGAAATAGCCTCTGAAAATCCACTCTATCTATTCCTCTCAACGTCTTATAAACCTCTATCAGGTCGCCTCTCAACCTTCTCAACCTTATAAAGTTTAAAAAAAATTGATTTGCAGTTTTCAGAAGTTGCTGTATGAATTTAAACCATAGATATAATGCTCTTCAGGCATGTTATCTCAAATCTGGATTTGTCCCCAGACTAGAAACTTAGAGTGTGCCTGTATCAATTTACACCAATTTAATGTGAAACAAAAATTCAATGGATAATTTGACTAGGTACTCCATTGGTGTGATGTGGTACTGCACCGATCTATTCCTGCTGCCCCCAACCCCCGCTCCTCCCCAGCGATCCTTGACCACACCTGACTTTGGTTTGAACTCTTCAATCTGCAATTTGGCAAGATCTGATCAATATAAATAAAAATACAAGTACATAAGAATTAAGACCAGATGTAGAACATTTGGCCCTTGGAGCCTGCTCTGCCATATTACCTCAATTTCATCTTCCCTCACTATCCTCATTTTATTTAGTATCCAAAGGTCTATTGATCTCTGTCCAACAACTGAGCATTCATTGCCCTAAAGGGCAGAGTACGCCAAAGATCTACAACTCTTTGTGTGAAGAAATTTCTCCTTTTATTAGTCTTAAATCTTGTAATGATTTGTGGAAGGTCCAACCAGGATGGCACAGTGTTGGATCCAATTCTGGGAAATGAAACAGAAAAAGTGTTCAAGTAGACAATGGAAGAGTATTTTAGTGATAAACTGGACTGCATTGTGGTCGTTAAATTTGTTATGGAAAATATGTACTTCAAAAAACAGTTTTGGATTATGGGAAGTCAGATTTTTATTAAGCAGGATCTGGCTATGGGGAGAGATTGGGTAAACTGGGGTTGTTCTCCCTGGAAAGATGGAGAATGAGGGGAGACCAGTAGAGGTGTCTAAAATTATGAGGATTATGGATAGGGTGAACAGTGGGAAGCTTTTTCCTAGGCTGGAGGTGACAAACACGATGGGTCACAGGTTCAAGGTAAGGGGGGTGAGGTTTAACTCGGATATCAGAGGGACATATTTTACACAGAGGGTGGTGAGGGCTGGGAATGCACAGCCAAACAAGATGGTGGAGGTAGACATGCTCGGATTGTTTAAGACTTATCTGGATAGTCACATGAGCAGACTGGGAATGGAGGAATATAGAAAAATGGTGTAGTTGGATCAATGAGCAGCGCAGGCTTGGAGGGCTGAAGGGCTTGTTTCCTATGCTATATTGTTCTTTGTTCAAAGTAGACTGGGAAGATCGACAGCAGAGTAATGGAGGCTGCTCAAAAAGAAAATGGGGAGAATGCCCTTTAAAGTGAAATGTAGGAACAGCAAGTCTGGAATAAACTCTGTCCAGGAATAGTCAGGATAGCAGGTACAAAGCAAATCAGTGAGTATAGAAAATGCTAGGGAAGGTTAAGAAAACAATTAGGGGCAGCATGATGGCACAGAGAAAGATTAACTTAATGTGAGGTAGCCCCATTTGAATTTCTGATGGCAGCAGGGAAGAAGCTGTTTTTGAGTCAGTTGGTATGTGATCTCAAACTTTTGTATCTTTTTCCCTATTGAAGAAGATGGAAAAAAGTATGTCGGGGTGAATGAGGTTCTTGATATGCTAGCTGCTTTTCCAAGGCAGTGGGAAGTGTAGACAAGGTCAGTGGATGGAAGGCTGGTTTGTGTGATGGACAGGGCTTCATTCATGAGCCTTTCTAGTTTCTTGTGGTCTTGAACAAAGCAGGCACCATACCAAGCTGTGATACAACTGAAAAGAATGCTTTTTATAGTGCATCTGTAGAAGTTGGTGAGAGTTGCAGCAGACATGCCAAATTTCCTTATTGTACTGAGAAAGTACAGGCATAGGTGGGCTTTCTTAACTGTAGCATCGACATGGAGAAATCAGGACAGATTGTTGGTGATCTGGACAGCTAGAAACTTGAAGCTGTCAACCATTTCTATTTCGTCCCCATTGATGTAGACAGGGGCATGCCCTGCCATTCTTAATTAGAAGTGCAATATATTTTAGTGCTACATAAAGTGATGATTCAAGTCAGTAAAGTTTATTGTGGTGTATTGTAATTCCTTATATCCATTCATTTGACTTGTTAATTATGTCTTGACTAATATTCATATGAACAATATGTTTTTTGAAATTGCCCTTTTCAATTACCATATAATTTACTTTATTTTCTAGAAAAAGTATGCAACGGAATAAACAAGTGGCAATGGGCCGAAAAAAATTCAATATGGACCCTAAGAAGGTATGAAATTGTATTTTTATTTGTTCAGGATTTTGAGTCTAGCTATAAGATATTGTTTTACCAAAATGTTATAATATTTTAGCGTTCCAGTGCCATTAACAACTAAAATGGGCAGTGATCCAGTGACCACTTGCTTTTTGACCTTGCTGTCTTGTATGGGACATCACTTGGCTTCCATTCAAGCATGAAAATAAGGAAGTACTAAATGATACAATGCCATTTAATCTATCAGTGCTCCTTTTTCAACAGCCAATGCATGGTATGCCCAGCTATGGCATTCTTTAATATCTTGAAGATGAATAAAACAGGTTGAACATGGAAGTTTGTTTAGCACAAAACTTGAAAGTCACAATTTCTCCAGCATTTCATGAAAACTTTAGTTAACTAATAGCACAAACCAAATGCTTAGCATTTTTAAACTAATGCTTGACTGCTGCCAACAGAATAAGATTAAGGGAAATGTTTTTTTTTCTAAATTGGGAATACAGTAATGATACACTGTTTATTGTTTTGATGAAATTTATTAGCTACCCTGCAGGATAGGTATACAGTAATAAAAGATACTCTTAGTGGATCTCCTTCGCATATAAATTCACCAAATTTTCACCAGTCCAGCAAGCACAGAAAAGACAGCGAGATCATCAACTAAAATAACTTTTATTTCTTCACGCAGTACATACAGCCAAGAGATTTTGGTGAAAATGTTGGTATTAAAAATAAGGAGCTATCATAATTAGTATGTACACAAATGTACATTTAATGATCTTCAAGGAACAGCTAGGCCTTTCCATCAACTTGAACACTTTTTTTTCAAGATATTTTTATTGAAAGTTTTCCATTTTACATCTACCACAAGATGCAACAAATTCCCAAAATCTAGTACAGTACAGAGTAATCATTATTCCACATAATCATACGGAAGACACCAGTGAATATTCATACAAGTATTCAAATTATCAGTTATTGCAATCAGTGTCTCCTCTCATATGGATAAGTAGGGATACCAGAAAGGGTGGGGAATCTCAGGATAACAGTGTAAAACTATGGCCACATGGCCCCATAAAACACACATCCTTCCAGCAGGTGACAGAGATAGAGCTACATAATATAGAAATCATTTATGCGATCAACAAGGACATAATTCAACATCCCAGAACCTCCAAACAATAAAAGGATAACCCAGAAAAAAGGCAACATCAGGATACCATCATTGGTACAAGATGTGACTTGGCAGCATATGTGCTAAAGAAGCAAGAATTTCTAAATCCCAGAACAGCAAAATTACAAAAGAAAAACATGACCTAATAGCTCTCAAGGAGATTTACAGTAACTTATTGCAATGTTAATGTAAACTTACTTATGACACTAATAAATAAATTTTAATGGGGATTCTCCTCCTCCGCAATGAGGACTTAAAAGGCCATACCAATCACCACTGTACTAAACCACCTACCTACTGCTCTGTTGTAGTGTTGCTTGTCTTAATTAAAAAATAAAGTGAAGGGTATTAAAGATTTTACTCCTTCAGTGTAAATACATGGATTACAGCACATAAAAACAAATCAAGTAAATATTGCACAACTTTATGTCATACTCAACTCAATATGTTCCTCAATGGAAAAAAGGAGACCATGAGCAATTAAACTATGATCTTCTTTGTTCTATTGCTGAAGCATGCTAGTGGAGAAATGCCAATGAAAAGTGAAAAAAGACAATCCTGATGTATAATAGGTGGCCGATATCTCTATGCTCATATATCATACACCTTTGCAGGATAAAAGACAATATCACAAAATCAGGATTACAATCTCAAAGGACAAAGTTCAGGATTAATTTTGAACTGCAAAATAAAATAATGTGGCTTGAAACAGTCAAAACCATGACAGGATTGTTGAGCAACATCCAGGATCCATCCAAACTTTCACGTAAGCTTCTGCACCTCTGTCATGTCATCGTCTTGAAGCCCTGGCGAAGACAAACCTAGGACCTAATGGTTAGTGAGGGTCCAACACATCTGGCCCCTTCCAACCCTTCTTGGCAAACACCAAAGGCAAGACAACAGAAGACCAGCGGTTGCAGTCTTCACCTGATCCCGAGTCTCAAAGACGGATACAATTTGCTTCATCAAAGTCGAGGCACCCAGCCCTCAAATTGAGATTGTGAAAGCATGGCAGCAAATTCTCAAATTCAGCTGGGAATTCATTACCAGTACTCCTCGGGAGACAGGGCACACGGATACTCCTTCTCTGGTCCCAGCTCCCTGAGTCAGACATGATATACCACACAGCATACAGCAGCATTTCCAAGGACTGAAAGTGAGCCCCCATCAAGGAAACTGCTCTCTCAATTGACAGGATTCTATTCTTTGCTTCATCTATTTTCTTTAGCATATCTTGCAACTCATCAATGTAAGCACGAAAAAATCTGTGCTGTGGAGATGAAACTATCATCCGTAATTCCAGTCATAATGGCGGCCATCATCATGATGCCAACAGCATAATCGAAGTGCAGGTTTACTCACCAGCGAGAACTGCCACTGGGAACTGGGCCCCACTAAGGCCTTCTCCAACTGCTGTGATCAAACAAAGACTTGTTTTCACTTCACTCAGCTTCTCTTCTCCAAAATTAAACCAGGATCTTCCAGGAACATAGATTATATACATCAGGATTGGATAATTATGGATTGTGCATTAGAATGAAAAAAACAGATTAAATATGAATAGTGCCAGAGCTTGCAAAAATGTAGCTACTCTCATGCTTACATCATGTGAATCCCTCCACCCCCTGACATGCTTCCATTCTTGACTTGAATTTACCACAAAGTTTCAGGCTGTAGAAGGTACACTATCTCTGCAATGCTATACTATCTTAATATGTTGAGAGGTATCGTCATACATTGAAATCTTGAGAGATTTGTACCTGTTACAAAGCATGTATCTTGTAAAAGCTGCATGAATCAATAGAGAATATGTAATATAATCTCACTCTGACATCTATCAAACATTAATTTAAAAGTCACGATTGCTTAAGATTTTGATATGTGATTCTCTAAATTTGTGACTACCTCCTAGAAAAATAATACCGTGACTGTAATATCTCAAAAAGAAATGTTGATAAAAGCTAATCCTTTTCCTGTAATTTATAGTTATCATTTAGTTACAGCCATTGGATTAAGCTATTTGCTGGTGCAATGTTGCTGTGAATTATGTGGTACTTCAGAATAATTGTTTTGTTGTCATCCTTACGTATTTTCTTATTAGACTTCAGATTTTACATGGCTAAGCTTAGGGGAATAAGTTACTGATCCTGGAAGGGTTAAAGGAGAAAATAAATTTTGTTCATCTTTGAAGAGAAGTTGTAAAGTCATATTTATTTTCAACCTTTTTACAATTTCAGTGATGTTGTTTTGTTTGCAACTTCGAATTTAAAAATAATCTGGAATATAGAACATATGTCAGAAATTGCACCAAACTCATGGTTAAGCAGAACAGAAATAGTTGGAAAGGATCAGATTTGTGTATCTTTCTGGTCAGGAAATGACTTCTAGAAGTGGGGAGGAAATGAAAGCACGACATTTCATTAAAATCACAAATTTGCTCAGTTGCATTAATTTATTCAGAATTCAGCAAAACGTATTTCATTTTTCATGAGAATATCATTATTAAAGCACAGTTTGGGATTTATTGGAGTTAAACCAAAACTGCTCAAAATTGGAAAAAGTTTAATTACAGTGATTGCCTTCAGTCCAGATGTATCCAAATAATTGAGACCTATCAGTTGATCATTAAACTGTTCTTGAGCAAAAATTGTTCTTTTTCTCATTAATATACTTCAAATATTACCTAAGAAAAACTGAACATTCTTATGTATTGCATATTTGCAAGAGAAAAACAGAAGTTCAAAATTCCCTTTAATATCTAAGAACACAACTCAAGAAGCATGAGCAGGGATCGACTACCCCTTGAGCCTGCTCGATCATTCAGTAAAATCATGGCTGATCTGTTCGTGGCTTCAATCCACTTACCTACCCGACTATAACCCTTGAATCCTTTTGTGGATCAAAATTCTGTTTATCTCAACCTGGAATATACTGAATGACCTAAGACACTACTCTACTCTAGAGTAGAGAATTCCAAAAGTTAACCATTGTTTACGAGAAGAAATTCCTTGTCTTAAATGGGAGTCTCCTTATTCTGAAACTTTGTTTCCCTGTTCATGATTCTCTCCCAAGGGAAACATCACAACTCTGTTTCCAGTTAGTGATGGTTATGTATTACCCCAACACCATGAGCTGTTATCTTGTCTATTAACCTTTGATGTGGCACCTTGTCACATGCATTTTGGAAATCCAGGTGCATGACATCTACTGTTCCACTTTATCTACTCTATTCATGACATCCTCAAAGAGCTCAATAAATTTGTTAGATGTGATTTCTCTTCCATACAACCAACCAGAGTGGTTTTATTATCATTTTCTAAATGTACTGCTACTACTTAATTCTGGAATCCAGCATTTTCCCACTGACACATTAGGCTATTTGGTCTTTGGTTTCCTGCTTTTTTTTATTTTTATTTATTAGTCACAACTAGGCTTTGGATAGAAATTAATCACAGAATTGTTATGTTGCAGAAGGAGGCCACCAGCCCATTGTGTCTGCACCAGCTCTGTGTTCATCCCCCATGACAAATATGGTATGGGGGACATTTCATCAGGCAGGTTAATGACTGGGCATTCTTTGTTCCAATTAAGTACATGTCTGTGGCAAAAAGGCCAGTGGGACTAAAAGTAAGTTTAATGTTACAGTGCCTGAAGCAATTGGATTGTGCAAAAGGTTCTCAATTTGAGCTTGAAATCTTATGAGCCTGTTAAGCTTCCTTTTTATCTAGGTATATAATATGTTATACATCACTTACAAAAATGGCCTATAACTAATTTTTATTCCAGCGTTTCTGTGCTGCTCTGTATTCTGTTATACATGTGAGAGCCGAATACCTTAAAAGTAAGGCTCTGATACTTATAAACTTAATCATCTGAATTTCAATAACATTCTTTGTTACAGGGGATTCAGTTCCTAATTGAGAATGAACTTTTAAAGAATACAAGAGAAGATATTGCACAGTTTCTGTACAAAGGAGAGGGACTAAACAAGACTGCAATTGGGGATTACTTAGGAGAGAGGTAATATTATTTCTATTTCTTTTTTGCATTAACCTTTTGATAGAACTTGATTGATAGCAACGATCCATTTATTTTTTTCAAATCTCCCCTCGAAACTAAATCTAGAAGTTTGAAACTAAGCATCCTGCTCAATCCTCGGATGAGTTTCTGTTCCACCTTCAATTTATCGATGTGACTGTTTTTTCCCTTCTGAAAAATTTTCCACCTGAGTGCTCACTCCAAGTCTTAGTATTCTCTCAACTTGAAAGCTAATTTCTCTACTGTTCTTCTCATTTATCTGCATGTCTTCACAAACTCCAACTTAATTTGGAACATTGGCCCACATCTTTTCATGTACAAAGTCTTGGCACAATCAGCTCTATTATTGGCTCGTCCACTTCTCTACTCGTGCACATAGATTACTTTTCATTTTCAGCTTTATCATCAGAGACTGCTTTTTCAATCTAGCTATTTGGAACTCTCTTCCAAGATCTCCTTTATATGCCAACTTCTACATAACTGTCTGTAAAAGGCTTCTCTTTACCCTTATTCCCACTAAGTTTTCTTTTTCCTGTTGCCCACCTTTGCCCACTTTCTTCAGCACACCACTATTCTTTATGCAAGAACGCCATAGGAGTTATTGTTGTACAATTGCTATCTTTCATTGCACAAGATCCAAAGAGTTAATTTTAAGTGCCTCCATCCCTGAAAATGGCATCATGACACTTACAAATCCATTCATGCTGATGTACCAGCTGTTGTTACCTTAGTTAAGAGCCTGTGATGGACGCCCAGAATGTTGATCACTTGTCATCAATAGTTGGAATGCTATGAGGTATATAATGCCCTAAATCAAACTAAAATGCATGTGCGTGAAATGTACATAGCCACGTTTCACCTATTAGTACCAGGCTTTGAGAGGTTTAACCAGTGGCCCAATAAGGAGGCTTCTGGAAGCTACCTAGAAAATAAGTTGGGAAATGTTTTTTGAGAGTTTAGGGCTCACAAAAATGTTTGAACTCTTTCCACTCTTGTGGAAGGCTATCCCCGGTGTTATTGTCCTCCATTCCAGGCTCCAATTCTCATTGTGGCAACTGGCTGATATTCTTTTCTTCCAAACCTTGCTCACATCTCACCAACTGTTGCAAACAGTATCCAGGTGTTAAGATAGCTGTGGTTTCAAATTCGTAGTTGGATGGAAAGTGGGCTGCTTTCATATCTCCCATCACACCCAGTTGTGATCCTTAGGTTAAAATTACACCTAGAAGGTGTCCAGTCAGAATGCTGATGTTACTGTTGGACAGTCAGGTCCCAGAATGGAACCCTGGTTCAATAAACCCTAACTTTTTGTTTGTTTGGAGACGTGGGTGAACCGAATTACAGGACTGCCAATTTCTTTAACAAAAGAACAGTTATTAAACTTTGACTATAATAAAGTACTCCTTCATCCCACTATATCTTCACAGATGTACATAGATTTTTAAGGATAACACAGATTACAAAATATCTTGTACTATAATATTCTTGGTCAGAACACTCTCGGTGTAAACCAACAGACATACAACATCTGAAACTAAGTGGCAGATGCCATCCAATGTACTTTCTGTGGATTTCTCATCAAATCCCTTCCCAAATGCTTATCATGCTGAGAGTCAACTGCTCTCACTGGAATTCTGACTTCCACACAAATGTTTCCAAACTCCACTCTTGCAAAACTTGCCTTGGTAACTTTTTCCAAATGATGCTTTCTATCAGATGTCTTCATCTCGGAACCACTCCTGGAATTTCAATCTAGCCTTTCGGTATGCATCAGCCTTGGCTAGCCCTGGGTATTCAAGCTTCCATTCAATCTGTCAGGTACTCCACCATGCCAACACTCTGTTTCACAGGCTGTATTACAATGTCACCAAACTTTTGATTTACCTTTGATGTCTGGTTTCCCGTGTCAAATGTGGTTACTGCAGCTGTCTGTTTAACTCCAAGCATTTTCTCTTTTTACTTCAACTTCACCCAACAAAACTTTGTTCAACTTCTCGTATGTTGTTCTTTAATTGCCTCCCTGGATATCTGTTTGTCAGCATTCTTTGATTCTTCAACTTTCATTTGGGAAGTTTGCTTTTCCCTGTCCAGCTCCTCCTGGCTAGCTTAAAACTAAACTCAAAAGTTATTTCTAACGTAAGATGGTCCCTGATTGCTAAGCAAAAACCTAGTCTTTCTTTAACTTTGTTTATACCATAAACACTACAATACAGAATTTAGAGATCAATGGAAAAAAATGCCAAAACAGTTGATTTGCACACCTGTTTGTAATTAGGGATTATCCCAAAATGGATGCATCTATCATATCAGTAATCTTCTTAAACTTTTCATTAGAATTAGTGCTTCAGAAATATGATTCACAACAGTAAAAATGTAATTCCATCTGTTACAGTTGGGCTTATCAGTACATTGTAACCCAATTCTGCAATTTCACCAGTTTTTAAAAAATTGTTGGATCAGTGGATTTGAGCATTAGTCACCAATGAATATTGTGATAGATTTGAGATACATGTGATTTCACGTGCAAAACTACTAATTTTCATCTTGAGTGCACAAGCTTGAGGTCTAATTAAAGAAAGGAATTAAATGCCAAATTAGATAGTTTTCGGCAATTATGTTTCTTGGTTTTAAGTTCTCCAATAACTTGGCAAATTTAGCTGAAACTTAATTTGAACTAAATTGGCTACATTTGTTTAAATGAGGTATTAGTTTCACTGGCAAAGGATTTCATTTGTTTAAATTATATCCGTGAAATGTACAGTAATAATATAATACTGATCAAATGTTCTCGTGTAGATCATTAGAAGTCAGTAATATATTCCACAATACATATTTCATGTGATAATTGAGTGATTTTACATAGCTATAGTATAATCCAAGTCATTTTTTAAAAATCTTAGCACAGACCTATGAGCTGTCTTTCCTGAGAGGTTGGTAACTTTCAAGTTTTGAGGAAAGCAGGTCAAACTAATTGAATGACCTTCCAATGAGCCAGCACAACATTATAGGACATGTAGCATTCCTGTTCTGAATTATGAAATGAAACCAATAAGTACCAGAATTCTTTGCTCACAAAATGTTGCATTCTGTTCATGCAGGGACGAATTCAACATCAGAGTTCTTCATGCATTTGTGGAGCTTCATGAATTCACTGACTTAAATCTGGTGCAGGCATTGCGGTAAGAATAATTTATAATTTTATGAACAAGGGAATGTATATAACTTTACCCTTCTCCTCACCCAACAATAATAAATTAAAATTTACCTTTCCAGAACACACAAGAGGGAAAATGCGATATAAACAGATTTATATAACATGTGTAGACCTTTGCGAGTTTTTTGAGGAAGTTACAAGCATGCTGGTATATTTGGATTTTCAAAAGACATTCAGCAAGATGTCATGTCAAATGTTACTAAGATTCCATATTGTAACATATTCACATAGATGAAGGATTTGTTTGCTAACAGGAAGCAGATAGTAGGGATGAATGGGTCTATTTCAGGGCAACCTCTAACTAATGGAGGGCCACAAAGATCCATGCTGAGGCCTCAACTAATCACAACCTATATCAATGACCTTGAATGAGGGGACTAAATATGTCTATTACATCAAGATAGAGAAGAAAGTAATCTGTCAAAAGGGAAAAAGTTGCAAAAGGATATAAAAAGTGAGCAGGCTAAAATTTGGTAGAGAGTGAAAAGTGGGAAGATTTATGTACTTTGTGGGAATAGACAAGCAGTATATATTTAAATTGAGATTGCAAGGCTCAATGGTGCAGACAGATCTGGGTATCCTGACCCATGAATCTCAAAATATTAGTATGCAGGTGTAGCAAATGATTAAAAAGGCAAGTGAAATGTTGGCATTTATTGCAGGAGAATGAAATATAGAAGTATAAATGTTTTTCTGTAGCTGCATAGGGCATTGATGAGTCCATATCTGGAATGCTACATACAAATTTGGTCTTGTTAATTGCATTAGAAGCAGTTCATAGAGAGTTCACTTACTCATTTCTGGCATGAAGGGGCTAATATTATCAACTGTTGAGCCTGTACCCATTGGAGTTAAGAAGAAAGAGAGGTGATAATTTTGGAATATACAAGATACTGAAGGGTCTTGATGGGTAGAAACTGGGAGAATATTTTCAGTTGTAGGAGAGACCAGAATTAATACACACAGTTTAAGAATAAAAAGGTCTCCCTTTTAAGATAAAGATTAGGAGGTTTTTTTCCTCTCAGGGAGTTGTTAGTATGTGGAATTCCCTTTCTCAGAAAGCAGGGGAGTCTGAGTTATTGAATTTATTCAAGGCAGGATTGGACAGATTTTTGATGGACAAGGGAGATAAGGGTTCTGGGAAAGTGGAGTGGAGACCATAATCAGAGAAGTTTTGATTTTATTGAATGACAAAGCAGGTTCAAAGAGTTGAATGGCATACTCCTCCTTAGTTCAGTGCTCTGATTAGAATCAAAGAATCATGGAACCCTACAGTTCAGAAGGAAGCCCTTTGGTCCATTGAGTCTGCACTGATCACAATCCCACCCAGGCTCCACCCCCATATCCCTACACATGTTACCCATAATCCCTCTAACCTACGCATCTCAGGATACTAAGGGGCAATTTTTTAGCATAGCCAATCAACCTAACCCGCACATCTTTTGGACTTCGGGAGGAAATCGGAGCACCTGGAAGAAATACACGCAGACACCAGGAGAACATGCAAACTCCACACAGACAGCGACTTGAATTGGGAATTGAACCCAAGTCGCTGGAGCTGTCAAGCAGCAGTGCTAATCACTGTGCTACAGTACCACCCATATTAGATCTATTGCCAAATGGATTGACATTATATAGAACTAGATTCCTTTGGATTTCCTTTGGACATAAAATGCATCCATAGTATTACATCAACTTAATATATTTTGGAACAATTCTCCTGCTATTCATGTTGGCAGAATTCTCTTGTCCCGCTTTGGTGGTATATCCCCTGCTGCAGGTTTCCTGATGGCATGGAATGGCTTCAATGGAAATTCCACTGACAGCAGCACGACTAGAGAACTCTGCTGCTAGCAAATAATGCACTACCTCCTGCTGCCAGAGAATCTCACCCAATATTTATAGATCCTCAAACTCATTAAACTTCAATTTGACTTTAGTTTAGAGTACATAATTCTTAATCTCTATTTGAGTGCACGATACTTGCTAGCTGCTTCACCAGTTAGTGTTATAGACCAGCAATTAAGTGAGTGAGCCAAACAGGCCAAACTGGTCCTAGTCTCAATGACAGGAATATGCAGCAGAATTATGATGGGAATTTTGGTCAAAGTGCTTACTTTGCTAACTTGCAATACTTAATGGAAGCACATTGTGTCAAAATCAGGTGAATTGAACTTCACCTTAAAGTTTCCCATCTCCATGAAAGGACAGCAAACTGAAACATCAATGTATGAACTATGTAGGAAAGCGCAACTTGGGCAAGGTACCAGAGGGTGATTGGCATCTTTTAAAGAAGGATCATGTCAAAGATTCAGCAGTGGATGTAAAGGTGGAGTGTAAAGGATTAGAGAAATGAAGAATAGGCTTTTTTAAAAAAAATTGCAGTTGTTTCATTGTTACTGATTTTGTTACATAGAGTAGCTCTTTCTTAATTGAACAAATGTAAATTAGAAAAAATATGTGAATAATATGTGTTCATTGAATATATTATATCAATAACAGTGGAATGAATGTTCCAAATAAGCTTGATATAATGGATTATTTATTGCAGTGTGTCTAATAGTTGTAATGATTAGGTTTTATATTAGCATCAGATGACTACTTAAATTATGTTTTGTATTCTTAAATATTCAATGCAATATCATAAATATTGATATTAATACAGGATTCATTTACTTCTAAAGTTAAAAAGATTTATGCTGGTACATGTGATTATTTCTAATTTAGTCAACAAATGACAGGATGTAAATTAAAATCTCAAATCTGAATATGAGGAATGCAACCAAAAATATTTGTTTAAAAATATACAAACATTAGGCAATTCTTATGGAGCTTCCGATTACCTGGAGAGGCGCAAAAAATTGATCGAATGATGGAAGCTTTTGCACAGCGATACTGTCAGTGCAACCCTGGAGTCTTTCAGTCCACTGGTAAGTTTGTTGTATCTTGTGCATTGTTACCAGTTACTTCAACAATAATTTGTAATTTATTTATTGTGTTATTTTAAACTAAAATAATTAAATGCAATTAAGTATTCTTATTTGAACACTAAAACAAATATTTAAATGTTGTGAAATGTTTAAATTTATAGAATCACTATTTTGAGATTTATATATTTAGGGTAAAAAGGGAAGGGGAGATGGAGAGAAAATAACTTTACAAATATTAATGTCAATAGTTTCTAGAAAAAACACTGATGTAGTATAAGGTGATAGTTCCTTTGTAAACAAGTCCTTTTTGCATTTACTTTTCCATTTTATCTACAAAATTGTAAATGTTATCAATCATTGTGCTTTGTAATTATGCTGTACAAAATTAAGACATTTCTATTTTTACTGTTAACTGAATACACTTTCATTCCCCCAAAATTGAAGCTTTCTGTAAATTAGTGCATTGTTACATTTTCAGTTTACAATAATTACATCTTTTTTCATGTCTCAGCACATTTCAGAAAGTACTCTACATCATTCTTCATACGTGCTCGTGTAACAGTCATTATGTGGATGTTTCTTTGCTAAGTTGTTTTTAAAGTTTTGCACTGTTGAAAACTAAAGTGCAATTTTCTTTTGCAGATACATGTTACGTGTTATCTTTTGCTATTATTATGTTGAATACCAGTCTACACAATCCAAACGTTAAGGATAAACCCAGTGTGGAGAGGTTCATTCTTATGAATAGAGGCATAAATGATGGTGGTGATTTACCTGAAGAACTCCTACGAGTTAGTGTTGCAATTGATTACTAATTTTGTACTTGGAGGTGGGTGGGGAGTTGAATGGTGGGGTATTGTATACTTTCAGTGGTGAAATTAGCAATTTGAATAGATTCATTGGTATATCTTGGAGACCATACAGTGCCGATAAGTTCAGGAAAAACCAGTTGAGATACTGAACCAAGCAATATTATAGTAACAAAAATAGCTTTATTTTATCAACCATCAATTATAGAAATGATGCACCAAAAAAAATGAAGATAAAAATATTTTACCTTTGCTTAGGCTGCTGTTTATTTCACCATCTGTTCTATCTTTTCCCCTATTCTCACCATGGTAAATTCTCAGTTAAAGATGTAGCTGCAGTTCTGAAATAGCTTTAAGGGAATCATAGATTCCCATACCAATGAATGTTAAAGCAAGTGTTAGGTTCCTTAAGGCAGTTTTTGCTCCTAAAAAACAATATAAAGTTGAAATATGGTGCTGCTCAAGTGGCATTGTGCAATCCTAGCTGAAATAACTTGCAAAAGAAAATACTTCAATAAATTTAAAATAAATACAATACAATGTTCAATAAAAAAGGCCATGCATGTGCTGTTCACGTGTTATTCTGTGACATCATTGTGACAGTGTAGGCAATGGCCAGGACCAAATATGGCGCTGTTCCAATCATCACAGCTATATTTTAGGTGGCAGCATGCTTTTACCTGTCTTTATGGTTTCATAAAGTTAACATCACAGCTCTTAATCCACTAGATGGAGAAACTGTTTAAACTTAACTAAATGAATATATATTCAACATTAACATGGGTGGAAGTTGTCAGGACAGAGATCTGCTCAGATTGCTCTGTCATTGTCCTCAACAAGAGGACTGCTCTGTATAAAATTTATCATTAGCTCATGCCGATAAAGCAGTTGCAGTGTAACAAACTTTTAATTTACTCCAACAACCGGTAAAAAGGCAAATGTAAATCTCATTAAACACTAGTTCCTCGATGGAGTCATTAATATGAAATAGTTATGCGAAGACACACTGATGTCAATGTGTGTACACGTAGTAATTTAATTACTGCATGCACAGAGAAGTATTGGCAGACTGGGCTGGGCTGGAGCAATGTGGCTACTTCTCTGTGCATGTGTGGGCCAGTATGTGTCTCTGTTGGCAGGAGTCATTGTGTAAAGAAAATACACTCAAAAGACAAGTGGGTGGCACGGTAACACAGTGGTTAGCACTGCTGCTTCACAGTTCCAGGGTCCTTGGTTCGATTCCCACCTCGGGTCACTGTCTGTGTGGAGTTTGCACATTCTTCTTGTGTCTGTGTGGGTTTCCTCAGGGTACTCCAGTTTCCTCCCACAGTCCAAAAATGTGTGGGTTAGGTTGATTGGCCTGCTAAGAAATTGCCCCATAGTGTTCAGAGATACGTAGATTAGAGGTATCAGTGGGTAAAATATGTAGGAATATGGGGGTAGGGCTTGGTTGGATTTGTGTTCGGTTCAGACTTGATGGCCAAAAGGCCTCTTTCTGCATTGTAGGTTCTATGAAGACAGGTAGATACGTGCACTATACAGTACTTTGTAGATTAATCAGGCTCCATCTAGTGGCAAAGATCAGTGCAGTTATCAGCTGAACCAGCTGCACTGACTAACCACTGCCACCAGGTGGAGCCCAGGACTTAAGTCAGCTTTCAGCATGAACAAAGGCAGAATCAGAGATAGCGATGGAATGAGCAGCCAAAACAAGAAAGAGGATACAACAGGTGCTGAGGCAGTAACAGAAGATAGAAAGTGAGGCCCTTTCAAAAGCAGGAGACGAGGTCGGGGAATAAGGACAGGAGATAGGATCGAGGTCCAAACGCAAGAGGTGAGGTTGCGAGAAAGGGAAGAAGACAAGGTCAGCACAGAAGAGCAGAAGCACTGTTGGGGGGCGGGGGGGGGGGGGGGGACGAGGTATTGTGAACAGACTGCAGAAGAGGATGTGGCAAATAACATTAAAATGAAACTGGCAACGTTAAATGAATATACCTACTATTTTGTTATCATTAAAGCAAAACAATTTAATTGTAACAATGTTAATTTAGGAGATACTGTTTTATTTCAGTTTTGATTTATGTTTTTAGTTTAGTTTTTTAAAAATCCTGAACTTAACTATTGTTAGTGTCTCTCTCACATCACCCGTTCTTTGAGATTAGGATAGCTTTTATTTGTTTTCAGCCAATGAAACAGCCTTTTTATCCAAACCGGTTTTCCAACGACTGAAAGCTTGGATTATGAAGACTGACTTGCAACCAGGTCAGACTTTGATGTGAAAATGTTAGCCAAATTCACAAGTCCTCGTAATCCTTGTCTAAGTATACTTGTTGGCAACTGTGGTAATCTAGACGTGTAAATTCAGCCACAGGCTTAAATATTTATAATATTGCATATTTAAAGTTTGGGGAAAAAATATTATTTTAACTCTTAGAGTCAATAATGCAAAATAAATAATGTTGTCATTTGTTAACAGAATCTGTATGAAAGTATTAAGAATGAACCCTTCAAAATTCCAGAAGATGATGGCAATGACCTGACTCATACCTTTTTCAACCCAGATAGAGAGGGCTGGCTCCTCAAGTTAGGTGGGTTATTTCTCGTTTTAATAGATCTACTTTCTTCAGGGACATTATCATTTCATTACCATAAATCTATTGAATTCTGTGTTGTGAAAACATGTTGGTGTATTTTGTGGAAGTAGCTTGTAGAAAATAATTTAGTGAAAAGAAGTAATATAAGTACTTAGGCATCGGAACTTTAATATGTTGAAATTATACAACACATTTTGTTAAAATTAATACTTTTACTATAACCATTATAATCTAATAAAAGTAAATCACTTTTCGCGACTTTACGTTGTTGAAATGGTAATAAGACAAACGATGACTAGACCTGACCACACTCCACATAATGCAAATCAAACTAAAGTTCAGCAACACTCATCTTTTGATAAACCTGTCACCCTGAAAAAAACTGGTGCTTAAACAACAAGTTATATGTTCTAATAATATTACTAGGATGAAGCTGAATCATTGATTTTTGATACCAGGAGTAAACTTAAGTTTATTTATTAGTCACAAGTAGATTGATCTTAACACTGCAATGAAGTTGCATTGAAAATCCCTAGAAGCCACACTCCGGGGCTTGTTCGCATTTACTGAGGAAATATTTACCATGGCAAGGCACCTAACTGGCATGTCTTTCGGACTGTGGGAGGAAACCAGAGTACCCAGAGGAAATCTATGCAGACAAGTGTGGGAAATGTGCAAACTCCACACAGTGACCCAAGTCAGAAATCGAACCTGAGTCCCTGGTGCTGTGAGGCAGCAGTGATAAGTACTACGCCACCGTGCCGCCCATGCTCGATGTTTATGCTAAGCCAGTGTGTCACGAATACAATTCAAGTAGCCCCTTCAGATCAGTAATTTCCCTAAATGGGTTCTCATAAATTTTATATCTCAATACCCAAAATAATACATTTCATATTAGGATATTCTTTAAAGCAGGATTTTTTTTTAAACAGGGTAGTGTCAATTTTCATTTCTTTACAGGTTAATGTTTGAATCAGCACTGATTTATTCTCTATGGTAGCAAGAAAAGTGATATAACTAATGCTATCATAACTTGTGCAACCAACAATATTTATGCAATTTACAATTATGTAAAATATGATAGCATATCTTTTACTTGCAGGTTCCCAAATTGCTGTACAATTTAACTATAAATAATATGCAATCAAACTACATTTGCTATAATTTAACGGCCCCATTAACTTTGGGCACAAATCCTATAATGATCGTTAAATCTTGCAAGCAGACAAAAACGTGATTTACGCCGGTGAGAACTCAGCTTGAAATCATCCCCTCCCCTTGCCAGAGGTTTCCATAAATTCTATAATATTATAAAATGATTACCAGGTTTGATGCCATAGCATCTTCCCATGATGTATCCTCCCTCCGCTGCAGCATGACGTCACAATGGTGCAAATCACTACTGCTTTTCAAAAACAAAACTGCACGGTGCATGAAACACAGTGAAGTGTAGCCCCCAACTTGTGCTGGGCATCTGTGAAGCTGGTGAGTTTTATACCCATTATGTAAATTAATATAACATATGGTTGGGCTTTCTCACTCCCCAAACCAGAGAAAAGGTTTCCCTACTTTTTCTGCAGCCGAATAATGACTGTTAGGCAGATAATTAATTGGTTTGAGAAGCCTTCCACCACCATCTGGGAAGATCTCAAGAGTTGCTGGCCAATCAAATGACTGGCAGCTCTCTGGTATCAGCAGGGTCACAGAGTGGTGGACACAGTTGGAACTTCATCTAATGCACACTGGCAATTGTTGATGGAACTGGATGTGAAGATACATGGATGGGTGTTGCTGGGGCAAGGCTGGCAAGAGGAATGGGAGCTGGGCATATAGGAAATGAGGACAGCAGAAATGTGAGGGTGAAAAGACATGACAGACCTCCAAAAGGCATAGAGTTTAACCAGTAGATCGTTTGAATTCATTCTGATCTGGTCATGTAAATTGGGCCTTCACCATTTGGGTTCCATAAACTTTAAGTCCTTTACTAACCAATATATCTGAGATTATTTAATATTACTTAATAAATATGCCAAGACAGTAAGTGGATAGTAAGTGTCACCTTTTATTTTCTGGCAAGCACTCAAGAGTTTGAATTGAGTTTCATAAAAGAAAATCTACAAGGAGGGATAGTTTGTAGCATGTGTTAGTGTAGAAGCTGAAAATCTTTGGTCCTTGGATTTGAAGCTTGACCATATTTTATAGTGAGAAATATGAAAATTTATGTGTGCATGCCAACAATACTTTAGTACAACCATATAACATTTAAAAAGTAACATTTTAAAGTATAGTTGGTTACGTGAGAATAATGGCCATGAGGAATACTAACTTGCCACCTTCAAAATTAATCTTAATCAATGCTCCAGTTTACATAAGTATTTGTTCCACTAAACAAACAGTATATTATCCAAAGAGCTGAAATTAAAGTGAGTATAATCAAATCCAATGTAGGTGCATAATCTGAATTTCTGAAAGTATTGCTCAAATTGAAAAATTGAGAAATACCTAATACAAGGTTTGAAAGCAAGATCCAAGATGCATGTTTGCAATTGAAAATGCCTTTTGTTATAAAAGTGTTCATAGAAGTCCATACTTTCTTTGAATAAAATATTTTGGTTAACTGTTTCAGATTACAATGTTTTGTAGCATTATAAAATTATGTTTTTTTATCTCAAATGGTGTACAGTACTTAAGAAATAAATAAGAATTAAAGAGCTGTTTTAGTTTAAATTTAACAGATATGTAACAGTTTAAAGTTTATGGTAAAGCAGCATACCGTATGTAGATCCAAATTTTCAATCAAAATTAAATGAAAGAAAACTCACAGTGCTTTTAATTATTTCATTTTCTAAAAAATATTCAATAATGCACCAACTTTGGCTCAGTTGGTACCACCCACGGCTTTGAGTCAGAAAGCTGTAGATTTAGTTTTCAATCTGGGGATCGGAGTACAAAAAGTGTGAGTATTATTTCAGGGCAGTATTGATGGAGTCATGTACTGTTAGAAGTGTCACCTTTTCAGTGAGACATTAACTTAAGATCCTGTCTGCTCTCTCAGTTTGACATGAAAGATCTAATGGTATTTTTCAAAGAAAACCAGGGAAATTATCCAGTGTCCAAGATTTATCTCTCAACCAATATCACTAAATAAACAGATATTTGGTCATTAATATATTGCTCCTGGGGGGAACTTGCTGTTTGCAGATTGGCTGCCACCTTGCATTATGGCAGCAACTTTAACTGCTGCCTCAAAGTATCAGGGACCTGGGTTTGATTCCCAGCTTAGGTCACTATCTGTGTGAGTCTGCATGTTCTTCCTGTGTCAGCATGTTTTCATCCAGGTGCTCTGGTTTCCTCCCATAGTCCAAAAAAAGTGTTGGTTAGTTGCATTGGCCATGCTAAATTCTCCCTCAGTGTACCCGAAGAGGTGCTGGAGTGTGGCAGCTAGGGCATTTTCAATGTTAGTGTAAGCCTACTTGTTTCCTTCCAGTGTCCGAAAGACGTGTTGGTTAGGTGCATTGATTATGCTAAAATTCTCCCTCAGTGTACCTGAACAGGCATCAGAGTGTGGCAACTAGGGAGTTTTCACAATAACTTCATTGCACTGTTAATGTAAGCCTTATTGTAATACTAGTGAATAAACTTTAAACGCTACTTTGGCTTTAAAATGCTTAGGAATGTCCTGAGATTGTGAAAAGCACTGCATGTATGTAAGTCTTTCTTTTGTTTCTTTATTGTATGAAGAAACAAAATACCAAGAAAAAGCCTTGAAGATATTTTACAGTTGTTTTTGACTTATCGTCATTCATGAAATGTACCAGTCAAGTCAAACGGTTCTACATTTCTCAGGCTTTTCTAAAAAAGTTGATAGATTTATTTTATCTTTCTTACAAATGAGCTCTACATCTGAATAAATTAAACTCAAACCCAAACTCACTAAATTCTAAACAGTTACAGTAATGTAAAAGAAATATAAATTAAATGTCAACACTTTCCTGCATGTGAGTTTAAGGGAGTAGATAACTAAACAGGTTTGCTCAGAAAGGCTGCAAAGGTGGATGGTGTGAGGTGCAGGTTGTTTGCAGGTATCCATTTGATATTGGAGGAAGCTTTCCTCAACATCAAATTGTACTTCGCCTTCCTCTAACCTGGCAGTGCTTGACGTTGTCATTAGTTGACAGAAGAGGAAATATATATACTGTATCGCACAATGGCATCCTTCATGTGATGTGTACAAAATTAATTTCTTCCACTGAGAAAAGTTTAACTTTAACTTTATGATTAAATCATCTTAATATGTCTATTAATTCAAAAACTTTGTAATGAATGTAAATATTGAATATTCTTTTGCTACTGAGTGAATTACCTTTATTTGAAAGTGGTAGTGGATTAACAACATCAGGAAAGTTCAAAGATTTTATCAGCTTCTAAAATTTATAATTGTTCTTATGTTATGCTAGAAATCTGCAATTAACTATTTATAAACTAAGATGAATATTTGAGTTTGATACTGTTGAAATATGTATGAATAGTTTATATAACATAGTTCAAATTTTGAAAGATTGATTGAAGAACAGTAACTGCCATTGAGAACAGCATTTTATTTATTACCTTGGGTCTACAGCTGTCTTACAATTCATTCACTATGGTATCACTTGCACCAATATTATTTAGCATCATTTCTAGAAACACCACTGATAATTTGATTTATTACTCTGGGAGCGCAATCACATAGTGAAAAATTTACTAAGGTATCCCTGGTATATTGTCCTTAACTGAGAACAGAATGATGATTTTTGTGCAAACAATTCTGACAAGCTGGATTGGTTTCAACAATTACAATACATAGAAAAGGTATATATTTTTTTAATTTTGCTTCTTATATAAATTTCAATAATTTTATTTTTGCCTTATGTTTAGAACTTTGTTTCTTTTCTTTAACCCTTTGAGAGATCCAGTGTGGCATCTTTGCGCACACATCTGACAAGAGAATTTGAATGAGACAAAATAGAATATCCAAAGGATGCAGAAGTGCTTAGAATACAGTTGTGACTCTTTAATCTGACAATATTTAACATAGAATTGATTATATTTGAGGTTGTTAATAAATAATTGAAATTTACAATGTAAGTAGTAGCAATATAAAGAATATAGTGTGTTTAGTTTTCTTTCATGACTTCCTCCATCTGCCTTGCAACAATGTAAAGCTAAAGTATTAATTACTTAAAAATGAACAATTTATTGATACCACACTTGAATTCTTATATATACTAATGTCATAAGTTCAACTTCTGTTCAATATCTATGCAATAATTTTCTCATTTGAATAAGGTTTTCTTTGCCAGTGAATGTTACTTATTTATAAACTGACATGCTGCTTCATTGGGTAATTGTGGCCAAAATGAGTAGCAGTTAACTTCCTTGCTGGATTAACCAGAAATAGATTTTTGGATGACTATGTCTACCAAAACATAGAACATTGAAAATTCATTTTTAAAAAAAGCACTGATAAAGAGTAGTTACAGCAGTAACAAAGTACTCAAAACATAATCATCTGGAATTTCCCAGTAGAGAGATGATGAGTGGAACTTTGCACTCTGTGCAGACTGTTGGCTGGCACTCTGGCATATAGCTTTCCAGCTGCACAGTTGTGTTTTCTCTTCAGATTCTCTGATGTCTGTGCTCAGAATATCTGAGGGTATGGTTTTTGTTGTCTCATTGGAAGGGCAGAGCTTGATAAAGTGGGCTCTAAAGAGATTGGGAGCACCCAACACGGCGTTTAAAGTCCCCCCCCCCCTCGTTCTCCCATGAGTACCAGGATAACCCACCAGCATCAGGGCAACAACATTCCCTCCCCACACCAACACAAGAAAGGTGTCAACTCCTTCTGCCCCATACAGAAGGGAGCTCCCCAGAGGGTTCACCCTTGCGTAGTGCCAAAGTGAGAGGGCACTGTCCAGGTGTGTCACTTTCCCCCATTCCCCCCATGTTCAGGAAGGTGCAGGGGGTTGGGGTAGATGGGGAGCTATATTTGCCTTTGTGTCCGCAGCTGAGGGTTCTTGACTGCTTCATGTTTTGCAAAAGCTGTTGTAAACCTCACTGATATTGTGATAGGGGAAGTTTTTTATTTGGGGGAACATATGGTGGGGAAGCCTACTAATTATATTAAAATATACTTAAATGACAAGAACCTCATTACATCACCAGTGAAGAGCATGGAAAATCAGAAAATGAGATCTTGCTGGCAAGAATCTGGTTTTCCGAATCTTGCAGTATTTTGAACCCACATTGCTATTTATGCTTACAATGAACATGGGCTCCAAATTGCCCCAGTCTGTTCACTGTTATCAATATGGTGTTTTGTGCATCTTTAAGAGCTCTTTAAATGAATTCTGTAACATTAAACTGATTTTCATACGTGTGGAATTATCAATCATCTAATAGAATGAAAACATGATATCACAAAATACTTAAAAGACTTAGAAAATTTACATGACCTGGACCTGGATTTTGTGGAAGTAATGACAGTCAAATGGTCAGTGTTTTGCTGTCATCACTCCTCTGAAAGTCAGGAGGGGATATAAAATCCTGGCCTTGCAGTCCATACATGCAGAGTATATAAAAAATACAGAAATTGCTATCAATGCTTCTGTTGTCGTTGAGTTTCCCCAGGTTGCAATCAATTAGAAACCATCGAATTGTCAAGAACTTCTGTTCTTATGTTCTTAGATGCTATGAAACTCTTGAAAGGGCTACAACTTGTTGAATGAGGTGCTATGGACTCCTAATCATATCCTAAGTTCATAATTGCTGCTAAATATTCTCATTAACCCTGAAAAAGTAATTTTGTATTTGTTGAATGTCAAATTCCTCCATCATGATGAGAAATGCCGCAAGTTTCCAAAAATTAAAGTTTGTTTATGATATCTTATCTTCCAGCTTAATCCCAGACATTTGTTTTACTATCTGTAAAATCCATAAATTAAAAGTGAAGGGATCCTATAGTGTACACTTCCTGGTTTATTGTCTGAGAATACTTCAGTGTGATTCGTTGTTTACTCTTGACACTGAATTTCACCATTATTGCTGAATGATTGGAGATCCCCTTATCTTGGCGCCAGAAATAAACTGACGTCAGGAAAGAGGAAATCAATACCATGGAAATCACTAGATCTTTGTGAACAGATTCCTTGGAGGTCAGCAATGTATGTTGAGACCTCACTGCTGACCTTCAAGTTCAACCCCTTAAAAAGGTAAGATACAGATTCCAAACGTTTTGTCTGTTTTTTTTTTGAGGCAAAATCCAGTATAGAGAAAAACGTTTCAAATGCTCATATTTTAAAGTCAGTTTATCAAGTCACTTCTGCAATTCTAATACTCAAAGGGTTAATTTCTAAAATTAATTTTGTTTTCTTTTTAATTTTCTTTCCCCCCCCCCCTGTTTGGTTGTTACATGACTGGCTGTCTTTCCTTATACACACAGGAGGTATGTACCATACTGACATGTAGCTAATTGTGCCCAGGGTGCTGCTGGTCTTTGTCTTACAGCTGGTGGTAGAAGCGTGCTGCTTTCATTAGCGGGTGTTTGTTAGCTATTTGCTACGTGTGAGCTTATGGGTAGCAATACAGTGGACCACTCTTAAATATATAACTTTCTAGGCATACACTTTTTAAGAAAGCAAATTTTCATATGCTAATTGTTCCAAGTTGGATCCCAAATATTATGGTTGGTATATATGTGCTTTTTATCTCAATTAGATGCTATTATTTTTTAAAGTGCAAATATATTATCTATCCTACTTTTTGCACTGCATCTATTTATACAATAATGTAACAAAAAGCACAACAAATGTTTGTACTAGTATTATGCATTTAAGTGTTTTCCACTGTATTGCAATGTTGCTTTATTTGGTGATTAAATTGTTGCCTTTCATTTTACAGCGACAGTTGTTTTTGCACTGCCCCACTGATTTTCACATCCTAAATATTCAGAAGTGGAAGTACCTGGTGTCTGTAGTAGTGAAGATTAATTTTACAACTGTATATTGAAATGAAAGCTTGACTCTTGAAATTAAACATAGGACTTTCGTACAATAGTATGAGGCAAACTATGTGTATTCACTTTTATGAGGACTAAGAATGTGACGCAGAAATTGGATCAGGTTCCATAAGTTTCCAGTGAGCCAAGAATCTTTTTTTATAGAAATTTTATTTGAGTTTCAGTTTGTGTCCACTAGTCAATTATCTGTGGGTAATTTTAAAAATAATATATAAATCAAGATTTAGTTTATATCTTTTTTGATCATTATCTTGTATTTTTAATTGCTAAGTTAGTCCAAGACATTAATATTAATATCCAAGTTCCCCTCCAAAGCATACACTATCCTAATACACATATGTCATCCCTTCGTTGTCATGGGGTCAATATCCTAGAAATTAATACTTAACAAAATTGTGAGAACAGCTTTACCAAAAGGATTGCAGGCGCTTTAAAGAGAAGATTCAACATCACTGTAATAGGGTAAATGGGTAGCGGCAAATAATGCAGCATTGCCCAAGTCCCAAGAACAAAACGGAATAAAGAGGAACATTTGAAAAAAGGAGAAAAAACTAATTGTATTACTCTTTCAAGAAGCCAGCAGTGACTTTATGGGCTGAATTGCTATCTTATGTGCTGTGACACTATGAATATAGATTATTTAAATTGCACCAGAATTTAAAAACTCACAATTACATATTAATCTGATTTTTTTTGTTATCTTAAGCATGAGTGCTCATTTTTTTGTTGTGCAAAGGAAAACCTTCCATTTGAAGAGATTTGTGTTAATCTCATGCTTCTTTTGGTGTGAGTATTCTTCCAAAAATTGGTGATCCACAAATGTTTCTGATTGATGTATGCATACATATTTTAGCAAAATAAAATATTCAAGTACTCTGCAGCTATGACATGCAACTTTAATATAATTTAAATTTAAACCAATTAAAATACAAAATGAACTCTAATCACTAGTAATTTTTTTTTTGCTTTTTATTCAGCATTCATTATTTTCAAAGATTTTGTTTTGATCAAATGGCTCTTTTTGGATTTTAAATATCCTGCAGTTATTCTCTTTGATGGTCAGAACATTAATTCGTTCCTAGCATGGAAGATCTTGAGACATGTCATTACTAGGCTGCTCCAACAATATCTTACATAGATCTATCATTCATGAGTTGTCTATTGTGCAATGAGCAAACTGGCCTGACAACCATTCTCATGCTGCTGATTGCTAGAAAACTGTGCTTATAGATGCAGATACAAATTTTCCAGCTGTATCATGGTTTTATGGGCCTGGACTTTCAATGAAGCATTCATCTCAGAATTAATTTTCCTTTGAAGTAGTTTGCAATGGCAGTTAAATTTAATTGTTTAATTGCAAAATCAATTTGTTGATCTGGTATGTTTTTTGCAGATAAAAAGCTTAATATATCAAACATTCCACACTTTTTACAACCATGAATATGCTAAAGATATGCAATTCAGTGCAATTGGTGGACATCATAAGCCATTCATTCTTTTTCTTCAACTATACCAACATAATTACATTTGTTTACTTTAAAATATTTGAAATATTTTCACCATCACCTTGTAAAATCATTTTCATGTTTAAAGACCCTCATTACACAAACTCACGTCAGCCCAACAGATGGTGAGTGATTTGGTCTCAGCTTTTGCAGTGTTCTACTACTTAATAGTTACAGAATGGATCAATTCTGTTTGTTGATTTTTCACTTTATCCTACTGTCCATTTGGTGTCTCCGAAGGCAGCTTAGAAGAGACCAGTAGTGTACCTTATAAAATTTCAAGCTTAAAATATATCTATCACTTCCTGCAACATTAATAATTTTCAAAACAAAAAGCCAGAAAGTATTATGAAAGTTTTTTATGCCAGTTTTCAATATAAGATCTATATTTACAAACACAAATACAAAAATTCCATATTTTCTCTTTTACAAAATAGCTAAAATTGATTGTGGCTTGAAGCATAAGCCAGCAACATTTTTTAACTATAGTGGATGGATAGCATCAGTTCTCTGTAAAGTAGTTGAGTTTTCTTTTATATGCAGCACTTGAGTATTGTTTCAGGAAAAGAGCAGAAATATTAAATTGATGAAAAACTATTTTCTTTCAATAGACTTTTAGTAAACTGCTTAAGTTTTCTTTCTGGCAGCATTATACATTTGTCACATCTATATTTTCTAAAGAGAGTTAGATTAGCTAGGTGGAGTTAAACTAGACCTGACACTACAAAACAGCAAAAGGAAACAATTTTTGACTAACTGCATTAGTAGTAGTCATGGTATTTATTGCAATGTTATGTTTCAGCTATATACAAAACATTCATTATCTGTATTTCATTTTTTGCAGTCTAAGTACAATTTTAAAGTGTGTCTCCATTCACATGGTACTATGGGGATGCAAATTGGAGCATTAATGTGTCCTGCTGTACTGTTGAGACACACACATTCAAATCCCCAGTCTTAACTCTGCTCTGCCTGGTGAGATCTAATAGAAGGACAATTGATATCAGCTTACTTGGAGACTAAGTGGAAGTGGTGTCCATTCCATTCCATTCTTTCAGTTTCAGAAACAATGAGCCATGTGTCTTAGCAGAACATTTGCAAAGGAAGAAGTGCAAAAATCATAGGTTACCCGCCTTAAAGGTTAATAATTTTTAAAAATATTTTGTAAATGCAGGCAGATATTGCCTACAGTGTTGCAATAGCTACTAATTTGACCAAATCAAGAATTTGGATGTATTTGGTACCTCCATATATTATTTACTCTTTTTATACAACATTTTAGAATGAGTTATTACTGAGTATCCACAAATACTTAAAAGATGGTGAGATTATTGTGGGTTATTGCACCTTTTATGTAATGTGGTGTTTCATTTGCATCCACTGTTTCATACAGATAGATAACCCGTTTGCAACTAAGAATTCATCGTGTAGGAGATAGTACAAACCCACATGTCACATGTACTTCTGTGTCATTAAAACAATAATGTTTATTGTTTTTAAACTGGGCAGTAGGTATAGAAGAATAAAATGTATTGGCATTGTGTTGCTGGATTTTAGAAGTATGCAAGAAAAGTTCTTCCTCCTTTTTGTTACATGAAAGGAAATACAAGTTCATTAACCTTAATAATTCCAATATTACTTAATGGAAAGAGAAAACTTTGATGATCTATCAAAAAAAACTGTCCATCCGTTGTAGGAAATTCTGGTGCATCTTGAATTTGCTGCTTTTTCAGCTCTGATGTTCAAATGATGAACTAGCCTTTTAGTGGAAAAGGAATAAAATCTGAGATGGTTACATATATTCTCTGTTACCAACCCATTTCCCAGATGGTCACCAACTCTTGTGTAGATGAGACAACGTTTTAATTAAAACTAGGAATTTCCTTTCTGAACAATTTCAAGGAGACAAGCTCTGACGACCGGATTATTTTCAAACTTCTAATAGCTGTACGTGCTTTTATATTAAGAATAGACCAAAACCCTTTGTAGAACTCTCAGAGACAGTGATGGAACTGAGTGAATTCTTGACATTTGATCCTGCTCAAATATTTCAAGAAATAATTAGTTACATTAAAAAATTATAAAAATCATAAGTGTTCCCAACACCCTATTTTTACAGCATTGTCATTGTAATGAGTCTTGATTTTGGTCTAATCCGTGAAATAATGCATAGACTTTTAAAATTAATTTCCCTGAATTCAAATAACAAGAATTCTAATAAATATAAATACATATTCAAGGATTTCATTCGAATTTGCCTCATGGAAATTTCAGTTCTATCTTACTAGCTTTTTTTCAAACTGACACATGAAACAATCTGAATAGTGTTGAAAAATTTGTTTGTATTGGGATATGACTGATCCAGAGACACTTATTCATGTGCCTTGTTGTAGGAAATTCACATTGAATTATCTTAGTAATCATTTGCAATTGGTGTATTTGGATCATGTTGACATTAAGACCAATTGTTGTATCATCTGCAATATCAGTAGATATTTAATTATTTAAAATTTACTGTGCCTCAGTTTTCCTATATTTATTTTCTACATACTATAGATGATTAGAATAAGATGATAGAGGTTGAGTAGAAGATCATATAAGATGATTAGAGGTTTAGATAGGGTGGACAGTGATAGCCTTTTTCCTAGGATGGAGAAAGCTAGCACGAGGGGACACAGCTTTAAATTAAGGGGTGATAGTTATAGGACGGATATCAGAGGTAGGTTCTTTACCCAGAGGGTGGTTAGGGAGTGGAATGCCCTGCCTGCGGCAGTTGTAGATGCGCCAAGTTTGGTGGCGTTTAAGAGGTTAGTTGATAAGTTTATGGAAGAGAAGGGAATGGTTTAGTTTGGAGGGTCATTGCTTTTTTATAATGGTCGGCGCAACATCGAAGGCCGAAGGGCCTGTTCTGCACTGTTATGTTCTATGTTCTATGTTCTATGTTCTATGTTCTATTTCCAAACAATCCCTTCATGCCATCCTGCCACAGTAGGTACAACAGATGATTGCCCTGGATCACCTCATATTCTCTCACACCATGTACTTGAAGTAGAACTCAGCTAAGAACTAATGAAATAAATTTTGATTTCCTCTGGGTCTCAGACATACAAACGCAAAGGCTTGAAAAGAGGTCATTTCCTTCCTTCATTATTTTAGTATTTTTAAAATATAGTTTTTTTTAAAATGGTCAAATGTTATGGCATAATAACTATTCCTTCACTCTGATATTAAATGTACAGATAAACATGCAGCCAGTGATGGGGATTGTAAGCTGTAAAATATTAATTCTCTAGTTTCGTTCATTCAAAATGGCCTTTCAACTGATTTAATCATGTGCAATACAAGATATTAAAATAGACAGTACAAATGTACTTTCAGAAGGCGAAAACCAGAGGATCTAACTTTGATATACTCCACAATTATCATTTTTCATTAACCATGTTTCTATCCATTAATTCATTCTATGCAGCTCGTATTTTCATTTTTTGTCTTCTCTTTATGATAGTTTTTATTTACCTTTTTCTAAAAGCAGTATTGTAGAAGCGCCTTTGGCATTCAAACTGATCCTATGGATGACATGTATTGTCATACTTGGATACAAAACATGCTACCTTATTCTATGCTATCATCTCCAAGCATTGCCTTTTTTGTGTCATTCTTTCTGCTCCGAGTCTTCCACAATATTCTTCACAATTTCGGAAGCCACTAATGATTCAAAGATAACAAACTCTTTTAATTGGAGATATTGGCACAACTGCATGCAGAATTTTGGGATTAAGTAAATGACATTGCTGCACTATATGGAGCCAGATACAATCAAAAGGCTATGCTGTGCCTTAAACTTAATGACAATTTGTGAACCTTTTGAGTTTTTTCTCTATTTTCTTTCTGCCAAATGCCCATTTGTCAAACTACAGGTGGAAGAGTCAAAACATGGAAGCGACGCTGGTTTATTTTGACTGACAACTGCTTGTACTACTTTGAATACACCACGGTAAGTTCGGCCAATTTCTATTTTTCACAATTGTCATTAATCTTTTATTTAAATTGTGCTCCTTTTCTAAAAGAAAGAATGAATACTTGAGTATTTTTCTTGTTTTTTTTTCCTGATTTTCTTCAAGTTTTGTACTAATGCATACTTTAGCTACTATAGAAGTGCAGACCAGTGATAAAGGTGCAAAGCTTTGCACCACCCAAATGTAACTGAGGCCAAATGCCATTAAGTTTAGAAGTTTTGCTGGTTTTTTTCTCTGCTTGCAGCTGATCAAATTAACAGTTTGGGCACTTGCCAGATGAAAGATTAGTAGTAGGACACTGCAGCCAGGGACCATTGGGGGATGCTTCCTGGCAAACATGATAAAAAGTTTGCCATCAGTTGCAATGGTGGGTGTGGGGAGGGGATTGGCGATTCCTTTTAAGGCTTTGTTTTGGACAGTTGAGCATCAGACAGCAGTGGAATGGAGTTGACAGATGTGAGTGGAGAAGGAGATGACTGTGATGATGGATCAGTATCGGTTGTGGGCAGGCAATCAGATCACGGGGCAGTTTTCAGAATGGAGCTGAGAAAATGAGGTTGCTGGCTTTGTTGGGAAATTTTATTGCGCGTGTCAACTCCAGCAATGTATACACCTTGTCAAAGACCAGGCATAATGCTTGGGACTTGCATTAGACCAGAACCACTGGCTGAAAATAACATACTGCTGTTGATGCCTTCAAATTGTAGCTAGGTTTGGTGTTTTATTTTATTAATTTCTGAAATAGATTTATATAACTTCTATAGTGTTGCGAGTAGCTATTCCCCTTGGGTGATTAAGACTCTGAGGCATTGGTGAAAGTTTTTTTTTAAGTCCATAACCGTGTTTGAATTCCTCTGAATCTCCTTTTGTTAGTGTAAACTACTTTGTCTGAAAATGTCTTGAAAATCTTGGCAGATTTTGCAATATTGTGGAATAATGGAGAAATCATCATATATAAATTAAGTGAGCTAACTTTTTCTATGCAAATGTAAAACCTATGTTCCCTTCCATACTTCCTATGCACACCTCATCACCAAAACCTCAACATTTCACAGGTTGACTGGCGGCTTCCTTCTAAGACTGTGACCTTTTCATTATTCGTTTACGGGACGTGGGCATCGCCGGGTAGCATTTATTGCCCATCTCTAACTGCCCCCCATTTTCAGAGGGCATTTGAAAGTCAACCACATTGCTATAGATCTGGAATCATATGTAGGCCAAACTAGGTAAGAAAGGTAGCTTTCCTTCCCTAAAGGACATTAGTGAGTTTTTAACAACAATCAACAATGGTTCCATGGTGATCATTAGACTTTTAATTCCAGACTTTTATTGAATTCGAATATCACCGTCTGCAGTGGTGGATTTGAACCCTGGTCTTCAGATCTTGCCCGTGGTCTCTGGATTACTAATCCAGTGACAATACCACTACGCCACTGCCTCCCCATAATATCAGAAGGATGAATGTAGTAGCAGCCCAGCAATTACTGTCCCATGTTTTATCTTTTCATGGAAACCCTGGTGCAGAAGAGGCCAGTTGGCACATGGAGCTTGCACTGATAATGATCTCAGTTAGGTCCTATCCATTAACACCACGTAATTGCTTATCTCTCTAGCACTAAGGGGCAATTAAGCATGACTAATCAACCTAACCCTCAAATCTTTGAACTGTGAGAAGAAACCAGATCACTCACAGGAAACCCATGCAGACACAGTGAGAAAATGCAAACTCCACACAGTCATCTGAGGCCAGAATTGAACCCAGGTCCCTCGCGCGATGGAACAACAGTGCTAAGGACAGTGTTGCCTTGGTTCATAGAAACTGTTGAAAGACCATTATTACTTTCTAAAATCTTAAAAATGCAAGAAATATTATTTATTCTCTGGTGTAGTTGCGTTAATATTTAAGTTACGTATTAATTCATTTTGTTCTAAAATAATTGTTCTTTCACAGGATAAAGAACCCAGAGGTATAATTCCTCTTGAAAACCTCAGCATACGTGAAGTAGAGGACTCCAAAAAGCCAGTGAGTTGATCAGAAATTCTGACATTCACAATATTACTTTATTATCCAAAATGTATTTACATATATTAACTACCAATTTTCTATGTTATATTACTAGTATTATCTGATGTGTCAATATTTCCTAGAAGAGAATCTGTGTATAATGTTTAAATGACTTGTGACGTAAGCAAAATATGGCTAATATTGTAGTAATGCAGATCTAAAATATAGTAACTGCAATTTTTTTAATGTCTCATTTGAAAGGGCACAGTCACTATTTCTCTCAAAGTAACTTGATAGATATTTCAATGGAGACAATATTCAGGGCTTAAGCCTCTGTGATTGCTGCCATGGCTTATTTTGTTGATCGGCTTGTAATGACTTGTAATAAGGCAGAATAGTTAAAAAAGAAAACAAAGGAAAATTTGCTTTATATTCTGTACAAAGCAATGAGAGCTAGTGAAGTGCTTTTGAAGTATAGTCACTGTTGTAATGCGAGAAATTTGTCTACCAGTTTGTGGAATAGATATTTGCCGGGAAACCAAGATTAATTCCCCTGCTGTTCTTCAAAATGGTGCTGATAGGGCACCTCATTCAAAAGAAGGTACCTCTGAAAGTGCAATACTCCCTCATTGTTGCAACACTGGAGTAACAGTCTTGCTTTTTGAACTGAGGACCTGGAATGGGACTTGAAACCAGAGGAAGAATGCTAATGAATCAAGATTGACTCACACACGTGATATAAACATTCTCCCTGCCCTGCTCCACCAATTCCCCCAGGCTACAAAATAAATTCAGTGTAAACACAAGACAAAAATATTGTCCATAAAGCCATCCTGCTGGAAGCTAGAATTATAAACATCCAAGTATGTTGATTTGATCTGGATAAGTAACAATATCTGAGCAGAATTATAGATTGGTTACAGCACAGAAGTGGACTATTCAGCCCCTTGTGTCCAAGCTGGCTGTCAAGTTGAAAAGTAGGGATAAACAAGGTGAGTGAAACACCAGTGGTCGGGAAATTATTGGAAAAAAAGAATTCTGAGAGATAGAATTAATTTCCACTTCGGAGAGACAAAGAAGATTAATCAGAGATATTCAACGTGGCTTTATTAGGAGAGATCATAGTGGTGATAATCCAGGGCTGCTAACCCCTGGTGGGAATCGTGATGGCCTGTTGAATTGGACATCAAGGTCAAAACAAAAATCCTGTCCAGTATCAAGCTCATTGCAATTTTCCAGGCACACCTCACCAGCCTCAATGAGGGTTTCAGGTTTCCATGGTGAAAGCGCTCTAAATGTAACTTACCAATTATCACTGGGTATGAGGCTGGCTGCTCCAGCAGTACTGTGTTCTGTGATTGCCCTTACTACCTCTCAAAAACCATATGTGCAAGATTCCTTTGAGATGTCACTTTCACTCATACTATTTTTTGCCGGAATGAGCGGCAGGTATAGAACATAGAAAAACGACAGCACAAACAGGCCCTTTGGCCCACAAGTTGCACCGATAATATCCCTACCTACTGGGCTTACATATAACCCTCAATCTTATTAAGTCCCATGTACTCATCCAGAAGTCTCTTAAAAGATCCTGTAGAATTTGCCTCCACCACGGACAGCAGTCGATTCCAGTCACCCTCTACCCTTTGAGTGAAACACTTGCCCCTGATATCTCCTCTGTACCTACTCCCCAGCACCTTAAACCTGTGTCCTCTCGTAGCAACCATTTCCGCCCTGGGAAAAAGCCTCTGAGAATCCACCCGATGTATACCTCTCAACATCTTATACACTTCTATCAAGTCACCTCTCATCCTTCATCTCTCCAAGGAGAAAAGACCGAGTTCTCTCAACCTACCCTCATAAGGCATGCCACCCAATCCAGGCAACATCCTTGTAAATCTCCTCTGCACCCTTTCAATAGCTTCCACATCCCTCCTGTAATGAGGCGACCAGAACTGAGTGTAGTACTCCAAGAGGGGTCTGACTAGGGTCTTATAAAGCTGCAGCATTATCTCCCAACTCCTAAACGCAATCCCTGAATTGATGAAGGCCAGTACACCATATGCCTTTTTAACCACAGCCTCTACTTGCAAAGCTGACTCAGATGCCAAGGTTCTTCTGATCCTCTACACTGCTAAGAGTCTTACCCTTGGTATTATGCTCCTTCATTCCATTTGACCTGCCAAAATGGATGCTACACATTTATACACATAGTCCATCTGCCACTTCTCCTCCAGTCTTGCATCCTATCTATGTCATGCTGCAACTTCTGACATCCCTCCAAACTATTCACAACACCACCAACCTTTGTGTCATCCGCAAACTTACCAACCCATCCCTCCACTTCCTTATCCAGGTCATTTATAAAAATTACAAACAGCAGTGGTCACAGAACAGATCCCTGGGGTACTTCACTGGTGACCGACCTCCATGCAGAAAAAGACCCATCTGCAACCACTCTCTGCCTTCTGCGGGCAAGCCACTTCTGGATCCGCAAGGCAACAGCTCCTTGGATCCCATGCCCCCTCACTTTCTCAAGAAGTCTTGCATGGGGGATTATTGAACGCCTTGCTGAAGTCCATATGAACCACATCTACCGCTCTTCCTTCATCAATGTATTTAGTCACATTTTCAAAGAACTCAACCAGGCTCGTAAGGCACGACTTGCCTTTGACAAAGCTCACTACTATTGAGCATACTAAAATTCTCTAAATGTTCATTAATCCTGTCCCTCAGAATCTTCTCCATCAACTTACCAACCACTGAGGTTAGACTTACCGGTTGGTAATTTCCTGGGCTATCCCTATTTCCTTTCTTGAATATAGGAACCACATCTGCAATCCTCCGGAACCTCTCCCATCTCCATCGACGACGCAAAGACCATCGCCAGAGTTTCTGCAATCTCTTCCCTTGCCTCCCACAGTAACCTGGGGTGTATCCCATCTGGTTCCGGAGACTTATCTATCTTGATGCCATTCAAAATTTCCAATGCATTCTCTTTCTTAATGTCCACATGCTCAATCTTATCAAGCCTGCAATATAACCACCCAGATCTTTTTCCACCATGAATACTGAGGTAAAGTATTCATTAAGCACCTCAGCTATTTCTACTGGTTCTGTACAAACTTTCCCACCTTCACATTTTATAGTTCCTATTCCTTCACATCTCATCCTTTACTGTTCACACATTTGTAGAAGGCCTTTGGATATTGTATAACCATTTTGAACAGGTCTGATTGACAGCTGCAACAGATAAAACAATTCATTGATAAATCCAGTAAATCGCAAGGTTTTCACCTGAAAAGTGTGACGTGATGTACTTTAGGGGGACTAACAAGGCAAGGCAATATACAAAGAATGGTAGGATGCTTGGAAATACTGAGGACCAAGGGACTGCATATTCATAGATTTCTGAAGGTAGCAGGACAGGTGGATATGATTGTTAAGAAGATATATGGGATATTTGCTTTTCTTAGCAGAGGCATTGAACATAAGAATAGGAAGATTACAATGGAGCTGTATAAAATATTTGTTTGGCCACAGCTAGAGTACTGTATGCAGTCCTGGATGCCACACTATAGGAAGGATGTAATTTTATTTTAAAGAGACCAGAAGAGATTTCTCACAGTGTTGCCTGGATTAGAATGTTTAACCAATGAAGAGAGACTGGTTAGGCTGGAATTGTTTTCCTTAGAGCAGAGAAGGCTGAAGGGAGAGCGGGTGTCAATAATCAGGGTGTATAGATTTAAGATAAGGGGCAGGAGATTTATGATGGATTTGAGGAAAAATCTTTTCACTAGGAGGGTAGTAGCAATCTGGAACTTGCTACCTGAAAGAACAGTTGAGATGGAACCCTCAACATTTAAGATCATTTAGAGAGCACATGAAACATCATTACATGTAAGGCTGGAAAATGGGGTTAAAATATGTGGGTGCTTTATGGCTTGTGTAGTCATGATGAGCTGAAGGACCTCTTTTTATGCTCAAAAATTCTGATTCTGAGGATGAAGCATGCTTCTGGTAGAGTACACATGAATGACTGAATTGAGAAATGCAAAATAAAGGAATAAAACTGCTATAAATCAAAGAGCAGAATCTGAAACAAAAATAGAGAAAGGAGATGTGAGGCATATCAGTTAGAATCTGTAGAGAGAAAGTATCCAACCTTTGGTTATTTCAATTATAATCTGTGTGGAGATTGCACACTCTCCCCATGTCTGCGTGGTTTTCTCTGGGTCCTCCAGTTTCCCGCCACGGTCCGAAGATTGTCAGTTAGGTGAATTGGCCATACTAAATTGCCCCTTCGTGTCAGGGGGACTAGCTAGGATAAATGCATGGGGTTATGGGGATGGGTTTGTGGTTGGTGCAGACTCAATGGGTGAATGGCCTCCTTGTACACCGTAAGATTCTATGGTAATTGCTTGAAACAATTTAATGTCTATTTCAGTAAGTTGGAAAATAATAGAGAATACTTTTAATTCATAAAATATACAGTTTTTCACAAGCAGATTATTGATTGCAAATTTTATTAGCCATGGTTTTGTAATCCTTATTATTTTGCATTTCAGAATTGCTTTGAGCTCTATATTCCAGATAACAAAGACCAGTTTATTAAGGCCTGCAAGACTGAGGCTGATGGACGAGTGGTAGAAGGAAGTCACACAGTTTACAGGATATCTGCACCAACTCCAGAGGAAAAAGATGAATGGATAAAATGCATCAAGTAAGCAAATAATTAAATGCATCACTCCAACTATAGAAAAAGACTGACTGAGATTTTATGTTCTGCTGGGGTTCCTGCCCTCCAGGAAAAAGTCACAGGCAAATCCATCCCTACTCTAGTAGCATGTTCTGAAGCTACTTATTGGTCAGCACATACAAGATTTCAAGAAATGGAGGCAGGACTAGGCAATCAGGCCCTTCAAGCCTGTCCCACCATTCAATACAATCTGATTTATTCCAGTCTCAGCTACTTTTCTGCATCTTTTCTGTGCTGTTTCCCCATAGCCCTCCCTTCCTTGATCTGTTAAATACTTATCGCCTCCAGTTTAAATACTTCTGAAGATTCAACTTCCACTATCATTTAGGACAGAGAATTCCAGAGATTCTCAGCTTCTGCGTGAAGAAATTTCTATGTTTTAAATGACTGGTCCTTTATTTTGTAGATATCTTTGAGACTCTTCCATTAGTAAAAACATCTCACCATCTACTTTGTCAAGCCCCATCATGAACTTGCATGTTTGAATGAGGCCACTCCTCACTCTTCTAAACTCCAACAAAACAGACCCAGACTATTTAGTCTCTCTTGAAAGGACAACCCCCCTCCTCCAAGGAATTAACTGGTGCATTTCCTTTGGACTATCTCCAATGTTACTATATCCTATATAGAACATAGAACATTACAGCGCAAAACAGGCCCTTCGGCCTTCGATGTTGCGCCGACCAATTATGAAAAAAGCAATGACCCTCCAAACTAAACCATTCCCTTCTCTTCCATAAACTTATCAACTAACCTCTTAAACGCCACCAAACTTGGCGCATCTACAACTGCCGCAGGCAGGGCATTCCACTCCCTAACCACCCTCTGGGTAAAGAACCTACCTTTGATATCCGTCCTATAACTATCACCCCTTAATTTAAAGCTGTGTACCCTCGTGCTAGCTTTTTCCATCCTAGGAAAAAGGCTATCACTGTCCACCCTATCTAAACCTCTAATCATCTTATATGTTTCGATTAGGTCCCCTCTTAGCCGCCTCCTTTCTAACGAAAACAACCTCAAATCCTCAGCCTCTCTTCATAAGACCTGCCCTCCATACCAGGCAACATCCTGGTAAACCTCCTCTGTACCCTCTCCAATGCCTCCACATCTTTCTTATAATGTGGGGACCAGAACTGCACACCATACTCCAAGTGCGGCCGCACTAGAGTTTTGTACAGTTGCAACATGACGTTGCGGCTCCGAAATTCAATCCCCATACCAATAAAAGCTAAGACTCCATATGCCTTCTTAACAACCTTATCGACTTGACTGCCTACTTTCAGGGATCTATGAACAAATACACCAAGATCCCTCTGTTCATCAACACTATTAAGAATCCTACCATTAGCCCTATACTCTACACATTTATTATTCCTGCCATAGTGCATTACCTCACACTTTTCCGCATTAAACTCCATTTGCCACCTCTCGGCCCAGTTCTGCAACTTGTCCAAGTCTCTCTGCAAACTATAACACCCCTCTTCACTATCTACCACTCCACCGGCTTTAGTGTCATCTGCAAATTTACTAATCCATCCTTCAATACCCTCATCCAGATCATTTATAAAAAGTACAAACAGCAGGGGCCCCAAAACAGACCCCTGAGGTACACCACTTGTCACCGAACTCCACGATGAATATCTCCCATCAACCACCAACCTCTGTCTTCTATCTGCTAGCCAATTCCTAATCCAATTAGCTAAATCACCCTCTATCCCATACATCTGCATTTTCTGCAGAAGCCTTCCATGGGACACCTTATCGAACGCCTTACTAAAGTCCATATGTACCACATCAACCGCCTTACCCCCATCCACTGTGCAGCAGGACCTGAGTCACTGAAGATAAGCCTGTAGGTGCAGCAGTTGGTAAAGAAGGCAAATGGTATTTTGGCCTTCTTTGCATGAGATTTTGAGTACAGGAATAAGGATGAATTGTTGCAATCACTTAAGGTGAGGCAAAACCTAGAGTACTGTGTGCAGTTTTGGTCTCCTTTTCTGAGGAAGGATATTCTTGCTGTCAAAGGGGTGCAGCGAAGGTTTATCAGACTGATTCCGGGGACAGCGGGAGTGATGTATAGGGAGAAATGGACTAGGTTAAGGTTGTTTTCGCTGGAGTTCAGACAAATGAGGGGGGATCTTATACAGACTTATAAAATTCTAACAGGACTAGACAGGGTAGATGCAGTAAGGATGTTCCCAATAGTGGAAGAGTCCAGAATCAGGGGTCACAGTCTGAGGATCCAGAGTAGGCCATTTAGGATGGAGGTAAGGAGACATTTCCTCCCCCAAAGAGTGGGGAATCTGTGGAATTCATTACCGTAGAAAGTAGTTGATGCCAAAACATTGAATTTATTCAAGAGGCAGCTAGATATCCTATTTGGCACGAATGGGATCAAAGGTTATGGGGAAAAGGCGGGATTAGGCTATTGAGTTGGACAATTAGCCAAAATAGTAATGAATGGCGGAGCAGGCTCGAAGGGCCAAATGGCCTCCTCCTATCTTCTATCTTTCCATTCTTTTTAAGGTAAGGAGATTAAAATTGTATGCAGTATTCCAGATAAGGCCTCACCAACACCCAATTGATTACAACAAAACCTCCCGATCTTTAAACTCCAACTCCTTTGCAATGAAGGCCAAAATGCTGTTTGCCTTATTAACAACTTGCTGAACTTACTTGCTAGTTTTTTGCAGTTCATGCATGGCAACACCAAGATCTCTCTCTACTTCACTTACCTGCAGTCTCTTCATGTAAATAATAATCTGCCTTTTGATTCCTCATACCAATGTGCATGACCTCACACTTCCCCACATTAAATTCCATTTGCCAAAGTTTCACCCACTAAGTCATCCAATCTGTCTATAACATTTTGTAGCATCACCATACTCTGGTCACAATGTGTCTTTCCATCTATCTTCGCATCATAAGCAAATTTGGAAACCTTAAATTCTGTTCCTTCCTCCAGGTTAGTAATGTAAATAGTGAACAATTGCAGACCAAAAACTGATCCCTGGGTACCATACAAGTTACTTTGTCAGCAGATTCTGACTCAACCTAATTTTAGAACATTCAATTTCAATTTCATCCAGATAAACTAGATAACATATTCTTATACACGGTGCCCCACGACGCTGTGTTCTCAGCACCCTACTATATGCTTGTACATCTATGATTTTCAGCGAAATTCCCCTCCAATGTGTCGGATCTTAAACGATGAGACAAAAGTACAGGAATGAGATAGAAAATTTGGTGAACTGGTGTGGTGATAATAATCTCTTCCTCAATGTTAACAAAACGAAGGAGATTGTCATAGACTTCAGGAAATGTCAAGGAGAATATGCCCCTGTCTACAATGGGGTGAAGTAGAAAGTATTGAGAGCTTCAAGTTTTTAGCTGTCCAGATTACCAACATACCCCCATGCCAGCACTGTAGTTAAGAAAATCCACCAATACCTCTACTTTCTCAGAAGTTTAAAGAAATCTGGCACGTCAGCTATGCGCTCATCAACTTTTACAGATGCACCATAGAAAGCATTCTTTCTTGTTATATCACAGCTTGGTATGGCTCCTGCTCTGCCCAAGACTGCAAGGCATTACAAAAGGTTGTGAATGTAGTCCAATCCATCGCGTAAACTAGCCTCCCGTCCATTGACTCTATCTATATTTCCCGCTGCCTTGGCAAAGCAACCATCATAATTAAGGAACCCACGCACCCCGGACATTTCTTCTTCTACCTTCTTCCTTCAGGAAAAAATACACGGTTCTGAGATCACGTATCAACCAACTCAAGAACAGCTTCTTCCCTGTTGTTATCAGACTTTTGAATGGATTTACCTTGCATTAAAATTGATTTTTGTCTAGCTATTTGCTAGACAAAAGTAACTAGAGGAGTACCAAGGGATCAATTTTTGGCCTGAAATTGTGCACTATTTACATTAATGAGCTGGAGGAAGGAAGGGAATTTAAGGTTTCCAAATTTGCTGATGATGTGAAGATAGGTGGAAAGGCACATTATGACCAGGGTATAGTGATTCTTCAACTGGATACAGATAGCTATAACTGTAACACTACCTTTTGCACTCTCTATGAATGGTATATTTTATCTGTGTAGTGCACAAGAAATAAACATTTTCATTCATGCTAATACATGTGACAATAATAAATCAAATCAAATATCAGACTATGAAAGTGAACTCATAGTGCATCAAGTTTTGAATTTTTGGTTTAGAAAATTCAATGCAAGTCTCTGGAGAACACATTTTTCTTTCCTTCAGAGTTACTACTTCAGGGAAAAGGGATATAATAAAAAATATGCAATCTGAATCTATCACATGCCCATCTTTAATTTAATGTACAGTAGACTTTCTCTACAATGCTCTTTTCAGAAGTTGTGGACCAGATGTGTCTGTGTGTGTGTGTGTGTGTGTGTGCGTATACATATAAAAAATATACTGAGATTATGGAATACAGTGCATTCACTAAAACGTGTCGTGAGAAGATACTTCAATAAAACACGTAAAGTACAGCAGTGATAAGTTACTTTCAAGGTAGATCAGGGATAGGAAATGTTCTCTCGATGCTTGAAAATGAATTGTTGTATATCTGCTGCGCATCAATGCATTTTCACTCTGAGCAACAACTCACGAACTTCTGATCAAATTGTATGGATGACAGTACAGTGAGAGAGATCTGTAGACAAATTTGATTTCCTTGTTCTAAGGAAGGAAATAACAGCCTTGGAGAGAAACAGCATGCCATTCACTCTGGATGCCTCAGACAAACCTGTATCCAAAGTCACCATGCCAGATGTCTGAGCAGCCTTCTCAAAAGTCCACCCATGGAAAGTGACCGCCCTGATGAGGTTCCCGAGCATGCAGATCCTGCATGGACCAGCAGGCAGGGATATTTGCAGCCATCTTTAACCTCCCTTTACACCAATCTGAGGGCCCTATCTGCTTCAAGAAGATGAACATCATCCCAGTATCAAAGAAAAGTCAGGCAATGTGTCTTAATGACTATCATATGGTGGCTCTGATAGCCATCATTATGAAGTGCTTTGAAAGATTAGTCATGGCAAAAATCAGTTCCGGCCTCCCAGGTTACCTGAATTCACTCTGGTTTCCCTACTGAGAGGTCAACAGCAGACACCATCTCTGTGGTTCTACCCTCAACTCTGGAATATCTAGATTACAAAGACACCTATGTCAGACACCTATTTATTGACTACAGTTCAGCCTTCAACACAATTATTCCTACAAAACTCCATTGTCTGGGGCTTGGCTTCTCCTGCTGCAACAGGATCTTAACTTCCTAACCCACAGATTGCAATCAGTAAGGATAGGCAACAACACTGCCTCCACAATCATACTTAACACTAGTGCCTCATAAAGCTGTATCTTCAGCCTCTTACACTATTACTTCTTGACTGTGTGGCCAAATTCCCAATCAACTTTATTTTCAAGTTTGCTGATGACTCCATCGCAGTGGGTTGAATCTTGAACAGTGGTGAGATGGAGTACAGGAAAGAGACAGAGAACCTGATGAACTGGTGCAATGACAATAATGTCAACAAAATGAAGGAGACAGTTATCGACTTCAGGAAGTGTAGTGGAGGACATATCCTGTGTACATCAACAGGGACAAGGAAGAAATGTTGAGAGTTTCGTGTTTCTAGGTGTCCAGATCATCAACAATCTGTTCTGGTCCATCCATGCTGATGTTTTAGTTAAGAAAGCTCACACAAAATCTCTACTTTCTTAGCGTAGGGAAATGTGACATATCCGTTATAACTCACACAAACTTTTACAGATGCACCACAGAAAGCATTCTTTCTGGTGGTATCACAGATTGGTATGGCTCCTGTTCTGTACAAGACCACAAATAACTGCAATGGGTCATGAATAAAGCCTAGTCTATCATGCAAACGAGTCTTCCATCCATTATCACTGTCTACACTTCTTGCTGCCTCAGAAAAGCAACCAGCACAATCAAGGAACCCATGCAAAATGGGCATTCCATTAGGAAAAAGATACAAATGTCACATACCAACTGACTCAACAACAGTTTCTTCCTTGCTGCCATCAGACTTTTGAAGGGACCTCCCTCGTATTAAGTTGATCTTTCTCTACATCTTAGCTATGACTGTAACATTATATTCTGCACTGTCTTCTTTCCTTCTCTAAGTATGGTATACTTTCAATATAGCGTGCAAGAGACAATATTTTTTACTGTATAGTAATACATGTGACAATAATAAATCAAATCAATAACAATCGCACTTGAGCTGGACACTGAGATAAGTGGGAGTTAAGGGCATCACTAGAGGTTAGAGTAGGCTCACAGATGGAGAAGTGGTTGTGGGACTGTGGTGGATAGGCCAGGCTAGAAGGGGAATTGTGGAAATGGAAAGACCGGGGGGGAGGTGGTGGTGGTGATGGGAGATGTGCACCAATGAGCCAAAGAGGTCCACAGAAGAAGACTCTCCTCCTTGCCCACCATGCTTCACATTTGCTCCTGCCCTCAATGTACCATGGAAAAAAAATTGCATTTGGCCCAAGAAAAGATCCTTAATTTGTCAGCAGTTGGCTACTTAAGAGCCTCAATTGGTCCATGGGTTGACCAATGCCTATATGTTGTTGGTAAAATTGTAGAGGGGTGGGTGCAGCAGGCACTATCATTGGCCTTCATCGCATGCTGTATAATTCTATGCCCCTGCCTGTCTTCCCACCTGCCCTCGAGTGTAATTTTCAGCTCCATGTGATTTTTAATACTTTCACAAACCTATAGTTTCAAATAATTAATAAAATTATTTTAGTTGTAATGTAAATTTACAATAGATGACTTACTTATGCAATTGTTGCGTTGGATGGGATAGAAAAGGGCTGTTTCTTGTATCTGTGATATCCCCTCCTTTTTTGATTCTTGTGCATCATCTATTTTTTTAAGTGCATGAGACCTTTAAATTATTTTGTACAGTGATTTAAAGTAATCCACTCTACTCAGCCTGAACAGGAACTTGGAATTGCAGCTTAGAAAGAACATTGACTAAAATTTGCCTCAATATATCTATCAGTGCCAAGGGTCTCCTCCACTGCAGTCACTGTGGCTCACTAATATGGGAGATGGCACCTGCAGCTGCTTTTGCAGGGCTATGTGATGACGTGGAACTGCTGATGAAATATCCTGCAAGTTCCATGAGATATGGACTTTGCTGGGAAAGTCAGCATTATTGCCCATCGCTAAATGTTCTTTAGGAGGTAGTGGTGAACTGCCTTATTGAACAATCGGTTCTAACATTTTTCTTTTGAATATAGGACCAATAAGATCTACATTCCCAGTTAACACTAATGTTAGCATATTAGAATTTTGCTTTGTACCTCCTAGTTCCTCATCTTGCCTCAAGCTCTGTTAACCCATTATTCTTTTGTTTTCCATCCAAACTGATTGGGACACTGACTACAGTATCCTGCCAGGCCACATAATGAAGTGATGACTACTTAAGTCAATAATGGCTGGAATTATTGAAGAATGAAACTGGATGGTTGATTTGTTTAGACTTCAGCCGTAATGTTTAATGTTTTGATGTTTCTTGTTTACAGTATCTTAACTCTTTCTGTCTTACATCTTCTCCCCTAAAGAGCTGCAATCAGCAGAGACCCTTTTTATGAAATGCTGGCAGCAAGAAAGAAGAAAGTTTCCTCAACCAAGAAGCATTAAAATAATGGCCACTCACGCAGCTTGAGTCAAATTTTCTAATGTGGGTCATGTGACCTAAGGAAGTCTGTTTTCAAGTGTCAATAACCACAGTGCATTCTGGGACTGACTATGTGCTCGTGCTGGAGAGAAGTGCTGAATGTTAGAAGGCTCTTTAAGACCTTCTGTTACTTGCTCTTCAACTAATGAGGAAATCGTTTTTAACTCAGCAATCTCTCAATATTTTCCTCTACACAGCTGGTCTGTTTGTGGAGTCCAGGGCTTCTATTTTACCTCCTCAAAGCTTTATATTTCTTAAGAATCTCTTGATTTAACAATTTTTTGTTGCAAGGGGTCTATGATTCTATCAGCCATATATAAAGGACTGTAATCAGTTAAAATTCATGTCAGCTCTTGAGAAAAGGTAGAAAGCCATGGCAAATGGCAATCTCTGAAAGTTGGTGAAGTCAGAGTTTTAATGCTTCAAGTGCCAATAGACAGCTTGATTGGGTTTAGATACTGTGATGATTGATGATATGTTTGGAAAATGAGGGCTTCCAGTCAGTCCATTTCATGGAGAGAGATGTGTGGTGACAAGAGAATTGGAAAATAAAGATCTCCTGGAAAGAAGCCAGCCACATTACTACTGAGAATATTGCGCAAAAAGAATTGTCTATTCATCAGATGATACATTTGATTTAATTTTTTTAATTGAAGCTTTTTGTTCTCAGCTGTTTTACTTTTCCACGTTGTTTTCCATTTTTCAATGCACTGTTAGACAAAGGCAGAAAAAAATGAGATGACTAAGCAGTATTAGTCTATTTATCAGAGCTGTATATACTTAATGTATAGATTTTTGGATTATTTTGTATTTGTTCAGTTGGTTTTAAGTTGTGATAAATTGGTGTCAGTACTTTTTCATCCTTTACTATTCATACTTGTAATCTAGCACTGACAAACCAAGTCAAATAAATCAAGTTCTGTGTAACCAACTTGGGATTTGCTTTTCTGTTCTGTTATTTTCCTTATTATTTCACAACATGTGGACATTGCTGGTCAGGTCAGCATTATTTTCCATTCTGAATTGCCTCTGTGAAGGTAGTAGTGAGCCACCTTCTTGAATCGCTCTAATCCATCTGATGTAGGTGCACCCACAGTACTGTTAGGAAGTGTTTGCCAGGATTTTGACTCTGGGATGTGAAGGAATGGTGAAATATTTTCAAGTCATAACAGTATACGTTTTGGAAGGAAATTTGCAGGTGGTGGGTGTTCCCATGCAACTGCTGCCCTTCTAGGTTGTACATGTCATGGGTTTGAAAAGTTTCTATTGAAGGGAGCCTTGGTGAGTTTCTACAGTGTATCTTGTATATAGTATCTACCGCTGTCACAATGTTAGTTTGAAAGAAGTGAATGTTTAAACAGAGTGCCCAAAATTAAGCCACTTGACTGATATTTCTATATTTCTGTGGTGTGAAATTATTTGTTTGGTTCTATTGCAAAAAATTATAAAGTTAATATATAGTGTTACTCAAATATAGCTTGTAAATTAAACAAAATGCTTCTCATAGCAAATTACAATGTACTTTTTCAGAGCCTAAAAATGTGATGCAGATGCTTATCGTAGATTTTTATTGCTCTCATCAAGGGTAGAATAATAGATACTGTTATGATTAATTCAGTAAAGTATGTTTAAAATTTACATGAAACAGAATGATTGAGAGCAAAGGTCCTTTGTAAGATAGTTTACAACTCTCTAAAGCAATGTTTTACCAACGTTTTTCCCAGGACTCATTTTTGCCAACTGGCCGACCTTTGGGATCCACATTACATTCACCTACCTTTAATGTGAAAGGACAGCCTGCTTGGTCCTTATGATCTCACTCCAATCAGGCTCACAAATTGAGAGGGCAATGTACATGTCAGCTGCAAAGTTCAGCCGGTTCCTTTGTGCAGTCTTCATCTTTGTACAAACAGAAAATCCTATCTTGCACATGTAAGTTACTATGAAGGGTGAAAGCAACAAGAAACCTAATTTACTCAGCAGTGGATACTAGCAAGAAATGCTAGAATTATTATGACTTTATGGAGTTGTGACATGTTTTTACTGTGCCGTCACAGGTCAGGTGTAGCAGCCTCGTCTCATTTGGCCTCCTCAGCTGTAAGTTAATAATTGACTTTGGGCTCTCAAAGGGATTTTTCACTCACCTCTTTCAGAATCTGAAACTTCTGCGAGATGTTGCCACAAAAACTGTTGATCAGTGCAGCCAGATATGAATGAATACAATTTCAGTCTATTGATAGTTCCCTTACTAGCACTGTTTTCTTCCATGTGCCGCAGCAGTGTGGGCAAAATATTGTGGCTTTTTACCAAACTTTCAATGACTTTTGGAAAGCATCTATTTGTTCTGTGTTGAAAACACCATCAACCTTTTCTTGCAATGTTCAGTTCGTTCAAAACTGAAAAGATGTCTGCAAGGTAAGACAGAGTTAGTGTCCAACTTTCAACACCAAATAAATAAGCCAGAAGGAATAATTTCTCAAGGAGGAAAGCATGGATTTCATACCTCGGTTCATAAACTCTGCCAAACACCCAACTCTTTGACAGCCAACGTACCTTTGTGTGGAACAATAAATGTGTACTTGCTCCCATTTTGGAACACATGGACTCGAATGGTAATGATCACGGTGCATTTAATGAAGTTCATGAATTTCAGTTTCTTTCAATACCACATCAAGATTGCCTGGAATTCCTTTTGATTCAACCGATTTATTTGATAGTAAACTTGCTAGCTTTCGGCATTTGTGCCTTCGTCAGGCAGTATTCACCTGACGAAGGCACAAACGCCGAAAGCTAGCAAGTTTACTATCAAATAAATCGGTTGAACTTAAAATTGGTGTTGTCAGACTTCTTACTGAGTTTATCCCAGTCCAACGCCGGCATCTCTGCATCATTCCTTTTGATGCCAGTAGCTCAAATTAAATGAAGTATAGTTCCAGAGACTATCCTGACTAGCTGCTTCCTTAATCTTTATTGTAATCCACAGTTTTTCCCAATCATGTTAGCTGCTTCAAGGCTTGTGATTCTTCTGCAATTAACCCAGTTGTATCTATTCAATGCTTTAGAGATCTGTGAGCCAGTCATGTTGGTTGGTAATGTCAAACAGCACAGCATATCCTCAAAAAATTCATTGTGCCAAACATATCTAATGTAAACTAGCAAGGTTCCCAAGCCATAACTGCTGTACTTTTATCCAGCTGTATTGAAAACTCCTATGCTAATTTTAAATGAGAAAAAAGCTGAACTTCTAAATTCTTGGCAATATTATTAATTCACCAAGCCACTGTGTTATCACTAAGTGGGATGCAGTTCAATTTTTCAGTTGACCTCATGTCTGATGCTAGGGGGGAGAATTATTCCCTTTGCAATAGATGTGGGGCATTTTCTCTTTTTATAGTAAGCTACCGTGCAAGAGGCTAATTGTGCTTTGTTATTCAGTGTTAAAGTTCTGCTAAGAACTTGAGCTGATGATTCCCGTTCTTACTGCATCCTTTGAAAAAATACAAAGGTTTGTTCTCAAGATTGCCATACTTAGAGTTCAGATATCTTTGCAGTTTTGAAGATTTTAAACTCTCATTTGCCAGTATTTCCCCACACATAACATGTGAGCTTTGCATCCTGATCTGTGTCAGCATAATTAAGAAAACCATACCTCAAAAAATTACCTTCACACTTTTTTTTTGTAGGCTTTTCACTAGAGATCCCGGCACTTTGTACAGAGCTAACAGTAGCACTGCCCTGTCTTGTGGACTCTCTGGAGCAGCTCCCTCTCCAGATTCCAATATGAGACCCTAGCCAGTAGATACAGTGCCTATGAGTGTGTCTGACCATGTCTTGTCACAAAAATGATCCATGTCCATGGTCTTATTGTCTAGCTCGCAAGTGAAAGAAGCTCATCTCCAGATAATTTTTTGCCAAAAGCATGTCCATTCAGGGAGTTTGGCACCAACCTGCTGGTAGCAACAGCTATTTGTCGGAAGTGAATGTTGCCAAAGGAGAAGTTGTTCAAAGTAAGAGCACGTTCAGCCAGGTGGAAGATGGGGACAATTGGGCCTAGATTCAGGCAAAAAGTAGAAATGGCTTTTTTTTTGTACGTTCATTTAATGTTTAAATAAATCTGAACAGCCAGTAATTTCATTGACAGCAATGCCAGACAATTTCATGTTTTAAACAGAACTATAAATGGAAATCAAACTTATAAAACCATGCTAATAAATTGTACTTCTTCCTTCATCCATCTCTCCCAACTCTTGGGGTCTGCCAGGTGTTTCAGCTTATGCTATGAAATATTTAACACACAATTCAATTTTCCTGTGGTTAACCCACACTATCTGCTACAGGTTTCTGGAATTCACTTTTATTTCTACTTAGTATTACAGATTCAATGGTTGCACAACCTTTCATATTTACTGCCCAAAAAGGGTGCCAAAAAAGCCCAAATAATGTAGCAAAAAAGGGACGTGGAGTTAGTGGGCAGATGCCAAAATTGGCAGAAGCACCATGTGCGAAGGGACAAAGGCTTAGGCATGTACCCAAATGGACCAGTATCACGAAAAATAGTCTATGTTGTCCTGAGAGGGAATGTGAAAATCTTAACCTGGCTGGTATATACCGTATGAAAACTGAAGTACACAATTGAAATGGAAGTTTTTTTTTCAGAGTCTGATTGATGTGCAAAGTGTTTGCTCCAGAATTTTCTGTTTTCAAATTTTAGATTCCCAGGGATCCCCAAAAGATTTGTAGTTCACTGGGGGCAGCCCAATAGACTGCAAACTCTGAAGGCTTAGCCAGACTCGAGGTTGGCTCTATTCTCTCTGTAAGAAGCCTCTTAACAACAGGTTAAAGTCCAGCAGGTTTATTTGGAAGCAAGAACCATTAGCTTTAGGAGTGCTGCTCCTTCGTCAGGTAAATGGGAGTTCTGTTCACAAACAAGGCATATAAAGACACAAATTGAATTTACAAAATGATGGTTGGAATGTTCCCTTTCCATGGATACTGCCAGATCTGCTGGGATTTTCCAGCATTTTCTGTTTTGGGGTCAAAATACATTACTTCTGGGTATTATTGTCTTACTCAATTTCTTCCGCTATCCCACAAAAAGAGTTTTTAAACAAGCGATTAAACAAAAAACACACAATATATTTTCGGGCGTCGTAAATTGTTTACAAATATCTCAGTTCAACAACACCCTGCAGTCACGCGCAAAGCTTCGCACGAGCTGGCGTCCTCCACTTAGCTGCTGGGCAGGGGAGTTAAAAAAAACTATAGAATTATCGGGGTAATTCGTAACTGTCGTATCGCACATTTAACGCAATTGATTCTTTTTGAAACTTGGAATTAAAGCATAAATAGATTGGGGGATAGCTATGAATGGCGTTTACGGAGCTGTTAATTTATCGATTCTTTCTGTCGCACCCTTCTTCTGCGATGGTACATGCTATAATCACAGTTGGAGATCGGTTAATTTGAAAAGTTGGATGGGCGAAGAAACGTTGAGCTGTTAAACTGCAGTGAAACAGCAGCGCGGATAGGTTGCTTTATTCCTCCGAGCAAATTAGAGGTAGACAGCCTTGCAATAGATTAATTATTCTTGATGCGATTTGATGGTTTGCATTCATAACGGTTATATTATCAACGCTATAAATATAAACATAAAATTGCTGAAAAGACAGCATATGTGGAGAAAGAAACCATTGATTTGCGTTCAAAACGGTTAGATTGAAAAATGATCAATAAAAACAATTTTGCTGGAAAAACAGCATCTCTGGAGAGAGAAAAACAGTGGTTTGCATTCAGAACGGTTCTATCAAAATCGTAAATAAAAGCCAATTGCTAGAAAAACAGCGTCAGTGGAGAGAAAACGATGGTTTGTATTCAAAATAGTTATATTAAAATTATAAATATAAACAAACAGCTCTGGAAAAACGGCATCTATAGAGAGAGAAACAGAGTTAACGTTTTCGAGTCGTTATGACTTTGAGTTAAAAGGGCGGGGAGGGAGAGCGGGAGTAATGTATTACTGTAAAAGTAGAAGCTGGAGCACAGTGGTAAGTCAAGTGATAGGTGGGAGCTAGGAGAGATTGCAACAAAGAAGTGTAGGACACCGGACAGGAAATGTTAATAGCAGTTTGAAAGACTGTGTGGGAGGTGCTGGAATAAAAGCAGTTTGGGAGAACAAAGGACAGTTAAGTGAAAGCCAAATTTTAGAATAAATGACAGATGGCCTTTTGGGGAATAGGGTGTTGCATTGGGGCAAAAAATGTTTTGGGATAAATAAAAGGGTCAAGTTGGCAGAGAAGGAGAACTTTGAATTGTTGAACTCAATGTTGAGTCCCAAGGGCTTTAGTGTGCCTAATTGGAATTGATTCTGAAGTTTGTATCAGGCTTTGCTTGAAGGCAAGATGCTAAAGTTTAAAGTTTAATTTTTTAGTCACAAGTAATCTTACATTAATACTGCATTGACGTTACTGTGAAAATCCCTTAGTCGCCACACTCTGGCGCCTATTCAGGTACACTGAGGGGGAATTTGGCATAGTCAATTCATCTAACCTGAATTGAAAAGGCAAACAACAGGAAAGTTGGCATCATTCTTGTGGGCTGAGTGAAAGTTTCTACCCAGGCTGTACTTAATCTTCCCAATGTCAAGACAGCATTGGGATCAGTGGATACTGTAGACCAAATTGAAGGAAATGCCAGTGAAATGTTCCTTCATCTGAAATGAGTTTTCATGGACTTGAACAGGGAGGGTTAGAGCAGTAAAGGGGCAAGCAATTGCAAGGGAAGGCAATAGAGGAATGGATCAGGGTATCACAGAGGAAACGATCTCTGTGAAATTTGTGTTTCATAGAGGCATCATTCTGGAGTTGGCAGAAGATGATCCTCTGAATGCAGACAGGTAGGGTTTTTTGGCTTTGGGAAATAGAAGAAGGGACAGGGGCTGAGGTAAGGAAAATGCATTGAACTTGGTTGAGTACCCTGTTTCTGGGAAAGAAGGTGGGGTAAGGGAAGGAGGATGCAAAGTGGGGAACCTATCAAGGAAAAATAAGACATCAGAAGTGCATTTTAGAAGGTGCCATCATTGGACCAGATGCAATGTAGGCAGAGAAACTCAGAATGTGTTGAGACCTTAGTTGGACGTGAGGAGCTGTGGTCACGTAACTGGGATTTGATGGGCTTGTAATGAATGTTGGTGGGCATTCTATCACCAGAAATTAAGACAGAGGTGTCCTGAAAGGGAAGTGTCAAAAATGGAACATGTGAAGGTACAAAAGGGTTGGAAAATTGAAACCAAATCATTAAATTTTTCAAGATCCAGGTGATAGCATGAAGTGGCACCAATACAGTCATTGATATAATAGGAAAAGTGTTTTGTAGAAGCCTGAGTGGCACTGGAACAAGAAATATTCCACATGTTCCACAAAAGACAAGAGTGATTGCAGCCCATGCAGCTACCCATCGCCTCACATTTTCTATGCAGAAAGTGAGATGAGTTAATGTAAAAAATGTTGAGTAGCAGGATAAGTTTAGTCAGTTGGAAGGGAGTAGTGGTGGATAGGGATTGTTCAGGCCACTGTTCAAGAAAGAAGTGGTGGGGATGGCGGTCTGGAACGGTTGGACCTCCACAGTAAAGCAGAAGTGGTTAGGACCAGGTAAGTTGAAATTGTAGAAAAGATATAGGAGATCTGAGGAATCATGAATATCAGTGGGAAGAGACTGGACAAGACGAGAGAGGATCAAATCAGGATAGAAAGAAAGGACTTCCATGGGGCAGGAACAGGCTGATATAATCGGTCTACTACAGTAGTGCAGTGTCTATATTTGGAATGAAGGTAGCAATGGACTGTGGGGTTTGGAAAACTGAGATTGAAAGCTGTGGAGGGAAGTATCTTCAGAGATAATGAGGTCAGTGACTTTTCTGAAAACAATGGATTGATGTTTGGTGACGGGGTTATGGTCCGTAGGAAGATAGGAGGAACTATTTCAGAATGCACACCTGGCCTCTGTGAGGTAGAGATCGGTGTGCCAGGCAACAAAGGCACCACCCTTATCACTAGATCTGGTAACAGAGCCAGAGAGTTGGACCTAAGAGATTGAAGTGCAGTGTGGGTAAGAGGAGCAGAGAAACTGAGACGGTGTAGGTCATTCTGAATGTTCTTGATGCAAAGATCAAGAGCAGATAGGAGGCCAGAGGGAGGGGTTCCTGTAGAGGAAGAATACTGAAGGCAGGTGAAATGATCTGAGCAGGATAGGTCTCCTGCTCAAAGAAATAAACACGGAGACAAAGATGATGGAAGAATTATTGAACATCATGTCAAGTCTGAAATTCATTGAGGTGACATTGTAAAGGGATGAAACTAAGACATTCTGCATGGAAGACAAGAGGGTCAGAGGGTATAGTACATAATGGCAAGGACTGAAATTGGGGTCAGGGATGGAAAATGTGGAGAGTCTGGGTTGATGTTGGTGTCAATAAGTTGCTCGAGTTTGTGTTTCTTAACAACCATTCAACCGTCAGATGAGAAAAAGAATAAGGTGGAAATGAGGGGAAAAAACTGAGAGGTGTTGAGCAGGACCCTCTGGTGAAAGATGTTGAGTGTCTACATATAGCTTTGTCTTGTTTCAAATGGAAAAGTGTGCTTATGTTAATTGCTTTCCAGTAACTGATTACATTAATGTGTAACTTCATCATATCCCTGGACCAGAAGCTATAGGCACAAATCCACTGGTAGGACCTGTTGGTCGGGGAAAGGCTGATAACCAGCTTGGGAATCCTTCCATCACTTCCCCTACTATTCTCCAAAGGGATAAATAGTAGCCATGTGAAGATATGCTGACAAAAATTATACCTAATTGTACTGCTTTCAGGTCTGAAGTCTTCCCACTATTATGTGAACACTGGAAGGAATGCTTTTTAAAATAATGGTATCATAATTTAGGGACAGAGTTTCTGAGCCCAAATTCCTTCATCTTAACTCCAAACTCTGACCGTAAATCATGCAGCATCAATACACTGCCAACAATCTTTGGTGCCAGTTGGCTGCGTTGTAAATAGTAGCTTTGTTTTCATTTCATGAGCATAAATTTTTGAAGATCGCAGCATGTGTTGTGAGAGTAATTAGCAAACTGCACTGGACAATAAGTGTCTCATTTTGTCCATTTTTAAAAGTTTGTTAAAGTTACTATGATCAACTGCCTGATGCCAGTTGTCATGCTATTACTGCCTCCTCATACTAAATTATTACTTAGGATGAAATTGGTTCCCCAATATGTGATTTAGGAATAATTCCCAGTGTAACAATTGAATTTACAAAATTATTCGTAAATTATTTTTACAAAAAGAAACAGGTTCATCTCTTCTATTAATATTACTTTTTCCTTCAAACGCTATCAGAAATACGAATTATCTCATCAGTCACCATTAATGATTGATTTGTTCCTGTATCTCAAATTTTTAATTTGTTGACTTTTTTTCAATAAGGAAAACCTCTTTAAAACAAAATATGTAGAACCTCCAATAACCTGTTTCCTTCGCTAGTATTCAAGTAATTTTCTGAACTATCTTAAAATTTATCCCCCTTTCTCATTGATTTTGAAGGATTTCATCTGTACAACTGCTACAGTTTAACAGCCATTTCCTTTTCCTACTACTGCAACTGTTCTTGCATTTAATTTCCGACAATCTGCCCACATCTGTCCCACTTGGTTACAATGGAAACAGACATTTGATTATCCTTTTCATCCTCAACACCTTATGAGGTGAAATTTTCTGACCATTCCCAACTGTTCCATCCCTTTCTTGACTATTTGTTTTCCTTTATCCTTCCAACCTTCTATTCTTCTCATATAGAAGAATATATATCCATCAATGATTGGAAAAATAGTTTGGTTCTGTGGACTGGTTTGTAATCATCAATTAACTCTGCTGCTGTCTAGCAGTTTTACTTTTTGTTATTCAACATGCATCCTAATGTACAGGAAAAACAAATCTTTAAATTTGTCTAAAAGAATCATCTCTCTGAGGCCTTCATTTGTTTCCTCTGTCTTTAATGCCTATATCCAATGATCAAAATTATTTTGCTTCACTGCCTCAAATTCATTGAGTTTATTGAGGTTTTTTTGTGCTTCAAAATTTTTGCCTGTATGCTTCAGAAACCAACTCTCATGCACTAAGGATATCTTTCTTTATTATGCCATAATCTACAGATACCTCTTCCAAGAATGATGCAAACACTTCACTAGTTACTGGTTATTGCAATTGTTTCTTTAATTTAGAGAATTTTGTTTACCATTCTGTGAATTCCTTTGAATAATATCTTTATTTATTAACTTCAGTTGCCTTAAGCCATTCTTTCTGTCTCAATTCCCTGGTTATCTAGACTGCAACTGGTTCTTTGGGAAGCCTGCCCTTTATGGCTCCTGGCATGTCTTCTGCCAGAGTTGAGAGATATTTACTCTTTGGTGCCCATCAACTGCCAACAAATTAGGAGAGACTTAATAGAGGTGTATAAAATTATAAAGGGCACAGATAGGGTGAACAGTAGAAAGCTTTTTCCCAGGTCGGAGGTGACAATCACGAGAAGTCACAGGTTCAAGGTGAAGAGGGCGAGGTTTAACTCAGATATCAAAGGGACATATTTTACACAGAGGGTGGCGGGGGTCTGGAATGCACTGCCAAGCAGGGTAGTGGAGGCGGACACGCTGGGATCGTTTAAGAATTATCTGGATAACCAAATGAACAGACTGGGAATGGAGGAATACAAACAAATGGTCTAATTGGACCAATGAGCGACGCAGGCTTGGAGGGCCGAAGGGCCTGTTTCCTGTGCTATATTGTTGTTTGTTCTTTAAATTCAGCTAAACTAAGAACAAAAAGCATCCAGTTGCTAAGCAATGCCTGCATACTTCCGCTGGCTTACTTTATCTTCATGCCATAGCCCTCTCCAAACTCAGTAGAAACACTTGTAATTGAACCACTCCCAAAGATGCAAACCCAGCATGAAGCTAAAATTAGTTTTATCCTTCATTCCACGCAAATATTAAATTAAACCTACTTAAAACTGTATTTTATTTCTAATGTTTAGCAATACAAATATAAATCCCTTAAAAATATTAGTGCTTTCCTAGTGGTGTGAGAGGATGCCGAGGTCATTTGCTGGAATGGTTGCAATGAAGGATTTTAGCTAAAACATTAGGTTGGCGAAATAAGGATATATCTTGGAGCAAAGGAGATTTGATAGAGGTGTATAAGCCAATGACAAATTTAGATATGGTAGACAAAAAAAAACTGTCCCCATGGTACAAGAACTAAGAGACAGAGGTTTGGGCAAGAGACACAAAGTGATGTGAAGAAGAATTTTTTTGATGTCGTGAGAGGCAATAGCTTGAAACTTACTCTTCATGAGAGAGATAGAAGTGAAACCATCTGGTCATTTCAAAAGGGCTTGTGAGGGAAATGAACTTTTAGAGCGACTTGGAGAGTGTGGCTGGGCAATGGAACTGACTATGTTGTACTAAAGAAAGCCAGCATGACTCAACTCTGACTTTCAAAGAGTTGGCACAGTCATGATGAGTGAATTATCGGCTTCTGTGCTTTATCCTTCAGTGTGGAACAAAGATGTGGCATCGACTCAGTGGAAGTATAATTATAATTTATTAAATACATATAAGTACTATTTAAATTTATAAATAAGAGAATTTTATAATGGAAGAAAACATGGACGCGGTAGATTGATAATAAATAATTACAACAAGTAAGATATTGAGACAGGATGTCTACAGAATTGATTGCAAATTTAAAATTTTTAATGCCTTACAGAAATATTTATTTTTGTAGAAAAGTAGAAAATACACTTGACTCCAAGACCAGCCTTTTTGACTTGATGAAACAACTTTGAGGTAGTCAATGGAACAAGAGGAGGAAGTAACTCATGAACGAGAGGATGACCCACGATTGGCCTTTCTACAGAGCTTAACTTTGATGTATTTCTGTATAAAACCAGATAAATGGGCAAAGTTTTCTGCGACAGAAGAAAACAAACATCTGATGATGGACTTCTTCAATTCAGAAGATACAATGATTTTGGTAATCTACATGAACAATGCAGGGCAGTTAGCTGCAAGTTTGGGATTTCCTACCTCAATTAAAACTAAGGGAGTTTATTTTGTGAAAAAGAAAATGGTGCGCATCACAAATGACAACATTGGTGATTCACTACAAATTGGTGAAATCAGCAATTCACCAGTTGAGCAATTATTAACAGTGCTTGAAGAGGTGAGTGCAAAAAAAGAATGATTACTACTGTTATGACATGGCAAATGATAATTGTCAGATTGCCCAAATCCCAAAGAGAAATTTGAATTCTGCCAAAATAATTTTAAAATCTCTTTATTAAGAGGAGTTTTCTCATTGGCAGTATGTAAACACAAGAACAGATTTACACAATTAATAACACTTTTCCTGAAAGATAAACTAAATCTCTTTTTGAGGACAGCAGTCTTCATATATTTTCTATAGCAAAGGGGATAGTGTGGGGGTGGGCCTGAGTTACATGCTTTACCAGAGAGTTAGTGCAAACTTGATGGGCCAAATGGCCTCCTTCCACACTGTAGGAATTCTCTGATTTTATGAAATTCCAGTAACATTACCCTACTCTGCCCGTTGCTCTTAGAGTGCTTTCTGATGGTGGCTTCAACAAACACACTATCTTGTTCAAGATCTCACAGCCACCACCCCAACACACTCTTCAATGTTTCCTTAAATCTTTTTTTTCCCTCTTTGATCTTACTGTGGTAACCCCTAGGACTTCATCGGAAATCACTAATTGACCTCCCTGTAGGACTTGTTGAATATGAGTTCTCTGGAGATTTGTAATTAACTCACCTGGTGAAGCTCGTATACCGAGCCCCATACAAAGCAGGCCCTTGAGTGGGTCTATTATTGCATTATCCTGGTTGGGACCAGTTTTTGTTCACTACTTTTTTCTACAAGTATCGTTAACTATGCTGTCTGAGGGCGCAATGATATTCTGAAGTGCTACACTGTTTTTGGCTGTATTATACTGTCCAGCATCTTTTATTGGTCTTAATAAAAACATAAATATTAACATAATTAGTAACATAATGTCAAACTATCCATTTAATGTTTTGACTTTCCCTTTAGTGTTGACCTGCTTGATCACATGACCTTTCCTCAATGTTTCCACTCCCATCTTCAGTTCTGTCTCAGCCTTTCCGTCTTTTAAAGTCCCTGGTTTCTTAACGTGACTGGAGATTTGAATTGCTAATGCCATTCTGCTCTAGTTTCAGCCCTGGCTCTTGGTGTGATTCCTTATACTTGTCATTGCTCACTTTCTCACCCTTGTGCTCAGTCACTCTCCCTCTGCAATGCCTCCATCCTACCGGATCCTATTCCCACTCTTGATTCATAAAAACTAGGAACAGGAACAGACAATTTAGTCCCTCAAGCCTGCTCTGCCGTTCAGCATGATAATGACTGATCTCATCTCAGCTTCAGCTCTATCTTTCTGCCCGCTCTCCATAATTCTTCATCCTGATACTAATTAAATACCTATCTATATCCTCCTCAAATTTGTTTAGCATTCTGGTGACCTCTCCACTTTGGAGTACAGAATTCCAGATTCATGAATCTTGGAGTAAAGTATTTCCTCCTTGTTTCTGCTTGAAATCTGTCATCCATTGCCCAAAACAATGGCCCCATGTTCTAGAATGTTCAACAAGGCAATTTAAAAAAAAAGGCCTGAGGATTGGGAGCAGTTTAAAATTCAGCAAAAGAGGACCATGGGATTGACTAAGAAGGGAAAAATAGAGTATAAAAGTAAACTAGCAGGGAACATAAAAACTGACTATAAAAATTGTATAGAGAAAGGGATTGATAAAAATGAGTCTAGGCCCCTCACAGTCAGAAATAGGAGAATTCATAACAGGGAATAAAGAAATGGCTGAGGAATTAAATTTGTACTTTGCTTCAGTCTTTACAAAGGAAGACATGAATAATGTACCAGAAGTTCAGAGAGAACCATGTTTTAATGATAGCTGAAGAAAATCAGCATTAGTAGAGAAATGGTTTTGGGAAAACTGATGGTATTGAAGGTAGATAAATCTCCAGGTCCTGATAATCTTCATCCCAGAGTATTTAAGGAAGTTTAGTTTATCAGTGTCGTCTTGGAAATAGTAGATCCTTTGGTGGTTATTTTCCAAAACTCTTTGGACTCTGGAATAGTCCTGCAGATTGATTTGATTTATTATTGTCACGTGATAGCATACATCACATTTGTTCTGATGATGCATTTTTCAAAGTTGTGCTCCTAATATGTGCTCCTTTTTCCTCAACCGTGGATTCCTATCTACAGCTGTCGACAGGGCCCTCAACAGCGTGTAGTTCATCTCCCACGCCCTGACCCACACCCCCTCCCCTCACTCCCAGAACGAAAGAGTATCTCTTGTTTTCACATTTCATCCCACCAGCCTCTGCATGCAAAGCATAATCTTCTGCCATTTCCAGTAGGATGCCACCACAAATACATTTTCCTTTCATTCCCTCTGTCAGCATTCCATAGAGACCAATTCCCCCTGGGATAATTTAAACCACTCCTCCACTGTACCCAACACTTCTTCCATCATTCTTGGCACCTTCCTATGCACTAGCAGAAGGTGTAACACCTGCCCATTTCTTCCATGCCTCCCATTCAAGGTCCAAACCACTCATTTCAGATTAAGCAGCATTTCACTTGCGCCCCTTTCAATTTGGTTTGTTGCATTTGCTGTTCAGAGAGATCAAGCATAGATTGGGTGATCGCTTTGCTGAGGACCTCCGTTCTGTGTGCATCAGAACCCTGACCTTCCTGTTGCTTGCCATTTTAACACATGATCCTACCCCCATGCCGACGCGTCTGTCCATGGCCTGTTGCAATGTTCTGGTAAAACTCAACATCTCATCTTCCAGCTAGGCACTTGCAGTCTGAACATCAAATTCAACTTCAGATCTTAGCTTTACAACACCTTGACCACTTTGTTTTCATTTTATTTAATATTTTTACTGTTCTCTACCTTTTGGGCCAGATTTTACCAATCGGAGGCTAATTGCCGGATTCGGATGTGAAACGGATCTGAGCCCGGAATCCTCGTTCCAGCGCGCCCATATGCTTTATGCCGGCTCCTGTCTGATCCGTGCTGTGGGCAGGGCTTAGCACTGTTGGAACGATTGAGCTCTGAATTGTGCATGCGCAGTTTGAAAAAAATATGAAACAGCGTGCGTGGGCATGAAAGACAAAAACAGAGAGAGCCAGTGGGGTGGGGGGGGTGTGTGATGATGAGCCAGGATCAGAGCTCCCCGTGGGAGAGACCCCCCACCCTGCACACACCACCACCACCGTGAGGCAGACCTCTGCTTGGCAGAGCACACCCCTAACCTACCTGGATGGCTGCTCTCCCTCTGCCATCCTTCTGACCTGCACTCGTTGATGTGGAGATGGCAGTGTTGGACTGGGGTAAACACAGTAAGAAGTCTCACAACACCAGGTTAAAGTCCTGTTGGAGTTTAACCTGGTGTTGTGAGACTTCTTACTGCAGTCATTGGACAGCCTGCAGCACCTTCTTGGCCTTCTGCTGGCGTCTGGTGGAAGTGGGGGAGAGGGGAGGGTTAAATGAATCTCTGGTTGGGATGGGGGGGAGTGGTGAAGGATGGGGGGAGGGTGGACTTGGGAGAAGTCATGGACTCAGCTCCACTTACCTGCCCACTCACCATAACCTTTTACTGTTCAAAACTTTATCTATCCTTGCCTTCAAAATGAGGTAGTCTCAATTGCTTTACTGGGCAGGGAATTTAACGGATTCGCAACCCTTTGTGTGAAGAAGTTCGTCTTCAACTCAGTCCTAAATCTGCTTCCCCTTATTTTAAGGCTGTGCCCCTAGTTCTAGTTTCACCTGCAGTGGAAACAACTTCCCTGCTTCTATCTTATCTATTCCCTTCATAATCTTATATGTTTCCACAACATCTCCCCTTATTCTTCTGAATTCCAATGAGTATAGCCCCAGTCTACCCAGTCTTTCTTCATAAAACAACCCTCTCAACTCCAGAATCAAACTAGTGAATTTCATCTGCAATCCCGCTCCCCTTCCAATGCCAGTCTATCTTTTTTCAAGTAAGGAAGCCAAAACTGTAAAATGTACTCCAGGTGTGGCTTCACCAGTACCTTAAACAGCTGCAACATAACCTCGTTGTTTGTAAACTCCATTCCTGTGGAAATAAAGAACAATTCCATTTGCCTTCTTATTTACCTGCTGCACCTGCAAACCAACTCCTTGAAATTCCTGCACTAGGACTCCCAGGTCCCTCTGCACAGCAGCACGCTGCAATTTTTTTTACCATTTAAATAATAGTTCATTTTGCTTTTCCCCTTGCTTCTGTGACTATACTCACCTTTCAATCTCTCACCCTGCAGTATAAATATCTCTTACTTTTTAATGCCTTTTAGTTTTGACATAGGGTCATCTGAACTCAATGTCAGCTCTTATCTCTCCTTACAGATGCTGCCAGACCAGCTGAGATTTTTCAGTATTTTCTTTTTTGGTTTCAGATTCCAGCATCTGTAGTAATTTGCTTTTATATGGTATGTTGGCCTTCACAGTGAATATAGACGTAGAGATATTTTGCTGCAATTGCATAGGACGTTGGTGAAGCCACGCCTGGGGTATTGTGTGCAGTTTTGGTGTCCTTATCTGAGGAGAAATATCCATGCTATAGAAGAATATTTACTAGTATGATTCCTGGGATGGCAAGTCTATGAAATGAGAAGAGACTAAGTTGGTTAGGATCTTATTCACTGGAGTTTAGAAGAGTGAGAGGGGACCTCATAGAAACTTATAAAATTCTAACAGGGTTAGAAAGGGTAAATTCAAAAAAACTATTCGCAACGGCGAGGGAGTCCAGAGCTAGGAGTTATAGTTTGAGGATAAGGAGTAAATTTTTTAGAACTGAGGTGAGGAGAAAATTTCTTCACCCAGAGAATGGTGAATATGTCAGAATCGCAGAACGTAATTGCAGTCAAAATGTGTGATTTCAAAATAAATTAGATATAGCTCATAGGATTAAAGGAGTCAAGAGATAAAGGGGGAAGGTGGGATAAAGATATTGAATTTGATAATCAACCATGATCAAAATGAATGGTGGAACAGGTCCAAAGGGCTGAATAGCCTACTTTTGTTTCTAATTTTTAAGTTGTGGGGAAACTTCTACTTTATATCTATCAACCCCTGTTATCGCCTTATCTACCTCAATTACATATCCTTTCATTCTTCTAAACTCTAGTGAGTATAGGCTTGAACTGCTGAATCTCTCATGATAAAACGAGTCCTTCCTCCTTAGAATCAACGTAGTGAAACTTCCCTAACCCGCCACTAGTGTATTTACATCCTTCCCCAAGTAAGGCCACCAAAACTGTGTGCAGTATTCTATTTCCTTACTTTTGTTTTTTTTTACTTACATGTGCCAGGATTTTACTTACCTTTCTAATTACATGCTGCACCTGCATATTAACTTTTTGCAATTCACGCACAAGAACACCTAGATTCCTTTGCATTGAAGCATTTTGATGTTTCTCTCCATTTAGATAAGAAGTTGCTGTTTTATTCCTCTGACCAAAATGGATAATCTCACACTTATCCACATTAAAATTTTATATGCCAAATATTGGCCCACTGACTTAATCTATCCATATCCATTTGTAAATTTTGTATTGCAATTTGAATTCCCACCTATTTTAGTGTCATATGTAAATTTGAATATGGTACATTCTATCCTTACTTCCAAATGATTAATATTGGGCAGAATTTTGAGCCCACACACTCCATGTGTGGCAATGGTGGCCTGGGCTCAAAATGCAGAGAATTTGGAAAAAACCTGAATCTCAGTTGTGAGATCACATTTTCTGATTTTGAACTAACCTCACTGGTGGAGTGATAAGGAACATGCTGGGAAGGTCAGGAACCTAATTTGAATGCATCAGCATATCATAGGCGAGCACTCACTCCAGAATTCAAGGCGACCCTGAATTTTCATGTCAGTGCCATTTCCAGCTGTTGTTAGACAAGTGTGAACCTAGGCCTTCACCTCCCAGATGGATATCCGAGGTGAGCATTCAGGCAGTCATTACTTCCCAGGAAATCCACGACTCAAGGCTCAATGCTGTGAATGCAGTGAAGAGAAGTGCATGGCCGGGGTGAGGGTTAGTGTCACCAACTGGGGGATATGGCTGGCTCCTTTCCTCTAAGGAGATGTACTGGTATCACTTCCTAGTTCCTCCATGCTGGATTTGTGTTCAAATAGTGGGTGCCGCTCCTTGTTGGGAACTGCAAACTGGGTGGGAGATAGTCATAGCAGAGGAGCAGTATTGGGATCGACTATGAGATCCCAGGGTCCTGTTTTGTAAGTAGCCAGGCTGCAAGAGCATTCTGAGGGTATCAGTGATGGAGAGCATTATGTGGTTTAAACACCCTTTCTCCTCGGGAGAAATGCAGTGAAACCTAAAACCTTCATTCTGTCAATAAATAGTGCGAGGTCAGAGGGGATTACTAGAAAGGCAGATTAAATTCACTTCCCTGCGAAACTCTGACTGCTCAGTAGAGCAGTAAGAGTGTTTATTGTTTTCATGCAAGGCTGTTTAATGAACAGCGTTAAAAGCTTCGAAAAATGAGGCTGCTTGAATTGCTTGAAAAGCTAATTGCATCCCTCTCAAGTTTCAGATGTGTCTTGTCAAGATGAATGTTGTTGCCAGAGCAATTAATTGACAATTCCCTGAGGAGTGCAGAAGCCAGTTTAGTAGCCAGAGCCAGATCTAATTGCGCAAAAGTTAACCTTTGGAACATCAAGCCCCAAGAAGTATCTTTCAGGTTAAGTCATAACAATATGCATCCTGCAATGTGGAGCACTTCCAGGCAAGGTACGATGGTGATAGCAGACACTATTCACCCGTTAAATATCGTAACAGACACCATTTGGTCCTGTAAGGATGCAAACTTTCTTGTCATGCATTCTCTCTGATGCATTTCAATGCAATGAAATATCAGGATTTGCGTGGTTTGGCTGTGGGCAGGGGGGTTAGTGGAGAAATGTGTGGGTCAGATGCCAAGAGACAATGGAGGCTCAATATTATTTACCCTGCTGGAGTACTGAGGAAATTATGTTGGTTGTGACTTTCGTGTTAGAGGGGGCGATGTGAGAGAGAGCATAAATTCACAGAAGTAATTGGAAACATTTGGGTGGAAGTCATGATTCATGGCATGATGAGGGTTGGGTCTCTGGAGAACTCTTCAGCACTCATTGGTGTTCTCACGCTTTCCGTGAGCACAATAAGAAGTCTTACAATGCCAGGTTAAAGTCCAACAGGTTTATTTGGAATCACGAGCTTTCAGAGTGTTGTCCCTTTATCAGATGAGTGGAGAGGTGAGTTTATAACTACAGCATATTTTGGCAATGACGCAATTGCAAGATAATGGTTATGGTAATGATAATGCAAGTCTTTATAGGTAATCAAATTTTTGCAGATACAGACAATGCTTGTAGAGAGAGGGATAATTACAGGTTAAAGAGGTGTGAATTGTCTTAAGTGAGGACAGTTAGGATTTTTGAACCCAAAATCCTGGTTGAGGATGTTCTCATGTGTGCAGAACTTGGCCATTAGCTTTTGTTTGGCGATTCTGCATTGTGTGTCTTGAAGGCTGCTTTGGAGAACACTTAGCTGAAGTTTGGAGGCTGAATGCTCTTGACTGCTGAAGTGTTCCCCAACTGGAAGGGAACACTGCTGCCTGGCAATTGCGGCGCGGTATCAGTTCATCCATTGTCATAGCATCTGCATGGTCTCGCCGATGTACCACGCGTATTGGTCACGTGTGGACAATGTTGGTCAAGTCGCGTAAGTATGTACTGTGTATCTAATGGGTAGTATTCTCCTGTATGATGGTGGTATCCACGTCGATGATTTGGCATGTCTTGCAGAGGTTGCTGTGGCAGAGTCGTGTGGTAGCATTGATGTTCTCTTGAAGGCTGAGTAATTTGCTACGAAAAATAGTCTGTTTGAGGTTGTGTGGTTATTTGAAGGCAAGTAATGGAGTTGTGGGAAAACCTTGGTAAGATATTCTGTGGAAATTAAAATGTTCAGATTGAAATTTCATAGCTCGGAAGTTAAATTGTGCAGAAGTTAAAGTGTTTAAATTAAAAAATCATGCTTTCTCTGCACAGTAGTGGAAAATGTTTATCAGCTTAGTGATCTTCAAAAGGAATCTGTCTCTGTTATTTTTTCAGAAGCCTCCATAACATTTTCCTTTTTTGGCCTTCACTAGTATGTGAACAAAACCAGGTTTTTTTTTGCATAACAAATACCAAAGGCAAGATATGGGGATATGGTATGCGAATGAAGGATTAGCAGAAAGCAATTTTTTATTGAATGAGAAACAATGAAAGGCAGGGATTTAACTGGTAAATATGTATGTCAATGAAAGATGTGAAAAATCTCTTGTTCCAAATTTGCTGTAATTAGCTATAACTGCTGAGCTGTTTCTCTGTAATCTCAGATCTGCTCTGGTCATCTGGTGTTGGCTGTTGAGAGTTCTCCTTGTGCACAAGTAATTAAAGACCTTGTGTTGAATGCATAGTGTCCAGCGCTGTTAGTGTTAAGAGTCAACTGAATGTGTCTTTAGATTGCTGATACCCAAGATAATGCTAACAATTCATCTTCATTGATGACATGTTGAAGGTTTCAAAGAAGATGTTATAGTTTCTCCGCTCTGGGAAAGTATGGATGATGAAGGGCAGTGTCCCATGTTTGTCTTCTGAGGAGGTTGGTGCGGTTTCTTTGCTAATTGAAACTGTCAACCGATAAGTCAAGCACCATAACCCATTCTTACAAGAGCATCTTTCAGCAACAGTAGCTGTCTGTTGCATTCCTCCTCATATGAGCAGATTTCACTGAGAATCAGGATGTCTGTGGAGTTGGTGTTTGTACTGATGGAAGTTTAACAGCAGTTATGTGGGTAAGTTTATTATAGAGGGATTTGGGTCAAACGCATGCCATTGGGACTAGCTTAATGATGCAAACTGGGTGGAATGGACAAGTTGGGTCAAAAATCCTGTTTCCATGCTGTTAACCTCTCTGACTGTATGAGGGACCTAACCCATCTCTTCCAGGTCTAAGTTGTCTCCCCTCTGGATCACTATGTTGTGAAGAAAGTAGCAGACCACAATAATGTCCAAAGATGTGCAGGTTAGGTTGATTGGCCATGTTAAAATTGCCCCTTAGTGTCCTAAGATGCTTAGGTTAGAGGGATTAGTGGGTAAAATATGTAGGGATATGGGGGTAGGGCCTGGGTGGGATTGTTGTCAGTGCAGACTTGTTGGGCCGAAGGCCTCTTTCTGCACTGTAGGCTTCTATGATCTATGATCCAATATGTGAAATACTCTGGGGGCTGTACTAGGGGGGTGGGCACTCCCATGTCAGACCAAGGCACCAAAACCACATCTTGAATCGTCTAATTGTCTGCTCCACCAACATGCACATTGAAACGTGAACCCAATTGTACTGAGTCCCCACTGATGTTTGTGGCATTCATACTGGCATCATCAATTATTTTCTGAGTGAGTCTCTCTTGTCCCTAAGGCATTATCCCTCCAATCACTGCTCTTTCTCAAAGATGGCTGATAGTTGTGAGTGGCCCAAGATGTAACTTGGGCCACTCGCATAGACAGTCTCTGACAGATTGGCACACACCTGCATGATGCGTGTTGTGTGATCGCAGATGAGTTGGGTGTTGAGAGAGTGGAATCTCTTGTAGTTTCTTAATTTTGCCACATGCCACCATGGTGGGTGCAAACTATCAAACCTTGCACCTCTGCTACATGGTTGAAGCTTATGGCCCTGGCCAAATATATCAGCCCTGTCATAATGGGCAGCTGGAACTTTCATAATATATTTGTGAATATGTGACAAAGGTGGTTCACTGTACCCCCGAACAGATACATCTCTCTCTGACACTGAAGCTCGGACATATGAAGGTAGGAACACTGATGTCAGAAGATCCTTGGCTGGTACTGTGTCCGATGTTTTCCTCCATGTGTGGTTCCGCTCCCTGAACAGCTGCAAGCCTCTGGTCCTGGCCACATTCAGTAACATGCTATTTTTACTGCTGGTAAATCTCCATCAATAGAAACACCAACTCAACAGATATCTTGATTCTCAATGAAAGATTCTCACTGAAATCTGCTCAGATGTGGAGAAACACAACAGACATCTACAGACACTGAAAGAGGCCCCCAAAAGAATAGGATATGGCTGTCAACTCATTCAATCAACAGTTCGATACACCACAGCAAAAACCGCACTGACCTCCTCAGAAGACAAACATGGGACATGACCAACAGAGTACCCTTCGTCGTCCAGTACTTCCCCAGAGCGGAGAAACTTAGGCAACAGTTTCATGTGACTCTACTTGAAAGTGGAGTCACAGATGGACAAGGGTTGTGAAGAAAGTATTAGGCATGCTTGGCTTCATTGGTCAGAACATTAAATATAGGAGTAGGGATGTCTTGTTGAAGTTATACAAGACATTGATAAGGCCATGCTTGGAATACTATATACAGTTTTGGTCACCCTGTTATAGAAAGGATATTACTAAACTAGAAAGAGTGCAGAAAAGATTATTAAGATGCTACAGGGACTTGATGGTTTGAGTTACAAGGAGACTTTGGATAGACTGGGACTTATTTCCCTGGAGCTCAGGAGGTTTAGAGATAATCTTATAGAGATCTATAAAATAATGAGTGGCACAGATCAGCTAGATAGTCAACATTTTTTCCCAAAGGTAGGGGAGCCTAAAACTAGAGGACATAGGTTTATGGTGGGAGAGGAGAGAGATACAAAAGGGTCCAGAGGTGCAATTTTTTTCACACTGTGGGTGGTGAGTGTCTGGAACGAGCTGCCAGAGGTAATAATGAGGCAGGTACAATTTTATCTTTTAAAAAGTGATATTGTGCCAGCATTACCTAAACGTTTGGTTGCAAGTTTTCAATGGTAGGAGGCTGATGCTATTGGCCCGACTTTGCAGGAGAGTGATGATGAGTTGCGGTGAGGACAAAGCAATGCTTCTCCTGTCCTCAGCAATATATTTGACTCCTGTTTAACAGATAGCTTCATGAGCCTTGCCAATAAACGGGCACATCAAAGGGTTCATAAAAGATGGAGTAATAGTTCCAGGCATGGCAGGCCCCTTTAAGTATTTGTTCCATGTTTTGATTTTCATCTTAAATCCAAGGTGGGCAATCAGTCATACTTTGACAGCCCTTTGGTTTCTTCCACTCAGGTCTTCCAGTCTTGATGAATTGGTAGCGGAAGTTTGCTTCTTTCATTAATGGGGTCTCATGAAGGGTGGTTGGGGGTTTGGGGGTGGAGGAAGGTCACTTTGCCTGCAGCAGGGCTTCTTAACTCTGTTCTCAGTGTGGGAGATACATAGCACAACCATTCTCATACTCCAAAGGAATAAATTGCTGGGTATGTGCATGTGTTTGCCAAGCTTGAGGACATAAAATGACAAAGTGTAAGTTCTGTGAGTGAACAAAGTGATTTATTATTTCTAAGTATATTTAGTGATAACTGTCTACACTTGTGCTGTGACCTTACACTTCCTCACCATCTCATTACACCCAGGTTCTACCTGAGAATCTGCAGCAGAAGAGGCCTGTCAACTTTCGCGTCCTGTTTGAGATGTAGTGCCACCCTCATTGTTGTATGGTGCTGTAGGAGTATTGCTCACAGGAAGGGGGACTCAGATAGCTAGACAAATACTGGGTCTCCTGGGTGAAAGGCACCAGGCTGTGAACCAGACTATTCTCAACTCTTTGGCTGCCCGATGGGGTCAATGATCCTCCATGGCATTGAGGGACAGCTGGAGTGAGGTCCAAAAGCATTGCCATCCTCTAGCACTGACACTCCTGCATTTCCACTAGTGCCTGCACCATTCATCTGAAATCCTGCAATATGGAGTTCATGTTCTCAGAGGGCTGAACTATGGTGTCTGCCACAGAGTTCATAGCCTGGGCCAAGTTCTCCACTGCAGACATCATTGTTGTGAAGTTGAGTAGAGTAATTGTAGATTGGTGTTTGTAAAATTATAAAATGCTAGGGAAAAAGCATTTCATGGTCCCATTAAAAGGTAGTGCTTAGAAAGTTTTTAAAAAATGCAAATATATATAAAGGGCTCAAGAATGAAACATTTGCATCAGAAGGCCAATCAGCAGGGTTACCAATAGGTTTTCAGGCTTTTGAATTATTTGAATTCTACTTGTCAATTTGAATTAGACACTTAGATGCAAAGAACTATGGAATTTAAATCTGATGGTTCTGGCAACCTAGGGCCAATACTGTTGTGGACAATATTGATATGCTTATGGGGGCAGTGTGACAGAGAGCGAGAGCGACTGTTAGCTGCCACAGCTCAGAGCTTTTAGCTCAAAGCCTCATTAGTTAGAAAGAAGAATCAACTGAGAAGATCCAGAATATTCCAAAAGGTGTAAAACTTGGCTGTAATTTTGAGAGTGACTAAAATTCTATTCTTGTCAACAAGTGGGAATTGTATTTATCTGAACAACATTCCATTAGAGTCGTGTTTTATTTGGTTTGTTAATAGTTAATTAACTTGTTCACTGTGTTAGATAAATAAATTACTTTTGACATAAGAGAGTGTCAGATTTTAGAGAATTTTAATTTAACTACTAAATGTTGCTGAAGTGCAGATTGTATCACTTCACACTCACTTTTACAGATTATGAGGTGAGGTATTCCTCTTTCAGTAGTGTTAGTTCTCAGAGAAGGAAATTCACCTCCGCTTCATAACAGCCAGCCTTGTTCATCATTTATCTTCTTGTGGTGTTGTCCATCCTCTTTTGCAGTAAGTTCGCACTCACAAAGGCAGCCCCACTCTATCCCAAGTTGGGGGATGGGGTGGTAGTACCTTGCTTGTGAAGGAAGGGGGGATGGCGGTGGTGTTGTGTGCCTTCCTGGAAGGACATCTTCTGGGGCCAGGGGTATAGTGCATCCATCTTCTGTTGCACTCCATCTCACATTCTGGGGAGGGTTCCCTCTGAGAAATGAGGTGTGGGCTTCCTGGCTACAATATCTTATAGTAGATCTGGAACAAGTGTGAGCAAGCCAATTATATGAAACTGGCCAGTGATTGCAGTGATTAAGTTGAGTCAGTGTGGCTGGATCGGAGGGAGACCTCCACAAGCACAATGTGGTTCTTGTGGCCATAAAAACTTTGGCTAACGAGGCTCAAGATTCATTCAGAAATTATGCTGGTGCCATCACGGGATTCACTTCATTCTTTTTCACTAGAACCGATACTGTCAATTTCTGTAAAATCTCCCTCAGGTTGTAAGTAGTTGGGGCACACAGACAGTACCTTGTGGCACACCACCAGCTACAGCTTGCCAATCAGAAAAATACCTATTTATCCCCATAGTTTGCTTCCTGTTGGTTAGCCAATCTCAATCCAAGCTAATATACTATCCGCAGCCTCATGAGATTTTACCTTGTGAATTAACTTTTTGTACGCTATCTTATCAAATGCCTCTGGAAGTCCAGATACAATGCATATACAGGATTCCCATTTATCCTTTTTACTTGTTACACCTTTGAAGAACTTTAGCAAATTAGTCAAACATTATTCACCCTTCACGAAACCATGCTGACTTTAATGGATTGCATTTTGACTTTCCAAAGGCCTTATTATTTCTTCCTTAATAATGGCTTCCAACAATTTAAACAGTCTATAGTTTTCCACTTTCTGCCTCATTCCCTTTTTGAATAAGGGCATTATGTTTGTATTTTTCCAATCCAGGGATTTCGTGAAAATCCGGGGAATTTTTGGAATATTGTAATTAATGCCTCCGTTCTCTCTGCTGCCACTTCATTTAATACCAAAGGATATGGACCATCAGGCACTCGGGACTTGTCTTTCCTTCAATTCCAATAGTGTGCTCAGCATCTTTTCTTTATTGATGATGATTATTCAAAGTTCCTTCCTTTCTGTTACTTCTGCATTACCTCTCAGCATTGGGTGGTGCTCGTGTCCTCCACTGTGAAATTTGAGTCAAAGTACTGATTTATTGGCTGCGATCCTTCCATCCCACTGCACTGCTTGAGCAAGAGTGGGCCAGCACACAACAATGTGGGGCCCTATGCAAGATTTGTGAGCAATGTCTAGTCACTTGCGATAAGCTCATTACGGCAATAAGCTCTGGGTTGGAAATTGGCAGAAAGCTGATTATTATATGCAAATCTGAATTTCCATATGATTAGTGGGTCCAGGACAGTGTTCTCTAGCCAGACTAGTGTGTTCTCACACCATTGGGAATGGTTCCCACCAGCGGGGTTTACAGCTGTTCCTCACTAATGGGAAACAGGTGTCCTCTCCCTGCTGGTGGAGACAAAGGCCGCTGAGAACTCCATGAGAGGTTAGGGGCAAGGGAGGGTGCCCCCTTGACAGTGCCAGCCTGACATCTTGGCATTGCCCACTGGGCAGTGCCACGGGGGGCTGGGCCAAAGGGGCAAGGACATATTCGGGGAAGGACCTATGAGGAGTGATTAGTAGTGTGAGGGGCCCCACTGCCATTACAGATGCAAGTGGAATCATTTGAGAAGAGAGAAAAAGGGTGATCAGGGCTAGTCACGGAGTGGGCTGGCCTGGGGGGCAAGGGGGATCCTGATCGGGAGGGGGTGGTGGGGGGGGAGTCGGGAAGGCTGGCAATTGGGGAAGTGACGGGTGGCCAACGATCGGGAGGGGGACATCAGCAAATTAGAGTGGATGTTTGGGAAAACAGGCGTAGCCAGCAATTGGGAAGATGGCAATTGGGAGGGCCGGGGAGGGTGGACAGCGTGCATGCAAAGGACCCTGCTCAGCATTACTGTCAGCCTCTCAGGCGGGATGAATCCTTAATCACTCGAAGGCACTCTTGAACAGAGTGTCGGAGATTCATTCAGATACATATGCTGTTTTATTGTCTGTTGGGTGTTTAGTTTTGGGAGAATCCCAGCCAATATCTGCACTATTTGTGTGTGCCCCACAACTAATTCCCTGTTCTCATTCAACATTCATTTTGAATGTTCCTCACTATTGGAAACAGGTGTCCTCTCCCTGCTGGTGGAGACAAAGGCCACTGAGAACTCCATGGCAGAGGCCAACATTCATGCCAACAGAACTATGCCACCTCCTTTTCCTTTCTCTCTATTCTTCTGAAATAATGAGTAACCTTGGAAATTCAATCCCAAACCTGGCCTCCTTGCAACCACATCTCAGTAATCACCACCAAATCATACACATTAGTCCCTATTTCATGTTGTTAATTCATTAATTTTATTCCGAATGTTTCATTGATTCTGATACAAGGCTTTTACGTTTGTTCTATTATCAAATTTATTTACTCTTGCATGATTTCTTGGTATAATATAATGTTCACATGTTCTGTCCTTTTTATTTTCTGGCAACAATTGGCCTCATCAAAGTTACACCCAAGTTATGCAATTTGTCAGGATTCTGGTCCTCAGCAAATTCAAATGGAACCCATCTTAAACAGAACAGCTTCCTTTTCCCCTAGTATTGGTGCTCATGTCCCATGAGTTCACACCCATTTCTCAAACTTATCATTGAGCCACACATTTAGCTCTTTAATATGATTGACTTTGTGCCAATTAAGTCATGTCATAGAGTCATTGAAGTTTACAGCACAGAAATAGGCCCTTCAGTGCAGCTGTCTCTGATAATAATCCAGAAATTATTACCCTTTTGGTTCTGCATTTTAATTTTGTCCTTAACTGCTCATATTCCCTCAGCAGAACCTTCATCCTTTATATTTTTGATGCTTAAGTGGACCAAGATAACTATCATTCCCCTCCTACTCCAGGTTTTTTGGCAGTCCAGTTGTGATATCCCGAACCTTGATAACAGATAGTCAATATAACTTTAATGACTCTATCTTGGCTATAGAGCCATGACTATGCCTCTAACCCTATATTCCAGATTACAACTACATTTCTCTTTTCTCCTTGTACTTGAATGGCTGTCCTTCCACTTGAATGGCTACCTATATTATGATGTTTTGGTCAGTTTGCTCAACTTGCCTGCGGTCCCTACTTTTGTACAAACCGAGGAAGAATCTCAAAACTGCTGGACATGACTTGAGGCTCCTGCAATCCTACCTCCTGGATCCCTCTACCTGCCTCACTTGTAGTCATACACTCTTGTCCCTGATCACTCCTTGAATTCCTGATAGTTAATCTGAGAAATGGGACTGCCTTCTGAAACACAGCGTCCAGGTAGTTCTCCTCTCCCTGATGTATCGAGTGCCCCAGAACTCGGATCCCAACCCATCAACGCTGAATTGGAGTTCTTTGAGCAGCTAACACTTGCCACTGATGTGATTGTTAGGAACCACAAAGGAATTCACCAGTTACTTCATCATGCTGGTACAACACATTTCCTGGTCCTGCATCTCTGTTTGCCTTTTAAATATATAACTGGTCTGTAGTTTTTTTAAAGGTAAAATATCTCTTTACTTTAATTTGAAAGTAACTTAGAATAGGTAGTTTAAATCAGCAGCTACTCACCATCCAATGAACTTATGGTTTTCCTGTGATTTCACTCCATTTTGATCAGCTCCTACCCTGCAGTTCCCTTCCCTAATGTTTTAACTCATCAAGTCCACCTCTCTGTAATATTACACAGGTACATTCACTTGATATTGTAAGTGGGTTTTGGTCTGCTCCTGCCCTCAGAGACCTATGGATATAGCTAGGGAAACAAAGTCAGTAACACTATATCCCGCCCCACTTCCCTAAAATCCCACATTTGTCTGAACTCCAGATGTCCACTATATGCAGCATGCACTCATGTGCAGAAAGGCTTATTCCTGGGATGAGAGGGTTGTCTGAACAAGAGGAGCTCAATAGTGTAGCTCTGTAGGTTGCTTTTCTCGTGTTGGTCATGTCTTGCCGAGATCTGCTGTTCAGTCACGGTGACTGCGCTAACGTCTTCCAAAATTCCTCAGTGATACCTTTCTGCCATCTCTGTAGGCTGCTTAACAAAGAACAACACAGCACGGGAAACAGGCCCTTTGGCCCAACGAGCCCGCGCCGCCATCCTAACGTCTTAATGACATATAGAGACCAATATAGGGACAATTTGTTACCCAATCAGCCTCAGAGCACATTTTTGGGATGTGGGAGGAAACCGGAGCACCCGGAGAAAACCCACGCAACCACGGGGAGAACGCGCAAACTTCCGCAGACACAGGCCCAAATCCATGTGTCTGCACAGCAACAGCGATAGTCTCTGAGCTGTCATGTTGCCCATCTGATGGTCCAGTTTAAGCATACACTAACGACATGAAGCACTAGGCCACTCCTGAAGTAGCATCCAGGAGCAGCCCTCGCACGACCTGCCGAATGCATGCACCTTGTTGGTCAACAAGGTGGACCGAACAGCCTGTGGAAACAATTTAAGTATTTAAACAGTCCTCCTATATCCCTCTATCTGCAGACCGCTCATGTGGCTGTCCAAGAGACCCTTAAACAACCCTAGCGTGCCTGCTCCCACCACCTTACTAGGTAGTGCATTCCACACCCCCACTACCCTTTGTGTGAAAAAATGCCCTCTAATATTAGTCTTATACATAGCCCCCCTCACCCTAAGGCCGTAACCCCTCGTTCTATCTGAATCTAATGGTGGAAAAAGCTTACCATCATTTACTCTATCTATACCCCTCATAATCGTACATACCTCTAATAGATCCCCTCTCAGCCGACGTCTTTCAAGGGAAAACAACCCCAGTGCGTTCAACCTTTCCTCGTAAGACAGCCCTTCCATACCAGGCAGCATCCTGGTAAACCTCCTCTGCACTCTCTCCAAGGACTCCACATCCTTCCGATAGTACGGCGACCAGAACTGGACGCAGTATCCCAAGTGAGGCCTAACCAACGTTCTATACAATTGCAACATCAAACTCCTACTCTTGTATTCTATACCCTTTTCTATGAAAGCTAACATACTATATGCTTTCTTTATCACCTTCTCCACCTGTGAGGACACCTTCAGAGACTTGTGAACCTGCACCCCCAAGTCTCTCTGCGTCTCTATACTCCGAATAGTTTTACCTTTTACCCTATAACTCTCTTCTACATTTTTCCGGCCAAAATGCATCACCTCGCATTTATCCGGATTAAATTCCATTTGCCATCTATCTGCCAAATCTACCAGCCTATCAATGTCCTGTTGTATTGCCTGGCACTGCTCCTCAGTCCCCGCCAATCCAAGTATCTTAGTGTCATCAGCACATTTGCTGATCACACCACCTACCCCCTCTTCCAAGTCATTTATATAAATCACAAATAGAAGAGGTCCTAGTACTGAGCCCTGTGACACACCACTAGTGACTGACCTCCAGTTGGAAAAAGAGCCTTCCACTACTACCCGCTGTCTCCTCCTCCCAAGCCAGTTCTCAACCCATCTACATACCTGGCCCTGTATCCCATGAGCCATCACCTTTTTTATCAGCCTACCATGGGGAACCTTGTCAAACGCCTTACTGAAATCCATGTAGACGACATCAACGGCTTGTCCTTCATCAACCGTTTTTGTCACCTCTTCAAAAAATTCCACTAGGGTCGTAAGGCACGACCTCCCCTTAACGAAGCCATGCTGCGGTATCCCTGATCAGATCACAGCGCTCCAGATGCTCATACATCCTGTCCCTGAGGATCCTCTCCATTAGCTTACCTATAACTGAAGTCAAGCTCACCGGCCTATAGTTCCCTGGGTTATCCCTCTGACCCTTTTAAAACAACGGTACTACATTTGCAATCCTCCAGTCCTCTGGGACCTCACCTGTGTCCAAAGAAGAGACAAAGATTTGCGTCAGAGGCCCAGCAATGTCATCTCTCACCTCCCTGAGCAGCCTGGGATAAATACCATCAAGCCTCGGAGCTTTATAAGTCTTTATGCTACCTAAATGCCCCAACACTTCGTCCCTCGTGATGATTATTTCATTTAACGGGTCCTCAAAATCCTCAAAGCCAGCATCAGACATCAGGCCCCTCTCCCGCGTGAATACTGACGCAAAGTATTCATTCAGTATCTCCCCCATCCCCTCAGGCTCTAAGCATAGATCCCCTCGTCTGTCCCTGAGAGGTCCAATCTTCCCTCTAACCATCCTTTTGCTCCTTACATAGGAGTAAAATGCCTTAGGATTTTCCTTAATCCTACCTGCCAAAGCCATTTCGTGGCCCCTTTTTGCCTTTCTGACACCCCTTTTAAGATCCCGTATACACTCTCTATATTTTTCCAGCGCTGCCTCTGTCCCCAATTGCCTGGATCTAACGTACGCCTCCCGCTTCTTCCTGACCAAGTCCTCAACATCCCTAGTAACCCACGGTTCTCTAATCCTACCCTTCCCATCCTTTCTCCTTACTGGCACATGTCTATCCTGCAAAAATTTTAGTTTTCTCTTGAAAGATTCCCACATGTGCAGCGTCGACCTACCCTCGAACAGCTTATCCCAGTCGGTATCCTTAAGATCCTGCCTAATCTGGCTATATATAGCCCTCCCCCAGTTTAGCACCCTCCCCTTAGGGCAGGCTTCATCTTTTTCCATTAATACCCTAAAGCAGACAGAGTTGTGGTCACTATTAGACACATGCTCTCCCACTACAACGTCAACCACCTGCCCTGGCTCATTCCCCAGAATCAGATCCAGTATAGCCCCCTCTCTAGTCGGGCTATCCACATACTGCTCCAAGGACCCTTCTAAAACACACTGTACAAATTCCTCCCCGTCCGCACCTTCCGCTCTCGGCACCTTCCAATCTACCCCAGGGAAATTGAAATCTCTCATTACAACTACCCTATTCTTCCTACACTTATCTAAAATTTCCTTACATATCCCTTCTTCCATGGCACGCGGACTGTTGGGCGGTCTGTAGTACACACCCAACATAGTAACCTCTCCCTTCCTATTCCTCAACTCCACCAATAGCGACTCAATTCCTAACTCAGCCATACCACCCTCCTTCTGCACGGCTATGATGTGATCCTTAACTAATAACGCCACTCCCCCTCCTCTCCTCAAACAACCTCTATCATGCCTAAAACACTTATACCCCGGAATATTCAATTGCCAGTCCTGCCCTTCCTTTAGCCATGTCTCAGTCACCGCCACCACTTCTACCTTCCTCTCGAACATTATTGCCTTCAGTTCATCTGTTTTGCCAGTCACACTCCTCGCATTAAAACACATGCACTGAAGGCCCTTAGGCACTCTCTGATCTTCCCTCCTACTCTCCGGAGTTACCCTGTCACCAATCTCTCTCCCACTCCAAGTTCCCTCTATCTCCCCACCCCCCCGCCATATTAGTTTAAACCCTGCCAAAACACTCCAGCTAACCTCCCAGCTAAAATATGGGTGCCCTTCCCAGACAACTGTTCCCCATCCCTCTTGTATAGATGCCCCTCCCTCCTGAAGAATTCCCAATGGTCTAAGAATCTGAATCCCTCCGCCCTACACCAATCCCTCAACCACGCATTCAGTTGGAGCACTTCGTTGTTCCTAACCCTGTCATTCCCAGGCATCGGCAGCAGCCCAGAGAATGCCACCCTGGAGGCCCTACACTTCAGCCGGGCCCCCAACTCCCTAAACTGCCTACGTATGTTCCCCCTGCACTTTGCTCCTACACCTTTCTCTCCCACGTGGACTATTACATCAGCCTTAGCCCCTCCACCCTTTAAAATTCCCTCTACCCTCTCCGTAACATCCTGGACCCCTGCTCCAGGGAGGCAGACTACCATCCTGGAGTCCCGCTTTTGCCCACAGAACCGCCTGTCGATCCCCTTGACCTTCTCATCCCCCACCACTATCTCACACCCCTCACTCCTACCGTCCTCTGGGGCATTTAGATCCCCCTCTCTTGCACTCTCTACCTCAGCTGTTGCCCTACCCTTGATGTTCTGGGATGCCTCCTCTGGGGTGATCTTAGTGCCGTGACTCCTTTTCTTTTTCAACATCCTATCTGTTACCCACCCATCCCTCCTCATAGGCCCTGGGGTCCCTTCTGGACTGTGGTCCCTGTTCATTAGCCCCTCGTTCTCTCTGACTATAAACATATCCTCCAGTCTCAGGTCCAACTGCCTCACCCGAGCCCTCAATCGTTGCAATTCCAACATTGATTGTAAAAGTTGCATTACTGAGATTTGCTGGTCATACGTGGTGCCCTTGCCAACATCTCCTCGAATTTCTGTTACTGACATCCCTTTGCCACCTTCTGTAGGCTACTGGCTACAGAGAAACAAGCCGTAGCTTTAAGTGAGTTTAGTGTAATGTTTTGGTTTAAGCAAGGGTAGAGCTTAAATTTGTGCTAGACAAAGGTATTTGCATTTGGAAGTTCTTGGTTTCACTTAAAACTGTGCTTCTACTGCACTTACAGTTACAATGTGAAAAGGAAACTTGTTGGAAGAAATGTAAAGTCTTAGAAACCAGGGGCACCTAAAGGGTAGGAAGTCGTTTTGACTATTGTTTTAGCTTAATATTGCAGTCAGCCTTCCTGACCCTCTCAACCCCCCCGATTGCTGGCCTGTTGGGATCCCTGTTATCCCCTAGGCAACTCTGATCTCCTCCCTATCCCCCCAGGCCCAATTTACTCCTGATATCCAGGTCGTCCTTTCTTGAACCCCCGTTCCCCACGTGACTAGCCCTGATCAGCCCGGTCCCTCCCTTCTCAACTGATTCCACTTGCAGTGGCAGTAGAGCACCCCCCCCCCCCCCCCCCCCACCACTGATCACTCCTAATAGGTCCTTCCCCCAGTATGTCCTTGCCCTTTTGGCCCAGCCTGCTTGGCACTGCCCAGTGCCCTGTGTGCAGTGCCAAGATACCAGGCTGGCACTGTCAAAGGGACACCCTCCCTTGCCTCTAACTTCGCAGGGAATCGGAACATCTCTTTCAGTTTTGCTAAAATAAAAGCCACGCCATGGAGTAATGGTCAAGAAAACTGATGCTGTAAACTTTAAAAACAGCTTGTTAAGGAAACTACAAATAAGAGAGGTTTCCAAAAGATTTAAGAAATTCAGAGGAATTGAAACTAGAGCACAGTACTGTTCAGTAAAGCCATAGATAAAGCCAAAATGAAGCTGGCTTATGAGAATCCAGTAAAATACCTGCCGTTTTTCTAATGTTTGTAAGATTTTACTGCCATTTATGAGACATTATATGATATAATTGTGAAGACTGATGACTGGATCTCAGAATTGGTGTAAAAGCATTTAAGACAAATAAAAGGTGGAAAACCTGCAGAAACTTTGACAGGATAGGTGAAAAACCTGGAGTGGTTTCTTAGTACCAAGTATTGTTGGAAGCATTGTTTGAAAGAAGCTTTCAAATTGTAATTTTGGAAGTGGAGTTTGGGAAGCCTGCCTATGACAGTCATCTGGGGGTTTGTGAGAAAAATCCGCAGAAGATCGGTTGAGTGGCATTGGGCATTTGATTCAGAGTGGGATGTTATTTCTGAAAATAACAGGTGAAACTAGGTGGGGAGTAAAGAAGTATTGTATCATAATCCAACTTTTCATGTTTAATAAATGTTTTTTTCTTTGTTAAAAATAAATTAGTGGTCCTGTGTCACTGTTCCTCCACGTTTTCTTAAAAAGCGTATGAGTTATGATATTTTAAGCTAGGGTTCCATTCTGGAATCTTCCTATCCAGTTGTAACATAAGTTGGAATAGTGAATGGTACAGGCTAGCGGACCAAATATTGAACAAAAGTGGGAATCTGTGATGATACTGTGCCTTTAAGAAATGTATTTTAATAACTTTTCTCTGCAGGATGTTCCTAGCAGTCCCTGGCATTTTATCGGAGCCAGTTTGATATTCTCTATTGTTACTGAAACAATATAATTGATACCATGTTTGTTCTATCTGAAGTGACGCAGCATTCTGTTATTTAGTGTTCGCCTGGGATTGCAGAGGTGAGCTTAATTGGAATGATTGACAAATCAGGTCATATGACTGAAGACAGCTAAGCATTCACAGAAATTCCAGCTTAGTTGCTGTATTCAGATACTTTCTGGGGTTGAAAAAGGCCACTGTCTCTTTTTCTGCTGTCTGAAGTTGGAGTTTCTGTTGTCTGTGTGGTGCTGTTTTGGAAACTGCAGAGTGAGAGGTATCCTTTTCTGTCTCTGAAGTCTGACAACTGAAGGCTGCTAATCCTTTAATAATCGTGTGGAACTGTCAATCAAAATATAAAGCCCTCCACTCCATTGTGATAATGTCAGGCATTGAAAGCAATCAACCTATAATAATGCTAGCATTTAGGATTATGTCAACAAACATCAATTGATAGAATCAGTTCTTTTTTTGTTCATTCTCACAGAGCAAGCAGACAGTTTTTATTTCAAATTTCAAAGGGCAGGGAACTTAAGTAACTTAACAGCTTACCATTTCAACAGACCCTCTTCCACCCTTCTAGAATATTGACATCATCACTATAAACTTGTGGAATACATCTTGTACGTGGTAGCTGTTGATGAAGCAAATGTCTTATCTGTCTTGTGCACTGCTTAAATGGTCCGACCAATCTGTAATTTATATTTGTGTGCTTCCCTTTTCCCCTAGCAGCGAAAATGGGATCTTTTGGAAATAATGGTGGGACTTTTGGATTCAGCTCCTGCCTACCTCATTTAAAGATCCATCAAGTCTTGTTATTGCAAAGTATTTTAAAAAGGAGGCCTTTAATTCACAATTTTTTGTCACCAATGATATATTTTATAAACTGATAGAATATGAAACAAGATTTACAAAATGCATCTGTAAAATTGTAGTGCAATTGGTGTACTGTATTTTATAGCTTTCTTGCTTGTGTGATTATAAATTCTTCAAAACGCGAGATGGTTCTTGTCTTCTAGGTGGTGTGTGCACTTTTCACAAACACTGATAATATGACTAAATGGCCTCAAGTGGTATCAGAAGATGTAGTGAAACACGCACAACAACTTAAGAATGATGTCTTCGTATTTGGTGGACAGCTAAAAGGGAAAGCACTTCTTGCTCTTCCAAAAAGTGCTGATGATCTGGAAGAGTCAGATGAAGAATCAGAAAGGTATGATGGCATAAGAGTTTACTAATATTTGCTAAAGCTTTTTCCATTATATGTTTTCAAAGTGTAAAATAGTTTCTTACTTTCTTTGGTCTGCTTATAAAATCTACAAATCCCTTCATAGAGAAGATGAGCATACGATCTGATCTGATCGATTTTGTCATTATGTCAATCTAATGCTAAAAGATTCCCAAGGGTTGTAAGGTATTAGAGGGAATTAATACATTTAATAAAAAGGGGGGCTAGCGTGAACACCCCTGCATTAAAGTAAAGAACATTTGCTAGTTAAATGCTTATACCCAAACTGAACTTTATACACACCGTGGAACTGAGATCAGCAAGAATGTTTCAGCGAGATCGCGATTGTTTACATCAGAGTAGATATCCTGTGGCTAGGAGAAGGTTACAATCCTGCTTTTGGGTGAAAGGTTTAATAATACAGATTGGAAGTTAAACAGTGTCCTGTGTATATTTGTGACATAGAGAAGAGAGCTATATTAGAATGTTCTCCCGTGAGAACTGTATTAGAGCTGAGGGATGTATTAGAGGAGAGTGCTGCTGGCAGATGGAGTATAATGTTAGCAAATGTGAGGTTTTCCACTTTGGTAGAAATAATAGTAGGAGGGATTATTATTTAAAAGGTGAAAAGCTGCAGCATGCTACGGTGCAGAGGGATCTGGGGGTCCTTGTGCACAAATTGCAAAAACCCAGTCTGCAGATGCAGCAGGTGATCAAGAAGGGGAATGGAATGTTGGCCTTTGTAGCAAGGGGGATAGAATATAAAAGTAGGGAGGTCTTGCTGCAACTGTACACGGTACTGGTGAGGCCGCAACTGGAGCACTGTGTCCAGTTTTGGTCGCCGCATTTGCGGAAGGATATATTGGCCTTGGACGGAGTGCAGAGAAGGTTCACTAGGCTGATACTGCAGATAAGGGGGTTAGCCTATGAGGAGAGATTGAATAGACTGGGTCTTGTACTGCTTGGAGTTTAGGAGGCTGAGGGGGGATCTTATAGAGACATATAAGATAATGAAGGGGATAGATAGGGTAAAGGTAGAGAGATTCTTCCTGCTTAGAAAGGATAGCAGAACTAGAGGGCGCAAAATAAGTGGGGGGGGGGCAGTTTAGATCAGAGTTGAGGAGAAGCTTCTTCACTCAAAGGGTGGTGAGTCTCTAGAATTCTCTGCCTATTGAAGTGGTGGAGGCTACCTCGCTGAATATATTTAAGTCACGGGTAGATAGGTTTCCGATAGACAAGGGAATTAAGGGTTATGGGGAGAAAGCAGGAAAGTGGAACTGATTCACTTCAGATCAGCCATGATCTTGTTAAATGGCAGGGGAGGCTCGAAGGGCTAGATGGCCTACTCCTGTTCCTATTTCTTATGTTCTTATCTCCCTTGACATTCTGGATTCTTTGGATTATTTCATCCCACCCTTTACCTTTATGGCAACATGTAGATCCTTTACTCTCCCTTGCCTTTTTGAATGACTGCCAATGTTCTGATGCGGATTTTACTACAAGTGGCTGCTCCGTTTGCACCTTGTCTTATATATTAAAATTGGCCTTCTTCTAATTCAGAATCTTTATTCCTGTGCCACCTTTGTCCTATTCCTCCATTATGTTAAATCTTAACAATTACATAGAAATATCGAAAATAGAAGCAGGATTAGGTCATTTGATCTTTTGAGCTTGCTCCACTGTTTATTACGATCATGGCTCATAAAATTCAATAGACTGACCTCGCCTTTCCTCCATATCATTTGACCTACTTCACCCCAAGAGCTATATCTATCTCTTTCTTGAAAAAACACAATCTTTTGGCCTCAATTCTTTTCTGTGTTAGTGAATTCTACAGGCATGAGTGAAGATGTTTTTCCTAATCTCAGTCTGAAAAGGATTACTCTTTATCCTTAGACATTGACCCCTGGTTCTGGACTCCCCCACCATCGGGAACATCCTTCCTCCTTCTAGCCTTTCTAGTCCTGTGGCCATTATTACCACCGCATCTATTACTTACCCAGCTTCATTTCCTAAAATTAGGTCCAGTCAACTCCCTCTCTTATAGAACTTGCTATGAGCTGGCTAAAGTAGCTTGGATACACTTTAAGAATTCCATTCCCTCTGAGCCTTTTGCACTTTGTTTCTCTCAATATTAAGAAGTTGAAATCCTCTACTATTATTACCCTTTTGTTTTTACACTTCTCTGAGATCATGATCAGCCAGGCTAATGAGATTGGCTTGTTAGAGTATGAACAACTGATGAATCGTCCAAAGTTAATTTGAGTTAGTTTATTTGAGTTAGTTTAGGTATTGAAAGAGATACCTGATGAATCTTAATTGGTGGTTAAATCAGGGAGTCTCATGTTTCCTATTTAAAATAGATGTATCAGACTCCCAGCCTGCATTCAACAGGGAGCAAGTGGTGAGTTGGTTGTGTACAGATGTATGGTGTCAGTAAAGTAATTTGGTGACAGGATTTTGCTTCTGTGGGATTATTACAGTGGTGACGAGGAAAAAGAATGACCTGAAGGAACTTGCTGAAACATTGCATATATTGGAGGTAAGCATTGTTGAAAAAACATGCCACTGTTTGGGAAATTGGACTCTTTTGACCCCACAGTGGAGGACTGGGCCCAATATGTGGAAAGGATAATATATTTCTTCAGGGCAAATAACATAACCTCAGATGAGAAGCAAAGGATTATCCTACTGACTGTGTGTGGACCAGCAGCTTTTGCGATTATACGCAGTATAAATTTTCTGGCTGCACTGGACACAAAGTCGTTCCAAGAGTTGTCACACTTAGTTCAAGACGATTATGATCCTAAGCTACCCCTGATTCTGCAGAGGTACTGTTTTTACTCAACATTTAGAGAAGTGGGAGAGCCCATCATCAGTTTCCTAACAAGGCTAAGACATCTGGCAGAACTTGCAAATTCAGGGCACTAATTTTTTGGGAGGATGGGTGAACACTAAATGAGATGCTCCGAGACTGGTTGGCGTATGGAATTAACGATATGACTATACAGAAATTCCTGTTGGCGGAGGCCCAGCTGGACTACAAACAGGCATTACAGCTGGCTTTGTCGTTAGAAAAGGTGGCTTTTCTAATGACAAGGTATCCCGATGGAGGTAGAGGCCAACACCAGGGAGACTGGGTAGGGGCACTATCAGTACAAGGCAGGCCATACATAGCAGCCCTCCAGAAGGATTCGGATACAAGGGAGCCCAAATCTGCCTGTAGAATCACACGTAGACAAGATCCGGTTAAGCCAAGAGTGACAGCAGTTCCTGTAGAGTCCTGTCCTACTTGGGCACTGCTATGGTTGCCAGTGTCAGGATGCACAGAGGAAAAGGAAATCTCCTAAACCAGCATGGCTAAAAATAATACGTAGGCTGAGGGACAGGAGAATACACAAACTGGAAGTTCCCCCTACCTCTGATGAGGAACAGCTGCTGTGTGTAGCAATGACACAATTAGAACCTATCACAGTTGACAAATCGTTACTCTCATCTAGACAAATATCCAATTCCCAGGATTGAAGACCTGTGCACAGATTTGGTGGGATTTTGTGACTCCTATTCACAAAACTGGACATGAGCCATGCATACCTGCAACAACAGCTGGATGAGGATTCACAAAATATCGCTGAAATAATAAATACACGGAAAGGCCACTTCCAGTATAAAAGATTGCCCTTCGGGGTTTTGTCATATTCCATATGGCTTGTGCCATATTCCAAAGGACCATGGAGAGTATCCTACAGGGGTCATCACAGGTTGCCATTTACCTCATCACAGGTAAAACAAGGACGGAGCATCTGCAAAACCTGGAGGAAATTCTCAGGAGATTTCAGCAACCAGAATGTGTTTGAAAAGGGAAAAATGCATTTTTCTAGCACCACAAGTAACCTACCTTGCGTACAAAGTGGACAAGTTGAGCCTACATCCTCTAAGGATCGGGTGTGAGCAATAAAAGACGATCCAGGAGCTATAGTCATTTTTAGGCCTCGTAACATGCTACAGGAAATTCATTCAGAATAGGGCCTCCATTCTCGATCCCCTCCACCTGTAGCTAAAAAAGGGACAAACTTGGGAATGGTCAGCCGCCCAGGACAGGACCTTCAAAAAATTTAAACATCTGAAAATGTATTGGTACATTATGACCGCAAGAAGGAATTGATACTCACCTGTGATGAGTCAGCATGTGGAGTGAGTGCAGTCTTGGCACACAGGTGGCAGGACGGACAAGAGTGACCAATAGCTTATGCCTCCAGGACCTGAGCACTGGCAGAGTGAAGAAATGCCCAGATTGAAAAGGAAGGACTGGCGGTAATTTTCGCAGTCAAAAAATCTCACTATTATTTAAATGGGTGAAACTTTATGATTGTAACATCATAAATTCTTGCTGGGCCTACTGAACAAAGACAAAGCAGTCCCACTGACAGCATTAGCCTGCATCCAGCCTTGGACATTATTGCTGGCAGCATATCAGTATCAATTGGTGCACTGACCAGGGACTAGAGTGGCAAATGTTGATGCCTTAAACCTGCTACCATTACCGAACGCCCATCATTGGTACCCAGAATGAAGGAGACCATAATGGCGTTAAACTTCATGGATACCCTCCCAGTGGATGCACACAATATATGCTACTGGCCGCAGAAAGACCCTGTATCACTGAAGGGCAGCTGGAAAGACTGGTCCATCCACAGTTTCATCAATACTTGAGCAGGAAGGAGCAGATCACGATAGAAGATGGCTTGCTGCTGTGGGGAATATGGGTCATCATCCCAAAGCAGGGCTGTCGGGACATACTGGCCAAACTGCACCATGGGCACCCTAGAAAATTTAAAAAAATGAACATGCTGGCCAGGAGCTATGCCTGGTGGCCAAGTCTGGGTGCAAACATAGTGAAACAGGTAGGACACTGCCAGAAGTGCCAACAGGGACAGAAGACACCACCAGCAGCCCTTCTGCACCCGTGGAAATGACCAGGCAGACCATGGTCATGGCTCCATGTCAATTTTTTTGCAGGCCTGTTTATGAAATCCATTGGTTTCTGTCCATTCCAAGTAGTTAGATATCTATAAACTAAAGTCAGCAACCGTTGAGAAACTGCACACCACGTTCACAACCCATGGGATCCCAGAGATATTAGTTTCTGATTAATTGTTGTGTTGACCAGCCTAGAGTTCACAAAATTTATGAAATCAAATGAGATCTGGCACATCAAGATGGCACCTTTATCTCTTGGCATCAAATGGACTCGTGGAGAGAGCAGTCCAGATGTTAAAGACCAGGTTGAAAAAACAGCCAGCGGTCTCATTAGAGACGAAACTCTCAAGGTTGTTATTTGACTATAGGACCACACCACATGCCTCTAGCAGAATTACTGATGGGCAGATGGCCCCCACTAGACCAAGTGTATTGTTGCTAAATCTTGGAGGAAAGCTGGAAAGACACCAGGAAGCCCAATGCAGGGGCCACAACAACACTCACTGAAGGAGGCACTTTGAAGAGGGGAGAGAATGTAAGTCAGAAACTATGCAATCAAACTCACCTGGACTAGACCAGTATCCCACCGAGTTTGCATTGGTGAGGAAATACCTGGACCAGGTCTGGACCTCAAGTTCTCCACCTGCTCTGCATTGAGTCTGCCCTGCAGCCCTAGGGATGAGCAGAGTCCTCTCAACAAGCCAGTACTGCCTCCCTGCATCCTTGATGGGGACCTCAGGGTCCGAAATGGACACGAGACAAAGCTGCAGCAATTCCCCAAACAACTGAAGTGCATGAGGAACCAGACCTCCAGCGTTTGTGGGGAATAAACAGGTGCCCAATTGTTTTACACACCGCCGATACCAGAAGTCGAGCTGGAAAATCCTGACCCGGCGCCCAAACAGAGGAAAAGATCCCTGAGGGAAGCAAACTGAGGGGATTTCTCAGACTTTGAGGAAGGAGTGTAATGATTTCAGCCAGCTAATAAAGTTGGCTTGCTAGAGTATGAACCCCTAAGTTAATTTGAGTTAGTTTATTTTGTTGGTGTCAAAAAGAGCTACCTGATGAGTCTTAATTGATGGTTAAATCGGGGAGCCTCATGCTCCCTATTTAAAGTAGGTGTATCAAACTCTCAACCTATATTCAGCAGGAAACAACTGCAGAGCTGGCTGTGTACAGATGTTTGGTGTAAATAAAGTAACTTGGTGATTGGGACTTTCAGCTCCAAGGAATTATAACAGAGACTTGCACACATATCTGCTCTTCTATTTCTTCCTGACTGGTTGGAGGCCTATACTACACTCCCAGCAACAAGTTTGTCCCTTTTTTGGTTTTAACTTCCACCTATATGGCCTCAACTTAAAGACCCCCACTGAAATATCATCCCTTCTCACAGTGGTAAATGAGTAATTGACTTCTTGATTAATATTGTGATAATTTCTCCATGCTCTTTTACATTCCCCCCCCCCCCCCCCCCCCAACTCGCTTGAGCTGCTAGTCCCTCCCTGTATTGTATCATACCCCCATATTTTGGTCAACACCCTCAATTCATTTACCTTTCCTGGAAAACTTCTTGCATCAATATAAATGTCATGCAGCCTTGCCATGTTCCCTTGTGCATTTACGTGTCTTTCTTCCCTTGCCTTACTGACTGACTTAGTTTTTACCCTTCATTTGGCTATGCATCATCCCTACTGTACTTCCATTGTGTGCCCCAACCCACCCACCCACCCCCTCACTGAATAGCTCAAGATGAGGAACGTTTGGACAGTTTATACTTGTATCCGATAGAGTTAGAAGAGTAAGAGGCAACTTGATTAAAATATTAAGATCCTGAGGGGTCTTGACAGGCTAGAAAGGATGTTTCCTTATTTAATACAGGGATAAGTGATTTTTTTTCTGTTAAAAGATTGAGTCTTTGGAATCTTCTTCTCAAAGGCTTTTGAAGCAGCACCTTTGAATGTTTTAAGGCAGATGTAGATAGATTATTGTTAAGCAAGGAGGTGAAAAGTTATCAAGGGTAGGTGGGAATGTGAAATTGAGATTACAGTCAGATCATTTGTGAACTTGTTAAATTGTGAAACAGACAATGGTATAATGTATTGTCATTGGATTGTAATCCAGAGACCCAGTAATGTTTGAGGATCCGGGTTTGAAACCTATCTTGGCAGATGGTGAATTTTGAACTTACTGTCATTTCAATTGAATTTCATTTTAAAAGTCTAATGACACCATGAGACCATAGTCAATCATTGTAAAAAGCCATCTGGTTCACTAGGATCATAGAAACTCTACAATGCAAAAAGAGGCCATTGGGCCCATTGAGTCTGCATCAATCACAATCTCATCCAGCCCCTACCCCTATATCCCTACGAATTTACCTGCTAATCCCTCTAATCTATGCATTTCAGGACACTAAGGGGCAAATTTAGCATGGTCAATCAACCTAACCTGCACATCTTTGGACTGTGGGAGGAAACTGGAGCACCCAGAGGAAGCCTATGCAAGGAGAGTGTGCAGACTCCACATAGGTTCAATTCCCAGCTTCGGTCACTGTCTATGTCCCTGGAGCTGTGAAGCAGCAGTGCTAACTATTGTGCCACCTACTAATGTTCTTTAGGGAAGAAAATCTACCATCCTTGCTGGTCTGGCTTATATGTGACTCCAGATCCACAGCAATATGGTTAACTTTTAAATGCCCTATGAAGCCCACGTCCCATGAAAGATTAAATAAAAGGATTAAGAGGTCAAGTAGACTACTTTTAAATTAGTATGTTCATATGTTCTAACCTCAGAAAATCAAAATGTTGAATTTTGCTCCAACTCCCTTTTCAAATTTATTTTTATCCTTTCACGTGGGTTGCAGTATTCTTCAAGCTATGTTTGTCAAAACAATCAGTTTGGCAGTGGTACCCGATCTTTTGGCTGAATTTAAAAAAAAAAAATTATTTCAGCCTTTTTTGGAGTTCGTTCGTCTTTTGCAATCTGGTTAGAGCTTTTGATTGGAACTTTCTTGCTCTGGTGGAATGCTGTTATGCTCCACAATGGTTCTGTCTTCTACCCTTCAGCCTCACCTCAATGGAGCTTCTTGGGTGATCTCCAGCTATGTATCTGAGGTGTTCATGTGAGGTGCACTTTTCTCAAGTCAAACTGAAGATTACTTCATTCTGAGGGATGTTGGGATCTTTCACCTACAGCTATGTTATAAGATTGTATGTTGTCTCATGAAGAAATATAGAGACTTATATGGTTGAACAATAATTGTTTATTGATAATACTTATATATGTGTATATAAGAAACACACCTGGCAGCATTTGAAAGAAACAGAGTTAACATTTCAGATCTAAATGATCTTTCAACAGTTCTTTCCACAGCTGCTGTCAGTCCTGTGGAATTAATCCAGCATTTTCTGTTTTTATTTCAGATTTTCAGCATCTGTAGTATTTTGCTTTTGTATAAAATTCCTGACTAGTTGCTATCTTTATATCAACTTCTACCTAATTCCTGACTATAATCTACTAATAGAACATAGAACATTACAGCACAGAACAGGCCCTTTGGCCTTCGATGTTGCACCGACCAATATAAAAAGCAATGCCCCTCCAAACTAAACCATTCCCTTCTCTTCCATATACTTATCAACTAACCTCTTAAACGCCACCAAACTTGGCGCATCTACAACTGCTGCAGGCAGGGCATTCCACTCCCGAACCACCCTTTGGGTAAAGAACCTACCTCTGATATCCGTCCTATAACTATCACCCCTTAATTTAAAGCTGTGTCCCCTCGTGCTAGCTTTCTCCATCCTAGGAAAAAGGCTATCACTGTCCACCCTATCTAAACCTCTAATCATCTTATATGTTTCGATAAGGTCCCCTCTTAGCCGCCTCCTTTCTAACGAAAACAACCTCAAATCCCTCAGCCTCTCTTCATAAGACCTGCCCTCCATACCAGGCAACATCCTGGTAAACCTCCTCTGTACCCTCTCCAATGCCTCCACATCTTTCTTATAATGTGGGGACCAGAACTGCACACAATACTCCAAGTGCGGCCGCACTAGAGTTTTGTACAGTTGCAACATGACGTTGCGGCTCCGAAATTCAATCCCCCTACCAATAAAAGCGAAGACTCCATATGCCTTCTTAACAACCTTATCGACTTGACTGCCTACTTTCAGGGATCTATGCACAAATACACCAAGATCCCTCTGTTCATCAACACTATTAAGAATCCTACCATTAGCCCTATACTCTACACATTTATTATTCCTGCCAAAGTGCATTACCTCACACTTTTCCACATTAAACTCCATTTGCCACCTCTCGGCCCAGCTCTGCAACTTGTCCAAGTCTCTCTGCAAACCATAACACCCCTCTTCACTATCTACCACTCCACCGACTTTAGTGTCATCTGCAAATTTACTAATCCATCCTTCAATACCCTCATCCAGATCATTTATAAAAATTACAAACAGCAGGGGCCCCAAAACAGACCCCTGAGGTACACCACTTGTCACCGAACTCCACGATGAATATCTCCCATCAACCACCACCCTCTGTCTTCTATTTGCTAGCCAATTCCTAATCCAATTAGCTAATCTCTTGTGACTCTCTACTTCATGATATGGGTGACACAGTTTCTCCATTCCCATATTAACCCTAACATAATGGTCATAGATTTAAAATAAATGCCAAAAGATCTGAAGGGGAGATGAGGCAAATTTATTGAGTAGTCAGAACATGGAATTTGTTACATATAAAGCACAGTTGATTCCATGAATTATTGGAAAGGGAATTTTAAACAGTGTTATGATTCCAGTTGATGTTAAATTGGATGGGAAGATCCAAGAAGGGAACCCTGGTTCAAAAGTCCATGGGTCCGTGTGGCAAGCTGAGAAGGTTGTGAGAGTGGCAAAAAAAACCCAACTCATATCTATTTTGTTTTCTCCCTGCCCTGTTTAGCTGGAGAGAATGGCTTAGCATTCAGAAAGGACACAAAGCATATTTACATAAAACTAAGCTAAGTTAAAAGGACTAACTGTTCCCACACAGCTTCTTCCGACCTCATGGAATCTTCCCTCTTGCTGGTGAAATGTTACACCAGTGGGAATCACTACTATGCAGTAATGAGGACCAGGTGCCGTGGCTATGCCAGGGGTCCAGAAGCCATTGAGACCCCAAACTGGTCAGGGATATTTTTTATGTATTCATTCATGGGACATGGGCTTCGCTGACTGGCCAGCATTTACTTTCATCCCTAGTTGCCTAAGTCAACCACATTGCTGTGACTGTGGAATCACATAAGCCAATCCAGGTAAGAATGGAAAATTTTCTTCTCTAAAGGACATTAGTGAACCAGATGGGTTTTTCTGATAATCAACAATGATTTCTTGGTTGTTATTAGATTCTGAATTCCAGACATTGGGCACTGCCCACCTGGCACTCTGGCAGTGCCCACATGGCACCCTGTTAGTACCTGGTTGGGCACCGTAAATGTGTAAAGGCATTGCCATGAGAGTGGAGTCTGAGTGATTGGGGCAATGTTGGCAGTAGGGTTATGCACAGGGGGGCTTATGTAGGGGGAATCTCTGCATTTGTGTTGGGGGGGCGGAATGCAATGCAAGGGGGGGTTATGCGCAGGCAGTCTATGCAAGAAGATGGTTTGTGCAAAGTAGTGTTGTGCAGGGGGGCTATGCAAACTGAGATTCATGCAGTTGGGGCTATGTAAGGGGGGTTTGTGCAGTGGGAAGGGGGATATGCAAGGATGGGCCAAGGAGAGATTCATAACTGGGGTGGGGGGGCATGCCCAGGTTTGCTAAGGGATTCTTTGGATGGGTCCGATGCCTGTTGATGTAAGGGGGTAGTAATGCTGCTGCTTATGAGGACGGGGGTAGAAGGATGTCCTCCATGCATTGATAGATAGGATGCTCTGCACAACGGCGCCTGAGTGCTCTGCAGCCAACTTCTACATGTTTATTTGGAGTTATGACTCCTTTTGTTTTTGGAGACATTGGGAATTCTAAGTGTCCAGCTAGTCTGAAAATGGGAGAGTTCCAGATCCATTTTTCAGGTGAGTTTTCCTGCCCAATCTTGTGCATTCTGTCTCCGAAACAATGGGTTAGTCAGTTTTAGCCAGAGAGACTGCTGGTGGGCTTAATTTGATAGCCAGCTGTAGAGGGAAGTATTGTGCATATGCAGGCCTTTGGTGTTGCACATGTGCATCAACGGTAGCAGGGGTCTGACAGATGGGGAGAGAGCTCAGCCACAAATAACTCCCTTTTTGCACCCCTGCAATTGTGGGCCAGTGGCCCAAGATGCAGTTCTTCCGTGCAACCCAGACTGATCGTGGCCCCCTCCTGGTGAGGCCATAAAGGCAAACAAGCCTGGACGATTGAACGCCAGGTTCGCTAAACACATTGAAATTTACATTAAATAAATTAATTGGCCTCTCGCTCATTTTGTGGCAGGTGTGAAAATGGGCACCATTTGCGCTAGCCACTTTAAGCCTGATTTTATAATGTTTTCCTGCATTAAAGAAGTAATAAAATTCTGTCCATTACATCAAGTTAACTAACTGCTGCTCTTTTTGTTGAATCTGTGGTGTGAGTTCTGACAACATCTTTGCAATTAGCACCATTATGGGAACTTAGGTCTTGCAAAGGTTTTCCTTTGTGTGCAGAGGTAGCTGGAACAGACTGCAGTGGCCATGTTATCTTGAAACTGCTGCAAGGCATCAGATGACTGGCTAAACTGTTTGTTATTTCAGCAATTCACCATTTTTAACAGAGAAAAGTCTAGTTGAGTACAGTATTTTCTGTCACATCTCGCTTGTGACACTTTGCAGCTTATTATTACTTTTCAGGTTCCCACTTTCAAGCCTGGCATTACATGGTGGTTAAATTAATATCTTTCAGTGATAGAACTAAGGTTTTCCATTCATCATTGTACCGTGCTCTTAGTTGAAATTGCTCAAACGTGACAATGTAAGCTATCTGCATTTTAATGTATATTTTTTAAAATTCTCAGCTCAACCATTCAAGTAGATGGTGCCACTTTACATGCTATTGAATCTGTCGTCATTGATTGGACACATCAAGTCAAAGATGTATTAAACAAGGATTCAGCACAAACTTTGCTGGATGGCTTGAACCCTTTGCCTAGAGAAGAGATTGATTTTTGGGACTTAAGACTGAAGGATCTAAAATGCCTTCATGAACAGGTGCTGATAATAATTATGTATTATTAGACAATTTTAAAAAGTATAAAACTATAAAATATAGAATATTCATGCTTTATTAATTTTTCAGAACCCTTTAAATCAACATTGTTACTTTAGAATGATAACTATGAGCAACTATTATAAAATGTTAATAAGATCAAATGTACCCAGCCTGTCTACAGGAATGAAAATCAACATTAACTTGATATAGAAGTAAAATGGCCTGATCAAGAGGCTATATTTTTTTCATTGATGTTGATTTTCATGTTGATAGTTTGTAACAGTGAAAGCATGCAGACCAGTTAAGTGATGTGCACTCATGTATTACAGAAGTATGTTAGTTTTTAACAAATGTAGTGATCAAGCAGGAATGTATAATTTGTGAGATAAATCATTACCTATTGTTTATAATTATTAAACAAGCAGCTTAGTGACACTGGTCCCATTATTGATGATAACTTGCCTCATCTAAAGCTTAAATATCTGCTATTCCTGAATATCCAAAGACAGGAAAAATGCGTCAGATTGCTTGATGGCACTGCACAGAGGTAATTAATAGCAAGGGATTGCTCCATGAAAATCTCACTAACCTGATCACATAATGAGGTTAGTTTTGTTTTTCATCAATGTTGATTTTCATGTTCATACTTAAGCAAAAAGAAAACTATGGGGTCAAAGGATAGAAAATATTTTGGAAGGTATGTGGAAGGAGTAGATCAAATAATAGAATTGTTCGTTTGTTAAGCAACTGATTTGCATTGGACATTCATTCCTTAATAATTGTTCAGGCAATTTTCAGCGGAGCTTGACCTGGTCATCATCTTTGTCCTCTTATTTGGTCCTTTCTTTTTTAATTCCTTGCACCCCTTCTTATTGTGGTTTAAGATGTAATACCAATAACATAATTGTAAAGGATACAGCAAATTACCATTAATCTGGAGACTAATTTGTGACTATATGAGGATTGCACAAAATTGAATCTCTTCAGGACTTTATTACGTTGATTCAAGGTATCTATGATTTGCCCATTGTGAATTCCGTTTCACCATACCTCTCATGGTATTGGACCTCTGCATTTGTTGCAAGGTTCCTGGCATGAATCAGATGTAAAGGGACTACTCCTGGTTAGAGCTCCTCTTATGATTCAAGGATGGTGGGGGCATTATTGTTTGGAAACTGGCCATTGATCTCCATTATTCATGGCACATGATCACAGTCTAGCTGAACATTGACAGTCAAGCTGAGGACCTCCTCTATAAATATTCTTTAGTGTGAAAAACACCCATTAACCACTGTTGTTTGTTTCTTTCCACTCAAATAATTTTGTATCCATGTTGCTATTGTCCCTTTTATTCCAGGAGCTATAACTTTGCTCACAAGTCTGTTATGCAACATTTTTATCAAATACCTATCAGCAGCCAAACCCTCATCAATTCCCTTTTTTATCTCTTTGAAATATTCCAGCAAGTTAATTAAACTTGACTTTCTCTCAAATAAGTCCATGACAGCTTTTCTTAATTAATCTGCATTTGCCCAAGTGATTCTTAATTTTGCTCCAGGTTATTGTTTCTATTTGTTTTATTGCTTTTTTTTTAGAAGCTTCTCTACCACCGAAGTTGAACTTTTAGTAACCTGTAGATGATGGGCTTCCCTTTATCATTTTTTGAACAAGGGTATACATTGCAATTTTCCAGACTTCTTACACCATTTTGGAGTCTAACGAAGAGGAAAAAGTTATGGTCAGCACTTTTGCGCTTTCCGTTCTCACTTCCCCAACTATCATCGGATGCACTTCACTTTATCCTTGTGTCTTATCAACTTTAAGTACTGACAGGTTATCTTGTACGTCCTATTTTCCCATATCAATTTTAAACCCTTCAAGTGACAATTACTTCCTCTCTCATCATGACCTGCGCAGCAACAATCTCAGCTGAATAATAGTTCTGCTTGTGCAAAAAAAGACAGATGCAAAGTATTCTTTTAATACCTCAATTATGCCCTCTTCTCCACACTTAAATCCCCTTGTTGATACATATCTGGCTCCTCTCAAATGCACTTTCTATTATTTACATGCCTGTAGAAGACTTTGGAATTCCCTTCATGTCAGCTGCCAATTTCTTTCATATTGTCTCTGCTTCTCTAAATTGATTTTTCATTGTCCCTCTGAACTACCTATACTCAGTCTGCTTCTCAGCTGATTTGTCCATTTGTTATTTGTCTTCAGTACACTAACCTGCTTGCTAGGTTCAGTGTTAATCATTACACTCTTTGTTTTTAAGACAGCTGATTTGGTTGCTGATGAGTCCATTGTCCTTTTCATTCCTTAATATATCATGGACATATGACATATACCTTTGATGATCAACACTGAACCTAGGAAGCAGGTTGGTGGATTATTACCTCAAACTCTATGCAATGGACAATGTCACTGAAGAATCTCTCAACACCATTTCCAAATTTTCCTGATAAAGGAGTAGAGAATGAGCTCATTATAGCAGAGCTCAGCAAGGCCATTGATTATCTCGCCAATGGTAAAGCCTTAGGAAACAATGGCATATTCCACCTGAATTATTAAAGTGGAAAACCATCACTGCTGCACCGTCTCCACAACCTCTTATGTCTTTGTTGATTTGAAACATTTTGTGCCTCAAGAAATGTGAGATGCAAATAAAGTCACATAATACAAAAACAAAAGGGATTGCAGAGACTCAATAATGGAGACTGTTGGCTCCATTTCAGTCTATTAAGCCTCTGTTTTGACTGATTTCCGCACAAAATTGCCCTAAATTTGTTCTGAGTCCAGATGAGATACCCTCAAATTGTTATAATCCTGAGTGAGGAGGAACAGACTTCATATACAATATCCTTGGTTGATCACAACAAAGTTAATATAAAAAGGATCTCTTCCCTGAAGAATACCTTTCCTGGTCCAAATGTAGTAATGTTTTAAAAAGACAGAATTTAACTGGCCTTTTCTTAAAGAAAGTTTATGTGAGGGAAAAACAAGCATGTATACTGATCAGAAATGAGTCAGAAAATAAAAGTTAAAAATGACATCAGTCTTTGGCTGTTCCATGAGGAGAGTAGATGGTGAAATAGAACATAGAACATTACAGCGCAGAACAGGTCCTTCGGCCCTCGATGTTGCGCCGACCAATTAGAACAAGCAGTGACCCTGTAACCTAAACCATTCCCTTTTCATCCATAAACTTATCTACTAACCTCTTAAACGCATCTACAACTGACGCAGGCAAGGCATTCCATACCCTTACCACCCTTGGTTAAAGAACCTACCTCTGACATCTGTCCTAAAACCACCACCCCTTAATTTAAAGCTGTGTCCCCTCGTGCTCGCTTTCTCCATCCTAGGAAAAAGGCTATCATTGTCCACCCTATCTAAACCTCTAATCATCTTATATGTTTCAATAAGATCTCCTCTTAGCCGCATTCTTTCTAACGAAAACAACTTCAAATCCCTTAGCCTCTCTTCATGGTGCAGTTTTTAAGCTGGTTGATTCTGATAACATTGACTTTGCATTTGAACAGTTGGTTTGGAAATTCTTGGTTCTACAGGTTCCCTTTTGAACAATGGCTTTGTTGACTTGTGACATGCTTTTAGCAGTCAAGAAGTGAGTTTATTTTTACCCTACAAGCTCAGGAATGCTTAATGGATGTTGTTCAACTATGACCTTCATAATGCACAATAGAAATAGAATACCTGACTAATACAAAGAAACCAGGGTTGTAGTTAATTTTTAACCCTTTTCCTGTATATTCATTGAAGGGGAAAAACACATATGTGTTTTACATAAGAACATAAGAAATAGGAGCAGGAATAGGCCATCCTGCCCCCTGAGCCTGCCCCGCCATTCAATAAGATCGTGACTGATCTGCAGTGGTTCAGTATCACTTTCCTGCTTTTTCCCCATAACCCTTAATTCCCTTGTCAATCAAAAACCTATCCACTGTTGACTTAAATAGATTCAGCGAGGAAGCCTCCACCACTTCAACAGGCAGAGAATTCCAAAGATTCATCACCCTTTGCGTGAAGAAATGCCTCCTCCTCTGCACACACCCCCCCCATCTTGAGGCTGTGCCTTCTCGTCCTGCTATCTTTGTTAAGCGGGAAAAGTCTCTCAATCTCTACCCTGTCCATCCCCTTCATTATCTTATACATCTCTATAAGATCCCCCAGCCTTCTAAACTCCAAAGAGTACAAACCTAGCCTATTTAGTCTCTCCTCATAATCCAACATCCTCATCTCTGGTATCAGCCTAGTGAACCTTCTCTGCACCCCCTCCAAGGCCAATATATCCTTCCTCGAATGCAGCGACCAAAACTATACAGAGTACTCCAGCTGCAGCCTCACCAGTACCCGATACAGCTGGAAAAGTACTTCCCTACTTTTATATTCTATACCCCTAGCTATAAAGACCAACATTGCATTTGCCTTCTTAATCACCTGCTGCACCTGCATACTGTGTTTTTGCAATTCGTGCACAAAGACCCCCAGGTCCCTCTGCACCATCGCATGCTGCAGCTTTTCGCCATTTAAATAGTAATCCTTCCTACCATTATTCTTACCAAAGAGAATAACCTCACACTTGATAACACTATACTCCATCTGCCAAGTCCTCGCTCACTCACTCGACCTATCCAGATCCCTCTGCAGGCTTTCTACACCCTCCAAGCAATTTGCTTTTCCACTCATCTTCGTGTCATCAGTAAATTTCGTCACCCTGCACTCAGCCCCTTCCTCTAGATCATTTATGTAAATGGTAAATAATTGAGGTCCCAGCACTGATCCCTGGGGCACTCCACTAGTCAGCTGCCAATCAGAATAGCACCCATTAATACCTACTCTCTGCTTCCTATCAGACAACCAATCCTCTATCCAATCTAATACCCTACCCTTAACTCCCTGCATCCTAACCTTCTGCAGCAATCTTTTGTGAGGCACCTTATCAAATGCCTTTTGGAAATCCAAAAACACCACATCCACCGGTTCCCCACTATCTACTGCACTAGTCACTTTCTCATAGAACTCCAATAAATTCGTCAAGCACGACTTCCCCTTCACGAATCCATGCTGCATCTGCTTGATCAAACAGTTCGTATCCAGGTGCCTCGTTATTTCTACTTTGACTACAGATTCAAGCATTTTTCCAACTACAGACGTTAAACTAACCAGCCTATAATTCTCTGCCTTCTGTCTGCTACCTTTTTTAAACAGTGACCTAACGTTAGCCGTTTTCCAATCTTGCGGCACTTTCCTGGAGTCTAATGAATTCTGAAAAATAATTACTAGGGCGTCCGCTATCACCTCTGCCATTTCCTTGAGGACCCTGGGATGCATTCCATCCGGTGCTGGGGACTTATCTACCCTCAGCCCCGTTAACCTATCAAGCACCACCTCTCTAGTGACTGTAATCTCATCAAAGATGTCATCTCCTGCCACCCTTCTATCCTTAATTTCAGGCAAGCTATTTACGTCCTCCTCCGTAAAGACCGACACAATATACTTAATCGAGGTCTCAGCAAATATCCTTATCGTCCACCACTAAATCCCCCTCTCATCCTCCAAGGGTCCAACATTAATTCTGGCCACCCTCCTATTCTTTATATATTTATAAAACCTTTTACTTCCTTCCTTCTGTTATTTCGAGCTAGTTTAACCTCATTTTCTATCTTTCCTTTTTTTAATCACTTTCATTCTTTGTTGTTGTTTAAAACTTCCCCAATCCTCTGATCGCACACTATTTTTAGCCTCAGCTTTTAATTTAATACTCTCCTTAATTTCCCTTGAGAACCACGGCTGATTTTTCCCTTCTCCTACAGTCCTTCTTCACCATCGGAATATATTTCTGCTGAGTACTGAAAAAGATCTCTTTAAAAATCCTCTACTGTTCCTCAGCCGTCCTACCAACCAATGTACTCTTCCAATCCACAGTCGCCAATTCCTCTCTCATCCTAACATAGTTCCCTTTGTTCAAACATAGTACACAGGTCTGGGACGCTACTACCTCATCCTCCATCTGCATCATAAATTCTACCATACTATGATCACTCGTTCCTAGAGGATCCCTCATATGAATATTCCTAATTCTACCTGCCTTATTACATAGTACCTTATTACAAGAAAGCTTGCTGTCTCGTCGGTTCTGTAACATACTGTTCAAGGAACCCACCCCGATAGCGTTCTAAGAACTCTTCCTCCAGCCCACAGTGTCGCCCAGTCAATATGCAGATTGAAATCTCCCGTTACTAACGCCATTCTGTTTTTGCACGCATCTCTTATTTGTTTATAGCCCCCCCCCCCCACCTCAAAGTTGTTGTTTCGGGCCTATAGACCACACCCACTAGCATCTTCTTCCCCTTACTATTCTTCATCTCCACCCACATGGATTCCACATTTTGCTCCTTATGACCTATATCCTCTCTTACTACCACCCTGATACTATCCTTAATCAACAGAGCCACTCCACACCCTTTTTCCTCCTGTCTATCCTTCCTAAACACCTGATAGCTCTGGACATTCATTTCTCAGTCCCTGTCCCCCTGCAACCCCGTTTCTGTAACAGCCACTAGATCATATCCATTTGTGCCAATTTGCGCCATCAGCCATTCACTTTGTTCCAATGCTTCATGCATTCAGGTAAAGTGCCTTTATACTAGCCTTTGCCTGGAGGACTTTATTTGCTGAAATGCTACTAGTCTTACTCATGCCCCCTACTCCTCTAATAGGCAGAACATCCTCAACATTCATCTGCACACATACCTTTTCCTTTACTCCAGATTTTTTAATTTCCCCTACTCCTGCACCCTCCCCTCTGCAAATTAGTTTAAAGCCCTATCTACAGTTCTAGTTATACAATTCGCCAGGACTCTGGTCCCTGCATGATTCAGATGTAGACCATCCCATCTGCCCCAATACTGGTGCCAATGCCCCATAAACCCAAACCCATTCCTTCCACACCAATCCTTGAGCCACAGATTCATCTCCTTAATCCTACATACCCAATGCCAATCTGCGTGTGGTTCAGGTAGCAAACCTGGGATAGCCACCTTGTCAGTTCTACTCTTTAATTAGGCATCCAGATTTTCGTATTCCCTCTGCAGATCCTTAGTTCCTATTTTGCCTCTATCATTGGCCCCCGCATGAACCACAACAATTGGATTCTTCCCCTCCCACTCTAGGTTCCTCTGTAGCCCAGACGTGACATCCTGGACTCTATCACCAGGCAAGCAACGCACCCTTTGGTGTTCTTTATCCTTGTCACAAAGGGCAGTGTCTATGCCTCTAACCACACTATCTCCAATAACCACTACATTACTCTTTATTTCTCCTGCTCTGGCTTCTGTCTGCACCACCGTGCCGTGGGCAGTTTGCTCGTTAACCTCGCAGCCCTCATTTTCACTCGCACTGGCAGCAAGAATCTCAAATCTGTTGTGCAGATTCAGGGGCTGAGGCTTTTGGGTCCCCCTCCTCCTCCCTCCCCTCACCAACCCTCTCCTTCCTTCCTCCCTCCCCTCACCAACTCCCTCCTTCCTCCCTCTCTTTCTCCCTTCACCAACCCCCCTTCCTTCCTCCTCTCACCAACCCCCCTCCTTCCCTCTCACCAACCCTTTCTTCCTCCCCTCCTCCCATCACCAACCGCCTCCTTAATCCCCCCCGCTCCTCCCCCCTACAACCCCCCCCCTTGAACCAGCAGTTCAGAGGTAGTCACCCCAAAACTACTTTCTTTAAACTCGCACCCTATCCACAGTCTGGGATATAACTATGGAGCTGGTTACTGCTGAGATGGTAATCTGCTTCTGAACTAGTTGGGTAAGGAGTAGGACTTCCAGCAAGTGGTTACTTTACAGAGTCAGCCAATTGTTATGTCCCTTTTTAAAAAAAAACATGATGTTGAACTAAGTTTTCAATATATACATGTATAATTCAGGGGGTGTGATCCATTGTCATGATACCTCAAGCCAATTAGCTTTCCTCTGATCTCTTTTCTCATGTGCAGTAAGTGCAATGTTATAAATGGTGATGTGTAGATGATCCCACTTCGACACTGAACTCTACTCGAGTGTTATTGCATGAAAGAGGTATCTACCTGTAAGTATAAGGAAAGGTAGTTGCTTACATTGCTATGACCAGATTGCACACCTTAGCATTGTGTTTGTATCCTGAGTCTCAGAATGGTTTCAGAGCTGATAGATCAAGACTTGACATGATTTTCTCCCTTCAGCAATTTCAGGAAAAATGTCAAGCATAGCACAGATTGTGGTATGTTATCTTCGTAGACGTCACTAAAGCTCTTGGATTTTTCAGCAGAGATAGACTCTCTGAGAGATAAACTGTGGGCAGCACAGAGGCACAGTAGTTAGCACTGCTGCTTCACAGCACCAGAGACTCGGGTTTGATTCCCAGCTTGGGTCATTGTCTATGTGGAGCTGGCACGTTCTCTCCATGTCTGCATGTGTTTCCTCCGGATGCTCTGGTTTCCTCCCACATTCTGAAAGACGCGCTGGTTATGTGCATTGACCCAAACAGGCATCAGACTGTGGCAACCAGGGGAATTTCTCAGTAACATCATTGCAGTGTTAATGTAAGCCTTATTTGTGACTAATAAATAAATAAAATTTCACTTTAAACTGCTGTGGAAAATAGGCTACCTTCCCAGACTCCTGTGCATTATTTTTTTCTTTCTACGAATACACGTAATTGTATTCATAGAATACATCCGAATTGCAATTTGGATATAAGAACTAAGAGCAGGAGTAAGCCATCTAGCCCCTCGAGCCTGTTCCACTATTCAATAAGATCACAGCTAATCTTTTTGTGGACTCAACTCTACTTACCCATCCACTCATCCTTTATTCCTTTTACCTTTAATTCCTTTATTGTTCAAAAATTTTTCTGTTCTTGCCTTAAAAACATTCAATGAGGTAGCTTCAACTGCTTCACTGGGCAGGAAATTCCACAGATTCACAATCCTTTAAAGCTCCTCCTGACCTCAGTCCTAAATCTGCTTCCCCTTATTTTGAGGCAATGCCCGCCAGTTCTTGTTTCACCTGCAGTGAAAACAACTTCCCTGCTTCTATCTTATCTATTTTCCTCATGATATGTTTCTATAAGATCTCCTCTCATTCTTCTGAAATCTACCATGTATAGTTCCAATCTATTCAGTCTCTCCTCATAAGCTAATCCTCTCAATTCCAGAATCAACCTAGTGACTCTCCTTTGTATCCCCTCCAGTGCCAGTGTGTTCTTTCTCAAGAAAGGAAACCAAAACTGTCTCCAGGTGTGACCTCACCAACACTTTATACAACTGCAACTCACTGTTTTTTAAACTCCATCCTTCTAGCAATGAAGGACAAAATTCCATTTGCCTTCTGGATTACTTGTTGCACCTGCAATCCAACTCCTTGTGATTATTGCACAAGGATACCCATGTCCCTCTGCACAGTAGCATGCTGCAATTTTTTTAGTATTTAAATAATAGCCTATTTTGCTGTTATTACTATCAAAATGGATGACCTCACATTTACTAACATTGTTCTCCATTTGCCAGACCCTTTCTGACTCACTTAGAATATCTACATCCCTTTGCACTCTTTCTGTGTTCGCTGCTTGCTTTGCTGTGCCACTCATCTTAGTGTCATCTGTGAATTTTGACATACTACACTTGGTCCCCAACTCCAAATCATCCATGTAAATCATGAACAATTGCGGTCCCAACACTGACCCCTGAGGCACACCATTAATCATTGATCGCCAACCTTCAAAGTACCCATTTACCCCCACTCTTTGCTTTCTGTTAACCAATTCTCTACTCCTGCTAATACATTATCTGTGACATCCTGCACCTTTATCTTATGCAGCAGTCTTTGGTGTAGTACCTTGTCAAATGCCTCCTCGAAATCCAGAGACACCACATCCACAAGTTCCCCATTGTCCACTGCACATGTGATGTTCTCAAAGAATCCCACCAAATTAGTCAAACATGACCATCCTTTCGTGAATCCTTGCTGTGTCTTACCAATGGGACAATTTATATCCCAGATGTCTCGCTATTCTTCCTTGAGGATAGATTCAAGCATTTTCCTTACTACAGAAGTTAAGCTAAGCTGCCTATAGGTACCCGCCTTTTGTCTTCCTCTTTTTTTTAAACAGTTTGCTGTTTTCCAGTCTGCGGGAAACACCCCAGAGTCCAGCCAACGTTGATAAATTACTGCTAATGCATTTGTTATTTCTCCTGCCATCTCTTTTGGTACTCTGGGATGCATTCCATCAAAACCACAAGACTTGTCTACCTATTAGCCCCATTAGCTTACCTCTTTTGTGGTGATAGTTTCTAGGTCCTCATCTGTCTTCCTGTCATCAATTTTTGGCATGTTATTTGTGGCTGTGAAGATTGACACAAAATACCTGTTCAATACCTCAGTCTTTTCTCATTTCCAGTTATGACATCCCCTTTCTCATACTCTAAAGGATCAGTGTTTACTTTAGCCACTCTTTTTCATTTTATATATTTGTAGAAACTTTTGCTATCTTTTTATATTCTGAGCTAGTTACTCTCATAATCTATCTTACTTTTCTTTATAGCTTTTTTCGAAGCTTTCTGGTGATCTTTAAAGATTTTCCAATCCACTAGGTCCTCACTAATCTTTGCTACTTTGTATCCACCAGGTGAATATTTTTCACTTTATCTATGCTTGCCATAGAACAATCTTTACCTTCTACCATCATGGAATTCGAATGTGAAACTTCTCTTAAGGGGATGCTACCTTAACTGAAAAAAAAAATTACAAATCAAAATGTGATGAAGAAGGTTGATAATGCACACCAGTCTTTACAGTGTCCACGAAGCATAAAAGGCCTCGACAGTACCACTGGCCTCTGCATACTCCCTCTTCAGAGCATCCAGCTGTGAATGTAGCCATGGTAGAGGGATAGGCAGTTGGGTCAGACAACTTCCTCTGTTGTCCACTGGCTGGTCCTGTTGATGGCAAGTTTGGGCAGGCTCAGACTCAAGTTCTCCTTCTCTCCTTCTCCCAACTCCCTGCACTGAATGTCCTTGGATCAGGAATATGGTTCTAACAAAAGGTTTATTAAATAACTGAAAAAGGAGTGCAGTCTAAAGCATCCTATATAGAACAAATAACAAAGAAAATTTGGCCCTCCAAGCCTGCAATGATGCTGCATAACTGAATTAAAACATTCTATTCTTAAGTGTACCACATTCCCCTATTTCCATTCTATTTATGTATTTCTCAAGAAGCCCCTTAAAAGTTACTATTGTGTCTGCTTCCACTATCTCCCCTGGCAGCTAGTTCTAGGCACCCACCATCTGCTGTGTAAAACAAATATACTCATGGCCATCGATTCTGGGCCTCAAAAACTGCAGACATCTTGGAATTTGTGAACTGATGCAATCTACAGTTGTATGAGACGTCTGTGTGCCACACCATTCATCTTAGGTCCCTGATGACAAGGAGGATGACTCCTGTGTAGAAGGACTTCCATTGGGGATTTCCAGTACTGGATGGTCACAATGTATGCCAAGGCATATCTAGGTAGCGGGCCAGGGCAAGGAAGTAAAGGGTGTGCAACAGTAGTCCATACAGGAAATCCCACGGTGTTGTGCAAAAAAGTGGAGGATAATTTCCATAAAGCAACTCAGTTTTTGGGGCACCAGCTCCTGAGGGCAGGGTTTGGGGCTTGGGGGTCAATGTGAAATTGCACCTGAGTAGGGTTGTGCTCAGGTGGTTGTCCATTGCACACCTGGACATCATCAAGTCCTCATATGCATTGGGGCTGAGCATGATCATTTTGAGGTCATGGATAGCTTTGGCCATGGATTGGATGTGCACTGCTGCACTATGTGCTAATTCGTAAAGTATGATGCAAGCCATTCTTCTGCAATCCAGCACTTCCCAGATCCTAGTCACCCTGGTAGTCACAGCCTGTCTCTTGCCAGCCACTGGAAATGGTATTAGTGGAAATGTGGTTTCCTGAGCAGCGGCTCCCTGAAGACAGCCAGTACTCCAGATGGATGAGAGATGGGGTGCAAAGCAACCATGGTCCAGACTTTGAGTAGATGTTGGTAAAAGACAGGCTGCAAGGAGTTACAAAGACTGTGGAAGGGAGCTTAACGTCGTAATTCAGGTCATGCACTTGGCAGAAATGTACACCACCAGGGCATACTAAAACTTTTTAGCTCACCCATGTCTGTCACAGGGCGATTATTATCATCTACTATGGTGGAATTCAAGCATGGAATTCCAGAGCATTGCCATAGGTTTGTGTGAACCTATTTTGGGTGAAAACAATTAATCAATTAAAATAAATCAAACAAACTGAGGGACGCATTGAAGGGACAGCATCATAAAGGAAACTAGTTTTAACAAACGATAAATCACAAATAAAACTTCAGACAATTCAGACATGATTAAGTGTATCAATAATGCGTCCAAGTCCATGCAGTGCTCACTGAGTATGGAAGACCTTTATGGTGCCAGTCGACACTGCATGCTCCCTCTCCATGAATGTCCAGCCACAAATGTAGCCCTGGTAGGGGGACAGTTAGTCGGGTTGGACAGCTCCTTTGATCACCTATTTCCTGGATCTGTTGATGACCAGCTTTGCCAGGCTCAGGAGTAGGATCACAAGGAAGTCCTCCTCCTTTCCCACTCCCCTCCTCACCAGGTGATGAGGCACCTAAATAAGAGTGTCAGTTTTAGCTGTTCAAATGAAGATTTGTGTTTATACCTTGAAATGGAGGTATGAGTGGAATTGTAAAATAGATTATAAAACGTAAAAACGTTTGGAACTGTGGGAAATTCTCTTTAGAGGAAAAAACATTAGTAATTAATTAAAAACAGGAAAATAAATTGATTCTCCATACTTATATTGTAATGTTCTATGACATGCTTAACTTCTATAGATTTATATGTAAATTTAAAATATTTTTTGTCATTCCTTTCGGAAAAAATTTGCATGTTCTATACTTTGGTCAGCCTTCACTGGGCCCACTAGCCGCTAGTGGAAATGCCAATGGCATATTGAATTATGCGCTGAGCCTAAAATGGGATTCTTGTCTGGCAGCAAACCCATCACAATGTTCTTGGCCCATTCTGCCGGCCTTGAGCAGATTCCTGCCTGCCACACCTGAGCACACCCCTACTCAGGTGCAATTTCACATTGACCCCCAAGCCCCAAACCCTGCCCTCAGGAGCTGGTGCCCCAAAAACTGAGTTGCTTTATGGAAATTATCCTCCACTTTTTTGCACAACACCGTGGGATTTCCTGTATGGACTACTGTTGCACACCCTTTACTTCCTTGCCCTGGCCCGCTACCTAGGTATGCCTTGGCATACATTGTGACCATCCAGTAGTGGAAATATTTAATTAAAAAATGACATTCCAATCTCTGTAAAGCAGGGCTGCTGACGTGTTTTGCACAAACTTAAATGCTAAAGATGGGAGAATACCACCTGACAGGCATTGTTAACACTCCAGTTTTCCACTGGTGGGAGTGTTTACTCTCATGTGAATTGTGCGCTACCTATCAAAGAGAAGTATTATTGTAAAGCATATAACTTCTTAAAAATCATTTAAAAATGTTTCTGTATTTCAGTTGTGGATGCCTAAAGTACGCAAAATTTATGAAGTTCTGGAAAAATCCAAGAGCAGTTATTGGCCAGCTCTGAAAACCCTTCATGAGGACATTAGGGCAGGTACTAACAATGTAACAGGATTTTACTTCTGCAATTCTATGCTGATTGATAAATACATGCATTATATTTATGGAAATTTATATTGTCATTGGTTAAATTTCAATGTTGTGAAATAAGAGTAGTTGATAACTGATTAACTCTAAATTTATTTTCTATTGTGTGCTATTTCTATTAAATGTAGGACTGGAAGAGGCAAGTGATATTGTTTTGTACCTGATACCTCTCAAGTCCTTAATAGAGGATTTAGAGCAAACAGAATATATAGAGGTAAGCAAATAATTTTTTTAGGGGGTGAGTCATAGGAAAATCAAGGTACATCAATATTCCTTTCAACAATGTGTTGGGTGATGTCAGTTGTGGGAGGCAACTGGCTTCCCATAAACTAAAACTTAAGTTAATCCTGGTTTAATCACTATTGCAACAGATCTAAAGCACCCTATATAATCAGTTAATTGTCTTTTTTAGCGAGCAATGTTTCTCCAAGAATATTATTTTATTAAGACCAGATACAGACTGTATTTTAGTAATTAAACCCTACATTTCACTTCTGTCACCACCATGGCCCACTAACTTAAAATCCTCCAATTTATTAAGCTCACCAATTCCAGGTTTGATTTGGTGTGAAATACTATGACCTCTTGAACATCCTCTTTCTTTTACTTTCATCATTAGTGGCTGTGCTTTCACCTGTATTCAGCCCAATGCTCTGGACTTCCCTCAATAAGCTTTGCGTCTTCCTTTACCTCCTCTCTCCCTTACGATCATCCTTAAGTTTAACTCTTTAGACAAGTGATCATCAGTTATGTCTATTCTTGGTGTTAGGCTTTGTTTGATAACACACCTATGAAGTACCCTTGAACATTTTGTTATATGAAACTGATATATGCATGGAAGTAGTATGAATATATAAATGCAACATGTGCCAATAATAGGTGATTCAGTATATTTAAAAGCCTTACTTGTCTGTGTGAATTATTTTATTCTATCTGAAGGTTAAGCTTATCACTTAAATCACACGATTTAAGAGCGTTTCAAAGGTGGCAGACAACTTGACTGCTTACCGAAGATGACAGGTTGGTTAAGAGGGTCAGCAACAGTTAACTGGGAAACAACATGCTTTTTCATGTTGACACAGTCACATAATATAGACTGTTGGATTTATGGAGACTGAAGAACAAAAATTGAGGTCAATATATTGGAACAACACAATGCCATGATGTTAGCTGACAAGTCTGGACAAGACATTAAAGTGTGAGTGAACTTTTGAGAAGTTGGTAAAATGCAACGGACTTATCCTTTGGATTATTGGCTGTCTTTAGCCAAATAGTTACAGAAACTGGTTTACAATGGACCTATAGACATTTTGACTTTCGCGTAGAATTCTAAAGGACTGGCACAAAGAAATTCCATTCTGCCACAATGCCTAGTTAATGGGTGAAATTTGGATCCCTTTGTCAATGGCTAAGTCATCAGAGACCACTTGTAAAGATCATAAAAAACATAAATTAGGTTTCTGGTAAGAGACATTTAACAAGCCACGTTTTTGGAGAAATAAGAGAGAAACTTCCAGACGAACAGAGGAATTTGATCCTGTCTAAAATCCATCAGTAGGTAGAGAATTCAGACTGGCTTTTACCTTTTTGGGAAAACCTGATTTGGTTCTTCATAGGGGTTCTTTTGCACCTCAACTAGAGTGTAACAAGAGAATGCTGTTACAGTAAACCATTGTAAATCTGTCTTGATAATTCTCCAGATTCCTCCTTTAGTAGACCAAAAAAAAAGCAAAGGATGCAGCATTTAAAAAAGTTGTCTTGAGTGAAACAAGTGGGACAGTGATTGTTTGGACTTATAAATCTAAGTAACTGTGCATGTGGTGTGTGTGACCATGCTCATGTACATGGGGGTGTGCATGTGCGTTTGTGTGTGTGCGCACAGTTGGGAATACTTTTTGGATATTTAGTGATAAATGTTTATGAAAATACCTGTCATTTATATGTTACTGACAAGTCACAGCACTTGGGGTTAAAACACTTTAAGAACAAATCTATGTTCAGTCAATTGAGAAGTGGAAAAGGGAGCGAACAATCCTACCACCTCTCTCCTGTCTGTTGCTATGTGTAGAGTATGCACATATCAATAGGAATTGCCAGAAAATATTACTGGGAGCTTTTAACTTAAGAAAAAATTACACCGATACTATATTGCTAGCATTCTGCTGTTGAGTTGCAAACTGGTACACGCAGTTGCTTCTGAGCTAGTGAGCAATTCTGTTGCAATATGCTCATAATTCATTGAGTTTTCATTTCCACAGATACTTGCTGAAAATCTCCAAACTGAACTCATCCACGACTGGGATTCCCTGGTGCTGCTGCAGTGAATGGAGTTTTGGCTGAACACCATACTTCCATTCTTGCTAGTGGGGAACGACAAACACGATTGGAAAATCCCATTCATAGATTTCCCTATTCTTTGAAAGAAGTTCAATGTCTTTGTGTAAGGCAGTATCCAAGTTGATCAATCATTCTCTCTTTTTAACCTGCTCAGGCTTAAAATTTTTCTGCGCTCAATTGGGTTATGATCCTATTAGGCACAATTAACGTAAAGAGAAATTTGAACATTTTGCTTTAACCAATAGAATTATGCAACAAAATTTTGTTTACAAACAAACTTTATTTATATAACAGATGTAAACAAAATGAAGACTATTAACAATAATATGGTTTCTAATTACGTGTATTAAGTACTCAGATCTACTTCTCATCCTCCTCAAGAATTTTCTCATAAGACAGACAATTTTTAAAAGTTGTTCAACTTCTGTAGGAAATGTAAGTATGCCACAATTGTCTGGAAACCATCTTTAATTTGCATCAAATCCAGCTCTTTGCAAACATAAAGGAGTAAATTCTCCCTTTAGCAGCGCAGCAGGCGGGGAAGTTCAGCGGAGGCAGTTTCATGGGCTCACTGCTGGATGCCACGGCCTCTGCTCATCTTCAGTTGCTGGATTTTCAGCACTATCAGCTCCGTGATAGACATCTGTGCAGAGCTGCATAAATTATTTAAATATTAATTTTAATGTAATTTAAATATCATTAGCAGATCTGGAACTGACATCCCTGAGCCTGCTTGACTCCCCAACCCAGCTCTCTTCCCCGTCCCCCTGCCAGAAGTGTTTCACTCCAGCAAAGTTTACAGTAGCTCCCCATTAGTGGGGAGCTAGCGGCCTGACCATGTTGGACTGAAGAGGGAACATCAAGGCCCCTGTAGAGTGTTGGGGCTGCCCCTGGGCATTGCCACCTATACAGTGCCAGCCTGACTCCCTAGCACTGCCCAAAGGGGATTGGTAGGGGCTTTGGTGTCACTCTATATAGAGGATCCCGAACAGAGAGAGACAGGCCAACAATCAGGGCTGGGCATTGGGTTGGGGGAGGTGTGGGGGAACAATCTGCTGATGGAGGGTGGTCAGAACTGCTGGTTGGGGGGTTGGGTCAGGACATTAGAGAAGGAAGGGGGTGGGAGAGCAAGGCAGGCAATCAAGGTTGGGGAGGGTGGTTGTTGAAGCTAGCCTGTACATTGTCATGGAGCCAGTGATTGGGTCATGGGGGGTTGGAGGGGACAGCATTGTGGGAATTGTGGGGCTGACCAGCAGTGCAGGGCTACTGCGCATGCATTGGTCTTGGCGTTGACAGATCTGCACAATTGCAGTGGCCCACTCAGCGTTATGGTGCTGCTCCTTTGGTGGAAATCGGCTCTGCCCTCAGCATTTTAATGTGAATCTCCTTACTGCAGTAGTCCATAGAGTGTAGGAGATTCTTTTGGAAACCTGCTGAAAAACCAGCAGGATTTACTCCAATTTTCATGCGATTTTAGAATTTTTTTGGGACAATCGCCCCCAAAATTTTCATTCAATTATTGATCATGGTTGCCTTGGCCCCTTTATTCTAGATACTTCCCCAGTGCTTACAAGCTAATATACTTTTCGCTTTCTTTTACATAATCCTCTATGAGTCACACTAGATTGGCCCAGTAGTTTCAGTCCAGGGAATCTTCCATTTTCTGTTCCCTCACAAAACTCAAACTGAGATTGTGGCTGAAATTCCTCTTTGTGGCGGGCGAATGTAGAAATTGGGATGATAATTTCTGGTCCTGGAGCATCTGCAGCCAATGGATCTCACCCAAAGCCTCATTCATGTTCCACATAGAGTCATAGAGGTTTACAGCATGGAAACAGGCCTTTCAGCCCAATTTGTCCATGCCACCCTTTTTTTTAAACCCCTAAACTAATCCCAATTGCCCCCATTTGGCACATATCCCTCTATACCCATCTTACCCATGTAACTATCCAAATGCTTTTTAAAAGATAATATTGTACCCACCTTTACTTCTACCTCTGGAGCTTGTTCCAAATACTCACCAATTTCTGTGTGAAGAAATTGCTGCTCTGGACACTTCTGTAATTCTCTCCTCTCACCTTAAAGCTATGCTCTCTAGTTTTAGACTGCCCTACCTTTGGGAAGAGATATTGACTGTCTGGCTGATCTCTCATTATTTTATAGACCTCTATAAGATCACCCCTCAAACTTCTACGCTCCAGAAAAAAAAGTCTCAGTCTATCCAGCCTCTCCTTATGACTCAAACCATCAATCCCCGTAGCATCCTAGTAAATCTTTTCTGCATTCTTTTTAATTTAATATCCTTTCTATAATAGGGTGACCAGAACTGCACACAGAGGTTTTTCATGGGCATCCCAGGGAGTCCTCATGACCGTAGACCATCTCTGCAGCTGACAGTCCGGTCCGCGAATGTGGAGTCACCTGCATGTGAAACAATGCCAAGGGCAATACCTTTAGCCAATTTAACCCAGTTTCTTCTGTCAATTCTGATAATTTTTTTTTAAAGTCCTGTTGGCTTGCGGGTGATTTGCGCAGAGTAGTTGTTGTTTAATTATGAATGCTTCGCACAGTTCAGTATTGATCCGGGCCACAAAATGTGGTCCATTATCTGAGCTCACAATTTTGGGTATCCCAAAACGAGGAGTAGCTTCTGTCAACAATAATTTCACCACCGTATGTGCAGTACAATTCCTGGTGGGGAAGTCTTCAATCCATTTATTAAACACTTCGATTGCTATAAATATTGTTCATTAACAATGTACTTTTGGTAATTCAATAAAATTAAGCTGTATACAGGCAAAAGGGCCATCTGGTAAGGGAGTGGTTCCGGGAGGGCAGTTAATACCTTTACCCTTATTATTTCTCATGCAAATAAGGCATCGATGCAGACCGCGTTGGTGCTGCTGTATTCAAATCTGATGCCACCAAGTTTTTGGAAGTAGCTGTACCATTCCCTTCTTGTCAATATGGGTACAAGAATACAAATAGTCAATAAGTACTGGCAATAAAGAATTCGGAATGCAAACTTGACCAACTGGAGTAAGCCGGAAGTCCCATGCCAAGGAGTACAGATACCCCATTGACTTCCATAGTGTGCACTCAGAATCGAAAGCATCCCTCTGTAAATGTTGAATATCAGATCTCTGGCATGCCCTTCATTCCCTAATGCAGGTACACGATTTAGAGCTTGATTACCCCCAGTGGGAACAATCACAAAGGCCGATGCAGCTGTTGCCATGGCAGCTGAATCAGCACGGGCATTCCCTAATTGCATAGGAGTGTCCTCCTTCGTATGTGCAACACAATTAGTAACAGCCAGTTGACAAGGAAGCTGAATAGCATCGAGGAGATTTTTAACCCAAACCATTGAGAATTTTCCCCTTGACTTCCATTGACTTTAGTTTTGCTTGGGCTCTGATGCCACTCTTGGTCAAAAGCTGCCTTGATGTTAAGTGCAGTTATTTTCACTTCATCTCTGGAGCTTAGATTCGTGTCCATGTTTGGACCAAAGTTAAATTGAAGCCAGGAGTTGAGTGGTCTTGGCAGAACCTAAACTGAGCATCATTATTGTTAAATAAGTGCCACTTGATAGCACTAGCAATGATAGCTTCCATATTTTACAGATCGTTGAGAGTAAACTGATGGCGTAATAATTGGCAGGGTTGGATTTTGTCCTGTTTTATGTGGACAGGACTTACCTGGACAATTTTTCACATTACCAGGAAAATGCCAATATTGTAGCTCTTCTTGAACAACTTGTCTAGTCACAAAATCATAGAGTGCAGAAAAGACCACTTGGCCCATCGAGTCTGCACCCACAACAACCACCACTAAAGGCATACTAATTCAATTTTCCTGCACTTGTCTCATATCCGTGAATGTTACAATAGTTCAAGTGCTCACCCAAATACTTTTTAAAGGTTATAATTGTTTCCAGCTTTCACAACTTCCCCAAGCACTCCATTCTGGATTCCCATCACTCACTGAGTGTTTTTTTTTCTCAAATGCCATTTGACTCATGTCATTGGCATGAGTGACTGATGATGTCACTCATCAATCACTGGTGATTGATCTCTCAATCAAGGAGAACATCTGCTCCCTACTACCCTCTCCATACTGCACATAATCTTATACACCTCAATCACGTGCCTGCTTCAGCCTCCTCTGCTTTAAAGAAAACAATCCAAGCCTATCTAGTCTCTCCTTATAGCTCAAATGTCATTCCCAAACAACATCCTGATGAAGCTCCTCTGTACCCACTTTAGTGCTATCATATTTTTCCTATAGTGATGTGACCAGATCTGTACATAGTACTCCAGCTGTGGCTTGTACAACTCCAACATTACCTCCTGGCTTTTGTGCTCTATGCCATGATTGATAAAAACAAGTGTTCCATGACTTCTTAACTCTCCTACTCACCTGCTTTACTTATTTCAGTGATCTGTGAATAAATATCCTAGGATCCCTCTATTCCTCTGAGCTTCCCAGTGTCCTGCCATTTTATTAAATGCTCTGTCATCGTGTTTCTTCTTCCAAATTGTATTTGCGCTTATCAATGTAAAATACCATTTCCACTGCTGTGCCCATTTCATCAATCCATCTATATATTCCTGTAACCTACAACCATCTTCTTCACTATTAACCAATCCTGGTGTCATCTGTAAACTTGCTTAACTTTCTTCCCACATTTTCATCAATATCATTTGGGTGTATACCAAACAATAGCATCCCAGCATTGATCCTGGACGTCAGCATCCAATCAGTCGAACAGCCTTCTACCACTACCCTTTGTGTCCAGGAAGCAGCTTTCTGACCCATATCACCAAGTTTCCCTGGATTCCGTGTGCTTTAACCTTCTCAATCAGTCTCCCATGTTAGACCTTGTCAAAAGCTTTGCTAAAATCCATTTAAACCACATCAACTGACCTTCCCTGATCCACACGTCATCACATTTTCAAAGCGTTCTACAGATTTATCAGGCATGACCTCCCTCTGACAAAGCCATACTGACTACTCCTAATTATTTTATGCCTTCCCAAGTGGATATTCCTCTCTTTTAGAATTTTCTCCAATAGTTTCCTTACCATTGACATGAACCACACTGGTCTGTAACTTCCTGGTTCACCTCTAGCACTTTTCTTGAAAAGCGGAACCACCTTCTCCTCCAGTCCTCTGACACTTTCCCTGTGGTCAGAGAAAATTAAAAGTTTGTTTCAGAGCTTAGCAATTTCCTGCCTTGCCTCCCACAATTGTCAATTCATCTGGGCCTGGGGATTTGACCTATCAGATACCGCTCCATTTCCTATGTCACACTGTACAAGTTCTTCAGAGTCCCCTTCGAATTCTGTATCAATGTTCCCCTTTATCTGAACAAAGACTGAAGAGAAGTATTCATATTACACCCTTTCAGTGTCTTGCAGCTTCACATACACATTGCCCCCTTGATTTCTAATAGGCCTTACTCTTTCGCTGGTTAACCTTTAATATATTTTAATTTTTTAACCTTTAATGTATTTAAAATTCCCTTTAATGTATTTTAGGATTCTCCCTAATCCTGTTTGCAAGTCTTTTTCCATATCCGGTTTTTGCTCATCTAATTGCTTTCTGAAGTTCCTTCTGCACTTTTATATTCCTCTAGAGCAGCAGCTAAATCGCTCCCTTTGAACATGCTAAAAGCCTTTCTCTTCTTCCTTATCTAGTCCTGAATTGTTCTAGACATCTAGGGTCGTCTTAACTTATTGTTCTTGTGTCTCCCCCTCAAGGGTACATGTTGGCTCTGTACACTTCTCAGCTCACTGCTTTTCTGTAGACTTACTTGCAAACAGCTCTTTCCACTTGACTTTGGCAAGATGCTGCTTTGTTTTAATTAAAACTTAAAATCCAATTTAAAGCCATCTTTTGCAGGATGTCTTTCTCAATGTTCATAACTAATTTGAATTGTAGCATGTTGTAGTCACTATCGCTAAAATGTTCCTCCCTTGCTGCATTGAATATTTGCCTGACTTTGTTTTCCTGAAACAAATCCAGCTCTGCACTAACCCTTGTTGGATCTTCTACATATTGATACAAAAATCTCTCCTGGATACATTTTAAGGAACCCTTCCCCTCCTCTAAATCCTTAACACTATCACTATCCCAATTTTTGTTGGGAAAGTTGAAATCTACTAGTATAATTGCCTGATTATCACTCTTACATACCTCTGTGAACTAACTATATATTTGCTCTTCTATTTTGTAGTGCAGCTAGTTCTGAGGTATAAGTTTTCAGTACTTTTGCCAGAGTGCTGTCAAGGATCATAGCCTTTGCAGTATCCATGACTTCAGCTGTTTTTTTTCATATCACATAGATTGAATTAAATTGGCTGAAAACTAGCATGTGATGCTGGGGACCTCAAGTGGAGACCAAGAAGGAACACCTCCTTAGCACTTCTGGCAGATGATTGTTGCAAAAGCCTTGACTTTGACATTGATATGCTAGGCCTCTCCATGATTGAGAATGGGATATTTATGGTTTCTCTTTCTTCATTAAGTTGTTTATCACCATTCACTACTGGGTAGTGTCAACTTGGATCTGTTTGTTGATTATGGGATCAATTACCTTTGTTATTACATGCTGCTTGTGCTGTTTGGCATGCAAATAATTCACCTTCATTAGGCCGATACCTGATTTTTAGGTATGCTCTGTGCTGTGCCAGACATGGACTCTTGCCCCATAGCAGCAGGCCAAATAGTCTGGACCCAGACCTCACATGGACATGGCCAGTTGGAACTGGTCAACAGCAAGATTCTGCAACCAAACAGATATGTAGTAGCTTTCAGCAGCAATCGATATGTATACAATCGCTGTCATCTCTTTCAAGTATCGAAGTCATCACCACCAGCTAACATGGCAACTCAACTGCCTTGCTGTGACCACAGGACCTTCATGTCCACCTTCATGTAGATCCCATTCGAGGACCTGTACAATATCTGTACAACATGTACACACAAGGTTCTCGAGACTCCAATGAAATGCATAAGGGCCATAGAATATCTCTTCTCTGCCTGCTGATGGTATCATGTACTCCAGAGTCTGACAGGCCTAGCACAGAATTTCGGGGTTTCATCACCAGATATATCCATTCATATCCATGTTTGGATTGGTGAACTTTCTTTGTGTTGTCTTCTCTCCTGTTTACTGTTATTGCATGCAGAAAGAAGGGGAGAGGTACGCGCAATGCACTATGCACTAAGTTGCAAGAGCCAAATCTTTGTTTCATTGTTCACATAAACTTCTGTACACTGTTGTATAGCTAATTGCTTATGTATACGTATGTCTGTATATAGTTTTCACTACGTACATTGTTACACTGCATAACAAACTAATCAGGGAGCATATGTACCGTGTCATCTAGTGACTACCCAAGTCTTTCTTACAGCTGCAAAACTAGCTAAATAAACTTACTATTATTACAGTTCTTGGTACAATCACTGTTACTTATAGAAAGTCCAGCCAATGGTAACCACCCTATTCTTTGCCTGGTATTTGTATAGCCATGTATGTTACTTTCCACTTATTCAGTCCAAGCCTGAATTTTATCCTAGTCTTGCTGAAAACAGCACAGACTGTTACTGTTTCAGGTTTATGAACAAAGGATGCAAGTAATAGACCTGAAACATCAATTCTGTTTCTTGCTCCACAGATGCTGTCACACATGTTAGCGCAACATTTCCTGTTTTTATTTTTTAATATTAGGCTTGATTATGAAAAGAGCTATGGAAACACTTACCTTTATTAATATTGAGATCATATGTTTTAGGTGTCTCCCTATGTTGATGTTATACTGCATACAGTTTGTTTAGTATGGGCCAATTCTCGATATTACAACACCCCTGCCAGAATCATCGTTCTATTGCAAGAGATTTTCAATCTCTTCATTGATATGGTATGTATACATTTTTGATTGCATAGTAGTTTTCAAATTGCATGTTTTAAACAGTTTTATAATATGTTACAATTCTAGCCTCAAAATTAGATTGCTACCTATTTAAGAAACAATTGCTTACGTTTTTTTTTGTTTACATCACTATTTAGTATTCTAATATTAATCATTAAAATATACTGAAATCCTTGCTGTATCTTTATGGGTATTTTCAGCATACTGGCTGACTCCCCAACTTTGACAGACATATTAAAGCAAGCTATTCACCAGCATCTTGGGACCATAGCTGGTTAGTCAGTAAATTTGCATCTTGTTCTGACTTCTACCTTGCAGACACCATAGGTGGGATTTTCCAGCTCCACTCACCCCAAAGCTGGAAAATCCAGCCGGGGTCAATGGACCTTTCTGTGGTTCACCCTTTGCCTGCTCCGATTTCCATGGTGGGTAGGATGGCAAAATTATGCCCCAAATGTCAGCACTGTGACACTACTTCCTTCCTCCCCTGGATCATGACCCCATCACGAAACGTCAAGCCATATTTTTCTAAACAGTCAATGACCTTATATGCTCCAATGATTTCCTAACTCACAGTTTCTCAATTCCCTGCGGCTCAATTTCGTCCTCTTCCCAGGATCCATAAATTGGATTACCTGAGTAGATCTATCATTTAAGTGTTTCTCCTCCACTGAACTGATATTTTTCTTGAATCCAATTTTCTCTTCTTGTCACGTCTCTTCCCACCTACATCAATGACTTTCTGCTGCCCTCAACTTTAAAAGCTTCCAGTTTCCCGGTCTTAACTATAGATCTAATCTCTCTACACCTCCATCCCCAACCATGAAATTAAAAGACAGTTGTCTTTTAATTTCCTCTCTTGGCATTCAAGGCAATAAATACATCTTCCAGGAAAAGCAACGGTTTATAATTGCTCCTTTCAATTTAATCTACTGTACTTGCTGCTCCCAATATGGTGTTCTCTACACTGGGAAAACCAAACACAGATTGGGTGACTGCTTGCTGGAATGCTTCCATTCACTTTGCAATCATGATCCAAATTTCCAGTGACCTGTATTTTAATTCTCCACCTTACATTCACGTAGACATCTTTGTTCTTGGCCTGCTGCACTTTTCCAGTAAAACTAGTCACAAGCTTGAGGAACCAAGCCTCATCTTCCTGTTGGCATTTTATAACTTTCTGGACTCAAATTTGGGTTCAACAATTTCAGGCTATAATTTCTTTGCATGATTTAGTTTGTTTCTTAAAGTATAATTTGGCCTTCAGAAAGAAGCACATCTTCTCTATGCACATCATTTGTTTTTTTTTTCAGAACCTTTCATCCTGCAAGGTATTCTGATGTTGAATCTCTCCTGCCTTCCATTGTATCACAAACTTCTTTGTCCTTGTCCCACTCACGCTTTGTTCAAAACCGATGACAGTCAACTTTTGTCATATGTGTGTGCCCCCCTGCCCCTGTATTGCAAATCTGTGCAAATGTAGTTGTACATGTAATTTGCAGCCTTCACACATCTGCTATTTAGAATATTGAACACTCTCCTTTTCCATGCCACTCCAGGTAGAAAGCACATGTTGTGCATGCACTATCTCTGCGCATGCATAAGTTTCCTATTAATAATTTTACATTTTGTGAAGATTCATGGGAATGAAATCCCTGCGAATAGCCAGAGTTGCCAGAACATCTCTAATTTTTCCTAATTCTAATGAAGGATCGTCATCCTGAAATATTTGGCAGAATTGTATCACTGCTTTATGTCCGTTTTGCAGTGGGAAAATGCTGTAAAATTGAGTGGAAAGTAGTTAGCACGAGTGGCGCCAGTTTTGCGACATGACAGTGATTTATAACTTTCTGGATTCAAATTTGGGTTCAACAATTTCAGGCTATAATCTGTTTCCTTCTTTGCATATTTTAGTTTGTTTCTTACAGTATAGTTTAACCAACATGATTTTACGACACCCAGATTTCCAGTGTGGTCAGTCTCTTGCCGAAAGTGGGTGAAAAGCTGGCTAATGTATTTAAATTTATTAAAATAGAGCTTTGAATGTGTTTAGCAAACCTAGTACTCAGTTGTCTGGGCTTGCTTGGCTTTATGGCCTTGACAGATGAGGTTCTCTCTGGCAAAGAAAAAACCTGCTTCCCATGAATGGGGAATAGTTGTATTGGCTTCACTGATTGACCTAAAGGCCATTGAGGTCCCCCGACGAGGCCAAGGGAAAATTGGAGTGCCTGTTGGACAGTGCCAGAGTAGCAATGCCAACTTGACACCTTGGCATTGTCGGCCTGGCACTTGGACAATGCCTACTGGACATCTAGGAAATGCCCACTGGACAGTGTTGGAGGTGGGGCCAATGATGGGTGGACCTGTAAGGGGCAGTACCAGAGGGATGGGTGTGAAATGTGGGGACAAGGTCTGTAGGTGGCCAGGGTCTGTGGGAGGAGGGAGCAATGGGAGTGGGGCGGGGGCAGGATCTGTCAGAGGAGGGAACCTGCTGCCGCTCTGCATGTGATCAGTAAGGGAGGGTGGCAGGGCCACAATCAGTGGCCCTCGGCTGGTGCTGTGTCTTGGGCCATGGATGCGTGTGATTGCAACAGGGGTCAGGAGCTGTTTGAGGCTACCTGCAGTAGCAGGGCCCTGCCTCTGACTTTCAGAACCCTGCTGCTGTTAATACGCATTTTCAGCATCAGAGGTCTGCATATGTGCAATACCTCCCCTTACTGACTGCCTGGAGCATTAAGCCCCACCCACTGCATTCTGTAGCAAAACACAGACTCTCCCAAAATTTTAAAGACGGCATGCATAAGATTAAGCCTGAAAATGCACACAAAAGACAGATCTGGAATGCTCTCAATTTTATGCCTGCTTGACACTTAGAAAAAGTCTTGTAAAGTTCTGTCCATTAACTCTGTTTCTCTCTCAACAAACATTACCTGATCTTTCTGGCATTTTCTGTTTTTTATTTCTGATTTCCAGAAACCACAATATTCTGCTTTTCAAAATATGCACTATGGTTTTGTTGACAATTTTCAGTTATAATTTATGGTATTATCTTCAGTCTGTATGGATGCAGGACACTAATCCTACATTTTATAAGAATAATTAACATAATGAAAATGTTTTTCTGTAGACCTGTCACTTTTTGAATCCAGATGAGTTAATGAAAGGATTACAGGGAGAAATAGAGGAAGTGCTGGAAACAATCCACCTGGCAATATCTGTCTTGAAGAAGCTTTATGAAGTCTATGATCATAATCGATCTGAAATGCACACATTCTTTAAGGTACCGTACATACAGAATGTCTTACATTAACTAATGTAAAACAATAAATTTGAATACTTTTATATGTGTTGTCATAAATTTATTGTTCTTGTTGAAAAGGATTCAAATCTGATACCTTGTGTTCTGGAGAGAAATGGGAACTGGCATCAATATATTTGCATTATAGTTGTGAAAGAATGCTGCCAAATGTTTCTCTGATAATTGTTACAAAAAAAAATTACCTTCTAATTTTAGGATGGAGAACCAAAATATTGGGAGTTCCCCTCACATCTTGTGTTTGCAAGGTTGAACAGATTTATGCACCGATTGCAGACTATTGAGGTACGGTATTTTGTGCATATATATATATTATTTTATTTCTTTGCTAGGCATTAAAGTGCAGAGCAGTCTCATTTTATCACACCATAAGTGGTGAAGCATAGGCTGTTGACCAAAACTCTTCACTAGGCGTGTTCTTAATTTCATTACTTTCCGGTTGAATAAAATTATTAGAAAGTGAAATCATTTATGCAACTTTTGGAATGCTACTTCAAAAACAGGATCATAGAATCCCTAGAGTGCAGAAGGAGCATAATCAGCCAATCGCGTCTATACCCTCTCTCCAACAGAGCTAGGCCCTCCTGCCACCCTATCCACTAACCCCATTAATCCCCATACCTTACACATCTTTGGACACCAATGAACAATTTAGCAAGGTCAATTTACTTAATCTGGACTTTGGGAAGATATTGGAGCATCCAGAAGAAACCCATGCAAACATGGGAGAACGTGCAAACTCCACATCGTCAGCCAAGGCTGGAATTAAACGCATGTCCCTGAATCTCCATAAGGGCAGAAGGAGGTCATTCGGCCCATCGGATCTGCACCAAGCACAAACCCACTCAGATCCTATCCTGGAGCCCCACATATTTACCCTGCTAATTTCCTAACACTAGGGTTAATTTAGCATGGCCAATCAATCTAACCCACACATCTCAGAAATGTGGGAGGAGCCCTTAGTTATAGGAGGAAATCCATACAGACACGGGGAGAACTAGTCCATGTTTTATTTCTTTGCCAACTTAATGATATGTTTGACATACTTTTAGCACCAAACAGATACTAATTGTTGAGGAAAATACAAATTTTAGATGTCAACTTTGACTCAGTGATTGCAGTCCCACTTGCAGTCAGAGTGTTTCAAGTGTTGTTTCATAGATTAAGCAATAAAGGTTGACAATTCAATGCAGATATTAGGAAATGCTACACTATCAGGAGTGCCAGCTTTAAAGATATGTAAAAGAAGACCCTCTCTCCCTTATCAGGAGTATGTAAAACATTACGTGATTATATGAGATTTTTTCTGGTGTCTAACCGATCTTTATTCCTCAATATGAGGGTGATTGTTGTGTTGTTTAAGGATAGAAAATAGCAACCCAGCAATTCCTGACCATCATCCCCATAGAGTGATCAGAGATTTAAATTGGCATTTATTCAAGCTGCAACAGGAAAGCCTGCCTTCTACAAGGTGACATACAAACTTCCTGAATGATACATAGCATGAGCAATTATACTTTTGATTATCTTGGAAATAATCTGCATATATCAATCACAAGTATATATTTATTCTGAAGTCATTGATAGCCAATTACAGCTAATAGTATTAATTATTTCATTTATGGTAGGTAAATATAATTAACCAATTACAGTCCCTAAGTTCCTGTCTAATTCTGATAAATTTCTAATGAATCATGACTACATGGCTACACCATCCAAACATTTACACTTGCTATTATGGCTACCAGCTTCTTGTTAATCAAAGTTCCTATGCTCTTGTCACTTGTTTGTGCAGTTTATCTGTAACTGCATAGAAACAAGTTCTCAGCAGTTTCCCAAGGGAATTCTGCTGTACTCAATTCACAGGGGAACTCCAGTGCATTCAACAATTTTAACCCCTTGAGTGATTAAAAACAGATGAAATGATAGACATTCGCTGAAGTTTTCCAGCTCTTCCTACAGACAAAATCTTCTGGTCCTGCCAATGGCTAATCCCTGCTGTGAGTTTCCCAGTAGCGGAAGGTGGTAATCAGTGAGAGGCCCTGTTAATGGTGATGGTCCGAAAGATTCCCGATCATTCCACGGACTAATTTTAAGTCCATATGAAAAATTTATACAATACTTGTTATAGTTCAGGTCAGAAACTCTGAAGTGTTTTATGAAGTCTGCCTGGGTCATAAGTTTGGCAACTTAAATTTGGCTAAGGTAGATATGAGCTGTTTCATTTCAAATAGGATTCAAATGATCCACTAGGAAGCTTTTATCAAACAAAGTTTATTGAAGAATACAATTAGCATATATAGAAAGAAGATTAACTTTTATCAATAATAAAGATGAAAAATTGTAATAAATTGTAATAGCTGTAATATTGTAATAAACCTTAACAGCTAAATATCATTCCAATCAAACTAATTCCACAAACAAAACCCTTGCCACAGGTTTAGCACAGAAAAAAATGAATGCTCGTGTGATACTGGAAGGTAGTCCTTTGGTTCTCAAGGTGCTAACTAGCCAACCACCAGAATTTTCATTCCAAGGAGACAAGAAGTCTTGCTTCCAGCTAGCCAGCAGATTTTACAATCCAGGGAGAGGAAGAGAGAGAAACACTGCTAACCACTTGACAATCAGGTCAGCTTCTGACTGAAAAATACAGCTGAACTGAAAGTCAAACCTTAAATTCACTATGGAGAAAAAAAACTGCCCAAAATACATCACCTGACACCCATGCTTTCCCATAACAATGCAGGATCATAAAACAAATCCCAGGAAGTATCCAAAGCCCAGAGTAAAACAGAACAAAACTCATTTAAACCATTGAAGTAACAATAAAAGGACTTCTAGCAGGCAGTCTGGCAACCATGAAGAAAAACAAAACTGTTAATAGTTGCATAGAACATGATTTAAAAAAAAATCTTAAAGATACACTAGCATCACACCTCCCCTTCAGAAAGAAATGAACCATCAACATTCAAAGGTAGTTTCATTTTTCAAACCTTTTCAATTTTACATTACTAGTTATCTACAATAAATATGCATATTTTACAAAATCAAAATATGCAAACAGAACAGTAATATCATCCATTTCAGTAGTCTCCAACCATTGAACACTTCTTCCTCTATAAATTTGTGAAAAAATGCTTCCTCTGCAAGACTCTGCTTCAGTTCTTAATCCTACTTTGACTCCAAATCTGATCTCAATTTTTCTTGTTACAATGATAACTTAGCTCTGGTAATGTCCTCAGAGAACTAGACTAGATCAGGAGGAGAACACATTATCTGTGTGTAATCAGGACCATTCAGAAAGATCATTTTATGTCTGTGTTTTTTCTTGTTAATTGACCTTACCTCCTCCTGCGCAAAACAATTCAACTCCTTTGCTTGCTTGAGACCTGCACTATAATTTCTGTGCACTTTTTGGAAAAGGCACACAACAGATTGTTTTGCTTGGTTTCAGAAACGATTTTGACCATGGCTCCAAAAACACTGTAGCAGTTAAATTGCTGCAAATACGACCATAAGTTATTGGAATATCCATTGTGTACAATACTGGATATCCACATCTCTGCACACCGTACAGAACAATTTTGCCAGCAGTTCATTTCAAATGACTGTACCATTTCAGTAAATAGTCTGATTTCACATTGTTGTCTTTTCCTTTGATCCATAGTGATACTATACTTACACTCCACAAACTCCTTTTTGAGATCACACATGACTGTCAATTCATCTACACTTTTCTTCACATAGATGATGAGCTGTTTTTGACAGTCATGCAATTTATATTTAGACAATTTGAACAATTCATGAACAATTTCAAAAACAGGCAACTTGTATCTGTCTCCACACCTGTTCACTTTGTTTCCATCGTTATTGTCCAACAATTGGTTCTCCTTCTCCACCTTTCCAAGTGATCAATCAAGACTTTCAGCTGCTGCATCTCGAATTGAGTAAACATCAGCTTCTCCTCTTGAAACTCTGCCAATTTGAAAGGTCATATTTGCAACAATGTTATTTAATTGGAATAGCACTTCCTACATCTATATTATGTGTGACAATTCTAATATTTCCCAACTTATTCCCACATACTTGTTCATGAATGACTTTTTCAGGTCATTTCAGTTTTTCTGTGGAAGGTAACCCAATAATTTATCCCGAATCCTAATAACTTCCTCATTATCCAATTTAGTACAGCACAGTACAGGCTTTTCGGCCCTCAGTGTTGTGCCAAGCTATGTCCGAACCCAAGATCAAGCTATCCCACTCCCTATTATTCTGTCTGTATCTATCATCTAAAATCCCTATCTATCATTTAATTTGAGGCCAAATTCAGTGTCATCTGGATTCCGTTCTTCACTCTTGAGTTATGACCACTAAAACATCTCCTTCTGCTTTCCTTCCCAACAAAATACCTTTTAAACATAGAATCATACAGTGCAGAAGGAGGCCATTCACCTCATTGAGTCTGCTCCGACTACAATTCCACCCAGGCCCTATCCCCATAACTCCATATGTTTACCTTAGCTTGTCCCAGTCTCAGAATGCTGACTTACTAATTTCCCCTTGATCAATTATTTAAGTGGTTCCCTTACTCCATGACCAAAAATCAATTCAAATGGACTGAATTTGGTTGACTCATTAGGTATATCTCTAATTGCAAAGAGTAGAAATGGAATTCCTTTATCCAATTATCTGGATAATCTTGAAAATAAGCCCTCAACATTGGCTTTAAAGTTTGATGCTACTGCTCTACTACTGTCTGCAATTCTGAAAGGTAAACACAGTAAGAAGTCTCACAACACCAGGTTAAAGTCCAACAGGTTTATTTGTAGCAAACCATAGCTTTCAGAATTGTCTGTTCCTTTGTCAGGTGGGTGGGAGTTCGATCATAAACAGGGCATATAAAGTCACGAACTTAATTTCCAAGAATAATGATTGGAATGTGAGTCTTTACAGATAATCAAGTCTTAAAGGTATAGACAATATGAGTGGAGAGAGCATTAAGCATAAGTTAAAAGGATGTGTATTGTTTCCAGACAGGGAAGTTAATGAGATTTTCAAATCCATGTAAGTTGTGAGGGTTACAGATAGTATGATATGAATCCAAGATCCCAGTGGAGGCCATCCTCATGTGTGTGGATTTGGCTATCAGTCTCTGCTCAGTGACTGTGTGCTGTCAAGTGTCATGAAGGCTGCCTTGGAGGAAGCTTACTTGAAGATCAGATGCCGAATGCCCGTGACTGAAATATTTCCCAACGGGAAGAGAACAGTCTTGCCTGGTGATTGTCGATCGGTGTTCATTCTCTTTCATTCTTGTTCTTTTCCAATCTGATCAAAAATCATTTCTGATGATTGAACTTTCTTATCTTCACTCTTTGATTTCTCCTTTTGTCTTAACCTGTGACTTTGTGACCTTGCTACCATACAACAGGGAAAAATCCCAGGATATGCATCCTTCAACAACTCAGTTGTTTGATTCTCCACTGATATTTCAACCACAGGAGGCATCACTCCCACTGGTGATCCAGCTATGTCATTACCCAAGATAAACTGTATTCCTGGACAAGATAATCTCTGTGTTACTCTTCCTACTAATTCATCATTCTTCACTGGACTGGTCAACCTCACCTTATGTAACGGAACTCTCCTCACCCTGAATTCCATGTATTACTACTTTTTCTGGTAATACTCTTCTCATACTACATAAGATCATTGAATCTCTACATTTCAGAAGGAGGCCATTTGGCCCATTGATCCTGCATCGATAACAATCTCACCCTATCCCCGTAACCCCACATATTTAGCCTGCTAATCCTCATGAAATTAGGGCCAATTTAGCACAGCCAGTCAACTTAACCAGCTCATTTTTGGATTGTGGGAGGAAACCGGAGCAGACACGGGAGAATGTGCAAACCCCATGCAGTTACCCAAGCTGGGAATCGAATGCGGATCCCTGGTGCTGTGAGGCAGCAGTACTAACCACTGTGCTAATGTGCTGTTCCATAATGCCTCATTCCTTACCTTTAATGCTTGACTTGCTCCCGTGTCTCTTTAAATTTTAGTTACTTTACCTACTCCTCCTGGTACACATGAGTAAACTTTATCCACAGAAGTAAATTCTTTAAAGAGGTCTGGCACTTCCTTATTAATCAACTCCTGACCAGGCTGCACGTTATTTTTCACCTCTTTCACTTCAGTTGGGTTTTCTTTTATTATTTTAACAAATCCCACTTGCTTATCCTGTTTTACCAGGTCAGTCTTCCCAGTGCTTTTTAAGAACCATTAGCACTGCGACTTTGCTTCGCCTAATTTATTACAGTGAAAACATCTGAGGCTTTTAATTTCTCTTCCATCCTCCTGTATTTCCTTTTTCGACTCAGGTACACTTTTTATTATCTTCCACAGGATCTCCTTTACCTTTATCACCTTGAGGTTTTCTCTTTTTGCCAGTTTCTATTCTTCATAAGCTGAAACTGATGTTAGAAATCAAACTTTGATTTATGAATTGATTGATAATCATCTGCCACTTCTGCTGCAAACCTCACAGTTTTAACCCTCTATTCTTCCATATGAGTTCTGACTACATCAGGAGGTGAATTTTTAAACTGCTCCAAATAATATTCTCTCAAGAGCTTCATAAGTCTGGCCTATTTTCAAAGCCTTTGCCCACCTATCAAATTACTCTGTTTGATCCTTTCAAAATCTATGTATGTTTGACCAGGTTCTTTCCTTAGATTTCTAAATTGTTGTCTGTAAACTTCTGGCAGTAATTCATATGCATCTAAGATGGATGTTTTAATTTCATGATAATTCCTAGATACCTCCTCTGATTGTGATACAAACACATCACTAGCCATACCTACCAATTTGTTTGAATCAGTGATGAGTGAAACATCGCGGTTCCAAGGCCACTCTCCCTAGCTTACTCCTTGCAAATTTCCAATCTGCAGAAAACAAGCTAGACGAACTTAAAGCCAGACTCACTTTTCACAGAGAACTGAGAGACTGCACTGTGCTCTGTTTCATGTAGACATGGCTCACTGCTGCTTCACTGGACTGTGCCCCACATCAAAGGAATTCTCAATCCACCAAATGGATTGTACAGCAGCCTCAGGCAAGGCTAGGGGAGCTTCCTAATCAGCACCCCTTGGTGCCTAGATGTAGCAACATTGGTGAGTTTCTACTCCCCAGATCTGAAATACCTAAAATGCAGCCCCTACTATCTTCCATGGGAGTTCGCCTGCGTTATCCTGACAGCAGTTTACATCCCACCCTGTTCAGATATGAAGATCACGCTGGACGAAATATACTCCCCACAAATAGCCTTGAGACGAAACATCCCAAGGCCTTGTTCATCGTGGCTACGGATTTCAATCAGGCCAAGCACAAGAGCATACTACCAAGATACTACCAACATATCTCCATCAGGGGTTCTAACATCCTATACATATATCAAACAAGCCTACCACTCAATTGTCTGCCTACATTTTGGCAAATCAGACCGCAAGGCTATGCTCCTGCTCCCAGCTTACAAGCAAAAACTGAAGCAGGAGAACCTATCAAAGAAAATCATGTAATGTTGGTCTGAGGAATTGGATGATCTCTGAAAGGCCTGCTTAGCATTAGTGGACGTGTCAGTATTTAAAAACTCTGGGACCAGCTGAATGAGTACTCCATGACAGTAACTGACTTCATTAGTAAGTGTGTTGAAGACCGTGTGCCAAAGAAGCAAATCCATGTGTTTCCCAACTGGAAACCATGTATGAACAGAGTTATCTACTGCATGCCAAAGTATAGGTCTGAGATGTTCAGGTCAGGAGACCCTGACCTATACAAGAAAGCCAGATATGATCTAAGGATCAAAGATGCCAGAAGGCAGTACCGGACAAAGCTAGAGCCCCAGGTTAGCCACGTGGACCCCCGCCAACTATGGCAAAGTCTGCAAGACATAACAGGCTACAAGATGAAAACGTAAAATCACTGGCTCCAACGCACTCCTCCCTGATGAGTGCAATGCATTCTATGCCCATTTTGAGCAAGATACCAGCAAGAGTATGCCCTCCACCCCAGAAACCTTGGATTAATCTGTATCTGAGGTCACCGTAGCAGTTGTCAGAGTGGCTTTCTCGAAGGTCAATCCACAGAAAGGGATTGGACTGGATGGGGTACCTGACTGAGCACTCAGATCCTGTGTAGATCAGCTGGTGGCGGTATTTGCAGACATCTTCAACCTGTCTTAACAACAATCTGAGGTCCGTATCTGTCTCAAGAAGACAACCATTATCCTGGTACTGAAGAAAAACCGAGCAATGTGCCTTAATGACTATTGTCCGGTGGCTTTGACATCTATCGTTATGAAGTGCTTTGAAAGATTAGTCATGCATGAAACAATTCCAACTTCCCAGATTGCCTGGATCCACTACAATTTGATTGCTATCGCAATAGGTCTACAGCAGACCTCCTTGGCCCTGTACTGAACTCTGCAACACCTAGATTACAAAGACACCTATGTCAGACTCCAATTTATTGACTACAGCTCAGCCTTCAACACCATTATTCCTATGGAACTCATTTACAAACTCAGTGGCCTGGGCATCAGCTCCTCCCTTTGTGATAGGATCCTGAATTTCCTAACCCACAGATTACAGTCAATCAGGATAGACAACAATACCTCCTCCATGATGATCCTCAACACGGGGTGCCCCACAATGTCATGTTCTCAGCCCCCTACCATACTCCTTATGCACCAATAACTCTATGAACCAAATTCTCCTTGAACTCGATTTTCAAGTTTGCCGCTGACACCACCGTCATTGATTGGATCTCAAACAATGACAAGACAGAGTATAGGAATGAGATAGAGGATCTGGTGAACTGGTGCATCGACAATCTCTCCTTAAATGTCAACAAAACAAAGAAGATTGTCATCAACTTCAGGTTTGTGAATGAAGTCCAGTCCATTACTCAAACCAGCCTCCCATTCATTCACACTTTCTACACTTCCTGCTGCTTGGAAATGCAGCCAGCATTTTCAAGGACCACACACACCTGGACATTCTGTCTTCCATCTTCTTCTGTCAGGAAAAAGATACAAACGTCTGAAGTCGCATACCAACTGACTCAAGAACACCTTTCCTGCTGCCATCAGATTTTTGAATTGACTTACCTCGCACTAAATTGATCTTTCTCTACAACCTGGTTATGACTGAAACACTACATTCTGCACTCTCTCCTTCTCTACGAATGATATGCTTTGTCTGTTTAGCATGCAAGAAATAATACTTTTTACTGTATGAACAAAGAACAAAACAGCCCGGGAAACAGGCCCTCTGGCCCGCGCCGCCACCCCGATGTTCCCACCTCTACCCGCAATCCCTGTCTATGTTTATAGATCTATGGATTAAAAACCAAATTTGAGACAATTTAGGGAGAATTTGTTTTGCCAATTAGCCTAAGAGCACATCTTTAGGATGTGGGAGGAAACCGGAGCGCTCGGAGAAAACCCACGCAAGCATGGGCAGAATGTGCAAACTCCCACAGACACAGGCCCAAATCCATGTATCTGCACAGCACAGTGATAGTCACTGAGCTGTCGTGTTGCTCATCAAATGGTCCAGGTCAAGCGTACACTAACGACGTGAAGCACTAGGATACTCTCGAAAAAGATCCAAGAGCAGTCCTCTCACGACCCATCGCGTGTATGCCCCTCATTAGACAACAAGGTGAACCAAAGCACCTATAGGATAAAAACAAATACATCAATATCATCATCTATTTACACACTTCCCAGGGACTCCCAAGGCTCTTGATCCCTATTTTAAATCAGTTTTCTATACCTCTCCATTCCCATTCTGTTCATGTGTCCATCTAAGAATTTCTTAAATAACTTTAGAATACCTGCCTCTACCACTTTAGTTGGCAGCGCATTCCATACCCCCACCACCTTCTGTGTGAAAAACCTCCCTCTAGCATCCAAATTATACCTAAGCCTGTGACCCCTTGTGCTATTCGAGTCCATCCTAGGAAAAAGCTTAACCCTGTTTACCTATCCCCTTCATAATCTTGTACACCTCTATCAGATCTCCACTAAGCCTACGTCTTTCTAAGGAAAACAGTCCCAATTTGCCTTATCTCTTCTCGTAACTCAGACCTTTCATACCAGGCAACATCCTGGTAAACCTCCTCTGCACTGTCTCCAGAGTCTCCACATCCTTCCAGTATTAAGGCGACCAGAACTGGACGCAGTATTCCAAATGAGGTCTAACTAATGTTTTATACAACTGCAACATTAAAGGCCAGCTTTTGTACTCTATACCCCTTCCTATAAAGGCTAGCATACTATATGCTTTCTTCACAACCTTCTCCACTTGCTCTGCCACCTTCAGAGACTTGTTCACCTGCACTCCCCAGGTCCCTCTGCGTTTCTATACTCTTAATAGGTCTACCCTTTATCATATACCTTCCCCCTACATTCTTTCTCCCGAAATGCATCACCTCACATTTATCAGGATTGAATTCCATCTGCCATCTGTCTGCCCAAGCTACCAGCCTATCTATGTCCTGCTGCATCGCCTGACAATGCTCCTCACTATCCGCAAGTCCAGCCACCTTTGTATCGTCTGCAAACTTGCTGATCACTCCACTTACTCCCTCTTCCAAGTCATTTATATGTATTACAAATAGAAGAGGTCCCAGTACCAAGCCCTGCGGCACACCACTAGTGACCGACCTCCAGCTAGAGAAACACCCTTCCACTATTACTCTCTGTCTCCTATTACCAAGCCAGTTACTTATCCATCTAGCTACCTGTCCTTGTATCCCATTAGCCTTGACCTTCTCGACTAACCTCCCATGAGGGACTTTGTCAAACGCCTTACTAAAATCCATATAGACGACATTAACGGCTCGCCCTTTTCCAGCATTTTCGTCACCTCCTCAAAAAATTCGACCAGATTTGTAAGGCACGACCTCCCCTTAACAAATCCATGCTGCGTATCCCTAATCAGATCGCAACGCTCTTAGTGCCTATACATCCTATCTCTAAGAATCCCCTCCAACAGCTTCCCTACCACTGACGTCAAACTCACCGGCCTATAATTTCCAGGGTTATCCCTACTACCCTTTTTAAACAACGGTACAACATTAGCTATTCTCCAGTCCTCTGGGACCTCACCTGTGTCCAAGGAAGAGACAAAGATTTGCGTCAGAGGCCTAGCAATTTCACCTCGCACCTCCCTAAGCAGCCTGGGATAAATGCCATTAGGGCTCGGAGATTTATCAGTTTTAATGCTACCTAGAAGCTCTAACACTTCCTCCCTCGGTATGGATATTTCTCTCAACTGGTCCACAGCTCCCTCAGAGACAGGAGCTGTCAACAAGCCCCTCTCCTTTGTGAATACCAACGCAAAGTATTCATTCAGGATCTCCGCCATTCCCTCAGTTCCCCTCCTCTGTCCCTAAGAGGTCCGATTTTTCCTCTAACCACCCTTTTATTCCTAACATAGGAGTAAAAAGCCTTTGGGTTTTCCTTTATCCTATCCGCCAAAATCATTTCATGCCCCCTTTTTGCCCTTTTAACTCCCCGTTTGAGTTCCCTCCTACTCTCTCTAATCAAGATCAAATATCCACATAGTTTATGGTCATTTCATTTGTTTCACCACTTTCTCAAATGAAATGAAAAAGCCTTTTACATCCTTTTCATCAAACCTAGGCAATGCTTATGCATGTATGAGTAGAACTCCACTTGGCATTTGAGTACGACATTCTCATTCTTCATCATTCTCACCATTATATTCAAACTGTATTTTTCCCTTTGTACCATTTTAAATTATATCCACTTTTTATTTCCAGTCAAGAAATATAGATTTTAATCTTGCAAAGAACCCTCAATTGTTGTAGTTGAGATTAGAAACTCCGTAGTTTTTTGTGATGTCCGCCTGGATCATATGTTTTGCAATTTGAATTTGGCTAGGGTAAGCATAAGATGTTTCACTTCAAATAAAGTCAAAATGATCCATGAGGGAGCTTTTATCAAACAAGTTTTATTTATGAATACAGTCAACATCTATAGAAAGAAAATTAGCAATAGCTTTTACCAGTTGCAAAGAGGCCCTGTCCCCGTTAGGTCCCACCATCTTGGCACTGTGTAATGTCCACTAGGCAGTGGCAAATGCCCCTGAGCATTGCCACTTTGTCCCTTGGATAGTGATGAGGGCCAGGCAAACATTGCCAAACTGCCAATGCTCGGGGGCAAGTGCGGAACTATTGTAGCCCGGTGGGAATGAAATACTCCTGGTCTTCAGGGTGAGAGAGGCTACAGAGACTTGCGGACTTGCAGATTTCAATCCCGGACCCACAAATAAGATATAAATATTAAAATTAGGATTAACTTACATTATTCAGCTCCAAGCTCATTTCAGGCGCAGAACTCTTGCTGCCGGAAACTCACAGAGGCCATAGGGATACCTGCTAGATGGCCTCCACTTGAGTCTCCTGGCCACAGAACAGCAGGCTGGGAGAGTTGCACCATCATATCTAACAAATTCAATTTAATTTTTCAAGGAAGTGACAAGGTAGCTGAGGGCAGTACAGTTGATGTCTACTTGGACTTCAATAAAGCTTTTGATTATCAAGAAGATATGAGCCCATGGGATCCAGAGCAATTTGGCAAATTGCATTCAAAATTATCTTAGTGGCAGAATGGATCATACGTAATGATTGAATGTTGTTTTTGTGACTGGAAGTCTTGTCAGTGTTGTACCACAGGGATCAGTGCAAAGGATAAAGTACTGGAAAATGGGTTTAGAATAGGTAGGTATTTGATGGCTGGCACACAATGGGACTCGTTCTTTGTTTTAAAATTCTGTGGACAGGAGTTTTTGGCCATGCTCGCTCCATGGCCAGAAAATCTTGCCCAAGGTCAACAGTCCTATGCATGGTCCAATCCCATCCGGAAAATTCCACCTTATGAGTCTACAAAGGGCCAGAATTAGAGGAGTGCAGATGTCTCAGGGTTGTGGGGTTGGAAAACATTACAGAGAGTTTTGGATGTCCTTCGATTAATGGAGAATAGAATGTGGAAAATCCAGCCAGGAATTGGAATAGTTGATCTGGAAAAAATTAATGCATGGATGAACCTTACAGCAATACATGAGCTGAGAGAGCAAAATCCAGCAATGTTTTGGAAAAATGGTACAAACGTGAGGTCAGAAGATTATTAGAGGATCAAATAGGGCATAAACATTGAAAACAGGCTGGCTTAATCTCAGAGTGTTGCCAGGGAAAGAGATGGAGTTGGTAGTTAGGGAGAGAAGTTTAGAGCGAGGGCTAAAAATAGTGGCTTCGGTCTTCCCAAAAATTAATTGGAGGAAATTTTTACTCATACAGTATGACTAACTAATGCAAAATTATTGCTCTATATTACATACTGAACAGTATTACACTAAAAAGAGAAACGAGCTTAAGATGAAGAGTGCTGAGCCGAATGGAGCAGCAGAATTATATGAAGAAGGGAAGGAGTGAAGTATTTTAATCACAAGGTTTCATTAATATTTCCTGCCACTGACTGCTACCTCAACATGATGATGTGTATAATTTTGCTGGTGAGTGGAGATCAAAGTTCAAAGAGGGGTGTTCGAACGACTACCAGAAACCCATTGGAACTGTCACCCAGCAATACATATGTTACCCAGCAATGCTGCTATCAGACTTTTGAATGAACCTACCTCACATCAAGTTGCACTCTAGCTATGACTGTAATGTTACATTCTGCACTGCCTCCTTTCTTATCCTATGTATGGTATGCTTTGCCTGTATAGCCCACAAGAAACAGTACTTTTCACCATGTATTAATACATGTAACAATAATAAATCAAATCAAATAAGGAATTGATAATGGTGATGGAGGCTGTTGGTTGAAATGGAAAGATCCATGATTGGGACAGGAAGATGTTGAATGAGTGTATTAGTGATACCGTAGGCATGTGCATGGAAATTTGCAGCTTATGAAGTTCCATCTAATGGTAGATCTGTAAAACTGCTAGCATGATTGTGTTGCATAATGGTGATGGTAATGTATCAAAATTGGTTGTAATAGGTAATGGCAATAATAGACTTAAATGATTGTCAAGTGAACTGAATACGTAACTATTACTATATCACAAAATGACATTAAATTTAATATTTTATACAGGAGGTATTTTCCACTACTGTTGAGTTCCTAAAGCTTGAAAAAATTGAAGTAGGTGGCGTGAGAGGCAATCTCCTTGGCCAAATGGTGCAGCAGATCTTTGTGGAGTTCTTAGAAGTTATTAAAATCTTTGCTGGCTGCACGTACAATGCTTTGGATGTAACAGAGCATGTAAGGAAAGTTACTAACCAAATAACATAATGCCATAGTGAAAGTATTTAATTTTGTTATTTAAAACAGTATAAGCAATAGTAATTATTGATTCTAAAATGTTTCATTAATGTGTCAAAATTGAAAGAAAAGGAATATTGCTATTCATTTGATAATTTCACAACGACAGTGTGTTCATACTTATTACCACTTTTAGTGGTGGGATATTAAAGAATTTGTTCCTCCATGAAGATGTCACTATAAAATCTTTATACTCAGATATTTTCCACCAAATGACACAAGCTTATTTGAAACAATCTTCTAAAAGTACAACTTGGCTATAGATTCATATATTCAAAGTTGATTTGTTCATTGTTTCTTGCCCACCAAGTAACTTATCCCTTGTCACCTCAGTTACTTCCAGATTTTCACAGCGATTTAAACAGCTAAGCTGATCTGTCGGCTCTGACATTCTGAACTGCAATGGTATGGAAACATAGGCTTATACAATGAAGGCACGTGGCGCTCTAAAAAAATAAACTTAATAAATGCATATTTTGGTTTTTCTTGAACACTTATTGCCGGTTACATTTATGTATGGTTCAATGATTCAGTCTTTACAACTCACGGGGATAGAGAATTCAAAACACTAATGACTCTCCCTTCCTATCTCCTCCTCAAATGTGACAATCTCTCATTCTTCCACATGACAATCTATTGTCAATTTTTTTGTCTGCTCATTTAACCTATCTATATCCCTTTATTTTGTAATTGTTGCGATACTGGACCTGAACCCCAAGGTATATCATGAAGCCAGACAAGATTTTAACTTCTTTTGTTTTTGGCATACTTGTGAGGAAAAGATGCTTTCCTCCAGGAGTAATTTCCACTAATAAGTTAGAGATCATTTTATCAAAATGAGTTTCAATTATAACATACTTAAAGTATAACTCTAACAAAATGAAGCAGTTTAACACAATGTGGTTGTAGAAGATTGTTTTTCAAATTGGAGGCCTGTGACTAACACGCCTCGGGGATCAGTGCTTGGTCCACTGTTATTTGTCATTTATATTAATGATTTGGATGAGAATTTAGGAGACATAGTAAGTTTGGAGATGACACCAAGATTGGTGGCATTGCGGACAGTGAAGGAGGTTATCTAGAATTACAACAGAATCTGGATCAATTGGGCCAGTGGGCTGACGAATGATAGATAAATGTGAGGTGATACATTTTGGTAGATCAAACCAGGGCAAAACTTATTCAGTTAATGATTGGGTCCTGGAGAGAGTTATACAACAAATAGATCTAGGGGTATAGGATCGTAATTCCTTGAAAGTGGAGTCACAGGTGGATAGGGTTGTGAAGAAGATATTTGACATGCTTTGTTTCATTGGTCAGAACGTTGAATACAGGAATTGGGACGTCTTATTGAAGTTGTTCAAGACATAGGTAAGTTCATATTGGAATACTGTGTACAATTCTGGTCACTATTATAGAAAGGATAAAGGATATTATTAAACTAGAATGATTGATTGCAGAAAAGATTTTCCAAAATGCTACTGGGATTTAATGGTTTATGTGGCGTTTTGCTCAATTCAAACTGTGATTCTATTCTACTTAAAAAGGGTTACATTATGAAGAGTAAACAAGCTAGCAGAAACACTTTGGTGTTGCATAGTAACTGGGGACCCTTTTAAAGTAGAAAGACTTTTGAATTTAGTTTTTAGTTGAATTTTGATATAAAACTTGGTATGTTCATTTTGACTCTCACCAATGTTTACAAATACATCATAGAAAACATTCTTTCTGGTTGTATCATAGTTTGGAATGGCTCTGGCTCTGGCTCTATCCAAGACCACAAGAAATACGATGGGTTGTGAATGAAATCCAATCCCTCAATCAAACCAACTTCCCATTCATTTGACACTGTCTACACTTCCTGCTGCCTCGGAAAAGCAGCCAGCATAATTAAGGACTCCATATACCCCTGGACGTAGTCTCTTCGACCTACGAAAGTCAGGACACAACTAACTGACTTAAGAACAGTTCTTCTCTGCTGCTGCCAGACTTTTGAATAGACTTACTTCGCATTAAGTTGATTTTTCTCTACACCTTAGCTGTGACTGTAACACTACATTCTACAGTGTCTCCTTTCCTTCTCTATGAACAGTATGCTTTATCTGTATAGTGTGCAACAAACAATACTTTTCACTATATACCAATACCTGTGACAATAATAAATCAAGTCAAATTAAAATCAAAAAAATTGTTTGCAGTTGGAGACAGGACACCAAGAAGTGAAGACCGGACAGGAGAAATTAAGTTGCAGAGAGGCAGATTACACAAATACCCAAATAAATCCAGATAACTAAGGAATTATGACAGAAAGAATGTCTTAGGGAAACTGCAGTTAAGAGAACAGAGATCCAGAGCTGAACAAGATATTGTTCAGAGGAGAATTCAAAGGAAAATACGACAAAGGTTCTATGAATGAAAAAGGCAGCTGCAGTAACCAGAGCTAAAGTAGGAATGCAAACTTCAGAGTTAAATCAAAAATTTAATGTCATTGTAATATAATCTGTTAATAGATGGTTAAACCAATTGCGAAGAATTTTTGCAACAGACAAGGCAAAGAAATCCTGAAGAGGGACTTATAAAACCTGGATGCTGAATTATATTCTGAAAGTGTAGTGACAACTTTGTTTCAAAATGTAACTTGAAAACCCTGTAATGGATTTTGGAATACTAACTGTTGATGGAAAGTATTGTAAAAGAGGATTTTAATGTGTGTTACTTTGGGAATGGAATTGGAAACTTTTATGTGACAACCATTTGGAGGATTTTGAAAAGAAGTCCAGACATTCATTTGAGTTCGGAGTGGAGTGTATATTTTGCTATAGTCAGCTAGCATGTTTAAAGGGATTTTGTGTTACTGAGACCACATTAGCTTAAGATATACTCAGTCAACCATGTCAATCTTAAAATCTGTGTATATTTAAGCTAAAGTGGGAATAAACTATTGTATAAACTTTTCATGTTTAATACTTTCTTCTTGTTTAAATTAATTAATTGTTCTGTGACTCTGTTCCTCCACATCTTCTAAAAGAAAAAGGAAAAGTTAAGATCTTTTGAGCCAGGCTTCTATTCTGGGATCTTCCCACTAAGTTATAACATCAGTTGGAATTGTAACAAGAGTGGAGCCCTTAGAGGATTTTAAAATGTGAAGAAAGGATTATTGGATGCTGATCCATAATAATTCGTTGGGATGTTTTGAAATGTGAAAAGCAAGTTACTGAATGCTGAATTGTAAAACTTTGGGAGTTATCTGTGAATCTTTAAAAAATGTGGGGTAAGGAGGTACTGGAAAACAAATTGTACAGATTAGAATATAAATTGGAAACTTCAAATTTTTCTAAAGATGAAAGTGGCAAATCTGACTAGTTTACACACAGTAATCAAGAGTCACTTAACTGAATTAGCAGATAAACTGGAAATCGCATGCAGGGAGAAGGAAAGTTGAGATAATGAAAGCATAGTGAAACATGTAACATTGAAAGGATTGCCTGTGAGATCAAGTTCTCTAAAAAGTAAGATGATTGAATTGGCTAAAGTTCAATTACAAAAAGAAATGGAAACATATAGATTGGAAATTTGGGAAAAAGTGAAAGAAATAGAAATGAGCAAGCTTGATACATGGGAAAAAGAAAAGCAAAAGGGTAAAGTTTTTCAAAGGGAGTTGAAACAGAGAAGTTACCAATTTCAGAAAAAGAGGAAAAGAGAGACTTTCAACTTCAAATACTGACATTAAAGCAGAAATACTTGAGCAGGTTAAGGGAGGACATAGTTCTAGACAAGATCCTAGTCGGAAATGTACAAGTATTTGAGGAACAGAATGTAGAAACTGTCTTCATTTCTGTTGAAATGTCAACTAACTAGATGAAATGGCCCAAAGAAACAATCTACCAAGTAGACTGCAGGTATGGCTGGTGAGCTAAATGTATCTTTGTCAGAAGCGGTGTCTGTAGATTTTTATGTAGTAAAGAAAGCTATCCATAATGAGGTATGACTTGGTTCATGAGGCATATAGACAGAAACACAAGAAAACCTTCTGTGGCAACAAAATAAACTCCAAGGTAGTATGTTGCCTCCCTGGTGTCAGGATCAAAAATGTCTCAGAGTGGTGTAAAACATTCTGAAGGGAAAGGTGAATAGCCATTGATTGTGGTATATATTGCTACCAGTAATGTAGGATGAGGACCCACAAGCAGAATAGAGGGAGTTAAGATGTAGATTAAGAGCTAGAACCTCAAAGTTAGTAATATCTAGATTACTACCGATGCCACGTGTTAGCTAAAGTAATATTAATAAGTTACATCAAATGAATATGTGGCTGGAGAATTAGTGTAGGAGGGAGGGATTCAGAATCCTTAGGTTGGAAGGGTGGGTCTGGTTAGGTAGCACGAGTTGCATCTGATCAGGACCAGGACTAATGTCCACGGGGAATGTTTGCTGGTGCTGTCAGAATGGCAAGGGGATGAGAACCTGAGCATGGAGACAGAGGAGGGAGAAACAAGAATAGAAACAAAAGGCAAGAAAAGAATATAAGAAGCAAAAATGGAAGGTAGAAAGATCAAGAATGAAAATGGAAATGGAATCAGAATGCAAAGTAGAGCTAAAATGACTGACAAGGTTCAAAAGAGAAGTCTGAAGGTTTGTCTTAATGTGCACAACATTCACAATAGTATATGTGAATTAAAAGCAGCAATAGATAAAAAACAATTATGGTGCAGTTGCAATTACAGAGACACTGGATTACCAATGATTATTTAAGTTGAACAGACAAAAAGGGAAAGAAGGTGAATTGGCATGGTTGGTAAAGGAGGAAATCAATGCAATAGTAAGGAAGCATATTGGCTTGAAAAATCATGATGTGCATTCTGCATGGGTGGAGATAAGATACACCAAGTGATAAAAAAACATTGCTGCTTGTTGTTATAGAACCCAAACAGTAATGAAGATATAAGGGAAGGTATTAAACAAGAAATCAAGATGCCTGCAGTAAGCCTACGATTGTAATTGAATGACAATTACAATCGTATTGGACAAACCAATCTAGCAATTGTATAATGGAAGAAGAGTGCCTGGAGTGTATGTATGATGCATTTTAGACCAATACATTGAAGAAGTAACCAGAGGACAAACAGAGAATTAGATTGGGTACTGTGCAGCGAGCAAGGATGGATTAACATCTTGTTGCGGGAAGAGCGACCGTAATATGATGCAATTCTTCATTTAGATGGAAAGTGATGTCTTCGAATCCGACTCTAGGATTCTGAATCTTAATAAAGAGAGCTATGTTGGTATAAGGCATGAAATAACAAAGATAGATTGGGGAACCTGATTAAAGAGATTGACAGTTGATAAGCAATGGTTCAGATTTTAAAAAAGTGTGCATGAATTACAACAATTATTTATTTCTGTGCAAATATTAAAGAGGAAAGGTGGCTCAACCATGGCTTACAAAAGAAATTACGGATAATGTTAAATCCAAAGAGGAGACATATGAAATTGTCAGAAAAGAGCAGCAAACCTGAGGATCTGGAGCAATTTAGAATTTGGCAAAAGACGACAAAAAAATTTCACTGAGGGGAAAAATAGAGCATGAGTATAAAGTTGCAGGGAATGTAAAAACTGATAGTAAAATCTTCTATGGGAAAAGAAAAAGATTAGGGAAGACAAACAGAAGATGTGGAAATTATAATGCAAAACAAAAAAAGGCAGAAAAATGGAACATATTCTTTGGTTCTATCTTCACAAAAGAGCAAAAATAAACCTCCTAGGGAACCAAGAGTCTTATGAGAGAATGGGATTGAAGGATACTAATTATGCTGAGGAAATTAATGGGGTTAAAGACTAACAAATCACAAGGGTTTGATAATCTTCATCCCAGAGTATTATAGGAAGTGGCCCTGGAAATATTGGATACATTATATAAGAACTAGGAGCAGGAGTAGACAATTCAGGCCCTTAAGCCCGCTTTGCTGTGATAACTCCATAGTGGCAAAAGTCTCATCACCAAATTACTTTATTTACGCCATACATCTGTACACAACCAGCTCTCCAGTTAGTCCTGCTAAATGCAAGCTGGGAGGCTGATACACCTGCTTTAAATAGGGAGCACGAGGCGCCCTGATTTAACCATCAATTAAGACTCATCAAGTATGTCTTTTAACTGCTCAAGAGTAAACAAACTCAAATTAACTTAGGGACAAATTAAAAGGGGCAACCCCCCCAAAAAGGAAGGAGGAAATGGCCCGAACAAAAAAACAAAGTTGAAAGGAAACTTAAAACATTAAATCAAAAGGTGATTGTTGGGGTTCGTAATACACCCCAGCCCCTGCAGTGCCCAGCAGGCATGGAAGATGTCAACTGCCCCCGTGGACACCATATGCTCCCTCCCCAGGACACCTGGCTGTGAATGTAGTTGTGGTAAAGGGGCAGACAGGGATGGATGACCCCGTCAATTGTTCGCTGCCTGGATCTATTGATGGCACACCTTGCCAGGCCCAGGAGCAGGTGTATGAGGAGATTGTCATCCTGAGCCATCCCTCTTCGCACCAGGTGCCTGTAGGTCAGGAGCATGGGATTGAAGTGCAAACAAAACATCAATAAAAGGTGCTTGAGACAAAAAAGTGTGCAATCTGTGACATGAAATGTAGGCATGGTCCATGGACTCCACAAGACTACAGAAGGGCCAAGCCCAGGAATCTAAAGAACCTACGGTTATACGGCACTGCTGCGTGCAATATTCTCCACCCTCTGCCCCCAAGATAATTGGGGGAGATCCCTCCATAGAAGGACCTCCACTGGGGACCTCTGCCACCTGGCAGCAACAAGACCCCCAAAGTGTAGCCATATGACAGGCGAGGACGAGGTAATGAAAGGTGTGCAGCAGCAGCCCATACACTGCTTCTGTGCGATGGAAAAGGACACAGAGAACATTGTGAGACGGTACATGTTCTAGGGCACCTGACCTGGGGGAAGGCTTTGGACCAATGTGAAATTCCGTCCTGAAGGCTCATCAGGTTGTTCATACTCTAGCAAGCCAAGCTCATTAGCCTGGCTGAAGTCATCATACCTGACATTCAATACGATAATAGTTGATCTTGTCTCAGCCTGAAGTCCACTTTTTTGCCTGTTCCCATAAATCTTCAACCCATTACTAATTAAAAATCTATCTCCTCCTCAAATTTACTGAATGTCTCAGCAGCCACTGCACTCGGACATAGCAGATTCCACACATTTATGTCACTCAGAGAAATAATTTCTCATAACTATTAAAAATATGCAACCCTTTATCCTAAAACTATGACCCCTCATCAATTGCTCCACAAGAGGAAACATCCCCTCTATATCTACCTTGCCAATCCCCTTTAATATCTTGTATATTTCAACTAACATCCACTTTCTTTCTTCTAAACACTGTAGAGAGTAAAGGCCTGAACTGTTCAACCTCTCCAGATTAGTACCAAACATATTGTCCATATACTCCCTCGAAAGCAATTAAGCTGTCATAATTCTTTGTAAAACATATCTTGAGCAGATAAGTTTTTATCCTGTCAGTTATATGGATAAATATCTTGTTGAGTGAAAAAAGCTGACATATTTTGATTCAATACTCTGAAATACCATGGTAATTGGCAATTCTTAAAAATAGGTTACACAAATTTTAATGCTTGGAAAGATTGTCTATATAATTTTCCCTATTTTTGTTTAGAAGCATATTACCTGAATTTATCAAGACTAATCAGGCAGTTTTCTGATGAATCTAATTAAACCTAGAATAAGATATAAGACTGAGATCTTAATTATTTCTGTCCTGCCTCAGTTCAACTATTGCTGAATCCCTCATAAGTATTTTTAAAATTTCTGTGCTTTCCAATGTTCTGTCAGCTGGCATCAAACTTGAACCTAATCCAACAATGACTCCACGTTAAAATTCTCTTTGCCATGTTCAAATTCATTCGTACTTTGCTATCTCTGTCTCTGACCTCCTCCCGTACCACAACTCTGACAAGTCAGAAATCCTTACTTTCTAATCTCTTGTGCAACTCGCACTTTCTTCTCTCCACTGGCTGTTGTACTGTGTTGTCTAATCCCTGAACTCTTCTATTTCTATTCTCTTCTATTTTGTTCTTTTGGTCATTCTCTAATGTTGGATCACTGTTAATTTTTGTCTTATTATGCTGCTATGTTTTACTACATTAAGCACCTTCCCTCTCACACAAGGTCAGAAATGGGATTATTCATTGATGATTGCACAGTACTCAACACCATTGACAATTACTCAGATACTGAAGTGACCCACTCCTACATGCAACAGGCTTGATAATATTTGGACTTATGCTGAGAAGTGGCGAATAACATTTACACCACACAATTGACAGGCAACCGTGATCTCTAACGAGAGAATTTAACCATCTGCCTTGACATTATGATTCTTGATTGACTCATCAAAAATATCCCATGAGTTACCATTGACCAGAAGTTCAACTAATCCTATATAGATATGGTGTTATAAGAGCAAGTCAGCTCTAACAAAGGATCACCTAGCCTCAAAACATTGGGTCCATTTTCTTCCCACAGATGCTGTCAGACCTGCTGAGATATTTCAATATTTTCTATTTTTGTTTCAGATTCCAGCATTGGCAGTATTTTGCTTTCATCTTAGTGTTTAACTCACTGACACTTCTCTTTTAGGAATGCCTTCCCTGAAGAAATACTGCTCTTGTCTCTGACAGAATTTTTGTCTCTTTCACCCTGTGCATCGTCATTGCTTTCCAATTTCCTCTTGGTGTTTGACAAGGTGTTAACCAAAACTTGTTTTCAGACCCGTATTTCCTTCCTCAGCGACTGTCTCTGTTTCCTCCCATCCTTCGCACCCTATCCCATCTAACAACCCTTATTCACCATACCCTTTGACCTTCCCCTGTCTGAGGCTGAGTGTGCTGTACTCAGCAAAGGACCCGGCTTTGTACCCTCATGTGGAGAAGGAGGTCATTCGACCCAACGAACCTGCGCCAATCACAAACCACCCCGCCCCTGTCCCTATCCCTATACCCCATAATTAGCCTAGCCAGTCCCCTGACATTAAGGGGCAATTTAGCATAGCCAATCCACCTAACCTGCACATCTTTGAACTGTGGGAGTAAGCTGGAGCACCCGGATGAAACACCAGCAGATGCAGGGAGAATGTACAAATTCTTGCTCCATTTTCTTTCCTTTTGTCCAGTCTTTTTCCACCTACGTCCACGATTCCTCCAATGTGCTATATTATATCAATGACTTCCAGTTCCCTGGCCCGAACTGCCCCCTTGTCACCATGGATGTCCAATTCCTCTACACCTCTATTCCTCACTAGAATGGCTTCAAAACTCTTCGTTTTTTCCTCAAACAGAGGTCTGAACAATCCCCATGCACCACCACTCTCTTCCATTTGGCTGATCTGGTTCTCTCATTTAATAATTTCTCCTTTAATTGTCTCACTTCCTCCAAATAAAAGGGGTGGCTATGGGCATCTGCATAGCTCCTAGTTAATGCCTGTCTCTTTGTGAGTTATGTGGAGCATTCCCTTTTCCAGTCCTACTCCAACCCCTCTTCCACAACTCCTTTATCAATACACCAACAACTATTTCTATGTCACTTCTTGCTCTTGTCTGGGCCTGGAAAAATTTATATACCACTTCTTGCCCTCATTTGGGCTTGGAAAAATTTATCAATTTTGCTTCCAATTTCAACCCCTCTATCACCTTCACATGTTCCATCTCTGACACTTCTCTTCCCTTTCTTGACCTCTGTGTCTCCATTTCTGGTGATAAGCTGTCCACTAACATCCATTATAAGCCTATCTACTCACTCAACTACCTTGACTATAGCTCTTCACACCTCACATTCTATAAGCACTCCACCCCTTTCTCTCAATTCCTTTGCCTCTCCTCCATCTGTTTTGATGGTGGCAGCTGTAATGAAGGGTCATCTAGACTTGAAATGTTTGCTCTATTCTCTCTCCACAGATATTGTCAGACCTGAGATTTTCCAGCATTTTCTGCTTTTGTATCCCATCCACAACTTTCAATACCCCTTTCATCATTGTCGCAGAGTGGTAGCAGTGTATATTATCTCCCAAGATGGATTATAGCAATTTGTCATGTATACTTTGACAGCACCTTCAGAATTGTCAAAACACCACCCACTCCAAATCACAAACATTCCTTCATTGTTAGTGAGCCAAAATCCTGGAACTCTTGCAAATGGTGCTGTGTTTGTATCTACACCTTATGGATTTCTGCATTTCAAGAAGAAGGCCCATTATCACTTTCTCAAGGGCAATTAAGTTTGGGTAAAAATGCTGGCCATGTCAGAGAAAAACATCTCAAGAATGTTTAGAAGCAAAACAAGTTGTTATTGCTTGTGCCAGTTTTATGTACTGAACTATTGGGAAATTCCCATGTAAAACCTTTAGCTAGAAATGGCATATGATTTCCTGCTGATGTGTTGTTTGAAACATTTGTTTTAACAACCTTTTGTGATGTATTAGCATTTATACTTTTTACTAGTAGATATTTGTACAAGCATAATTGTTTATTTTGATGTGCTTACATACAGAAATTTGAAGAGAATTATGCAGTGTTTCAAAGCAAGATTGATGATTTCGACCGACGATTGGGAATGATTATTTGTCAGAGATTTAATGATTGTTCAAGCATTCTATCTGCTGTGAAGGTAAACTGGATTATGAAAGTTATTTTGAGATAAGGCAACAATTAAAATTGCATGTTTGCTATTACAAATTGTTTGTCATTTAATGATTTATATGGTTCAATCAAATGCTTAGAAAAGCATGTCTGATGGCCCATTACTGTCAGGAGTGGGAGAAGAGAGGTTGGATACCTGACCTAAGAATTCTCACCCTTTGTGGAGAGAACCTTGGATCTGGTGGGGAAGAAGGGCAGGACCATGAGTGACAACCAGGTTAGGTTGCAAAGTAGAAGTGAGCATCCTCCAATTCTTCATCTGTATGGCATATCTCAAATAAGTGACATGCTGTCTGAAAATCTTCAAGGGTGACGTCTACAGTGAAAAGTCTGGGACAGACCATGGGTGGCATGGTCCAAGGCACAGCTGAGTCACAGTGAGCCATGGTGGAGTCATAGCAGAACACAATCAAGTCCCTATGGACCATAGCTGAAGGCCTTAGGACTCTTTGAGTCACTGCGGCCATGGCTGAGGGGTTCAGAAGCATCATGGAGACCTAGCAGGCTATTGTTGAGACAAAGCATACTATGTCTGTAGGCTTGGAGAGTATGGCCCTGTCACAGGAGGACATGGCTGAGTGGCTTGGCCTGGTCTCAAAGGACTCTTACTGTGGGCATTGCAAGATTGGCCCAAACTCTGAGGGCTATCCCTAATGGCTTGCACGCTGTACGATAAAGCAGTTGGATCTCCAGGACTGGCTGGGCCAGGTGACGCCGAAGCTTTTGGAGCTCAGTCCAGTTGCGCTACTATCCCATGGAATGACCCAGAGGCCCGTCAGCACCAAAAGGAGGAGGAAGGCCTAGAACCTGTGCCGGGACCTTCCACCCAGGAGACTACTGCTGTTGTAAGACCATTCTATCCCACACCCCACTTCCTGACACCAGTGCATCTCAAAGGCAGCGGGATAAACAAAGTGGCGTGGATACGTGCCACCAGAAATTTGGCCGAGGCATTTCAGTAGAGGCAGTAGCTACCAAATGTCATAGTGCTGCAGTGACAGCTCAGGTTTAAGTTTTGCAATCTTTTGTTGCCATGCAAGTGCAGTTTGCTGTCATGAGTCGGGATACTGTTGCTCAAAAGTACCTAAGGCAATAGTGGAAGAACGGGTAGTGTAAGAAGACGTCACTAAAATTGCTGAAGTGCTACCCCAGGGAGAGTAGCATTGGCTTTATGAAGTGTGAGCCAGCCATCATGTCAGCATTGTCCTTGATGTTATCTGTCAACCTGCTCTGAAGCTGCCAAGTCTCCTGGGATTAGTGGTGCTGGAGAGCATCCTGCAAGGTAATTTGCAGTGTTCCTCCAGTGAAAGTCAGAAGGATACCATTAACCATGCTGAAATCAATTAGGTAACACTTTATAGGAATACTAGGGCAAGCAAAGACATTTACAAAACAGCCAGCAAGGAAAAGATTAATTAACTTTTTTGTGAATTATTAAACCGTTTGTTTGATGAAGATAGTTTAGTTGATTGTTCTGTTCAGCATTGTTGAAAAAGGGACACTGTAAAGTAAGTGACAGTGGAATTCTTTGAGTTTTATAGAAGTTGTGTGCTTGTTGGATGAGGTAATCACAGACTCACAGAAGTACCTCCTTTCCTTTCTCCTTGTTAACATGGCCAAGGCTCCCATGCACATGTGAATCATGTGAATACAATGAAACTCATTGTACCAATTATTGCAAAGATGCAAAATATTTAGGATACTTAAAATACTCTCATGGCTTGGACAGTTCGGGACAAACCTTGTAGTACTTGGTAGAGCACTTGTTAAGAATTTTGCTGGACAATATATAACCTTGCCATCATGAGGGCTCATCCTTTGCCACAGTTATACAACCACCAGTTGTGGAGCAGGAGATAAAAAGGGAAAGGAAGATGAAACCAACGCAGTTCCTTTCTGGCCGAGTTATCTTTGGTTGACTCATTCAACATTGATACTTGTAATTCAATGTTCCTGTTGTTTACACTCACTTCTGCAACCAGTTCGAAAAGTTGCTGCAACAAAATACAGCTCTTTTAATTTGTGCTGGCTCAAAGTAGTACAAACCATCTTTATGCGGCATTTGCGTTGCAGAAAACTGGCCTCTTGCATCCACTGAGCAGCTATTGAATGTGGCTGCACTCTGTTCTTATGTAAATTAGCAGCCAGCAAAAAGATTAGGTGTTGCCTGTAATAGAAGCAATGGTTTGAGTAACTGTGTGTTGAGTCATAGAGTCATAGAGGTTTACAATATTGAAACAGGCCCTTCGGGCCAACTTGTCCATGCCGCCCTTTTTTTTAACCATTATGCTAATCCCAAATGCTCGCGTTAGTACCATATCCCTCTGTACCTATCTTATCCACATAACTGTCTAAAAGTTTTTAAAGGATAAAATTGTATCCGTGTCTACTATTGCCTCTGGCAGCTTGTTCCAGTCACTCACCACCCTCTGTGTGAAGAAATTGCTCCTCTGGACTCTTTTGTACCATGTCCGTTTCACCTTAAACATATGCCTTTTAGTTTCAGACTCCCCTACTTTGTAAAAGATGTTGACTATTTATTGATGTATGCCTTTCATTATTTTATAGACCTCTATAAGATCACACCTAAATTTCCTGTGCTGCAGGGAATAAAGTCCTAAACTATCCATCCTGCCCTTATAATTCAAATCATCAAGTCCCTGTAAATCTTTTCTGCACTCTTTTTAGTTTAATAATATCCTTTGTCCTTTCTATAATAGGGTGACCAGAATTGTACACAGTATTTCAAATGTCGCTTTACCAATATCTTGTTCAATTTGAACTCCTGTATTCGATGTTCTGATCCATGAAACCAAGCATGCTGAATACCTTCATCACCACTCTATCTATCTATGACTCCACTTTCAAGGAGCTATGAACCTATACCCTTGATCTCTTTATTTTATAAATCCTGCCCTGATTCGATCTACCAAAATGCATCACCTCGCAAATATCTAGATTAAACTCCATCTGCCATTTACCAGCCCACTGGCCCAATTAATCAAAATCCTGTTGCAATCCTAAATAATCTTCTTCACCGTCATCAATGCTGGTGTCATCTGCAAACTTACTAGTTATGCTTCCTAAATTCTCATCCAAATCATTAATATAAATGATAAATAATAGTGAAACTGTCATCAATCCCTGTGGCACACTACTGGTCATAGGCCTCCAGTTTGAAAAACAGTTCTCTACAACCAACCTCTGTCCTCCGCATCAGCCAATTTTGTGTCCATTTGGCTACTTCATTCTGGATCCTGTGAGATTTAACGTTATGCAACAACCTAGCATGTGGTGGGTTGTTAATTAGCTTTTACAGGCTTGATCCAATCTTCTGGTCAAAGTTAATGGTTATGTTCATGACTGCATTATTAGAATTAAAATTATCTGTAAAGTGCCAATTAAAGCAGTAGGTTGCCTGATGCCGCCATGTTTATCCGTTTTGATCTTGAGGTCATTAAACCTTCTGCTATTGTATTGCCAATATACATTTTCTTTTGCCTAACTTTTCTCAAAATATTTAGGTTTTCTCTTGTTCAGATTGCATCCATTAGATCACTTATTAGTTTTGATTTAAGGACAGCTAAATTTAAATTCTGTATCTTTCTCCTCAAAACAACTTGCTATGACCCCTTACTGTCATATTCTCCAGGCCTCACACGCTCATTGCTCAAAAATGTATGTAGGAGTTGCATTTTTATCCCACCATCTAGGGCAGCACAGTGTTAGCACTGCTGCCTCACAGTGCCAGCACCTGGGTTCAATTCCCAGCTTCGTTTACTGTCTGTGTGGAGTTTGCATGTTCTCCCTGTGTCTGTGTGGGTTTCCTCCAGACACTCTGGTTTCCTTCCACACACTGAAAGACGTGCTGGTTAGGTGCATTAACCTGAATACGCGCCGAAATGTGGCGACTAGGGGAATTTCACATTAACTTCATGCAGTGTTAATGTATGCCTTAATAAATAAACTTATACTTTGCATAGTTAACTTTGCTATTAGTTCATATTGGATCTATTTGGAGTAGAAATCTGTTGCACTTCTTATGGCGAATCACAGGATTCAAACTTTGAAGGCCACTGTCAAGGGGAGATGATGGTGTAGATGTATTATTGCTTGACTATTAATCCAGAAATTAAGCCACAGCAGATGGTAGAATTTGAATTCCATAAAAAAATCTGCAATTAAGAATCTACTGATGACCATAAAACTATTGTTGACTGGTGGAAAAACCCATCTGTTTCATTAATGTCCTTTAGGGAAGGAAATCTGCTGCCATTATCTGATCTGGCCTACATGTAGCTCCAAAGCCACAGCAACGTGGTTGATTCTGACCTGCCCTCAAGAGGCAACTAGGGATAGGGAATAAGTGCTGACCGGCAAGCGATGCCCATATCCCACAAACAAATAAAAGAAAAACTAACTCTAAACAAAAATTTTGGTAGTTTGAAACTTTTTTTTTCTCTATTCTTTGAAGTTGCCTTCTTTTTTCTTGTATTTCATCCTTCCCCATGACTAAAGTGATTAACAAATTACACTTTTTAACATTTTTTTAGTACGTCTGCCAAATGGAATGTTGCACTGAAATTCTTCTTCTGTCACTGTATGACCGTGCTGTTTCTGCCCAAAAACCAAGCAAGAAAATCCCACTACATGTCAGTGGACCTTCGCATGGTCTAAACCCCACCACTATGATTCCTGTGGCAAGGGGACAGGAGAAGTCCTCTTTTGTTTAAATATTTACAATGCATATAAAGGAGTAGCCAGTCATACTCCATTTCATAAAATTTCTTTGTGCTCATGTCATCCAAAAGTGCTCCCAAATGCCAGATGTATTTATTTTGTGCCAAGAATTTATTTGACCATTATATGGCCAATTATACATGGAACAGATCTTTATATGTCAACTGTTTCATATTGATTGCAATGGATTACACCAACCAATTGTATTTATGTTGCACCTTTAAAATGATTCATGAAAATATAAGAGGAAAATGGACACATGGATACTGAATCTAAAAGATAATGGACACAATCTTATTTGCCACTCACTCTGCAGCAAGATCGGAAAATTTGGCACCCAACAAATCTCCGTTCACAGCAGTGGGATGGGAAAATACTGCCAGTCTGATCGGTGGTAGAATTCCAGCCGATAAGGGGGAATGACAAAAATTTAGAAAAGCAATGGATTTTACATAGATATTTGGATGAGCTGAAGTTTATTTAAATTTGAAGATAAGAACAAGGCTAAGAATGGTTTGGAATGGTGGATCTGGAGTGAGAATAGAATGAGTGAGTAATTATAATGGTAAATGGGAAGAAGTATAAGTGCAGATCGATGTTGTTACAGAGCAAAGACACTTGATAATTTGATTTTCAATAGCATGCCTACTTTGATGAATAACTGTTATATTTTCAATATTATGTTATGCTTCTTTTGTTTCAGGTGTTGAACATGTTTGGATTTTTCATCAAGCGCCAATTGATAAAAGAAGAAGTATCTGAAAAATACCCTATCCTAGTTGATATGATTAATAGTGATTTAGATAATGTCAAGACAATATTTGATTCACACTTGCTTGAAACTGCAGCCAAGGGTGGAGTTCCAACCATCAACAAGAATATGCCACATGTAGCTGGTGAACTGAAATGGGCACAAGAACTTAATGAAAGAATGGAAGCCTCAATGAAGAGTTTCAAGTCCATTGATCATTTGTAAGTATTTGAAATGCTAGGATAGATTTTTCTTTCATGTATACTTACATAGAAGCAAATATTTGACTTGGACTATATAACTTTATAAGACTTAAAATAACAGGCTTGAAACTACACCGAAGATTAAATAAAGTCATTTTTTCCTTATGAAGAATATGTTCCTCACAAAAATAAATTTTGTACCGAAAACAAATGTAATTTTAAGGGATATACATTTATGTTGGTAAATTCTATAAATAAGATATGGTTTTAAATGATTTTAACTCAGTATTTCTGTGTAGGGAAGAGAAAACCTGAAGTTAGATTAATGCGAGACAAACGTGTTTGTATGTGTAGGGGTTGCCTCAGTTTCAACAGTGCTTTTATTGTGCTTTGAGATGTTATGGTGCGATGAGTAAATAAAGGCTGGAGAAGTACCAGTTGTTGCTTAGCAACTGGATGCCTTTTTAAGATAGAAATGCTCTTGAGTTTAGTTTGCTGAATTTATTGGCAGTTGAAGATAACATCCGGGAGGGAACATCACTCAACTCTGCCAGGAGAAGCTGGGCAGGACAAGTAAGCTGCAAAGAGGCATAAAACAGATTCAGTTCAGCTAACTAGGGAATTGGGACATAAAGAATGTTTCAGGAAGACTGAAATTAAGTGAACAGAGATCCGTAAGCTGAACAAAATACTGTGTAGAGGAGAATTCAAGAAAAGGCAAACAAAGTGTTGTGAGTGAAAGAGACAGCAGCAGCAAAGAGAACTGAACCAGGAAAGCAGACTGCAGAGGTGAATCAAAAGTTTGATGCCATTTCAATAGTTTGGAAATCGATAGTTAAAGCAATTGTGAACAGTTTGTGCAATAGACAATACAAAGACATCCTGAAGGAGGAGTGGTACAACCTGGATGCTGCATTTTTTGTTAAAAGTAGAGTGGAAGTGTTGTTTGAAAGAGTTATTTGGAAAACCTGGATTGTTCTCTGGGACAGAGTGTTTGGAAGTGCTGGTGGCTGAGTGTGAATTTTTCAATTTGCTTTTTTTTCTCTCTCTCTCTTTTTGAGTGCTTTTTGCTGCTGTAGTTAGTCCGGGGGCTAGCTGGGAAAGGAACTGGGGAGTATAAAAAGAGAGTGGCAGTAGACAGCGGGCAGCATCGGGAGTGGGCAGTGGAGTGAGTAGGAAAGCAGAGTGAGAGATATAAGGGCTTTGCCTCGCGGGGCTGAGGCAAGAGCAGGTTTAGGCACAGTGTGCTACTGGTTTTTCCATTGGAATTCACACCTCCAAAGGTGTTCATGACAATGGCAGAGATTAAGGGAACTCGCCTCACCTGTGTACGGTGTCATATGTGGGAGCTCCTGGAGGCAAGACCTCTCCCAAAAGTCCACATATGTGTCAAGTGTTTGGAGCTGCAGTGTCTGAGGGCTCGGGTCAAATAACTAGAGCACCAATTGGAAGATGCATTTTTAGTCAGGGAGAATGAGGCAATCATGGAAGGGAGACAGAATAAAGTGGCGGACCTGGAGCCTAAGGGGGGGGAAACTTGACCCTTATAGGTGGATTACTGTCGGGAAGGGGAGAAAGGAGAGGGGAGACAGTCCAAAGACTTCCCCAGTGGCAACCCCCCAAAATATCGGGGGTGGAGGGTTAAAAAAGGCAAGGCATGAGGACCAGAGTACCTCAAAGGGGAGGAAAGGGGCTAAAAAGGAGATAGTGGTGGGGGATGGGAGGGTTAAATGAATAGATAGGCGCTTCTGTGGTCCAAGGTGGGACTCCAGGATGGTAGTTTGCCTTCCTGGAGCAGGGGTGCAAGATGCATTGGACAGGGTAGAGGGCATTTTGAAGAGTGAGGGGGCCCAGGTGGATGTGATTATTCACGTAGGAGAGAAGGATGTAGAAAGGAAGTGCAAGGAGGATATACGAAGTTATACGAGTTGGGGGGTAGGCTGAAGAGCAGGGCCTCCAGGGTAGCGATCTCAGGGCTTCTTCCAGGAGCGGGTAATAGCGGAGCCAGGAGAAATGAGATCCTACAGCTGAATGCATGGCTGAAGGACTGGTGTAGGGCAGAGGGTTTTGTATTTGTGGATAACTGGGAAGTCTTTGTGAAAGAAGGGTATCTGTATAGAAGGGACGGGAAACACTTGAATAGGAAGGGTGTGAATATCTTAGCTGGGAGGTTAGCTGGAGTGTTTCAGCAGGATTTAAACTAAAATGGAGGAGGGGAGGGGCTGAGACTGATAGCTCAGTAGAGAGTGAGATGGGAGATAGAGTAAGCTTGAATGAGAAGAGATGCACCGGGGAGAAGGAGGTTCCGAGTGGGCTTGGAGATCTGGAGTGTGTCTATTTCAATGCGAGGAGCGTAATGGGAAAAACGGATGAATGTAGGCCCTTAATGTTTGTGAGGAACTTGGATCTGGTTGCGGTAACAGAGATGTGGTTAAAGGAAGGGGAGCAGTGGCAACTGAACATTCCTGGGTATAAGTGTTTCAGGCGTGACAGAGGAGGGTCCAGAAGAGGTGGAGGAGTGGTGTTGTTAGTTAAGGAGAGCATCACGGCGGTGCAGAGGGAGGACAATACAGAGGAGTTAGGAGTGGAGTCGCTGTGGTGTGGAGTTGAGGAATAGAAAGGGGACGAATACAATGCTAGGGGTTATTATAGGCCACCCAACAGCCTGCGGGTAGTTGAAGAAGGCATATGTAAAGACATTTTGGATAGGTGCAGAAAGAACAGAGTCGTTATAGTGGGAGATTTTAATCTCCCTAGGGTGGATTGGAAAGTACCTAGAGCTGGGGGTTTGGACGGGCAGGAATTTGTAAAATGTGTACTGGAAGGATTGTTGGAGCAGAATGTGGCTAGCCCGACTAGAGAAGGGGCTGTATTGGATTTAGTTCTGAGTAATAAGCCAGGGCAGGTGGTTGATGTTGTAGTAGGGGAACATGTGGCTAACAGTCACCACAATTCTGTCTACTTTAGGATACAGATGGAGAAGGATGCTTGTTGCCCTAGGGGCAGGGTGCTGAATTGGGGGAAGGCTAACTACAGTTGGATTAGGCAGGAACTTAGGGAAACTGATTGGGAACGGTTGTTCAAGGGTAAGTCCACGCTAGGCATGTGGACTCTTTCAAGGGAATACTGGAAATGTTGCAAGATAAATATGTCCTGGCCAAGAGGAAAGATGGGAAAGGTAGGATTAGAGAGCTGTGGATAACTAGGGCTATTGAAGACTTGGTTAGGAAGAAAAGAGAGGCATATGATAGGTCAAAGCAGCTGGGAATGGAGACAGCGTTGGAGGAATATAGAGAGAGTAGAAGGGAGCTCAAACAGGGAGTTAGAAGGGCAAAAAGAGGGCATGAAATGATTTTGGCGGATAGGATTAAGGAAAATCCAAAGGCTTTTTACTCTTATGTTAGGAATAAATGGGTGGTTAGAGGAAAAATCGGACCTCTTAGGGATAGAGGAAGGGAACTCTGCTTAGAGCCTGAGGGAATGGCAGAGATCCTGAATGAATACTTTGCGTTGGTATTCACGAAGGAGAGGGGCTTGTTGACAGCTCCTGTCTCTGAGGGAGCTGTGGACCAGTTGAGGGAAATATCCATACCGAGGAAGGAAGTGTTAGAGCTTCTAGTAGCATTAAAACTGATAAATCTCTGGGGCCTGATGGCATTTACCCCAGGCTGCTTAGGGAGAGGTGAGGTGAAATTGCTGGGCCTCTGACGCAAATCTTTGTCTCTTCCTTGGACACAGGTGAGGTCCCAGAGGACTGGAGAATAGCTAATGTTGTACCGTTGTTTAAAAAGGGTAGTAGGGATAACGCTGGAAATTATAGGTGGGTGAGTTTGACGTCAGTGGTAGGGAAGCTGTTGGAGGGGATTCTTAGAGATAGGACGTATAGGCACTTAGAGCGTTGCGATCTGATTAGGGATATGCAGCATGGATTTGTTAAGGGGAGGTCGTGCCTTACAAATCTGGTAGAATTTTTTGAGGAGGTGACGAAAACGGTGGATGAAGGGCGAGCTGTTGATGTCATCTATATGGATTTTAGTAAGACGTTTGACAAAGTCCCTCATGGGAGGTTAGTCGAGAAGGTCAAGGCTAATGGGATACAAGGACAGGTAGCTAGATGGATAAGTAACTGGCTTGGTAATAGGAGACAGAGAGTAATAGTGGAAGGGTGTTTCTCTAGCTGGAGGTCGGTCACTATGGGTGTGCCGCAGGGCTCGGTACTGGGACCTCTTCTATTTGTAATATATATAAATGACTTGGAAGAGGGAGTAAGTGGAGTGATCAGCAAGTTTGCAGATGATACAAAGATGGCTGGACTTGCGGATAGTGAGGAGCATTGTCAGGCGATGCAGCAGGACATAGATAGGCTGGTAGCTTGGGCAGACAGATGGCAGATGGAATTCAATCCTGATAAATGTGAGGTGATGCATTTCGGGAGAAAGAATGTAGGGGGGAGGTATATGATAAAGGGTAGACCTATTAAGAGTATAGAAACGCAGAGGGACCTGAGGGTGCAGGTGAACAAGTCTCTGAAGGTGGCAGAGCAAGAGGAGAAGATTGTGAAGAAAGCATATAGTATGTTAGCCTTTATAGGAAGGGGTATAGAGTACAAGAGCTAGCCTTTAATGTTGCAGTTGTATAAAACATTAGTTAGACCTCATTTGGAATACTGTGTCCAGTTCTGGTCGCCTTACTACCGGAAGGACATGGAGACTCTGGAGAGAGTGCAGAGGAGGTTTACCAGGATGCTGCCTGGTGTGGAAGGTCTGAGTTACGAGGAGAGATAAGGCAAATTGGGACTGTTTTCCTGAGAAAGACGTAAACTTAGTGGAGATCTAATAGAGGTGTACAAGATTATGAAGGGGATAGATAGAGTAAACAGGGTTAAGCTTTTTCCTAGGATGGACTCAAATAGCATGAAGGGTCACGGGCTTAGAGTGAGGGGGGTAAGGTATAATTTGGACGCTAGAGGGAGTTTTTTCACACAGAGGGTGGTGGGGTATGGAATGCGCTGCCAAGTAAAGTGGTGGAGGCAGGTACTCTGGAGTTATTTAAGAAATTCTTAGATGGACACATGAACAGAATGGGAATGGAGGGGTATAGAAAACTGATTTAAAATAGGGATCATGGGCATTGAGAGTCCCTGGGAAGTGTGAAATAGATGATGATATTGATGTACTTGTTTTTATCCTACAGGTGCTTTGGTCCACGTTGTTGTCTAACGAGAGGCATACACGCGATGGGTCATGAGAGGACTGCTCTTGGATCTTTTTCGAGAGTATCCTAGTGCTTCATGTCGTTAGTGTACTCTTGACCTGGACCATTTGATGGGCAACACGACAGCTCAGTGACTATTGCTGTGCTGTGCAGATACATGGATTTGGGCCTGTGTCTGTGGGAGTTTGCGCGTTCTCCCCGTGCTTGCGTGGGTTTTCTCCGAGCGCTCCAGTTTCCTCCCACATCCCAAAGATGTGTCTTAGGCTAATTGGCAAAACAAATTCTCCCTAAATTGTCTCAAATTTGGTTTTTAATCCATAGATCTATAAACATAGACAGGGATCGCGGGTAGAGATGGGAACATCGGGATGGTGGTGCGGGGTCGTTGGGCCTGTTTCCTGTGCTGTTTTGTTCTTTGGTCTTTGTTCTTTGTTCTACAATTCAGAACGCAAACTGCAGATAGAAAACATTGTTGTGAAGAGGATTTTAAAGCTTATTTGTTTGGGTGTAGAGTTTGGGAGCTCTCACTGAAGGGATTTTGAGGAGAATTCCACCCACATTCACTTGAGTTCAAAGTGAAGAGTGTATACGACCACAGCAACTTGTGGGTTTAAAGGGATTTTGTATTATGAAGACTATTGTGGCTTAAGATATATTATGTAATTTGGATGAATCTAAAAATCTATGCACATTTGTGAAGTTGAGGAGTGAAGGACTATTGTATCATAATCCAACTTTTCATGTTTAATTTTTTTTCTTGTTAAAACTGATTAGCAGCCCTCTAATTCTGTTTGTGCACATTTGCTAAAAGAAAATAAAGGTTATGGCCCTTTGAGTAAGGTTTCAATTCTGGGATCTTCCTATCCTGTCTTAAAACTTCCAGAAAATCACACAATTATGTAACACCTTTTATCAGAAAATAATGTCCCAATGTTCTTCACAGTTGGATTCTAAAATACAATTTGACACTTATTCATACAGAATGATAATAGGGAAAAAGCTTTGTCAACCAGATAAATCTTAAAAATGGAAATAATGGGAGGAGAGAGCTAAGGGCGTTCAAATGATCAGTGGATAGGCATATGGACAGTATTGGAATAGTTTAGGATAGAAGGTCATAAAATTGGTTCCATTGGTCGGTGCAACATCGAGGGCCAAAGGGCCTGTACTGCGCTGTAATGTTCTAGGTTTTATGAGGTTTAGGGAGGCAATTTGAGAGCTTAGGGTATGGCCATAATAAGTGGAGCAGTTAAAATTTTAATGCCTAACACTAAATACATCTAGGTACTTCAGAGAGTTGTGGCACTGGAGGAGGTAAGAGAGATAAGGAAAGACAACACCAAGTGTTGACTTAAAAACAAAGATGAAAAATTTAACATTGAGCTGTTGGTTGACTGGAACTCAGTAGAAGTCAGCAAGCACAGAGATGATGGGTGAATGGGACTGCGCAAGTTTAGGACACAAAGAGCAGAATTTTAGATGATAAAACTCAGGAAGTCTGCCAGGAGTACACTGGAATAATCCAATCAAGAGGTAACAAAGGATTGAAGGAAGTTTTTTTTTATCCTTTCACAGGATGTAAGCATTGCTGGCCATGCCAACATTTATTCCCCATCCCCTTATTTCTCTCGAGAAGGCGTTTGCGAGCTTTATCACTGAATCACAACAGCCCATGGTATGTTGTGTTCCATGGCAGTTCTTCTGCAGTGAGCTCCAGAAGCTCCGACTCACCTGGCTCTATCATGGTGGTCGAACCTTCTGTGATGGCTCTGAGACTGAGCCATGATCTGCAGACCCTCAGTCATGGCCCTCTGTAAGTGGGCCATCTTCTCAAGGGTTGTTGCCATAACCTGCTGTGTCTCAGCGCTGTCCATGGTATAGGTACACCTACAGTATTGTTAGGAACAGATTTCTAGGATTTTGACCCAACCACACTAGAGGAATGGTGATTTTGTTCCAAGTAACGATGATTTGGCGGGGAACTGAGAGGTGGTGGTATTCTCCATACATATGTCTTGACTTAGTTGGCAGTAAATGTTGCTGCAGTGAATCTTGTGGGTGGTGCACAATGCTGTCATTGTGTTATCAGTAGTGGAAGGAATTAATCTTTAAGTTGCTGGATGGGATGCTGATTAAACAGATGACTTTTTAATTATTATTTGTTCATGAGATGCAACGTCGCTGGCTAAGCTCACATTCATTACTCCACAAATTACCAGCGAGTAATTGGTGGTGTGCTGTTATCTTGAACTATTGCAATCCATGTATTGTTGAGACATCCACAGTGGTGTTAGGACTGAATTTCCAAGGTTTTGAACCAATGACAGTGAAGGAACAGCAATGTAATTCCAAGTTAGGGTGATGTGCCACTTGAAGGGCTGCTTGTGAGTGGTGGATTTCCCTTGCATCTGAGGTCATGTGTTTGGAAGATCCTATTGAAGGAGCCTTGGTTACAAGTGAGGCACCACAGGGGTCAGTACTGAAGCCACAAATTATTTGGACATGAGGATCAAATTTCCTGATGACGCAAAACTAAGTGAGATGTCAGTTGTGAGGAGGCAAAGCTGAGACAAAGTACACAGGTAGGTGATGAAATAAAATTTATTGGGGCCAATGAAAATGTCTTAATAATAAGTGATGACATAAAAACACCTGAATAGGAAACATTAAAATCTACCTAGTGCTGGCCTTCATCTAGGCTATCTTAGTGCTACTACAACTTCTTAACTTTACATGGATTACCAATATGTCTTGGTATCTCCCCAGGTTATGCATTGGAGGTGGAGGTAGCCAGCTGCCTACTGCATCCTGTGGCCTTTGATACTCTTGGTGATCATCCTGTGGAGGGCCTGGCCCTTGAAGGCCCTGGCCGGCTTCCAGTTGTCTGGGACGTATCTTTGACATCCGCTTCATCCGCTGCTGCTCAGATGCACCACTGTCAGGAAGTGGGGAGTCAGAAATGTAACCACAGCTGCAGACTCTTGGCTGGAAGACTGCAGCATGGGCTCGAGCCCTTCTTCCTCCCTTGAGTCACTCTATGGGATGGCAGTTCTTCTGCAGTGAGCTCCAGAAGCTCCGGCCCACCTGGCTCTACCATGGTGGTCGAACCTTCTGTGATGGCTCTGAGACTGAGCCATGATCTGCAGACCCTCAGTCATGGCCCTCTGTAAGTGGGCCATCTTCTCAAGGGCTGTTGCCATAACCTGCTGTGTCTCAGCACTATCCAGCTGTGTTTCCATGAAGCTGTTGAGCCTGTCAGCCATGGGCTAAGAATCTCGAGAAGCCTGTTGAGGCCCTTATCTGTGGCCTGCTGTGACTGGGCCGTGACCCTCTTGGACTCCACAGTGGCCTGCTGTGACTTGGCCATCTCTTGGAACCTTCCAGTCGTGGTGAGGAACTTCTGTTCCTTGCTTTCCACCATGGACGCCATTGTTGCAGTGTTGGCCTGTGAAATTGAAATTTCTCCATAAAGTGAAGGATTGGTAGGTGCTCACTCCTATGCTGCAGCCCAGTAATGCTGTCAGTTACTATTTGCGTTCCCTCCTCTCTCGCAAGCTCCAGCATCCGCTACTCAAAAAGGGTGACAACTTGGATCTTAGGCTCACCAACCCCTGTCTTTGCCCTGTTCCAGTGATGATGGACATTCTTCTCCTGTGGGGACAGAAGGAGTCATGAAAAATCTGATGTTACCAGTTCTGCAGGCCATCAGAGGGCAAGCGCTCTTGGTTGAAGGAGGAAGATGCTTGGGGGTCAGGGAGTGGAAGCATGCAACGTGCTGGTGGGTGGGGGGATCTGGGGATCATTTAGGGGAAAAATGCTAAATGAGGTTAAACACTCATGCTTGCTGCCCTGATTAAGTTATTCATTTTTTTCCGGCACTGCTTCCCAGTTCTCCTAGCCAGTGTTCTGGTACTAACATACGCAGCCACAGCCTCCCAGGCTGCATTTCTATCCTTTTCCCTGGGACAAAGTCCTGCTGGAGTGAAGAGAGTGTCCCACCTTGCCTCCACCATCTTCAGCAATGTGGCCGGATCAGATTCAGAAAATCTGGATGCTGACTTCCCAGAGACCATTTCTTCTGACATTGCCAGCCTATCTGTCCATTCTTGGGGGTTTTATGGGGCTGTCCTTGTTAGGGCAAATCTGCTGCAGTAAGTTTGGACAAGTTAGGTGCCCTTTAGAGCACTTCAGTGAGTTTAAAACAGTTTGCCTTGTTACCGTGGAGAGGAAGCCAAATGAACACTTGCCAGTGCGTTAATGGGTTGCGGGAGGGGGAGGAGGGAGGGGTAGATTTGTGCCTCTATCATTACTGAGCCAAGAGAGAGAGAGGGAGGGTTCTGCCAGGAGAAAAACTTTTTTTTTTGCTTTTTCTGCAATGTGTAGTTTGTGGCTCTGATCTGAACTGCAGGTTGTCTAGTGAGTTAAACTCTGCCCACTGCCTCTTGTGGCCAGAAACAGTCTAGCCCAAAGTGCATAAGATTGGGTGTGAAAACCTGTCCAAAAAAAAACAAATCTGGAACTCTTTTTTTCTCGTGCTAGTTGGACACTTAGAAAAAAATCTCCCAAAATTCCACCCTGCAAGTGAGTTATACACTTCCCTAGCCCCTGAATGTTCTTGAGTCTTGGTTAGAGATGGCCACTGCCTGATATTTGTATGGTGCAAGTTTTATTTACTACTCATCAGCTCAAACCTGACAGTTGTCCAGATCTTGTTGCGTTTGGACGAAGAGGTGCTTCAATATCTGAACAGTTGCCATCCATGTTGAATGTTGTGCAATCCCCATCCCCAGTTCTAACCTTATAATGGAGAGAAGGTCATTGATGATGTAGCTGAACATAATTGGACCTAGGACACTAACTTGAGTGACATCCTGGACTGAAGTAATCAATCTCCAACATTCACAATTATTCCCCTTTGTGCCATTGATAGAATTTTCCCAGATTCCAATTAACTTCAGTTTTCTAGGCTTTCTTGATGCCACATTAAGTCAAATGCTGCCTTGATGTCGAGAGTAGTCACTTGCATCTTACCCCTTGATTTTAGTTCTGTTGTTCATGTTTGGATCAAAGTTGTAATGAGTTCAGGAGCTAAGGGGTCTAGGCAGAATGTAAATTAAGCATTAGTAAGAAGGTTATTTCTGAGTGAGTGCCACTTGATAACATTGTCATTGATTCTTTCCATCATTTTTCACTTTTTGATAATCAAGAGTTAACTGATGGGCAATAATTGGTTGGATTGGAATTCCCCTGCTGTTTGTCGACAAGATGAATTTTCTACATTGCTTGATAGATTCTAATGCTGTAGTTGTATTGGGACAATTTGGTTAGGTGTATAGCTCGTTTTGGAGCACAAGTCTTCAGTACTGTTGCCAGAAAGATGTTAGTCTTTGCAGTATACAGTATCACCTCTCATTTCTTAGTATCAAATAGACTGAATCAAATTAGCTGAAAATTGGCATCCTTGATGCCGGGAACCTTAGGAGTAGGTTGAAGTAAATCATCTACCCTGCATTTCTGACTGAAGGTGGTTGCTAATGTTTCAATCGTCTTTTGCACTGATATACTGTGCCCGTCATTGGAGATAATGGATTTTTATGGAGCATCATTCACCAATTAATTGTTTAATTGTCCACCATCATTAATGACTGGAAGTGATAGGACTACAGAATTTGGACCCAATAGGTTAGTCACGGGATCACTTAACTCTGTCTATCTCATGCTGTTTCTGCTGTTTGCCTTGCAAGTCCTGTGATGTAGCTTCACCAGGTTGACACTTCATTCTTAAATATGCCTTGTGCATTCCTGACATGCCCTTTTGTACTCTCTATTGAACTATAGTTGATCCACAGGCTTGTGGTCATGGTAGATTTGAAGATATGTCTGGCCATCAGGTTACAGATGTTCGTTGAAAAGAGTTCTGTTTCCACCCAGTGTCATGGATACCCAGTTTTGAGTTGTTTGATCTGTTTGAAATCTATTCAATTTAACTTGAAGATAGTGCTCCAGAACCTGATGAAAATATCCTTGAAGTGAAAATATGAGATTGACTCCGTAAGAAATGTCCAATGGTCAGTCCTATCAATATTGTCATGGATAGATGTATGTGCTAATGACAGATCGATGCGAATGAGGTCAAATAGCTTTTATTGTTTTTTGTTGGGTCACTCAACCCCTGCTGCAAACCCAGTCTAGCAGTAGTGTTTTTCAGGACTTGATCAGCTCAGTGAGTAGTGGTGCTACCAAGTCACTTTTGGTGATGAATGTTGAAGTTTCTCATTAGAAGTACATTCTGGGCCTGATTTTACCATTGTGCGGGCTTGTTTTTAGATGTGAAAATGTAGTAAAGTCGGGCATGAGGCCATTAATGTGATTTGTGTTTGCATCCACGCAGATGCCCATTTTACCCAAAAATGATCGTGATCTGATTCATGCCCAAAACGGGTGCAGTGGCATTTAAATTGATTAATGGGCTGCCCACCCAACTTTACCAGCATTTCCCCCTTTACTATCATGTTTGCATGTTCAGATTTAGCATGAAACAGACATGCTTGGCAGAGGTCTCTTTCGGATGCACTAGCTTCTGAAGAAGTAAGTTCAGAACTTCCAACGGCTCTCTGATTCAGATTGGTGGTGGAAGGGGAAGGAAGGCAGGCCAGATTATTCTCTGTTGAGGGAAGAGGGGAGGAAGGAGGAGGTGGGTCAGATGTATCTCTGGTGTGGGGGGTGTGGTGTAGAGGCCTGATCGTTGTCTGATGGGAGAGAGGGAAAGGAGGCCAGATTGTTGTCTGGTGGAGGATGGTGAGGGAGGCCAGATCATTGTCTGGTGGATGGAGAGAGGAGAAAGGCCCAATCATTGTCTGGTGGGAGTGGAGGAGGGTTAATTCTATCCCATCACATTTCCAATTCTAATCATTCCTGTTATAAATGCTATTTAGATTATATTTCACTTGCTGTGAATGTTGTTTTTTTCCCTCTATGTCAGCAAGTTCAGAAGTTCTACTTCTCAGAAGAAGTAGAAATCATTCTTATTGCCATTTTCCAAATTATCTCCTGAGCTTGGAAATGCAATTTTTAGAATTTATTGCAAGTTGGCTGTTGCTAAACACAATTGCAAAGATTGTTGAATCAAGCAACAGTTATTTGTATATGCACCGATATGTTTCATTACACAAGTTTAATAAAGGCCTGATTACATACCTCAGTGGATTTTGCAGGTACAGGCAGCAGAGAGAAGGGATTCCACAGTTATAATAGTACACGTGCACTTTGAGTGAAATTGTCAAAATATTCGGCTATGAGTATGTGAAATATACTGGGGGGGAGGCCAGATGGATCTCTGGTGACGACAGGAGGAACCGCTGCTACTGTGCGGGCAATTGGTGTGGGGGAAAGGGACAGAGGGTTGCAATCAGTCTGAGTAGTGGAAGGCGGATGGTGGATGGATAAGGGGAAAAGTTACGTTGTAGGGATGGGGGTGATGTCTGAGGGACCATTGCTCCTGGGCCACTTTATCTGCTTTTTGTGGCCTGGGAGTAATGTGACAGGGCGCAATTTTCAAATTTTTTTCCTCACTGCACATGCGCAGTTCAAGCTCTGATTGTTTTGGGCTCACTAAACCCCGCCCATAACACAATTTAGATTCATGATTTTTTTTCAGGCTAAGTGCATATGGAAGCACCTGAAAGCAGATTTCATGTTGGACCTGAATTGCATCCAGATTCGGCACTTAGAATGAAAATGCTAAAATTAAGTCCTCTGTGTCCATTTGGTGCCAGTGTTCCTTCCAATTAGTGTTTGTTATGGAGTACTGATTCATCAGCTGAAGGGTGCCAATAGGTGGTAATCAGAAACCTTCTTCCTCTGTGTTTGACCCAATGTCATGAGACTTCATGGGTTGTAACCTGATGCATACGCAGATATCCGCAAAATGAAAACACCAGCAAAGCCGGATGGTTAAAAGAGTTAACTCTGTATATGCTTAGGACTGTGGGAGCACATTCATTTACAATGTTGAGGACTCCCAGAGCATTCCATTCAAACATTATACCATTGTGAATCACCTCTGCTGATTTTGTCTTGCCAATGGGACAAAACAAACTCACAGGTAGTGCTGATGGTTTTTGGGGACATTGGCTGTAGGGAATAATTCAGTGAGTATGACTATATCAGGCTGTTGCTTGACTAATCTGTAGGACAACTCTCACTTTTGGCATAAGCTCCTAAGTAAAGAGAATTTTTCATGGTCAACCAGATTGATTGTGCCGTTATCATTTCTGGTGCTTATGTAGATGCTTACACTTATGGTGATCAATCTGTTTAATTCCTTTGTGGCATTTTTGCAATTTGATACATGAATGCTTTGCTATGCCATTTCAGAAGGCATTTACGAACCAGCCAATCTTCTGTGTGTCTGGAGTCACATGTAATTCAAACGAGCAAGGATGACAGATTTCCCTCCCTAAAAACACTCGTGAAATTTTTTTTAATGACTACCAAGATTGGTTTCTTGGTCACCATTACTGAGATAACTTTTTAATTCCAGATTATTTGAATTTAAATTCCAACAGTTTGTTGTGATGGGATACAAATCCATGTGCCCAAAACATTTGCCTGGACCTCTGGATTACTAGTCTATTGATTTTACTACCACACTATTGTCTTCATTTTTTAGCATCTGATAAGCTAAGGTAGGGTAATCTCCTTACAGCAGTGGAAATAAATGTTCTTTTGGGTGGTCTTAGTGGTATGGATCTTATCTCGATATCAAATGTGGCATCAAAGTTAGTCAACTTCAGATTCAGAAAGCTGGCAAGAAATGAAGGAGTGCATACTTAGGGAGCAGGAACCAAACATAATGACTTTGGTTTTCCTTATGTTTAGTTGGAGGAAATTTCTATTCATTTAGTACTGCATGTGGGGGAAGCCATCTGATAATTTAGCAACAGTGAAAAAGTAGAGACAGGTGATGTGTGGTAGAGCTAAATATTGTCATTTTATATGTGAAAATGAATACTTTTTCAGATAATGTCACTAATGGGCAGTGTGTAGGTGCATAAAAGGAGAGGGCCAAAAAATGATACTTGGTGACATCAGAAATAATCATCCAGGAATAAGAAGAGAAGCCATTGCAGGTGATACTCCACCCAGAATTAGATAGATATGATTGGGACCAGTCCCACCCAGCTGGATTACAGTGGAAAGGTGTAGGAGGAGAACAGTGTGGCCAATTGTGTCAAAGCTACAGATAGGTTGAGAAGCAGGAGGAAAGATTATTTATTACAGTCAAATAAGGAATAATTTGTATTTTGATAGGATCAGCTTTGGAATAGTGGCAGGCTTGAGGACCTGATGGGCATAGATTTCGGAGGCAACAGCGTTTTAAAGGACTCCTGAAAGGAAAGAAGGTTAAAGATGGGATGACAATTTGCAAAGACAGTGATATGAAGAGTTAATTTTTCAGTAGAGAGATGATGAAAAAGAAAAGGACAATATTTAAAGATGGAAATGGTTAACAAAATCATGTTACATGAGAATCAGTTAAAACAAGCTTTCTGGTAACAGTGTAATGGGAATTGTCTCAAGGAAGCAGGAGTTAGTCTCATTGACAAAGAACATGAAGAGGGCCTGACAGGAGGAGATTGGAGAGAAACTAGAGAAAAATGCAAATTTGGGGCTAGGGCAATGGAGAGCTTAGAAATTTGACCCAGTGTGCCTGTGGGAGTGATGGAAATATTATGGCCTGCTCATTGTATGGTCTCAAACGTAGTGACAAGGAGCAGGAGCTCCTTGCATTTACTGTTGGAGGTGAAGGTTTAAAAGACAGCTTATTAGAGATGATTTGCAAAGAAACGCTGAACTACCTTTATATTTCATTTGCAAATGATTCTGGACAAACAAATAACTTTAGCAGACGAGAGCAGGACCCAATATTCACCTTCCTATTGTTTAGCAGAATCTGGCAACAAATATTTCCAATATTTGGAATATCTCCAAATTTGCTAATGACACAAAACTAGGTAAGAAGGAGTTTTCAGGCTGATGCAAGGAGATTTTGTCAGGCTAAGTGAAGGGGCAAGATCATGGCAGATGTGTGAATAAATGTGAAGTTAGCGATTTTGGTAGGAAAAAAATGAAAGGGCAGTTAAATGGAAAGAAGTTGGGAAGTGATACAGAAAGGACCATTAGTGTCCTTGTTAATGTGTCACTAAAAACTAGCATGCAGGTGCAGCGAGCAATTAGGAAGTCAGACGTTATGCAGGGCTCCACTGCAAAGGGATTTAAATATAGGAGTAAAGAGGTCTTGGTGCAGTTGGTTAGAGCCTTGGTGAGAATATTGTGTGCAATTTTGGGCTTTTTATTGAAGGAAGGAGCACCTCATGATTTTTTGTGTCTTGTTAAGGCATGCAGCTACTCAACAACAGGTTAAGCATTGGTTGCATGCTATAATCGTGTAGATTTGCAGACTGGCTAGGCCCTCATCATGATGTGTATTGTTCACAGGAGCAGCAGTAGACTATCCCATACCCTGAGCCTACTCATCTATTGAATTAGATCATGTCTATTCACTTATCAAAATGCCCATCTCCTGCCCCATCTCCATTTCCTTTGATATCATTATTTGAACATACGCAATGATTGAGCTGTCACAGCCCTCTGCTGCTTATTTTGAGACTGTTCCCTGAATCTAAATTTACCAGCTAGGGAAAATATCCATTTTGTCACACCCGGTAAGAGCTTTAATAATTTTCAATGAGATTGTGTCTTATTCTCTGAAACCCAAGGGATTACAGGTCTAATTTCCTTGATCTTTCCTCCTGCAATCCCAGGCCTTAGCCTGGTGCACCTCTGTTACACCCCTTCATGCTTAAATGAGTGTCTCCAAAAACTCAAGAATCTTGAAAGAATCTAGGGAAAAGGAGCCTGCTTGATTGGCACTTACTGACTGAACATAGAACATAGAACATTACAGCACAGAACAGGCCCTTCGGCCTTCGATGTTGCGCCGACCAATATAAAAAGTAATGACCCTCCAAACTAAACCATTCCCTTCTCTTCCATATACTTATCAACTAACCTCTTAAACGCCACCAAACTTGGCGCATCTACAACTGCTGCAGGCAGGGCATTCCACTCCCGAACCACCCTTTGGGTAAAGAACCTACCTCTGATATCCGTCCTATAACTATCACCCCTTAATTTAAAGCTGTGTCCCCTCGTGCTAGCTTTCTCCATCCTAGGAAAAAGGCTATCACTGTCCACCCTATCTAAACCTCTAATCATCTTATATGTTTCAATAAGGTCTCCTCTTAGCCGCCTTCTTTCTAACGAAAACAACCTCAAATCCCTCAGCCTCTCCTCATAAGACCTGCCCTCCATACCAGGCAACATCCTGGTAAACCTCCTCTGTACCCTCTCCAATGCCTCCCCATCTTTCTTATAATGTGGGGGCCAGAACTGCACACAATACTCCAAGTGCGGCCTGTGTTAAACATTCACTTTATCCACCATACTGACATGCAGTGTATGCCATATACAAGATGCAATGCAACAACTCACTAGGGTTCCTTCAACAGCACTTTCCAAACCTTAGCTAGAAGGACAAGAACAATATGGAAACTCAATATCTGTAAATTTGCCTACAAGCCAAACTTTATTCTAATTCCAACTTGCTTCCTCTCTTTTCAACTACTCAAGAACTGTTGCCTGACCAAACATTGATGCAGGAGCTTCATCATGTGTGGCAGCACACGTTAAAACTACACACATGCTGTGGGTGCTCATTTGTAACAGTGATAAATTGGGTGCTAAAATGCCAAATATTTGACCAGAAAATCTTAGGAATGTATGTTTACAAATCCTTAAATTTGGTAAGGCAAGTTGAAAAGGCAGTTAAAAAAGTATATTTGATCCTTGCTTTATTGTTAATAAATGTAAATAATAGGCATGGACTACATACAAAGAGGCTATGCTAATCCTTTTTCTTCAGATGCCAACTGTATATAAGATCATAAGAAATAGGAACAGAAGTAGGTCATTCAGTCCCTTGAGCCTGCTCCACCATTTAATAGAATCACGGTTGATCTGACATTCTTCATATCCACTTTCTTGTCCTTTCCCCTAATCCTTGATTCCCTTACTGATCAAAAATCAATCTATCTCAGCCTTAAATATATACCAGGACTCTGCCCCAATGGCTCTCAGTGAATCTAAAGATTCTCAACCTTCTGAGAGAAGAAATTCCTCCTCATCACAGTCTAATTTGATTTGATTATTATTGTCACATGTATTAACATACAGTGAAAAGGCTTGTTTCTTTCATGCTATACAGACAAAACATACCTTTCATAGAGAAGGGAACAAGAGAATGCAGAATGTAGTGTTATGTCATAGCTAGGGTGTAGAGAAGGATCAACTTAATGCAAGTAAATCCATTCAAAAGTCTGACAGCACAGGGAAGAAGCTGTTCTTGAGTTAGTTGTTAAGTGACCTCAGACTATTGTATCTTTTTCCTGCAGAAAGAAGGCAGAAGACAGAATATCTGGGATGCGTGATGTCCTTAATTATGCTGGCTGCTTTGCCGAGGCAGTGGCAAGTGTAGACAGAATAAATGGATGGGAGGCCCCTTTATCCTGAGACTTTGCTTTTTGGTTCTAGACTGTCCCATGAGGGGAAATATTCTCTTAAGCGTTTGTCCTGTCAAGCTCCTTAAGAATGTTTGAATGAGATCACCTCTCATTCTTCTAAATATCAGTGACTGGAGTCCCATCTGTTTAACCTTTCTTCATAAGACAGTCTTCCAAATCGGGGATCATACTTGTGAACCTTCTCTGAACTGCCTCTAGTGAAACAACATCTTTCCATAAATAAGGAAATCAAAGCTGCTCAAGGTATTCAAATGTGGTCTCACCAATACCTCATACTGTTACAGCAAGATATCTCTATTTTTATACCTTAACCCCCTTGAAATAAGAGCTAATATTCCATTAACCTTCCTAAGTACCTGCAGCACCTGTGTGCAAGCTTTCTGTGTTTCGTGCATAACTACTCTCAAGTGCCTTTATGTCGCAGTTTTCTGTAGTTTGTTCTCCATTTAAATAATACTCTTCTCTTTCGTGCTTCCTTCCAAAATGAACAACTTCACATTTTCCCACATTACTCTCCATTTGCTAACTTTTTCCTACTTGCTTAATCTATTTGCATCCCTCTCACAATTTGCCTTTGTGCCTATTTTTGTGTTGTCTGCAAACTTAATTACAATACATTTGCTTCCTTCCTCAAAGTCAGTAATATACATTGTAAGTATACATTGCAGTCCCTGCACCGATGCCTGTTAAACGTCAACAGTTACAGGTCGTCAGCCTGAAAAAAAAATGGCTCATCCCCACTCACTGTTTCCTGCCGATTATTTTCTATCCATGCCAATATATTAGCTCCGATACCACGGGCTCTTATGACTGCAACTTTTTGTAAGATACCTTGTCGAACACCTTCTGGAAGTCAAAAAACAACACAACTACTTGTTTCCCTCTGTCCACTCATCCTTGCAAAATTCTAATGAATTTGTTCAATATGATTTCCCTTTCATGAAGCCATGCTGACTCTGCTCGATTAGGTAATGATTTTCCTAATATGCTGCTATTACTTCTTTGATAATTGATTCCAACATTTTTCCAACAAAAGATGAGTTAGCTGGTATTTGCCTCCCTCTCTGTTTGAATTGGGGTGTCACATTGGCAGTTTCCAATCCTCTGTCTGAAGACGTTTGGGAAATTACAACCAATAAATCCACTAGCTCTGTAGATACATCTTTTACGTATAAGCCATCAGGGCCATGGGACTTAGCTGCCAATAGCCCCATTAGTTTGTCTAATATTATGTTCAGACCTACACTTTAGGAATGATGTCCAAGACCTGGGAAAGGGCCATTTGCTAGAATGATACCAAGGGTCATTTGGTGGAATGGTACTTGAGGGAATTCAGTTCTATAAATAGATTTAGAAACTAGAGTTGTTCTCCGTGCAGCAATGAAATTTATGTATTGTTCAAAACATAAGGAATAGAAGCAGGAGTAAACCACTTGAGCCTGCTCCACCATTTAATGACATCATGTCTGACGTTCTCGTTCAGCACCGTTTTCCTGCACTGTTCCTGTATCCCTTAATAAGTAGAAATCTATCAATCTCAGTCTTGAACATGCTCATCAACTGGGCATCCACAGCTCTCTAGGGCAAACAATTCAAAAATTCACCACCTACTGATTTAAAAAAAGTCCTCTTTACTTCAGTTCTGAATGGCCTGTTTCTAATTTGGAGACTGTTTTCTGGTTCGAGACTTCGAATAATATTTCTACATCCATCCTGTCGAGCCCTACAAGAACTTTGTATGTTTAAATGAGATCACTCTTTTGGTTTAATTTGATTTACTATTGTTACATGTATTAACATAACGAAAAGTATTGTTTCTTGCTCGCTATACAGACAAAACATATCATTCATAGAGAAGTAAATGAGAGAGTTCAAAATGTAGTGTTACAGTCATAGCTAGGGTGTGGAGGAAGATCAACTTAATGCATTGTTCTAAACCAAATTTATTTACTCACCTCCTGTCAAATGTCAAAATCTGAATTCCTCTTGATATATTACATCCACAAAAAAGATTTAATATTTCATTTTCATAAATCCATATTGACTGCTCAAATCTACCATTATTTTCTAAGGTGTTCTGTTAAAGCATCTTTCATTATTGATTCTAGAATTTTTCCGACTACTGATGTTAAGCTGACATGTCTGTGTTTCCTTGTTTTCTCTCCCCTTCCTTTCTTAAATGATGGGGTTTATTTACTACCTCCCGATCTTCAATAACTATTCCAGAGACTACAGAATTGTGAAAGATGATTAGTGCAACTACTATCTCAACAGCTATCTCTTTCAGCATTAAGATACAGATTTTCAGGTCTAGGGGATTTATCAACTTGAAATTTTTTCTTATACTTTTTTTTACAAGTATTAATGTCTTGTAGTTCCTGATTTAACTAATCTCTTGATTCTCCATTCATTTGTGGGTTTAGTTATAGTATTTTTCTCCTTGAAAACGGACAAAGTATTTGTTTAGTTTCTTTGCCATTTTTTTCCTGAAATACACTACCTGATAGTAGGATGGAAGCAGATTAAATAGTAAATTTCAAAAGAGAGTTTAATAAATTCTTGAAAGGAAAAAACAGTGCCCTTGGAGGAGAGATTAATTGGATAGCTCTACCAAAGAGTTGGCATATTTGGATGTAGCGAATGATCCTACCTCAGGAATGTGTGATTTTGTAAACTGCGTTATCTAGCATCCTAGTAACAAGAATTATCCACTAAATAGAATTGGTCAGGTCTGTTACTTGACTGGTAATGTGGCCCATCTCTGAAAACCTGGTATTAATATTTGTTCGCTGTCAGTTACACTCGCTGCTAAAAAAATGTTAACCTCAGGCCGGTTGTATCCATGACCAGCCGTCGTTGTGGTCTCAGCCTCTCACTATTCTACAACGCCATGTTTCCTTAGTACAACTGGCTAAATTCGGACGCTTTCGCCCTCAATACCCGAATCGGTATGGCAGATACTAGAAATGTTACTGTATTTCTTTTTAATATCGACTCATTCCACTGAATGTTTGTATTTGATTCTTTACTAATTCACAGTTTTTGCGTCGCTTAAGATTTTACCAAAATACACAAATGTTCTTCTTACATTTAAAATGAGATCTGTTAAGTCCACCTTCAGTCGTTCCCGAATTCACATCTTGCATTAATTTTATTTTCCTGTGGAACAGTTATATATCAGATGATGATTCTAAACTTATTTCAAATAAATATATGGAGATGAAATCATTACTTCAGAAATTCTCAGAGCAAGTATACGCAGAATGGGTTGTGAAGGTGGATGAAGACTGCCGGTTTAACTTAAATCAACCACTTATAGTTCGAAATCGAATCACGAACCTCATTAACGTCAGCTTCAGCAAAAAGGTTAGAACCTTTCTTTAAAAATGTAACAGATTTTTAACATAAAATGTAAACTTTTATGTTAAAATGATAACTTCTAAAATGATGCCGTAAGGCAAACGTTTTTAAAAATGTATTTCTTAACATATCTGAATGCCTGTTATCAATCTTTGTTATTTCAAACCGTTATCCGAATCAGTAGAATGTCTTCATGGTCACATACTATAATTAAGAATAAGAATTAAGAATAAGAAAATCAGGTGAATGCTTTGAGGATGAAACCGATTTTTTCCAGAATCTAAATAACTGGAGATTGAATATAATTTAGGAGATGTGAATCAGGATCCCCTGGAAGTTCTGACGTACATAAGTGTGGGCATTACTCAATTTAAACTTTGGATGGTCCGATTTCCATTGCCCAGGATCCACTGAGCTCAGTGTCAGAGACGTGGACCAGATTCGCAGGACTGACCGACATAATTATTCTGGGACTGTTATGCTGGTTAATAGCTGATCTAATTCAAGTGATTAGCTCACATAACTGAATTGAGTTCCTCTGTCTGATGCCACCTGACCACTTCTTTAATTGGTAGTTAGCTAATTACTTACTAATAGCGTACAAAGATTTAATTACACAGGGTTGGGTCTTGCATATAACATTCAGTTTCTGATAAGGTATTATGCTAAAGCATTCATTTCCCAACTTTAAATGGCAGATTTTAATAGGCATTGTGTAATTTTATTTAAATCCTGAAAGAGCAGGAACTCATAGTTAAATAAGGGAGGTTGTACACCTGAATATGTTGTACCTTTGGTTATTTATGTATTTTTGTTTAATACTGTAAAAAGTCCAGAAACACTATAGACACTATGTCAATTATATATCTATATTTGAAGCATCATAGTATTTTGGATTTTTTGGCTACTGATATGCTTTGGTGAGAGGCTTTATGTATAAAGAACTCAAAGCTTGTTTAAGACAAATGGTAGTGATGCATGGTTATTGATATTCTGATGCAAACAGAAATGCAAATCCTGGCTGGTGTCTTCATCTCAATGAATTGGAATCTGAAAGGTTCACTAATGCAAATTGGGTAGCTGTCTTTTATTCCAAGCTCAAATCACATTTTCAGTCTTCATCTTAAAATTTGCTTTGAAGAGTTCAGTTTGTTTTCCAGCTATTGGATTTAAAATCATTATTTGGTATAAAGCACCTTTTATGACCAGATCATCACACCTCATCTCATGTCACCTATCTATAGTTATTTTTCCAGTTGCCTTAAATCAGTGTCCTGCCCCTTCTGTCACTGAAAATTACTTATTTTTATTTACTTTATCAAAACCTTTAATAGTTCTGAACACAAATATTTATTTTCCTGTCCCTGCTGTAAGGAAATCAAACTCAGCTTTTCTCACCTCTTTACATAAATGATATAGATATGTATTATTTTGGTAAATGTTATCTGCATATTATTATTTGCTTTTAAAGAACAATATCTGAAACAGGATATTATTCTTTAATCGGGGCAATGGTACGTATAAAGGTTTGACAGAAATTCATTGCTTTTGCTCTATTTATAAAATGAAAGAATCAAAAGTTATTTTTATTTAGTAACCTTTTCAATTTAAAGCTGTCACCATTGATTTGTGTTCTCTTTATTCTATAGCCCTTTAAAATTGGACCACCTATTTTGTTCCCACCACCTCTCATTCCTATTGAAAGTCATACTCTCTCCATGAAATTGCAATTGATACTTGTTATTCTGTCCTGAGTCATAGAGGTTTACAGTGTGGAAACAGGTCATTCGGCCCAACTTGTCCATGCCACCCTTTTTTTAAACCCCTAAGCTAATCTTAATTGCCAATGTTTGGCCTATATCTTTCTATACCCATTGAACCCATGTGACTATCTAAATGCTTTTTAAAAGACAAAATTATACCCGCCTCTACTACTACCTCTGGCAGCTTGTTCCAGATACTCACCACCCTCTGTGTGAAAAAATTGCTCGTCTGGACACTTTTATATCTCTCCCCTCACTTTATACCTATGCCCTATAGTTTTAGGCTCCCTTACTTTTGGAAAAAGATAATGACTATCTATGTGACCTATGCCCCTCATTATTTTATAGACTTCTATAAGATCACTTCTCAGCCTCTTATGCTCCAGAGAAAAAAAAGTTCCAGTCTATCCAACCTCTCTTTACAACTCAATCCATCAAGTTCTGGTAAATCTTTTCTGCACTCTTTCCAGTTTAATAATATTCTTTCTATAATAGGGTGATCAGAATTGCACACAATATTCCAAGTGTGGTCTTGTACAACTTCAACAAGATATTCCAACTCCTGTGTTCAATGTTCTGACTGATGGAACCAAGTATGCTGAATGCCGCCTTCACCACTCTGTCCACCTGTGACCCTACTTTCAAGGAACTATGAACGTGTACCTCTTGATCTCTTTGTTTTGTAACTCTTCCCAATGCCCTACCATTAACTGAGTAAGTCCTGCCCTGGTTTAGTCTACCAAAATGCATCATTTCACATTTGTTAAATTAAACTTCATTTATCAGCCCACTGGCCCAATTAATTAGGATCCCTTTGCAATTGGAGATAACTTTCTTTACTGTTCACTATGCCACCAATCTTAGTGTCATCTGCAAACTTACTAACCATGCCTCCAGTATTCTCCTATGTCCTCTGAAGTCTGGTATTATTCTCTTTATTGTTTACTGGCCTCAAGAAAGTGGAGGAAAAAAACAATTTGGTAAAGGTTTACTGATTAACTTTTCCAAATAAAAGAAATTCTGAATATTTCTTTAAAATGTTTGTCATTGTTTCACAGCCATCATATATTTCAGTCTAGTTAGCCCATTGTATATTTTACCTATGAAACAATGGGGCTGTTTCTGGGCGTGTGGGACATGGACAAACACAATGGTCTGCATTTGAACCACATTGGGGCCAACATCCTTGCAGATGCTATTAGGAGGAATTTAAATTAGTTTGGCACTGGAATATATAGAATATTGGTAAAGTAGTCAGAGATCATTGTCATTGCCAAAGGAGACAAGTCAGAGTGAGTTTGGCTATGTTGAGTATCAAAAGAATAAGGTTAAGCTGGATGGTCTTTACTTCAATGATAGGAGTGTAACAGATAAGATTGATAAATTAAAGACATGGATTTCTGCCCATTGGAATTGTGGACCAGACAAAAGCACATAGATTTTAAAGAATCTTAGGTCTATAGTATTCTGAGAGAATTTCCCCTAATGTTAATGTGTGTGCTAGGAGTGGGTATGGGTAGAATCAGATCCTGCTTTAATTAGTGATGTGAATTATAAATAGACCCTCTTCTAACATAGGTGGCATGGTGACATAGTGGTTAGCACTGCTGCCTCACAGCACCAGGGGCCCTAGTTCAATTCCGGCCTTGGGTGACTGTGGAATTTGCACGTTTTTCCCTGTGTGCATGGGTTTCCTCCTGGACCTCCACTTTCCTCCCACTGTCCAAGACATGCAGATTGGGGGAATTATCCCTTAGGTTGGAGGATTAAGTATGTGGAACTACAGGAATAGGGCCTTGGTTGAATGCTCTGTTGGAGAGTCGGTGCAAACTCAAATTGGCCGAATGTCAAATGCTATACAAATTTCTATGAAAAGTCACTTGTCCCGAGAGGATCTTTTACAATATAATAACTTTTTCATCATACCATATAACACTATTACTGGATAGAACATAGCCTATTGCCAGTTGCTTCCTATTCATGATGACTACAATTTTCAAAGTATGGTAGGGACAGAGGTGGACAGGATCTCAATGTCATGAGTGGTGAGATGGAATCCAGATGCATTATGGACGTTCAACTGGTTTGGTAACAATGGTGGGAATTTTCCAACCCCATTTGTTCCCATTTTCAGGATGAGGGATCAGCAACAAGAGCAGGAAATCCTGAAGGACTCCCAAAAATTTTGTGGTAGGAGGGTTCCACTGGGGGAGAGGGTTCATGGGGAAGAGGGTTTATTATATTTAGTTTATACTACCCCGCATCCCCATGACATGGGGGGCCTGCCCCTTAATCTTTTTTTCAATAGTTAAGATGCACAGCATTCCGAAAAGGGAAGGTGATAAGTTAGAGGTTGTGGTACATGTTGATACCAACGATTTGGTCAAAGTGAGGAGTGAGCTCTTGTATCAAAAATTCAGGAAGCTAGGCAGTAGATTAAAAAATAGGACATCAATTGCTATAATCTTTAGATTACCCATAATGCCACGTGCTAGTGAGTATAGAAGTAGGACAGATGAATGTGTGAGTCAAGAATTGGTGCACAAAGAGAGGGTTTTAGATTCATGCATCAGTGGGGCTGTTTCTGGGCAGGTGGGACATTGACAGATAGGATGGGCTGCACTTGAACCACATTGGGGCTAACATCTTTGCAGATGCTGTTAGGAGGAATTTAAACTAGTTTGGCACTGGACAGCCATAGAATATTGGCCAAGTAGTTACAGATCATGTCACACTAAAGGAAACAAGTCAGAGTGAATTTGGCTATGTTGAGTATCAAAAGAATAAGGTAAAGCTGGGTAGACTTTACTTTAATGATAGGAGTGCAACAGATAAGACTGGTAAGTTAAAGGCATGGATTGGCACATGGAAGCTTGGTTGAGTGGAGGGCTCAACTCCAGATTCCAGGGTATATAATCATTTGGCAAGACAGAGCAGGGTGTAGATAGGGAAGTGGTCAAGCACATTAATGAAGGAGTCAATTACTGCAATAAGGAGAGATGATGGGTGGAATTTTCCCATTCTGTCTACTACGGGAATCATAGTAGGCAAAATACAGACCATGTGTATGAGCATTGTGTGCAGTTTTGGATTCCCTTTTCGAGGGAGGATCTTATCCTCTCTCAAGTGAAGTGAAGATTTACCAGACTAATTCTGGGATGGCTCGACTGATATTTGAGGAGAGATTGGTTTGTTTTCACTGGAGTTCAGATGAATGAGGGGGGATCTCATAGAGATTATGAAATGCCAACAGGAAAAGACATGAGAAACATAGAAAAAAGGAGAAGGCCATTTGACCCTTTGAGCCTGCTCTGCCATTCATTATGATATAGCTGATCATTCAACTCAATAGGCTAATCCTGCTTTTTCCTCATAATTTTGATCCCATTTGTCCCAAGTATAATACATTCAATGTTTCAGCATCAACTAGTCCTGTGGTAATGAATTCTACAAGCTCATCACTCTTTGGGTGAAGACACATCTCCTCATCTCCGTCCTAAATGGTCTACTCTGAATCCTCAGACTGTGACCACTAATTCTGGACTCCTCCACCATTGGGAACATCTTCCTTGCTTTTATCCTGTCAAGATCTGTTAGAATTTTGTATGTCTGTATGAGATCCTCCCTCATTCGTCTGAACTCAGTGAAAACAATCATAACCTGGTCAATCTCTCTTCATACATCAGTTCCCCCATCCCTGGAATTAGCCTGGTTAAACCTTTGCTGCACTCCCTCAAGAGCAAGAACATCCTTCCTTGGAAAAAAAGATCAAAAGTCCTCTCCACATCTATTCTATCCAGGCCTTGCAGTATCTTATAAGTTTCAATAGCACCTTTCTAACTCCAATGAGTACAGACTCAGACTCCCCATCCGTTCCTCATACGACAAGCTCTTTATTCCAGCGATCATTCTTTTGAACTTCTTTTGGACCCTTTCCAAGGCCAGCACATCTATATGGAGCTCAAAACTGCTCACAATACTCCAAATGGGTTCTGACGAGGCTTATACAGCCTCAGAAGTACATCCCTGCTCTTGTATTCTAACCCTCTGGGCATGAAGGCTCACATTGTATTTGCCTTTCTAATTGCCGACTGAACCTGCACGTTAACTTTAAGAATTTTCAACAAGCTTTCCTGCCATGTCTTACCCCTTTAAATTAGACTATTGAAAGATGCTTTGTTTCAGATTATATCTAATTCTTAATAGCGCTTCTTTCCTGTTCCTTGTTACTACTGAATATAACCTTTATAAACAATAAACCACAGAAATTACATGGAAACACTATTGTAGTGTGCAACAACAACAACTACAATGCCAAGAGTAAAAGGAAAAGAAAAAAATACTTACCAATCACTTACCTGCTGATTATAAGGCCGTGGTTCGATTTCCTTGTGCTTCTCACTTACTCTTGCATCTCCCTCACAGATCAGCTTCTCCTGGAAGATGAACATCATTTTCCCCTCGGCACCAAATTCTCACTCAGTTCCAAATTCCCGAAGCCCTCACTCTGTCTAAACTCACTCCGGCTTCGGCACAGTTCACAGAGATGTGTAAGGGTAATAATTGGATAACTATAGTATCCAATACTATAATGCACTATGGCAGAAATAATAAATGTGTAGAGTATAGGGCAAATGGTAGGATTCTTAGTAGTCTAGATGAACAGAGGGATCTTGGTGTGTATGTGCATAGATCCCTGAAAGTAGGCAGTCAGGTCGAGAAGGTTGTTAGGAAGGCATATGGAGTCTTGGCTTTTATTGGTAGAGGGATTGAATTTCGGAGCCGCAACGTCATGTTGCAACTGTACAAAACTCTAGTGCGGCCGCACTTGGAGTATTGTGTGCAGTTCTGGTCCCCACATTATAAGAAAGATGTGGAGGCATTGGAGAGGGTACAGAGGAGGTTTACCAGGATGTTGCCTGGTATGGAGGGCAGGTCTTATGAGGAGAGGCTGAGGGATTTGAGGTTGTTTTCGTTAGAAAGGAGGCGGCTAAGAGGGGACCTAATCGAAACATATAAGATGATTAGAGGTTTAGATAGGGTGGACAGTGATAGCCTTTTTCCTAGGATGGAGAAAGCTAGCACGAGGGGACACAGCTTTAAATTAAGGGGTGATAGTTATAGGACGGATATCAGAGGTAGGTTCTTTACCCAAAGGGTGGTTCGGGAGTGGAATGCCCTGCCTGCAGCAGTTGTAGATGCGCCAAGTTTGGTGGCGTTTAAGAGGTTAGTTGATAAGTATATGGAAGAGAAGGGAATGGTTTAGTTTGGAGGGGCATTGCTTTTTATATTGGTCGGCGCAACATCGAAGGCCGTAGGGCCTGTTCTGTGCTGTAATGTTCTATGTTCTATAGTAGAAGGTTTCAACTTTCCTAACATCAGTTGGGATAGTAATAGTAGCAGAATTCCAGAAATGTATCCAGGGGAGGTATTACCATGTTGAAGGCCCAACAAGAGATGGCGCATTGCTGCATCTGGTTTTGGGAACAAAGCCAGACAAGTGTTCAGTGTGGCACTGGTGGAGCAATTTAGCAATAGTGACCAAAGCACACTATGTTTAATATTTATTATGGACAAGGAGAAAGATGGCCTGCAAAAGCTGCCTTTGGATTCAGTTGTTTGTGGGTAAGTCTACACTGAAGCAGTTGCGGAAGGGGGTGGTTGCCCTTGAAAAAAGGTGCCGGGGAGACTAGAGATCCAGCATGTATCCTATTAGGGGAAATGTAGGAACAATAAGTTCAACAAGCCGTGGATGTCTAGGACAACTCAGGACTGGATGAAGAAGAAAAGTGCTTTTAGCAAGTTCGAAGAGAGCAATTCAATTGAGGAAAAAAAGAAGTGCAAGAGGGAACTTAAGAAAGCAATTAGAAGAGCAAAATGGGGCATGAAAACGGACTTGTGAACGTGATTTGGAGAATTCTAAAATATACTATAAATATATTAAAGGAAAGAAGACACACCTGATGAAAGAACGGCATTTCCAAAAGCTTGTGGGTTTACTATCAAATAAACTGGTTGGACTTTAACCTGTTGTGAGACTTCTGACCATGGAGAAAGTGCCCAGGGACTGGAGGATGGTGAAGGTGATTCTACATTTCAAGAAGAGTGTAAGATGAGTCAAGAAATTACAGATTGATAAATCACATCAGTGGTAGGAAAACTGTTGGAGAATATTCTGAAAGAGACAATTAATATCACTTGGAAAGACACAGATTAATAAAGGAAAATCAGTCTGGCTTTGTCAGAGAAGGTCTGTTAGAATTTTTTAAAAATGTGATCATGTGTGTGGATGAGGAACTTTTTAGCAAATCTTTCGATAAGGTCCCACATGGGAGACTGATTCAGAAGGTTGAGACACATTGAATTTAGGGAAACTTAAAACTGGCTTAATAATCGGAGTCAAAGGGTAGTGGCACAGAGTTTAAGAGTAAGGAGGTAATGTTGGAGTTGTACAGTGTGTTGGTTAGGCCAACAGCTGGAGTAGTTTGTGCAATCTAGTCACCTCATTATAGGAAGGATATGATAGCGCTAAAAGGGGTACAGAATTTACCAAGATGTTGCCACGGATGGAACATTTGAGCTTAAGGAATGACTAGATAGGGTTGGATTGCTTTCTGTGGAATAGAGAAGACTGAAGAGGGACATGATTAAGGTGTATAGGATTATGAGGGGTATGGACAAGGTGAATGGAGAGCAGCTGTTCGCCTTTGGTTGAGGCGTAAATCACAGCAGAGTTTTAGGGTAAGGGATAGGAGATTCAGAGAGGATTTGAGAAAGAAACATTTTCACTCAGGATGGTGGGAATCTGGAATGCACTGTGTAGGAAGATGGTGAAGGCTGGAACCATTACAATCATTAATAAATGTTTGCGTAAGCAGCTGAAGCTTCATAATATTCAAAGATATGGGATAGATGTAGGAAAATGGGACAAGTCTGCTTTTAGTGTTAGTTGTTGTCAGTGCAGACTTGATGGACCAAAGGGCCTTTTCTGTGCTGTATGAACATGGAGCCAATTTACTAACTTCAGTCCATCACTTGAAAAGACTTGCTAAAGTTGGGCGTGAGGTGAGAAGCACGACCCATGCTCGCCTCTGTGCTGATTTGCCCATTAGTAAAAGTTTAGAGGGTTAGTAAATTTGCTGACGACACCAAAGTCAGAGGAGTTGTAGACAGTGAGGATGGATGTTACAGTTTGCAGAGGGACCTAGATAAGTTGCAGAGCTGGGCCAAGAAGTGGCAAATGGAGTTTAATGTGGAAAAGTGTGAGGTGATTCACTTTGGTAAGAGTAATATGTGTGCAGAATATAGGGCTAATGGTAGGACTCTTAGTAGTGTAGATGAGCAGAGAGATCTCAGTGTACAGGTGCAAAGATATCTGAAAGTTGGTACTCAAGTTGATAAGGTTGTTAAGAAGGCGTATAGTGTGTTAGCATTTATTGGTAGAGGGATTGAATTTCGGAGCCAAGATGTTATGTTGCAACTGTACAAAACTCTGGTGCGGCCGCACTTGGAATATTGTATACAGTTTTGGTCGCCACATTATAAGAAAGATGTGGAGGCATTGGAAAGTGTGCAGAGGAGGTTTACCAGTATGTTGCCTGGTATGATGGGTAGACCATATGAGGAAAGGCTAAGAGACTTGAAGTTATTTTCATTAGAGAGAAGAAGGCTAAGAGGTGACTTAATTGAGACATATAAGATGATCAGAGGGTTAGATAGGGTGGATAGTGAGAGCCTTTTTCCTCGGATGGAGATGGATAGCACGAGGGGACATATTTTAAATTAAGGAGTGGTAGTTATAGGACAGATGCTAGAGGTCGGTTCTTTACTCAGAGGGTAGTAAGGGCGTGGAATGCCTTGCCTGCAGCAGTTGTGGACTCGTCAAGTTTAAGGGTGTTCAAATGATCAGTGGATAAGCATATGGATAGCATTGGAATAGTTTAGGATAGAGGGTCATAAAATTGGTTCCATTGGTTGGCGCAACATCGAGGGACGAAGGGCCTGTACTGCACTGTAATGTTCTATGTTCTCTTTACCAAGGTCCAAAAATGGCCACAGTAGGGACTGCACTTGAAACAGGTGCGATGGCTATTTAAATGCATTTGTAGGAATTTAAATGGACTTAATGGGTTCATGCCTAACTTTTCTAGCGCTTCCCCCTTTACTCCACATTTGTCTACCTGGAATTGGCATGAAACAGGTATGGTCCATATAAGTTCGATTTGGGTACTCCATCAGCAAAGCTTAGTGAGGAGGTAAGTGCCTATTGTCTGATGGCTCTTTGCTTGAGATCAGTAGGGTGGAAGGGGAGTCCGCTGTCATTCTGCCTGAGATCAGTGAGAGGGAAGGAGAGTCTGCTGCCATTTTGCCTGAGATCAGTTGGGGGGAAACAGGTCCACTGCCACTCTGCTTGAGATCAGTAGGGGAGAAAGTGGATATATTGTCACTTTGCCTGAGATCAGTGGAGGGGAAGGGGAATCCGCTGCCATTCTGTTGAGATCAGTGGGGAGAAGTGAGGTTCGCTGCCTAAGATTGGTGGTGGTGGGGAAGAGGGAAGGTTGGATGGAAAGGGGAGGGTGGAGCACTCTGCTTGAGATCAGTGGGGAAGAAGGGTCTGTGTGGCAGAGGGAATGGATGGATAAGGGGATCAGTAATATTATAGAGTTGAGGCAATGTCTGTAGGGCCAAGAGAGGCATTACTCCTGCCGGGAAGGATATGCCAGGGGAGTAGCATTCTTTTGTGCATGTGTAGTTGGAGGCGCCAATCAGAGATGCAGGGTTTTGAGCACGTTAACTCCACACACAGGCGATTATGACTTGTTGATGTTTTTGCAGGCAAAGTGCTTATGTGGGTGCCTCAGAGCAGATCTAAAAGTCAGATCTGAAACACTCCCAACTTCATGTCTGCTTAGCGCTTAGAATCAAAATGGTAAAATAGAGCCCTCTGACTCTCATTCTATGGGGGTGATCTTACTGTTGTGCCCCATTGGTAAGATCATGCAAGATACAACAAATTAGGATCATGCCCGATTTCTCACCTGTCACAGTCTTACTGGTGCTGGATATCTGGCATGCTCAGCCTTACACTCATTTCTGACATGAAGCTGAGTAATGTATTAAAATTTATTTAGCTTTAATTTTACATTGATTTAATACGACTGGGATGGTATCATTTGCACTCACTCGCCTGTGTGACTTCGCCAGAAGAGGTTCTCTCTTGTGAGGATTACAACTGTTCCCAGCAACAGGGACCAGTCGTGATGAGCTTGTCAATAGAACTAAAGGCAATTGAGGATCCCTGGGGAAAGTGCCACCTGGCAACAGTTACAAGGGATTCAAATATAAGTGAAATAGCTAGGTGTGTCTGTGTCTTCAAATGAGACTCTAGGATGGTAGGTTGCCTCCCTGGTGCAAGGGTCAAGAAGTGGACACAGGACGTTTTGTGAGAGGAGGATGAACAGCAATTGTTGTGGTACATATCAGTGCCAATTACATAGGTTAAAAAAAAGATGAAATTCTAAAAGCAAAATATAGAGAATTAGCGTGGAAGTTAAAAAGTCAGACCTCAAAGGTAGTGATTTCAGGATTACTACAACTGCCATGTGCTAGTCAGAGTAGAAATCACAGGATATGTGGCTGAAGTGAAAATGTGAGTGGGAGAGTTTCAGATTAGATTCCTGGGACATTAGGACTGGTTCAGGGGAAGGTGAGACCAGTACAAATTGAATGGGTAACACCTGAGTAAGACTGGAATTGATGTCCTTGAGGAAATTTTTTGCTAGAGTGATTGCAGAGGGTTTAAACTAAAATGGCAAGCGGATAGAAATCTATGCAAAAAGTTGAAGGAGGGGAAAATTAGGACAAAGACCAAAGACAGAAAGTGTCTTAATATGTGGAGCATTCGCAATACAGTAATGAATTAATTGTGCAAATAGAAGTCAGGATTACATAGATATGGCTGCAGCGTGACCAGGGGTAGGAAATGAACATCCAGGGTATTCACTATTTCGGAAGGACAGAGTAAAGAGTAAAGGCAGTGCCTAAAAGTGCTTAAAAATCACAGTTTCGTTGTCGAACCAGTGCTATAGAGATCACATTTTTTTTGAATCTTTAGCTTTCTGAATTCATCTAGTCTGTGAGCCACCATGCATAGGATTTTTTAAAATGTCATTAGTGAGCCATAAATGTGTACCAATGCAGGGAGTTCTTGAGAGATTACTTAGCTGTGTGCGAGTTTCATTTAAATGTGCTTCTCACTTCTTAAAAGGGAAATCTAAGCCAAGGTGGCTGTCATAATGTTATCAAGATTCCAGAAATCCATCTACATTAATGTTTAATTTGTGTGTTTGATAATTGTAATGACTTGGCCTTTAGACTTAGGAATTCTTGGCCTAAATATGTCATAAATTGTTTATAGTCTTTAGATTATGTTTTGCATGCATTTGTGACTTTTGAGGGTAGATTTTAATATTTTGCAGCAGAGTGGCAGAGCATGCTGGCCACTTTCCCATTCCACCAAAGCAAAGTGTGAGAAGCTATTTTAAAGCCCAGGCACCACTTTGAACCACTGAACCACCTGCTCAAATTGGCTTCATGCTGCACAATACTTTCCACCAGATACTGATCCAATTAACAGTAGGTTAATGAGGAACCAGTTGTGGAAGTGGAGAATGCAGGGAAGTACTCATGACCTTGGTCCAAGAAAAATCATTTTAAACTTGTCTTTTTGGGCTCCCTTCAGTTGAAAGTTAGTTATGCCATTATTTTTCTTTCTATACTAGTGCTGGATTCATGTAAAAATAATTGGGTGGAAGTTGATCTACCCTATTTTGAAACTACTAGTATCCAACAAATGCAAATTTTGGTGTGTTATGTTTTGCCTCCTACGCAGGATCATGATTCGCACTTCAGATTACTCAGGCATTGACTTCTCAAAAGCTGTTCATTAGGAATGGGTACTAAGTGGCGTGGAGGTGGGGCATTGGACTGTTCACTCAGATCAGATTGAGAACTAAAGTTCCTTCTTGGTCAGAATATATCATGGAGCACAGGAAAACTAAGATTACTGGTGAATCGAAACTGTAGCATTGAGCTCTAGTATATACTTTCTAACATTCCTAAATTTTGTACTGTTTTATAATTTATTTGTTTCTTTGTAATACGGCAAAGCTGTCTAAGAATACTTGGTAGTGTAATTTGCCACATTTTATGTTATTAATTTTGTATGTGATGATTTAGTGGATTTTGCAATTCTTGAAGTGGATTATGTTTACATTTATAATTTGATATATTGTAATATTGGGTATGCTGCTGTGACACCTCACCAAGTCAGCTTGGATTGGAATCATAAAGAAAAGCACAAAAAACAATAAAACCTGTAATATACAGAATAATCCTGATTGAATAATCAGGGTCCAGATTTTCCTCAATATCTTTTTAAATTCAAAAATGCTATGGTTATATCAATTAGATGTTGCTTATGATGGTTTCATATGTTTTGTCTTATCTAGTTGGTTGCAGTTCTTCGAGAAGTTCATTATATGAACATTCAGGAAAGGGATGACATTCCACAAAGCGGACTTGATGTCTTTGCTATGAACAAAACTTTCAGAAACTTTGTTGATAATTTAGATCTCATTGTTGGATGGTATAATAAGGTGAGTTTCACAGTTTACAATTTGTTGGAAAGTTTAAAAATTAGGGGTTGAATTTTCCACTCTCAGGGAGCAATATGGAGTCATGTCTACAACTACTGGATACAGATCAGATAGGATCACAGGATAAGGTGACTGCCAAGGGAATCTGTTTACAAAGTCCATCTCTGTTCTATGTCTATTCATGCCAGTTAAAACATCAAAAATAGGAGCGTACTCTGCCAGCTAACAAGATTATGGTCCATCTGATACGGCCTTCTGCATTTTCCTGACTGTTTGCCATAACCGTTTAATCTCTTGTTTCTCAAAAATTTGTCAAAGTCAGCCTTGAACATATTCAATGACCTAACGTCCAGTGCTTGCTGTGAAAGAGAATTCCAAACACCATGACCCTCAGAAGAAATTTTTTCTCATCTCCATCTCAAACTGAAGACCCTTATTTGAAATAGTGTCCCCCATTTCAAGATTCTTTGATAAGGAGAATCATTCTGTTGGTATATACCCTGTCAAGTTCCCCCAAAATCTTATATATTCAATTAGATCACTCACTCTTCAAAACTCAATTGAGTATAGCCCCATCTGTTCAATCTTTCTTCAGAGGCCAATCCCTTCATTTTATAATTCAGCAAGTGAATCTTCTATGGATTTTCTCCATTACAAGAATGTGCCTCATTCAGTAAGGTGACCAAAACTGCTAACAGAATCCGAGCCTGTTAATGAAGCAAAAGCCAAAACATTGAGAAAATATATCAGAAACATAGAAATAGGAGTAAGTCTTCCAGCCTTTTGAGCTTGCACGACAATTCAATAGGGCTGATCATGCACTTCCCTACTCCCATTTTCTCTCCATATTCCTTGATGCCTTCAGCCACAAGGACCATGTCCAGCTGCCTCTTGAATATATCTAATGAACTAGCTACAATCGAATTCCGTAGATTTGTAATCCTCTGAGAGAAGAAGTTCTTCCTCATCTTAGTCCTGAATGGTTTACTCCTTATTCTTAGACCATGGCCCCTAATTCTGGATTTCTCTATCATCGGGAACACTCTTCCCACATCTGGCCTGTTGCATCAGGATTTTATGTGTTTCTATGCGATTCCCTCTCATTCTTCAAAATTCCAGTGAGTACAAGCCCAGTCAATCCAGCCCGTCTTCACATGGCAGTCCTGCCATTTCAGGAATCGGTCTGGTGAACCTTCACTGGACTCCCTCAATAGCACAAACATCCTTCCTCAGACTAGGTGACCAAAACTGCACACAATACTAAGGTGTGGCCTCACAAAGGGCCTGCATAACTTCAGTAAGACTTCTTTACTTCCATAGTCAAATCCTCTTGCTATGAAGGCCAGCATGTCATGAGCTTTCCTCATTGCCTGCTATACCTGCATGCTAATCTTTAGCGACTTTTCCACCATGACACCCAGGTCACCTTGCATTTCCTCATTTCCTAAACTGACACCATTCAGATAATAATCTTCTATTATGTTTTTGCTACCAAAGTGGATAACCTCTCATTTATTCACATTATATTGCATTTGCTAAGTATTTGCCCACTCAGCCAGCCTATCGAAGTCACTCTGCTTTGCTTAGCATCCTCCTCACAGCACACATTGCTACCCAGCTTTCTGCTTCCTTCTGCCAACCAGTTCTCTATTCACATCAATATATTATTCCCAATGCCATGAGCTTTAATTTTACTCATTAATCTCTTGTGTGGGACCTTGTCAAAAGCCTTTTGAAAGTGCACATATGCAACAAGGCTGGCGCAGTACTGTGGTGGTTAGCACTGCTGCTTCACAGTTCCAGGGACCTGGGTTCGATTCCTGGCTTGAGTCACTATCTGTGTGGCGTTTGCATGTTCTCCTCGTGCCTGTGTGGGTTTCTTCTGGATGCTCCGGTTTCCTCCAACAGTCCAAAGATGTGTGGGTTAGGTTGTTTGGCCATGCTAAAATTGCCCATGTGTGTCCTGAGATGTGTAGGTTAGAGGGATTAGCAGGTAAATATGTAGGGATAAGGGAATAAACTTGGGTGGGATTGTGGTCAGTGCAGACTCGATGGGCCAAATGGCCTCTTTCTGCACTGCAGGATTTCTATGATTTCTAACATCCACTGGTTCAGCCTTGTCCACTCAACCGGTCACATCCTCAAAAATTTCAGATTTGTCAAGCATGATTTCACTTTAGTGAATCCATGCTGACTTGGACTGATCTTGTCACCGCTTTTCAAATGCTCAGTTATTGCATCCTTAATAATTGACTCCAGCATTCTCCCCATCATTGATGTTATGCTAATTAATCTATAATTCGCTGTTTTCTCTCTCTTTTCTTTTTTAAAAAGTGGGATTACATTAGCTGTTCCTCCCAATCCATTGGAATTCTTCCAGAATCTATAGAATAGAACATAGAACACTACAGCACAAACAGGCCTTTTGGCTCACAAGTTGCGCCAATCATATCCATACCTACCAGGCCAATCTATAATTCTCAATCCCATTAAATCCCAAGTGCTCATCCAGAAGTCTCCTAAAAGACCCCAGTGAGTTCACTTCTACCACCACCGACAGCAGCCGATTCCACTCGCTCACCACCCTCTGAGTGAAAAACTTATCCCTAACATCTCCTCTGTACCTCCTCCCCAGCATTTTAAACCTGTTTCCTCTCGTAGCGACCGTTTCAGCCCTGGGAAATAGCCTCCGAGAATCCACCCTATCTATACCTCTCAAACATCTTATAAACCTCTATCAGGTTGCCTCTCAGCCTTTGTCTCTCCAGGAAGAAGAGGCCTAACTCCCTCAACCTATCCTCATAAGGCATGCCTCCCAATCCAGACAACATCCTTGTAAACCTCCTCTGCATCCTCTCAATAGCTTTCCCATCCTTCTTGTAGTGAGGCAACAGAACTGCGTATAGTCCAAGTGGGGTCTGATAAGGGTCTCATAAAGTTGCAGCATTACCTCCCGACTCCTAAACTCAATCCCTCGATTAATGAAAGCTAGCACATCATATGCCTCCTGACCACATCCTCCACCTGCGGGACCAATTTAAAAGTCCTATGGACCTGGACCCCAAGGTCTTTCTGCTAAGAGTCCTACCCTTGATATTGTACTCCTTCATCCTTCAGAATGCTGAAAAATAATCATCAATGTGTCCACATAGACCAAAAGATGTGTTGTTTGGTACATTTGCTATGCTGAATTTCCCCTCAGTGTATCCAAATAGGCACTGAAATATGGCAACTAGGGGATTTTCACGGTAACTTAATTGCAGTGTTAATGTGAGCTACTTGTGACACTAATAAATTTTTAGGGTCACTTCCTTGAATATTCTAGTATGCAGAGCATCAGGTCTTGGATTCTTATTGGGTTTTAATCCCAGCAACTTCCCGAATTTCTGACTAATAAATATTTCTTTCATTCTAGACCCTCTGTCCCCTTATGTTTCTGGAAAGTTATTTGTGTCCTCCTTATTGAAAACAGATCCAAAGCATTTGTTCAGCTGATCTGCCAGTTCTTTGTTGTCCATTATAAATTCACCTGATTGTAACTGTAAGAAACCTACATTTGTCTTCACCAGTCTTTTTCTCTTCACGTATCTATAGAAGCTTTTGCAGTCAGTTCTTGTTTTCTGAAAGTCTTCTGTCATACTTTATTTTCCCCTTCCCAGTTGAACCCTTTGTCCTGCTCTGCTGGATTTTAAATTTTTCCCAGTCCTCAAGTTTGCTTCTTTTTCTGCTCAATTTATATGTCTCCTCTTTGGCTTTAACACTATCCCTGATTTCCCTTATTAGCCATGAATAAGCCACCTTCCCCATTTCACTCTTAAGCCAGAGATGAATGCACAGTTGTTGAAGTTCATCCATATGTTCTTTAAATGTCTGCTATTGCCTATCCATTGTCAACTCCTCAAGTATCCTTTGCTAGTTTAACCTAGCCAATGCACATCTCATACCGTCCAAATTAACTTTGCTCAAATTCAGGACCCTAGTCTCAGACTTAACTGTGTCACTCTTCAACTTAATGAAGAATTGCACCATATTACGGTCACTCTTTGCCAAAGGATCTTGCATCCAAGATTGCGAATTAATTCTCTCTCATTATACAATGTCCAGTCTAGGATGACTGACTCTCTAGTTGGCTCCTTGACATATTGGTAGAAAAAATCCACCCCTTATACATTGCAAGAAATTCTCCTCTATCGCATTGCTACCAGTTTGGTGAGTCCAATCAATATACAAATTCAAGTCACTGCTGTCCTCTTATTGTACACATCTCTAATTTCCTGCTTACTGCCATCTCCCACCTCACTTCTACTGTTTGGTACACAATTCCCACTAGAGTTTTCTGTCGTTTGATGTTCCACAGCTCCACTCATATAAATTCCACATCGTACAGGCTAATGTCCTTCCTTGCTATTGCATTAATCTCTTTTTTTACCAGCAAAGCTACCCCACTCCCCTTTTTGTCTGTGTACGTGCATATCTAAATGATTTGAAGGAAAATGTAACTACATTTGCTTACATTTGCGGATGACACAAAGGTTAGTAGATTTGCGGATAGGGATGAGGATCATTAGAGGATACAGCAAGATATAGATCAGTTGGAGAGTTGAGTGGAGAAATAGCAACTTGAGTTTCATGCAGACAAATGTGAGGTCATGCATTTTGGAAGGTCGAATACAGATAGGAAATATACAGTAAATGGCAGAACCCTTAACAGGCAGAGGGATCTGGGTGTACCGGTACGCAGGTCACTGAAAGTAGCAATGCAGATTGAGAAGGTAGTTAAGAAGGCATACGGCATGCTTGCCTTCATCAGCCAGGACACTGGGTTTAAAAGTTGGCAAGTCATGTTGCAGCTTTATATAAGCTTAGTTAGGCCGCACTTGGAATATAATGTTCAATTCTGATCACCACACTACCAGAAGGATGTGGAAGCTTTGGAGAGGATACAGAAAAGATTTACCAAGATGTCATCTGGCATGGAGGGCATTAGCTATTAGAAGAGGTTGGAGAAACGTGGTTTGTTCTCATTGTAACAACGGAGGTTGAGCGGTGACCTGATAGTCTACAAGATTATGGGGGACATGGACAGAGTGAATCATCAGAAAGTTTTCCCCAGGGTGGAAGCGTCAATTAATAGGGGGCATAGGTTTGAAGTGCGAGAGGCAAGGTTTAAAGGAAATGTACGAGGCAAGTTTTTTTTACACAGAGAGTGGTGGGTGCCTGGAACTCTCTGCTGGGGAAGATAATGGAAGCAGATACGATAGTGATTTTTAAGGGGTGTTTTGACAAATACATGAATATGATGGGAATAGAGGAATATGATCCCTGAAAGAGTAGGGGATTTAGTTCAGTCAGGCAGCATGGTCATTATAGATTTGGAGAGGTGAAGGGCCTATTCGTGTGCTGTAATTTTCTTTGTTCTTTGTTCTAATTTAAGACAGGAGATCCAAGACCCGTGTTGTGCTCTTCTCGTGCATGTGGGAATTCAGGGACACTTCTGATGTCTCTGACTCCTTCACGTGCAGGAAGTGTGTCTAACTGCAACTTCTTTTAGGCTGTTTGATTGCTCTGGAGCTGCATATGGATTCACTTTGGAGCATCTGCGAGACTGAGGAAGTCGTAGATAGCACATTCAGTGAGCTGGTTGCACCACAAATAAAAATAACTAAAGGAGATAGGGACTGGATGACCACCAGACAGAGGAAGAGGAGGAAGTGCAGGGATCTCCTGTGGTCACCTTCCTCCAAAACAGATATTGTATTTTGGATACTACTGGGAGAGATGGCTTACCAGGGGAGGGTGAGAGCAGGCAGGTTCATGATCCCATGGCTGTCCCTGCTACATAGGAGGGTAGCAAAAAGAGTGACAGAGCTACAGTGATAGGGGATTTAGTTGTAACGGGTCAGTATAAGGAAAGTTAAAATCTCTTGCCACAATAACCCTGTTACTTTTACATCTTGCCAAAATCTGCCTATATATCTGTTTCTCTATCTCCTGCTAGCAGTTGGGCAGTCTATAGTAAACCCCAGCATTGTGACTATGCCCTTCCTATTCCTGAGCTCTACCCATATTGTCTGACTTTATGAGCCCTCCAAGGTGTCCTCCTGCAATACATATGTGATATTCTCCTTAACCAGTGTAGCTCTCCCAACCCTTTTACATCTCCTTCTATCCTGCCTGAAACACTTATATCCTGGGACGTTAAGCTGCCAATCCTGTCTTTCCTAGCTTAACAACAACTACAATGCCAAGAAGAAAAAAAAGAGAAGGAGTGTAAGAGATAAATGAAAAGAGAAATTACTTACTAATCACCAACCAATTACTTACCTGCTGGCTGTAACATCACTGTTCGGTTTTTTTCTACCTCTCATTTGCCCTTGAGTCTCTCTCACAGGTTCACTTCTCTGCTGCTCCTGAAGGTGAGCACCTCTTCCCCTCAGCATTGAATTCTCAATCAGCTCAAAATTTCTGATGCCTCACTCTGGGTGAATCTCACTTTGACTTGTGCAATCTCACAGTTCGCTTTCCATACTGTCCAGTGTCCCAGTTGTCCCCTTTTTTATCCTGTTAAGACCCAGGCCAGAAACTCCAAGGTATTTTATGAAGTTAGCCTAGATCCTAAGTTTTACATTTCATTTTGGCATGGGTGAGCATAAGGTACTTAACTTCAGATATGATTCAAATGGCTCACTAGAAAGTTTTTAACAAACAAAGTTTATATAAGAACACAGTTAAATTATAACAAAAATAATAAATACATTCTTTACCAATTACAAGGCTTAAACTTGACATAGTATAATCTTTAATGGCTAATATCTATATTGTTCTAAGTCAGACATTGTCCCACAGACATACATCCTTCTTTAGACTAATTTAGCACAAAAATAAGAACATGATGATGGATCTTCAGCTTTTTAACACCTACTGTGAATTAATCTTTTGAATGTTGGATTGAATTTTTGAGGCTCCCCAGTCTTGGAACTTACAGAAGAACTCTGGAGTGAGAAAGGCAGACAGAAAGAGATACTTTCTTCTTTTACCAGCTCCTGGCAGCAACTGAGAAACAAAAACTAGAATGTTCTGTGGTACAAACCCATCCCCAGGCATATCACTTGATCTGTCCATCAACCTCAATCAAGCTCCATTCAGTAATCCCAGGGATACATTAAAACCACAGAATACTGCATTAGTGCAGATTATAATTGACATTGCTTCAGTTATCCTGCTTCAATAACTATACAGGACACCAGCTATAGATAACACAGTACTGAGAAATTCCAGGTCTTGCTAGACGGATCCTATTGAAAAACATGATTAAAGTGCATTTCTTAAAGACACATTATCAACATAAAATGAGCCCTATGAATACCCATCACTTATATCTCTGAATCTTAACAATGTAATTAATGTATTTTAACAATGTTCGATGGATTTCCCTCTCAAACTATTTTTTAAACACCTATACATGTTTTTCATTTTCTGTGTCAGATTGTAGCACAGCTGACTAATATAAAAGTTTCTTTAACATTTATGACTAAGTTAAAACAATGAAAGAAAATATCAGTTTTTGATTTTCTCATTACAGTGCAAAGTGTCTCTCTTCCAGTGCATCTAATAATTTCTTGGAGCAAGCATGTCTTGTAGTAAAACAGTTTGACAATTGGTGACTTTTATCCACCCATTTAGTTTTGAACTTTATGCTAGCTAGGTCAATTGTTAACCTTCTTTTCATTGACACCCTGCCTTGAATGAACATTTCCCCAAAGAGAACAATTATCCGCATAGCATCTTATGGTCAAACTGTTGTAGTAGAGAATTTCTTGTTTTCCAAGCTATGATAATAAAACTTAAACAAAGTTTGCTTTGCAAAAACAACTAGCTTTTATTATCACAAAACTGCATGCAGTATATGGCAGAGCCTTGGAGACAGAGAGCAGTCCCTACAAACTGCTGATTCTATCCTAAGACCGTGCCAGCTACAAGAATCAGTTCCATAGTTATATCTTTTTCTTATCAGTGTACATGTTCAATTAGTAATAAAAGCAGCAATAGATCATCAATTGTATTAGGATCCGGTGACTTCTGAGATCTCTTTGTCTCATCAATAATATCATTATCTTATCCTTTTGGTAGAACAGAAGAAGGCCAATGATTTTGTCATTTCTGACTTTATCTCGCCTCATTCATCCAGCCCTAAGTTATGTGGAGTCAGCCTTGACTTGACCTACTCTGATGTTTGTCATGTCTTAGGTTATTCAGAGTCAGTTTTACAGAGGTCTGGCAATTTGGAATAGCTTGATCAGCCCTTCTTTCTACCAATTACTTGACCAATTTTCCCATCATGCCACTGCTTCATTCGTACACTATCACAAAACTTTTATCAGATTGCCCTGGACATCAATTGCTATTAGTGCCAGTGTTACAGCAGCTAACATTTCAATTTTACTTGATCTGCATTTATTATTCTTTCCACTTAGAATAGGCAGTGCCCTATTGGTAATGTCACTTCAAGTAATCCAGAGGCTCAGACTAATGTTCTGAGTGTTTGAGTTTGAATTCCACCATGTCAGTTAGTGGAATTTAAATTCAATAATAAATCTAGAACCAGCCGCTAATCTCGGTAGTAGTAAGCATGACATCATTGTTAATAGTCTGAAAAACCTATTTGGTTCACTGATTTCCATTAGGAAGAAAATCTTCCTGAAATTATCTGTTCTGGCCTTCATGTGCCTCTTGTCCCACATAAATGTTGTTGACTCTTAAATGTCGTTTGAAATTGCCTTGTAAATCACTCAGTTGTATCAAACTGCTACAAAGTTGGTAAAGGCCTACTTGTGACACTCATAAATAAATTTTAAAAACTTAATTTTTTGAGTGATAAATGACAAGAGATGGTAGACTGCTACTCATGGTCAATGTCCTCAGGGATGGTTCTATGGTGTCAATATGTTGGGGGTGGCACAGTGGTTAGCACAGCTGCCTTGCAGCTCCAGAGACCTGGGTTCAATTCCCAACTTGGATTACTATCTTTGTGGAGTTTGCACATTCTCCCCGTGTCAGCATAGGTTTCCTCCAGTTGCTTTGGTTTGCTCCCACATTTCAAAGATGTGCAGGTTAGGTTGATTGGTCATGTTAAATTGCTACTGTTCCAGGATATGTAGTTTAGAGGGATTAGCAGGGCATATATGTGGGGTTACGAGGATAGGGCTTGGGTGGGATTGTTGTCAATGCAGACTCGACGGGTTAAATGGCCGCCCTCTGCACTGTGGACCAGCTATTGGATCAGTCAAACGACAGCCGGAGAGCCTTATTCATTAAATCATAATTTACTGTTGTACCTGCTGCACAGTCTGTTTTTAACCCTTATGTGGTGGACAAATAACTGCAAGTAGACATCTTGTTAGCATAACCAATATTTATTTAAGACACACAATCAATAAATCACCCAACCAATAATAACTTATCTTACAGAAAATACTAGAGTTCAAGTCCAATTCAAGACCTTGACTTAACTTTGCATGACAGGAAAGTACCCAAGCAGATATTGGCCTTTATCTGTGCATAGTCTGGTCCTTTGGCCTGATCTGGCATTCTGGCTCTGGTCTTCCTTCCTTCTTGGGTATGGTGGCTGTCTTCGTGCTGGCGATGATCACCGTTGTTGTAGCTCATTCATGGGGCGAGAGAGAGAGAGATTCTTGTTTGTGCAGCACCCTTTATACCCCATTGGGTTTTGCGTCCCTTTTGGCAATTGCCAATTAATCAGTCAGGATTTCATCATCCTGATCGATAAAGTCCAACCAGTCTCTGGCTGTGTCCCCAACGGCCATGTCTGCAAGTGCTGGGGGCACGAAGAATACACACCTTCCTCCCAAATAAGGGGTTATGGTGCCCCTATGTCTGGTAAACAACCCAATTTGACCAGAAAGTCTCTTTTGTCCTGGAGATGATCCATATCCTGTGTATTCACTCGTCTGGATTGCCGCCTGTTTATCTCTGTCTTTTAGATTGCAGCCTGTCACTTTAATTCTTGCCCAATTGTCCCAGAGTGCTTTACAAATTGCTATTTTAAATTGCCCATTTGGCCACAGTCCCCCTTTGATCCTGAACATGAAGTGAGATGGATTACAAGTCAGGACCAGTAGCTGTCAGGAATTCCCCAGTCACCCAACGGTCAAGTAAGGCCCAGGCATTGGCATGTACAGTGAAAATACATTCTTACAATATATTCCAAAAGCTACAGACAGCAATACTCTTCAAATATAAACAACCATATATTCTAAACACCAGAGTCCAGAATAGTGCCTATGAGCCTCCCCTCTTTCTCCACTATGTATGATAAAGTGCTGATGTGACCTACCCAGATGTCCTCATGGATAGTCCCTATATTCTCCACTTCAAAGATCCTCAGTCCGACCCGGTCGTCAGTTATTACGGGGAGCCGTAATATCATTCCCAGGGCTTTCCCTGGATTCCCTTTGCAATCATCGTTGAGCCAGACTTTGATCAACTGTCACATCCGGCAGCCAGATAATTCGGGATGTTTCTTACCTGTAAATAAGTGCTCCATCTGTTTGTCACTAATCCAAGATGGAACCTGTCCGCTGTGTAACTTCTCTATGTTTTCCCTCAGCTTTCTTTCATCCACTGTCTATATGGACTACATAAAGTCCAGTTCTGTTGTCGGTCATCGTCCTGTAATTTTTCCCTGATAATTTGATTGATTGTATTGGCGTTTCCTTCTAACTTAGCTACCACATGGTTGCTGGCTGTGTTCCCAGTCAGTTCCCCTTCATCTTGTTGATTGTCCTCATTGATGGAATTTAGCGTCTGATTAATCTGTTGGGTCAGAACTCTAAGTTTATTGTCCAGGTCACTTAATCAAGGGTGTTGATGGTTGCTATCACTGCCTTGTATGCTGTGGCCATGTCATTGACTAACTCCCTCCTGGATCTTTCCTGTCTTTCATCCATTCCTACCTTCCATCCTAACAGTCTGCGAGTTAATGGAGGTATATTCCCTTAAGTTGGGGAGAGCACTATTCTGGCAGTTAGGTCGCAGCTATATCCACCACCACAGGTACCAATTTGTGGTGAACGTTGTCATACAAGGTTTTCCCTATGTGTTTTAGTATCAATCCATTCTGTGGTCCAGGGATGGCTTTAGGACAAATCGAGTAGGATGGGATCTGGGGTTGGCTTCAGCCCAGTTCTTATTTCACACAATGCAAAGTTCCCTCTGAGTGTCCCGAGGCACCACTGCTCGAGCTGTAATTTTTTTTCTGGGCTGTTGACCAGACATCCAATTTTGGGGCATCCATTATTTGAAAATGCTGTTCTATGCCATTTGGTTTTTTGTATACCAGCCGCTGGTTGTTACACTCAAACATTATACTCTTTTAGGGATGCACCTAAAACATATCTTTTTCACATTGTCAGGTAGGGCAAACCATAAATTACCAGGATATCACAAGTTCATCTTGCTTGGAATGTCTTCTGTGCTTATCCCAATGATGAGTCCGATGAGGTAGATCTTAGGTTGCATCCCTGTTGTTGTCTTTCACTGTCCTGAGGAGATCAATATAATTTCTGCTGTTATTACATCTAATATTTGATGTATATACATATATTTAAATTGTTCATGCTCTCCCCTATTTTTTTGAACACTTATTTGAGAGTGGTATGGTCAGGAAGACCTGGGTATCTCAAGTGTCATTTGCATATCGTAATTTTTTTCTCTAATCATGGAGCACTATCGAGCAACTTTTTGTTCAGATTGATCAGTAGACGAGTCATAAAATTGTCAGAAAAGAGCTTATTTTAACTGGGCAAAATCAAAGTGGCTGGTTTTAGTCCAGCAGCAGTCACCATTAATTATAGGCATTTGAACGGCACTGGAATTGGTCAGTAATGACCTGAAGAGATGTCTGTTCAATAAGCATGTTGAAGTTTGAAGGCGGGCTGCATGTAAAATTGAGCACACGTGCCTCTAAGAGTTGAAAATGTGCCCTTTTAACATTAGGGGTAAAGAGATTGTCCTATCCTTAAAACACTGGAAATAAAATTCTCAGTGTCACTTGGAACGCAGAGCAGCTGCAGATTGTACCAGGTTTTTGCACTGTAAGAATTTTATTTCATTTCCTATTGAGAATGTAGCTCAGTTGCCTTGAAGATTTTTAAAATTTAGCACAGCTGCCTCAATGATGTTAAAATGTAGCATAGCTGCCTCAAAGATTTTAAAATGTAGCATAGCTGCCTCAAAGGTTTTAAAATGTGGCATAACTGCCCAAAGATGTGTATAATTGGCTTAATGTTGTCTTAACTAGAGAAAACACGTGAAAGAGCTGGCTTCGGATTATGTAAGTATTCCAGTTCACCGTACTAGCAGTATGCAACTGCTTGTAGGCTGATGCTCCAATCAGAGATTCTTGTACCTTGCATTGGTCTGTGCTGTAGACTGAATTTCATCATTTGGAACACATAGATTCCTTCATTCAGAATTTTCGTTAACCAATTGCTCAACAGAGATTCACCTTCTGAATCATTGTCTCATGGGGCATCATCATTGTCTCCTCACCTGGTTTCCATACCTTTGTTTGTTCGTTGGACTGCACTGTGGAGCCTTCGTTTGTATCAGGATTCAGGGGTCCTTCATCCTTGTGTCCCAGTCTAATTAATCTATGTTTCAGGTCTCTTACCCATTGAAGAGTGCAGCATTGGCGTCCCCGTCAAAATAACCCGGTGTCGTTCAGTCAGCGCCTCGCTGTTGATTCTGGGCCTGTTAAGGCTTATGTTTATGAGAGAATCCGCAATGCTACGAGGCTGATATCTAGGGAGTCACGCCAGTCTCGAGAGTGTGCAAGTCTTCTGTTATATCTGAGTCGATCAGTACCCTTAGGGGCACTTCAGGTGTGGACAAGGGTCTGGCTGTAGTGTGGTAGGGATAATGGCCTGGTCTGAATCTGAAAGTGGATGATAAAGTGGCCGAGAAAATATATTTCCTGGATGAGGCCATTTCAGTCGCCTAGTGTCATCCTCCCTTATCTCTGATGAGAGATGTGGAAGTGATTACTCTGAGTCCTGTAAGCTTTCAGTTGATTGATGTGGAACCAACCAGTTTTCCTGTTGATGATTAGGACTTTATACACTGAGGGGCTTATTTTGTCGGTGTTAGCATGCGGACCTACGTATGTCAGGGACAAGAATGAACTGGGGTTGTAGAGGAGAATCATTGCCTGCTAGCCAACTATATACTCTATCAAGTGTACTCTTTTATCGAAACATGTCTTGCTCTGTTGCTTTTTAACACCTAATTGGACAACTGTGGCTAACTGGGCTGCTTTAGTGTTTTTGGTTATCTGCTGGACAGCTTTCTTGTGAGTGAGTGCTGTAATAGTAAGGTCAGTTAAGTCAAACCACAGTAAATATTCAGCTCCCCTCAGGTCGGCCATTAATGTGTGTGGGGTGAACTCAGTAGAACTGGAAACGGTGTTACGTATCAGGATGAGGGCAAAGGGAAGCACTTTATCCCATGTTGTATTGTTTTGCTGCACTGCCTTTCTAATAATCCCCTTTATATTCGGTTCATGCGCTCTATGATTTCACTGGATTGTGGATGGTAGGCAATATGGAATTTCTGCTTGATACCAAACATAGCCATAACGTTCTGCATCACCCACCCAATGAAATGTGTCCTTTGGTCAGACTTTATGCTGCAGGGAAGACTCTATCTTGTAAACACTCGCTGGTCTAATATTTTTGCAGTAGCCTTTGCTGTGTTGGATCTAGTAGGGAATGCCTCGACCCATTTGGTGAAAGTGTCTATGATTACCAGGGGGGACATAGTTAAATCCATTCCTACATGGCACCCAGAGATTTGTCCAGTGGCTTTTTACAGATCTCCGCTTTTCTGGCATATTTGTCGAGGTTGTTCTGTGCGCAAATTAAACAATTGGCAATATAATGGGCAAAATTATTGTGCAGTTTGGACCAACAACATAATTCTTTTAACCACTTGATTGTTGTCGCTATGCCCCGATGGCCATATCTGTCATGGTACTGGGAGATAATTCCTGTCCTGGGTAGGGACTACATATGTGCCTGTCTTTAATATCAAACCATCCTGAATCTGTATTTTAACCTTCCATTTCTCATATGGGGCTGGGTAGACTTTGTCTAAAATTTGTTTTAGGGAACTGTCAGTGCACTGTGCCTGGACCAGGTCAGCTATATTAGTTTGGTAAATGGTCACAGCGTTTACTCGCCCTCCTACAGATGGCTGCCAAAACTGTTCCATACGAGCACCGGCTTTGGCTAGTGCATTAGCCTTACGGTCATCAGGTGGGGAAGTCCTATGGTGGCTTTTAACTTAATAATCCCATATGTGCAACCTTAGGTGGCCTGCAGAATGGGTTTTAATAAGGAGGCTGATGGTAGGGGCTTTCTGTCCACAGATAAAAGCCTCTGGCTTCCCATAACAGTAGGAACTCAGTCAAGCTGTTGCACACATACATACTATCGGAGTATATGTTGGCAGAGGTCAGAAATAGGCCTGGGTGGCTCACTATGTATGTGACTGCTGCTAGTTTGGCAACTTGAGCACTCAAATGGCTGGGATAGTCTGAGAGCAAATTCTATTAGTGGCTGTCCCTGATGATTTTCCATATAAATGGCACATCCTGTGATTCTGGTCCCATTCTCTATGGTGGATAAACAATCTACATAAATTCTCATGGCTGACTCTGTCCGTTTTTTGGCTGCCTGTTTTGTCTCTGATCGTCTGTCCTGTTGTTTCGGAATAAACGGACCTGTGGGGTCCTTTGTGGATATAATTTGACACTAATGCAAATCTCCCCCTTAATTTAAATTACTTGCCAGGAACATGGGCACTTTGGTTTGCTTTACAGTGATGTCCCTACCTGCAGTAGTAGTGTCCAACAGATAGCGCAGACCTGGCTCATTGAGCTGTCTTTAAGGAGGCCATCCAGCAGAAGCTGTGTTAGGGTGTGTTCAATGAGGATGGTTATTAGTTTCAGTCTAGTGATATAGCGAAATGCTGCATGGCCCAAAATACCGCGAGCAGGTTTCGTTCACACCCTGAGAAGCCTTGTTTGACTGGGTCTGATACTTGTGAGGCATAGGCTGGGCCTCGTCTGCCATGTTTTTCTTGTAATAATGCTGCTGAAAGTGTGTGTCGGTGGCTGCAACTTCTAAGGCGTATAGTAGATCTGGGTCAGGGACTAGTAAGACTGTCGCTGTGGTGAGGGCACACTTTAAATCGGTTATTGCAGCTGTGTGCTGCACAGTCCACTTCCAGGTTATGTTTTTCTTTAGCAATTCGGAAAGTGGGGCTGCCTTGGTGTGATGCTGTCTATATGATTCCAACAGTGGAAGGTGCATAATGTTCAATCTCCCTCTTCCCATGGGTAATTATTGTACCTAGGTATATAATCTTGAGTTACAAAATTTGGATCTTTTTTGGGTTGACTTTGCAGCCTAATGAGTGGAGCAGTGTGAGTAATTCATCCAGCAATGTTATATGTTCCTCTTTGGTGTTAGTCTATAACAGTAAATCATCTACATATTGGACCAAGCACTTGGTTCGGGAAAACTTTTCTAGTCCAATATCTCGTCGCCTTTGAAAGATGGACAGGGAATTATGGAAACCCTGTGGTAGGCAAGTCCAAATGTATTGCTGTCCTTGGAAGGTAAAGACAAACTTGTCCAGGCAAGACTGATTTAAAGGGATGGACCAGAAGCCGTTACTAATATCTAGTACCATGAAAAACTTTGCCTGGGCTCCCTTTCACATTATGGTGACAGAGCTTCTGGCTACTGTGGGGGCAGGGAATGGGGTAACCTTATTTAATTCTCGGTAGTCGACCGTTAATCTCCATGATCTGTCTACCTTCTTCACGACCGTATTGGCGCATTATTTGTGGATGTCATTATCTCAACACTCCCTGTTGTAATAGACTATCAATTATTTTGGCCACCTCTCCCTCTCCCTGTTTGGGGAAATCATATTGTCTCTGTGGTTTCGGATCTAGCCCTTCAATTAACATCTCCCCAGGTATTTGGCCACAATCATGCTTATGCTGCATAAACACTCCATTGTTTCTTTAAAGAACCTCTCTGATGGCTGGATCACTGCTAATCATTAAGGGATCAAACCAGAATTTCCTATTGTGCTAATCCTATTAGCATATGTTTGGACTGGAATGATTAATGGTGCTCTGCTAATCGTAGCCATCTGCCAAATGCATCATTTAGCTGGATTGAGTGAAAAATTACATTTATTTATATAATTGTACCCCAAAGATGCGTTTAGGAGGTCAACTAACACTACCAGATGGTTACACACCATGTTACGTAGGTGGACCTGAACAGGGGCAGTAATGTGTCCCTCCTGCATGTGTCCTGTGAATCCTCTGAGTGCAGTTGTGCTGTAGTTGGCCCAGGGATTTTTGTTTCGAATTTTGATATATTTTTGGGTAACTTCTGGTATCCCAAAGGAATTCTACGAGGTGGCCTCTTACCTTGCCGTTAACTAGGATTCTCCCTATACTATCCCACCTCGTGCTACAGATCTGGGTTGGGGAGGCTAGGCACAATAAATCCATAGGCAGGAACAGTTGGATACAGTGATGGCCTCACGCTTATGGTATGCATGGAGTGACTGGGACCTTCCATCGGTAGTGGCGGTTCTCTCTTGTACCTAGAAGCTGCCCCGACTGATGGAGCTGGTGGTTCTGGTAGTATAAGGGACCATGTATGTGGCGGTGGGGGTCTCCTACAATCTCGGGCAAAGTGTCCTGGCTGCCCACAATTATTCCTCTATCTCTCCCTGGGACTGCTATGTAAGGTGGAGCTTTACCTTTCTGGTATTGGTGATCCTCTCTACGCTTGTTTCTCCATTCTGGATCCTGGCCAGCCCTCATCAGAAGCATTCTTGCCTCCCTTTCTAACCATGACATTGGCGCTTTCTAAACATCTTGTTCCCAGACTTGAGCTAAGCGTGGGAAAATCCATGCTTCATTGTGTTGGTCTCTGTGGGGTCAAAATTAGTGCAGGCTTTCTTGCCTTCCTCTGTGGTGTGCGAGACTAATGTCCTAGCCTATGTGGATGAATCAGCCTTATTTAATCTAGCCTGATCTAATTCCCCATATACTCCCATGAAGTGTATCCACAAATGACTGGCAAAGGCAGTCAAGTGAACCCCTTTAATTAACCCATTTAAGGATCCACTTTATTAAATCCTACCACGGTCAATATTACTTCCTTAATTTTGTTTAAGTATCCTTTCACGACATTTTGAGAGGCTGGCAGGGCAGGCCATTCAGACTTGCACATGACTATCAGCTTCACTTCTTCCCTTTCATCCAACCCAAGCATTATCTTCTGCTGCTTGACACCCTCAAAGAAACTGTGTGAATCAGCCGATGGCTCAAAGGTTGTGATTTTATTTGTGATTTCAGCCAATTGTGCCAGCATAAATGGGGTTGTGTATGTAACAACTGTGTTCTTACACTGTCCTATCCGACGTTCAGTCGTCACTGGGTGCATCGATACTGGAGGTGAATCTGGAGGTATGACTTCCTCTGGGAAAGATGCTGGTGGATCCCATACTTCGGCTCGCATAATGTAAAGCTTAGCATTCTTTTTTAATTCCCTGCAGTCTGCATCCTCTATCTCCTCTTCCTGTACTGTCCCAAAGGGAAATATAAATCCGTTCTGAACTGATAATAGGGACTCCAGCTGTGAAATTTCTCAATGGCATTTGGAGTGGTCAGCAGTTGCCTTTCTCTTCTTTACTGGCTTGATGTAGCGCCTTTATTCTGCCTGCAGATTAGTGCACTTGGTTTCCAATCGTGCTACTGCCTGCTCGGCTTCAACTTTGGTCAAGACATTATGCTGGGTGTCTTGGTAGGCTCTCTCATACTGGGTTTGAAAGTTGCCCAGATGTAATAAATTTGCCTGGTTGGTTCTCCTTAATCATTTACTCTCTGTCCTTTTTGACTCTTATCTGTTTTATCCTGTCCTGCTCTAGTTTCTTAATATCCTAATCCCTTTTGGTTCTTATTTGTTCTATCCTCTCTTAATGTTGTTCCCTTAGTTTCTTAATCTTTTTTTCATTTTTCTCTTGTGCCAGCTTTGATTCCTCCAGTTCCTTACGAACTGTGTTTAATTCATTTTTCGTTCCTTGCAGCTATTCTAAGCAGCATACAATGGCAATTTCTTTCTCACTTTCGTCTGCCTTTTTCCTTGAACTTTCCTTAGATCATTCCAATACTTCTGCCCTAGGGATTCTGGCCCTTCTCAATATTGGCACAAGATTTTGCCCATAGGGGCCATCCTTGCTTCTTCTTAATAAATTCCCTGATTTTTGTTTCTCATATAGGACACTTCTCTGTCTCTGTGCTGTTCCCTGCCATTCTATATTCAACGACAAGGGTAGAGAGTTGATCGGACTGTGGGTATGGCTTTGGGCTGTGTTCCAGTCCTAATCCCTCTGGATTCTAATGCCAACCTATGGAGTTTACTCTATCCTTCTTGTTAGTAAAATACATGCACAATAAACAATCTTCCGGAAACAGTTATTTGTCCAATAAGAAGTTTACATCTGTTGGCTCTGAGTTTTAAACAGTTATTTAATATAGATTCTGCTGGATTTGATATCAGAGCAACAAAGTTACTTCTTGTCGATGTCTCAGCGGAGTCGCCAATTGTTGTGCCTGCCACACAGTCTGTTTTTAATCCTTATGTGATGGACAAATAACTGCAAGTCGACGTTTTGTTAGTACAACCAATATTTTTTTAAGGCACACAATCAATACCAACCAACAACAGGTTATCTTACAGAAAATACTAAAATTCAAATCCAATACAAGATCTTGACTTAACTTTACATGACTGGCAAGTGCCCAAGCAGATATTGGCCTTTATCTGTGCACTTATCTCCGCTGCCCTCTGCATAATCTGGTCCTTCGATCTGATCTGGCACTTTGGCTCTGATTTCCTTCCTTCTTGAGTGTGGTGGTTGTCCTAGTGCTGGTTGTCGCTGGCAGTCGTCACCTTTGTTATAGTTTGGTTGTGGGGTTAGATAGAGAGAGAGAGAGAGAGAGAGTCTTGGTTGTGTGCAGCAATTTTTTTACCTGACATTTTTCACGACATTTGGCCATTGCCAATTAATTGATCAGGACTTGATCATCTTGATTGATAAAGTCTACTTGGTGCTGCCGCACCAATCTCTGGGTGTATCCCCAGCGGTCATATCTGCAGGTGCAGGGGACATGAGAGTACACACCTCCCTCCCAAATAAGGGGTTATGGCACCCCTATATCTGGTAGACAATCCAGTTTGACCAGAAAGTCACTATTGGCCTGCAGATGACCCATATCTTGTATATTCAGGATTGCAGCCTGTTTATCTCCGTCTTTTAGGCTGCCGCCTGTCATTTTAGTTCTTCTCCAATTGTCCTAGAGTGCTTTACAAATTGCCATTTTAGATGGCCCATTTGGCCACATTACTGTGTCCCTGACGCCATCATCCCATCTCACTGACTGACTTACCAAAGATGATTGCATACCTCCAAGAGAGATTTGCTCTGAGAGTTCTCAGCATCAGCTCTGAATCCCATGAAATTTAATGCCATCAGGTCAAACATGGACAAGGAAACTTCTGTTGATTACCACCTGCAACCTCTTCCATTCTTCAGTTGATGAATCAGTACTCCTTCATGTTGAACACCACGTTGAGGAAGCACTAAGATGACAAGGCACAGAATATACTCTGATGGGAACTTAAATGTAGAATGATTATTCACCGTGCTGGCCATGTCTTAAAAGATATAGCTGCTAAACTGGGTCCATGGCACGTGGGAGAACTAACAGGAAGGAAAAAGCTTCTTGAATCAGCCTCACCAATCTACTTGTTGTACATGCATCTGCCCTTGACAGTATTGGTAGGAGTGGTCACTCAGTCCTATGAAGATAAAGTCTTGTCTTCACATTGAGATTATCCTCTGTCGTATTGTTGGTCTACCACCACGCTTAGTGTTTTTTTTTATGTTTAAAGGGACTGTTATAGATTCCGCTCTATTCTGCAGGCACTCAGTGTGCCTCAAAAACATTTAGCTCATGTGCTCCCACAGTCCAAATACATGCGGGATTGCTAGATTGGCCTTCCTAAATTACCTGTTTTGTCAGAAGTATTAGTAAATACATCTGGTTACAGGAGTAGGGCATGAGTGGTGTAGCCTTGATGAGTTGAATGGCCTCCTTCTGCCCTGTAGGGATTCAATGATTCTGTGAAGTTGTCTTCTGAAACAATTAATGCACTTGGTTACATCTTTTCATCTTGTTTCGGCTGCTGAAAACCTTTTTGATGCTCACTGTTCCAATCTCGCTAAAAAAATTCTAAGTGCCAGACAAGTATGAAAATGGGAGAGAATCACACCCATTTTTGGGCAAGTTAAAACTCTGAGCAAAAAGTGAAGCAAGGTTGCAGGGGGAAGGGTTCTACCTAAGCTTGCCTGATAGCTGGCAGCTTGCACAAGAGGGCACCATTGTGCATGCCCAGATCTCTCTCTCTCCTGTGCAATAGACAGCAAGCTGTCAGGCACCCTACCCTACTATTGTTGGCCTCTTTTCCCCTCCTTGCACTATTGCTAGCCTCCCTTCTCCCATAATAGCTCCCAACCCCTGGCCTGCTCAATTGCTACAGCTCCCAAGTCGATCACTGGTGGCAGAGTGTGTGGAGTCTGCTCCCCCTACCTAGTCCTTGTTTGAAAGTATGCAGCTTCTGCACCCCTCTACCCCCCCCAACTGATCCCCGTTTGATCAGGGCATCCCCTTCATGCCCTGCCCCGTCCAGACCAACCTCCTTGGCACTGTCTTGTTCCCAGTGGACACTGCCAAGTGTGCTAGGCTGGTAGATCAGTGCCCAATGGGCAGTGCCAAGATGCAGGACTGACAATGCCCGAGGGATACACCCTCTGCCTCTCCCAGGAGGCCTCAATGCCTTTCGTCCTTCTGGCTAGGCCATCACAACAGGTGCCTGTTGATGAGAACCATACGTGATCTTCATTGTTGAGGATCTTCACTGGTGAGGTTGCTAAGTGAGCCTGGACGATTGTAATATTTAAATCCCAATTCACATAGATTTAAATATTGACATCAGCCTTTTTGGGTATCCAGTCCAGATAAGATCGTGATAAATGAGAAATCGGGCATGAACCCGTATTTCGGACTCTCTAGCAACATTACTGGATCACCCTGTCCATAGACTGGTGGGGGCGAGAGCCCACACATTCATGTCTCTAGCTGAGTGTCTGCAGTATCAAAGAGTCATAGAGATTTACAGTATTGTAGCAGGTCCTTTGGCCCAACTCTTCCATGCTGCCCTTTTTTACTGCTAAGCTAGTCCCAATTGCCCTAGTTTGACCCATATCCCTCTATATCCATCTCATCCATGTAATTGTGTAAATGCTTTTTAAAATACAAAATTGTACCCATCTCTTCTACTATCTCTGGCAGCATAGTGGTGGAAGATTAACTGGATATAATTCTTATACTTTTGGGTGGGCCTGTCTGTGGCATACAGCACAGAAAAGGCCTTTTGGCCCATCGAGTCTGTATCGACAGTATCAATCACTCAAGGCACACTAATCCTATTCTCCTGCACTTGTGCCCTATTCTTGAATAGTTATGATATAGCAAATACTCATCCAAATATTTATTGAAAGTTGTGAGGTTCCGGCCTCCACTATCTTTCTAGGCTGTGCAATTCAGATTCCCACTCCCTCTGAGTGAAAGAGTTTTTTCTCAAACCCCCTCTAAATTTCCTATTCCTTACCTTAAAATTACACCTTCTTATGATTGACCCCTCATCCAAGGGGAACAGCTGCTCCTTACTCACCCTGTCCATACTCCTCAGACTCTTATATACCTCAATCATGTACCTGCTTAGCTTTCTCTGCTCGAAAGAAAATAATCCAACCTTAATTAATCGTTCTTTATAGTTCAAATACTCTATCCCAGGCAACATCCTGGTGAACCTCCTCTGTACCCCCTCTCACAACCTTCCTGTAGCGAATCAGAACTGCATACATTATTCTAGCTGTTGCCCAACCAACACTCTGCACAGCTCCATTATTACTTTCATGTTCTTACTCTTTATGCCACGACTGATGAAAACAAATGTCCTCTATGCCTTCTTAACTATTCTATTCACGTGCTCTACCGACTTCAGGGATCTGTGAATAATTACTCCAAGATTCATCTGTTCATCTGAGATTCCCAGTATCCTACCTAATGCCCTAATGTAGGATGCTTTTGATTATTTGATTTGATTTGATTTATTATTGTCACTTTTATTAACATACTTTGAAAAGTATTGTTGCTTGCGCGTTATACAGACAAAGCATACTGTTCATAGAGAACAAAATGAGATAGTGCAGAATATAATGTTACAGTCATAGCTAGGGTGTAGAGAAAAATCAACTAAATGCGAGATAGGTCCATTCAAAACTCTTGACAGCAGCAGGGAAGAAGCTGTTCTTGATTCAGTTGGTACGTGACTTCAGACTTTTGTATCTTTTTCCTGACAGAAGAAGGTGGAAGAGAGAATGTCTGGAGTCCTTAATTATGCTGGCTGCTTTGCCAAGGCAATGGGAAGTGTGGTTAGAGTTAGTGGATGGGAGGCTGGTTTGCGTGATGGGTTGGGCTACATTCACAACATTTTGTAGTTTCCTTGCAGTCCTTGCAGGAGCTATACCAAACTGAGATACAGTTAGAAAGAATGCTTTCTATGATGCATCTGTAAAAGTTGGTAAGAGTCGTAGCTAATATCAAATTTCCTTAGTCTCCTGAAAAAGTAAAGGCTTTCTTAACTATAGTGTCGGCATGGGGGAACCAGGATAGGTCGTTGGTGATCTGGACATCTAAAACTTGAAGCTCTCAATCCTTTCTATTTCGCCTCCATTGATGTAGACAGAAATATGTTCTCCATTGTGCTTCCTGAAGTCGTTGACAATCTTCTTTGTTTTGTTGACATTGAAGAAGAGATTATTGTTGCCGCACCAGTTCACCAGATTCTCTATCTCATTCCTGTACTCTGTCATGTCATTGTTTGAGATCTGACCCACTACCGTAGTGTCGTCAGCAATCTTGAAAATTGAGATGGAGGGAAATTTGACAACACGGTTGTTGGTGTGTAGGAGCTTCTTCGGGGGCTGAGAACACTGAAGATTGACAGTATTCTTTGGAGCTCAATTCAGCTGTCCTCTTTCAGTTATAGCATTCATTCTCTCACCACAGCTACTGTGGCTATTGGCTTTTCTATTTTTAAAACAAAACAAATATTTTACAAGATTTGAATGTTGCTGGTTGGGCCAGCATTTATTACCTGTCCCTAACCACACTTCATTTTAGAGGCCATTTGATAGTCAATCATATGCTGTGGATCTGGAATCATATGTCGATAATGACAACAAAGGATATTAGTCAACCGGATCGGTTTTTTGTAACAATAATGGTTTCATGGTCATCATTAGATTTTTAATTTCAGATTTTTTTATTGAAATCAAATTTCACCATTTGCAGGCAGGATTTGAATCCAGGGCCCCAGATCTTAATTACTACTTCAGTGACAACAACACTGCGCCATTGGCTCACCTGCCAGCCAGCCAGTCTAGATTACGGTTCCTCGTGCTTAAGTTGTGCAACCTATGGTGAACTATCTAGACCTAGTGCTGCTTGAGGTCAACTGCAGTATCCCCTACTGATTGCTGTTTTTCACCACCCATGCTATAGCTGTAGGTGAATTATTACTAAATGGGGATTGATGTTGCATTTACTGTTATTTCAGTTGGATTTATTGTTCATGGAGAGTCTGATCAAAAATTGGGTGAGTTGCTTGTCACCTGCCTTCCTATTCCTCATTCTCACCTTTTACCTCCATCTCTTGCTCCATAGCTGCTCGCTGTGTAGCTGGTGGTCTGTGCTGTCATTATGACAAAGTTGTGCAGTACATAACAGACCACTATGAATCTTGTATGTCCTCTGCTGAGTCAAATCTCCCCCAAAATTGGAGTATTGTTTCAGCAGCCCAATTTGGCAGCACAGCTTATTCTATCTTGTATGTGTAGGTTGTGCAGCAGAGTCATAAACCATTGTGTTGAAACAAACCCCTCATCAAGAAATCACTCTCTGATTTGGCTCAAATGGAGATGACACAGCAGTCAGGAACAGAATAAAAACATCATAAATTCTGTCTGGATAACTCAAATCCCTACAATTATGATCCATCTCAGAGTTGACATGCAGCATCAGAAAAGCAATGGGCCTGCAATTTTCACCAAACTGCGTGCCTTCTCTACATGCATCTCTCTGACAAGAGAAAATTTAACTGTCTTGAATTGCTGAGCCTCAGTGATACTCTTCTATGCAACAATGGACAGAAAACTTGGAGATATTGCAAGTATACCTGTTTCAACCTGGAAGTAGCTTGCGTGTGGTCACATTCTATTTCACAGCCACCCTTGCCTTTTCGAAGGCTGAAGCTGTGATTGCAGCAACTCATAGTTTCACTGAAATATTGATGGCCAGCACATTGGGTAGGGTTCTTGGGACCCACTGAAGGTCAGAAATAGAGCGACTGGAGTTCAAAAATATTGGTGCCAGCTGACGTGTTGGTTTCCTGACTCTGTTCCAGGTGCTGGCCACTTGGAGGCATGTACTTCAGGAGTCATCCTGAACGGATGCATTCAGCCAGTTACAGTTTGGACAGTTTTTTTAATGATAAATAAACAAGGTTGACTGATTTTCCAGTTTCATGATGCACCGGGACATCTACTGGCCAACTGGGATGTGTATGCCCTCCTCTGATCTCTCTTTTCCAGAATTGTTGGCCTCACTGTCTTTACTTTCCATTTTTTTGTAATTCCTGGGAAAGTACTCCTTACTGTCTCAATTATTCATTATTTATGGCAACAAAGTATTTCAAAAGCTGGAAGGCTTTAGATTGGGCTTTCAGCCTCAAGAGTTCACCTGCTGCCCTTAATTGGATAGTGAGCCTGTCTCTTTGCCAATACATCAACCAAAATCCAAGCAAGTGATTTTGTTCCTCTGAGGCCAGTTTCAGGCAAAAACAGTCCTGGCTCGTGTTTTCTGCTCCCAAAGCCCATTGTTCCTTATTGAGATTCAGGTAGGAGTATGATTCTCAGAACATCTGGATGTATATGACCTTCTCTTGATATCTCGTCTTCTTTGCCCACTCTCTGCCTCCACCATTCCAGCAGCTTGTCCTGCTCCATGTCATCTCTCCTCATTCTCTTAGGAGAATGCATGCCGTGCACCCAAATCAAGTGATTTTTGTAGAATCCTTGAAGTCAGGACAAAGCAAGTGAAATGTAACCATTCCCGCACTCCTACCCACCCTCATTCATTATTTTAGCAACTTTCAAGAATTCTTGAAAATACTGCTAAATATGTATTGAGGTATTGATCGGGTAGATTCTCAGAGGCTTTTTCCCAGAGCTGAAATGGCTGCCATGAGAGGACACAGGTTTAGAATACTGGGGAGTAGGTACAGAGGAGATGTCACAGGTAAATTTTTCACTCAGGGTGGTGGAATTGGCTGCCAGCGGTGGTGGTGGAGGTGGATTCTATATGATCTTTTAAGAGACTTCTGGATGAGTGCATGAGACTTAGTAAGATTGAGAGTTATAGGTAAGCCTAGTAGGTAGAGATATGTTTGGCACAACTTGTGGACCGAAGGGCCTGTTTGTGCTATAGTTTTTTTATGTTCTAACTGCAGTGGTAGAAATCATCAGCAACTAGCTTTAACATTGTTGATGATCCCTTTAAATAGCACTGATGTGTTGTCCTTCCTACTTCTGAATATGTTTAGCTGTGTTTTTTCAAGATATGGCATTAATTGGAGTGCTGAACTCTAAAATCGCAACACAGGCATCAAATCAGAACATCACAATCTGCCAATTTTACATATTTCTGTGAATGACACATGTCTGTACCCGAACCACCTCACCAAAAAGATATATGAAGTGGCTTCCATGAGAGTTGTATATATGCATGCTATTCAGAGCTAATATGATACTTATTGTGCTGAGAATCCAGTAATTAGGAACTAAAATGTGTGGCCTGTATGTCTCAGTGAGGATTCTTCAATCTAGTTGGTTGAAAAACAAAAAAAAACAATGTTTAGTTCATGAATTTTGGTTTCTTGAATATGATCAATAATAATATGGTCTGTAATATGAACGAAGTTGTCATAAAGTTATAAGTGGATGCTATCTAAATGTTTGTCTTTCTGATTTTTATTCAGTGCAATTTATTTTCAAAGTTTCTTACAGTGTCTGAAATAAAACTTGCAGCAACAATTCTGCAATATACATTTAAATATATTTTTCACTTTTTTTCAGATCAGACTTACAGTCCTTGATGTTGAATATCCTCTAATAAGCAATGAATTGAGTGATATAGATTTCAAATTGATTAAAGCTGAACAAAATTTACACTGGAACAGTGTTGGTAAGTTTTGTGCTACTTTAAAATTTGAAATGAATGTATTTCTAATACAATATCATTTCAGGCAGAAGTAAAATTACATGATTATATACAACCTTTTGTTAAGTATCTTCTCTAAAAATATTTTTCAGTCAACTTCCAAAAGTATTGTAATTTGATCAACAATATATGTTAATGATCAATTCAATTATACAATCCTTCTATTTCATATCACATTTAACTTGATTGGTGTATGGATTTCATATATACATAATGTTTAAAATATATTGGGGGCATAATAGCATATTGCAATTGGTGAATGTTTCAACAGGGAAAGATGTTATACAAATGTTACATTATTGGTTGTTAGGACTGTGGAAAATTGGAACAATTGTCCTGAGACCAGTGCAGTGTTCTTAACTTCTAATGTACGTTAGAACAAAGGGTCAACAAGTAATTAATTGAAGTGAGGTTATACTTAATGTAACACTTTGGTGATGTTGCAATGGCTGTCATCAAATTAAAAAATGATAATGTTCTTTTAAGTCTCCAATATTGCAGTTCTTGAAATGATATAAACCAGTGAGTAGTCTATTACAGAATACTCTATCTCATCATCTCTGCTGTCTGGTCATTCTATTCTCTCTATGGCTCTGACATTTGACCATTCACACCTTCTATTCTCTGTGTACCTTCACCTTCTGTGTACTGCCATCACTACACCTCTTCGCTTTTCCCCTTGTTTTTGTGGTTATGACTCATCTTTCATTCTCTCGCCCTATAGTATAAATATCTCCACTTTCTATGACTTTTAGCTTTGACAAAGAATCATCTGGACTCCAAATGTCAGCCCTTTTCTCCCCTTACAGATGCTGCTAGCTCTGCTGAGATTTTCCAGCATTTTCTCCCTATCTTATCAAATTCATTAACCTATTTATATTTTCACAAAAGAATGTCAGAGCTCAAAGTTTATCCATGGTAATTCTCAAATGAATCCTTGGATTGAAGTAAACATTAGAGGTGAACATCTATGCCTATAGTAGCATAACAAAAAGATTTGGCATTGAGCTTGTTAACTTGCGTCAGTTTTGAATTTTGATTAAGGAGAAGTCCACTTAGAAGGAGGCAGCAAAACAGTGGGCTTTGAGTACAGCTGCACTATTAATGTTATTGATCCCATAAAAGTTTGCACAGCTGAAGGGGTGGAGGAATGGTGGAGAGCTCAGCTCAACCATTGGCAGACGAATGCTAGTGATTGAACAAAGTGGTTTGTTCCACTTTCCACTCCAGCAGTGGAGAGGGTTATCACACACTAGGGATTATGGGACCATAAACTGGGAGGACCAGTAATCATTGTGAGTGATGTTGCAGCTAAGCAAGAGAACAACTGGATTTGGGATTAAGGTTTTTGGAGATAGGGTTGAGTAAAAAATAATGCAGATCAGGATCCTCAGCATCACATTTGAAGCCCTGGATATGAGGAGGGCAGAGGAGAGGAATGAGAGAAAGGAAGAGCGTACCTGAACATTGAATGGAAGCTGTAATCTGGATATGTCAGAGAATCAGTGCTGCAGGAGTTTGCACTAATTTAGACAGATGATCAGTGAGATTTGTACTCTCTTAGGGAAAGAATTCAGAGTCAAAATACTGTTTCTCAGGCTCTACTGTTAGCCATAAAAATAAATATAATTTTGAACATCTACACCCTTGGCTCCTATAAACTACCATAAGAGGACCTTGGTGGTGTTTTCTCAAGCAGAAGTACACCTTTGCGTACTGCTGTTCATGGAAGCTCTAGTTGCAAGAGCTGGGCAATGGAAATAATTTTATTCGGAAATTTTGATGTAAAAGACAGTGGTATTCATGGAATTGCTAGGTTCTTTTTGATTGCACCATTGTGCTTATCAAGTAAGCAATAATCAAATTATTTTTATTCTTTCCAGCGATGTAGCTGCCCATCCAGAAGTGATGGAGAACTGTCTTCTTCAAACAATGCAGTCTATGTGGTGTAATTTTTATAATTGATTTACAGGATTTGGGCATTGCTGGCAAGACCAACATTTATTGACCATTCGTAGTTGCCCAACCCTAGAAATAATGGTGGGCTGCTTTCTTGAACTGCTACAATCCCTGACGTATAGGTTCATGCATTGTGCTGTTGGGGATGGCATTTCATAATCTTAACCCAGTGAAGAAATGGCAATATATTTCCAGGTGAAGCTGGTGAATGACTTGGAGGGGATCTTCCAGGGTAAAGCATTCTCATGTATCTACTGCCCTTTTCCTAGTATCATTGGTTTGGAATGAATTCCAATATAGTTCCAAATCAAAATTTTGTGTGTTTTGAAAGGGAATAAGTAGGCTTTTACTCCCTCAATGTTCAACTGGTCTGCAATAATAACAAGAGCTTTATGCAGGTTGGACTCTCTATCCTGACAGTTGGCACAATGCCTGCATCCTCATGCAGTCAAGGTGCTGCAGCTGTTCATGTCACTGCCCAAATTCATTGATGGATTCTAGTGGTCAAAAGATATTCTGTGAAGAGATGGCTAGGACATGACCCTAAGGCATGAACTACAGAGGTCCTGCAACTGAAGCCATCTGCTCACAAGGACCACCATTGAGTAAACAATTAGGTTTACGAGAAATAGGTGGAGGAGACGGAAGAGAAGAATGCAGTCTGGGCTTTGCAAAGAAGATGCCAGGAATGGCTCAGGATGGTATCAAAGCTAGGAACATCTGATCCAGAGATGTTTCCCTGAACTGTTCCCACTCAGCCAAGACTGTATGCTTAGAACTCATATGAGTTAATTTTCGATGAGAACAAAACCTTGAATAGATTCATTAATACATGCACATGTATGGTGCAAATCTCTCCAGTGACCTCATTGTTTCTGTTCAAAGACAATGGCTCCCTTTCAACACTTCGTCCCTCTTTTCCAGTTTCGCCATTAAAGAATGGAAGCACATGTGTCTGCAATTATGGCTAGAATTTTCATTGTCCACGGAGGCCCAAATAGGATCGAAAGCACTTTGAAAATAGCAGTCCTAATCACAGCATTGATTCTGATACTGAACGACCCTTTGATGTTGCTACAAATGGGCTGCATGGTGGCACAGTGGTTAGCACTGCTGCCAAGAAACCAGGTTCAATTCCTGGCCTTGGGTCATTGTCTGTGTGGAGTTTTCACGGTCTCCTCATGCCTGCATCGATTTCTTTAAGACACTCTGGTTTCTTCCCTTCGTCCAAAGGTGTGTGCAGGTTCAGTGGTTTGGCCATTCTAAATTGCCCCCTAGTATCAAGTGAGCTAGCTGGAGTGAATATGAGGATAGGGCTTGAGTGGGATTGTGGCCGATGCAGACTCAATGGGCCGGATGGTCTCCTTCTGCACTGTAGGATTCTATGATTCTGTGATTCTAAATGAGAATTGCAGCATCTAAAATAATCTCTCAGTTGTCACCTATCCACAGACCTGCCTAAGAGCCTGCAAAGAGTGTGGTATTCCTTGAACATTCTCCTTTTCAAGTGAGTACTTATAACTTATGAATAAGAATTTTAAACCAGATCAGCTTTGTCCATTCGCTTTGTCTTATTTTATTTTTATTACCTATTTGAATCCCAAGTATTATCTTTTTATCTTGCACTCACTAAGACAGCACTCAAGATAAACACTAAAGGGAACAACAGTTTATACTGTTGGGAAGTGGTTTTTGATCAATAGGGGCATTGCCATGAAGAATGCAACATTCAAATCAGGCAGATTGATTTGGATTGCTTAAGGCATTGTGATGGGGAATGAGTCAGGTTATGTCTGTCATACAAGAAATTGTTTCATTGGAATTATTAATGGCTTCTAGCATGCATGATTGAACACACTGTGAACTGACTGATCATCTTAAATCTGGAAGTTAGCTGTACTTTGCTGCATTCGTATGACAGCTGGGTCCAAGTCAGGCTTCAATTTATTGTTTGATGAAAATGAAAATGATGGCAGGTAAAATTGCTAGCTCCAATGTGCCCCTGCCTGATGAGCTGTATGTATTCTATACACATTTGAGCAAAAGATTAGTGAGAGCACAACTTCCATTCTGGAAGCTTCAGACAAACCTGCATCTGAGTTCATTATTGCTGATGTTAGAGAAGTCTCCCTCAAAAGTCAACCCATGGGAAGTAACTGGCTCAGAGTGGGTACCTCTACAAGCACTCAGGTCCTGTGTGACAAGCTGGTAGGGTTATTCGGACATCTTCAATCTCTGTATGCCATAGCTATGACTGAGACATTACATTTTGCACTCTCTGTTTTCCTTCTCTGTGTGTGGTGTGCTTTGTCTGTATTGTGCGCAATAAAAAATACTTCTCACTGTATATTAATACATTTGATAATAATAAATCAAATCAGTCCAAAGATGTGTGGGTTAGATTGATTGGCTTTGCTGAATTGATCCTAGTTTCAAGGAGATTAGCAGGGAGTTACGGGAATAGGGCCTGGTGGGATTGTGGTCGGTACAAATTCGATAGGCTAAATGATCTCTTTTTGTACTGTAGGGATTCTATGATTCTATGAAGAAATCAAATCAAATGAATAATCCCTTGAGAGCAAAATTGGTGAAGGGTTGTGATCTGTTTTGTGAAACATTTTTATTAGCATGAGAGATCGTGCAGATTCTGCAGACTTTGACTATAGGCATAACTCACATTTAAACTTAAATGTTTTTTTTGTGGAAATTAATTTCCTTTAAATTCTAATGCTTCCTGATCCCCTTCAAATTCTAATAATGGAAAACAGAATGGAAACATCAGGCCACTAAATGCAGTTATCAGTCAAATTCAGACCCAACTTTAGTTGGCTGTTTGAATTTTACAAAAATATCATAAAACACAAGTTGAAGTTTTCCAGCCCTACCTGCCACCGAGATCTTCCGGTCCTGTCAAAATATCAGTGAACTTTTGGCTGCCTGCTGTACCCTCCACAGTCGGTCCTGCCTCAATGGAATTGGACAATCTTGGCAAAGAATATTGTTATGTCATAGAGCAGGGTAAGAGTTACTTTCCTTTTATTTCTTTCCAGGTGTTTGGGAGTATATTCAAGAGATGAGAAGCATATTGCATGATCTCGAAAGTAGGATTCAGAAAGCTAAAAACAATGTAGAAACAATGCATCTCATGATGGTGGTGAGTATGATTTGAAAACAAGATTAGATATAATAAAAACTAAAATGTTGAGGTACTGCAACCTCACTATAATAGGGAAGCTATTAGTTAGAGAACATGCTTAAATACGTGTTTGGTTTTGAATGGCAGTGCCAAATCCTGCATTTGTCATCCAGAAGAAAAAATGAGTTTTGTTCTAAACTCATCACTGTTATGCATACTGCAATTCTGGCAGTAATAATGTCAAAGTAAGACACGCATTGTTAACATGTGGCTGTTCTGTTGTATTATTTGTTAACATATACACAAAAGTTCAAAGATATGAGAAAGGTGATTAACACTACAATTAACTAGAAATGGAGCAAAACCACATTTAACATGATTATTTATTTTGTTCCCATTAGAAAGATTAGTACAGGTGAAATGGCTTTATTAATAAAGGGTTAAAAATTGTAAAGTATTGTCAGCAGTAGAAGAAGATTAACTCGTTCAGAATTGTCCCGTAAGGGGAGGAAATATAATTAATGTGTGCATTCTGATACCTCATTCGATTGTATTATATAAGGAAAGAGATGACTTCAAAATATTATAAGAACACTGACAAGAAAGAAAAATTACTTCTTTGTCATATTTTATGTAGTCTTTGAATGTTCCAAAGCATTCCGGAAAGTTATGATATGCTGTGCTCCCTCATCTGCATAATTCACTGTAAGTTCTGCTCCATCGCTGTTTCAAAATACGGGGTGAACCATTTAGAACAGAGGTGAGGAAAAGAGCATTACTCTGGTTCTCTGGATTCTTAGTTCAGTGACAATGCCACTACATCCCTCTATAATTGAAGTGGTTTTACATAATGAATTACTTTACAGTAATTGTTATGGACGGAACATGATGCTAACCTATTTGTAGAATTGTTTTGAGTGAATATTTTATGAATGTTTTCATGTGGGAGAGGGACAATATAGATGTGGTAATTGGAGAGGAGGAGCATGAAACATTAGATTAAATTAACATATTCAGAGAGAAATTTTAAAGGATTCAACCTCTTTGAAAGTGAGCAAATTCTTAAGCCCAGATGAAACCTAAATTGATAAGGGAAACAATAGAAGAAATAAGAAAGAGTCCGACCATCATTTTCAAATTTCTCTGGGCTGCAAGTGCAGTGCGAGGAGAGAACTAATGTTATAGAGTCATACAGCAGAGAAACAGGCCCTTCGGCCCACAATGTTTGTGTCAACCGTCAAATACCAATCTATACTAATTTCATTTTCCAGCACTTGGTTCATAGCCTACAATATTTGGCAACTTAAATACTGGTCCAGATGCTTCTTAAATGTTGCAACTTCAATCTGCATATCGATTGGGAGAGTCAAATTAATCACAGTACAATAGAGGACAAATTTCTGGAATGCATACGGGATGATTTTCTGGAGCAGCCACCTGGGACTGGGTGTTGTGCAATGAGAAAAGGATTAGTTGGCAATCTAGTTGTGGGAGAATCTTTGGGAATGAGTGACCATTCTGTGGTAGGATGCTTTGTCAAGGTGGATAGTGATGTAATTAATTCTGAAACCAAGATCCTGAATCTTAATAAAGGTAACCATGATGGTTTGAGACATAAATTGTCCACACTGGACTGGGAAACATTACTGAAGGGAAAGAAGTGGACAGGCAATGGCAGGCATTTAAATAATGAATAGGTGAATTCTAGAAGTTTATTCCTGTTTGGCACATAAGTGGAAGAGAATTGCTTACAAGGGAAATTAGAGATTGTATCAGATTCAAGGAAGAAGCATACAAATTAGCAAGAAAAAGCAACAGGCCTGAGGGTTAGGAGCAGTTTAAAATTCAGCAAAGGAGGACCTAACGATTAGTTTAGAAAGGAAAAATAGAGAATGAAAGTAAGTTAGCGAGGAACATAAAAACTGACTATAAATGTTTCTATTGATATGTAAAAAGAAAAAAAATTGTCAAAAAGGCATGTAGGCCCCTTACAATCAGAAATGGGAGCATTCTGAACAGGGAATAAAGAAATGGCTGAGGAATTAAATTTGTACTTTGCTTCAATCTTCACAAAGAAAATCATGAAAATTGTGCCAGAAGTGCTGAGAGAAGCATGTTTTATTGAGGAGCTGAAGGAAATCAGCATTAGTAGAGAAATTGGGGAAATTAATGGGACTGATGGTGGATAAATTCTGATAATCTTCATCCCAGAGTACTTAAGGACATGACCCTGGAAATAGTAGATCCATTGGCGGTTATTTTCCAAAATTCTTTGGATTCTGGAATAGTTCCTACAAATTGGAGGGTAGCTAATGTATGCCCGATGTTCAAGAAGTGAGGTAGCGAAAAAACAAGGAACTTTATTGAGACCAATGAGCCTAACATTGGTACAGGGAAAGTTGTTAGAGTCTATTATCAAGCATTTCATAACTCAACATTCGGAAAGGAGTGGAATAATCAGAGAAAATCAGCATGGATTTACAAAGGCAAGTCATGCTTGACAAATCTATTGAAATTTTTTGAGGATGTAACTCATAGAGTTGACCAAGAAGATCCAGGGAATAAAGGAAATTACAGCACAGGAAGAAGCCCTTTGGTCCTCAAGTCTGCATGGACTATGCTGCTTGACTGAACTAAAACCCCGGGGGCCATATCTCTTTATTCCCATCCTGTTCATGTATTTGTCAAGACACCGCTTAAAACTCTTATCGTATCTGCTTCCACTAACTCTTCCAACAATGAGTTCCAGGCACCCACCACCCTCTATGTAAAAAAAAACTTGCCTCATATATCTCCTTTAAATTTTGCCCCTTGCATCTTAAACCTATGCCTCCTAGTAATTGACTCTTTCACTGGGAGAAAAAGCTTCTGTCATCCACTCTGTCCATGCCTCTCATAATCTTGTAGACATCGGTCAGATTGCTCCTGAACCTCCATCGTTCCAATGAGAACAAACCAAATTTCTTCAACTTCTCCTCATAGCTAATGCCCTCCGTACCAGGCAACATCCTGGTAAATCTTTTCTGTATCCTCTCCAAAACCTCCACATCCTCTGGTAGGGAGGTGACCAGAATTGAACACTATATCCCAAGTGCAGCCTTACTAAGGTTGTATTAAGCTGCAACATGACTTGCTAATTTTTAAACTCAATGCCCCAGCTGATGAAGGCAAGCATGTTTGTATGTCTTCTTGACCTATGTTTCCACTTTCAGTGACCTGTGTACCTGTATACCCAGATCCCTACAACTATCAATATTCTTAAAGATCTGCCATTTACTGTCTATTTCCCAACTGTATTGACCTTCCAAAATGCATATGATTTATTTAGACTTTCAGAAGGCTTTCGAGAAGGTCCCACATAATAGACTACAATGTAAAATTAAAGCACATGGAATTGCCAGTAATGTCTTGAAATGGATAGAAAACTGGTTAGCAGATAGGAAGCAAAGAATTGGCATAAATGGGTCTTTTTCAGATTGGCAGTCAGTGTCAAATGGGGTTCTGCAGGGTCGTATGCTAGGACCCCAACTGTTCATATTATATATCAATGAGTTGGAAGAAGCAGCTGAATGTATTATCACTAAATTTGCAGATGATACAAAGCTGTGTGGGAGGGTGAACTGTGAGGAGGATCCATAGTTGTTTCAGCATGATTTGGACAGGTTTTGGGCATCTGCATGGCAGATGCAGTACAATGTGGATAAATTTGTGCTTATCCACTTTGGTAGCAATAGTAGGACGACAGATTATTACTTAAATGTGCATAAATTGAGAGAGGTCGATTCTCAATGAGACCTTGGAGTCCTTGTGCATCAGTTGCTGAATGTAAGTGCGTAGATATAGCAGGCAATAAAGAAGACAAATGGTGTATTGGCCTTTATAGTGAGAGATTTGAATATAGGAATAAAGAGGGATGTTTTGCTGCAATTGTCTAGGGCATTGGTGAGGCCACACCTGGAATATTGTGTGCAGTTTTAGTGTCCTTATCTGAGGAAGGATTCCTTGCTATAAAGGGAGTACGGCGAAGGTTTACCAGGACAATTCCTGATTCAGGCCTATTAAATGAGGAGACTAAGTCAGTTAGGACTATATTCACTCGAGTTTTGAAGAATGAGAGATCTCATAGAATTCTAACAGAGTTAGACAGGTTAGATTCAGAAAAAGTGTTCCCAGAGATGGGGGAGTCCAGAACTAGGGGTCATAGTTTGAGGATAAACAATAAACCTTTCAGAACTGAAGTGAAAAGAAATTTCTTCACCCAGAGGGTGGTGAATATGCGGAATTCACTACCTCAGAAGGTAGTTGAGGCCAAAACATTGTCTGATTTCAAGAAAACTTTAGATAAAGCTGTTGGGGCTAAAGAGATGTGGGAGATAGGGGGAAATCAGGTTATTGAATTTAACGTTTAGCCATGATCAAGATGCATGATGGAGCATTAGGCTGAATGGCCTAACTGCTTTCAGTTTCTATACTTCTATAAAAGTATCTGTCTTTACAAATATTGATTAATCCTGGTCACTACAATTTTTTCCAATAATTTCCCTATCACTAACATTAGATCAACTGGTCTGTAATTATCTATCTTATCCCCGTTGCTGTTCTTGAACAAAGGTACCAAATTAGCTGTCCTCCATTTATGTGAGGTTTTGCATGACTTGCCTGGGTTTGCAAAACCTCACTTACTGTACTGTCTGGAGACAATACACATCTTTTTAATCTGTACTGAGTGCTCCTTCCATTCACATTGTTAGCCACTTTAAGACTTGAATAGCAGGTTAGGTGTAAATATTCACATTCTAATCAGTAATTCGTAAACTAACTGTGCTGTTATATGTGCTGTCTGAGAACAGAGCACCTCATTTACCTGACAAAGAGGATAACCTCGAAAGCTTGTGAGTTTACTATCAAATAAATCGGTTGGACTCAAACCTGGTGTTATCAGACTTCTTTCTCCGACAGAACCAGTTCTGTATCCACCTTGCCAGCTCACCAGTGATCTTGTGTGACTTTACCTTCTGCACCATGAGTCTGCCATGAGGGACCTTGTCAAAGGTCTTACTGAAATCCATGTCGACAACATCCAGTGCCTGACTCTCATCAATCATCTTCATCACTTCCTCAAAAAACCCAATCAAGTTAGTGGGACACGACCTTCCCTTTGTAAAACCATTTTGCCTTTCGCTAATATGTTCACGTATTTTCAAGTGGGAGTAAATCCTGTCTCGGAGAATTCTTCCAATAATTTCCCTACCACTGACATAAGGCTCATCGGCATGTAATTACTTTGATTATTTTTCCTACTCTTCTTAAACAAAGGAACAACATTGGCTATTCTCCAATCCTCTGGAATCTTCCCTGTAGCCATTGAGGATACAAAGATTTCTCTCAAGGCCTTAGCAATTTCTTCTCTTGCCTCTCTCAGTATTCTGCGGTATATCCTATTAGGCCGTGGGGACTTGTCTACCTTAATGTTTCTCAAGAACTCCAATATTTCCTTTTTGATCTCACCATGACTCAAATTACCTACACACCCTTCCCAGACTCGTCATCCACCAAGTTCTTCTTTTTGGTGAATACTGACGCAAAGTACACATTTAATACCTAACCCATGTCCTCTGGCTCCACACATGGATTCCCTGCCCTGTTCTTGAGTGGGCCAACCCTCTCCCTGACTACCTTCTTGCTCTTTGTATTTGTATAAAAGGTCTTGGGATTTTCCTTAATCTGCTGGCCAAAGATTTTATGTGACTTCTTTTAACCCTCTTTCCTTCTTGCTTAAGTTTCTTTCTACTTTCCTTGTATTCCATACTTGCGTTGTGAGTTCTCAGCTTCTTAGCCTTGACAAATGCTTCCTTTCTCTCTTTGACTAGGCTCACAATATCTCTCACTATGCAAGGTTCCCAAAACTTACCATACCTATCCTTCATCTTACAGGAATATGCTGGTCCTGACTCCCTATCAACTTGCATTTGAAAGCCTCCCACATGCCAGATATTGATTTGCCCTCAAACATCTGCTCCCAGTCTACATTCTTCAGTTCCTGCCTAATATTGTTGTAATTAGCCTTCCCTCAACTTAGCACCTTAATTTGAGGACTACACTTATCTTTATCCATCAATACCTTAAAGCTTATTGAATTGTGGTCATTGTTCTCGAGTTGTTCTCCTACTGGAATGTCGACCACCTGGCTGGGCTCATTCCCCAATACCAGGTCCAGTATGGCTCCTTCCTTAGTTGGACTAACTACATATTGTTTCAAGAAGCCCTCATGGGTGCTTTTTACAAACCCTGCCCTGTCCACATCCCTGCACTGAGTGAGTCCCAGTCTATATAGGGGAAGTTAAAATCTCCCACGACAAGAACCCTATTTTACACCTTACCAAAATCTGCTTATTATCTGTTCCTCTATCTCCCACTGGCAGTTGGGCAGCCTAAAGTAAACCTCCAACTTTGTGACTATGCTGTTCCTATTGCTGAGCTCTACCCACATTACTTAGCTATTTAAGCCCTCCAAGGTATCCTCCCGCAGTACATATGTGATATTCTCTTGTTCTAACATCCTCTTGTTCTTAATATACTCATATTTATAAAATGCTTTGAGGTTTTCCTTACTTTTGTTTGCCAGTTATATTTCATAATCCGTCTTTGCCCTTCTAATGTATTTTTTAAGCACCCTCCCTATACTCTCATTTTAGTGCTTGGTATATATCACATGTGACCTTTTTTCCTTTTTCAAACTCTTAGTATCCCTTGACATTCACGGTTCCCTGGACTTGCGGCCCTTGCCTTTCACTCTTCGAGGAACATTTTGGTTTTTCTATTTCTATTTCACTTTTAACAGACTCCCATTTTCCAAATGTAAATTTATCTGCAATTTTCTGGTCTACGTATGACAGATTCTATCTAGTCATATTGAAATCGGCCTTTCCCCCAATCAGACATTTGATTTGTGGGCTATGTTATCGCTTTCCATAATGACTTTGAAACTTAGGTTTATGAAACAAGGTTACTATCCCCAAAATGCTCTCCCACGTCACTTCGATCACTTGCCTGGCTTCATTCCCTCAGATTAGGATTAGCACTGCCCCATCCCTAGTAGAACGATCTATATACTGGCACAAAAAGCTCTCCTGGATGCACTTTAAAAATTCCATCACGTCTAATCCTTCTGTTCTAAGGTGATTCCAGTTAATATTGGTGAAGTTGAAATCCCCTACTACTATAACCTATTCCTCTGGCATTTCTCTGTGATTTGGCTACATATCTGCTTCTCTATCTCCGCCTGACTGTTGGGAGACTCCTAGTATAGACTCAACAAAGTGATTGTTCCATTTTATTTTAAAGCTCCACCTATATGGCCTCATTTGAAAAGCCTTCTAAGACATCCTCCTCATTACTGCAGTGATGATCTCTTTTATCAATAATGCACTGCCCCCTCTTTTCTTACATCCCCTAAGATCACACCAAAAAATTCTATACCCTGGAATATTTAGCTGTCAGTCCTGTCCTCCTTTCAACCATATCTCAATGATGACAACAATATGATGTTTCCACATGCTGATCAATACTCCACGTTCATCTGCCTCACTTCTAATTGTACATCTATTCTGTGTCCCACCTGTTGTGCTATTTCTTAAAAAGGGCGAAAGAAATACAAGCCAGTCTACCAAACTTAAATGGTAGAAAAATATTTAAATAAAATCTGTTGGGCAAGGTATGTTTTCAGTTCAGAAAACTTGGATTAATCAAAGATAGCAAAGAGTTGTTATTTGTTAAGAAAAAGTTATGTTTGACTAAAATGATTGAATTTTTGAGGAGATGACAAGGAGGCTTGATGGGAGTAGTGAATTTGATGTAATCTATATAAATATAATCAAGGTTTCTGATAAAGTTCCACACAGCAGACTGGTCATGAAAGTAAAAATCCACGGGATACAAGGCAAAATGATAAGTCAAATCCAAAATTGGCTCAGAGGCAGGAAACAAAAGATAATGGTCTTTGCTGTTTTTATGACTGAAATCTTATTTCCAGTGGTGTTCTACAGGGCTCAGCGTGAAGTTCCTTGCTTTTTGTTGTACGTATGGTCACAAATGATGTTATCTGCAAGGATGTCCCAACATAAAGAACAAAGAACAAAACAGCACGGGAAACAGGCCCTTCGGCCCAACAAGCCCGCACCGCCACTTCGATGTTCCCACTTCTACCCATGATCCCTGTCATCCCTGTCTATGTTTATAAATCTATGCATTAGAACCAAATTTGAGATAATTTAGGGAGAATTTGTTCTGCCAATCAGTCTAAGAGCACATCTTTGGGATGTGGGAGGAAACCGGAGCACCCGGAGAAAACCCAAGCAAGCATGGGGAGAATGCGTAAACTCCCACAGACACAGGCCCAAATCCATGTATCTGCACAGCACAGCACAGCAATAGTCACTGAGCTGTCGTGTTGCCCATCAAATGATCCAGGTCAAGCGTACGCTAACGATGTGAAGCACTAGGCTACTCTCGAAAAATCTAAGAGCAGCACTCTCACGACTCATCGTGTGTATGCCCCTTGTTATACAAAGCGGACTGAAGTACCTGTAGGATAAAACAAATACGTCAATATCATTGACAATTTACACGCTTCCCAAGGCTCATGATGCCTATTTTAAATCAGTTTTCTTTATCCCTCCATTCCCATTCTGTTCATGTGCCCATCTAAGTATCTCTTAAATAACTCCAGAGTACCTGCCTCCACCACTTTATTTAGTAGCGCATTCCATACCCCCACCACCCTCTGTGTGAAAAAACTCCCTCTAGCATCCAGATTATACCTTATCCCCCTCACCCTAAGCCTGTGACCCCTCGTGCTATTTGAGTCCATCCTAGGGTTATGCTTAATCCTGTTTACTCTATCTGTACCCCTCATAATCTTGTACAAAGAACAAAACGGCACGGGAAACAAGCCCTTCGGCCCAACGAGCCCGCACCGCCACCTCGATGTTCCCACTTCTACTAACGATGTGAAGCAATAGGATACTCTCGAAAAAGGTCCAAGAGCAGTCCTCTCACGACCCATCACGTGTATGCCCCTCGTTAGACAACATCTTGTACACCTCTATTAGATCTCCTCTAAGTCTACGTCTTTCTAAGGAAAACAGCCCCAATTTACCTAACCTCTCCTCGTAACTCAGACCTTCCATACCAGGCAGCATCCTGGTAAACCTCCTCTGCACTCTCTCCAGAGTTTCCACGTCTTTCCAGTAGTAAGGTGACCAGAACTGGACGCAGTATTCCAAATGAGGTCTAACCAACATTTTATACAACTGCAATGTTAAAGGCCAGCTCTTGTACTCTATACCCCTTCCTGTAAAGGCTAGCATACCATATGTGTTCTTCACAACCTTCTCCACCTGCTCTGCCACCTTCAGAGACTTGTGCACCTGCACCCTCAGGTCCCTCTGTGTTTCTATACTCTTAATAGGTCTACTCTTTATCATACACCTCCCCCCTACATTCTTTCTCCCAAAATGCATCACCTTGCATTTATCAGGATTGAATTCCATCTGCCATCTATCTGCCCAAGCTACCAGCCTATGTCCTGCTGTATCGCCTGACAATGCTCCTCACTATTCACCAGTCCAGCTATCTTTGTATCGTCTGCAAACTTGCTGATCACTCCACTTACTCCCTCTTCCAAGTTATTTATATATATTACAAATAGAAGAGGTCCTAGTACTGAGCCCTGCGGCACACCACTAGTGACCGACCTCCAGCTAGAAAAACACCCTTCCACTATTACTGTCTCGTATTACTAAGCCAGTTACTTATCCATCTAGCTACCTGTCCTTGTATCTCATGAACCTTGACCTTCTCAACTAACCTCCCGTGAGGGACTTTGTCAAACGCCTTATTGAAATCCATATAGACGACATCAACGGCTCGCCCTTTGTCGACCATTTTTGTCACCTCAAAAAATTCTACCAGATTAGTAAGGCACAACCTTCCCTTAAAAAAGCCATGCTGCGTATCCCTAATCAGATCGCAACGCTCTTAGTGCCTATACATCCTATCTCTAAGAATCCCCTCCAACAGCTTCCCTACCACTGACGTCAAATTCACTGGCCTATAATTTCCAGGGTTATCCTTACTACCCTTTTTAAACAACGGTACAACATTAGCTATTCTCCAGTCCTCTGGGACTTCACCTGTGTCCAAAGAAGAGACAAAGATTTGCATCAGAGGCCCAGCAATTTCACCTCGCACTTCTCTAAGCAGCCTGGGAAAAGTGCCATCAGGCCCCAGAGATTTTTCAGTTTTAATGCTACCTAGAAGCTCTAACACTTCCTCCCTCGGTATGGATATTTCCCTCAACTGGTCTACAGCTCCCTCAGAAACAGGACCAGTCAACAGGCCCCCAAGCCCCTCTCCTTTGTGAATACTGACGCAAAGTATTCATTCAGGATCTCCGCCATTCCCTTGGACTCTAAGCACAGTTCCCCTCCTCTGTGCCTAAGAGGTCTGATTTTCCCTCTAACCACCCGTTTATTCATAACATAGGAGTAAAAAGCCTTTGGATTTTCCTTAATCCTATCTGCCAAAACCATTTCATGCCCCCTTTTGTCCCTTCTAACTCCCTGTTTGAGCTCCCTTCTACTCTCTCTATATTTCTCCAACGCTCTCTCTGTTCCCAGCTGCTTTGACCTAATATATGCCTCTCTTTCTTCCTAACCAAGTCCTCAATATCCCTAGTAATCCATGGCTCTCTAATCCTTCCTTTCCCATCCTTCCTCTTAGCCAGCACATATCTCTCTTGCAACATTTCCAGTATTCCCTTGAAAGACTCCCACGTGCCTAGCACGTACTTACTTCTCGCACAACCATTCCCAATCAGTTTCCATAAGTTCCTGCCTAATCTGACTGTAGATAACCTTCCCCTAATTCAGCACTCTGCCCCTAGGGCAACAAGCATCCTTTTCCATCTGTATCCTAAAGTAGACAGAATTGTGGTCACTGTTAGCCACATGTTCCCCTACGACAACATCAACCACCTGCCCTGGCTCATTACTCAGAACTAAATCCAATATAGCCCCCTCTGAAGTTGGACTAGCTACATACTGCTCTAATGATCCTTCCAGTACACATTTTACAAATTCCTCCCCATCCGAACTCCCAGCTCGAGGGATCTTCCAATCCACCCCAGGGAGATTAAAATCTCCTATGATAACGACTCTGTTCTTTCTACACCTATCCAAAATATCTTTACATATGCCTTCTTCTACTGCTCGTGGGTGTTGGCTGGCCGATAATACACCCCTAGCATAGTAATTGCCCTCTTCCTATTCCCCAACTCCACCCATAGCGACTCCACTCCTAACTCCTCTATATTGTCCTCCCTCTGCACTGCTGTGATGCTCTCCCTAACTAACAACGCTACTCCCTCACCTCTTCTGGACTCTCCTCTGTCAGCCTGAAACACTTAAACCCAGGAATATACAGCTTCCACTGCTTCCTTTCCTTTAACCACATCTCCGTCATTGCAACCACATCCAAGTTCCTTGCAAACATTAAGGTCCTAAGTTCATCTGCTTTTCCTGTTACGCTCCTCGCATTGAAACAGACGCACTTCCAAGCCCACTCGGAACCTCCTTCTCCCTGGTGTATTTCTTCTCATCCAAGCTTAACCTGTCTTGCATTTCGCTCCCTACCGAGCCATCAGTCTCATTCCACCCCCCTGCTCCATATTAGTTTAAACCCTGCTGAAACACTCCAGCTAAGATACTCATGCCCTTCCCATTTAAGTGTTCCCCATCCCTTCTATACAGGTGCCCTTCTTTCACAAATACTTCCCAGTTATCCACAAATATAAAACTCTCTGCCCTATACCAATCCTTCAGCCATGCATACAGCTGTAGGATCTCATTTCTCCTAGCCCCGCTGTTACCTGGCCCTGGTAGCAGCCCTGAGATTGCCACCCTGTAGGCACTGCTCTTCAGACTACCCCCCCAACTCCCTAAACTGCCTTCATATATCCTCCCTGCTCTTCCCTCCTACAATCTTTTTTCCTATGTGAATAATCACATCTGCCTGCGTCCCCTCACCCTTCAAAATGCCCTGTACCCTATCAGACACATCTTGCACCCCTGCTCCAGGGAGGCAAACTACCATCCTGGAGTCCCGCCTTTGACCACAGAACTGCCTATCTATTCCTTTAACCCTCCCATCCCCCATCACTATCTCCCTTCTAGCCCCCTTCTTCCCCTCTGAAGTACTCTGGTCCCTCTGCCCTCGATATTTTGGGGGACTGCCACTGGGGTAATCTTTGGACTGTTGCCCCTCTCCTTTTTCCTCTTCCTTACAGTAATCCACCTGTAAGGGTCAAGTTCCCCCGTTTGGCTCTGGGTCCACCACCTTACTATGCTTCCGTTTCATTATTGCCTCGTTCTCCCTAACTAAAAATACATCTTCCAATTGCCGCTCTAGTTGCTTGACCCGAGCCCTCAGACGCTGCAGCTCCAAACACCTGACGCATATGTGGACTTTTGTGAGACATCTTGCCTTCAGGAACTCCCACATATGACACCATACGCAGATGAGGCGTCTTGAGTACAGACATGCACACGCACGCACATAATTTATGTTTGATCCCTGAACTCATCCCTAAAGATTTCCATTTCCCAAACAAATCTAAATAAGTCATATTCGGGTTATAGTTATTGCACAATTCAGGGCAGATGAACAAGTCTGAGGAATGGCTTTTAAACCACTGTTATGAAGGTTTTACTGCAATGCTTTGGGCCTAAGACTTAGATGTAAAACTATAGCATCTCTGAGAAATAAAATATGTCACAGGGCTCCTTGGCTATGTGTAGATCATAGCCTCCTGGCATGCTGGACAGGCTTCTGGCTGTGAATGCTGAACTGGCTTCTGGCTATGAGATGTGGACTGCCTTGTGACTTCTGAGAGAGGTAACAGATATATTGCATCCCCTTTTGTTATTTCAAACTCAATAGTTGGCTGTCGACATATCTAATATTCTTTCCTTTTGTGAAGCTTAACATTTGTATTACCCTCAAATCACCAGATCACTTTCGGTAAACCATTTCTGCTTAAAGAACTTAGAAATCTGTCATCCAAGTAATCTATGTCTACTCCTACAGCAATCCACACTAATCATCTTTAGATACTCTCATGACTTTTGAATGCATTGATCACTGTTAGAGACTTGCCTGCTCTTGGAAATGTTCATTGTTATTGTTGCTAGGCAGATTTTTTTTATCTTGTTATTGTTAAATTCTTGGTATTGTTTTGAGCAGATTTCTACCTTTCAGGTCTTTTAATTTCCTATTACTTTTGTTGCTAGATGAATCCTTGACAATATCAATGATCTGGATTGAATGTAGGGCATTATGATTATGAATGTAGATGATATAAATGTTGGCTGTGTGGTTGCTAATGAAGAAAATGCTGTGGATGGCAGAAAGGTATTAATGAGGTATCAAATAGGTAGATGAACAGTGGTAATTGGAGTTCAACCTAGAGAAGTCTAAGGCAATGCATTTGGGGAAAGCTAACTCAGCACAATAAATGGTCAGTTATAGAAGTTTAGAGGAACAGAGGGACATCTGAGATTGCATATTCACTGATCCTTGAAGGCGAAAGCAAAAAGCTAAAAGCAAAATACTGCAAATGCTGGAATCTGAAACAAAAACAGAAAATGCTGAAAAATCTCAGGAAGCCTGACAGCATCTGTGGGGAGAGAATATATAATGTGAAGATGCTGCTGTTGGACTGGAATAAACACATTAAAAAGTTTCAGCACGAGGGTGAAGTCCAACAGGTTTATTTGGTTGCAAACGCCACTAGCTTTCGGGGTTTTGTCCCTTCATCAGGTGAGTGGGGAGTTCTGATCACAAATAGGGCTTATAAAGGTGCACACTCAGTTTACAACTTATGTGAGTCTTTACAACTAATCAAATCTTAATGGTGCAGACATGAGTGGAGTTAGCGTTACTCATAGGTTAAACAGATGTATATTATCTCCAGACAGGACAGTAAGTGAGATGTTGCAAGCCCAGGCAAATCATGGGGGTTACAAATAGTATGACATGAACCCAAGATCCCGATTGAGGTCTTCCTCACGTCTACGGAACTTGGCTATCTGTCTCTGCTCAGCGATTCTGCACTGTCGTGTATTGTGAGGGCTGCCTTGGAGAACATTTACCCAAAGATCAGAGGCTGAATGCCCGGGTGGGGAAGAATATAGCCCATGTTGAATCTGCCCCCCTTTGTGACAAGACGTTGGCTCTACTCTCTCCCCACAGATGCTGTCAGGCCTGCTGAGATTTTCCAGCATTTTGTTTTTGATCTTTGAAGATAACGGGACAGTAAATAAGATGATCAAGAGAGTATTTGCAATACTTGATCTTCTTAGCCAATGCATGAAACTACAAGATTTTACTGGAACTGTATAAAACACTAGATAGGCCACAGTTGGAGTATTGCATGCAATGCTGATTGTTATCAAAAAAAATGATTGCATTGAAAAAAAACCATGGAGATTCACCAAGATGTTACCCCAGCTAAAGCATTTTTTTATGAGGAAACATTGGGTTGGCTGGGTCATTTTCTTTTGAAAGGAGAATCTGTGGCGATTTAATGGATATATATAACATTACAAAGAGTCCAATTAGAGTGGAGAGGAAGGCTTTATTCTCCTTGATTGAGGGATCCATAACTAAGGGGCATTGATGTAAAGTAAAAGATGAGAGGTTTAGGAGAGATTTGAGGGGAATTTTTTTAAGCCAAAGGCAATGGGGATTGGAACTCATTGTCTGAAAGGATGGTAGAGGGAAAAACCTTAATAATGTTCACAATGTACTTGGATGTGCATTTGAAATCTAAAGTGCCATAACTTGCAAGACTACAATCAAGATCTGGAAAGTGGGAATAGGCTGGATGGCTACTTATCAGCAAATATGGACACATTGGGCAAATGACCTACCTCTATGTTGTAAATCCAACTGCTCTTGAAAATATTATTGTCGGTCTTTAAGTGCAGAAGCAACATCAAAACAGCTACTACATCCACCTCTTTCCTCCATTATGAGTCAATCCCAAGCCCCACAGGATGGGTCTAAACCAGTGGTCACACTTTGGTTAGGATGGGATGGGCTGTGGGAGGAAGGTAGCCACCTTTTGAACAAGAGGGCCAAGAAAAGAGCATAAATAAACTAGATGAAGTAACAAATAACTGCTACTCCCAGCCTTGGACCTGAGCCTGAAAATGTTGTGTGAATCCCTAGACTCAACAGAGAAGAGCCATGGTTCATCAAGGCAGCATGGGATTCTCCCCACACTACCCACCCCCTTTCCGAGTCCATCATACCATAAAAACAAATTGACTCACCAAAACCCCTGAGGACAGAGCATCGGGAGGATAAGAGACACTCCTTGACTGTGAACCACAACTCTAATCTCGGCATGCTAGCAGATTACCTCTGCATTTTAGAGACTCGTAGATTATCAGCGCTATATACTTACACGATGGGAAGTATTCATTAATATGTATTGTAACTAGTTGCATTTCTTTGCAAATGGAAAAGGTATCTTTAAAAAGATGTGGAATGTTGTCATCTATATTTAAAGGGTAGCTGTATGCCATCACTAGAAGGAAAATATTCAGTACGATTTAGTCTTAGTTTTACTTTGGCCTATGGACAGTACACAACTCTGCAGCTGATGTCTTCAAGCTTTATACCTCTGAATATTTGTTCTAATGTGCCTAGTCTCAATAGGTGAACCAGCAATGTGTCTTCCCAACCCCTAATGAGTGATTAGTGCTTTTACTTCATTACAAAAACACCACTTATTTCTCTTTTTACTTGTGTTATTGATACTGAGGTGGATGAAGTCCACTTCACCCTCCCCCTCAAGAGTACTCTTCAGCTGCACAATGTTGCTGACTGTATTGATACTTGGTATTCTTTAAATAGTTGTGTTTGCTATGTTGGTTCAGTTCAGATTTATTTTTACTGAATTTTTTTGATAGGAATGGTCAGCAAGCCCCTTGTTTGAAAGAAGTGGCAATAAAAAAGATTCATTCTTGGACCTTGATGGACGACCAAACATGTTAAACAAAAGATATGCAGCTGTTAGTGAAGATGGTGTCAAGCTTCATGCATTATTGGAGGTAAAAAGAGAACTGTTCAGTGTTCACTTCATATACTTATAAACACTATCATTTCTCTTGGGAGATTGAACATAATGGCTTAAATTATTACAGTCAAGTACAAGTGGTTTTGGATGGATGTGGGTATTAAAGAGTAATTCTGGGTCAGAATCTTGTGATCATTCAGCCAACTTCCAAACTGCAGTCTGGCAAGCCATAGCTGAGTGAGGAACCAATTTGAAACTGTTGGATACGCATTTAACCAACCAGTTAACCAAACACAATGGTTTAATCAACATATTTAGCTCTAGGGTCAACTAAACAAATGCACAACAGGATGTGCTATTTCAGTAAAATCAACAGGCTGAGAAGGCCTGAGAACGTACAGTGAAACGGAAGGGCTCCAGTTATGTACAGGTGAGAGGCTGCGCAGCACTTCTTCTGAGACTGTGCAATCATTGCTAGATAACATTTTGGATATTAGCCCACCTGTCTTGCACTTCACTTATCTCAAACTGTGCTTCACTGCTGTCATTCTTCTCTATGGCATTGGAGCATCCAATGTAGCTCTATTTTGAAGTTCTAATGAGGAAGAAGAGGAGCAACATCAGAAGCAGCTTCATAGGGCAGAGGAGTTGGATGCAGGACTCCAGTGAAATTTAGGCAGTTTCCTCAGTTGAAGCACCACAGATTGCAATGGTTCAAGAACACAGCTCACTACACCTTCTCAAAGGCAATTAAGACAATAAATACTGGCCTAGCCAGCAATGCCCACACCCCATGAATCAGGCTAGAGATTATAAAAAAAAGGATAAAATTAAAAATTCTGTATTTGAATGTAGATAGCATTCGAAACAAAACAGATGAACTGCAAGTGCACGTAGAAGTAAATAAATACAACTTGATAGCCATGACTGCTGGGGGACATGGATTGGAACCTTATATTGAAGGGTACAGACTATTTAAGAAGGATAGAAAGTGAGGAAAAGGAAGAGAGATGGCTCTCTTAGATAATTATGATATTAATACAATATGAAGGGATGATCTAAATTCAAAAATCAGGATGTGGAAAGGGTTTGTGTGGAAATAAGGAATGGTTAAGACCAGTAGTCACTTGTGGGATTTGTATCCTAACAACAACCACATGGTAGAGTAGAGCATAAAGAATAATTAGAATTATCAGAAAGGCAGGTGGATCTGAGACTTCATTTTTAAATTTAACTAATGACAATTATAAAGGCATGAAAGCAAATTTGACAAAATAGGTTAAGGGAGAGATGCGGTTGCTAACACTTAAGGAGATATTTCAGAATGCACAGAATTGAAAGAAAATAATTTATGAAATGTAGGCATCGTGGCCAGATTAGCTTTTATTGCCCATTCTTAGTTGCCCTTGAAATGATTGTAGGGTCCATCTCCTCAAAGTGCTGCAGTACTTGAGGTATAGGTAGACCCAAAATGCTCTTAGGGAGAGAGAGTTCCAGGCAACAGTGACAGTGAAGTAACATCAATGTATTTCCAAGTCAAGATGGTGAATGAGGGGCACTTCCAGGTGGTGGTGTTCCTAGGTATCTCATCCTTATAGATAGTAGTCATTGTAGGTTTTGAAGGTGTTGCCTAAGGAATCTTGGTGGGTTCCTGCAATGCAGTTTGTAGATGGTACACATGGTTGCCTCTTTGCTTTGGTGGTGGGGATTGAATATTTGTGAAAAGGAGTATCTATCAAGCAGGCTACTTTGTCCTGGATGATCTGAAGCTTCTTAAGTGTTTTTTGAACACTCATCCAGACAGGTGAAAAGAATTCCATTATACTCCTGACTTGTGCCTTGTAGATGGTGCACACGCTTTGAGGAGTCAGGAGATGAGTTACTTGCCATAGTTATTCCTAGCCCTTGACTTGCTCTAGTACCCATAGTATTTATATGTCTGGTCATTGATAATCCTCAGGATGTTGATAGAATAAATACATTGTAATGAATAAGAAAAAAATCTAAAGGATGGACCTAACATTCATGGTGAACTAGAAAGGTTAAAACATTATTAGAGTTTAAAAAAAGCATAAAATTGTGCAGAGACAGGTGGCAAAATATAAAGAATGGCAAAGGATGACCACGATTAATGAAAAGAAAAAATTAAACCATGAAAGTAAATTAGTCAGAACTATAAAACCGAAAATAAGAGTTCTTATAAATATTTTAAAAAGAGCTAACAAAATAAGTGTTGGTCCTATAGAAAATTAATCTCAAGAATTGATAATAATATAGAAGGAGATGGCAGATTAATTGCACAGATCTTCATTATAGAGGATAAAAGTAACATCCCAGAAGCAGCTATAATCCAAGAAGTATAAGGGAGCAAGTAACTCAGGGAAATTACAGTTACCAGAGAAGTGATACTGAATAAATGGTTGGAACCGTGGGCCGAAAAGAGCTCGGGTTCTGATAAGCTTCATTTTAGGCTCTTAAAAGAAGTGCCTAATGTCTCCCTAGATTCAGAGAAAGTCCCATTAGTTTGGAAGATAACAAATGTAATTCCATTATTCAAAAGGGGAAGGAGACAGAAGAGGGGGGGAAGCTACAAACCGTTTAGCTGACTATCTATCATGAGGAAAGTGTTGGAAGCTATTAAGAATTGATAGCTGGACATTTGGACAAGCTCAGATTAATCAGGCTAAGTCAACGTGATTTTGTGAAAGTGAAAACGTCTAACCGGCTTCTGGAGATTTTTTTGAGGAAGTAGAATGTTCTGCGCATAAAGCATTTTTGGGATGTTGGAGAAAACTGGAGCATCTATAAGAAACCTACACAGACACAAGGAGAATGTGCAAACTCCACTCTCGACTGTCACTCAAAGTCGAATTAAACCCAGGTCCTTGGCAGCAGTGCTAACCAATGTGCTACCTTGCCGCCCTGACGAAACAGCAGCGTTCCGAGAGCCTGTGATTTCAAATAAATCTATTGGACTATAACCTGGTGTTGTGTGCCTCTCATCTTATCCACCCCAATCCAGTATCGGCATCTCTTACTATTGTAACATTGAAGTCGAGTTTGGGAGGTTGTAAGGGTTAGGTTTCACAAAATCTGTACAGTTCTGTGAATGGGATGCACTCATTGCCCCAATCCTCAAACTGGATTGCATTATAGGAGTCTTTGGCAAATATAAGCTACCTGTTGATTGAGGAGCTCAAATAGATAGATACTTTAGAATTGTGGACCTCTATGGCAAATTAGCAGAGAGCCTGAAGTACATCATGTTAGATTTCAGTCATGCCTACCAACAGTTGGAGTGGAAGAGGATTCACAGAGGTCAGTTATTTTCAACCTCCACAGGACTATACCAGTACACACGTTTACCTTTTGGATTCTCATGGTTAGGGCAGGGTGGCATGATGGCTCAGTAGCGCTGCTGCACATTCCTCTTGTATCTGCGTGGATTTTCTCTGGGTGCTCCAGTTTCCTCCCACAGTCTGAAAGACGTGCTGGTTGGTGCATTGCCGATGCTAAGTTTTCCCTCAGTGTGTCCAAACAGATGCCGGAATGTGGTGACTGGGGGATTTTTATTGAAGTGTAAATGCAAGCCAATTTGCGACATTAATAAATAAACTTAAAACTGTGCCATTGTCCAGAATATAAGGGAAAGTTTATTACAGGGCACTCCTAATGTAATGACATATCTCAATGATGTTCTAAGGATCACAGGTCAAAATTAGAGGAAGTTTTGAGAAGATTTAAAAAAGCAAGTGTTCTTTTGAAATGAGAATTGCATTTTCCAGGCGGATGAAGATATATAAGAACGTAAGACATAGGCCAAATGGCCTAATTCTGTTCCTATCAATTCTGCTCCGCCATTCAATCATGGATAATATTTTTCTCATCCCTATTCTCCTTCCTTTTCCCCATAACCCCTGATCCCCTTACAAATCAGAATCTATCTATCTGTGTTAAAAACACTCAATAACCTGGCCTCCACAGTCTTCTGCAGCAAAGCGTTCCAAAGATTCAACATTGTCTGGATGAGGAAATTCATTTTCATCTCTGGTTTAAAGGATCATTCCTTTAGTCTGAGGTTATACTCAGATTGCAGGGTAGATAGTAAAGGCTTTAATAATAAAATAAACTTCAAACAGATGGCACAGAAAGGCCAACTGTATTTGCATCAAGAACGTTATCAGATGCAGAGAAAATATAGACAAGGAAAATGGATGGTAATTTATGCAGTGAAGAAGTTTTATTCAGATCACAAGCGATTGTTGGGTTTATTCCAAGAGGACAAACAAATATCACCAATTGCTGCTACGAGCGTACACGGATTGGTTCTGTACGACTACTCTTTCCAGCATTAACCAGGGATACAAATACCAAATGTGGATGCACTCGGTTGCTTACCTCTGCTGCTACCAATGATTCACCATGGTACTGTGAGAAATAGTCACAAAAACAGAAAATGCTGGAAAATCTCAGCAGGTCTGAGAGCCCTGTTGAAGAGTCATCTAGATTCAAAACATTGGCACTATTCTCTCCCCATAAATGCTGTCAGACCAACTGAGGTTTTTCAGTATTTCCTGTTTTTGTTTGGAGATTCCAGCACCCCACAGTATTTTGCTTTAACCACAAGAAATAGTGTTGGTGTTGCACTTGATAGAGTCTTTGCTGGTCTTAGCAAATCCTGTAAAAACTTGGACTGAAAGGCAATAATGTGGAGATGTTGGCATTGGACTGGAGTGGGCACAGTAAGAAGTCTCACAACACCAAGTTAAAGTCCAACAAGTTTATTTGGAATCATAAGCCTTCAGAACGCTGTTCCTTTATTAGGTGAGTGAAGGAGCAGTGCTCTGAAAGCTCGTGATTCCAAATAAACCTGTTTGATCTTAACCTTGTGTTGCGAGACTCCTTACAGGACTGAAAGGGACCAATTATTATCAAAAGTTAAGCGAATGGCGATAAGAGGATTGTGCTATGTGAAATCAGAGCAACTTAAACTTTTCCAGCAATTTATAATGGAAATAACACGTGAGGATAACATGTTATTGTGGGGGATTTGTGTTACTGTGCTACTCCAGAGGCAACTGTTTTAATTATAGGAATTGCACAACACAAACTTAGGACAAAGTAGGATGAAAGCACTTGCCTGAAGTTTTTTTGGTGGCTGGGAATCAATAAAGAAATGGAAGGAATGATCAGCCAGTACTTGACTTGTGAATTGCTGCCACTGATGAATATTCATCCTTGGGAGTAGCTGGGTAGGCCGTGATCAAGATTACATATTGATTTTGCAGATCCGTTCATGGGACATACGTTTCTGATCTCAGTTGATGTGCATTTTAAACGGTTGGGTGTCCAATTTATGAAGTCTACAGTGGTCACAGCCACCATTGACAAGTTGAAGCATCCCAGAGATCTTAATGTCAGGCAATGCCACAGCGTTTAAGCAGCGGACTTCCAGCAATTTGTGAAGTCAAAAAGGTATTTACCACATTTGGTCAGACCTTACCACCCAGCTTCCAATAAGTTCATAGAACAAGTACAAGTGTTCAAATCATCAATAAGAAAACAAGTTCATAGGCTATTGTGTTCACATTTGGCAAGTTTCTTGATGTCATACAATAAATTGCCTAATGTGACCACTGGGGTCACGCCAGCTGAATTACTAATGAGATGCTGTTAATGAATCCATTTAGATTTGGTATTTCCAGATTTAAGGGGGGGGGGCAGGTGGGGGCAGGGTGAAGGCTGGCAAGCTTGCCAAAAAGAAAATCATGGCTGGAATTTTATGCCCTACCTGCTATGGAAGTTGGAGTGGATAATGGAAAGGTGCATTGACCTCAGGCAGGGTTTTACAATTTCAGGGCGAGTGAAGCCATAAAATCCTGTAACATGACTCGATCAAAATGGGTCTGGATTTTCCAAGATGATGATCTAGTTTTGGTCAGGAATTTTGAAGCAGGACTGAAATGGGTGTCTGATAAAATTGTGGAAAGAACAGGACCAGTGTCCTACATTGTAGAAGTACAAGGAAATTGTGTAAAACAAAAACATGTGGATCATTTGAGGAAGAGAATTGGGCCTGATGCAGAGAACGAACAGGTCTCTTGCGGCAGACTTGTATTCATCAGTTGCTAATGTAGGGATCCTCTTTGTAAGAATGGAGTAGGGTATCCAGTAGTTTCCGAAACCAAGGAGCCAGTAGCTACTGAGGAGGACCTCAACATTAGATTGATGAGTTTATACTTTGCAACAGGCTGCCAAGATTCTGTACTCACCAAAGATTAAAATGTTCCTCCAGAGTCCAAGAGTTTCCTGACCACCTGAACTTATGATGAGTTTTTCCTGGGGTGTCCTATGTCTTATCAACCTTATTTGCCAGGCTGAAGTCATCACTGAAAGGCAGATGGGAAATCAAGTGAATTTTGTGAAATCTTGGATCAGAAAGTAACCTTGTTGTAGTTCTGGCAGACCCTTATTTATACATGTATAAATATTGTTGGTAAGTAAACTTGAAACCACAAGGCCTTTGAAGTTACTACAGAGTGCACACTTCTGTTGTGCTTAAGAGTAACTGATGCTCATTGGCAAAAATAAGGAACATACGTAAGAAATAATTTACGCTTGTTGTGGGAGTGGGTGTGTTGGAATAACAGCTGATTTTGACGCTGAACAAACCAGACTTCAGACCAAAATCTGTGACATCTGATTGTTTTTTTTTGTAGAATTGAGTTGGAAAAGCTACTGAACATAAAAGAACAGGACTCCAGTGATAACTTTAAAAATTTGAAGAATTAAAATACTTATTTAAATAAATAAATGATAAAACTTAAACATACAAGTTAAATGAAACACAGTTAGAAAAATCTTACGAAATAACCTATAAAATGCTTTACCAAAAGTACACAAAACTATATTTTCTGGCAACAGCCTTTACAGATAAATTCTAGGAAATATTACCCAAACCAAAAAATTGCTTAATTTCAAAGGGAAGTACATTCCATGCTGATATGCTTTTTCCAAAGGGAGATTCAAATCAAGCCTCCACAGGTCAAATGATATTTTGGTCCGAAACAGAATTGCCTTTACCGATTAGAAGACTTCCACTGCTCTTCTGGTACACTCCAGACACTTAGCAATTTGTTTTGAATGTTATTTTGCCTCTGCCCTCCACAGCAACTAACTATAATTGAAAACCTGTTCTCTGAAGTATTTCACTATCCCTTTCATCTTAGCCCTCTTTTGACTTCAATATCCCTTTGAAAACTTGAGTTCCCAAATATTAAACATTAAATTTACCTTCACTTTGCATCAATGAAATTTTGAAACATTTGTGTTGTTTACTTGCCAGTCTTCGGTGAAGAGCAAATGTTCTTTGAATGTCCTTTGAAATGCAACAGCTACACATCAATTTCAACACTTCCCCCAATGCCCAGTCTTTGAGGGATTTTGTGAGGTGAAGTTCAAATCCTGCTAAATGTAAGCATCCCAAGGCTTGGACAAAAACAGGGCCAGTTATGCTGTTCATGTTTAGCAGCCTGACGTTGGGTAGTCAGGATAACCATGACTGTTTAAAGTATTTGATAAATAATTTGGATTTGTATTGTTTTTCTGTTTATAGGAAAACAGGATACTTTTTCGAGCAGAAGAGAAAGCGAAAAGCTGGGAGAACTACGTGAAATACATTGATAAGATGGTGGTAGATGGCTTCCATGCAGTAGTTCATAAGTCTTTACAATTTCTTCTCAGCAACATGGAAAGTCAGGTTAGTTAAACTCAGCAGAAGTTATAGTGAAGCTTGTGGTTGGCATACTGCCCACACCAGAGCAACAGACTGGGAAACATATGGACTGGTAAAATGCTAAGACCACACTGGAGCGGCTTCCCAATGAGGTCATGCCGAATGAGATGGGTATCTAATTTGGATAATTAAAGACCCTCTTAAGGGCCATTGGCACTCCCCCTCACCTCCCCCAACACCCTGCTATTAATTAGGAGGTCAACAGCTGCATGGATGCAGTCTCATTAGCTTCTTAAGGAGGCAAGCTCCCTGGAACAAAGAAAGGTGCAGTGGGCAGGGAAAGAAGCTCATGTGATCTCAACAACTTCCTTAGGAGGGAAAAATCTGGGCCCCAAGATGTATAATTTTTGTTTTCTTATCTGCTGTTGGCCTAAGGTCTCCTGTATTTCTGAGCATCAGCCATCTCGTATGCTGGTACTGCTGAGACTTTTCCAATGTTTAATTGGATGGCAGGTCTTATGGTGGCCAATATGGAGGGTACCTTCAAGGAAATTACTGAGAAAATCCCACTCTCCATTCATGCAAGTTTTAATATCTGTATATGGTCCTGACATCCAGACATACCCTCTCCCCAATCCTGGGAAAATTCCACATCATGTATATATAAATCTAAGTTGTCATGAAAAATGTTGTATGTACTTTGTTGTGAACTTCATGACACAAAAATCATGACCAACATTGTAACAATTACAATGGCAACTTGACATGATGGCTAGAATTTGGTGTCCTGCCCACCACAAGAACTGGAGTGGGCAAGGGGCAGACCATTGAGGAGATTTTACAGTTTCCAGACAACGAGGTTGTAAAATTTCATCATATCAGTCTCAGCTGTGGTACCACAACTTGAAATAATCTGCTTGTATTCATTGTCACAGCTAAGACTTGAGATAAGGCTATTTAAATACTGTTTCAGAGACAGCATTTTCTCCAGGAATTCCCCAGTTTGTGAGTTAATTAATTCATAATAAATACCGCTAGATAGGAACATAGAAATCAGCAGCCCAGCCTGCTCTGCCATTCATAGGAATATAAGAATTAGAGTCAAACCTGCTCTGCCATTTAATCAGATCATGGCCTATCTTTCCCTGGTCTCAAGTGCACCTCCTTACTGGAAATACGTGATTCAGAGGGTACCACTGGCGTGAAGAGCCACAAGATCATGCCCAATGAATTTTGAGATAAGTAACTCACCTTTTGGCTCCAAAGTCTGTCCACCATCTACAGTGCACACAAGTTATGAATACTCGCCATTTCCTTGAATGAGTATATTCCAGCAATACTCAGGAAACTTGACGAAATCCAGCAGAAAGCAGTATGTTTGACCGGCATGACATCCACCAAATTAAGTATCACTACAGTGGCAGCACTATATGTACTTTACACAAGATGCTCTGCAGTAGTTCACCACAGCTCCTTCTGAAGCTGCAGTCATTGCGGAACAGAATTGTCTGGCCATTGGAAAGCAGTGTAACAACTAGAACATAGAACATAGAACAATACAGCACAGAACAGGCCCTTCGGCCTTCGATGTTGTGCCGACCAAAATAAAAAGCAATGCCCCTCCTAACTAAACCATTCCCTTCTCATCCATATACTTATCAACTAACCTCTTAAACGCCACCAAACTTGGCGCATCTACAACAGCTGCAGGCAGGGCATTCCACTCCCTAATCACTCTTTGAGTAAAGAACCTACCTCTGATATCCGTCCTATAACTCATACCCCTTAATTTAAAGCTGTGTCCCCTCGTGCTAGCTTTCTCCATCCTAGGAAAAAGGCTATCACTGTCCACCCTATCCAAACCTCTAATTATCTTATATGCTTCAATAAGATCCCCCCTTAGCCGCCTCCTTTCTAACGAAAACAACCTCAAATCCTTCAACCTCTCTTCATAGGACCTGCCCTCCATACCAGGCAACATCCTGGTAAACCTCCTCTGTACCCTCTCCAATGCCTCCACATCTTTCTTATAATGTGGCGACCAGAACTGCACACAATACTCCAAGTGCGGCCGCACTAGAGTTTTGTACAGCTGCAACATGATGCTGCGGCTCCTAAATTCAATCCCCCTACCAATAAAAGCTAAGACTCCATATGCCTTCTTAACAACTTTATCCACTTGACTGCCTACTTTCAGGGATCTATTGACACATACACCAAGATCCTTCTGTTCCTCAACACTATTAAGAGCCCTACCATTAGCCCTATACTCTACACATTTATTGTTCCTGCCAAAGTGCATTACCTCACACTTTTCCACATTAAACTCCATTTGCCACCTCTCGGCCCAGCTCTGCAACTTGTCCAAGTCACTCTGTAAACTAAAACACCCCTCTTCACTATCTACCACACCACCAACTTTAGTATCATCTGCAAATTTACTGATCCATCCCTCAATACCCTCATCCAGATCATTTATAAAAATTACAAACAGCAGGGGCCCCAAAACAGACCCCTGAGGCACACCACTCGTCACCGAACTCCACGATGAATATCTCCCATCAACCACCACCCTCTGTCTTCTATCTGCCAGCCAATTTCTAATCCAATTAGCTAAATCACCCTCTAAATTAGCTAAATCACCCTCTAAATTAGCTAAATCACCCTCTAACTGTGATAAAGTCCACTAAGATGTGTAAATCAAACAAAATGCATGATTGCAGACAATGACGCAGATATTGAATCTGAACTTTGCATTGGTGCAGTAACAACAAATTTGAGAGAAGATAAACGGAAGGTTGGTTTAAAAATTACCAACATGCAATTTCAAGCTTGACACAGGTGAATAAGACTGTCATGTGAGATAAATAAAGTAAAACTAAATCAAAAATGAAGCTGTCCACTTACATTGGTAAAGAAGTTGCTGTAGAAGGCCAATGCACACATAAAGTGAGCTGTGGAAAACGATCTCCAGTACTTCCATTTATACCATGAAAAATGATGCAACCTTTCATAGAAACTGAAGCTGATCAAAAAAATAATGACTGACGCCTTTTATTGTATTCTTAGTGAGTAAAAAGATTTGTTCAAGAGAATTGGTTGCAGTAAAGGAGAATACACCATCAAGATTGACAAAACTGTGACATTCAAAATATATCTGTCCAGAAAAGTATAGTACTTCTTAGAGACCAATTGAAAACAGAATTGGACAGAAAGGAGAAGGGTCATTTCATCAAGAAAATTGAAGAACCTCAAAGTGGGTTAATCCAATTATAATAATAGAAGAATCATATGGTGTAGACAGGGTTTCCTCTCAAAGCTATGTATTTCCTTAGATTTAAGTAAATGTAATGACTCAAAATGCTGTATACTGATTTTGAAGGCGTGACTTTATTTAACCAAACGATCAGATGGGAGAATGGTATGAGGAAGCACTGCACTCAAGGTATAGAATACAGGCAGCCAGATATCAGATTGGAAAACAATCGCCCCATGAAGGCAATTACACGTTTATCAAATCATATTGCCCACCTTTCCGGTGGGCATTATCCCGTAAACATTAATACAAATGAGTCAATAACCATCTTGACATTACCTCCAGCCAATAACAATACACATCCTGACTTCATAGGGTTTTATTTGTCATAAACTACAGACGTTACCTCCCTTCTGTTGCCCAGCAATATGGGACGCTGGATAATGAAATGAGAGAATGATTCCCATCAAAATGAATTCATGCAACTCTCATCTGACCCTGAGAAATCCTTCAAGTCTATTTGCCATTTGCATTATCTCTCGGAGATGACCCCACTTATAAGTCTAGCATTAGCAGCCACCTTGTTCCTGATCACTGCATTATTGCTTTCAGTGAAACTATTGTTTCTTACATCTCCCACCCGGGCTTGCTGTATTTTGTCACTGACTGAACTTTCACAAAATGTAACCAAAAGCAAAATGTATCCATCTTGTAAATTCAAAATACTTGTTTTAAATGAGAAATATTTGTTAAGCATACAGAACTGTCTTCTGTGGCACTCTAAAGTTAGTGTTGCGTCAGTGTTCCTAAATCTGTGGTTATAGTTTATTAGCCTAATTAGTCCGTCTACATCATATGGGAATCTGCAAGTCTGTTTGGATGCCAGAGACCTAAACCAGGCAATACAAAAAAACTCATTATCAGCTGCCTATAGTAAAAGAGGTCATGTATAAGTTGGCTAATGTTATTTACTGTTAAATCTTGGATGTAAGTTCAGGTTTTTGGCAGGTCAAGCTGGATGAATGCAGCTCTGATCTCTGTACTTCAACACATCATTTGGATGCTACAGGGCTTAAGTTTACCTCTTGGTGTTAATTCAGCTCCTGAAGTGTACCACAGAACAGTGAACAATGAAGGGTTAGAGGATGTGGAAACCTATATTGATGATGTGCTGATCTGGGGAGCCACATGAGAAGAACACACAGATTGAGGGGAAAGAGCAAATTACTGCAAATGCTAGAATCAGTAACAAAAGAGAAAATGCAGGTCTGGCAGCATCTGTACAAAAAGAATAGAACTGATGTTTCGAGTCCAGATGACCCTTTGTTAAAGCTGAGGAAGGTGCTGACAAGAGCTAGAAAAAGGAACTTAAAGCTGAAGAGAGGAAGTACAAAATAGTTTTTTGAATCTATGCTGTGTAAAAGGATAGCAAGAACAACACTGTAGAACATAGAACATAGAACATTACAGCACAGAACAGGCCCTTCGGCCTTCGATGTTGCGCCGACCAATATAAAAAGCAATGCCCCTCCAAACTAAACCATTCCCTTCTCTTCCATATACTTATCAACTAACCTCTTAAACGCCACCAAACTTGGCGCATCTACAACTGCTGCAGGCAGGGCATTCCACTCCCGAACCACCCTTTGGGTAAAGAACCTACCTCTGATATCCGTCCTATAACTATCACCCCTTAATTTAAAGCTGTGTCCCCTCGTGCTAGCTTTCTCCATCCTAGGAAAAAGGCTATCACTGTCCACCCTATCTAAACCTCTAATCATCTTATATGTTTCAATAAGGTCCCCTCTTAGCCGCCTCCTTTCTAACGAAAACAACCTCAAATCCCTCAGCCTCTCTTCATAAGACCTGCCCTCCATACCAGGCAACATCCTGGTAAACCTCCTCTGTACCCTCTCCAATGCCTCCACATCTTTCTTATAATGTGGGGACCAGAACTGCACACAATACTCCAAGTGCGGCCGCACTAGAGTTTTGTACAGTTGCAACATGACGTTGCGGCTCCGAAATTCAATCCCCCTACCAATAAAAGCTAAGACTCCATATGCCTTCTTAACAACCTTCTCGACTTGACTGCCTATCTGTAATAAATGTAATAACTGTAATAAATCATGAATTTTTTTTTTGCTTGCCATGGCATACCTGAAGACTTCATCTTAGACATCAGTCCACAATTCTCAGGCACTGAATTTTGCGAATTTGTACTATACTGGGAGTTTGCCAGATTACATAAAGTCCCAAATATTCACAATCCAATGAAATAGTGGAACATGCAGACCTTAAAACATCTGTTGAAGACTGAAAGATGGACTACCTGCTTCAAGAAGGTCACCCAGATTGCCTGGAATCACTATAGTTCACTTATTGCCGCAACAGGTCCATAGCAAACATCTCCCTGGCCCGATTCTCAACCCTGAAACTCCTGGATAACAAGGACACATGTCAGATGCCTATTTATTGCCTACAACTCAGCCTTCAACAGTAGTAATAGAGGACTCACTAGTTAGAGGCATAGGCAGGCATATCTTTGGCCACGGTCGAGCCTCCAGGATTGTGTGTTGCCTCTCTGGTGGCAGGGTCAAAGACATCTCTGAGCAGTTGCAGGATATTCTTAAGGGGGAGGGTGAGCAGCCAGAGGTTGTTGTACACAATGATACCAATGTCATTAGTAGCAAAAGAAAAGAAGTCCTGAAGTACAAATACAGAGAGTTTGGCGGAGGCTAGCGCAAGACTTTGAGAGTAGAAATTTCTGGACTACAGCCAGTACCATGTGCCAGCAAGAGTAGGCATAAGAAGATTAAGTAGATAAATGCGTGGCTTGAGAGCTAGTGCAGGGGGCAGGAATTTAAATTTGTGGATCATTGGATCTGTTTTGAGGCAATGGTGACCTGTTCAAGAGGCACAGGTTACATCTGAACTGGGGGGGGGACTTAACCTGGCTGGGAGATTTGCTAGAGTCATTCAGAAAGATTTAAACTGGTTTGGCAGAGAGTTGGGACCAAAAGAAGTAAGGAGACAGAAGAGAAGGCTGAGGGCAGCACAGAAGTTAAAAGAGAGCGTATTAAACAATAAAAGCAGTGTCAGTACTAGATAGATCAGGCAAAAGCAAGACAGAGAGCAAGGAAAGTCTAGATTAAAGCATTTTTTCAATGCAAGAAATCTGAAAGGCAAGATAGATGAACTCGGCATAGATGGGTAATGGGACTGAGGTATTATATCTATTCTTGAAACATTGCTGAAGGGGGAACAGGACTGGCAGCTCAATGTTCCAGGGTACGGATGTTATAGGAAAGATAGAACAGGAGTTAAGAGAGGAGGGGGTTACGTTTTTGATTAGAGAGAACATCATGGCAGTAATGAGAAGGGATATTTCTGAGGGTTTACCAACTGATGTTTTAAGGTCTGCATGTTCCACCATTTCATTGGATTGTGAATATTTGGGACTTTATGTAATCTGGGTTTACCACTACCAAAGAAAACCCAAGCAGTGTGCTTTAAAGACTATCGTCTGGTGGCTCTGATGTCCATCATTATAAAGTGCTTTGAAAGGTTTGTCATGAATCAATTCCAGCATCCTGTACTGCCCAGATCTGGGACCCCAAATAGTCAGCAGAAAATTATAAGGAGATTACAGATAGTTCCAAGAAAAATAAGATGGTAGTATTTAGCTTTCCCATTGACTGGGATAGCCATAGTATTAGGGGCTTGGATGGAAATTTGTTGAGTGTATTCAGGACGAATTTATCATTCAGTATGTGGTTGGCCCAACTGGAGAGAGAATAAAACTTAACCTCCTCTTGGGAAATAAAGAAGGACAGGTGACAGAAATGTTTGTGAGGGATCACTTTGGGACCAGTGACCATAATTTCATTACTTTTGAGATTGTTATGGAGAAGGAAAGTTCTTTAGAGTGAAAGGCAAGGCTGGTAGAATTTGAGAACCTTCTGGAGGCATATGACATGCATCGGCATCTGGGATCAAATGGATCCCTTGCAGAGTGTAGAGTGTATTGGAGTAGCATTGAGAGAGAAATCAGGAGGACAAGAAGTTGTTGCTTTGGTAGATAAGGCAAAAGAGAATCCAAAGAGCTTCATGTAAATACATGAAGGGCAAAAGAGTAACTGGGGAGAAAATAGAGCCTCTGAAGGATCAACAAGGTCATCTATTTGCGGATCCAAAAAGATGGGTGAGATCTGTTGAGAAAGGCATAGATGCAACGTGGTGAAATAAATAGTGATATTTTGAGAATATATATATTACAGAGAAGGATATGCTGGAAGTCTTAAAGTGCATCAAGATAGATAAATCCCTGAGACCTGATGAAGTGTATCCCAGGATGTTGTGGAAGGCTAGGGAGGAAATTGTGGGTCCCCTAGTTGAGATATTTGAATCAACAACAGCCACAGGTGAGGCATCAGAAAATTGGAGGATGGCAAATGTTGTGTTTTTGTTTAAAAAGTCTGGAGGGAACTGCGGGCCGGTGATCTTAACATCTGTAGTGGGTAATTTGTTAGAAGATATTGTGAGAGAAAGGATGTGTCAAATACCTGACTACAAACATTTTTCAAAGCTAGGAGGCTGGGAATACACAAAACAAGTGGGGAATACAAGGAAATTAGAAAGAAACTTAAGTAGGGAGAGCTAAAAGGGTTGTGAGAAAGCATTGGCCAGCAGGATTAAGGAAAATCCCAAGGTCTTATATATGAGCAAGAGGTAGCCAGGGAGAGGGTTGGTCCACTCAAGGACAAGGAGGGGAATCCAAGCATGGAGCCAGACAAAATAAGTATTAAATGAGTACTTTGTATCAGTATTCATCAAAGACAAGGACTTGGTGGATGATGAGTCTGGGAAAGGATGTGTAGAAAGTTTGAGTTATATTGAGATCAAAAAGGAGAAGATATTTGGGTTCTTAAGAAACATTAAGGTTTAAAAGTCCTCAGGGCCTGATGGAATATACCCCAGAATACTGAGAGAGACAGGGAGAAAATTGCTGGGGCTTTGAGAGAAATCTTTGTATCCTCATTACCTACAGGAGTGGTCCCAGAGGATTGGAGAATGGCTAATGTTGTTTCTTTGTTTAAGAAAGGTAGCAAGAATAATCTAGGTAATTACATGCTGGTGAGTTTTACATCAGTGGTACGCAAATTATTGGAGAGGATTCTTTGAGACAGGATTTATTCCCACTTGGAACTAAGTGGATTTATTAGTGAGAGGTAACATAATTTTGTGAAGGGGAGGTCATGTCTCACGAACTTGATCGAGTTTTTCGAGGAGGTGACAAAGATGATTCTTGATAGTGGCGCAGTGGATATTGTCTACATAAGCTTCAGGAAGGCCTTTGACACAGCTAATAGCAGACTGGTGCAGAAAGTGAAGTTGTATGAGATCAAAAGTGAACTGACAAGGTGGATATAAAACTGGCTTGGTCAAAGAAGACAGAGAGTAGCAGTAAAAGGGTACGTTTCTGAATGTATGGCTGTGACAAATGGTGTTACTCAGGGATCAGTGCTGCGATCTTTGCTATTTGTAATATATATAAATGATCTGGAGGAAAATATAACTGGTTTGATTCATAAGTTTGCGGATAGTGATGAGGACCATAGAGGATACAGATCGGTTGGAGACTTGGGCAGAGAGATGGCAGTTGGAGTTTAATCTGGACAAATATAATATAATGCATTTCAAAAGCTCTAATGCAGATAGGAAATATACAGTCAGTGGCAGAACCATTAGGAGTGTTGATAGGCAAAGGGATCTGGATGTACAGTACATACATCACTGAAAGTGGCAATGCAGATGGAGAAAGTAGTCAAGAAGGCATATGGCAAGTTTAAAAATTGGCAAGTCATGTTGCAGCTTTATTGAATCTTATTTAGGCCGCACTTAGAATATAGTGTTCAATTTTGGTGGCCACACTACCAGAAGAATGTGGAGACTTTGGAGAGGATACAGAAAACATTTACCAGGATGTTGCCTGGTATGGAGAACATCAGCTATGAAGAGAGGTTGGAGAAACCTGGTTTGTTCTCACAGGAACGATGGAGGTTGAGGGGCGTCTACAAGATTATGAGAGGCACGGACAGAAGCTTTTTCCCAGGGTGAAAGAGTCAATTACTATGGGGCACAGGTTTAAGATGCAAGGGACAGGGTTTAACGGAGATGTATAAGGCAGATTTTTTACACAGCGAGTAGTGGGTGCTTAGAATTTGTTGCCGAAGGAGATAGTGGAAGTGGATATGAATGTGATTTTTAAGGGGCGCCTTAACAAATACATGAATAGAATGGGAATAGAAGGACATGGTCCCTGAAAGGGTAGTGGGTTTTGATGGTGGTGGTGGTGGCAGTGGTGGTGGCGGTGGTGGTGGCGGTGGGAGGGGGGGGTTGCCGTGACCACTGCACACTCTGCCTACCAATTGGTAGGGGAAAGGGGAGCGAGGGGGGAGGTGATTGAGGCTGGCCATGGAAGGGGTTGTATTGGGTTTGAAGGTCAGGAGGAAGGGTTGGGGAAGCCATTGGGAGACCAACAATGGAGGGTGCTGGTGTGCATGTGGCGATCTCCCAGAAATGCATAGTGGCCCTCTCAGCATGCTGACACTGGTTTCTCAGGTGAGATTAAGTCCCTCCCCTCCCAAACTACCCACTATCTGGCAGACTTTGTGAGTACCGTAAATTCAACTGACTAATTTTGCCCACAAAACAAACAGGAAAATCCGCTGTTTTTCTGCCCGTTGATCACTTAGTTTCTTTTTGGGAAAATCACCACCTTGAAAGTTAAAAGTAGCCACAATGATTTCCCTCTCAATTCAGCAGAAGGGGAAATGTTGTTTGGTTAAATTCTGGAAATTTCCATTGAATCCATTTCAGTCGAATGTTTCAAAATCCTGGATGACACTGCAGCATTATTATGGGAACAAAAACACGCTGTAACAGACAAATGGCATTTCAACAGATAAGATGAATTTTACTTGGAAGTATTGTGAACTGTGGGCTAGATAGTAATAGATTTCATAAGGACATGGACAGGCTCGTGGAATGGGCATCAAGATAGGGAAGGTTGAAAAACAATCCTAAACTTTAAAAATTGAGGTGTAGGGTATAAGATCAAGGAGGTTATGGTGAGCTTTCATAAAACAGTAGTTTGGCTCAACTTTGCTCACCATGTTTTAGACAATATGAAGGAATTGGAGAGGACGCAGAAAATATTTACAAAAATAGTTTCTGGGATGCAGAAGATTGAGAGAAATTGTTCCTATTGGCAGACAGTTGAGAACTAGAGGCCACTACATGAAAGTTGATTAGCAATAGATTTAGAAGTGATGCGAGAAAAAATACTTTTGTCACAGCATGTGGTAAAGATCAGAAATGCATTGTCTGAGGGTGTGATGTTGGCAGATGCAATATTGGCTTTCAAAAAGGAATTGGATAATTATCTGAAGAGAAAAAATTGCAGTGTTAAAGGAAAGGATAGAGGTATGGACCTGAGGGGGGGGGTGGGGGGTGCGGTAGGGTGCTGAGATCGTGTGGGAGAGGGCTAAACTCACTAGTGAACTTGGTTTCAGAATGCTCAGCTGCTGTTTTGCAAGGGTGTCCTGATCACACTGTGCACTGGGAGTCCCCATCTTTCCTCCTATGGATATTAGGACTGCTCTATTCCACCCTCCACGGAGACATGTTCCCCACCCCCTCCCAACATGGGTCACTGGTATCACCTGCTAGCCTGCCCCCCTCAAAATAACTGTCAAAATCCTCCCTCACATGACTCCAGACTTGATCCACTATTGCATGACCTCCATCATAGCCCTCTTTTAGTCTCCTGCAAAGCCCCCTCGTCAAAGGCCCCCTACATATACCCACCATCGTAGCTCCCACCTCCTATCATAGTTTCTCATTGTAGTCCTCACTCAGGCCCAACACTTTGGCAAGGCCCTGGCACAGTGGCGGTATCCAATTGGCACTGCCTGGCAGGCATTCTAATAGATATACTTTGTGTCCCTCTAAACTCTTGACATCCATCCTTCAATTCTGAACACAATGCATGGAATTTTACCACTGTTTACACCAGTATTGAGCACAATCTTATCTGCTGTTCATGCCACACTCCCGCTGCAGCAAAGTCTGAGAATATAGTGGCTAGCCAAATCTCTGTTCACTGTAGTGTGATGATCACATCTCACCGGTAGTAAGATTCCATATGTTATGTTCAATTCTGGACATTAGACTTGGACACTAACTTTTCGGAAGGCTTAGATGGCCACAGAATACAATTAGTAGAACAATACAAATGGTACACTGCATGAGAATTTTTTTTTCCTTCGAGCAAAGAAAGTGAAATGGATATTTAAAAGTGAAATTAAAGACCATGAATGGATTTGACAGAAATCTTTTTTCCAGCATCAAAATGATTGGTAACCTAAAGATACAGATTTAAGGTGAGGCTGGAAAAAGGAACTTCTTTTGCCCATTGAATTTTGAATATTTTGTCTGAAATGATGGTGAAAACAGAATCAAGTGAAAGTGAAGCTGAGATAAAGTAAGGAAATCTGAGTTGTGAGAAAGTTGTTAGAGCCCTACTAAAGGCCCTCTTTTAGTCTCCTGCTGAAATAAAGGAGAAATTGAAAAAGGGAAGTCAGATTGACATTGGGAGTTATTTTAAAAAAAAGCAAGGAGATGAAACTAACGAAGAAAAATCTGAAAGAAAATGACAATTATGAGCACGATCTGTTGAATAAATCAAGTAGGTAAACAGTAAGTAATTTATATTTAACATGCCATTTAATAAATAATTCAGGTTATAATTGAACAAGTAAATAAAAATACTTGAAATTGCAGTACAGACATTTGTATTGGAACTGCAGTATGTAGGGGTTTCTGAACAGCAAGGCTGCCTTGAATTTCCACATCTGCAGGAAATGCCTCTGCCTAAAGTCACTCCAGCTCAGAATTGTTGAGATGCAGTCTTATTTAGAGACTCTAGCCAGGATTTTACTGCCTCGCCCACCTGGAATCAAAGCGGGCAAGGCTCACAGAATGATGTTCTCCATTAGCCTCAGGCAGGATTTTACGAGCTTTGAGCAGGCGAGGTGGTAAAATCCTGGACTATAATTCTGGGGGTGTAGGGAGAGATTTCAATATAGTCTCTGTCCAGAATAAAACCACAATGCAGAGGAAAGCTGTCTGTCTCAAGAGAATCAGGTGGCTAGTGGTATCGCCATGTAACAATGTTACATGGATAGATTTTTAGCCTTAGATTTCGAAGTATTATTTTTCTTATTTCCTTAATTTTCATATTAAAATGTATACCTGACACTGTCAAAATAAATTAGCTACTGTTGTACTCATTTTTGCAAGTTAATCAATGTCTTCGTGTAGTTTGTCACAGTCCTTCTCAACATTGATCATTTCTCCTCGACCTCTGTGGTAGTAAGAACGTAATCAGCTGAAACCTCATTCTCTATCCCACCTAAGACTCTTCTACCCAGCTCCCTAACAGTCGCACCTTTTTGAATCTCTGATTTCCTTTGTTGAAATAAATGATGAAAGGTTTGGATTGAGTAGGCAAGAAAAATCATAGAATCCTTACAATGCAGAAGAAGACCTTTTGGCCTATTGAATTTGTTTCGATGCTCTGATCCACGTTCTATCCTCACAACCTGACATACTTATCCCACCAGTCTCCCTAACCTACATCTTTTGGGATATTAAGGGGCAATTTAGCATGGCCAAACCACCTAACCTGAATATCTTTGGATTGTGAAGAAACCAGAGCATTCAAAGGAAATCTACACAGACATGGGGAAAATGTGAAAACTCCATACAGAAGTCACCCAAGGCCACCTGGGTGCTTGCTGCTAAGACTAATCCACTGCTACCCCAAAAACTAGAGACAATCAATGTACAGTAGTTACAAAGAAATTAAATAGGAAATTGAGAAGAAACTTATTTATCCAGAGAGTAGTGACAATATAGAATTCACTTCCTCAGAGGATACTTGAGGAATTCAGTAGATGCATTTAAGGGGAAGCTAGTTGAGCATATAAAGGAAAAGCTATTAAGGGCTTTATTGCTAGGATTAACTGAGGAAGTATGGGAGGGGGCTTGAATGGACTGGTTATACCAAATGGCCTGTGTGTCTATATTCTACATAATTCTACTTCTTGTGATACTTTTGAACAGGAATTAAGTAAATACTTGAAAGGAAATATATTACAAGCCCTTGGAAAAGAGTATGGTAATTAGTTATCTCTTAAAAAGCTCATGCACATATGACGGGTTGAATGACCCTTTTTTTCTGTTATCATTCCATAATGCCAAACACAACTTGTTCAGTAGAAATTTAGTTTGAATATTCTCATTGATATAATATGATATGGAAATATTTCCACTAATTGTTTTTGGAGCAAACTTTAGAAAGCATTCTAAAACCAATTTTCCAGTTTGCACAATTTTCATCATTGTTAACAATGGTAACTTTTCTCCCAATATATTTAACAACCAACAGTGTTTAATTGCTGAAACTAAATTATTTTCTTTCATGTTTGGGATCTCTAGGTTCATGTTTCACCACTCTTTGAAGTACGTCTTGAGCTGACTGAGTCCGATACTGAATTTCATCCAACTATAGGAATAGGCAGTGAATTCTATAACCTCATAGAGACTTTGATGAATGATGTATATAAACTAGTTGGCCTTGTTCCACGTTTAGCTAAGCATCTTTCTCGAAAGAAATATCAGGTGAGACTAAAAGATGGAGCAATTGTTTATAATTTGTCATAAAATTTATTGTAGATTATCAAAAAAGAGAAATTCATTTCTGCAGCTTTGCAGATTTCATTGATATCATTGGATATTATTCATATCTTGGGGGCAGGCAGTGCTACAGGCTGCTACCTGCCTGACCCGCATATGGTGTTCTTCAGTGGTATCATTGGAGATTTCAATACTGATAATAGTCCATGGCATTGACTGCTCCCAGAGAATTGTTAAGCCAGAAACAGCTATGCATTCAAATTTCTCCTCCTTCATACTATAATTATTGCAGTTATAGCAATGTTGAAAATATTGCATTTCTGAAATTAATTTTCAAGCTACATAACTGCATTTTAATTTATAATTTTATTACACAAATGGACAGTTTAAAGATTGGCTTTTTCATTTGATGAAAATGATTTTCAGTAAACAAACTGTTTGAAACCAGCGAAAGTACAGGAATCTTTTACACTCCAATGAATGCTTCTATTTTTATTTGTGCTATAATTATTTTTAAAAACTATTGTTTTGGAATTTGCTGCAACTGTGATTTTTGACAAAAGTTGTAAGTTGGATAGATGATTGTTGTTCTTGACACTCCATGGCAAATGCATTTTGTTAAGTATTATAATTTATTGAGGGCTATCCTGAGGATAAATTGTTCTCCCTAAAATTTAGCATATTATTGTTGCCTGTTTATATTACTGTACTGTACATACATGATTAGGTTTATAACAATATATTAAGGTCTGATTCAAATTATATTTTATTTGAATTCCCATTGTTTCAACAATATGGAAATGATGAAAGGTTTGGCTAATGAATAGAATGTAGAGAATTGGGATAAGAGGTGCATTTTCAGGGTGGCAACCTGTAACTAATGGAGTGTCACAAAGATCTGTGCTGGGGCTACAATTATTTACAATATCATTCATGACTTGGACAAGGGCAATAAATGTGCTATTGTCAAATTTGCAGATGACACAAAAATAGATAGGAAGAAAAGTGGGGAGGAACGATATAGACAGATTGGGTGAGTGGGCAAAAGCTTAGCAGATGGTATATAATGTAGGAAAGTGTGAAGTTATGAGCTTTGTTAAGAAGAATAAAGGAATTGAGTATTATTTAAATGGAGAAAAACTCCAAAAATTTGGAACGCAGAGGGATTTGGAGTCCTTGCGTATTAATTACAAAAAGCTAACATGCATTAGGAAAGCAAATGCAACGTTGGCCTTTATTTCAAAGAGAATGGAGAATAAAAATAGTGAAGCCTTGCTCAAACTACACAAGGGTAGGTAAGCCACTGCCATGATGCAGGGTGGGGCAATAGGCCCCTGTAAGCACAAGGTCTTGGAGGGGCTTGCGCTGGATTAGAGATTTTCAGGTTGGGGTCATGTCGTGAGCATTCTCACTGGCTGCTGAGAGATCCCCAAGAGATTCTAGATATTGAGGTCAAATTCCACTAATATTTCATCCTCCACCCCGCCGCCTCTTGACTAGGAAGGTTCCATGTCTTCGGTTCTCATTGCTATGCAATGATGTGCACATTTTGGAGATCCTGTCCAGTGAGTACTACCAGGCACCTGAGGCCTTTTTTGAGGATGTCCGGTGACAAATCTACTTATTTACAGCCTTTCATTAAGACTCCCATAATGCATTTTCAAAAATATCATTCAACCAAATTGAAAAGTATATTCATTATATCTGAATCAGTTCCCTTTAATTCTATTGCATGTCTAAAGAGGTAAAGTAACACGTATTGACAAAGGATGAGAGCATCACAGCAGCTTCACCAGAACCTGGTGTACACTTTTATAAATCTTTTGTTATGTTGCACATGAGTGACGTATTGATGAAGTGGAATTCTTTGCAGTTTATGAATAATCCTTGTTAAATTGCCATACTTGTGTAATTGATAGCACCATGTAACTATGGGAAGCCAACAAGGGATGCAACCTGTGTGCTCACTACCAGCTTGGCAAATGTTCCAGGAACCTGTTTTTTGTACCCATGAATATCCAACTGGGATTGATCACTTCCACACATATTGGTGATATGGTTTCACCAGGTCCCTAAGGAGACTGCCATACCTGATGCCATAACCTCAGCCTCCGTAAACACTACTTTTTTTAAAAGACCAAGGAAGAAAGCCTCTGCCTGCACACTTTTATAATGTGGTTATAATGTGTCCTACAAACTCAACCCCTCTGCACCTGCAGGTGTTTCACATAAAGCACTTTTTGCAATTGATAGTTACATTGTTCCTCATCTGAAATCCAACCTAAATCAGCTTTGGCTTCACCTGATCTGAGCTTCAAAGTCCAGAAGTTAGACTTTTATCACAAATTCTACCAACAAGTACTTTCCTAGTGGTGGGTAAAAAAGCAGATGTGAGCACATTGCTGTTTTTGCTTGATTTTTAATGAGTCCACAAACTGCTGTTCTATTTTTGCTTCCATTCCAATTGTGCATGAAAATTTGCTAAATTTCAGTGTATGTTAAAAAAACACTGAAATTGATGGATTCACACAGATGAAATGGTATTTCACCTTTCTAGAGGGAATGGGGGAAAGTTGGTTGTTGACCATAAACAGCTGAAGATGCCCGAGTCAAATTTGGAAGTCAGAGCAATGGAGCCAGTTTTTCTGGGTATTTTTAATCTCTTTATTCTGTCAGTTGTAGTTAAAACTATGCACTGCTCTGGTGCCTCCTTGCCTAGTCATTGATAACTTTTCCTCAGTGCTTCACAGAAGACCATTAGTTTGTAATTTCCCATTTTGCCACTGGTAACTTATTGGAAGTTAACAAAGTTCATGCGACAGAGAAGCTATGCTAGCAGAGTGGGAATTGCTCAGAAGAAATTCCTTCTTGTGAACTTAAAATTCTGTAATGCAAATTTAATATTAAATGCATCCAGCATGGACTTGATTTGGCTGAGGTACCTTGTACTGATATTAACCTAAGCTATATCCTCACTTTCATCATGTTGTCATATTGGTGAAATTGGGATTTTTAATCATGGTGATTCTTTTGAGTGACCTGTCTCATAAACAGATGGCCTTTTACCAATAATTCATGTTCCAATATTATTTTAAAAAGTGTAAGTTTTTTTGATTTGTCAGAACGAAGATTTATAGGGATTACTTATTACAACAAACTCAATAATAAATTAAATCAAGTTTGGGAGATGCAACCATATGGCAAAAAAGAACATGTTAAGTGGTGAATTCAGAAAGTTTATTAACCATTAAAAAGGTAACAGGTGAGAAAGATAAAAAGCAAAGTGTCACTTGCTAGTAATTAATAATAAGAAGAGAAAGCTTATCTTTAACAATTGAACAGACTTCTCATCGCTTTTATCAGAGCAAATGAAGTGATGATGCTGAAAAATATTGACAGAAACTCTCAACACCTCTCATAAAAATCATTTTCTCCCTCTTTTTCTCTGCCCCAAATGGGCATTTCAGGGGTCCCCTTTCTTATACCTTTAGCCAATTGTTGGAAAAATAAACAACTGGTTTATAATTTATCATTAATAAATATAGGAATTAGCCTGTTTTTTTTTAAAGCTAATTATGGACATTGGGGCAAATTTTCCCGTTACGTCCACCACGGAAATTGTAACGGGGGGAGCGCAGATCATGGAAAGGCCTGTTGACCATGGGTGGAATATTCTGATTTCAGGATAAGTGTGGCTGGAAAATCCCACTCACTGTGTCAGCTTTAAGACAATGCTTCTTTTCAAACTATATCACTTACCTTGAGGTAAGCTGCATCTTGACCAATAATTCATTAACATAGCTATCTGCCATTTAAAATATAAGCCCCTTAAAACAAGGGCCTATTCAAAGATCTTTCTGGTCAAGGTTAACAAGACATGTTATCTCTCCTAATTCTGTGGGCTGAGAAGGACACAAATTGCCATATGGTTAAGTGTTCAGGACATAATGTGATGTTGGTATGATTTCAAGTGGAATTCCCTTATTTCACAGGGCTTTACCACTGGTGAGAGGGTTACTGATCTTGTTTGATTATGGTGGGCTCATTTTCTAGCTTATCTATGATGGTGCAGAGGGCTTTGCCATTGACAGCATTTTCCATTGCATAGCGTTTGCGATGATGCATTTTCCACCTGCTTGTAAGGTCAGCGACATTCACTGTCTTTATCTTCAACGGAGCTGATTTGGAGGATTTTCTTAAATCCTCCATACATCGTAGATTTAGTAGCAGATTATATGCTGTTGCAGAATTTAAAACAGTATTGACTGGCAGTCTACTGAGACTTAATTCTGACAGTTTAACTGCTTTTTGGTTGTTTTCTTAGGATTGCTTATAGTTAATGAAGGTTTTCCTGTTGATTGCAGTGCCTGACACCTTTTCAGTCCAAAAAGCACAAAACCAGTCACCACTGATCTATTCTCTAGTGTGCATTGAGTGTATAGTTATAGATGACAGTGCCTGGTGGTACCACTCTGATATTATACTCTGATCTTGGGCTTTATTGTCCGAAAAAACTTGATCATATTCAGGAAATCTTATGTTTTTCCTAAGTTAGTAGTATGGCAAATATTGATCAAAGAACAACCTTTATTCTTGGAATGGTGTATTTTCCTTGGAATGGTATATCTTCCTTGACTGCATACTGACCTTGCTGCACCCCAGGGGAGTTGTCAGTGGTTCCAATGATGTTATTTCAGATGTCTCCAATACATCTTAAACCATGGCTTGATTTGGAAATAGCTGTTCAATAGAAAATCTCATGGCAACAGTATTGCTGTTGTATCCATTTTCATTCATCTTGCTGATACTATAGTAATCTACGTATGTTGGCCAAGCTATCTACCCTTGCGTTGAAATCCCCTAGAACAGGGTTTCTGAAACTTTTCAAGCCGTGGAACCCTGAATGACCTCCCAACAACAAAAGGGAACCACAAAAATTCTTAATGTTGATGCTCTTTTTTTGCCATAAAAATCAAATGTAAACAAGTTGTTTCTAGCCATATCTATGCATATGTTAGAAATTAGGAGGAGGCAAACAGTCACAAGTAGATTCATGAGCTATATGGCCTTCTCATATTAACCCTTGGCTAAGCCTCTTAACATTAACCCATGGAAGTAGTGTCCACTTTAGAACTGGGTATTCTGGATAATAATTAAAATGTTCACACCTGTTCAGCTCTCTGTCTCACCAACATTCAACTCTCTGTCTCAACTACACTCAGCTCTCTATCCCTCACACACACTTAGCTATCTGTCTCACACATGTTCTCCTCTCTATCTCACACACGCTGCCCTCTCTTTCCCACACACACTCACTATTCTCTCTCTTTCTCTCTCTCTCACTCACGCACTCACTCACTCACACACACCTCTCTCTCCCCACACATTCATCTCTCACACACTCACAGCCCTCTCAAATACCCTCATTCTGTTCCTCTCATACACACACTCACCTCTTGCTCACACACCTCTCCCTTACATGCATACTTATTTCTTCTTTACATGCACACTCATTTCTCTCTCTTTCACACACACACTCCTCTTTTTCACATACTCACCTCTCTTTCTCATGCACTCTCCTCTCTCACACATAACCCTCTCACATGCATTTGCACCTCTCACATGCATACTTAACCTCCCTCTCTCTCACTCACACTGACCCCTCTCTCATACATAATCCTCTCTCTCTCACACATACTTCTCTCACACACACCCACCTCTCTCTTCCACCCACGCTCACCTCTCCCACATATATTCACTTCTCTTTCCCACTCACACTCACCTCTCTTTCCCATACACATTCAGCTCTGTCGCCTATATATACTCAGCTCTCTCTCTCCCACACACTCACCTCTCTTTGCCACACATGCTCACTTCTCACACAGTCACACCTCTCTCAAACAGGCCACTCTCTTCCTCTCTCACACACACACACTCACCTCTCTCATACACAGAAACTTCTCTCACACACACTCACTTGTCTCTCATACATATGCATCTCTTCCTCACATGCACATGCACCTCTCTCTCATACACACACTTCTCTCTCTCTCACACTCACCTCTCTCTTACACATATCTCTCTCACACACTCTTCTCTCTCACACACTCCTCTCTTTCACACACTCATTTTGTCACATTTACCTTTTCCACACTCATTTCTCTCTCACACACTCACCTCTGTCTCTCTCTCACATACTCACCTCTCTCTCTCTGTCTCACATACTCACTTCTCTCTCTCTCACACACACACTCACCTCTCTCTCCCTCACACACTCTCTCTCTCACAGTCACTTCTCTCTCTCTCTCTCACACACTCACCTCTCTCTGTCTCACACACATTCACCTCTCTCTCTCACACACGCTCACCTCTCTCTCTCACACACACTCACCTCTCTCTCTCCCTCTCTCACCACTCACCTCTCTCTCTCACACACACTCACCTCTCTCTCTCACACACAGTCTCTCTCACACACTCACCTCTCTCTCACATACATTCACCTCTCTCCACCACACACACTCACCTCTCTCTCTCACACACATCACCTCTCTCTCTCTCTCTCACACACACACTCACCTCTCTCTCACACACATACGCACTCACCTCTCTCTCTCTCTCACACTCACTCTCTCTCTCACACACTCCCCTCTCTCTCTCTCCCTCTCTCTCTCACACACTCACCTCTCTCTCTCTCACACACACATCACCTCTCTCTCTCACACACACACTCACCTCTCTCTCACACACACTCACCTCTCTCTCTCTCACACACACACTCACCTCTCTCTCTCACCTCTCTCACACACACACCACCTCTCTCTCTCACACACACTCACCTCTCTCTCTCACACACACACTCACCTCTCTCTCTCACACACACTCACCTCTCTCTCACACACACACTCTCTCTCTCTCACAACACACTCACCTCTCTCTCTCTCACACACACTCTCTCTCTCACACACACACTCACCTCTCTCTCTCTCACTCACCTCACACACTCACACTCACCTCTCTCTCTCTCACACACACCACTCACTCTCTCTCTCTCTCTCACACACACACTCACCTCTCTCTCTCACACACACACTCACCTCTCTCTCTCTCACACACCTCTCTCTCTCTCTCTCTCTCTCTCACACACTCACCTCTCTCTCTCTCACACACACACTCACCTCTCTCTCTCACCACATCACCTCTCTCTCTTCACACACACACACCTCTCTCTCTCACACACCTCACCTCTCTCTCTCACACACACACACCTCACACACATCACCTCTCTCTCTCACACACACACTCACTTCTCTCCTCACACACACTCACCCTCTCTCTCTCTCTCCACACACTTCTCTCTCTCACACACATACTCACCTCTCTCTCTCTCACACACTCACCTCTCTCTCTCACACACTCACCTCTCTCTCTCTCACACACATTCACCTCTCTCTCTCTCTCACACACTCACCTCTCTCTCTCACACACACTCACCTATCTCTCTCTCTCATACATACTAACCTTGCTTTCCCATACTCACTCTTTCTCTCTCTTCCAGAGACACTAATCCCTTTCTCCACACACCCTTACTTTCTCTCTGTCTCATATTCACCTCTTTCATACACAGATCCCCTCTCTCACACACATGCAGTCTCACTTTTCTCACATGCACAGTCACATCTCTCTGTCACACACACGCCCACCTCTGTCGCCCACAGCAATTCCAGTGACTTGATAGCCCTCTGTGGCACCCAGAAGTGGCACTGATGGTTTTGAATGTTTCGATTTTAAATGTAGTGACAGGTAATCAACATGCAACTGGATTGAGGATCATAATAGTGGGGACCTTTGGCCTTCCCCTATGTACAATGATGTTCAGAGCCCCTCCAGCTAAAGTCATTATGGCCATCCCTTCGCGAGGATAATCAGAGACATATTAGTCACAGTTGTGGGGTGCAATTACATTTATTTATGTCAATAACAGTGCAATAACTCAAAGTGCTCATACTTGTATTCATGAAACTTAGCTGTGTCTAATTCCCTCAACCTAGATGGTATAGTTCTTGATCCAAGTCCTCTTGATGACTCAGCAACTTCTTAACCATACTATATCTAGGTGTCTCCCCAGGAGATACATCGGAAGTTGAAGCAGTCAGCTTCCTTCTGTGCCCCATGGCCTGTACTGCCCTTGGAAGGCTGGAATATGGAGGGCCCAGGCTAGCTTTCTAGTATCATGGATGTATCTATGCCGCTCTGTTCATCCTGCTACCCTTGAGAGAAGGGGGAGTCAGAAGATGTAATGATGACTGCAGTCTCCTGGGCAGAAGGCCTCAGCATGGAGCCTTACACATGCTGCCCTTCTTCTCCTTTGGGGTGCCAATGGGTCCCTGGAACACTCCATGGGATGGCGGAGTCTTTGGACTGAGCTCCAAAAGCTCCAGCATTACCTAGCCTTATCAGTCTTAGAGGCCCATCTGCATTCATCCTATGGTGTGCACGCTCTCGCTAATAGCCCTCAGAGTTTAGGACCACCCATCAATGACAGCAAGCAAGTGCCCTCTGAGACAAAACCACACTTTGCAGCCCGCAGCCCTCATTCCTGCTGCGTATGGGCCATGCTTCCAAGGACTGCGGCCATAGCCCGCTATGTCTCGGCACTATCTCATTGGATCTCCTGCAACCTCTCAGTCATGGCTTGCAAAATCTCAAAAATGCAGAGCCTCAGCTGTGGCTCTTTTATGTTTGTGAGCTCTTTCCCTTCATATCACATTATTATCAGTACTCATATTGCTGCATTTTTGCCTTGTTATTTATCTTTTAAGTTTACAAAGTTCCCCTCATATGAACCCTTCCCCTAACTAATTCGTTCAAGGTCCTCTTTACTGCATTCATAACATTAGCTGTAAGAGCACTGGTCCCAATCTGGTTCAGGGTGAAAGCCATCCTGACAGTATAACTCCATCTTTCCTCAGATCTAGTGCCAATTCCCCGTGATTCAAAGCTCTTTTATTTCGGACCAATCTTTGAGTTATGCATTTCATTCTAATCTGAGGTGGAAAAAGGCCTGCAAGGAATCTAAAATGAGGACGGGGGCCTGAAAGAAATCATTTGCTTTGCAAGTGCTAGGATATGGGCAGAGAATGCTGATAGTGACTGATGTGGAGACTGCAGAGGATGTCCATGTGTGTTTAAAACACTTGTGAACGTATGCTGAAGGATGTTATGGAAGGGCATTGTTGAGAGTAGTAGGAGCATTGTTACAAGAGTTTGAGCAGTTCTCAGCTTCACTGATCTTGTGCTAACATTGAAGTTTGTTTCTACATCAGACCTTGGTTTTAGGAGTGACGTTACAGGCACTGATCCTCTCAGCTAATCTGGTTCAGGCCTTGTAGATATTCATTTTCAATCTCCTTGCTTTGTTGAGCAATAGTACTCAGGTTGCTTTGACTTCCTGCCTCCAAACTCAAGGAATGCTTCAGCTTCCTAACTCATTGCTCCCAAGAACAACAATTCACACTTCCAAAAAATAGATAGAATGGATAGCAGGCTTGCTTTAAGCAGTGCATTTCTGTACCAAAAGTGGCCTCAGGAACCCATTATAAATCGTGATGCCCAAATTTGTCATCCATGTTAAAATAAGACCCAGGAATTAAATCACCTGAGCCTCATGGTCATCAGAGGAGTTTCTTTGCTGTTCAATGTGTGCCAATTTCTGTTCCAAGTTAAAATCAGGGTTATTATAGTAAATGTTCTTAGGAAAAATACTCAAGCAAGTTTTGTTTGATCAGTTACCCTTTTAAAACTGCTGGATTTGTTTGGAACAATGCACATATGCCATTTTGATTTGAGCTTAATTTGCACAGTACCAGGGCAATTAATTTGTCCTTTTTTTTTAAACTACAAGCTATGTATAAATTATCTTTCTCTTGACTATAGATAGATATTGAAGAGATGACAGATTTGTCTGAGATGCGAGAAGAAATAATGTCTCAGATGATAAACACAATGAAGCAGGCAGAGCAGTATGAAGAATCATTTGATAGTTATTCATATTTGTGGGTTGATGATCGTAATGAATTTTTGGAAGAATTTCTGATATATGGGCGTGTACTTACCCAAGAGGAAATTGAATCTTATGGTGAAGGAGGTGTTCCTCCAACTCCACCAACTCTTGAACAGTTTAAAAATCAGGTAATTTTATGTTATATGACATGTTACATTTTAAAATATATGTATGTCAGCCTGTAAATTGCAGCAAAAGAAATACTACCATATGTACGTTTTATTTCGATTTATTAAATTTCCTTTTCCACTTATTTTAAGTGCATTAAAATGTTTCAAAATAGCAGAAATATAAATGTATTAGATGTTTATGTGGTAAGATTGTAATTAATGATCTACTAAGTGGATAGGAGTATGTTACAAAGGCTCAGATAAGTCTGTATGATGGTGAGATTTGAAATTCTCAGAAATTGTTAAGACCATAGAGGCAGTATATACTAACAGGTTCAATAAGATGGTACCAGGATGAGAGGCTTTATTTAAAAGAGAGACTAAGAAAACTGGAACACTTGATTAACAAGAGAGCAAGTGCTGTGTTCCAAACGTACAAGGTTCTGAAGAAGTAAATTAGAAATTTCCACTGGTTTTAACTTAGCAACTGCAAGCTGTACATTTAAGATTATCACCCAAAGAAAAAAAATAAAAGGATTAAGATAATATTTTATCATGTAAAGGATTTTTGAGATATAGAAGGCCCCATCAGAAATAGTGATGGAATCAAAACCTTTCACAGTCGTTTGCAAGAGTAGACACTTGGGTAAAAAAAAAAGCCTTAAAAATGAACATTGAAGGTGCAAAACAATGGAATTAAGCAGACACATTTTCAGAAAGTGAGCATTGGTGTGATTGGCTAAAAATCTTGCCTCAGCTGAAAAATTCAAAGACTACCATTATATTATATAATTTTGCAGATGTTATTCATTGTTAAAAGCAAAGTAGGTTAATGAGGACATCTGATTAAAGTAGGACTTTTTGATTTAAATGGGGAATAAAAATTTATGTATATCAATGTTGTTATTAAAATTTGATATTTAATTGAGCATCTTAGGTTCATGTGCAGTGTAAAATAATGGAATGGAAGTTCATTGGTAGGATTCTCCCAAAAAATTCTAAATGCCAAATTCGTGCAGAAACTGGAGTAATTCCCACTGGTTTTTTTCAGCAGGTTTTCAAAATTAACCTCCTGCATTCTGTGGACTGCAGAGTGCACTAGTGTGAATCTCATTAAAAAGCTGTAGGCGGGGCCTATTCCTAAGAGGTCAGCAGTATAGCACTGAGCAGGCCAATGTGTGTACTTCAACCTGTCAGAGCCTGTCTCCTGATCGCTGTCATGATGTAGAGATGTCGGCGTTGGACTGGGGTAAACACAGTAAGAGGTCTGACAACACCAGTTTTAAATCCAACTGATTTATTTGATAATAAACTCGCAAGCTTTTGGCTTTATAGCCTTCGTCAGGTGAATGAGGTGTTCTGGTCTGCAATAGCACACATATCGGCACAGTTTACAGATTGCTGATTAGAATGCGAATCTTTACACCTAACCTGCTATTCAAGTCTTAAAGTGACTAACAATGTGAGTGAGACAATACACATCTCTCTAATCTGTGCTCAGTGCTCCTTCCACTCAATAATAGAAGTGGTGGAAGGGGAAAGAGAGAGAATAAGTCCCAGCAACTGAATAAGAGAAGACATAGTAACATCTGAAGTACACCAGGGGAACTAAGAGTTTCAGTTTGAATGGAATTGCTAGATGGAAAGAGGACCAGAAGGGGCTGGATAGACAGGATGTTGAAGAAAATTGCAAATTGAATTGAGTGGGTTGATGAACACACATCATTGTGAACTGGAAAGGTTGAAGGAGGAAACTCTTCTTCTGAAAGGATGAAGAGTTGAATGGAATATTTGCATTGGAATTTTCTTGGAGCTACACCTGCAGCTTTTGCTGGAATGTAGTTGCCATAAATCAATCGGTTTTTCTCCACTCTCCCAGTGAAGATAAGGTGCAGAGCTATAGTATCTCCTTGTAAATCCTTGGTCCTTAGCTCCATGAACTGGGTCTGTAGTTAGGCAATTATACAATAAAGGGAGGGGATCTCCTAATAAAAAAATGAACTCCCACGAACATGTGACCCCCCCCCACGGATATGGGAACTCCCCCCCACAACTCCGCTCCCCATCCCCAGGAAACCTCCAAACCTGCATCTCCTATTCAGAAGCCCACCAGCACTGCCAGAGTAATGTGACAGAGAACTGCCTGGGTATGACCTCCCTCCCCTGGGTGCTGTACTCACATTTGTAGCCCTACCAGAGATTGTTTGACAGAGGTGGGGGGGGGGTCACATGTTTGTGGGAGTTCATTTTTTTTAATTAGGGCTTTTTATTAGGAGATCACCCATAGAATAATAGAAGAATCATAAAATCTCTACAGAGCAGGAGGAGTCTATTTAACTCATCAAGTCTACATCAACTTTGACAGAGTATTTTACCTAAGCTCTCTCCCCTCCCCCGTCCAATCCCCAAAACCCCACACATTCACCCGAGCTAATCCATCTAACCTACACATCTTGGAATAAAAGGTTACAATTTAGCATGGCTAATCCACCTAATCTGCACATCTTTGAATAGATCCCCCAATTAGGTATGTGCAGACTAGTCTAAAAGGGAAGGAGCAACTTGGAGAGGGTGAGGAGTGGGTAGGTGGGCCAGCAGCAGAGGGTGAGAGGGATGGGAGGCAGAGCGGGTGAGAGAGAACGCTTTGAACATTTTGTGAATAAAGGTTGATGGTGATGGATGTAAAGGTCAGTGAAAGTGAAGTTCCTAACATGGTGGGACAATACATTGTGGAAGTCCGCTAATGATATTTAAATGTATGATGATGGGGTTCCTGAGGCGATAGTCCCATTACGAAATTGGGTGGAGTCAAGGACAAGCAAGTGGGGAAATCCTATTGGCATGATGTAAAAGCGATTTTGGAACTCTCCTCAATTCTATGCCCCACTGGCTTTCCAATCTGCCAAAATCAGAGGCAGAAAATTCTGGCCATAATGTGGACTATCTGAAAGGCTGCCTGTTCCTTGTAAAATGACATAAGTCTGTATAGCACTGCCTGGAACTGCACTAAACAAAGTAAATTCTCCTCTTATATGTTTTAAAATGAAACAATTTACAGTTTTACGTGAAATAATGCACTTCATCTACATTTGTACATGCTGAAAAGTGATTATAAATAGATGTATAATTTGTTTTCTTTAGATTGACTCCTATGAAAAATTATATGAAGAAGTATTGAAGTTTGAAACCGTAAAGATAATAGATTCTTGGTTTAAAATTGATTGCCGACCTTTCAGGCAGGCACTTCTGAACCTCATCAAACGTTGGAGCCTTTTATTCAAACAGTACCTTATTGACCATGTGACAGACAGGTAATAACAAGTACCATGGGTAAATGGGATATAATGTGGGAAATGGAACATGTGGAGCATAGATATAAATTAATATTTTATTTCTGCATCTAGTATGGGAAACCCTTTAGAAATATGGATCTTGTATTCATTGTGATTCTATAAAATGAAGAGAATGCTGTAACAGTACTTTAATAACTTTGGAAGAAACATTTATCTCCATGGCAATGACTGTCACCTCAAAAATCTCATGCTATCTCAGTTTCAAGGAGCCTGTAACAAGGATCTGACTATCTCCATGATTTCATATAAATTGGTTTGAAGATTTTCTCTTCTCTCCAACAAGTCAAAATGACTAAATATTGGAAACAAAAAGTAGTTCTGATTGTGCAGAACTACAATTAAATTTGTGCGAAGGAATGGTTTTCCCTTTTTTCAAAGTACAAAGCTTCAATTTTTCATATAAAAATTAAATTCATGTAAACATTTTGACTTATAGTCAAGACAGGCATGATACACTAGAGCAACTTCATCAGATTTCTTGTTCATATTGGCTTGAGGTCCAAACCAAATTTGAGTTCAGCCTTCATTTATGTAAACAGGTACCTGCCTGCATCCTGCTAATTGAGTTAGGTCAGATTGGGATGCAACTCAGTCTGTGTTACTTACTGCACCTTCTAACTTGTTGTCATCTGAAAATATGGATATAGCACTCTCTTTCTCATAAAATATCATTAATGTATATGGTGAACATAAGATGATGTACGTTCTTATACTTTTCAAAATAATAGGTTACATATTCTTTCAGCTTGATAGTCACAAATTTTAATTGTTTGATAATTATACTGACCATAATGAAATATACATTTAAAATATATATTTAAAATATACGCTTAAAATAAGTATTTGGAGCAACTAAATTTGAAATCCTGTGCAGTGATTTAGAGTTTTTCTAATTTATTCAATTCCTTACAGAATCATATGATGGTTTTCTCATAATCATTTTGTTACTTGCATTGAATCCAATAAGTTACTCTTCTTCCTTTATTTTTAGATTGAATTTAATCACTGTTGTTTTACCTTGTTTTATGTAAATAGATACAAAGTACTTATTTAATAAACTTCCCTTTTTTTTAATTCATTTTGAATGGTGTCGAGCTTGCTGCAATATCATAATCTATTACCCATGCTTAATTGTCTTTCAGAAGGTAGTGAATGATGTCACATTCATGTAGGCATACTTACATTAATGTTAGGGAGAGAAATTCAGACTTGATCCAAGGCGGAATTTTCAATTCTGAAACAAGTAGGTGCTGGGCAGTAAAGTTAGCTGGACAATACACGTGTAATCCTTGCATCTGAAGCACACATTATGTGACCTTGTGAGATTTGCTTATGAAGGTTATTGATTATTCAGTTGCTATCATAATGAAATCTATATAAGTATTTATCATAACTCATGGTGAATTCTTTTGACACAAGTGTAGTTTGTGATGGCTTATATGTTTTGACTATGTGGCATTTATAGAAGTATCATTCGTTATCGAACACCAGTATCTTACATGTCTTCCTGCTGTCAGGAAAACAGAGATAGTTTTAAGGGATTCATATTTACATTGTTGAATATTAGAAATAAGGTATAAGATTAAATGAGTTTAATTTAGTATTGCTATGTAAAGAAGGCTAAAGCTGTAGTTAGCTTCTTGATAGACAAGTGCTTATATGTGTAGAGGTTTGATCAGTTCAACAATGCCTCTGTTTAGAGAGGTTAAAATGTTGAAAGTAATTAGAAACTTGATGACATAAAAAGTTGCTGCTTAGCAACCTGGGGAACTTTTAGAGTGGGAAGGCTTTTGTGATTGTATTTTGTCTGAATATAGCAGTTGGCTATTGAAGGTAGAGAGAAAAAAAAACATTTGGCTCAGCTTTGCTAGAGGAAAAGCTATACTATAGCTTTTGAGAAATTGAGAAAACAAGTGCTAGAAGCATAGAGAACAGCTAGTTAAGGAAGCTAGCAAAACAAAGAGAAGTTTCTAAGAAATCTAAAGTTAAAGGGACAAAGAACAACTGCTTTTGGGAACAGGATATTGTTTATGCAAGTTAAAGTCAGACCTGGGAAGAGAAGAGTTGATGAGGTTGATGACAGAGAAGCCACATATCTGAAGTAATAAAAGGTTCAAAATCCTCATTTCAATTATCCTCATCTTAGTCTCAAATTGGCACCTATTTATTCTGAGGCTATGTCCTCTGGTTCTAGACACTCCTATCAGGAGAAATACCTTTGCTGTATTTACCCTGTCAAGCTCCTTAAGAATCCTATATATCTCATTGAGACCACCCCTCATTATTCTAAATTCCCTGTCTCTTTAACCTTTGCTCATAAGATATACTGGTGATCCTTCAAGTCAACCTTCTCTGAGCTGCCTCCAATAAAATAATATCTTTCCTTAAATAAGGCTTCCTTAAATAAGGGGAGCAAAACTGCTCACAGTATTCCAGATGTGGTCTTACCAAGTCCTTGTATATTTGCAACAAGACTTCCTTAGTCTTATGCTCCAATCCTCTTGAAATAAGGGCCAACATTCCATTAGCCTTCCTGAGTACCTGCTGCACCTGTGTACTCGTACTTGATGTAATCATAGCTTTCAGCAATCCTCACAAGTGCTCGCAACCTCAAATGTCTCTGCCTGCACTTGTGGTATATCAGATTGTGAGCTGTGTTCACAGATTGTGACCCTGAGCCTACTCTGTAAATCCTACCCAGCTGTATGTCTCTATGCTGATGGAGAGTGTCAGTGAGTGCTGTGACAGGTCTTCTGTTGTGTGTCCTCTGAGGCTCCTCATTCAAATGGCATGTCAGCTCCATGCCAAATTTCCCCCTCCTCTTGCTATATTCTTCCACCCTATATTCTCTTTCCCATTTTAATCTAAATGGTTTGTAGTTCCCTGGGATTTTTAAAGATTGCAATAAAGTGCATCAAAGAACTGATATTGATACCCATGATCTATAATATTGCAGAAAGACAGTCAAATTGTTGACTCCAAACTTTGTTGCATTAGGATTCCTTGTGCAACTTATATTCAACAGAATTGTAATCCAGATTACAATTCTGTAATCTGATTCCACAGTACCTTTATTCAATGTCCATCTTTGATACAGTAAGCAGCCTCACAACACCAGAATAAAGTCTAACAGGTTTATTTGTTAGCATAAGCTTTTGAGGCTTGTGAATCACCTGATGAAGGGGCAACACTCCGAAAGCTCATGCTTCCCCAGTCTAACACCAACAACTCCACATTATCTTTGATGTGTCATCCTGGGAGTGTGATGCTAATGCCAATGCTTAGTTAGACCCACAATATAGCCCTTTGAATCTTTCAGCAAATTATTTGTTAATAGTTTCAAATACAGCAATTCACAAGCACACGTAAGTTACAATCTTGTTTAAAACATTTTGATAACCATTGCATTAATTTATGGCCCAATCATTTTCCCTGGAAATATACTTTTGTTTGGAATTTGGTAGTTAACTTGTGTTATCTACAATGATCACCATTCCAGTCACAAAACTAATTTGAAGCACTGTATATTTGCTTTTCTAGTTTGAGTACTTTGGATGCTTTCATTAAGGAGACAAATGCTGAACTATCAAAAACTGTAAAAGAAGGGGATTTGAAGGCTCTTATACAAGTCATGGGATATCTGAAAAAAATAAAAGAGAGACAAGTGACCACAGATCATATGTTTGAACCTTTGAAGCAAACAATTGAACTGCTTAAGACATATGATGTAGAGATGCCTGAAGAAGTTCACACACAATTACATGTAAGAAATATTTCTTTATATATGGACTGATCATTATAGGCTTTCTTTTATTGTTTCAAAATGAACTCCATGACATGTGCAATAGTTCTATTATCTACTAATAAGTTAAATGAAAATAAATCCTCCTGATAATCTTTGATAGTGTCATAGAGAATTACAGTATGGAAATAAGTCCTTCAGCCCAACTTGTCCATGCCACCCTTTTGTTTTAAAATGACTAAGCTAATCCCAATTGTCCACATTTGGCTCATATCCCTCAATAACCATTTTATTTGCTGTTTAAACACTTTTTGAAAGACAAAATTGTACCCACCTCTACCACTATGTCTGGCAGCTTGTTCCTACCTCTGGCAGCTTGTTCAACGACAAGGAGATAATCTTACTTTCTTGCCCTGCCAGCTGATGGACAGTGCAAACCAATAAGCTAGCGAGTGGGCTGAGAAGTCAGGTTCATGCCCAATTTCTCACTTCACACAATCTTACTGGTATTTGATCAATGAGGACCAGACATGATGGTAAAATTGGAGCCATTGAGGCTTCATATGGAGGTCAGGGGCAGGGGAAATGCCAGACTTGTTTGTGTGATGGATCGGGCTACGTTCACAACCTTTTGTAATTTCTTGCGGTCTTGGGCAGAGTAGGTGCACACCAAGCTGTGATACGGCCAGAAGGAATGCTTTCTATAGTGCATCTGTAAAAATTGGTGAGAGCCATAGCTGAAGTTCCTTAGTCTTCTGAGAAAGTCGAGGCATTGGTGGACTTTTTATCTATAATGTTGGCTTGGGGGGACCAGATTGGTTGTTGGTGATCTGGACACCTAAAATCTTGACGTTCTCGATCCATTCTACTTCATCCCTGTTGATATAGAAAGGGGTATGTTCTCCTCTATGCTTCCCGAAGTCGATGACAATTTCCTTTTTTTTTTGACATTGAAAGAGAGATTATTGCTGCTGTACCAGTTCACCAGATTCTCTGTCTCATTCCTGTACTCTATCTCATTATCGTTTCCAATCCAACTCACTATGTTGGTGTCGTCAGCAAATTTGAAAATCAAATTGGAGGGGAATTTGGCCACACAGTCATAGGTATATAAGGAGTATAGTAGGGGGCTGAGAACACAGCCTTGTGGGGCATTAGTATTTGGATGATCATGAAGGAGGTTTTGTTACCTATCCTTACTGATTGTGGTCTGTGAAGTGGGAAGTTCAGGATCCAGTCACGAAGGAGGAGCCGAGGCCCAGGTCACTGAGTTTGCAGATGAGTTTTGTGGGGATAATGGTGTTAAAGGAAGAGTTGCAGTCAATAAGTAGGTCTCTGACATAGTTGTCTTTGTTATCTAGGTATTCCAGGGTTGAGTGCAAGTCAGGAAGATGGCATTTGCTATGGACCTGTTGCGGCAGTAGGCAAACTGTAGTGGATCTAGGGAGTTGGGGAGGCTGGAATTGATTTGTGCCATGATAGCCACTGGACGATAGTCATTAAGGCACGCTGCTTGGCTTTTCTTAGATACTGGGATGATGGTCATTTTTTGAAGCAGATAAGAACCTCAGTTGTTATAAAGAGAGGTTATGAATACTCCCATCAGCTGATCTGCACAGGATCTGAGTGCTCGTCCGGATACCCTATCTGGGCCCGTCGCTTTCCTTGCGTTGACCTTCGAGAAAGCTGCTCTAATATCTGCAGTGGTGAGCTCCGGTACAGGTTCATCTGAGGCTTCCAGGATGGAGGAAGTGCTCTCACTGACCTCTTGCTCAAAACGGGCTTAAAATACATTGAGCTCATCAGGGCGGGTTGCATTGGAGCTCACGATTTTATATGCCTTTATCTTCTAGCCTATTATGTCTTGCAGACCTTACCATAGTCGAAAGGGTCTGTGTAAGTAGCCTCCAACTCTAGCTTGGTCTGGTATTGTCTTTTGGCATTTTGATGGATTTCGTTAGATTATATCTGGCTTTCTTGTATAGGTCAGGATCGCCTAACCTGACCGCCTCAGACCTAGACTTCAGTAAGCAGTAGCTATCCCTATTTATTCACGGTTTCCGATTGGGAAACATGCGGATTTGCTTCTTTGGCACACAGAATGTTTCAAGCATTGTACAGATCTGTTAGAGGATCTTTTGGTTGATGGATGATAAGGTGCAGATTTTAATGCTGAATGCCATTTATCTTGAGATAATCCTGAAACTTTTGTGAAGTAAACAGTGAACCATTATTGCAATCTGTTCTGGTTTACCAAATAATGCAAACATTTTGTCGAGTTTTGTCAGACATAGTGGATCTCATGATAACAATGTTAGGCCACTTGGATAATGGTGATGCATTTTTTGTTCATGAACATAGTCAACACTGTCCATTTTTCTGCAAACTGGGCATTCAGACCAGGCCAGCAAAAATAACTCTGTGCTAATTCCTTCATTTGGGCTATACCAGGATGTCCTTCATGTAGTTGTTCAAGAACTTTTCCATGCAGAATCAGAAAAATGATTACTCTGATTACCCACGATAGATACCCGCCTTGGAAGGTCAACTTAAGCTTTCTTGACACATACGGTTTCAAACCAGGATGCGGACGATCATTCTAGCCATTACTTCTTTCAGTATCTTGACCATTATCTTCCCCATCATGGGATCATTCCTTGTACGTCTCTGAACTTAGGAAGCTGTGATAAGCAAATTATCTAAAGGGGAAAAGTAAAGAATATTAGCAGAATTAGTTGGTGACATCTGCTCAATAGGTAAAGTTAAGCATGATAATGCGTCAGCAATAGCATAGCATGCAAATTGACAATACTTTATATGTTAAGATGCAGGCCAGAACCTGTAAGGTGTTTTATGAAGATAGTTTAGAACCTAAGTTTTTGAATTTAGCTGAGGTGAGCATAAGTTGTTTCACTCCAGGGATGATGAAAGTGACCCACTGAAAGCTTTGATCAAACAAAGTTTATTTAAGAACACAACTAAATTATAATTCAATGAGGTAGCCTCCACCACTTCAATGGGCAGAGAATTCCAGAGATTCACCACCCTTTGAATGAAGAAATTCCTCCTCAACTCTGTTCTAAACTGCCTCTCCCCTTATTTTGAGGCTGTGTCCTCTAGTTCTGTTTTCCTTTCTAAGCGGAAAGAATCTCTCTATCTCTACCCTATCTAGCCCCTTCATTATCTTGTAAGTCTCTATAAGGTCCCCTCTTAGCCTTCTAAACACTAATGATTACAGGCCCAGTCTATTCAATCTTTCCTCATAAGCTATGTCCTTGATGAAACAAAATTCTGATTTGTTGACGGTTTTCTTTTTATAATGTCCCAACAGTGTTAGGAGTTGTGGTTTCTAAACAGAAAGGAAAGGATACAATTTGCACACATTAAAGCCAAAAACAACAGACTTTATTGAAGAAAATGCACTCTGTACAGCATTTGCTAATTAAAGCAGCAGTCTGTACAATACCTTAATGATACCATCAGCAAATAATGTGACCAGTTCTCAAAAGCAATCATGCAACTACTTAAATATTTAAATAAGATAGTTTGATTGGATATTATGTTTTTGTTGCCAAATTTTACGTAATGGTTGCAAGCATTTTAGTTCAATTTCAGATGTTTACTGGGAAAGAATGGAACTGATAGCTAAGAAACAGACTTTGCAACCGACAATGAGAGCAATTATTTCAAACTTCCTTATTTAGTGAGAAGAAATTTCTATTCATCAAGAATTAAATGTCAGACAAAGAGTGTGACAACTTAGAAGCACTGGAGCAACCAAAAGACATGGTAGTACAACAGAGCTGTGCATCTTTAGAATACATGTTGATATGCTTGTCTAGAAACTGGAGAAACTTGATAAATACATGAAGGAAAAGGGTAAAATTAAGTGATTAGGGTAAGAGTAAGTTAATTTGCAACATAAGTACAAGTGTAGACTTGTTGGGCTGACTTTTTGTTTCTTTGCTGTAAATCTGATGCAATTCAATATAATTTTGCTGATTTTTCAACTCCTGAGTAATTTTCAAAGATAATGATAAAGCAGTTATGTTTCAATAGTTGAAATATATTTTTGGGAATTTATGTTTAGGACCTTCCAGAACAATGGAACAATACAAAGAAAATTTCTGTTATTTGCAAGCATGCTGTGGCACCGTTGCAAGCTAATGAAGTTAATGTCATCAGAAGAAAGTGTTTAAGATTTGAGGTAAGAGATTCTTCAATAAACTGATAGTTATTGTCATAAAAATAAAATCCCTTTATGATTTAAATCTAGTGTTTTCTGGTTAATTTAGAATGGAGTGAGCACTTTAAAACATTTTAAGCTTTTGTTTGGAAGTAGTAGTTTCAGTGGAGGTGCTGCAAAATAATTTAGGATCTACCCTGTCAGGTTTGCCTTGCTGACAGATCATTCCAGGGCTCAATCATAAAGCATACCAGCAATTTGATTGAATACCCCTATGTCTTGGTAGCTTGTGAGCAACAATTGAAAAAAGTGTTCTATTCTAGAAAATCAGTTGGTGAAGAACTGGAAGCATTTTTTTTATTGTATCTCTAATTACACCTTCCAAACATATACCTCCTAACCCAGCAACCACAGTTTTAGTCTGTTATTATGACAATTATAACAAACTAAGAGCTACATTTGAAAGAGGCACTGCAAACCCCAAACAATCCCCCAAAGGAAACTTAACAAATCAAATTAAAATTAGATTTCCAGGGTATTAATGTACTCCAGTTCCCTTGGTGCACACCATTTGCAGATGGCCTCAAATTTACCAGTGGACAAGCAGAATTAGAGGGCACAGCCCTCTGTACAGTTTAGTGTACAGTTTAGTTCAGAGTTGAGAACGAACTTCTTCACTCAAAGGGTGTGAGCCTCTGGAATTCTCTGCCCATTGAAGTGGTGGAGGCTACCTTGCTGAAAATATTTAAGTCAAGGGTAGATAGGTTTCTGATAGACAAGGGAATTAACAGTTATGAGGAGGAAATGGGAAAGTGGAACTGATCCATTCAGATCAGCCATGATCTCATTGAATGGCAGGGCAGGCTCGAAGGGCTAGATGGCCTACTCCTGCTCCTATTTCTTATGTTCTTATGACATTGTGTGTTCTCTCTCTGGGGACACCTGAGTGTGGCTGTAGCCATGGAATAGAAGCAGCCAATCAAATGTGTGTGTATTTCTAAGGGGCTTAACTAGAAATCTACAGTTAATATACAAATTATATTGACTTCAGTTAATATAGAAATACCAGATTGTTTTCTCTTTCTTTAAATACAAATTGGAGTTAATGGGGTGTATTTTCTTGCCTCATCTGCCGCGGGAGTCGTAGTGGGTGGCGTGGGGGGGGACCATGCAAAGGTTCATTGACCTCGGAAGGGACTTTCCGGTCTTGGGGCAAGAGCAGCCAGAAAATCCTGTCCAAAATGCATAATCAAAATTTCAAAACAAATTAATATCTCCATATTCTGTACAAAGCATTATATCATGAACAAGGTGAATTTATAGTTCTTTGGGACCCTGCACTCAGCTTCACTTCCAGATTCCTTCCCCCTCCCCACCGAAGTCAACACCTCGCATGCATTCCCTCTTCGCAACTCATGTACATTCTCATCTCACCATCCCACGCGTACACTCTCTCTTATCCCCCAACCCTTGCACACACCGTACCAACGTACACTCTTTCTTCCTTTCACTCTTCACACACAACCACTTTTCCTCCACCCTTCGTACACTCTTCCTTCCCTCCCACCCCCTTTCACACTCACTCTCTCTGCTTGCCACCATCAGTAATGTAGTTGCAAATCTTGAGACGCACGAACTGTAAGAAAATGTGTTGGCCAAATAATTTCTAAGTCTTCCATTATATTACTTTCCTACATATTAATCATTTGAATTCTTAAAATCAGTAAAGCAATGCTTTTAAAGTGAAAAATAGTGCCAATTGGCATTTTATTTTGAACCATGAATCATTGCTAGAAATTCATTATGCAACAGTTCAATTGCGTAATTCAAGATGATTAAACATGAATTATAGAGCTTTAGCAAAAAGATGTGAAGCAAATAGTGCTGCCAATATGTATTCCTTCTTCCTCAATTGCAGTTTTCCACCCACTATGGTTAACAGGACTCTCAACCATGTCCAACCTATCTCCCGGGCCACTCCTCTCATCCCCTCCCTTCCCTCCCAAAACCGGGATAGGGTCCCTTTTGTCCTCACTTTTGATTCCATCAATCTCCTCATTTTAAAGGATCATTGTCTGCCATTTCTGCCAAATCTAGCATGTTGCCACTGTGAGGCACATCTTTCCCCTCACTCCCCCTGTGTCAGCATTCTGCAGGGGCCGTTCCCTCCGGGACACCCTGTTCCATTCCTCCATCACACCTAACATCTCACTCCCTGCTCACAGCACCTTCCCATGCAATTGTAGAAGGTGCCACACCCATGCTTTGCCTCTTTCCTGCTCACCATATCAAGGCCTACACACTCCTTTTAAAGTGAAGCAGCACTTCATGTGCATCTCCTTCAATCTGTTTTATTGTATTTGCTGCTTCTAGTGCAGTCTACTCTATGTTGGAGAGACCAAACATAGACTGGGTGACAGCTTTATAAAACATCTTTGGTTCGTCTGCCAGCAGGAGCTATATCTTGTCGCTTGCCACTTGAACACACAGCATCCTGTCCATTTGTCTGCCCTTGACCTTTTTGCAATGTTCAATACAAACTGGAGGAACAGCAACTTACCATCCAACTGGGCACTTTACAGCTTTCTGAACTGAACACTGAGTTCAACAACTTCAGAGCCTCTCTCCTACAGCTCCATCCCTTTTCTATTTATTTTATTTCTTTTTTTTATCTCATTTATCCTTTTTTTATCACCCTCATTCTCACTTCCATTTTCCTACTTCTCCATTCTCGCTCTCTATCTTACCAACCACCCCCGTCCCTCCATTCCCCCACCCCCTTTCAGGGTAACTCTCACATTCCTCAGGCATTCCCTTAAAAATCTGCATTTCTGTTCTGCTATTCACACATTTTGATCACTTAATGGCACTTTTAGCACCTTTCTCAGCCTTATTCATCATCAGTTGTCCAATTATAAACCTACCCTCATAGTATAAATTTCATCTGTTTTTTTTTGCTCTGAGCTCTAATACAGGGTCATCCAGACTCGAAATATTTATTCTATTCTCATTCCACAGATGCTGCCAGACCTGCTGAGAATTTTTAGTATTTTCTGTTTTTGTTAAGGAGTTCAGTTAATGGACTGAATGACCTTCTCTTGTTCGCATGTTCCTATCTATATATCAGTTAATTGGATTGTGTGAAAGTAGTCATGCATCAAGCCCTTTCTCCAGTCAATTGAAACTAGTTCATATTTCAAAGAACTATTAGTCAGCTAATTTAGTGGCTCACATAGTAACTCTCTGATTTTCTCCAGCATTCAAAGGTTAAGTGTTATCACATCAGCAATCTGATCAATCTTCTGTACCTCGAGCCATATTAAGGCAATTTATGCACTTATATTTAATAAGCCTAGATCTAAAACATTTATATCTATTGCTGTATCATCTTCAACAGTGAAAATTAATACAAAACATATATTTACATTTCAGTTGTATCCTACTCCTTAATCCTCATCACTACGCTAAATCTTTCAAAGGACTTATGTGGCTTTTTTGGCCATAGAACTTATAAAGCTTTACTATGCGAATATCACCTATTCAGTTTTTTTTATACATATAACGCATTTTTGGTATTCAGCTGTGGCCGAAGTTAACTTCAACTATATGATACTTGTACATGCCATCTTACGAATATTTTATGAAACATTTATTTTTGAGCTATCTGCTGACTGTGTAAATAACTATATTTCCATCAACCAGCACACTCAATCTCATTTCTGAAACCTTTCTTTATGGCTGAAAATTGAACCCATCCTTAGAATGGGTATAGTCTGTTATATGCAGAAATAGCTTTCTCAATCAATGAAATATGATGCACGAATGTCACAATAGTGTATCTTTAAGAAAGATTTTTTTAAAATCATGATCTCTACAGATCCCACAGTGAGTATTTCTCAGCCCACAGCCTTAACTGAGATCACAATGGCATTGGGTTGACTACCAGATGTCTTTTTATTGTTCCTTAAATGGCTTGGATGGGAGTTGTTTGTTTTTACTTTGGGTTTTTTTTTATAACTCTGCATTGTTAGGAGGGAAAAAAGCTAGTTGCCAGGTTAGGTGTTAGAAGTTCTTTCATTTTCAGTTCTGAGCTACAGTTTAGTTTTTTAGAAGGGACAACCAGCTGAAAAAAAGTGTTTTCTTGTTCTTCCTGTTGCTTTGGAAATTCTGTTGGTTATCTCAAAAGCCAAGGTCTTGCCTTCCTGCAGTAAACATTCTGTAGTTGTTGACTTGACCAGAGATTCTCTCCTTGGTGTTCTGAGAAGTTGTTTTGACTTCAGTTCATTCTGAGAGAATCCTGAAGACTGCAGACTTCAACCAAAGGACTCAATTTCCAGTATCATGTGAGTAGTAGCCTTTGTTATGTTGAACTTGTTTAAAAGATTTTGTTTCTGGAAAGTTTAAGTTTTGATTGGTTAAGCTTTATACATTATAGTGATTGTTTTTAATTTCTTGTTTGTAATTGATAAAAGTTATTGCTAATTTTCTTACTATACGTGTTAACTATATTCTTACATAAACTTTGTTTGATAAAAGCTCCCGAGTGGTTCATTTGAATCGTACCTGACGTGAAACATTTCATGCTTAACCTAACCAAATTCAAGATGCAAAACTTATGATTCAGACAGGCTTCATACAACATTTGGAGTTTCTGACTTGAACCATACCACTATTGATATGAATTGAGTGGTTTTTAGGACACTGAATATTCCTACTTGAAACAGTGGTAGGATTAGACACCATCACTTGTTCCATAGCTGAAATTCTAAAAAAAGAAAGTGATGGGAAATAGGACAATGTGAATAATTCCTTCTGAGAGCTGTGCACTGACAATGATGGCCAAATAGTTTCATGCATTTGTGCTGTGAAATTCTAGTTTCCACATGGAAATCAGATGTCATTTCAGGAGTACTGCTACTGATTAACTCCATTATTTCCTAACAGGTTGAATAGGAAAAGAAAATCTCACCTGCACTCTCAACTATAAGAACATAAGAAATAGGAGCAGGAATAGGCCATCCAGCCCCTCGAGCCTGTCCTGCCATTCAATAAGATCATGGCTGATCTGTAGTGGTTCAGTACCACTTTCCCCCTTTCTCCCTGTAACCCTTAATTCCCTTGTCAATCAAAAACCTATCCAGTCTTGACTTGGAACATATTCAGTGAGGAAACCTCCACCACTTCATCAGGCAGAGAATTCCAAAGATTTACCACCCTTTGCGTGGAGAAATCCCTCCTCAACTCTGATCTGAACCACCCCCCCCCCCAATCTTGAGGCTGTGCCCTCTAGTCCTGCCATCTTTGCTAAGCAGGAAGAGTGTCTCAACCCCAATGCTATCCATTCCCTTCGTTATCTTATATGTCTCTATAGGATCCCCTCTCAGCCTTCTAAACTCCAAAGTGTACAAATCTAACCTATTTAGTCTCTCCTCATAATCCAACATCCTTATTTCTGGTATCAGCCTAGTGAACCTTCTATGCAATATATCCTTCCTCGAATGTGGCGACCAAAACTGCACACAGTAATCCAGCTGCACCTGCAGACTATGTTTTTGCAATTCGTGCACAAGGACCCCCAGGTCCCTCTGCACCGTCGCATGCTGCAGCTTTTCGCCATTTAAATAGTAATCCTTCCCACCGTTATTCCTACCAAAGTGGATAACCTCACACTTACTAACATTATACTCCATCTGCTAGGTCCTCGCTCATTCACTCAACCTATCCAGATCCCTCTGCAGGCTTTCCACACCCTCCATGCAGTTTGCTTTTTCTCTCATCTTCGTGTCATCAGCAAATTTCGTCACCCTGCACTCAGCCCCTTCCTCCAGATCATCTATGCTAAATGGTAAATAGTAGAGGTCCAAGCACCGATCCCTGGGGCACTCCACTAGTCACTAGCTGCCAATCAGAATAGCACCCATTAATACCTACCCTCTGTTTCCTATTAGACAACCAATACTCTATCCAGTCTAACAGCCTATCCCCAACTCCCTGCACCCTAACCTTCTGCAGCAATCTTTTGTGAGGCACCTTATCAAACGCCTTTTGGAAATTGAAAAACACCACATCTACTGGTTCCCCTCTATCTACCGCTATGTTTTACCTATCATATTATCAATTGATTAAGATAACATGTCCTAATACTTGACCAATTATCAGCTAATTTTAGGCATTATGGTTATGCCTCAAGTAGGATAAATGAAACAATTGATAAAACAACCACGAGATTCTCAAAGAGCCCTCTTGGGCTCATGATTTCTCTAATTTAAATTCCTGAACTCTCATGTCAACCACTGTTACATGACAGATCTACAACTTCTATCAGGCAGTGCAGTTTAGATTTTCCCTGATTGCGTACTGTACTCCTCACTGTCTATGCCACAAGCTATATGAGTGATGTACTCGGATAACCCAGAACTATAATGTCAGTTCTTATGAGTGATTTTTTTTTTAATTTGGTATAATATGAGGAAATATACAAAAATCAGTTAGGAAAAGATCCAATCTTGAAATTGTTCAAATAAGGGAATGTTAATTAACATGTAAAGACACACTACAAAAAAGGCCACAATACAAAGCTTATCGTACACTTAACTACAATAATTAAGCACAGACACTGTATGTTCTGGAAACAACCCCATTCCCATCTATCTATGTTCCTGAATTCTGAGAACTGTCCCTTGTCCTATATTTGTGAAAATCTAGGCCACACACAATTCTAACATTATGAGCAAATACATAATACATCGAGAATAATAGCAAAACTGTACAGAAATGTTTATTTAGTATCTTGCAAAAATTGTTCAGTGAAATACTTTTTGGTAGCTGTTGGAAGATAATTTAGGAAAGAGCCAAACAAAACAAAAGTCAATAGTCTGCAAAACTCAGGGAGAGAAATTACAAAGGAGAAAAAAATAAACAAAATAATAAACAAAATATATTGTATCCAGTCTAACTTTATGTTCTGAATCCAGCAAATAGTTACCAACCACAAGTTACTTTAAGTTTAGGGAGCTTTTTATCAGTTCAGCATAGTTTCTCCCTGAGGTTTACAAATCAGCACTTTTAGATTAGAACTTTGCTTTTGGGAGAGTTCCACTTTCTAGCTTGGTGTTGTTATTATTATAACTGTTTTCTAGCTGCTTTTTCTTGCTTCACTTCTCCTGTCATCAGAGAACTAATGATGTCAGGAATATCAGAGAACTACCCAGATATTGATATACCATATTTTACTTTTGATCTTCTATCTAAATGACACACTTTAGAAGCTAGGCTTTTAGCATGCAAGTGTGAATTGTTTTTATCTTCCCACTTTGAACTGATCTTTTCTACAGTTTTCACACCTGAAATTCTATACTCCACACCTGAAATTCTATACTCTAGTGTTCTCCACTTCACCGAAGTATCTCTTTATCCCAATTCCAAGCTACTTTGCCTATCAAAACGGGCATGATGGTAGCACAGTGATTAGCACTCCTGCTTCACAACTCCAGAGACTTGAGTTTGAATCACCGCTTGGGTCATTGCCTATGTGGAGTTTGCACATTCTCCCTGTGTTTATATGGGTTTCTTCCGGGTGTTCCGGTTTCCTCTCACAGTCCAAAGATGTGTGGGTTAGATTGATTAGCTATTCTAAATTGTTCCTTAGTGTCCTGGGATGCATAGGTTGTTGGGTTGTCTCCTGCAAAACACGATGTATAGGTGAGTACTAGTTATCTGGGCAGTTTGAAGCTTACTTAAAGTAGGTCAAATGATTGAAGGTTATGAGGCTCCTCAGTGCTGCGGTACATCCCATCCTGGCTGTCGGTTACCGTTTGCTTCTCTGATGTCCGTTATAATTCAGGTCAGTAACTCCAAAGTGTGTTATGAAGTCCACCTGGTTCATTAGTTTTCCAGTTGAATTTGGCTAAGGTAAGCATGAGATGTTTCACTTTAGGTAGGATTTAGAGAGCTTTTATCAAACAAAGTTGATTTAAGAATAGAGTTAACATGTATAGAAAGAAAATTAGCAATTCCTTCTACCAATTTCAATAAGTAGTCTCACAACATCAGGTAAAAGTCCAACAGGTTTATTTGGTAGCACAAGCTTTTGGAGCACTTCCCCTTCAGGTAATTTTTACCAATTACAACCAAGAAGAAAAAACAACCATGATGTCGTATAACCCGTATAAATATATGCAATGTTCCAAAAACTTTCCTATATAAAATCTTTGTTACACGTTATAAAATACAAATGCTCACGTAATGCTGGAACTTAATCTCTTGATTTGATTTACTTGAGACAACACACACACACACACACACAAGCTTGCAGTCAAACAGCTTCCCAAAGCACCTGGAGAGAGAGACAGTCTCTTGGCAAATCAACACCAACAGCAGATTTTGCACTCCAGGAAGGCAAAAAGCCTTACTTTCAGCTAGCTAGCAGAATTTCTAATACCAGGTACAGAGAGAGAGCGAGAGAAACACTGCTTTTCATTTGATGTTCACACGTCTTTTAAAGCCAGTGGCCAAATTGAAAATGAAACCTTGAATTCAGTATGAACAAACAAAAACTGTCCAAAACACTTGACCTGCCAACTAGTTTTTCTACTAATAATGCAAGATCAGGGAACAAATCCCAGAAAGCACCTAAGGCCCAAAGTAAAAGTAAAACAAGTCCCATTTAAGCCATTGAAGCAGCAGTAAAAGAGCTTTCAACAGACAGCCGGTGCCACAATGAAATTAGCTTACAAATTGCAGAGAACATGATTTTAAAAAAATTCCTTAAGGTACATAGCATCATACTGACAGTGGCTCACTCCTCAAATACATTGAAGTTGCATAGCTCTGGAATCCCTTTTCATCATTTCTGTTTGTTATGGGTCATCTGCTCCTGTGGGAGAATGGGGGAATTGAAGGACTGATGGATGCAAAGGCATTCTCTCTGGGATTTGCTTTGCATCTTATTCTACAAGTAAGGCTTTGGGCAGAATTTTCCAGTCCTTCCCCTGACAGGATCTTCTGGTTCCATTGAAGGCCAACTCACTCATGGCAATTTTCTCAATGATGGGTGGGCAAGCCACACAATACTCTTTAGTCTTTGGCGAGACTGACTGTTCCCATTGGTGACCAATAGCGAACTGATTTTGCCACCAGAAAACCTGTGCAGGAGGGCAAAAAAATTCCAGTTGTTACAGTAAAATCTACTTTGGACATTGATTTCTTTTTTTTCGGCAGATCAACCAACATGGTTTTCGACAAAAATTTAAAGCTAAGGCTCCATTCAAGTTTGACAATCCAAATCCATATAAGGCTTTGGATAAGGTAATTGTTAATTTGTATTTTATTCAGTTGGCTTGAAATTGTTCTGCACCATAATATTCTTCTTCAGCTAGCTGCATATGCCAAAAAGCATAATAAGTCGAGCCACAAGTAATCTAGGCTGGATAAAAATTCAGGAAAATCTGTTTTTCACATTTAATACCTTCTTTTTATTACATTAATGAAAATTAATTATTGTTTTACTCTCATTCAGCTGTCTCAATTTGCTGTTTGTTGGATGAGAATTAAAGAGATAGTACAAGATGAAGACCTAGGACTGGAATGGCTCACTGGATGTCATACGATTGGTTCAGGAACAATTGCAAAAACATAGATATACCTGAACAATAATTTGTTTACTAGATGAACATAACTATTTACTGATATAGATGGCTACAGGTGTTACTTAACCAAGCCTTTTCTTTGTGGGCCCTTCGCCATGTGAATCCATATTGTAGTGCAACCAGTCTGTTTGATGAAAGTGCCAAAAGAAAGTCCTTATTCTTTTCTTCAGAGTTTTAAGCATAGAATGTTTCACTATTGGATTGGGTGTACTTGGGAAACTGGTGAGATTCTTGGTGAAATGTTTGAAGTAGCCATTTGCGAATTGCACACCATTGTCGGATACTACTTGGACTAAATGTTTTATGTTGTAAAGACTTTTTTCAGTGATATAATGAGTAACTCAGTGTTCATAGTGTGTAAATATTTTACCTCAATCCAACTGGAGAAGTACTTGTGATGATAAGGAGGGATTACCTGTTTTACATAAAGGGCAGAATTTTCCTGTCCTGCCTGCCATGGGAATCATTGTGTGTGAGACACAGACCATGCAAAGATAGGTGTTGTGGCAAGCAATAGCAGAAAACCCCACCCAGAGTGATCCATTCCCAGATGTTCCCACAGTAGGGAATTGAGTGAGGATAAGGGGCTCCCTTTGGTCTGCTTTGTGCATCATTCATAGCCAATTTCGATATTCTCATCCACCATACTGCAGACTGGGCTCATGCTCTACAAGCTGCGGTGCCTTTGTGGCCCTGTAGGTTCTTTCCAGAATTCCAGGTTGAAGTTAGAAGAGAATTGCAGATCATACACTAGCAGATCATCAATTATGATAAAATGTTTTCATTCTTGGAAGTATACTTTCTTTATCATTCTACCAGTATGCTGTTATGCTCAACTTTGCATGTAAACAATGCAGTGACCATCCTGCATTTGCTGTTGTCATATTTGTTGTAGCTTTTCTGGATCTCAGTTTCAAGATGCTACAAACTTGAGTAGGACACTGCCTCGTTAACCACATTAACATCCTGTGTTGCTGGATAGTTGACTGTGGCCCCAGACAAAATGTCTACAATTGTTTGTAACTTGTTCTCTCATATACTATAAGCAAAACACATTAATTGCAAGAATAATATCTATAACATTGGAGGCTTACTGGCAAGATCCTTTTCATCCAGTAATGAAAGTAATGATTTGTTATTCTTGATGACTACTTTCAATCTGATGATATAGTCAGTGAATTTCTCACAAGCCCACCTGACTGTGAGAACCTCCTTCTCAAGACTACATACTTAATTTCTGTTTCACATAGTGCCCAAGATGTGTAATAAATTGGTCAATGGAGCCAGTTGAATTCAGTTGCTATTGAAAAAGACTGCACCCAATCCTACAAATGGGACATTGACTGCAATTGTGCTTCATAGAGACAGGTTATTCTGAGCCAAGATCTTTAATAAGAGCAGCATGTCCTTAATCTTGCAGAATGCCTGCTCTTTGTACGCATCCAAACATCAGCTTGAGCCTTCTTCAACAGGTGTCTCAAGGGCTCTGTGACTTGCATTAGTTCAGTGCTAAATTTTGGAGCTGATTTATCATACAAAGAAATCATTCATGCTCTAGAATGAATAAGATGGTTAGTAATCTACTAATCATTCTTGTTAACTGTGGATCTTCTTATAACTGTGCTATTCACAATGTGGTCCAAAAAATCAAAAAGATAGTTTGGAGAATTCCCAATTACTATTAAGTGTTCAACCTTCTTCAGCAAATGGTTCAACACGGTTTTAAGACTCAGTTCATGTTCTTCAGTAGTTGCTCCATGGATAAAGATACTATCCATGTATACGTTATGTCTTTAAGTACAAAGATTCAAAGCCACAAATGGCTGGGATTGGCAGTCTATTAATAATAAATAATTTTAAGAAAGTTTATTAAGAAACAACAGTTTAGGTGTGATGCATTAATTAATTAGTTAAAAAATATATGACCCATGGTAGATTTACTGAACTCAGAGGATGAACAGATATCTGGCGTAGAGTATGTTCATCAATAGAATGTAATAGCAGCATTCTCAGGAATGGGAGATTCAGATGGACTGGTAATGGCCTGAGTCTCCATGTTTGAAGTCCCTGGGTTGAACTCCAACACTTCTTCCTTCCTTGCAGTGCTTGTTAGCCCTAGAGTCACTGCTTGAGACTGTGAGGCAGCTGGATTGAGCTTTAGAAGCCTCTCCATCCTCTGGCACTGCCAGTGCTGCAGGTTCGCCATTGTCAACATAATGGTTCTGATGATTTCAGTCATTGCCCTTAGCAGTTGGGCAAAGCAGTAAATGCCCTTATGTGTGTTCCTGCGTGACTGGACCAAGCTCTGATGCACATCAGTAATTATCCCTCAATGCAAGTGACATGGCCATATGTGACTGTGCCCTTGTGCCTGGGGCCACAGTCATGAACATTATTGTGTGGACCATATTTTGGAAGCCTTTTGTCATGACATGGATGTCTTGGCCCAGACTTTCCACTGCAGATGCCATGCTTGGGGCTAACTGGGTACAACTGTGAAATGAGGCCCCTAGACTTTTCTAGTTCTGCCTGCATTTGTTGGAAGGTTATTGGCACCCCCTCCTATAATGTTTGGCTCTGCTTTTGTATATTGACCATTGCTGGAAAGAATGTTTCCAGAGGACCAGCATCTGTCTTGAGGTCAGCAGTTCTCGGGGAAACATCAAGCCTCCAACTGGCTGCTCCCTTAGATGTTCCAGCCTTTACCCAATCTATGTTTGCAGCTCACCAAAGAGTGTCCCAAAGGCTTGTCCACAAATCTTTCCCACTGAGATGAGTGTTTCCATGCATTTGTGTGATACTGGTGAATGCAGGAATGAGATGTCTGTTTCTTTCCCAGAGCTGTGGCCCAGGGTATGATGCCAGATGCAACCCTGGATAGCCTGGCAGCCTCTGATGGAGATCCAGCAAAACAAAGTACATGGGGTCAGCTGATGGAGATATCAAGAATTGGAAAATGATGGACTCTATTAAGATAGGTCATCAGGATCATGGTGTTTTGTGTTCTCACTTGGGCAGGGCCTTCTGACTTCACAGAGAGTGAGAGATCAGTCACTCTTGGGTCTTGCACGCAAATTCCAGAGCCCAGTCATCAGGAGGAGTGAGGACTCAGATCTCAGGCTTGTCCCTGCCCCTCTTTGCCTGCTCCCTCTTGTGAGGGCAGTCTTTGCATATGGGGACACAAAGGTGACAATGCAAGAAGTTGGTTGACCTGACTGGGATGGGAGGCTAATAGCTGGTAGTATGTGTGGACATGAGGCCAGACTAATCGGGAATCTGATGTATAATGCACTACGGGGATGGGTGATTCTGATAGGGATGGGGAATTTAGTGTGACAATGTTAGAAGGTGGTGTGTTGGGATAGAAGGGGTATAAGATGAGATGGCAGAAGTTAGGGACATGAATGGTGTCAACAGCAGGGACATAGGCACTCATCTTTGCAAACTAGAGTAGGTCATTCATCTTCTTGCAACATTGCATGCCAGCTCTCCCTGTGAAGCTCCTGGTGCTGACTGTCTTGGCCACTGCTTCCCATGCCTCCGTGATGTGGGCTGTTGGCAGTCTCCTGCTAACCCTTGAGAAGAAAATGGCCTTTTCTTCTTCAAAGCTTCTAGCATACTTTCCACTGCTGATATTCCTAACTGGCTTGTTAGCATGCAGACCCACAAGCCTCTGCTTTCTGCCCTCCCTTTCCTGCAGGAGAGCTTGGCGATTCTTTATCTGAAAAGTTTTGCTTTGTGCCATGTTTTTCTGATTTGGTTGGCTTCTCCAGGCCATTGCTTCTTTGCAGTCATAATTCTTGAAAATTACATAAAAGCAAATTACTGCAGATGCTGGAATCTGAAGCCAAAAGAGAAAATGCTGGAAAACCTCAGCAGGTCTGGCAGCATCTGTAAGAAGAGAAGAGAGCTGATGTTTCAAGTCCGGATTACCCTTTGTTAAAGCTTTGACAAAGGGTCATCTGGACTTTAAACGTCAGCTTTTTTCTCTCCTTACATAATGCTGCCAGATGATGATGGAGAGACTTCTGGAGCTTGCTCCAGCTACCTCTCAGTCCCAAGCAGTTACTCAAGGGTCAATGAGCACTGCAAGGAAGGAGGAAATATTGGAGTCAACCCAGGGCCTTCAAACAAGCCATTACCAGTCCATCTGAACGTCCCCTTCCTGACAACGTTGCTATCACATTCTGCTGATCAACATACTCTGCGGACTATCTGTTCATCCTCTGGTTCAGTAAACCTTTCTCAACGATCACAGGTCATACATTTTTAACTAATTAATTGATGCATCACACCTAAACTGTTGTTTTTTAATGAACTATGTTAAAATTACTTATTAATAATTGAGTGCCACTATCAAACTGTCCTTTAATTTGTTGTTGATATATGCAAACTGAACTATCTTTTTAAATGCATTCTCATTTATATTTATTCTACTTAAACTAATCTTCCACAAGATTTATATCAATGATTATACTTATGCATAAACAACTGAACTGACCAAATGAATAAACTTAAGATCATTGTTCACGTTTACACGTTTCTCCACAATCGTTCAATTGTAGATCCCCTACTCATGAAATTTTCACAATTATGTACTTTTTATTCTTTGGTCAATCATTCATGATCACTCTTTCAACCAATTTGTGTCCGATTGCTGTAACATTATTTTCAAATTCTCTGAGGCAGGTTTTTTTCACTGTGTTTTTGTAATTGCACCACTCTTTCTTCTCTTACAGGTCCAATTGATGTTTACGCTTTGTTTACTATTAAGTACTTTGAGATTGTGTTAAAAGTTGACATACAAATTATTGTAATATTTAAAATATCTTCCCTAATTATTTTATAGGCTCAAAAGAAAATAGTTGCCATGGAAGCTGAATTGCAAGCATTATCACACTCAGCTGCTCTGTTTGAAGTTTCTGTTCCTGATTGCAAACAATTAAAAGCTTGCCGCAAGGAAATAGTACTGTTGAAAGAACTGTGGGATATGGCTATCCTTGTAAGTTATATTTACTTTTTCTCTTCAGGTTTATAATTTTAATCATAATATAATGGTGTGATAACACCGATGAGCTGCATGGGACTCATTAGTTAACCTCCCAGTTGGGCTTATTGAATATGAGCTCTCTGGGGATTGGTAATTAACCAACCATGTGGACCCTGTATAAAGCAAAACCCTAAGAAGGCCCATTCGCTTTTTAGTCCCAGCTGGGACCTGTTGTGTTCACCACAAGCTTGTGGTTATTGTTTATTTTCACTTTGAACGATTTCTTCACAGCGGATTCTAGAGTTATTATAAATGTATGGACTGATTGTTAATAATTGTAGTTTCTTCTTGTGTTAGAATGAAGTAGCGGTAAATGCAAATTTTAAAAGTAGGTGTCTAAAGGAAGGATTTTAATTGAATGATTTTTGGATGAACAGTGGTCAGGACAAACATCAAGCATATGCACAGTGCAAGTCTCTATGCTGGTACTTGCGAAGGTCCCTCCAGTTCTAAAATCTCTGTACATTCTTGTATCCTACTTTTTATTTGTTATGATGTAACTAATGGCAACATGCTGTGGTGGTCAGCTGACCCAGTACAAATAGGAAGTAGATGGGGATTAGAGGAAAGCATTTGTGGCCCAAGTGGTTATGTAACAAAGGATAGATATTAAACCTTTGGATTTACTTTGGGAAGTGGGTTTTTTTTGTTTATTATTGCCTGCTACTGGAGGATTCTTACTACCAGGTGAACATTTGTAGCAGAAGGAAACCCATTGCAGTTTGGTGCTTTTTTTTAAATCATAAAGCTTGAAAAGAAGCTACATACTCTGAATATAACAATGGCAGAAGGTAAAAGCGAACGTACATGACTTAATGTCCCCCTGTCTTTTTGGATACGGAATCATACCAGCAATAGAAAGCAGAAGTGGAAATGTGGATCTTTATTATTACAATGGTGAGGAAAAAGCAGGGTATGGCCTTGACTTTGTCGGTTCTAAGGTTTGGAGCAAAGTGTTTTCTGACTGGACTGCAGATGTTCTAAATAAAGAAGGATTACAGCTTCTGCTCCCACATCCAGATAAGTTTCATTAAAAACATGTTGTTTTAGAAAATTTTGAAGTTGGATTATTTTTGCCAGGATCAGAAGAAAACCCGTCCATATATCTTGAAATTTGATAAGAACCATAAAAAGACGGATAAGATTTAGAGTGAAGGTTTCAAATGTACTATTGCCTTTAAGTTGTTGGACTGAGCCTGCCTGTTTCAAATGGATAATCTGCTGGAACACTGGATGAAAACCCATTGTAGCTTGATGCTTTTTTTGTTGTAAGACTTGAAGAGGTGCTACACACTTGACATAAGAATGGCAGAAGGTAAAAGCAAGCTTCCATTATTTGACTGTCTCCCTATCTTTTTGGATGCTGAACCATATCAGCAATAGATCAGAAGTGGAAATGTGGGCCATGGTTATAATACCAAGGAAGAAGCAATGTATGCCCTTAACTTTGGGACTTCTGGCTAGAAATAAGACAAAAAGCAAAGTGTTTTCTGACTGGACTGCAGATGTTTTAAAGAAGAACGGTTACAGCCCCAGTTGTGATATCTAGATAAATTTTATCAAAAAATGTGATTTTAGAGAATAATGAAGGTGAATTATTTTTGATAGGATTAGAAGACAAAAACCAGTCCATGGAGGAATATATCCTGGAATTCAATAAGGGCTGTAACAGTCTAATGAAATCTAGATTAGAGATTTCAGATGTAGTATATGCATGTAAAAATAGTACAGCAATTATCATGGGGAATTTTAATATTCATATCAACCAGATCAGTCAAGGCAGCCTTGAGAAGGAGTTCATAGAATATATCTGCGATAGCTTACTTGAACAATATATAATGGAATCTACAAGAGAACAAGCTATCTTAAGTTTGGTCCTGTGTAATGACATGGGAATAATTAATGATCTTGCATTAGGGATCCTCTTGGAAGAAACGATCATAGTATGGTTGAATCTAAATGAAGCGTGAAAAAGTAAAATCCAATACCAATATCTAGTGCTTAAACAAAGGAGACTACAAAGGGATGGGGAGAGGTGTTGGCTAAGGTAGACTGGGGGCAAAAACTTTATGGTGGGACAATTGAGGAACAATAGTGGACTTTCAAAGCGACCTTTCACAGTGCTCAGCAAAAATACATACCAGTGATAAGGAAGGACTGTGGAAAAAGAGATAAACCAGCCATGGATATCTAAGGAAATAAAGGAAGATATCAAAGTGTTCAAAAATGCATATTAAATCACAAAAATTAGTGGGAACCTAGAGTATTGTGAAATTTTTAAAGGTCAGCTGAAAGCTATGAAAAAAGCTATAATAAAAGGTGATATATATTATGAGAGTAAATTAGTTCAGAATATAAAAACATAGCAAAAATTTCTACAAGTACATAAAACAAAAAACAGTGGCTAAAGTAAAAATTGGTCGTTTAGAGGATGAAAAAAGTGATGTAGTAACTGGAAATGAGAAAATGGCTGAGGCATTGAACAGGTATTTTGTGTCAATCTTCATAGTGGAAGACACAAATAACATGTCAAAAAATGATGACAGAAAGGCTATGGCAGGTGAGAAGCTAGAAACTATCGTTATCACGAAAGAGGTAGTATTGGGCAAGTTAATGGCACTAAAGATAGACAAATCCCCAGGTCCTGATGGAATGCCATCCCAGGATAGTAAAATAGATGGTGGGAGAAATAGTAAATGCACTGGTAGTAATTTATCAAAATTCGCTGGACTCTGGAAAACAGCAGTTGTGATGCCTCTGTTTAAAAAAGGTAGACAAAAGGCAGATAACTATAGGCTGGTTATCTTAACTTCTGTAGTAGGAAAAATGCTTGAATCTGTCATCAAGGAAGAAATAGCAAGACATCTGGATATAAATTGTCTCTTTGGTAAGATGCAACATGTGCTCATGAAGGAAAGGTCACGTTTGACTAATTTGATGGAATTCTTTGAGAACATTCCATGAACGGTGGACAATGAGAAATCTGTGGATGTGGTGTGTTTGGATTTCAGAAAGCATTTGACCAGACACCGTACCAAAGACTGCTACATAAGATAAAGGTGCACAATGTTACGGGTCATCTATTAGCATGGATAGAAGATTGATTAACTAACAGAAAACAAAGAGTGGGGGTAAATGAATGATTTTTTTTGGCTGGCAATCAGTGCCTTAAGGATCAGTGTTGGGGCTGCAATTGTTTATGATTTACATGGATGATTTGGATTTGGGGACCAAGTGTAATGTGTCAAAATTCACAGATGACACTAAGATGAGTGGCAGAGCAACATGTGCAGAGGACGCTGGAAGTCTGCAAAGGGATATAGATAGTCTAAGTGAGTGGGCGAGGGTCTGGCAGGTGGATACAATGTTGGTAAATGTGAGGTCATCCATTTAGTAGGAATAAAAGCAAACTGCACTGTTATTTAAATGGTAAAAAATTGTAGCATGCTTCTGTGCAGAGGGACCTGATGTCCTTGTGCAGGAATTTCAAGGAGTTGGTTTGCAGGTTAATTAAGAAGGCAGATGGCATTTTCTTCTTTATTGCTGAAGGGATTAAGTTTAAAAACAACAAGGTTATGTTGCAGCTGTACAAGGTGCTGGTGAGGCTACTCTTGGAGTACCGTGTACAGTTTTGGCTTCCTTTCTTGAGAAAGGATGTACTAGTATTGGAGGGGGGGAAGGGGGTGCAGTGGAGATTCACTAGATTGATTCTGGAGTTAAAAATTTAAAAATTCTTTTGAGAGACAATTGTTCAAATCAGAACACTGTAGCACCCAGAGTAGGGGAGTCAGTGGAGGCCGTGGCTGCAGGCAGAGCAACAGGCACCACACTCTCAGGATTGCAGAGGTAATATGGGAGGTAATATGTTGGGGAAGGGGATGTTCTTGGGGTGAGAGTACAGGGAGATGGGCACAGGTGGGTAAACAGCAAGGGTAGTGGGATGGTTTCAGTGGGATTCGCCTTCTCAATTTCCACGCACTCAGTATGTGATCGAGGGACCCAACTTCCCTCTCCTTCGCCTGGGAGGTTCCAGATGGCTGTATATTTGTCTGTTGTGCATGCCACATGGTGACATGCCCACCTGCAGTTGAGTTTATAGCACATTAATCTAATTAAGTGATCCTTAAGGGCCTTAATTGGTGACAGGACAAGAAAGTTGACCATCTACCTTATTGCCCAGAAATTAAAGTGTAGAGGCAGGAATGTTGTGGGCGTCTTGTATGCCACCGTCTTATCTAAGTAATTACCCTTCCTGCCTCCAAGTTGCCACCAGTGAGAACCCAAAATCATGAATATTTTCTTAGAGCAAAGAGGTACTGTTTCCAATGACAGAAAGATTGGTGGCTTTGGTGATTGGCGAAAAGATGAAATGTGAAATAAGAAAGCTTTTTTTTCGCAGTGAGTTAGTGTGATGTGGAATGTGCTGTCTAAAAGGTTGATGGAAATAGGTTGAAGAGTAATATTCAAAAGAGAATTAAATTAATACTTACAAAATATGAATATGCAGGAAAATGGGAAGGAACAGTGGGTTGATATTAATTGGTTAACTCTGCCACTTAGTTGGCACAGCTTTGATAGGCTAAATTGCCTCTTTTGTGCTTGTGATTCCTGTGATTCCTTGAGAAGAAATCCATATAAGTAACTTACAACATGATGATATACTCGATGGTAAAACTATTATTTTCTCTCCAAAAAGAACAACAAATTTATTCCTCTTTTTACAAATTATCTCAAATTTGCAGGTTAGCTTAACCATTGAAGATTGGAAGACTACCAAGTGGAAAAACATTAGTGTGGAGAATATGGATGCAGATTGTAAAAAATTTGTTAAAGACCTGAGAAGTATGGATAAGGAGATAAGGGCATGGGATGCTTATTCTGGTTTAGACAACTTAATAAAGAACACAATGACTTCACTGAAAGCTGTAAGTGAGCTGCAAAATCCAGCTATAAGGGATCGCCACTGGCAACAACTCATGCAGGCAACAAAGGTATCAAACAGCAAAGCAGAATTTGTTAATTTAAATATGAATATAAAAAATATTATGGTATACAATAGTGTGGCCTATCATTTTCAGATACGCACTACCTGTTGAGTTTATTTAGGCACTTTAATATGGACAGCTGGTTGGGAAGGCACTCTGGCAGTTTCACATCCTTCTGTACTTATTTTTCTATCTTTCAGACTTGGTGACAATATAATATTACCTCATATAGGACAGTTATTTCTACAGTTTGTTTTAATCCTGAACGGATTTGAATATAATTGTAGACACAATTATTCCCATTGGGATTGATTACCTTACTCTAGTAAGTAGATGGGGGTTTTTAGATTTCTTAAATTAAGTCCAAATTTCAATTGGCTTTATCAATAGCATTAAGGGAGAAATTTCTTGAGGAAAGCAGGGAATTCTTGACATCCTTCCTTGTGAAGGGTCGATAAGGAGGACTGCCAGCAGCTCCTGCATCCAGTCTGTAATCCTGTTTACATACTGCGTATAAGTTTGACTTATGCTTATTGAGACCTGGGAATTTTGAAGCCACTTGTAACCAAATAGTATAAGAAAGTCCTGAATCCAATTCCTAAGCAATGCTGTTTAATGATCTCAGCTGATCTGTCCATATACAACTGTAATAATATATAATCTGTGCCCTAGCTAAGGGCCTGCATTCCTTTGTTACATTCAGTGAGCCTGCTGAAGAAAGAATGTTGAAAGGACAGAAACAGCTATGGTGTCTGTCAACCTGCTGATATTCACGTTAGAAGAAGGAACCTGAAGCTAAAAAAGTATTTCAATGGGGTAAATTTTCCAGTGCTGCCACTGCAGGAATGGTTGCAGATGGGATGGAAAATTTGGCCAAATACTTAATGGTCGGTTGGCCTCAGATGGGAATTTCTGGTCTCGGAGTAGGCATGACCAGAAAAATATCACTCGATAGGGAATAGTGAGGAAATTATTTTTAAAAGAGAAATAAATTTGCTTTAAAGAAGTGTAGAGAAACTCAGCATTGTTTGTTTACTTTCTTTCATGGTTTTAACAGGTCAATTTTGTGATGTCAGAAGAAACAACCCTTGCAGATTTATTGAGCCTACAATTGCATAACTTTGAAGATGAAGTACGCAATATTGTGGATAAGTCTGTAAAAGAATCTGGAATGGAAAAGGTACTGGATTATTTGCTAATTTTAAAAATAATGAGATAAACGTCTGAATACTCAGAACTTTCAATTTTCACTGGCATACTGGCAACACAGTAAAGGATAGATTTTAGAAATTTGTATTCTTGTGAGATGGAACATCTAACATTGCTCATCTTTGCCTTCTCTGAATTCCTTCTTGATATTCCCATTTGGCAATATAAAATTTGTGTTGAGAATGCAGATTTATGACTTAAATATTGCTTAAGAATAGCCCTCCCTTAATTGTTTGATCTGGACGTGATCCATTTTCTGTGACTGAGGCTACTATTCATCTGTTACTGGGTTAAGTGCACCCACCAGCTTGAAAAAGAGGGTGCATTGCTTTGGTGCTGGGAGCATCTGTCAGATGGGATTCATCAATATGATGGATGCAAATACATGCATCCTGTGATTCATGCCAGCCAGCCTTACTATTCAGAGACTGAGACACCATTTTTAAAAGGTGTTTCACTCTCCATGTTTATCGGATGAATCCATCTCTTCCCAAAAATTGTAATAGTGCTCCACCTCCTTTCCAGGGATGCACCACCAACCCCTCAGCAAATAATGGGTTACCCCACACCATTCAGGCTGAGGGTGATTTGATCCAACCCCTTTCTTCAGCTCTCCTCTCCCCTCAAACCCCTTCCATACTCAGCCTCTTCTGTGTCTGTACTCAGCCTCTCCGCCCCCCCATCCCCAAAACTCCTACTCAACTGTTCTCCCCACTCAGAACTCCACTCTAATCTGCCTTCAGGCCACACCAATGGTTACTGTCCTGGCACCAAGTTGAGGAGGTAAGCCCAATGTCCATGTTCCCTCGATACAGCTACACTGCAGCAGCAGCCTCACAAGGGTGCTGAGCATTGTGTGGACTTGGGCTGGTGGCAAGAGATTGATCTCATCACTGTATCCTGGGATTGAAGTCTCATATCTGAACTGCCCTTATAACCTGGCAGACCTGAAGATCATCCCTGTCATGGTGGTTATCAAATATCTAAGGGCATGGAGATTAAAGTGACTGGGCATTTCAAATTTTCACAGCTGACAGGCAGGAGGGAGCTACCTGAAATCACCACGTCAGAGGTAATCTTCAGGTCTGCCAGAGATAGAAGGGGCAATCCAGCCATAACATCCCATCCCAAGGAGAATGCTAAGTTCAAACCCTTGCCCCAGCCTGAGCCCATCCACGCCTGCAGCCTGGCATTGGAAGAGGAGCAGATGACTCCTGGACTTAATTTCAGGCACAGTGGTTAGCACTGTTGTCTCACAGCGTCAGGGAACCAGGGTCAGTTCCTGATTTGGGTCACTATCTGTGTGGAGTCTGCACATTCTCTTGTTTCTCTGTGGGTTTGCTCTGCCAGTTTCCATCCACAGTATGAAAGGTATGTTGGTTAGGTGCATTAGCCATGCTAAATTCTCCCTCAGTGTGCCTGACATGCACTGAAGTGTGACGACTAGGGGATTTTCACAGTAACTTCATAGCAGTGTTAAGCCTATTTGTGACACTAATAAATATATTTAAAAAAAAACTTTCTTGATTCCTTCCCCTATCCCTTCAGGGCCCAAAGTGCCAGGATAAGATGTTAGTGCCAGAGTGCCAAGGGGCAGTACACCATTGGTACTGCAAAGGTGTATAATTTGAAGGTGGATCTGAGGGGTGGGGCAGGATGTCTGAGAGAGGGCTCACTGTGCAGTTGATGGTGGACAGGGCCTGAGTGGGGGCCTGAGGGAAGATAGGGCCTAAGTGGGAGTTTTAGAGAGAAGAGGGCTGGGGCATTTGGGTGTTTGGTCACTCTTATGCCTGCGTGGTGTATGGGAGAGTGATGGTGATCCATTATTTGAGTGGTGGATGGAAGATGCTCAGGAATTTGTGTTGCTCTGCAAAACCCGTCTAATGCATTTACTGTTGGATGGTGGGTAAATAATGTGGAGGTGCCGGCGTTGAACTGGAGTAAGCACAGTAAGAAGTCTCACAATACCGGGTTAAAGCCCAACAGGTTTATTTGGTAGCACAAACTTTCGGAATCTAGCTCCTTCATTAGATGAATGAAGACTTGTGTTCACAAATAGGGCATATACAGACACAAACTCAATTTACAAGACAAGGAGCAAGACTCCAAAAGCTTGTGCTGCCAAATAAACCTGTTGAACTTTAACCTGGTGTGGTGAGACTTCTTACTGGCGGGTAAATGGCAAGGGGCTGTTGAGTAAAGCATCAAGCCTGCTAATTGTATTAGCAATTATAATCGGGATGCCGCCTGCTACAGGTAGGAACCTGACTGGGGCTATGGGTCAATGAATTCCAATAGCTTCATACACATTGGGAATCCTGATTTTTGGCTGATGCCCCATTCAACACATCGGGATTTCTGCCAGTCATCTGACAGATGGCTTTGTTAAGGGGAGGTCGTGTCTTACGAATCTGGTACAATTTTTTGAGGAGGTGACGAAAACGGTTGACGAAGGGCGAGCTGTTGATGTTGTCTGTATGGATTTCAGTAAGGCGTTTGACAAAGTCCCTCATAGGAGGTTACTTGAAAAGGTCAAGGCTCATGGGATACAAGGACAGGTAGCTAGATGGGTAAGTAACTGGCTTAGTAATAGGAGACAGAGAGTAATAGTGGAAGGGTGTTTTTCTAGCTGGAGGTCGGTCACTAGTGGTGTGCCGCAGGGCTCGGTACTGGGACCTCTTCTATTTATAAAATATATGAATGACTTAGAAGAGGGAGTAAGTGGAATGATCAGCAAGTTTGCAGACGATACAAAGATGGCTGGACTTGCGGATAGTGAGGAGCATTGTCAGACAATGCAGCAGGACATAGATAGGCTGGTAGCTTGGGCAGACAGATGGCAGATGGAATTCAATTCTGATGAATGTGAGGTGATGCATTTCGAGAGAAAGAATGTAGGGGGGAAGTATATGATAAAGGGTAGACCTATTAAGAGTATAGAAACGCAGAGGAATCTGGGGGTGCAGGTGCACAAGTCTCTGAAGGTGACAGAGCAGGTGGAGAAGGTTGTGAAGAAAGCATATAGTATGCTAGCCTTTATAGGAAGGGGTATAGAGTACAAGAGCTGGCCTTTAATGTTGCAGTTGTATAAAACATTAGTTAGACCTCATTTGGAATACTGCGTCCAGTTCTGATCGCCTTACTACCAGAAGGACGTGGAGACTCTGGAGAGAGTGCAGAGGAGGTTTACCAGGATGCTGCCTGGTATGAAGGTCTGAGTTACGAGGAGAGATTAGGCAAATTGAGGCTGTTTTCCTTAGAAAGACGTAGACTTAGAGGAGATCTGATAGAGGTGTACAAGATTTTGAAGGGGATAGATAGAGTAAACAGGGTTAAGCTTTTTCTAGGATGGACTCAAATAGCATGAGGGGTCACGGGCTTAGGGTGAGGGGGGTAAGGTATAATTTGGATGCTAGAGGGAGTTTTTTCACACAGAGGGTGGTGGGGATATAGAATGCGCTGCCAAGTAAAGTGGTGGAAGCAGGTACTCTGGAGTTATTTAAGAAATACTTAGATGGGCACATGAACAAAATGGGAATGGAGGGGTATAAAAAACTGATTTAAAATAGGGATCATGAGCCTTGGGAGTCCCTGGGAAGTGTGTAAATAGATGACGATATTGATGTACTTGTTTTTATCCTACAGGTGCTTTGGTCCACCTTGTTGTCTAACAAGGGGCATACATGCGATGGGTCATGAGAGGGCTCCTTTTGGATTTTTTCAAGAGTTTCCTAATGCTTCGCGTCGTTAGTGTACGCTTGACCTGGACCATTTGATGGGCAACACAACAGCTCAGTGACAGAATGCTCAGTGCTGTGCAGATATGGATTTGGGCCTGTGTCTGTGGGAGTTTACGCATTCTTCCCATGCTTGCGTGGGTTTTCTCCGGGTGCTCCGGTTTCTTCCCACATCCCAAAAGTGTGCTCTTAGGCTAATTGGCAAAACAAATTCTCCCTAAATTGTCTCAAATTTGGTTTTTAATCCATAGATCTATAAACATAGATCACGGGTAGAGGTGGAAACATTGGGGTGGCAGCGTGGGCTCGTAGGGCCGAAGGGCCTGTTTCCTGTGCTGTTTTCTTCTTTGTTCTTTGAGTTCAATGAATCTCTGCCCCTCCTTAATATTCAAAAGTTATTAGTGAAGGGATGGAAAGGAAACAGTAAACAAGACTTAAATTATTATTTTACTGGCAATGGATATCTACATGATGTAATGGACAAACTATCAAAAACAGTTGCAACAAAGTCCCACAGTTATTGTGTAGAACTTAGTAGGAGAGGCTGAGCAGTACTTTTTTCTACATCTGCAGTGAAGGCAGTGCCACAGTCACTGTCACTGGAATTGTCACTGGACTAGTAATCCAGAGACCAGACCAATACCTGGCCTCCCGGGTTCAAATCCCACCACAGTAAATAGTAAAATTTGGGTCCTATAGTAATTTAGGATTAATGTGAAAAACCTTCAGTCTTGTCTGTGGCTGAGAACTTCTGATGCTCCTGCAGTGAATAGAATTTTGGCTGGAACACTAACTTCCCCATTCATGCTGGCCGAGGTTCAGGTATGAACAAGATTGGATAATCCTGTCACTCTAAAACTTTTAAGACTGTCTATGTATCTTTGGAGTATTTCCAGAGCCTCTTCTGATCTGCATAGGGTCCTGGTGCAAGACTATCATGGATACAAATCGAAAATAAGGAGACAAGGAGAGCCTCATCCACTTTTATTACCGTGCTGCTACTTGTTCTGTATCAACTGAAGTTATACTTGAAGTAAAATTGAATATCAAAAATACAAATAGAATCTGTTGATTTAATTGTACAAATGTTCAATTCTGTATTTTTCAGGTTTTGGGTCAGCTGGATAACATTTGGAGTACAATGGAATTTGAACATGAAGTTCATAGTAGGACAGGAATTATGTTGCTGAAAGGAAGTGATGAATTAGTAGAGACATTGGAGGACAATCAAGTTCAGTTGCAGAACCTGATAACTTCTAAATATATTGCATATTTCCTCAAAGAAGTCTCCAGCTGGCAACAAAAGTTGTCAACTGCAGACTCTGTCATTTCCATCTGGTTTGATGTACAGAGAACTTGGGTTCATCTTGAGAGTATCTTTATAGGTTCCGAAGACATCCGTACTCAACTGCCAGAAGATTCCAAGCGTTTTGAGGCCATTGATGTTGACTTTAAAGTACGTAGTTTCCATAATTGAGATATATAAATAATCATTCTTTATTTAGAACAGGCAGTATTCCAAACAGATAATGGTCAGAATTCTCAGGCCCTTCATGTCACACCTCCAACTGCCAGCTAAAACTGAATTTAGTGCTCAATCAAATCTCTATTCTCTGCAGTGGGAAGTCTGACAACACCAGGTGTCAGACTTCTTACTGTGTTTATCCCAGTCCAACACTGGCACCTCTACATCATGAGTCTGTAGTGGGACCAGAGAATCCCAGCCATGGACAAGGTCAGAGAATTCTTGTAATCATAGAATTTTGTTTTTCAATCTTATAAATGTTGAATATGACTGCATAGCCCTTTTGGTTATCATATGCTTTTATCTGCTGCTAACTGATTCATCTAGCTATTCTTAGAGTCTCCTGTTGCTCTATTCCTTTAGCTATACATCATTATAGGGTGTGATTTCTATTTGGAAAATCATAATGCAGCTCCTAGTTCAACTGCCATCCAAATTTTAAAAGCAGGTGGTTGGCAAAGGAAACTTGAACGTGTTAGGATGGTAGGGATGAGATCTTCAATCATTCTTTGGTACACTTTTTGACTGATCTATAAATGAACGCTTTGCAACCTAGTTGGCTTGGATCAAAAGCTGTTTAAGTATGCAATGTAAGATTTTACAGTTGTTTGCCCCTTTTTAATTTTGAAATACAAATAGGCAGTCCATGCAACTTGCTACAAAAGGGTGCAAAACTGCTTTCTTACTTTTCTTTTGTGATCCTTTTTGGTTAATGTACACCCCCCAAACCTTTGATATTAACTTCTGTTGACTCTCAAAAGGTCATACTGAAATGAGACAGGTGAAAGTAACACAGATGCAAGTAACAGAAAAGGAGTGATTTTTAATGCTAGGAACTAAACAGATTTAACTATTAATGGATTGTCAAAAAAGTTTTTTCAAATAAACTTTGGAAACTTTAACTTAGCTTTAGAGAGCTACTATCAGCAAACGAAGCCAATAATTCAGCAATTCCACACATGTAAAGTGAATAAAAGGAATCAGCTTGTATAGTTTATGAACCATATTAACACTGCCTTCAGAATGGTCTTCCTATATTTGTATCTGTTGGTTATTGTGCTTAACAGCTTAGTCTGAAATCCAGTCTGCCTCCAGCAAAGCGTGATGCCACTAGAAAAAGCCTTACAAATGTTGGATAATTGTATTTTGTTCTTTATTAATATTGTTATAGACGCTGTTCTAATTCAAGTTTTTGTGTTAGTCCAAGACCAAGACTGAGGACAAGGTTTGTTAGTTCTATCCTTTCTCTTAGTTTGCAATGGTGAAATTCTATTCTTCATACAACAATTTACTTCAAAAGAAATGCAGGTGAACCACATAGTGAAGTGCAGTGCCAATTTTACCTCTATTCAGAGCTTTAAGCATTGTAGAAATGCCATTTCCGCCTGGACTTGTTTCCTATCCTTTCGTAAAATTTCAGACATCAGGTGGATCCTTCCTCCCTTGGATTTATTAAGACTCTTGAGTGGCCAATTATGAGCCTATTACCTCCAATTTGGTATTTTACAGCAAAGGAGGCCCCCATCATGTGGGAAGCCCAGTAACTTTACCTATGCAGGCTGATGTTAGATAAGTGGGGATACTTCTTTCTCTCCTCTGCCCACTAACCCTCCCCTTAATCTCTTGAACCCATACCTCAATACCATCCACCAGCTCATGGCTGTGGCATGGACTTCTCTTATTTCTCAGCTCCACTTCTCTGGGACCAACTGTAATCCAAGCAGTATTCACCACTCCCACCTGTCACTGCTGGAATCACACAGCTGTTGGCCAATTTGTTGATTGTTCTAAGGTTGGACACCCTCTCAAGATAGGAGTAGAAGCCTCACTTTCAAACAATTTTTACTGCTCCCAGCATTAAGTTGCAGCAGAGCAACCGTAGGTGAGCTACCCCCAGCCCAACTTTTTAGCGAGGGTGGTGAGAACTGTGGTGCCCAGTAAATTCAGCCCAGAGTTAGTTTCAGAATAAGGGGAAGGGTTTTTAGGACTGATATGAGGAGAAATTTCTTTAGTCAAGCTGTTTGAAGCCTTACCTCAGAGATTCGAATACTCAGTCACTGAATATGTTTGAAGCAGAAGTTGATATATTTTTAGGTCTAAACATCATAAAATTCATTAGATAATGCAGAAACGAGGATTTGAGGTAGAAGATCTTATTGAATGATGGAGCAGGTTGTTTGGATCAAGTTTCATATTTGCTGTTATGTTGTATTCTTCAAGGAACCCAAAATGGGAGCAGCAACTAGGATGCACAATTAATCCATTCTCTTCGCTTCCAATGCAGCAGCTTATAATCTTTGTAATTCACTTAGCAACACTCTTAATACCGTCAGATGTGCAAAATCATGAGGGGCTAGCATATGTTCAAGATAACCTGCACTATTAAAGAGGAGATGCATTTTTACTGGAATCAAAGTCATTCTACTAGTGAGTTTGACCTGAGAATGATATAACAATGTCACAAAATGACAGACAGTTAGTTCCAGAATTTTACAATACCTTACACATTGGCTTCATTGAGTGGGGCATCCTGCATTCAGCTGCATGATTGTTACCCAATCTGTGCAATTTTTACATAGTAAGAAGTCTGACAACACCAGGTTTAAGTCCAACCAATTTATTTGATAGTAAACTCACAAGCTTTTGGGGTTTGCCCTTCATCAGGTGAATGGAGAGTTTTGAACTTCCACATCAATTTTTACTTAGGCAGAAACCATTGAAAATGATGGAATGCTCTTATTTAATGTTGCTTTGCATATACAATATCCATCCTCAGCTAACAACTTGTTGTACATAAATCAAAACAAATGGTTTAAGGATGCCCTTTCATTTTCCTCCACCCTCTCACCATACTTAGAACATAGTGAGCCTTTTGGCCCCTTGAACCAACAGTCCCTTTCTTAAATAGAGCTGAGATGAGGAGATGTCAAAGTTAGGAGTCTTGGCAGTGTTGAGGAGCAGAAGGATCTTGGGATCCGGGTCCTATGGACTCTTAAGTCGGCCCCGCAGATGGAGGATGTGATCAAGAAGGCATATGGTGTACTGGCCTTCATTAATAGAGGAATTGAGTTTAGGAATCAGGAGGTAATGCTGCAACTTTATAAGACCCTGGTCAGACCCCACTTGGAGTACTGTGTGCAATTCTGGTTGCCTCACTATTGGAAGGATGTGGAAGCTATTGAGAGGGTGCAGAGAAGATTTACAAGGAAGTTGCCTGGATTGGAGGCATGCCTTATGCAGATAGTTTGAGGGAGTTAGGTCTCTTCTCCCTGGAGAGACAAAGGTGAAAAGGCGACCTGATAGAGATTTATAAAATGTTGAGAGAAATAGATAGGGTGGATTCTCGGAAGCTATTTCCCAGGGCTGAAATGGTTGCTATGAGAGGACACAAGTTTAAGGTGCTGGAGAGCAAGTACAGAGAAGATGTTAGGGGTAAGTTTTTCACTGAGAGGTGAGTGAGTGGAATCGGCTGCCTTCGGTGGTGGTAGAGGCAAACTCGCTGGGGTCTTTTAAAAGACTTCTGGATGATTACATAGGATTTAATGGGATTGGGAGTTACAGATAGTTCTGTGGCCTGGTAGGAATGGAGATGATCAACGCAACTTGTGGACCGAAAGGCCTGTTTGTGCTGTAGTGTTCTATGTTCATCTGAAGAATGAATTTAAGACTATCTGCTTGCTAAACTTTCATTTTGTACTCTGCAGGAAATCATGGCAGATGCAATAAAGACTCCAAATGTAGTTGTAGCAACAAATAAACCTGGTTTGTATGACAAGCTTGAAGAAATACAGGGACGGTTAGTTGCTACTTAACATATTTTTATGTTTATGTTCATATAAATCTTGTGTTACTATTTATTGTTGGCAAATAATTGAAAATATATATTTCATAATATCACTGTTTCACTATACCAATTCAAGATACTAATTGGCATAGGGATAAGGAGATCAAGAAGGTAAATGCATAGTTGAAAACCTGTTGTGGGAACGAAAGGCTCCATTCATAGATACTAACTCTAGTACTGGGAAAAACAATATAGGGAGGGCAGTGGGTATGGTAAGGGAACTGGTTGAAAAATAAAAGTAGTAACAGATTAAAGGTCAGATCAAGATGCAGAATAAGTAAGGAAATGAGTACAGTTTTAAACATAAAGGCTGGAATTTTCCGGCCATTCTTGCCAGTGGGATCTTCTGGTCCCAGCAACAGCGAATCTTTTGGGAGGGCTTGCAGAGAATGAGAATCCTCATTAACAGCTCCAGGATGTTGCTGCCATGAAAAACATCATGTGGGGTGAGGGGAGGGAGCTGCCGAAGATCCCACCCAAAGTATCACATACTTTAAAACTAAACTGAAGAGAATAATTAATAATAATAAACTAATTTGCCAGGATTGCAATGTTCACAGCATCTGAAACAAAACAGGTGAACTGGAGGTAATAACTTGTAATGAGGTGCCAGATATAGTTGTATAACTAAATATGATTATATGAACAAAGTGATTGTCAGTTGAATATTATTGAATACAAATAAATCTAGAGAATAGACCTTCATTTAACAAGAAGGTTGCTCGCAAGTCCAGAATGCCCAGGTAATAGAAGTGGACTTCTTCATGCCCCTTTAACTGAGTCATGATATTAGCATTTACTATCAGTCTAGCCGACCTCGGAGAGCAGATGTGATGACAGTAGGGATCAGAATGGCTGCAAAAAGCTTGCTTTTGAAGCAATTGGAAGCTAAAAAGTTGTTAGGAAAACGTGGGAAACTTGCCTTCCGGTTCTCTAACTCTTCCCTGGAGGTTGTACTGATGGTGGAAGATCAGCCTTTAATATTGCTGAAAAGAGAGACAGATAGCTGAAGCATTTCTTGCACTCATTAAGGCAAGCACAAAAATACAAAATATCAAACAATCATAATTTATGCTACAGAAGGAAAGGGAGCAGATTGGTTGCTAAGTTTCTAAATTTTTCTAAATGGCCAAGTCATTGATGGAGAAAGCAAAATAATAAGTTCTCCAAGCTCCCAGGTAATTCAAAAAAGATGCAAAGCTTGGGCATATTCCTTTTGTTCATAAAGAATGGGAACGTGTGAATGAAACAAATAACATTATAGACCATGAATGTACATTACTTTAGCAAATGAATCACAATACAAGCTTGACTAATTGCTGGTGTAGCTTTTAGTACACTCAGTAGTGTTAAATGAATGCTGCCCAATCACAGAGTCATGTCGAACAATAGATGTTTGTTTTAGATTTTGTGAGCGTACCTGCCATTATAAAGAATTGTGGGAACATGATGATTATTTCAATCAGCCGGTTGCTGGGAAATATGGTCTTCATACCAGCACTGATATTCAAACATAACATTGCTCAATTGGTAAAATTAACATTTCTTTGGACTGATGGCAGCATCATGTTTGTGGAAAATACCACCTGTGTAACCATTGCAGAGAAGCAGTGTCAGATGTCTTGTTTAACCTATTGTTAAATTTTTTTGGGATATTTTGCCTTTCCGGGATATTTTGCCTTTCCAGGATTGAAGTGGACCAGTCAGTTTTTAGGTTCTGAAGTGGCAGTCTTATGCCCATTTGCAATTTGCATGATGCACCAAACAATGGTTAGATCAGAATAACATTGCCCTGCAGAATAATAATAATAATTTGATAATCTTTATTTCTTCATCAGACTTGTATGGTGAGCAAATGGCCAGGGCTCTATTTACAAGACTGCTGATAAAACCAAGCTTATAGCATTTGGAATTATACAAATCCCAATATCTATATTAGTTGATCAGGATGAGTTTGTGTAGACAGTAGACAAAAACGCATGAGCAAATGTCTCAACAAGCATGTCAAGGAAAGGAAACGACTTAGTCTGTTCCTTCACAAAAATGAATTTTAGTACAAAATGCAACATATTATGTTGTGTAAGGAAATCCATATCAAAAATCCTTACCAAACAGTATCATTTTTGTGTTGGAATTATGCATCACATAGGAGGTTTGAGCTCATTCATCAAACATACGTGTTTTGTAGAAACTGGCGAAACTATTAGTGAAAGCTGGATCTGGAAGGGATCCCATGCATCTATTTGGACATATGTGGTGTCAGTAAAGCAGAACTTGATTGTTCAAGTTTATAGTTGGGTAATGCATATTTTTACAGCGTATGTTGAAAACTTGCTAAGGACTGGCTATAGTAATTCCTTTTATTCATTTATGGAATGTGGGCATCGCTGGCTGGGCCAGCATTTATTGCCCATACTTAATTGCCCTTGAGAGTGATGGTGAGTTGCCTTCTTGAACTGTTGAAATTCATGTGTGTAGGTGTACCCACAATGTTCTTGGGAAAGGAATTTCAGGATTCTGATCAGCGACTATGAAGGAACAGCAATATATTTTTAAGTCAGGATGGCAGATGACATGGAGGGAAACTTGGTGGTGTTCATAGGTATCTGCTGCCCTTGTTCTTCTATGAGGGAGAGGTAGTGGGTTTGGAAGGTGCTGCCCAAGGAGATTTGGTGAGTTCTTACACTGCAGCTTATAGATGATACACAGAGCCGTCACTATGCTTCAGTGGAAGAGGAAATCAATGTTGGTGGATTTGGTGGCAATCAAGTAAGCAGCTTTATCCTGGTGTGAAGCTTTTGAGTGGTGTTGGAATGTTATCTTGTGGACAATCTTTGGAGAGTCAGGAGATTATTAGATTCATTCTTGTTGAAGCTGGACAGTTCCTGGCTCTTCTATGATATGAATATTACTTTCCACTTCTCAGCCCAAGCTGGATGGTGTCGAGGATTTGCTGCATTTGCATTTAAATATGATGTGTGATCATCAGTGAGCATCTACACTCTGATCTTATGATGGAAGGAAAGTCATTGATAAAACAGCTGAATGTGATAGAACTGCAGCAAGACTGGATGTGATAGAACTGCAGAACTTTGATCTGTTGGTTGTGGGAACACTTAGCTCTGTCTATCTGCTAGCTGCTTATATCAATTGTCAGGCAAATAGCTTCTTCTGGTAAACATTTCATTTTTTGATATTCTTAGTGCTGCTCCTGGCATGCACTATGTGCTTGATTGAACCAATGTTGATGCTTGGCTTGTAATGATAGAGTCAAGATATGCTGTGCAATGAGTTGCATACAGGTTGTAGACAATTGATGGCCATCACATCACATTATTGCCTGTACTGAGTTGCTAGGTCTGTCCAAAATCTATCCCATTTAGCTAACAGTGCCACACAATACAATGGAGAGTATAAGGTGCCCCATGGAAGGCTTCTGCAGAAAATGCAGATGTATGGGATTGAGGGTGATTTAGCTAATTGGATTAGGAATTGGCTAGCTGATAGAAGACAGAGGGTGGTGGTTGATGGAAATTATTCATCGTGGAGTTCGGTTACAAGTGGTGTACCTCAGGGATCTGTTTTGGGGCCCCTGCTGTTTGTAATTTTTATAAATGATCTGGATGAGGGTATTGAAGGATGGATTAGTAAATTTGCAGATGACACTAAAGTCGGTGGAGTGGTAGATAGTGAAGAGGGGTGTTATAGTTTGCAGAGAGACTTGGACAAGTTGCAGAGCTGGGCCGAGAGGTGGCAAATGGAGTTTAATGTGGAAAAGTGTGAGGTAATTCACTTTGGCAGGAATAACAAATGTGTAGAGTATAGGGCTAATGGTAGGACTCTTAATAGTGTTGAAGAACAGAGGGATCTTGGTGTATATGTGCATAGATCCCTGAAAGTTGGCAATCAAGTCGATAAGGTTGTTAAGAAGGCATATGGAGTCTTAGCTTTTATTGGTAGGGGGATTGAATTTCGGAGCCGCAACGTCATGTTGCAACTGTACAAAACTCTAGTGCGGCCGCACTTGGAGTATTGTGTGCAGTTCTGGTCCCCGCATTATAAGAAAGATGTGGAGGCATTGGAGAGGGTACAGAGGAGGTTTACCAGGATGTTGCCTGGTATGGAGGGCAGGTCTTATGAAGAGAGGCTGAGGGATTTGAGGTTGTTTTCGTTAGAAAGAAGGCGGCTAAGAGGAGACCTTATTGAAACATATAAGATGATTAGAGGTTTAGATAGGGTGGACAGTGATAGCCTTTTTCCTAGGATGGAGAAAGCTAGCACGAGGGGACATAGCTTTAAATTAAGGGGTGGTAGTTATAGGACGGATGTCAGAGGTAGGTTCTTTACCCAGAGGGTGGTAAGGGTATGGAATGCCCTGCCTGCGGCAGTTGTAGATGCGCCAAGTTTGGTGGCATTTAAGAGGTTAGTAGATAAGTTTATGGATAAAAAGGGAATGGTTTAGGTTAGAGGGTCATTGCTTTTTCTTAATTGGTCGGCGCAACATCGAAGGCCGAAGGGCCTGTTCTGCGCTGTAATGTTCTATGTTAATGTTCTATGTATCTTCAATGTGAAGGTGGGTTTTCAACTCCACAAGCACGGTATGATCATCACTCCTACCTAGATCATCAACAAATGTATCTGTGACAGGCAGAGGATGGGGTCAAGTATGTTTTTCTCTTCTCTGGATTCTTTGTCATTCTCAGTACATTCTCCAAGTGGTGTTCAACATGGAGGAGTATTGATTCTTCACGTGCAAGGGGTGTGGGGAGGGTGTGCTGATGCGCAGTACAAGGTTTCCTTTTCCATATTTTTCCAGTGGTATGAAACTTCATGAAGTCTGATGTTGCAATGTTGAGGACTCTGAGGGTAACTTCTTTCCCCATTCTGTATCACTATGTTGCATCTATCATGCCAGTGGACCAGGACATAAAGGAATGGTGATGGTGGTTGATGGTCTGAGATGTTATGTGCAGTGTTGGGGTCCTGGACCCAAAGTCCAAAGTATATTATGAGGCCAGACTTGACCATAACAATTTCCGATTTTGACATAAATGTGAGGAAAATATGCTTCATTCCAGGAATAATTCTCTTGACAAATTAGAGATCCTTTATCAAAATAAGCTTTATTTATAACATAGTTAAAATACAACTTTAATAAAGTGAAACACCTTAACATTTAACAGTTGAACAATAGTTAAAGAAAATGAAAGAAGACAATTCTTAACTTCTAATTTAACATTATTTCAGTTCTGAATAAACAACAGTCCTCCGAGACTCAAATGCCATTTTAAATACAGTTAAAAAAACTCATGCATTCTTGCTGCAAGTGGTGCAAAAGTCTTGAAGCTATCCGAGAAATTTTTGGAGAGACATCTTGTAGACTTGCATCTTTAAATAGCTCCAATCACAAACTAAAAGAAAACTGTTTCTCTCTCTCTCTGTTTCTCTCTGCTACATACATAGCTAGTCCCATTAACCACATTAACACATGATCTTGCATAACTGATGTCAGAAACTATTTGAGAAGGGGGACATAGCGTGGTCAGTTAAAAACATACAACATTGACCAGAGGCACATCAGAGAGATACCTGTGATAAGTGGGGGAGAGGGACCATGGTATTAAATATGACTATTGACAACACAGCTGATCATAAATAGGAGAAAAACACAAGCGGATATGTGAAATGGATGCAACTCATATTGTGAAAACTATATGTGTTAAAGACCTGTGCCACCAATGTGATCCTATTATTGTTTTGCTGATTCTATCGCTATGGTGCTTCCCCAACATCCACAGCAGAGATAGAGACAGGCTGTTGACCTCTATACTCTGTTATCTGTGATGCCTTTAGCAGGCACCCTCTGGCTGCAATTTGTCAGGCGTAGGCCTGCTTTGGGTTTCCAGCTGTGGATCAGGTGCGTTCTCCTCAGTCTGTGAAGCTGATTCTGATCAAGTCACAGGAAGAAGCGATTGGAATCAGCCTAACACTGCTGGATTCGCATAGATGGATAACCCCAGGATGTTCAGCGACTGATTTTTCTCCCTATGAATACTTGAGTGCCCCAGGCTAACTCTTTGAGGAGGAGGGAAGCTTGATTGAGATTTAGGTGCCTTCTGGTTCCAGTTTTTCCAACTAGTGGAAACATCCTCTCCACGTCCATTCTACCCAGTGCTGAGTGTAAACAACAGGTATAGATGCTGTTAACACATATATCTACACATCATAGAGAAATAGTCTAAAAGTTAGGTAAACTCGACCAAGGCACGTTGCCAAGCCATCTTATGGGAACAACTGTGGTTTTAGTCACAAACACAGACTCGCTGATGCTAATAGAAAAGTAGTCAAGGACAGTGAAAAAACTGCCTATTGTGTAAGAATAACACAGATGTGCAGTGTGCAGTAAGGCACAGACACCACATTCTGTAGGAATGTATGAGGTTCAGACTGTGACACAAATGATAAGCAAAAAGTCAGCTACAGGGGGATGAAGGACACTGAGATAGTTGGGACATCAGTAATTAAGTTAGCAGAAGACGAGTGGTGTGCCTCAGGGGTCTGTTTTGGGGCCCCTGCTGTTTGTAATTTTTATAAATGATCTGGATGAGGGTATTGAGGGATGGATCAGTAAATTTGCAGATGATACTAAAGTTGGTGGTGTGGTAGATAGTGAAGGGGGGTGTTTTAGTTTACAGAGTGACTTGGACAAGTTGCAGAGCTGGGCCGAGAGGTGGCAAATGGAGTTTAATGTGGAAAAGTGTGAGGTAATGCACTTTGGCAGGAACAATAAATGTGTAGAGTATAGGGCTAATGGTAGGGCTCTTAATAGTGTTGAGGAACAGAAGGATCTTGGTGTATGTGTCAATAGATCCCTGAAAGTAGGCAGTCAAGTGGATAAAGTGGTTCAGAAGGCTTATGGAGTCTTAGCTTTTATTGGTAGGGGGATTGAATTTAGGAGCCGCAGCATCATGTTGCAGCTGTACAAAACTCTAGTGCGGCCGCACTTGGAGTATTGTGTGCAGTTCTGGTCGCCACATTATAAGAAAGATGTGGAGGCATTGGAGAGGGTACAGAGGAGGTTTACTAGGATGTTGCCTGGTATGGAGGGCAGGTCCTATGAAGAGAGGTTGAAGGATTTGAGGTTGTTTTCGTTAGAAAGGAGGCGGCTAAGAGGGGATCTTATTGAAGCATATAAGATGATTAGAGGTTTAGATAGGGTGGACAGTGATAGCCTTTTTCCTAGGATGGAGAAAGCTAGCACGAGGGGACACAGCTTTAAATTAAGGGGTATGAGTTATAGGACGGATATCAGAGGTAGGTTCTTTACTCAAAGAGTGATTAGGGAGTGGAATGCCCTGCCTGCAGCTTTTGTAGATGCGCCAAGTTTGGTGGCGTTTAAGAGGTTAATTGATAAGTATATGGAAGAGAAGGGAATGGTTTAGTTTGGAGGGGCATTGCTTTTTTTTTGGTCGGCACAACATCGAAGGCCGAAGGGCCTGTTCTGTGCTGTATTGTTCTATGTTCTATGTTCTATGTTCTAAGATTGATTACAGCCGGTCTGAACTGGACATGTTAACAGTCCGGATGAGTTCCCATGAGAAAGAATATTACATCAACCCTACAATACACACTCTCGTGAGAACGGGCAACATGGCTAGAAGCGGGAGGTAAAGGGAATAGGAACATGGGGCGCCATGAGCCAATAGGGGAATGACAACACACTAGCGGGACAAAGGCTACCAATTAGGGGAGAACAACATATTGTGTAATTGATTAATATGATTGTAAAATAGTATAAAATGCCTGCTCAAACTCGATGTAAGTGTGCCCACCTTTTGGACACCCGGTCTTGCAAGAACGTTAAATAAAATATCTTGCTCCTTCGGAACTTGACTCGACTAAATTGTTTGATAGTGAGTGGCGTTTCTCACAATTGGGGGCTCGTCCGGGATCCTAACATTCCTGGTGGGACGGTCGCCGGTGACGACTGGGAAGATGCGTCCCGTTCCTCATTGAATGGTCCCAAGTACTCGTCGGTGGGCCTCTCCGCCAGCGGACTGTTGAAGAATCCTAGGAAGGTTGTTCCGAACGAGTAAGGGGAGACGATAGGCGCTGTCGTGGTCGGGCAACTCTGTGCACGGACCAAGGTAAGAAAATAGACTTTTAAGTACTGCCTTGGTGACCAGGTTGTGGTAGGTAAACCATGGGAAATGGGGGAAGTAAGACGAACTCCCCCGGGAAAGGTGCCGGGAAACCATGGAAAAAGGGTGGGGCCCCAGGGAACATCCCTCCAGAAAGTCCTTTGGGACAGATGTTGGAAGATTGGAATTATAATACTAGTACCAGGGATAAGGACAAGAAGATTATGATCAAATATTGTTAAATTGTTTGGGTGAAGGAACCAATCCGAAATCCGTCTGTCTTCTGGCCAAAGTATGGTTCGGATGAGGATTGGGTCTGCCAGATTCTTAACATATATGTAAGACATAAGCAGCCGGCGTCCCAAAAAGAAATTGATTATGCCAGCTGTTGGGTAGGAGGAGGAGAATATAGACTATACCCCATAGATATAATAAACAAGGGAAAAGAAAAGGATCCTCCTACTGCCCCCCCCCACCCCCCCATCATGGGCCGTCGTGAACTACTTACCTCCACCTTACCCCCCCTTGGGAAATGACCAGAATCCACCAGGTGATAATGTTAATTTAAGGGCTGCGGGGGAAAGGAGGGTCCAATAACACCCAGCACCAAACTCCGGGGATAGTGAGGAAGAACAGGGGAAAGTTGAGGAAACCCCATCATGCCTCCCAGAAAAGACACCCCGAGAGAACTCCGGGCATTGCAGCAGAATATTGAGAACATGCCCTTCCAAAAACCAAAAACAATAATGTGTCCCCTCCGAGAAGTTCCCATGGGACCGGGACAAATTGGTTTTGTCAGTGCTCTGCTAACGTCAGGCAAGGTGAGGGCATTCCAAAAGGAAATGAAGGTCTTTGTTGAGGATCCCATGGGACTGGCTGACCAAATAGATCAGTTTTTGGGACCAAACATTTATACGTGGGTTGAGCTAACGTCTACAATGAATATCCTGTTTACTGGGGAAGAAAGAGGAATGATTCGAAGGTCAGCTATGCAAATTTGGGAAAGAGAAAACCCCCCGGGGCAAGGTGTTGTGGCAGCTGAACTTGACTCGACTAAATTGTTTGATAGTGAGCGGTGTTTCTCACATGAGGTCAGTTGAGCCTTTAAATCATGCTCTCGATACACATTTGTCACCTTGATGGGAAGACAATGTTGAGGGCATCAATGACCTAAGAGCCAGGATACCAGAAGGCTGAAGTGTGCTCTTTAATATAAACCATGCAAGCATCACGTTGTGTTGTTGCTATGTTGAGATTGCAAGGATTAGGGCTGGCATTATGTGAGACTGTCTGTGATTAAAAAGAGGTATTCTGATATTGTTGGGTAATCACAGTTACCTATATGCAAGATCAGGCTAAATTTAGGCTCACAGAGTGCCCAGTGTCAACTGAAGGAGATGAAGTTGAAATATAGAATTGCAACATGTAACAATAAGTGAGGACGTGACGTCCTCGGCTGCCTTGGCATAGTGTCACCTCAGCTGATTGAGTTAATTCATGACGCAATGTCTGATTTCTGAAGAATGCCACAGTTTAGATGTGATGGAAGATATTTATTTATGTTTATTCATCAACTGGAATATTTATAAAGTCATTTTTTCTCTGTGCTGTTAAAAATTAATGATTGCTGAATAATACATGGGGCAGATTCACCAGGCTAACTAGCCTTTGGCTATTTTGCTATTTTGAATTCAAATTACATACCCAATATTGTGCATTAGGAAATGTGATCCACCATTAATGTGTCGATTGACGATGGGACCCTGTTTTGTTGTGAACGTGAACTTGCTTTTCTCATCTCACAATAGTTTCCACACCCACTGCAGACAGACGTGGAAAATGCCAGCCTGTGTTTGTGTTGGCCCTGAAATTTCTCAATGGCACCAGACATTTGCCCCTGCTGGTAGAAATCAGTCATTAGGTATTCCACAGTATGCATGCACTAGATATGCTCAATGCACTTTCAAGAACTCCGTGTCTTCATTGGACTTTGGTTTGTGATGGGAAAAGCTGAGAATAAAGGTGTTATAACTCCAATCTCCTTGCCATTTGCTGAGAGATATGGGACACTGCAGTTGATGCCATTTGCCAGAACAAACTCTTTACTTTTAGACAGTACATGATATTTGAGTTCACTGCATATTTCATGACAACATTAATTTGGCGGCTGAAAAGTTTCCACTTAAACAAGTTTACAGTGCGGCTGTGCTTCATGCAATTCTGCTTTTACTAATTGCTTTGTCACTAATGGAGGCAATATAGCAATACAGATGAATCAGACTGAAAATGAAAAGAATTTGTGTATCCCCGAATAAGTGCAGCATGGGGCAGGGCATAGAATAGATTAGATATCCGGCAACAAATCTACTCAGTGTTATATATGGATGTTGCTTGAATCGTGAAACTCTGTCTCATTTTGACATTTTCAATGTGATTGAAAATGAATGTGACACAACTTTGGGTCAAGTGCATTTATGGTGAACTTGGGGAAACCTATAGTTCCATTTTGTTTTCTCTATGGCAAGGCTTGTCCAATCAGTCTGCCAAGCAAGAAGGTAATGATGCAGTACAGATTGTTTTGATTGTTTGAAATTTGTCATTTTGCATCATGTTTCTCTTTTACGCAATATTCAAGTTCTGTGTCACCAAGCCAACTGTAAGTCCTTTTTTTTAAACAGGAGATAAACGCCAGTTATTCAATAAAGGCAGGTATGGCTAGAAGTAGCAAAGACTGTGAGCATCATAGGTGTGGTGCCCAGGATCTGGGTGAGTTGCTGGAAAAGTTTTAATAACTTTATTTGTTCTTCCCACTCAGATTAAATTGTGATGGAGGTGGGTAGGTGGCACAGTCCCTGCCCTATTAAATTACCGCTGTCCACAAATGCTCCATGTGGGAGGGCATCAGATTTCGACTGTTAACTCTGATGCTTTCCAGCCTGTATTTCCAGCGTTTCTGTTTTTATTTGAGTTTTCTAGCATTTATAGTATGTAGCTTCTGTAACAATTCTGACTTCTTATTTTTATGCAATTCTTTCATTTTCTGTTATTTTTATTTAGTTTAACCCTTTGTGAAAAAGCCTTGGCTGAATATCTTGAGACTAAAAGGCTTGCCTTTCCTAGATTCTACTTTATATCTTCTGCAGACTTGCTAGATATTTTATCTAATGGGAACAACCCCATGGAGGTGAGACATTTGGATCAATATTTTTAGCATTATTATGAATAGCATTTTTGGTAAAATAATCTTAAATATTGTTATGACTCAGGCCAGAAACTTTAAGATATTTTATGAAGAAAGCCTAGACCTTTTACCTTCCAATTTGGCATAGGTGAGCATAAGGTGTTTCACTCCAGGTATGATTCAAGTGACCCACTAGGAACCATTTATCAAACAAAGTTTATTTAGGAACACAACTAAAATAAAATAAGATTTAGCATTACTTTTATCACTTATTATGACACAGTATAAATCTTAACAGCTAGTTCCAAATCAATCAATCAACCATCCTATAGACATACACCCCTCTCTAGACTTGACACAAAAAGTGAGTATGCTCATGTGATGCTGGATTTTGCAGCTTTTTAATATCTGTTGTGAATTGGTCCTTTGAATGTTAGATTAAAACTCTGAAACTTTGTAGTCCTGGAATTTTCAATACGCCTCTGGAGAGACAAACAGAAACATGCTGCCTTTTCTCACCAGTTTCTAACAGCAACTTACAGACAGCAGAATTTTCAACTCCACCGAGAGGGGAAAACAGGAGGCAGAGCTTTCTGTCTCACATCCAAACAGCCTCTGAGCAAAATGAAACCAAAATCTTGGACTTTTCTGTGGAAAAAAACTGTCCCTGACCAGCATCTGAACTGTCAATCATGCTCCATTCGGCAATTTCAGAAGGTTCATAAAACTCTGACTAATAATGCACATGAAGTCCATTATATTGTTTCAGTAACAATTAAAGGACACTGGCTACAGACATTATGGCAACAATACAATCTTGCAAAGTAACTGGTTGGAAAAAACCTGTAAGAAAATATGATTAAAGTACATTTCTTGAACACACACTATCATCACAATATAATGAAGTATTATATTATGTTCTGCCTTTGGCAGAAATCCAATATTTTCAATGTGCAATTAGACTGATCCTAATTTCACAATGAAAATACCATTCAAACTTTAAAGATAAAACACATTAAGGAACTCCAGTTGTGAACGTTTAATCAATGCTATAACCTTGCTCAAGTACTCACTGAATTCCATCTTGTTTGAAATTAGTCCAACTACTCAGTTTCACATGTTTTGTAAAACATCGATTCCATTCTATGCCTTACCTAATTTCTCAGTTTGAAATTTTTTTTTTACCTATTTAAGGGCTTCACGTATCTGGCAAAGCCAGTAGGTGCAGTCCATCCCTTATTCAGCTTGAGGATAGCAATGCAGTCCTTGTGATGTAGATATTTCCACAGTGTTCATGGAGAGTTTCAGGATTTATACCGAGAAACAGTGAAGAATTGATGATATGTTTCCAAGCCAGGATCATGTATGATTTGAAGGGGATTTGCAGGTGTTGTTCCCATAAGCTCGCTGTTCTTGTCATTCTAATCGATGGAGACTATAGATTTGGAAAATGCTATTATTTCATACTTGGTAAGTTGCATTTGCAGATGTCATACACTGCAGCCAAATTATGGTGGTGGGAATGACTTTAAGCTGATGGATGAGATGCCAGTCAGGTTTTGTCCTGAATGGTGATTAACTCCTGAAGCACTGTTGGAGCACTCGTCCAGGCAGTGCTGTCATACTCTTGACTTGTGCTTGGTTTGTGGTGGACAGACTTTGGGGAGTCAGGAGCTGAGTCCTTTGCAGCAGATTATCCAACCCTGATCTGCCCTTATAGCTACAGTATTTATATGGTTGATATAGTTATGGGGAATTTGGTAATGGCAATGCCAAGTGTCGGTGGTTAGATTCCCTTTAGTTGGAGGTACTACTTATCTGACACTGTGTGATGCAAAGATTACTTCCTATTTTGCCCATTCATGAAAATTGTCGAGGTCTTGGTGCATTCAAGCACAGGTTCCTTCATTATTTGAGCATTGCAAATGGAACTGAAAACTGTGCATTCTCCCCTATGTCAGATTTTCTGATAAAGAAAAACTCATTGATGAAGATATTGGGATAGCACATTGCCCTAAGGCAATGGGATCATAAGAAAATAGAATCACTGAATAATTATGGTGCAGTAGGACGCCATTTGGTCCATCATGTCTGCACCAGCTCGCCAGAGGGATTTACTGCTTTAACCCATATCTGTTTTGATGTACACTGTACACTGTTTTGATTCAACTAATAATTTAATGCTGTTTAAAATGCCTTGATTTAATCTGCCTCCATGATATGAGCAGGCACTGCATTCTAGACCCAAAGCACTTGTATGAAAGCATTTTCTGTCATACCATATTTGCTTCTATTGCAAATCACTTTAAATCTGTGCCTACTTGTTCTTGATCCTTTTACAAGCAGGAATATTTTTTCCCTATCTATCTATCCAATCTTGTCATGATTTGAAATATCTCTATTAAATCTCCTCTAAGCTGTCTTCTGTCAAAGGAGAACAGTCCCAATATTCCAGTCTATCCTCATAATTGCAGTTTCTCATTCCTGGAACTATTCTTATAAATCTCTTCTGCACCCTCTCCAATACATTCAGATCCTTTCTAGAATGATGCTCCCAGAATTGCACACAATGGCCGTGATTCTCCCAAAAGTGCTGAATTGGCAGGAAAACTATTCTAAATCCTGACAATTTTCTCAGTTCAGCTTCTCACCTGAATCTCCGCAGTCTGTGCATTGCAGAGGTCCCAGTCATGAATATCATTAAAAACCCAGGGGGCAGTGTTTTTACGTGCCAGAGTTTGACAGCTCTGGAACTCTGTGCATGCATAATGATCCCGATCTGTCAGACTCCCTTTTTGCTGGCCAGCCCAATTGCTGGCCAGAGGTATGGGTAAAAGCACTAAGTCTATCTGGAGAGCCGGTGCAGACATGATGGGCCAAATGGCTGCCTACTGCACCATAATAATTTAGTGACTTGATTATCTTATGATCCTATATTAATGCCTTAGGGCAATATGCTATCCCAACTACACCAACTTCTCTATGTCCTTTTGAAGTTCTACACTGTTCACAGTTTACAAATATCTCTAAGTTTTGCCCCTCCAGCCCTCCCCACAGCAATTGCCAGCACAATGCCCCTCACCATCCCCTCCCCCTCTCCCTCCAAGCGGTGATGATACCCCCACATCCCCACCATCCCCCCCACTCCAGCAGACCCTCTCCTCAGGCTCAGATCCCTTTTCCCCGGAAGGCAGGCCTGCCCCCCTTGGCCCACCCTGATTGCTGCACTCCTTCCATCCCAGGTCGATCCTGTCTATAGAGTAACAGGGGAGTCCCCACCCCCACCAATTGTCTGTAGGCTCTGCCCAACCCCTTGTCACTACCTGATGCTTGGTGGACAGTGCCAAGGTGCCCCCAAGCATGGGCATTTTGCCCCTTGGGCAGTGCTGAGAGGCACAGGCTGGCATTGCCAGGATGCCCAAAGAGCACCACCCTGCTACCCCCTGGGGGGTCCTGATTGCTCCACCTTCATTCCGGTGGGTTCTCCTGCTAGTTGCCCAAACATGGGGAGCTAGTCTGAACCCCACTGGAATGAAGTACTCCTGGCAGGGTGGGAGATTCGATCAGGACCTGAAAGTTCCTGAGAATGACCTGCTAAATATATTTAAAATATATTTTAAAAAGGTTCAAATGACTTACCTGCCTTCCCGCTAGTTTCTAGCGTGGACTTACTGGGTTTTGTTCACTGGTTCCGGAAGATGAGCATGTGTTCCTGGTCACACGAGGCTGGCGATGTGCATCTCCCACCTCAACCCGCCAGAAAAGTTGCAGGTCGCAATGGGAGAATTGCGGCCAATATTCCAGCTGAGGTCTAATTAGTATATTGTATAAGTTCAGCATAACCATACTGTTGTACTTTATGCCCTTATTAATAAAGTTTGGAATACGATATGCTTTATTAACTGCGCTCTCCATCTGTCCTGCCACCTTCAATGATCTATGCACGTAGATCCCTCTGTTCCTGCACTCTTAAGAATTTTTATCTCTATTTTTATATTGTCTCTCCATGTTCTTCCTACCAAAATGCATAACTTCTCTGCATTGATCTTCATCTGTCACCTATCTGCTCACTGCACCTTTTCTATGTCCTTTTGAAGTTTTACGTTGTTCACAGTTTACAAATACCTCCAAGTTTTGTGCCATCTGTAAACTTTGAAATTGTTCCCTGCACATCAAGACCTAGATCATTAATATATATCAGGAAAGGTAAGAGTCCGAACATCATCCCCTCAGGAACAGCACTACAAGTCTTCCTCCAGCTTGAAAAATAGCCATTGACAGTTATTCTTTGTTTTGTGTAATTCAGCCAATTTTGAATCCACATTGCAACTGTCCCTTTTATCCCATGAGCTATAACTTCTTGCATAAATCTGTTGTGTGGCACTGTGTTGAATGCCTTTTTAAGTTCAAGTATACCACATCAACAACATTACGGTCATCGACCCTTTTTGTTAGTACTTCAAGAAAATTTCAGCAAGTTAATTAAACATGATTTCCCATTTAAAAATTCTTTTATGATCAACATACATTTTTTCATGCGATTATTAATATTATCCTGAATAATTGTTTCTAAGAATTTGTCCACCACCTATGTTAAACCACTTGGTCCGTTTTGTTGGGGCTATCCTTACTATCTTTTTTGAACAATTAACAAAAGCACTTACAATGTTTAACATTGTAAAACATCCAAGATGCTTCATACAAATATTACCAAATATTTTAAAAAATTAACATCGATCCCACATAAAGAAATGTTAAGACCAGAAACTTATCATGTAAGATTTTAAAAAATGTCCATGAAGGGAAGAAAGTGGAGTGGAAATTTAGGAAGAAAATTCCAGAGCTTACAACCAACTAGTCAACTGAAGCCCAGTAGTGGGTTGAAGGAAATCAAGAATGAAGTCAAGGATGCCAATGAAGGCAGATTTGAAGGAACCAAGAGTTCTTGAACAGTGGCATTTAGAGGACCCCTTGCAGGCCAACAACCATATTAACAGCCACATGCCACCATTTCTAGTGTAAGACCTCCAGATTGGACTATACTGGGAATGCAAGCTAAACTAACACCAAATTGAAATGTTATTATGTCAAGACAGGTGTAGCACATTTTGGGTGCATGTGACATTGATTATAGTCACATGCCAACAATATGCCGGAGCTTTGCAAGAGATCATGAAAAATTAACAAAGTGAGTTCTGATCGGGATATATGTGCAGTACTGACCTAAGTGTATGTGAATTATTTCTTGCACAACTATCATTATTTTGGTGAGTAATATTCCTTTATATTCCAGGTGAGTCAACATTTGTCAAAACTGTTTGATAATATGGCTAAACTGAAGTTCCAAATGGATGCAGATAACAATCCAATCAAAGTTGGAATTGGCATGTACAGTAAAGAACAGGAATATGTGCCATTTGATAAACCATGTGATTGTTCAGGTCAGGTGAGTGTCAATACATCTAATATGCACAATATTCATTTGAACTGATATGGTAATTCTAAATCACCATCACTTGCGTTATCTCACTTGTTATAAAGTCCATAGCTTTTTCCCTTTGACTTTTTGACTTTCAAAATGAATTTATCTGAGCTGGCCGCTGTCTAATTAAGAATCTGATGTGGAAGTAATGATGGCCTGGCTTAGTGCTTCTCTTTCATCACAGATACATTATCCTCAAATGTTACTTAATGAATAATTATGAAGAGTTGGTGCCATGTCCGACTGCAGAGGCTATGTGACAACATAGTAATTGATCACAGCTGATGACATGACAAATACTGTATTATGATGTCTTTTCCATTCCCATCCAAGAAGCTTCAGCTTTTGAAATTTTAGGCTTCTCACAGTATTTTAGCAGCTATGTTAACATATTAATCACTCTTTAGCAGAAGTAATTGAAGATGTGGGCTAGGATCATGTTGGCGGCTTGACAACAGACTGGTAGGCAGCGTGTTTCTTACACTGCTTAATATTATTTCCCTTTCAAGCTCAATCACTCATAAACACATAAGTAATTCTGCCCAACAACCATAAGACACTGCTTATATGCAGAAAATGTAATGGTTGTTGGGCAGAATTACCTATGTGTTTACAAATGATTGAGCTTGAAAGGGAAATAATATGAAGCAGTGTAAGAAATACCCTGCCTACCGGTCTGTTGTCAAACTGCTGAGATATCCCTAGCCCACATCCTCAATTACTTCCACTAAAGACTGATTAATATGTTAACATAGCTGCTAAAATATTGTGAGAATTGAAAATTCCAAAAGCTGAGGCTTCTCGGATGGGAATGAAAGGGACGTCAAAATGCAATTTGTCATGTCATCAGTTGTGATCAATTACTATGTTGTCACATAGCCTTTAGTATTGAATTATTTATTGATAAAATATTGCCATGTTCCATGATATAAACACAGTCAGTTAATTAATTTTAATAGGCCTTTCATATGCATTAAGTGATAAATTGTATCAAATGTAAATGAACCCAGATGGTATTCTGTTTCTAGATACATGCAGATGCATGGGAACACCAACAGCAAGTTACCTCCAAGCCACTCGCCATCCTGACCTGAAAATATGTTACCTTTCCTTCATTAAGTCAAAATCCTGGAACTCCCTCCCTTAAAAGCAAAAGTGGGTGTATCTATACCACATGAACTACAACAGTTCAAGAAGGCAGCTCACTACCACCTTCTCAAGGGCAATTTGGAATGGATAATGAATTCTGGCTTAGTCAGTGAAGCCTACATTCATTCAGTGGATTAAAAAAAAGTAGAGACATAAAGGTCTCAATATGCCCAAGGGTCAGTTAGCTGCCCTCCCTCCCTCTCCTAATCCTGGAGACTGATGTGAAGATGTCGAACGTTGGACTGGGGTAAGCACAGTTAGAAGTCTTCTTACTGCATGGAGACTGGACAGAGGGTTGGGCAGTTGCAGTAAAGTGCCAAGCTGGCCACCCTCTTTATTTTACAAGGTCCCTGCTTTCATGTACGCTGCAGGAGTCCATGAAATTCATTCTGCTTGTAACAGGTATGAATTGCAAATCTGAATGTTAATGAAGGCAGAGGCCAGTCAAATGTGTTTCACTATTCCTTATCATTATTCCTAAAACTTGGGCAACTTGGACAATAATCATAACCTGTGTTAGCTTGATGAAGAGCAATTGAGTTTGCCCCATTTTCCCCATATCCTTGCCATCAATTTTCTTCAAGTAATTACCTCATTTCATTTTGAGGACTATGTAATCTGTTTCTATCACCCATGCATTCCAAATCCTAACCACTCATTGCATAATAATGTTTTTCTGCAGGCCACTGTGTAGTTTTTCCCAGTGACTGTAATTTTGTGCTTTCTGTTTATCAACCCTTCAGCCGCTGGACAGATTGTCTTTATTTGCTCATTCATTCACGATTTAAATCAGAACTCCGCTTGGCTTTCTCTGCTTCAAAGAGAACAACCCATTTTTTCAATTTATCCATGTTAGTGAATTCCTCATCTTCCAACTATTTTACTGAATTTATTCTATGACCTCTTCAAAATCTTCACATCCTTCCAAAAATGTAATGTGTTGAACTGCAGTGTACTCCACCCAGGGCCAAGCTAGTGTTTATTTTGGTTTATGTAGAGGGAGGCCTAGTGTAATGGTCATATTACTGACCTAGTAATCTAAAGACTCAAGGTTATGATCTGGGGACCTGGGTTGAAATATCACCATCGCTGATGGTGAAATGTGAATTATCTTAAAAAAAATTAAATTAGAAGTGCAACCATGAAACCATTGTTAGTTGATTAAACTGGTTCATGAATGTTCTTTTGGGAAGGAAATCTGCTTTTTGTATGTGATCTGGCCTACATGTGACTCCAGACCCAGAACAAGATGGTTAATTCTTAAATGTCCTCCAAACAAGAGTAATTAAGGATGGGTAATAAATGCAGGTGATGCCATGAACATTTTTAAAAATACAGTTTTCTGGATTTTATACTTTATGCATCTGTTTTTGAAGCTCAGAATCCCAAATGCTTTATCTTGCCTATCCTGCCAGTTTTTATATCCTCTTGAAAATTGAAAATTTAGCTAGTATTAGCTCTCTTTATTCTTCTTACCAACCTGTGTCACATCACGTTTTTCTACATTGAATTTCATTATTACTCCATTCCACCACACTGTCCATCTTCTTTTACATAGAACATAGAACATAGAACACTACAGCACAAACAGGCCCTTCGGCCCACAAGTTGTGCCGAACACATCAAAACCTACCCAGCCATAGACCTATCTATAACCCCCAATCCCATTTGATCCCATATACTCATCCAGAAGTCTTTTAAAAGACCCCAGCGAGTTCGCCTCGACCACCACCGACGGCAGCCGATTCCATTCACTCACCACCCTCTGAGTGAAAAACTTTCCCCTAGCATCCCCTCTGTACTTTCTTCCCTGCACCTTAAATCTGTGCCCTCTCGTCGCGACCATTTCAGCCCTGGGAAATAGTCTCTGAGAGTCCACCCTATCTAATCCTCTCAACATCTTGTAAACCTCTATCAGGTCCCCTCTCAACCTTCGTCTCTCCAGGGAGAACAGTCCCAGCTCCCTCAACCTGTCTTCATAAGGCATGCCTCCCAATCCAGGCAACATCCTTGTAAATCTCCTCTGCACCCTTTCAATAGCTTCCACGTCCTTCCTATAGTGAGGCGACCAGAACTGCGCACAGTACTCCAAGTGTGGTCTTACAAGGGTCCTATAAAGCTGCAGCATTACTTCCTGACTCCTGAACTCAATCCCTCGATGAATGAAGGCCAGTACACCGTAAGCTTTCTTAACCACATCCTCCACCTGGGATGCCGATTTGAGAGTCTTATGGACCCGGACCCCAAGATCCCTCTGCTCTTCCACACAGCTAAGACTCCTACCTTTGATAGTGTACTCATTCATCCCGTTGGATCTGCCAAAATGGACCACAACACATTTATCCGCCTTGAAGTCCATCTGCCACTTCTCCGCCCAGTCTTGCATCCTGTCGATGTCATGCTGCAACTTCTGACATCCCTCCAGACCATCCACAACACCACCGACCTTCGTGTCATCGGCGAACTTACTCCCCCATCCCTCCACTTCCTCATCCAGGTCATTTATGAAAATGACAAACAGCAAGGGTCCTAGAACAGATCCCTGGGGCACTCACTGGTGACCGACCTCCATGCAGAAAAAGAGCCATCAACAACCACCCTCTGCCTTCTGCAGGCAAGCCAGTTCTGGATCCACAAGGCCAAAGCCCCTTGGATCCCATGGCCTCTCACCTTCTCAAGAAGTCTTGCATGTGGGACCTTGTCAAATGCCTTGCTTAAGTATATAACTTTTATATAACTTTATTCCTGTATATCAAGCTGAATCATGGGAACTTCCTCCTTATATATCATGTTACCTCAACTTTGAGAGAATTTTTGTGATGTGCCTCAGACTATTTCATTACCAGTAGATCTCTATGACTTTGCTTGCAGTGATACAGAGTGCAATGTGGCTTTATGAGGAGCAATCAAGTTTGCCTCATTCTTTCCTCATATTCTTGCCATTTTTCCCCCAAGTATTTATCTCATTCCTTGTTGACAGCGACTGTGTAATTTGTTTCCATCACCCATGCATTCCAAATCTTAACAACTCGTTGCTTAAAAATGTTTTTCCTTGTGCCATCTTTGCAGCTTCAGCATGCAACTACTATACCAATGAGACTACTTACATGCAGATGAGAGGTTCTAGGTGATTGATCTATCTTGGCCTCCATCTGAGGTGCCCAGCATTACACATGCATTCTTCAGCCAGTACAATTCACTCCAGGTGATGTCAAGAAATGGCCGAAGGCACTGGATACCGCAAAGACCTTAATAACCTGACTGTAACCATTAAGACTTGTACTTCAGACAAATTGTGGCCCAAGCCAAACTGTTCCAATACAGCTACAAGGCATCAATTTGAAAATGTTGCAAGTTGCCTAGATATGTTCTGTGCAGGAGAAATCTAATTGGCCTGAGTGTCTAAATAGCGTGAAAATGCGAGAGTTACTGATGCACTTTTTGGGCAAGTTTTCATTCCAATCCTGTGCATATTATGCATGGCAAAATGGTCTAGATCATTTCTAACTGTGGCAGGCAGTTGACTGGGCTTAATTTTTCAGCCAGTTTGTGGAAGGAGCTATTGCATATGCACAGACCAATGAGTTTGCACATGCACAATGGCAATTAGAGAGGGAGATATTGTGCATGTGCAAATCTGATTCTGCACATGTGTGATGTCAGTAGCAGATGTTGAATAAAGAGAGAGAGAGAGAGAAAGAGTTGTCAAGCCCCTGCTACTGTAGGCAGCCTCAAGAAATCCCCCCTCCACAATCATGGTGGCCCACAGTCAATCATGAGCCCTATACCTGAAATGCAGCCCCCACCATTTCCCAGACTGATTAAACCCACACACGCAACAATCACAATGTGGAACGGGCTGCCCCCACAACCTCACCTATCAACTGCACTGTGGCAGCGGGCCCCCTTCCACCTCTGATCCATTTCCCAACAGGCTCTTCTGCCATCATATCATCCAGGCCCCACTCTGAAAAGCCTTGCCCCATGTACCCCTTATAGTCCCTGCCTTCATTGTCCTCAATACCCTTGCCCTCTGCACTGTCCTGCAATACCAAGATGTCTTGAATATTACTGAGATGTCAGACTGGTAGTGTCAAGATACCAAATTGAACCTGTCCAGGGGACATGTCCCTCATGTTCATGACCTCCCTGGGGGACCTCAATGGCTTCCGGTTCAACTGGCGAGGCTAATGCCATTCACCGTTGATGGAGAACAGGTTTTTTTCCTGGCTGGAACGAACCACACGCTGCAAGGCCACGAAGGCAAATGGGCTCTGATGATTCAGCGCTAGGCTCACTAATGCCATTTAATTGTAATAAATTTAAATAATTTATTCAGCCTCTCACCAATTTCCAGTGAGAGACTGACCTTGTCAGAAACTCTTGCGTTCTTGTAAGATCATCAGAGCTAAGAAATAGGGCGTGATCCTGATTTCTCGCACTCGTGCAATTTTATGGGCCCGGTCCACCCATTAATAAGTGGGGCGAGCCAATAAAATCCTGTCCAGTATTACTATTGGTTTCACAGATGATGCACACTCTCACAAGTAGGTCACGGGGGGTGACAAACTTGCACTTTTTGGCAAAGATTTTTAAAGCCGTGATACAAGACTGAAAAGACTCATTTGGTTAGTAGTGTTAAACACATTTTAGTCCATTGTGATACTTTTCACTTGATTGCTTTTCTGTTCAAATTTCTTTAACAATACCTTTGGGTCCTCTTTCTCTTCCTGCTCGCACCACCTATCAATGAGTGGAGTGAGCCAGTAAAATCCCAGCCAGTACTCCTATCAGTTCTACAGATGATGCAAACTCTCACAAGTTTGTCGTAATGGGTACTAAAAATGAATTGTGATAAATGTAAATAATTTATTAAGCTTCTCACCTGTTTCTGGTGAGAGACTGACCTCGCTGGAAACCCTTCTCTCGTAAGATTGTCAAAGCTAAGAAATCAGGTGTGATCTTGATTTCTCAGCTCTTGAGCCATTTTATGCGCTCGTTCCACCCATCAATGACTATGGCGAACCAGTAAAATCTTGTCCAATATTCCTATCAGTTCCACGGATGATGCAAACTTTCACAAGTCTGTCATTGTGGGTGCCAAACTTGACTTTTTGGCAACGATTTTTAAAGTTGTGATACAAGACTGAAAGGATTCATTTGGTTACTAGTGTTAAACATATGTAGTCCAATATGATATTTTTCACTGAACTGCATATTTGTTCAAATTTCTTTAACAATAACTCTGGGTATTTCTTTTCCTGCCTTTGGAAGACAAAGAAATTTTTCAACTGTCTCACAGCCCACTAAGATTAGCAATGTGCATGATTGCACCTTTTTTGATTTACCTGAAGAGGCCATTTTTTTTTTCAAACTTGATCCAGTTATCTGTGGTCAACCAGCTCATGATAACATGCAGAAGTTGTTGGCTTGTATGAACTGACAACAAGACACTAACTGTTGTGATGCAGTGGTTGACTCCCTTTTGAAAAATAAAGCCAAAACCCCTAATGAAGAATACCTTACCTCGTAATCTGTTAAAAGTGTGCATGGAAATGTGTGAACTGCTACTTAGTAATGTTTAGTGGTTAACTAACAGAAATACTTGTCATTCACTTTAAAATAAACGCTTAACAGTTTATTTAACTCACAGGAAACCTTAACTAAACAAGTAAGATACAGAATAAAATAAGATTCTAATGGAATGCTGTTCAAATAAATACAATATTCATTAACCAAATAATAATAATAATAAAATTCAGTTACTCTCAAAAAGATACAGTCAGGTTTTGTGGCTTTCGGAAACTTCTGGAATCCTTTTGTTAATTCCTCTGTCTGTAATTTCTTTCTGATTTGGTATGATGCGCTCTCAAGAAATACCTGAAGCTGGCAGAGTTGAGAACTGCTCTGTCCCTCCAGATGCTCGACTGGTGGCAGCTCTATTGTTGCTTTCCTGTTGTGCCCCCGCACTCTCTCATACCTGTCATGACCTATCAATTTTCCGACAATAGGATTGGTGTGATTTTTCAACATCATCAAATTCAAATTTTATAGATTTCTGGTAGATGAGTGCCTGCTTTAAATCAATTGGGCTAAATTCAGAAAAACAGGTTTCAACCTGGACACTGTATGAACTTTACATTTTAAACCTCCAAGCACTGAAACAAAACATCAGCTATTAAAGGGACCACACTTTTTTTTCTAGCATTATCAACATAAGTTTCCAACTTCGCAACACTAACAAGCAAAAGACTTTATTCAACAGCTGGGAATTGCACCTGGGTCACTGGTGCTGTGAGGCAGCAGAGCTAAGCACCACCATACCACTCCTAACAGATCATTTCCAGTGGCCACATCCTCTGACTATCTACACAAACAACTCTGCATCCCTCTCCCCTCTCGGACTCCAGAGGACACAGAATTGTTCTGACATTAGATTCTCAACCCCTAAGGCAAAGCCCTGCCCAACGGTTTCGGTCCTATTCATTAAAGACTTCAAAATATAATCTAGATTGCAGTTTCAATGTAAGAACTCAGAGTAAAAAGGAATTTCTACACAGTCATCTGTCTGCTGACTATTAAACTATGTCCCTGTCTGCCGTATCAGGTAGAATATAAAAGATCCAATGATTCTTTTCAAGAAAGAAAGGGACTTTTCCCATGTCCTAACCAATATTAATCCCTCAAACAATATTAAATTTGAAGTTTACTTGGTGATTATCTCACTGCTATTTGCAGAATCTCACAACTTTCACAGAATCCTATTTATTAAACTAGAAAGAATGCAGAAAAGATTTACTGGGACTTCATGGTTTAAGTTATAAGGATAGACTGGAAAGACGGGGACATTTTCCTTAGAGCATAGGAGACTTAGGAGTGATCTTATAGAAGTCTATAATGAAGGATATAGATAAAGTCGATAGTCAATATCTTTTCCCAGTGGTAGGGGAAACTAAAACGAGAGAGCATAGGTTTAAAGTGAGAGGAGAGATAGACAAAAGGATTAAGGGAGGCAATTTTTTCATGCAAAAGGTGGTGAGTGTCTGGAATGAGCTACCAGAGATAGTAGTAGAAGCACGTGCAATTTTATATTTTAAAAAGCATATTGAAGTTACATGGGTAAGATGGATCCAGAGGGATATGGACCAAATGTGGGCAATTGGGACAAGCTTAATACTAAAAACTGGGAGGCATGGACAAGTTGGGCAAAGGGCCTGCTTCCATGCCGTAAACCTTCAACACTTGAAATGCAAATTATGAACATAAGAACCAGGAGCAGGAGTAGGCATCTAGTGACTGGAGCCTGCTCTGCCATTCAATATGATTATGACTGATTTTTTTTTTTATGGAGTCAGTTCCAGTTATCCGCCCACGCACCATAATCCTTAATTCCTTCACTGTTCAAAAATTTATCTATCTTTGCCTTAAAAACATTCAATGAGGTATTCCTAACTGCTTCACTGGGCAGGGAATTCTGCAGATTCACAACCCTTTGGGTGAGAAAGTTCCTCCTCAGCTCAGTCCCAAATCTACTCTCCCTTATTTTGAGGCCTTGCCCCCTAGTTCTAGTTTCACCTGCCTGTGGAAACAACTGCCCTGCTTCTATGTTATCTATTTCCTTCATAATCTTAAATGTTTTTATAATACTTCCCCTCATTATTCTGAATTCCAATGAGTATAGTCCCAGTATACTTAGTCTCTCCTCATAAGCCAACCCTCTCAACTTGGAATAAATCTCGTGAGTCTCCTCTGCACCGTCTTCAGTGCCAATATATCCTTTCTCAAAGAAGGAGACCAAAACTGTACACAGTAAAATTGGCTGCTGAATTTCCTTATATTTCTACAGTGACTACTCTGATTGTGGACTGCTTGGTTACATGAACATACAGACTTGGGCAGGAATAGGCCATTTAACCTCTTGAGCCTGCTGTGATATTTAATAAAATCATGATTGATCTAAGGGTAGCCTTAAGTCTGTACTCCGCCAACTGCAGGTAACTATTGCATCTCCACCACGTCTTCACTTACTTACCAAGAATCTTGCTCCACACCTCAAAGGGTCTCCTTTTTGGGAAGAAAGTTCCAAGACTCTCAACCCTCTGGATCCCATATTTTAAACAGTGATCCTAGTTCCAGTTTTCCCACAAAGGAAAATATCCCCTCCACAACCACCTGTCAAGTTCCCTCAGGATCTTATATGTTTCAATCAAGTTATGAAAGAATGGCATTTTAAAAAAGAAAATCTGTCTTTCTATTTTCTTTTTTTCCCTAATTTACCTGTTTTCAACTTGTTATTACTGTCTGCATTGATCCCAGGTTGAAATTTGGTTAAATCGGCTGTTAGAGCGAATGTGTGCCACATTGCGTCACGAAATCGCCGAGGCTGTAATAGCCTATGAAGAAAAGCCTCGAGAGCAATGGATATTTGAATACCCTGCACAGGTACTGTTCAGAAAAAATGTTATATGTTCTATGGGCTGAATTTTATGGTCCGGTCACAGAGGGATTAGTGATGAAAATGCAGCAAGCAGTTCATAAGCCCATGGACTTTGGCAGAAGTGGAAAATCCCACTGATGGAAAATTAGTTTATTGTTTCTAGGAATGTAGTAGCAATTATTGAGATTCCTAGGAAAGGAATTATATTTGCCATATGGAAATAGCCCTTGGAGTAAGCTGTAGATCAGAACAAACCACATCAGGACAAATCAGGTTGAGAGTCAACCATATTGCTGTGGTTCTGGAGTCACATGTAGGCTAGACCAAGTAAGGATGGCAGATTTCTTTCCATAAAGGATAATAGTGAACCAGATGGGTTTTTCTGACAACCAACAATGGTTTCATAGTCTAAATTTCAGATATTTTTTATTGAATTCAAATTCTACCAAATTCCACAGTAGGTTTGGAACTTGGGTTCCCAGAACATTAGCTGAGTTTCTGGATTAAAAATGCAGCAATAATGTCATGAGGCCATCACCTCCCCTGTGTGGCATGAGGGCACACCAAATTTGAAATTAACTGTAAGAAAGAACTCCTCATTTTTGAAAAATGATTGAATGGATTTCCTTCATGTTTGGCTGCATCATTAATTGTGTTGCTAAACCCACTCCAGCTTAAGTAGTTCACAGTATTTAGCAGTGAGCATAGAGATTTAACCACTGCAGAAGTGTCTGACTCATTGATTACTGCACGTTAGAAGAGATTTATAGTATGGGCGTGTTTCAAATGGATATTGTTTAGGTGCAGTCATCTATTGAGGCAATATAGTGGCACAAACAAATCAAATTGAAAATGAAACAAATTTGTGTATCTCAGACCAACCATAGTGTAGAGCATTATCAATACGCTTGTCCATGAAAACTGGCACAACCTTAGGTCTAATACACTCTTGGAAAAATTTTGTAGATAGTTTACTAGCTTACCTATTCTGGGCTTACCTGTGAGTTGAACTGTATTATTGATATACTGAATTTGGACTTTGGTGTACCTCTATCTCAGGTATACAATTATTAATACAGAATAATAATACAATTAGTAATACAGAACTTGAATTTTGCTGAAAAGCACTGCATGTTGTCAAAGCCCTCATCAGGACAATTCACAAGAATACCAAACTGTAAAGGGAATAACCATTTATATTGCACTAGAAGAAGATGTTGACTGCTCACATCTCACAAACATCTTTGTTGGGTTCCACAAGAAACGCATCTTCGAATGAAATGACACCTAACTTCCAATCCCTTGTATTTTTCTGATATGTGCTGAGACCTTTGCTATATTTGAAACTGCAGCGACATGTAAGAATTTCCTTGCACAACTTAAGTGGTTCTTCCTGCACTCAAATTCACCTTTAAAATGGATCAGTAAAATGGGCTCCCTGTCCTTGTTATGCTATTTGAGAAATCTGTCCGTAGTTCTCTGCTTACCATCTACTACAAAGCCTACCTTTGCTGGTCATTATACATGTTCAGATTCCTACAATTCTATATTCTGTAAGATTGGTCTTATCTGTTGCTGTTTACATATCTCCTAATCTATTTGCTCACTGTGCCAACTTCATACTGAAATAAAGGACATTAAAGTCATCCTGTGAAATAATGGAAACCCCAATCAGATTGCTATTTACTATATATGGGAAAATTTCATAATTGGATCTAAGGTGGCCACTTTCAGTCCTGAAAAATACCCAGTCTACCTCATATAGCGTGTCTCAAAAATCTTCACAATAGGTGAAGATAGCCATTTTGTGCTGCTGCTACATAGTAGCAACACAAGTGATATTTGACATTAACAGAATGCTGCTGTGAAGCCAAAAAGATGTCCTACCTGTCACACAGCTGTTGTTTATCCATCGTCATTGACACCATTAGTCATTTTGAGGCTGGTTACGGTGTATCCGAAGATGACTGATCAGGCCAATTTGGGCACGGAATGTCCTGGCACATATTGGTCAGACTTGTGTAGACACTGTAGTTGTTGCACTGGTGGCTGTGGACTTGTGCAGCTCATGCTTAAGTTGTACTTCGTGATATTGAAAGCCTTCGTGGATGAGGCAGTGTCAGATAGGGCCGTTTTGTGCTAATGTTTCCCAGATGGTTGTGTCAATGTCAAGCAACTTCAGAGAGGCTTTGAGTGTGTCTTTGAAACATTTCTTTTGCCCTCCATGCGAGCGTCTTCCAGCAGAGAGTTCCCCAAAAAGGAGCTGCTTGGGTATACGCTCGTCTGACGTATGAATGACATGATCTGCTCACCAGGTCTGTATTCTCACCAGCAGTGTGTGGACTGATGGTAGACTTGCTCTAGAGAGAACTTCAGTGTCTGGTACTTTGTCACGCCATCGGATGTGTAATATTCTGTGAAGATAAGTCATGTGAAAATAACGGAGCGGTCTTGCATGCCTTTGATACACAGTGCACATTTCACAGGCATACAGGAAGGAAATGAGTTTCACGGTGCTGCAGACCTTCAGTTTTGTTGCAGAGCTGATTTCTCGACATTCCCTTACAGTGGAGCGCAATCTACCAAAAGCAGAACTTGCCTTTGCAATTCTGCAGTTAACTTTTGCATCAGTAGTCACTGCTTGGGAGAGGTTGCTGCCAAGATAAATGAACTGGTCCACTGTCTGTAGTTTCTGCCCTTTGATGTGATTATGGGTTCTGTGTACGCTGCATAAGGAGCAGGCTGGTGTATGACTTTGGTCTTTTTAATTTTAATTTTTTGATGATGAGTCCAAAATTGTCACAAGCCATGGAAAATTTGTCCATACTGATTTGCATCTCTGGCTCTGAGCCAGCACCTGACGAAGGCCATAGAGTGAAAACTATTTCTACTTGGAGAAATTATAGAGTCAAAATTTACTATCAAATAAATCTGTTGGATTTAAACTGGTGTTGTCAGACTTCTTACTGTCTGAGCCAGCATACAGGGCGCAGTCATCAGCAAAGACGAAATCTCTCAGAATAATCTCTTTCACTTTGATAATAACTTAAAGTCTCCTCAGGTTGAAGAGCTTCCCATCCATTCTGTACTTGAGGCTGATTCCAGCGACGCTGTCCTGGAAGGCGTCATTCAGCATGGCAGTAAACATCATGCTGAATAGTGTGGGTGCGAGCACACAGCCCTGTTTGACACCACTGGTGAGTGGGAATGCCTCAGAGAATTCTCCACCATCCAGTACTCTGGCCATCATGCCATCATGGAACTGGAGTAATATCTGAATGAATTTGAGGGGGTTGTCAGCTGGCAGTGTCAAAGGCTTTCACGAGGTCAACAAAGGTTGTGTAGAGCTCGCGATCCTGCATGAATTTTTTCATGAATTTTTCATGAAACCGTTTCAAGTTGTTTCTGTCAGCCTATCCCTGTATTTCATCTGCCTTGGTACTCAGTGAGGTATCCTACATTTTATGCAGTTTATCCTGCCAGCACTGGTAAAAGCATTTTTCTTGGCAGCTGATGAGGGGTCGTTCTGACAGGCCCAATGAAGATGGTACTTTTCAACAAACAGAGCTGTATCTCTTCATCATTTTCATCGAACCAGTCATGCTGCTTGTGGGTAGAGGGCCTGAGCGTCTTCAGTGCAGATGTATGGACAGCATCCCTGAAGCATTCCCAGTCATCCTCAGCGCTGCCTGCGATGTATAGGTCAGCAAGCTTGATTTCTAAGTCTTCAGCCAGTACTGAAGCTATGCTGGCGTTCTTTAGCTTGGCTGCATTGATTCTTTTCATAATCTTGCTTCCTTGTGGTCACCTCTTGGGTCTGGTGCAGACCCTCATTTTGGAGACAATGAGCCTGTGATATGTCCAGCAGTCAGCGCCACATGTGGCCTTGGTCACTCTGACATTCTGCCTATCTTTTTTCCTGACAATGACATTGTTGATAAGATGCCAATGCTTAGAGTGGGGCGTGCATCCAGGAGGTCTTGGTATGGATAGGCAGACAGAAGGTTATGTTGATGAGGAGGTCCTGTGCTGCACAGGTCTTCAGTAAAAGTAGGCCATTACTGTTTCACTTGCCTACTCCATGTCTCCCAATGACTCCATGCCAGATTGCCGAGTCACACCCTACTCTTCCATTGAAATTGTCAAATAAGATCAGCTTGTCGGTATTGCTCACTACTGATAGAAGGGCATCTAATTCTTCATAGAATTGTCTTTCATGTCATCCAGGTTGTTCATTGTGGGGGCATAGGCGCTGATCAGGGTGGCTTGACTTCTGTTCTGTAGCAGAAACTGTAATGTCATAAGCCAGTCGTTCACATCCTTGGGTAGACTATCAAGTTTAGGAACAAGGTGACTCCAGATGGCGAATCCAATTCCAGCATCACGATGCTCATCACTGCTGCAACTGTTCCAGAAAAAAGTGTATCCACTTCCAGTTTCAGCCAACTGACTGATGTTGGTAAGACGAATTTCACTCAGGGCTGCAATGTCAATGTTGTATCTTGTAAGCTGTCTGGCAACTAAGGCTGTTCTCTCTGGTCTGTCTGCTGTAGAGTTGTCCAAAAGTGTGCGCACGTTCCAAGTGCCGACAGTGAGCAGTGTCACCTTGTGTTTTATTTTGTTTGTTCGACTGCAAGATGGGATCTCCGCCAGCTGCAGTAAACTGGCCAGGTTGTAGTGAAGCAGGCAATGTTCAGGACATCTTTTCTAGCCCCTTCCTCATTGAATGGAGGTGAGCAGTGTGTTCCTGCTCAATCGCCCAGATAGACACCGAGTTCCACTGCTGCTTCGGTCAGAGTAAAATGACCATTAGACCTGAGCCGCCTGCATACAGATCCGTGACTACAGCTCCCAGTGTATCCACACCTGCTGCTTCGTCACTCACCCATCGCCACAGGATTTCAAGGGTTGAACAGAACACTGATGATTATGTGTCAAAACTAGCGCTTGATTTGGATTAAAGTGAGGGAGAGTTGCACAGCGTCAGCCTCACTCTCTCTTCCCAATTCCTATCTAGATCCATTAGCAAGATAAGAGTCAAGATGACTGGAGGTGGGACGAGGCACAGTGGATGACCAGAATGCCTTCTGTGTCTTGTCCTACTCTTCGTGTTTCATGATGCTTGCAGAGAACACCTTCTTGACCATTGGACCTTCCAGTGGTCTCTTCCACTCAATCCGCCGGACTCAGTCTTCACATGCTGGGATAGACATCTTCCTATCTCACTGAGGGTTGAGACTCGTCAGCTACCCTCACCTGGTTTAGCCAGCTTGTTGAGGCTGTTGCCCAGGGTGTGGCCACTGTCGCATGCAAACAGCAATGGGGAGCCACAGGTGAGAGCTGAGTGCCAGATGGGGACAAAGGATGGACAAACTGTCCTGAAAGGATGCGACATGTTCCCCCACCAAAGGTATTACCCTTCCCTGACACCCCATTCACGCCCAACCTGTCACACAAATGATTATGTGTATCTTAATTTCAGTACCAGCTCGAATCTAGATAAATACATTGTAAGGGTTGGCACGATGGCACAGTGATTAGCACTGCTGCCTCAAAAGGCTAGGGGCCCAGGTTTGATTCAAACCTTGGATGACCATTTGTGTGGAATTTGCACATTCTTCAAATGTCTGCATGGGTTTCCTCTGGGTTCTTTAGTTTGTTCCTATACTCTAAAGATGTGCAGGTTAGCTGGATTTGCCATGGTAAATGTGCATGTTTACAAGGATAGGACTTAGACAGTCAATACAGACTGGATGAACTGAATGGCCTCCATCTGCACTCTAGGGATTCTATGATTCTATAATTGATTGATAAGTCCCAATGCCTAACAGATTATATTAAACAACATGTTTCTTTGGTTGTTTGCAACAGACAAAGTACTGACTCTACCCAACCAAGCTATGCTTACAAAACTGAAAACCTTGTGCCTAACATTAGATTTAATTCTGTTTTTATTCCAGTTCAATCAAATCAAGTCCAATTCAGAGTCTCAACAAGTTGAAACATTCCTGATCCAAGTTGACAAGACACCTCCTGTCTTGGGCTTGATCTACATGATCCAAGCTGATTGGAGTGGACATAGCTGCTCCTCCAAGGCTTAATCTTATTTGCATCTTAGCCCAAAAGGCCAAGATGCCGCTTTTAAAAACTGTTTCAAATGAAACTAAAATGTAACCTAATGACTTCAACAAGCACAGCATGTCAACACTACACTTGATCTTAGCCAACTGTGATTGGACAATATTTGGCAAATGACTTTGAATGTGCTAAGAATTACACTGACAAAAAAATTTAAGATTATCAGTCAGGCTCGCAGTGTCACACATTTACGCAGGCTAGAAACTACATGTATTCATGCACAAAACCCTGCCTTTGGCAGATTAAAGGAGCATGTACATACATTGAGCCTTTTCCACCTTAAAGAAAAATGTGATTGCCTTTCCTTGGTTCATTTCCCAGGGCAATGCCCTCACCAATCAAAGTAAACTGACTGATTTGAATTTCAATAAAACTTAACAGTTAATTGTCAGTTGTTAGTGAATTGGTGCATTCTCCACAGCAACAATCAGAATCCATTTGTCAATCAATCAGCACTCTCTCCTCATGCAGCATAAATCGTTGTTCCCTTTACAATTTGGTATTCTTGTTAATTGTCCTGATGAATATAAGATGAATAGCTAGGATGCAACTAAATTAATATGAAAAATCTCTTCTAAGGCATTTTATATGCCAGTGAATGTTGAAGAAACAGGAGTGGTAAAAGAACAACATGGGTCAATTAATAAAGCCAATGACACTTTGATGGATAATAAGGGAATAATGGCCTTATTTAGTACAAACTTTGGTATTCATTTTAACACTGGAGAAAGAAAATGTAATATCAGTAGAACAAGGGAGTCTAAAGATAAACCAAAGGAAACTACTTGATAGATTTTACATAAGTAAGAAAAAGCAATGCAAAAAGTAATGCGCTATAAAATAAAATTCTAGGACCCTTTGATTTCCACCTCAACATATTAGCGAACCAGGTCAGGAAATCAATCCCAGAAGGTTTTACATTACAGTTTCACCAATGGGAGGCAGTCTTTTTTTTGTCGTTGAGATTGCATTGGAGTCCTAATTGCAAGGTAGAACCTCAATTTACATGTCATTTATGAGGCTCCAAACTGCCTACAGTGAAAGGCTTATCTCCCTAGAAAGCACATTTTGTTAAAATAGTAACATTTGCAAACTGTAGTTGCTAGCAATTACACCTTATTAATTTACACCCTTTGCGTACCTTATTCTTACCTAGCAATGCAGTCCCTCATTATATCCTGTAACTTATTGTTTTTATACAATTACTAACGTAAATGCTTATACATACCTTTAATGTTCATTTTGTTGCTAAATTTATTTTAGGTTGCTCTGACTGGTACACAGATCATTTGGAATGGAGAAGTTAGTGGTACATTTGCAAAGCTGGAAGAAGGTTATGAAAATGCCATGAAGGATTACCTGAAAAAACAGGTCTGCTAACTTTGAAGACTACTTTTCTTTTTTGAGTATTACCAATGAGCTGTTGACATTGTCTTCAGCTGGAGGATTGAGAGCAAAGTTAGTATTTATTGTTATTGGGACTAACAAATGCTGAAGCACTGTTGTCGATAATTCATCTTTCCCTTCATTTAATGAAACAGTATCAGCTGCATTTTCAGGCAAAATTATTGCAAAATGGCTCAAAGAGTTTTTCTTCCTTGGTTCTTTTGCTTCAGGGCACTGACAGAAGTCACTGGAAGTTAAACACATTGCCTATCTGGAATTGCTGAAAAACAATGCAATTATATTTTGTGCAACCTAGCAGATCGTATTCCAGCCCAGTAATTTACAACATCCAAATTTCTCTTCATTTCCTCTCACTGTTCTCGAAAATGTGGGAATCGACAGCTAAGTGGCAAAAAGATATATAATTTTAAAGATATATAAGCTTAATTTAGAAGTACAGAATTTGAGTATTGCTGAACAGATACATGGTATTTTAGTTTTCCATTTTGCACTTATCAGGTAAGCCAACAAGAAATTTCAGATTATAATGGGGGGAACAACAACTGATGCTGCATGAGAAGAGAGTGCTGATTGAGTCGCAAGTGAATCCTGATTGGTGGAGAGATTACACTGGAAAATGCAGCATGAAGCAATTACTGCCTGGCTTTGGTCAAATTCAAACCAGGCAGGTCAACTGAGGTCACAGCATTAACTTGGGGAATAAATCAGGAAATGATTGTTCCCTCAGTCCTAGTTTAAATGAAGAAGGTGCAAAGTATGCTCATGTTGCCTATGTTGACAAAGAATATGGCCCTGTGTGTGAATTTATAAAGCTTCTGGTATACATAAGCAAACCATATTGTAAGCCCGATTGAAAATTTTAAGTTGGTTTTTAGTGTAATTCTTAGCATATTTGGATTCTTTAACTGTTGGTGTCCAATCTGTAGATTCACATTTAATGTTAGACACTATGGGAGTGATCTTATCATTACACTTCATCTGTTGATGGGCATGGTGAGCCAGTAAGATAGTGAGAGAGCCCAAAAATCAGAGCCATGTCCAATTCCTCATCTCGCAATCTTACCAGCACTGGATATCTGGTGCAATCAGCCTCATGCCCGAAAAGGCTGAATATATTAATTAGATATATTTAAGTGCTCACTGAAGTACAATTCACAAATTGTCTGCGCTCATTTGCCTCTGTGGCATCGCTGGGGAAGGTTCCCATTGGCAAGAACCACATATGGTAACCCATCAATGGGGACCAGATGTGATGGCTTCACCAGGAGAGCAGGGGGCCTTTGAGGGCAACCTGACACTGCCAACCTGGCACACTTAGTGCCTGTCCATACTGGGCATCACTCCTCAGTTTATTGCTGCACAGGTGTTGCTTAATAGCATTGTTGATGACCCCTTCAATCACTTTCTGATGTTTGATAGTAGACTGATGGGGTAGTGTTTGGCTAGGTTGGATTTGTCTTGCTTTTTGTGTACAGGGCATACCTGGGAAATTGTCCATATTGAGGTAGATGCCAGTGTTATATATGTACTGGCAGAAATTGTCTAGAGGAGCAGTAAGTTATGGAGCACAAGCCTATTGCCAGAATGTTGCCAGGGCACATTGCCTTTACAATATCTCGTACCTCCAATTGTATATTGATATCATGTGAAGTGAATTGAATTAGCTGGATATTGACATCTGTGAGGCTGAGAGGGATCATCTTAACTTTTGCACTGCAGATGAGAATATTTGTGAAGCCTCCTCCTCCAGTGAGTTGTTTAATTGTCCATTACCATTCACAATTGGATGTGGCAGGAATGCAGAGTTTGGATCTGATCTGTCGGTTGTAGATCATTTAGCTTTGTCAATCACTTTGTGTTTATGCTCGTTGATATGCACATGGTCCTATTTGATCGCTTCACTAGATGACACCTCATTTGGTAGTGTCTGGGGTGTGACCTTAATATATGATTCCATGACAACGATTATGTCAGGCTGTTGCTTGATTTGTCTGTGAAATAGCTCTTCCAACTTTGGCACTAGCCCCCAGATGTTAATAAGGAATATTTTGCAGGGACAACAGGCTGTTTTTTTTCTTGCCATTATCTTTCCTGATGCCTGAGTCAATCCCAGGTGATCCACCCAGTTTTATTCCCTTTAATTTACGTTGTAGTGAGTGACATAACTGAGTAGCTTTCTAGGCCATTTCAGAGGGCAGTTAAAAGTCAACTACATTGCTGTGGCTCTGGTGTTACATGTAGGCCAGAGTGGTAAGGATGGCAGATTTATTCCCTAAAGGACATTAGTGAAACAAATGGGTTTTTCCGACAATTGACATTTCGAGATTCTTTTATTGAATTCAAGTTCCACCATTGGCTGTGGAGGGATTTGAAGTCGGGTTCCCTATATCATTTGCTGCGTTTCTGGATTAATAGTCTCGTGATAATACCATTTGGCCATCACCTCCTGCTAAAATGCATCGACTATCTTTGCAGCCACTTCTTTTAAAATCCTGGGATACAAGTCATTCTATTCGAGCACTTGTCAGCCTTTAGTTCTAATAGTTTTCCCAGTATCTTTTCCTGAATGATTGTGACTTTTTAGAAGTTCCTCTCTTCTACTGATATTCAGGTACATTTTCCTGTTTCTCATTATTTTTACCTCATTCTTAATCGAGAAACCAATGCTAACTTTTAGTTACTCTTTTCTTCTTTGAATAATTATAGAAACTCTTTCAATTTTTATACTTCCAGTTAATTTCTCTCTTATTCTCATTTCCCCCCCATAATATCTTTAGTCATTCTTTGTTAGTTTATAAGATCTGTCTAATTCTTTTATCTACTATTGATCTTTATAGCATTATGGGTTTTTGCTATCAAGTTGATATTTTAGAATACCTTAGTCATCCTCATTCAGTCTTTTTTTAATGGAATTTAGCTTTGCTGAGTTATGAAACATCTTAAATGTATGTCACTTATTTTCTTCTGTCCTGCCTTATACACTATTCACTTCAACAAACTCAGTCCTCATACTTTTGTAATTGTCTTTATTTAAGTTTAAGACAATAGTCTTAAATGCACACTTCTCACCTCAAACTGAATATGAAATTCTATCATGTTGTAATCATTGTTACGAAGAATTTCTTATATTGTGAAGTTATTAATTAATTCTGCCTCATTGCACATTGTCAGGTAGAAAATAGTCTGCTTCCTGATTATCACTAGAACATACACATATAGGAAATTGCTCCAAATAACTTCTATGAACTCATCTTCCACACTACCTTTACCAATCTAGATAAAATCACCCATGGTTGCTGCAATACCTTTCTTAAAAGCCCTCATTTTTTTCTTTCTGTTTACTTTGTCCTATAGTGCAGCTCTTGTTAGAAGGCTAACAAAGTGCTTCCAAATTAATAACTTCTCTATGCCACTTATCTCAATCCAAACTCATCCTACATCTTGATCTTCTGAACTAAGATCATCACTCACCACTATACTTAAAGTCATCCGTAAATAGAGTTCTCCTTGACCTTTTCCTAGCTTCCCATACTTCTGAAATGCCAAATACGTTTGATCACCATGCAATCACTTGTTTAATTGACCACCAGATCATATATGGTTATTTGTGCTATAAATATACCTATTTTGTTTCAAATGATGTGTGCATTCAGATACAGAATCTTCAATTCTGTTTTTAACCAGTTTTGCAAACCCTGACTGATAATTACAGGTCAATGAGCCTTACATCAGTAGTAGGGAAATTATTGGAGAGGATTCTTCGAGACAGGATTTATTCACACTTAGAAGTAAGTGGACATATTGGTGAGCGGCAACATGGTTTTATGAAGGGGAAGTTGTGTCTCATGAACTTGATCAAGCTTTTCGAGGAAGTGATGAAGATGATTGATTAGGGTAGGACAGTGGATATTGTCTAAATGAACTTCAGTAAGGCCTTTGACAAGATCCCTCATGGCAGACTAGTGCAGAAGGTGAAGTCGCATGGGATCAGAGGTGAGCTGGCAAGGTGGATACAAAACTGACTCGATCAAAGAAGAACTCAGTAAGAATTTAGCAACACCAATTTTAAATCCAACCGATTTATTTGATAGTAAATCTGCGAGCTTTCGACACTCTTGTGCCTTCGTCAGGCAAATGCAGTGTTCTGGTCTGCAATCGCACACATATCAACACAGACAGTCACAGATTGCTGATTAGAATGCGAATCCTTACATCTAACCTGCTATTCAAGTGTTAAAGTGGCTAACAATGTGTGTGAAGGGAATCCTGAGCATTGGTTAGAGAATTGTGTATTTTCTCCAGACAGCACAGTAAGTGAGGTTTTTTGCTAACCCAGGCAAGTTACGGGGGTTACAGATAGTGTGACATGAACCCAAGATCCCTGTTGAGACTGTCCTCATGTTTGCAGAACTTGACTATCAGTCTCTGCTCAGCGACTCTGCGCTGTCATGTGTCATGAAGGCTCCTTTGGAGAATGCTTACCCGAAAGTACCCTTCCTGTGGGCGAACACTTCAGCAGTCATGGGCATTCGGCCTCCGACCTGCGGGTAAATGTTCTTCAAGGGGGCCTTCATGACACACGACAGCGCAGAGTCACTGAGCAGAGACTGATAGCCAAGTTCTGCACACGAGGACGGTCTTAATAGGGATCTTGGCTTCATGTCACACTATCTGTAACCCCCGTAACTTGCCTGGGTTAGCAAAAAACCTCACTTACTGTGCTGTCTGGAGAAAATACACAATTCTCTAACCAATGCTCAGGATTCCCTTCACACACATTGTTAGCCACTTTAACACTTGAATAGCAGGTTAGATGTAAGGATTCGCATTCTAATCAGCAATCTCTGACTGTCTGTGTTGATGTGTGCGATTGCAGACCAGAACACTGCATTTGCCTGACGAAGACACAAGAGTGTTGAAAGCTCGCAGATTTACTATCAAATAAATCGGTTGGATTTAAAATTGGTGTTGCTAAATTCTTACTGAGTTCTTACTACCCCAGTCCAATGCCGGCATCTCTACATCGATCAAAGAAGACAGAGGGTAGCAGTGGAAGGGTGTGTTTCTGAGTAGAAGATTGTGACAAGTGGTGTTCTCAGGGATCAGTGCTGGGACCTTTGCTGTTTGTAATATATATAAATGATTTGGAGGAAAATGTAACTGGTTTGATTAGTAAGTTTGCAGACCACACAAAGATTGGTGGATTTGCAGATAGTGATGAGGACCATCAAAAGATACAGCAGGATATAGATCAGTTGGAGATTTGGGTGGAGAGATGACAGTTGGAATTTAATCTGGACAAATGTGAGATAACGCATTTTGGAAGATCTAATACAGATAAGAAATATACAGTAAATGGCAGAACCCTTAAGAGTGTTGATAGGCAAAGGGATCTGCGTGTACAGATACACAGGTCACTGAAAGTGGCAATGCAGGTGGAGAAGGTGGCCAAGAAGGCATGTGATACGCTTGCCTTCATCGACAAGGGCATTGAGTTAAAAATTGACAAGTCATGTTGCAGCTTTATAAAACATTAGTTAGGCCACACTTGGAATATAGTGTTAAATTCTGATTGCCACTCTACCAGAAGGATGTGGAGGCTTTGGAAAGGGTACATAAAAGATTTTACTGGGCTGTTGCCAGGTATGGAGGGCAATAGCTACGAGGAGAGGTTGGAGAAACTTGGTTTGTTTTCATTGGAACGATGGAGGTTGAGGGGGGACCTGATAGAGTCTACAAGATTATGAGATGCATGGACAGAGTGGATAGTCAGAAGCTTTTTCCCAGGGTGGAAGAGTCAATTATTAAATAGTACTCATCCATGTAAGTGGAGAGTATTTCACCATAAGGTACTCTTGACATTTATCTTATGGATGATGAATAAGCTCTGGGAAGTCAGGAGATTAGTTACTCACTGCACAGTACTCAGCTTTCAATCTGCTCTTTTGGCAGTATTTTATATGATTGGTCCAGTTCAGTTTCCGGTCAATGGAAAACTTGTCCCTTGGATTTGATTGGTGGTCAAGAGATGGTGGTTAGAGTGTCTCCTCTTGTCTAAAGGTATTGCTTGGCACATGTGTGGTGTATACTTTTTTGTCTCTGAACCCTGTGAATGAAAGCAAACATTTTTGCCTGATAGCAAATGTTATTCAGGTCCTGCCAACTGTGGACATGGTCTGCTTCAGTATTTATATATTTGTGAATGTTACTGAATACTGCAATTATTTAGTCTTCCGAAGGAAATATTCGGGACTACTTCAGAAATCAAAGGTTATGAACTTAGCCTAGATCCCAACTTTTACTTTTGATTTTGGCATTAGGATGAGCATAAGGTATTCCACTCCATGTATGATTCCATTCACTCACTAGAAAACTTCTATCAAAACAAATTGTACTTAATAACGTAGTTAAAATATAACAAAAATAATTAGCATAACTTTTGCTAATTAGAATACTTAAACAAGACAAAAGTGTTATTCCTAATAGCTAGCTATCTGTAATGTTCCAATTTAAGAATATCCCTCATTGACATAAATCACTTCTTTAGAACTTGTTACCATACAAAGCAGATGTGCTTACGTGGATACTCGATTTCCAGTTTTTGGACACCTCTGAACAGAGATCCAGACAGTAGTTTCCTGATGAGTAAAGGATAAATCCTTACCTAACAAAACTTCAGGGAAGTAAGCCTGTCAGCTCCCAATCTCCAGATTTCAGAGACAGAAAGGGATATCTCTATCTGCAGCTTCCAAAACAGCAACTTCTCAGAAAAGAGCTTTGTTTTCTGGCAGATTCCAATCTCCAACTTTAGAGAAGAGAAAAGAGAGGCACTGTTCTCTAACAACTTAAGGCAGTATCTGACTTGATTCTTCAGTGTAAGCCTAGCTCCACCCAATCATATGACTGTGCCTGTCATTCAACCTAATCAAGTCTTATTCTGCAAAACCCCAGGGGAACCACTAAAAGGAACAGAACACCACTAGTTCAGATTAAAACAAGTATTCTAGCAATTATACTGCTGCAGTATAAGATGCCAGTTACAAACAAAATGGCACCAATAATAAAACTGCTAAAACAGATCCTGTACTAGAATCATTACTAAAATACATTTCTAAAGGCACAGTATCATCACAGAGGGAAGTCTTGAAGAAACTGAAGAGCTTAGGACACTGTCGGGACGGTGTTAAGAATCAAGCTACCTCATAGTCAGAACCAAATGATGTCACTATTCTGCACAACGACAGGATATGGGTTGAGGATCCTTACAGTTGAATCACTGTGTCATGTAGCCTTGGAGGCAGCTGCCTCCTACAGTTCTGGTTCCTGTATCCCTTCTTGATTATTTTTCTCCTCCATACAATAATTCTAACCTCTATCAAATACATTTTCTTATCTCAGATGTCTTACAGCACTTTATAGCCAATAACATATGCTGTAAAGTAGGAAATAAGTTTTCACTCAGAAAAGTTCCCACAATCAGAAATTAGATCATGACTAGATAATCTGTTTTTAAGTGATAATGATTCAATATATAAAACTATCTTTAATATAATGCCATATGATCTTTATGCATTTATCTGAAGTAGGGACCTGTTTCAATGGCTGACCTGAAAGCTCACCTTCTAGACAGTGTAGCACAACCACAGTACAGAACCAGAGCATCAGCTTGGATTGTGTGCTCAAATCCTTTGAGTAGTAATTGAGCTGACTTATGACTCAGGGACAGAAATACTACCCACTGAATCACAGCTGAAAAAGCCAACCATCTGGCTAAAATGTTCTTAAGTGCAAGCTTAGAGCTTGCTCTTTGATCACACACTCATTGCTGAGAAAAAGATTTTCTCAAAATAGATGTTCACCATTTTTGATCCAAATATTTTTCCATCCATTTTATGAAGGGAGAAAGACTTGGAAAACAGCAATAATTAATGACAAGTGTTGACGCAGCCTTGCTGCATTCTGGAATTTATGAGTTTATATTATGATTATACTTTCTGCCAGCCTTGTTCCTCTATTTATTCACCAATATGCTTGTATGTTACATTAATGATATCCTGACTTCAATTTTTAATTTTTTGTGATAGATCACTCAACTGAATTCACTGATCACGTTATTAATTGGCAACTTAACAGCAGGAGAGAGACAAAAGATCATGACTATTTGTACAATAGAAGTGCATGCTCGGGATGTTGTGAACAAAATGATAACAACTAAGGTAGGAGGCATTGTATTTTTTGGAGTGTTCAAGTTTTTTTTTGACAGAAAAGCAGTAAATATAGGAGTGCACCATGCTATTCAACCGTCTGGAGGACTGCAATCATATCTATAACTGCCAACGTAAGTCATGCATGGTATATTACCTCTCAGGTAATCCTAGGTAAAGAATGAGCTACCAACAACATATTTGTTCCTTCATTAAAGAGAAGTAGAAATGCAAAGTTATGTAGGAGTATTTCCAGAGCTGAAGGCAGCTAAAGGCACGACCACTGATGGTGGAGTGATTAGTAATTAAAATCCAAGAAACTCCCAAAGACCAGAATTAGATGAGTTCCCTCTATCTCAGTGAATTGTGGGACTTGAAGAAATAGGTAGGGGTGAGGATATGGATGGTTTTCAAAATGTGGACGATTTTTTAAAAACCACAATATTGCATTAACAGGAGCTAATTTAGATTTACAAGAGAATTAAGGCCTTTGAGGAAACTAAAAAGAGATTCAATAATGTGAAGTGACTAGAAAAGTTGGAGTTGTTTTCCTTGGAGAAGTGAAAGTTAGAGGAGATTTGATGGACTCATTCAACATCATAAATTGATAGAATAAATAAGGATAAACCATTTCCAGTATCAGAAAAATCAATAACTAGGAAGACAGTTTTGAGATTAACTAGGAGTGATGTAAGGAAATATTTTTATTATGATTTGGAATGCATTGTCTAAAAAGGCATTTGAAGCAGATTCCCAGTATCTTTCAAAAGGAAAATAAATAAATATTTGAAGGGAAAATAATTATACGACTTTGGAGAAAGTCCCACTCCCCTGTTCTATCAGACACAGTAAATTGATAGTGCTTCAGTGCAGTATCTTGCTGTGATGGCACACAATTCTTTTCCTGGTGAAGTATGGGTTTATAACTGCTGGAAGAATAGCTTGAAAAAAATTATAAAAATATAAGCTGCAATTCATAAAAATATCAAAATAGAGGCAGAAATTGATAATTCAACTTGCCCAGCTATTCATTAAAATCATGACAGATAGTCCACCTCACCTACTCCTCCTCATGCTATCCTCATATCAATTGATTTCATAGTATCCAAAAACATATATCTTTGGCTTGAATATACTAAACATCTGAGCACCCACAGCCCTTTGAGGCAGAGAATTCCAAAGGCTCACAATTCAACAAGTGAAGAAAATAGTCCAAATGCCTGACCCCTTATTCAGAATCTGTGACTCTCAGTTCTAAACTCTTCAGCCATGGGAAACATCCTATCCTGACAATGTATTAAAAGTTTTATGTATTTCGATTTGATCACCTCCTAATCGTCGAAATCCTAAAGACATAGGTATTGTCCATCCAAAGTCTCATCGGAGAATCTGACCATTGAAGAAATTGAATTAGGGGCCAGAATTTGGCAATTCTTTTTCTTTCAAAGCACTTTTTAACAGTGGCTAGCTTTTTCTGCCATATTTTTAAGCATTTTTTTGGAAGAAAATGGAAGGGGCAAGTCCATCAGCAATTAGTTTGGCACCCCAATGTAAATAAATATGAGAGCACTGCATCTCCCCCTTCCTCATGGAATTCTCCCATTCTCCCACCCTTGACAACATGGAAAAATTCCCCCAATCTAACTCCCCCATGAATCCCACCCAACTGTATTCACATGTACACTTCAGGTAGGGTGAAGTGTGGGTGTTATAATCCAGGTCAGAAACTACAAAGTGCATGTGTGGATGTTATAATCCAGGTCAGAAAATACAAAGTGTACATGAAGATAGCTTAGATCATAAGTTATGCACTTTGAAATTTGGCATGGATAAGCATAAGATGTGATATGATTTTGTAATAACCTTTACCAATTACAAACAAGAAAAATAAACAACCATGTTTATGAATCTTAACAGCTGAACATACTATTTCAAGCAAACAAACCTTACAAATATACACCCATCCCAGGTTTAGCTCAGAATGCTCCCTCTGTAATTTACTCCTTTGGATAGAGATTTGAAACTCTTGAGTTCCTCATCTTGAAGCTCCCAGCACACTCGATCTCTACTCGAGGTAGAGATAGAGCCACTGCTGGCTTTGAGTTTTTAGCCAGCAAAGCACTGACAGCAAAATGTTCATTCCAGAGAGGCAAGAAAGACTGCTTTCAACTAGCCAGCAGAATTTCTAATACCAGGAGAGAGACAAAAACATTTTTCTTACAATCTGGAGCTAACAGCTTCTGTACTAAAATTGAAAGTAATTCTAGATTTCTCTATGAAGAAAAATGTCCGAAGCACCTGACCTGCCAAACAGTCGTAAATCAACAATTCAAACAGGTCATAAACACCAGAGGAGTACATTAGGCCCAAATTAAAACAAACAAAAAGTTGATTAAATGATTCTAACAACAATGAAAGGATATGAGTGTAGACAGAATTCCATTTGCTTTCTTAATTACCTATTGCAGCTGCAAACCAACATTTTTGTGGTTCGTACACCCAGGTCCCTCTGCACATGCTGCAATTTTTTTATCATTTAAATAATTGTCCATTTTGCTGTTATTGCTACCAAGATGGATGACCTCTCATTTACCAACATTGTACTTCATCTACTGAACTCTTGCTCACTCGCTTAAGCTATCTATATCCCTTTGCATGCTTTCAGTGTCCTCTGCTCTATCACTCATCTGAGTGTCTTGGGAACAAAGAACAGTGTAGCACAAGAACAGGCCCTTCACACCTGCGCTGATCACATTTACCTATCTAAACAAACTAGTTGTCTCCCTCTATTCTCCGTTTGTTGATATGCCTATCAAGATAAGTCTTAAATGTGGCTAACATAACTGCCTCAACCACCTCACTTGGCAGTTTTGGTAGGAATAACAACAAAATGGACAATTATTTAAATGGTAAAAAATTGCAATATGTGCAGAGGGACCTAGGTGTCCTTGTGCATGAATCACAAAATGTTGGTTTCCAGGTGCAACAGATAATTTAAAAGGTAAATAGAATTTTGTCTGAGCCCAAGTCCTTTTACATAGGCCCCCTCTGTGTAAAAAAAACTTGCCCCGCACATCTCCACTGAACCTTTCCCCCCTTATCTTAAACTTGTACTCCCTTGTAATTATCATTTCTGCCTTGGGGAAACGGCTTCCAACTGGTCACCCTATATATACTTCACTTAATTTTATAAACTTCTATCAGGTCACCGTCTTTCCAGGGAGAAAAATCACAGTTTATTTAATCCTTCTCAAAGCTAATACCCTCCGTATCAAGCAACATCCTGGTCAACCTTTCCTGCACTCTCTCCAAATCCTCCGTGTCCATCCGGTAATGTGGTGACCAGACTTGGATACAATATTCCAAATGTGGCTGGACTAAGATTTTATACATCTGTATAAAATCATATTTTATCATAAATTTGTATCATAAATTTACCAACTTTTATATTTGATACCCCAACCAATGAAGCGTGCCGTATGCTTTCTTCATCACCTTTTTACACCTATGCTGCCACTTTTAAGGATCTATGAACCTATACTCCCAGATATCTCTCTGTGTCTATGCTCTAGATTGTTCTGCCATTTATTTTATAGCTCCAACCTGAATTGGATCTACCCAAAATGCATCACCTTGTATTTATCCAGATTAAATTCCATCTGCCATTTCTCCACCCAGTTTCAGTCAATCTGTATCCTGCCATATTCTCTGACAATTTTCATCACTAGCCGCAATTCTACCAATCTTAGTATTATCTGCAAACTTGCTGATCAAACCAGCTATGTTTTCTTCCTAGTCATTTATATATATTACAAACAACAGATGTTGCAGCAGTGATCTGTGAGGCACATCCCTAGTCACTGACCGCCAACCAGAAAGATACACATATATCCCCACTTTTTGCTTTCTTAGTTGACCAATCCTCTATCCATACTAATACATTACGCATAATGCCATGTACCTTTATCTGAAGCAGCAGCCTTTTGTATGTCACCTTGTGGAATGCCTTCTGGAAATCCAGATATTCTGAAAATGCAGACATTCACCATTTCCTCATTATCCACCACACTCTTAATGTCCTCAAAGAATCCCAATAAATTAGTTAACATGACCTTCCTTTTATGAACTTGTCCCATTTCTTCCCAATAGGACAATTTCTATCCAGATGTCTCACTATTTCTTCCTTGATGATAGATTCAAGCATTTTCCCCACTAAAAAAGTAAAGTTAACCAGCCTATAGTTACCTGCATTTTGTCTACTTCCTTTTTTGAACAGTGGCATCGCATTTGCTGTTTTCCAATTTGCTGGAACCGCCCCTGTGTCCAGCGAATTTTAGTAAATTACTACGAGTGTATTTATTATTTCCCTCACCATCACTTTTAGTACCCTGTGATGCATTCCATCAGGGCCAGGGGACTTGTCCACCGCCCCCCCCCCCCCCCCCCCCCCCCCCCCCCACCCCCCATTCCCCCATTATTTAGTTTTCCTAACACTATTTCTTTAGTGATAATTGTTTCTAGGTTCTTACCTACTGTAGCTTTTTTGGCGTATTATTTTTGTCTTCCACTGTGAAGACCAACACAAAATACCTGTTCAATGCCTTTGTCATTTCCTCATTTCCCGTTATTAAATCCTCCTTCTCATCCTCTAAAGGACTAATGTTTATCTTAACCACTCTTTTTATTTATGTGTGGAAACATTTGCTGTCTGGATCCAGGCCATTGTTTAATGAATCAAAATGCACTGCATTCCCCTTTGAAGTGTGGTACAGTTACTCAACTAAATCATTCTGTGTGTAATTTAGCCAATACATTAATTTTCGATCCCATGGTGCATGGCTGCCTTTGAATGGAAGGAGGACTCCTGACTCCAAATTACAATGGTTATGTCTTGCTAATGACAGGTGAACTGTGACAAAACATGATCAGTGAACCTGGAAACAGAAGAAGCACCAGGGCCTATGATTTCCCTCGACGTTTCTTTGTCAGTAAACTTGGATACATTATTTAAGGGCATGGCTGATGGTAAATACTAAGCTGTTTAAATTCCAGAAGGGAAATATAAAACGTCTGCCTCCAAGTTGATGTTTGCAATTTGTGTAGTATAAGGAGAGGATTCAATGATTCTACATTCATTCAAAATCAGGGAAGGAAAATTTAAATTTTCACTCAAACATTTATCCATTTCCTTACCTATCAGTAAATGGAGTAATAACCAATCGAGTAATGTTGCCAAGATATTCATAAGAATATCTGAACTGTGCATCACAAATGTTAGCAAAACAGAAGTCTTAAATAAGACAATGCCTTCACACAATATTAAACCATCTTAATTTGCTTATCTTCAGAATTAACCTTCCCCAATCTGTTCAGCAACATCTTATAGATTTTATGGGCCATAAAAGTCCAGTATTTTTTATCACACAGTGCCTTTAGTTCTCTCTTGGAGTGCCCTCTGATGTTTCTTAGCAGTTGACTTTTCAGTTATGGCTTTGTTAACATGGCTTGCTGGAAGTTGACCAACTGTTCCTTTCATTGTATGAAATCCAAAACAGCTACTTTATGGTTTATAGTATCTTCTTAAATGCATTATTTCCCTTTGATCTCTCATTATCTCACCCAGTTTCTTTAGAACTGCTCTGACCCAGGATTGATTGACTTCATCTCTTTACTTTAGCTCTTAGAATTTAAAAGAAAAGCAAACCCGCTTTAGCCATACTTGTTATATTTTTAAGTAGTTGCAAGTAGCTATACAGTTGATTACATGATTTAATGGTGATTTCATTAGGATGTTGCCCAGCCTTCTGCTTTTAGTTTCAGTTTATATTTCGTAAGTCAAGAGCTCTTACAATAAATATTGTTGTTCTCAGTTTGAATCTACATATGCAAGCCACATCTTGACCTTTTTCTGAAATCCGCAACACCTAATATTATTATGATATTACAAAATTTTACCTATGATGTCTTTCTTTCACTCCCTGCACATCTTATCCTTTGAACTAGAACATCCATTCAAATCTATTCCTGTTCTATAACCACCCTTACTCAATTACCTCAGGTAAATGCCTGTGTGAAGTTTTGCTAGGTCCATTACTATATCAGACTCACAGTTTACATTTGTCTTCCTTGCTCTAATTAACATTCACATACTTTAGTTTAAAAATATGAACAGAAAGTTAGAAATAGAAAAATATTACAATTTTTTGGATTTCTCTGAATAGTTTTTCTTATCATCTGTGCTCGGACCTTTCATCTGAGTTATGGTTTTTAAATACTAAGACCCAAGCACTGATGCTTGTAATACCACTCTAGTTAGAACCTGTTAACCTAAAAATGACCCATTTATTCCTACTTTGTTTCCTGTCTGTTAATTACTTCTCAGCTCATGCTAACATACTATCGTTATTTTGTGTATCAGAGCATAATAAATTGAGATCTTCACTGCAGTTAAAATTATTCATCATGCATTTATTATTTAATGAATTTATTTTTGTAAAGTATAAAGAAAACTGTTCAAATACATTGTTGATTTTTTTTTTACATAGGTAGAGAATGCCCAAGCATTTACTTGGCAATCACAATTAAGACATCGCTGGGATGATGAGAAGCAGCACTGTTTTGCTAACATTTGTGATGCACAGTTTAGATATTCTTATGAATATCTTGGCAACACTCCTCGATTGGTTATTACTCCACTTACTGATAGGTAAGGAAATGGATAAATGTTTAAGTGAAAATTTAAATTTTCCTTCCCTGGTTTTGAATGAACGTAGCATCATTGAATCCCTGCAGTGCAGAAGGAGGCCATTGGCCCATTGAATCTGTACTGACTCTCTGACAGCATCTTACCCAAGTCAACCCCTTAACCCTAAGCATTTGCCGCACTAATCCCCTAAATATCCTTGGACGCTATGGGCAATTTAGCATGGCAAATCCGACTAACCTGTTACTCTGTGGAAGGAAACTGGAACACCCGTGTCTGAACAGAGATCATGTGGCTATGGATTTCTCGTAGCATCATGGTGCCCCATTTATCCACTGCAAAGAATTCCATTCCCTGAAATCAACAATGCCAATCACTTCCTGTGAGTGTGTTCCCAGTTCCCTATAAACCACAGCATCCTTGCCCGCTTTTAGATCTTGGCAGTCTTTGAGGGAGAGCAGAGGCTGGAGGTATGACTCTTCGGGGACATAGGAATAGCCTCCCTGGTGCTTATGGTGTTTGTGTGGAGACTACAAAGTACAGCTGAGATTCGTTGCAATGCCGCTTTTTGTGCTGTGCTGGAACAGATGATTGAACTTCTGAAAATGCAGTTCCAATAACTTTACTGGTCAGAGGGAGCCCTTCAGTATAGCCCTCAGAGGGTTTCACACATCAGTGTGATGTGCCTGTGTTGCAATGGGGTGGGGAGCTGGCAGAGGAGGACATGGAAGATCATTATATCATCTTGGATGAAGTGGACGTAGAGACAGCCAATGAGAGGAGCCGAGAAAAGAGCCCCTTCTGGAGCAGCATTGTGGTTGGTGCTGTTGCCTCAGGGCTAGGGACCTAGATGCAATTCCAGCCTGGGGTCACTGTGTGGAGTTTGTACGTTCTCCCTGTATCTGCATGAATCACCTCCAGGTGCTCAGGTTTCGCCCCACAGACTATATAGTGCAGGTTAAGTTGACTGGCCATGCTGAATCAACCCTACTGTCAAGGGGACTAGCAGGGTAAATGTGAAGAATTACAGGAATAGGGCCTGGGTGGGATTGTAGTCAGTGCAGACTCGATGGGCTGAATGGCTTCCTTCTGCACAATAGGGATTCTATGATTCATGATCTATGATGTGTGAAAAGGCTTCAGGCAAAAGTCAATGATTGAATGGGATGTAGGGCTTGGGCACTCCAAGAGCTTCTCGCTTCAGGGATGACCAGGATTAGGGTGGTCACTGATATTCCCCCATGAGGTTTTTGTTATTTTTTTGGTGATGGTGGCACATTATCTCAGCGATTGTCCCTTTCGTGGCTGGGCACAGACATCCAAGAATCAAATGACTCAGGAGCATGATGATGACTTACAGCGAGGACAGAGCAATGTCTGACTTTTGCCTAATGCAATGCTGCTTGCAAACTTTCAAGGAACAAAGTGATCTCAGGATGCAGAGATGCTGAAGGGCCCATCTCTACTTATACTGCCTCATTCAAGGTTAGATATGCCAATAAGGGTTTACTCTACTGGTACAAGTGGAGCAACTCTCACAAGCCAATGGCATCCTTGAGCTGAAATCAGGAATGCCCAAATGAATGAATTGAGTGCTGGGAGAGACAGGGAAAGGTTGCAGGAGGTGAAGGTAGGGGGTTAGAGAGGTCACATGGGGGAACTTAAACACGGAGGTTGATAGTGAATGTTGCAATGAACTGAGTGTGTGGTGACGCTAGAAGGGTGAATAACGTGACTTATAATACATTACATGCTGCTTACATTAGTGCTTACTTATCATGTATGCTACAATTTCTTTTCCTTCCTAACACTACCCTATCTTCCCAGGACCCACAGCTGAGGTTGAGGTGGCCTGCTGTCTGGCATGCCCTGTTGCTTGAGATGACTTTAAAGGCCATCCTCTTGAGGGCACCAGCCTACTTTCAGGCAACATGGGTGTTCTAGTGCTACCCTCAACAATGTGGGGGGCTAGGTTTACTAGAAGAAGGGAGTCAGATGGGCTAGATATGCCCAGGTTTCCTGGTAGAAGGTCCTGGGGAATGCACCAAATAGATCCCTTCCCTGTAGTTGTCCGGTGTCCCTGGTCACCTCCAAATGATGGAGTGGCAGTTATGGTGAAATCAAGAAGCCACACTTGTTTTGATACTGATACTTATGGATGCCCACAAATACCTGCAGAAAGCAGTTGCTTCCCTGTACCAAGCAACTCATGCCTTCAGCCACTGAGTGCATGAAGCATAGAGTGGACCTCACCATGGAGTATACGTCCTGCACCAATGTCTCCATTGCAGATGCCGCCCTTGCAGTGTTGGCTAGCTTCAGAGTGCTAGCTCCACCTTAGATAGAAGGTGAAGGGACTCCTCCAGTTAGACTTGCAGTCTAAAGGAGGATGCTGACACCCTTTTCTGAAATTCGCGAATCTGCCTTCATAGTTCTAGCAGCTGGAGCATATTTGGAATGAGGGGCATGTCATCAAACCAGGGTTCAGCAGAATCCTGGGCTCCTGCGTCCTTCCATGTGCTAATTCCTGGGCCATCTCTTTCTTCACATGCTGTGAGCCATCAGCTACGAGATGCCCACTAATGAGCGAGCCAGAAGCCTGTCTATTCATTATTCTCACCAAGGTGTGAATATCCACACTGGTGGAAGGTGTGGATGACAACTGTGATGTCTCTTCACGCTTGTCAGATATTTTTCTCAGAGCTGCTCAGGTCATATGTTTCCTGAGGTCAAGAGGATGTGATGGGTTTGTCCACTGATTACCCTGCAAGGAAGTGAGATGGCACTAATGCATGACAAGGGCATGAGGATTGCAAACACATAGCAACCACCATAGCTGGACTTGTTGAGGGTTTTCACTTTCATCTCTTGCCCCCAGTTTGCCCTCAGCATAGATGTGATCCCGCTCCTCTCAGGTAAGCTCAAGGATGGTGCGAGGATCTTTACGTCGGGCATGAGTCCATGTGCCTGTGCCCATCCATGCTGATTGTGGTCAAGCTTGTCTTGCAATGAAACAGATCCTAGAAAGTGCAGAAAGAGGCCATTTGACCCATTGAGTCTGCATTGACAATAATCCCATTCAGGTCCTATCCCTATATCCCCACATATTTATCTGTTAATTCCTCTAACTTATGCTTGTTCAACCAATCTTACCTGCACATCTTTGGACTGTGGGAGAAAATGCACGTAGATATGGGGAGAATATGCAAACTCCAGACAGACAGTGATCTAAGCTGGGAATCGATTAGCACCATGGGGAGGATGCAGGCAGAACACATGCTGGTAATGATTGCCTGGTATGCATGGTTGGGTGTTGAGAGGTGATGAGGAGAGCAGTTACTAGGGGGAATAAGGAGGGGGTGTGGGAGCACAAGTGGTGGGATCCTGTGAGTTGGCTGTAAGTGAGTTCCCTGTTGAGATATGTTGGGTGTTTGAGTGGGTGCATGGTGACAAACAAAAGGGGCGCCTTACTCTGGTGACACGAAGCAGGTCATACATCTTTTTCCTGCTGTGATGTATGTGTGTCTGTTTGGGGTTTGAGGTGAGGACTGTCCTTTTAAGAGAATGGATCAGGTGACCCATGCACTATTAACTCCAGCCATTGTTGGATCCTGTGGACAGTCTTAGATCTGACTGTGATTGAAAGCACACCTTTAATAAACAGCTCAAGTATTGAAGTATTCAAGCATATCTTGTGATTTTTTTATGCTGCTTAGTTCTTAGGCACATACATAATAACTAACGATGAAGCAGTGTCATGGTCTACGTGTTTCACTGGAGTTCCATTCTGGCGAAGGGAGAGGAGATAAAGCATTGCCTGGGGCTTTGAAGAATGGTGTTGCTAAAAGAATCATATCATGGCAACTTATTAAGAATGGGTAGAAGTGTTCTGACCACGTTACTTCAGACTGAACAGTTCATTTGGGGGGGCTAAGGCTTGCTTGGGAGCTGGACAAAAATGTCACAGGAAGCAGGCACTGAGAGGACTTGGATTATGGGCAGCTTTCAACGACAGCAGAAGGACATTTTTTGACCTAGACTCATATGGAAGCAGTCATTGATGGGACTCAGGCTTTGGGCAGCTGCTGGCAATGGTGGGAGGATATTTCGGACCTACACATTGGCAGGAAAATTTCTCATCAACAGAAGAACAAAATAACAGCCAGATTTGGTGTCATCGGGCCTTTTGATGAAAAGGCAGAGCACTATGCTTTGTACAGAGAGCTTCAGCACTTTTCTGGCCACAAATAACATGACTGACAACTGGTCATACTGGTCTTCTTGAGAACCATAAGAAGCATAACCTTCGTGTTCTGAGGAATCTGATACATGATATAGAGATGCCGGCATTGGACTGGGGTGAACACAGTAAGAAGTCTGACAACACCAGGTTTAAGTTCAACTGATTTTATTTGATAGTAAACTCATACAAGCTTTCGGGGCTATCCTCTTCATCAGGTAAATGAGGTGTTCTGGTCTAAACAGTACATATAACAGCACAGACTGTTTGCAGATTACTGATTAGAATGCGAATCTTTACACCTAACCTGCTATTCAATTTTAAAGTGGTTGACAATGTGTGTGGACGGAGCACTGAGCACTGGTTAAAGAGATGTGTGTTGTCTCCAGACAGCACAGTAAGTGAGGTTTTTTGCTAACCCAGGCAAGTCATGGGGATTACAGGTAGTATGACATGAACCCAAGTTGAGACTGTCCTCATGTTTGCAGAACTTGGCTATCAGTCTCTGCTCAGCGACTCTGCGCTGTTGTGTGTCATGAAGGCTCCTTTGGAGAATGCTTACCCGAAAGTCGGAGGTCGAATGCCCATGACTGCTGAAGTGTTTGCCAACAGGAAGAGAGCAGTCTTGCCTGGTGATTGTTGAGTGATGTTCATTCATCTGCTGTCATAGTGATTGCATTGTCTCCCCAATATACCATGCTTCGGGACATCCTTTCTTGCAACGTATTAGGTAGACAACGTTGGCCGAGTTGCAAGAGTATGTACCGTGTATCTGGTGTATGGTATCCTCATGTGTGATGTCATCCATGTCGATGATCCAGCATGTCTTGCAGACGTTGCTGTGGCAGGGTTGTGTGGTATTGTGGTCACTGTTCTCCTAAAGGCTGGGGAGTTTGCTGCAGACAATGGTCTGTTTGAGATTGCGCGGTTGTCTGAAGGCAAGAAGTGGGGGTGTGGGGATGGCCCTGGCGAGATGTTCGTCTTCATCAATGATATGTTGAAGACTCCGGAGAAGATGTTGTAGCTTCTTCGCTCCAGGGAAGTACTGGACAACAAAGGGTACTCTGTCCACCATGTCCCGTATTTGTCTTCTGAGGAGGTTGGTGCGGTTTATCGCTATGGTGCATTGGAATGATCAATGAGTCGAGCACCATATCCTGTTCTCATGAGGGCATCTTTCAGCGTCTGGAGATGTCTGTCACGATTCTCCTCATCTGAGCAAAATCCGTGTATATACGGAGGGCTTGCCTGTAGGGAATGGCCTCTTTAACGTGTTTAGGGTGGAAGCTGGAGAAGTGGAGCATTGCTAGGTTATCTGTCGGCTTGCGGTACAGTGAGGTGCTGAGGTGACCATCCTTGATGGAGATGCATGTGTCCAAGAATGCAACCGATTCTAGAGAATAGTCCATGGTGTGTCTGATGGTGGGATGGAACTTGCTGATATCATTATATAGTTGTTTTAATGATTGTTCACCATGAGTCCAAAGAAAAAAAATGTCATTGATGTATCTAGTGTACAGCCTCTGTTGAAGATCCCGTGTGGTGAACAAATCTTGTTTGAACTTGTGCATGAAGATGTTGGCATATTGAGGTGTGAATTCGGTCCCCATGGCTGTTCAGTGTGTCTGGATGAAAAACTGGTTATTGAAGTTAAAGACATTGTGGTCCAGGATAAAGCAGATGAGTTGTAAAATTGCATCCGGAAACTGGCAGTTGTCGGCATTGAGTACTGAGGCAGTTGCAGCAATGCCATCATTGTGGGAGATGTTGGTGTAGAGCGCCAAGACATCCATTGTGACGTGGAGTGTCCCTAGTTCAACTGCTCCATGTGTGCTGAGTTTCTGTAGGAAGTCCGTAGTGTCACAACAAAAGCTGGGGGTTTTTGTATAATGGGTTTCAGGATGCCCTCAACATAGCCGGAGACATTCTCACACAGGGTCCCATTGCCCGACACGATGTGGCGGCCGGGTGTGTTTGCCTTGTGTATCTTTGGGAGGCTGTAGAGGTCTCCAATGCGGGGAGTACATGGAATGAGAGCCCGGAGGGTGCTCTGAAGGTCTGGATCAAAAGTCTTGATCAGAGTGTTGAGTTGACGAGTGTTTTCTTTGGTTGGATCTGCTGGTAACTGTCTGTAGTGTTTCTCATTGTTCAGTTGTTGGTACACTTCTTTACAGTAATCCATTCTGTTCAGTATGACATTGACCCCTCCTTTGTCTGCTGGTTTGATGACAATGTTGCGGTTGGTCTTGAGAGCGTGGATGGCATTGCGTTGTACTTGGGTGATGTTCGGGACTGTCTTGTGACTGCGGCTGATGAACCTAGTGTTTATGCATCTCCTGATCAAGCCATTCTAATCAGTAATCTGCAAACAGTCTGTGCTGTTATATATGTTGTTTGAGACGAGAACACCTCATTCACCTGACAAAGAGGACAGCCTCGAAAGCTTGTGTGAGTTTACTATCAAATAAATCAGTTGGACTTAAACCTGGTGTTGTTAGACTTCTTACTGAGTCTGATACAACCAGACAAACTGGGTGAGAAGACTTACCAGGAATGGTGAGATGTACCCAAGGTTCATTTCATACCGGTTAATGATTGTTAAACATTTTCAATTGAGACCAACTTGAAAGGGAGTCCATTACACAATTTTTGGCAATTAAGAAAAGAAATGACTGAGCATTGAGAGTTTGGAAATGTACTTCTGAATCTTTTATGGGACTGGCTGGTTTTTGGTTTCAGGTATGAAGACATTTAGCAGAAGTTATTGTCTGAAAAACATCTGTTAGAAATTGAAACTTCAATGGTACTTACTAACCACCAGAGAAGCAGGGCATGTGGTATCAGTGCCCAGGTAGACAAGGTAGCAGAAGCCGTGCAGGATTTGGTGCTGCAAGTAGAATGCTGCTGTCATTCTACTTGGACATGAGAGGCCCGTTGTCACAAATATAAATCGGTGGGTTACATTGCCTGGAATTGCTGGGTGCAACTGAATCCAGAGAAAAGGAAAAAAAAAATCCATGTTCCCAACCATCTGCAGAATAGCGGACAACCCAGAGAAACAAGAACTCAGGCTCAATATTCTCTCTTACAAGGTGAAGCTGATTGTTTCTGTGTTCTCTCTAAACTGGAAGGCAAATAGTGAAAATAGAAGTGGACACAGGATGGCTGTGTCTTTGATTCCTGAAGCAGTAAACTGGAGGAAGTTAAAAGCCCTGCCGTCGAAGACTGCAAAGATCATGTTTCGAACATATACTGAGTTCCCCTTAAGCATTATGTACTGGTGAAGGTACAGTTGAGAGACCAATGTGCAGAATTGCCAATGTAGTGAAAGGCAACTGCCCTGCATTATGAAATTGAACTGGGGCATAGTAAATAAGCTGGCAGACTTGAACACAATATTACTGGATGTTGGAAAAATACAAGGAGTTCTTCAAGGAACCCTTGGAGACATGACGGGTATTAAGGTTAAGTTACAGTAGAAGCCAAAAGCTTGGCCAAGGAGTTTGAAGGCACGTAGGGTAAGGTAGAAGTGGAATTGGAATGGTTGGTTGGTCTGGGGCATTGAAACTATTGACCACCAATGAATGGTCTATCCCAAATGTTCCAGTCATAAAATCAGATGAATTGGTGAGAATCTGATGGGATTTCAAAGTCGCAGTAAACCCAGCCTCTTGTGGGTCTAGTCTCTGTTTCCTCACATAGAGGAGCTGTTCTGTGGTCTGGCAGGAGGAAAGAAATTCTCCAAGATGGACCTATCTCAGGCCTACCTGCATATGGAGTTAGTGAAGGATTCACAACCACCACTAATGATAATCACACAGAAGGGTCTGTTCTACCATAACCAGTTCCCCTTGGCAACACGTCATATCCAGCTCTGTTCCAGAGGCCCATAGACCAAATATTGAGTGAATTGATAGGAGTCCAGTGTTATCTGATTGATATATTGGTTATGAATTTGATAGAGGAGGAGTATTTGAAGAACTTGGGAAATACCTTTAAGGAAGTTGCAGGAGTGCAAAATACAAGTCAAGAGAGACAAATGTGAGTTCTTCAGGGACCCCATTGAATACCTAAGTCATGTAATTGATATCAATGAGTTGCACAAGGCACCCAAGAAAACAGAGGTCACCATTGGAGATCCCAAGACCAGACAATATTGGGGTGATCTTACCAAAAGAATTCTAAGCAGAAAAACAAAAACTGGGAGAATTGCACCAATTATTTGCCATGCATTCTTATACCACTTTAGTGCAAAAAAGAGATGAAGTGTGATTCATGCCAGTAGGAATCTATTCTCTTTGGAAAGCAGGCTGCTCACAGCTAGAGAACATGATTGCCTATGCACAGATATGTTCTGTCTCCCCCACTTGTCCATGCCGCCAGTTTTTACTAGTAAGCTAGTCCCAATTGCTCACATTTGGCTCATTTCCCTTTATACCAATCTTACCCAGCAGCTGCCTAAATGCTTTTTGAAAGACAAAATTGTACTCCCCTCTACATCAACTCATGATGTATCCTAGTAAATCTTTTTTGCACTCTTTCTGGTTTAGTAATATCCTTTCTACTTAGATTTTTAATCAATAAGGGAATCAATAGCATTCTGATGTAGGATCATCCTGACTTCAAACATTGGCTTGTACTCTCTCTCCATAGATGCTGTCGGGCCTGCTGAAATTTTGCCATTATCTTAGGGAATCAAGAGTTATGGGGATAAGGCAAGAAAGTGGAATTGACAATTATGATAAAGATCAGTCAGGATCTCATCAAATAGAGGGGCTGAATTGAATGGCATAATTATGCTCCTACATCTGACAGTCAGTGGTCTGCCATATTAAGGACTTTGCGGTTGACTGTACAGCAGAGATATAATGATATTTGACATTTGATAATGTGCAGCATTATGTCTCTTAGGTGCAGTTCTATGGATAGTGAATTTACATATTATATCTTCTGTAAAATGGCAATTACAGTTGGATTGCCACTGTGACCACTCTTTTGCACTCTGACACATTTCTGTATTTCTGGGCTTGGCTTTTTCAGAAATGCAGACTGTACCATCCACAGAAAAACTCCACTGCTGGGATATAGCATTGGAAAAGACCAGCAATATCCCTTGTTATAGAACTAGTAGCAATAAGGAAAATAGAAATGCCCAATGTGAATGTTATTATTTGGGTGAATCAATGAATATTAATGGAAGGATGAATAAATGAATGGGTCAGTGGGTGAATAGACATTTGGTGAAAATGCGATGGGCCAAATGGCATCTTTCTGCATTGTAATAATTCTTGATTCTATATTTGCTTAGCCTTTCAAAGTCCCCTTGGAAGTGTATTCGCATCTCCTCAAAACTTACATATGCACCCAGTTTTGTGTCACCTGCAAATCTGGAGATATTATCCTTAACCTTCGCATTCAAATCATGATGTACATTGTGAATAGCTGTGGCCCAAGTACTAGTACCCCACCAGTCACAACCTGCCAAACTGAAAATGACCTATTTATTCATATTCTCTATCTTCTGTTCATTAATTTGTTCTTATTCCATGCCAGTATATACCCCAATTCCACATGCTCTAATTTTGTTTACCAACCTCTTGTGTGAAACCTTACTAAAAGTTTCTGAAAATTCAAATATACCACATCTACTGGTTCCCCCTCATTTATTCCGCTAGCTACATCCCCAAAAAATTCCAACGTGTTTGGTAAATATGAATTCCTCTCTATAAATCTTTATTAACTTTGCCCAATCCTGCATTATTTTCTAAGTGTTTTGTATTACATCCTTTTTGAAGATTCTAGCATTTTTCCTATACGCTTCCCTATACAGTCCTGTAGTTCCTTCTTTACTCTCACTCTCTCATTTCTTAAATAGTACCATTACATTTGTCACCTTCCTATTTGCAGGAACCATTCCAGAATCTGTAGAATTTTGAAAGATGACCATTAATGCAACTGTTTTCTCTGTAGCTGTGCCTTTCATTTCTCTTTTTTTTAAACTGATATTAATATCTTGTGATTCCTTATGCTGGCCCCTTGAATCTTGATTATTTCTGGATTGGTTTTAGTATTTTTATTCCATAAAGATTGAAAAAAAAACTTGTTTATTTTCTCTGCCACTTCTTTATTCCTGATTATAAATTTTCCTGTCTCAGCATGTAATGGACCCACAGTGTGAATGTTAGTTTATGAATGAATTGATGAATATTAGTGAAGGGCTGAGTAGAAGAATAAGTGAATGGGTCAGTTGGTGAAGTGGTAGGTGATGAGTTGACAGATTGTTAAGGGCGGCACATGGGTAGAGTGGCAAGTAACTGAGAGATGGATGAGGTTGGTAGGTGGATTGGAATGTAGTTGTTTTGGGAGGAGTATTCAGGTCGAGAGCTAGTCAGATCATTTTGGAGGGTTAGATGCTTGGCAGAGAGGATTATTAAGTCTGCTCAGGGATATTACATTTGCCTAAACTCAGCTTTTTAGTATAAAAACAATGTTCCCATTGTTGTGCAATTCAGTGGGGATTAATCCCACAGGTAGAAGAGACCAGTGCAAACCATATTGTCAGAATACTACGTCAATTTTCAAAACATTTTAGCACTTATAGATGGCTTCTTGTTGAATTTCTTCCATTCAATTAAACTAACTTAATTTTATATGAAACAGTTTACACATTAACCATGAGTGAGATTATTATACGGTCAATTTTTTGTTTGAAACTTGAGATCATACTACTGAATTTTTTTTTGTTCAGGTGTTATATTACATTAACACAATCGTTACATCTGATTATGGGCGGTGCACCAGCAGGTCCTGCGGGAACAGGAAAAACAGAGACAACCAAAGATTTGGGAAGAGCTTTAGGTATAATGGTGTATGTTTTCAACTGCTCAGAACAAATGGATTACAAAGTAAGAAAAATCAGCATATTCTTGCAATTTTATGGACTCAGAAAATGGTAGTAAGGAAGTTGTGTGCCATTTTTCTCTGAATATCTTAGCTTTTACCATTTTCATGTTAGATTTGAGTACACTTTAATTTTCCTTTAATTCATACAAATAGTATCTAATTCCCTTTATAAAGTAATGTATTTATTCTGCTTCAGAAATTGGGACAAAATATTTCAGAACTTTCCTTTTAGTTTTTCTTGTGACTATTATAAATTTAAGACCTATTGGCATTTTCTTTCTGAATAGAGAAAAAAATCATGTTGTTTGCTAGCCATCACAGCTCTAGTGAACAGAAAACTAACATCTCAAGTAACCACAGCTATGCCAGATAACAACCTGGAGAATCTTATTGTGAAATTTCTCCATAGCTTCTATATTGTTCCTATCAAGGAGTGCCAAAACTCTTCACATTAATATAAACTGTAGCCAACCTGACCTTGAGCTAGAGTTTTCTATCCACAGTCAAAGCGCAGTGGCTGGCGGGAAAAGTGATTTTTTCCTCAGTAAGCACAATGGACCGTTTTCACACCAAATTATATACTTATCACCTCATTTTTGATGCAAAAGTGAGAAGCACATCAGATCACGGGAGGGCAGCCTTTAATGTACCTCCCTGTTCTACTGTGACCTCAGCAGTTCTTTTCTCTGGATACCATATGTAAACTATTCCCAGGCCAGGATGGTCTATGGAAGAAATGGAAAATAAGTTCAGTGACATTTGTTTAGCCACCTAATGGACATTGTCAAGGCTGATGAGATGTCCGTACACCAGTGACAGAAGAAGCAGGTCAACCGATGACATTCCTTTGGCTTGAAAGGGAGTGGCTTTTGTAGACAGCACACAGAAAAGCTGTGCAATTTAATGCAAAAAGAGGATAAATGATGTCATCCATTCCCCTGAGTACGTCAGTCATCTCATCGCCCTCAATTCACATTCATTCACAAACCCCTTAGGATTTAGCAAGATGACATTCCACAGGGAACTTACACAGTGCTAATTGTCACCATTGACTGTCTGAAACACATTTTTATATCCCCATCTGCCCTCACCCCACTATGTGCATCACATCCTGATCCTGTCCACTGCTCCACTCACCATACACACAAAGGAAGCAGAATCTGCATCAGTCATGCTCACTATATCGTAACTGTTGTCTTACAAGAAAAGCTCACCCAAAATAGGAGGGACAAGTCCAAGATGGGGTAGAATGGCTGAAAATAAGGCCTTTACTCTATTTGAGGAGTATGCAATTGCACTGGCCAGGAAAGACAGGGATCGTACATATGGCAATGAGGAGATAGGTAGTGCCAAGTGAGGACCTTGTACCAGCTTATCACTCAGACAGCTTGATGTGAGTATGCTCTGCAGACCTCTGTGGTTGCCTTTATTCAACTGTAACGCCATTACATCTGATTCCAGCTTGAACCTCTCAAACTGCGGTGAATTTTATCATGTTATGGTCATAGCCTCCCAAGGATTCCTTCACCTTAAGTTGTCTTATCAAGTCTGCCTCATAATAATACATCGCCAAATTCAGAACTGCCTGCTGTCTAGTTGATCTTCACAAGCTGTTTCACAAAGCCATCTCTTTAACATTCCACGAATTCCTTTTCTTGGGATCTACTACTCACCTGATTTTCCCAGTCCACCTACATATTGAAGTCCCTATGATCACTAATCTTGCCTTTATTATCTCCTGGTATATATTGTGACGTATACTTTAAATTCAGTTAACAAACAACAGGCTTACGTGCTGGTACGCTGGTTGCTAAGTCCTCAAGCCTCCAGAATACTGCTAGAGAAATACATATTTTCTAACCAGTCCAAAACTGCAGTCTCCACAGAGAGAGAGAGAGAGAAGACCTCCTGCAGACACAAGCAGAAAAATGTATGCTTGTCTCCATAAATATAGTACCTTCCATTACCACAAGCCTATCAAATCCTACTCTGAAACCCTAAGGGACAAAAAAAACAAACTGCATTAGCTTAGATTAAAACAAACCCCCTGATACCGAAGATTAATTATGCTTCTGCATTCTCAGCTTGCGGGCTTTCTGGCAGCAGGGTTTACAGTAGATTCCCACTTTCGGGGAGCTAGCGGCCCGACCCCACTGGAGTGAATGGTGGGCAATCGGATCAGGCTGTGGGTGCATGCCCCTTGGCACTTTGGTAGTGCCAACCTGTGCCCTGACACTGCCCAGGGACATCTTGGCACTTCCCATCAGGCCTGGGGCAGTGCAAAGGGTGGGGCCTACAGGGGGTCAGGCCAGATTGGACAATCGGGGGGAATGGGAGCTCCCGCTGCCATGATGCAGTCGGATCAGTAGGGCAGGGAGAGAGACCATCAGGGTGGAGGGATTCAATTGGGTGGGTTGGGGCTGCTGGTGATCGGGGTAGTCAGGTCACGGGTGGACTTGGACATGGTTGGGGAGCCAGCAATGCAAGGTTGCATGGCCAACTAGCAATTCAGAAGTGATTTTGAATCCGAGCCCAATTCAATTGTCATTAGTTTAAATTAATTCTGGTAATGTCCTCAGAGAACTGGGCAGGAATCATAGGGTTAAAAACTTTACATTGAATGCAGATTGGCACAAACCACTTTGGATTTACATTTTAATTTCTTTTGCTGAGTCCAACCAGTTCTTTTGATTTTCAGAGCCCTGAAATATCAAACCAAATTAATCATTTTCAGAAAGTTGAGCAGCTCACAGATTTTGTCAAAGAAAACTGCCGTTTTGCACATTTTTCTCAACTTCACGTATGTTTTCAGGACCATCCAAAAAGGTCACTTTATCTCTGACCCCTTTTTTGCTAACTGGTCTTAGTTTCTCTGCCAGATCATCTAACTCCACCTTCTGTTTCGAAATAGTGTGCTCAAAATTCTTTCCAGAATCTCCAATTTTTGACTTCAGATTATGATTTTCTCCTTTTCTTGTATCTTCAACATGCATTAGGGGATATTCAATTACAACACAATATTTAATGCTGAAACTATTAGAAAGCTCTCCTGCATATTATTCTCTCCCCCAAGGCACTACATTGATTAAGTAAATTGGACAATCTGGAATGTGAAAGTAAAAATAGAGTTTTCTGTTCCAATCACTTCATTTGTTTGTTCTGGATCTTCATCAATATTTTGTGCATGTTTTTTGATAAAGTTATATAGCAGATTGGCTTCTTTGATATAGGATTTGTTATAATTTTGGTTTTCACAATCATTGTGGCAATTATGCTGTTGAAGAAACCATTGTTATTTAGTCAAAAATCAGCTATGTACAGTTCTGTTTCTCTGGGTATCTATGTCTGTGCAAGTTGTATAAATTCATTATCCCAGCAGTTCATTTGGAATGATGGTATAGTTTAATCAAACAATCTTACTTCACATTGTTGTCCTTTTCTTGTGTCCGCAGTAGAAAAATACCTCTGCTTCTCAGTCTCCATGTTAAGATCACATATGACTGATTTACATTTTTTCCTCTCAGACTCAAATGTGAACTGTTGTTGACAGTTCTAAAGTTTATGCTCAGTTACTTTCATGTTACACTCATTTGACTCCACATGTCACAAAGGGTATTAAGGATGCTGGTTTTATTACTGTCTGAGGTTTTCTTATTACCTGACGTGTGATATGTACGACAAAATTCTACTACATCTTCATGTAATCCAGGTCAATTAAATTGTTTTTATGTTTTGGCCTGAGTTTCCCTCACTTCTAAATTACCTCTACTGGAACATCATGTGCTAAACGTTCATTTTTTAACCCACTGATAATACAACCTGATGAACTTCTGTCCATTTTGCATCTGCCTGAATCTATAAGGTTTATATATATATAAACCTTATATATACATATAAACCTGCCTGAATATATAAGGTTTCAACTTTCTCATTAAGACATAATTTTGAATGTAATAATACTCTAACCGTTATACACTCAAGATCTTCTGTGTATGTTTTCTGATGCAACTGCTTGATTTCTGCAGTTTTGTTTTGTAATTCTGCTAACTTTCATGAACTGAAAATATTCATTTCATTCTCCACCTGTTCTTATTCTTTATTGACCATCTAGTCAAAGTTCGTTTCTGATAACTGAATCTCAGTTTCCTCATCTTTACTTCTTCGTTTCTCCTCCTCCTGTCTCAAACTATGGCTTTGTGATCTAGTTACTGCACAGTCAGGAAATATCCCAGAATGTGCTTATTGAAATTTGCAACATTATTGATGCCCTATTCTTAATATCAAATCTATGCAAGAAACATTGTTCATGTGGTGTGCTGCTTGATCTATTCTTCATTCTTGTCTGTTCGACCGTCTTATGTGCGTTATTATAAAGCAAAGATCTCATTTTCATTGAGGCATGTGTAAACGCATGGAGAAGGGTAATAGATCCTCACACTGTTTATCCACTGTCATTTGGCTTGATTTCCTATGGATATTACTCAGAGATTGTGTGTTACCCTGCCTGCCTTGTGCGTTTCCGGTTCTTACAATGCTTAATTGCTAAGCTAAGCAATAATGTGAACACAATCCCACATTAAGTGTTGGATCACTGATTGTCAAAGGCACTCCGTTTTGCTGGCACTCAAGCCTCCAACCTTTCCAACTTTGCAGTTGTCTGCATTGTACATTGTGCCATCTTTCTGCAGGGTTTTGTGGCTGCTACATAGGCATAATCAGCCATATCTTTTGTTGATGTTTTGTTGCTGAAGAACCAACTCTATTGTGGCCAGTCCTTGAAGGGGCCAGGGATCTGCAAGTTGCCAAGCCACAATAATTGTGACAGCTTTTTGGGTATCTCACACAGAGTAAGAATTCTCACAACACCAGGTTAAAGTCCAACAGGTTTATTTGATACCAAAAGCCACTAGCTTTCGAAGTGCTACTCCTTCGCCAGGTAAGTGGGAGTTCTGTTCACACACAGGGCATATAAAGATGCGAACTCAATTTATAAAATAATGGTTGTAATGCGAGTCTTTACAGATAATCAAGTCTTAAAGATACAGACACTGTGAGTGGAGAGAGCATTAAGCACAGGTTAAAGAGATGAGTATTGTCTCCAGACAGAAATTTTGCAAACCCAGACAAGTTGTGGGGGTTACAGATAGTGTGACATGAACCCACCATCCAGTTGAGGCCATCCTACTGTCTGGAACTTGGCTGTCAGTCTCTGCTCAGCGACTCTGTGTTGCCTTGTGTCATGAAGGCCGCCTTGGAGAACACTTACCCAAAGATCAAAGGCCGAATGCCCATGACTGCTGAAGTGTTCCTCAAAAGGAAGAAAACATTCTTGCCTGGTGATTGTCAAACAATGTTCATTCGTCCATTGTCGTAGCGTCTGCATGGTTTCCCCAGTGTACCATGCCTCGGATATCCTTTCCTGCAGCATATCAGGTAGACAATGTTGGCCAAGTTGCAAGAGTATGTACTGTGTACCTGGTGGATGGTGTTCTCATGTGGGATGATGGCATCCATGTCAATGATCTGGCATGTCTTGCAGAGGTTGCTGTGACAGCGTTGTATGGTATTGTGGTCACTGTTCTCCTGAAGGCTAGGTAGTTTGCTGCAGACAACTTCTGTTTGAAGTTGTGCAGTTGTTTGAAGGCAAGAAGTTGGGGTGCAGGGACGGCCTTGGCAAGATGTTTGTCTTCATCAATGATACGTTGGAGGTGCCAGAGAAGATGTTGTAGCTTCTTTGCTTCGGGGATGTTCTGGATGACGAAGGGTACCACCGAGTCCTGTGTTTTCTTCTGAGGAGGTCAGTGTGTTTTTTGCTGTGGCGCGTCGGAACTGTTGATCGATGAATGGAGTGTCATATCCTGTTCTTATGAGGACATGTAGTGCCATATCCTGTTCTTATGAGGACATCTTCAAACCTTCAGCATGTACTCTTCGTCGTCCAGTACTTGCATAATTTGCTGGTATGTGACAAACCAGCTGAACATTGAGTGAGTGGACTCCTTTCCTGTTTATGTATTGGAGTGGTTTGATAGCCTTCATCTGTGAAAAAACATCAATCGCAGCAAATCATAGGGTTTTGGCCTGCTAGCTCTCTGGTGAACTGCACGTGATTGTGAGTTCAAAGGCTTGGTTCCAGTTAGGGCATTTATTTGACAGTAGAAACCTGGCCAGTACAAGGAACATTTGATGGTACACCTCCACTGCCATCTTGACGTGAGCAGCTGCTAAGTGATTGGTTTGGCGAGGTGCTGGCATCCTTAATTGCTGCGCTGCCATACTGCACTCTGATCTTCCTGAGGTCTAATGTTCACGTAATTATTGGAGATGGCTCAGAAACTTCTCGTACGTGAGCATTTCAGTGCCAAGACTGTGAACTCCTGCTTTAAAGATGGATTGCAGCTTGCCCAGTAGTCCAAGTTGTTTAGACCTCATATCACTGGGGGAAATCAGAACTCTAACAATAAGTAGCTAAAGCAAAGGGCTCATTGCTTCACTCTCTTTGTTTGCTGCATTATCATTGAAAGGCTCGATAAAGTCATAAGATATAGGAGCAAAAGTAGGCCTTTGGTCCATCAAGTCTGCATTGCCATTCAGTGATATCACGACTGATCTGACAATCCTCAACTTCATTTTTCCACTTGATCCTCATAACCTTTGATTCTCTTACTGATTAAAATCTGTATACCTCAACTTTGAACATATTTAATCACCATTGTCTACAGTATTCTGCAGTAAGTAACTCCATAGATTCACTGCCCTCTCAAGAAGAAAATTCTCATTGTCTTTGTCTTAACTGGGTGACCTTTTATCTGAAATTATCTCTCTGGTTCTAGATTCTCCCTCAAGGGGAAACAACCTCTTAGTATCTGTCCTGTCAAGCGCTGAAAATATTGCATATCTCAAAAAGGTTGCCTTTTATTCTTCTAAACTCCAGTGAGTTCAGGCTCAACCTACTCAGCCTCTCCTCATAAGAAAATCCCTCCAAACTCGGGATCAACCTAGTAAAACTTCCCTGAATTACCTGCAATGCCAGTATACGTTCCTTAAGTAATGGGACCAAGATTGTTGTGATCTAACTAGTGTTTTAGCAAGATCATTCTGTTGATAGTTTTAGCAAGATTGCTCTATTTTTATACTCCATTCTCTTTGAGATAAAGGCCATCTGTCCATTTGTCTTCCCTATTACCTGCTGAACTTGTATGTTAGCTTTTTGCGATTTATGTACAAATACTGTCATATCCCACTGTGGCTTAATATTCTGCAGTCTTTCTCCATTTAATTAGCATTCAGCTCCTTTATTCTTCTTACCAAAGTATATGACTTCATATTTACCTACACTATATTCCATCTGCCAGTTTTATGCCCATTCATTTGACCTATGTGTATCCCTCTGTGGATTCTCTTCCACCTGCCTTCCCATCTATTTTTGTATCATTTGCAAAGTTGGCAAACATACATTCACTTACCCCTCCAATTCATTAATATATATTGTAAGTGGTGGCCCCAGCACAGATCCCTGTGACACTCCACTTATTACAGGTTGCCATCCTGCCAATGCCTCTCTTATCCCAAATGTCTGTCTCCTTTCAGTTAGCCAGTCTACTGATGCTAATAAACTACCTCCTACACCATATGCTCTTATCTTTTGTGCGGTACATTGTCAAAAGTTTTTTGAAATCCAAATACACAACATCTACCGGTTCTCCTTTATCTATCCTGTTTGTTACCACCTCAAAGAATTCTAATAAATTGCTCAGGCATGATTTTCCCTTGATGAAGCCATGCACACTCAGTTTGAGTTTATTATGTATCTTTAGATATCCTGCTGTTGCATCCTTAATAATGAATTCTATCTTTTTCCCAATCACAGATGTTAAACTAACTGGCTTACAGTATCTGCTTTATGTTTCCCTCACTTTTGAATCAAGTTGTTACATTGGCAGTTGGGGAAGTGACTTTTCAAGAATTTGAGGATTACGTTGAAGATAACTGTCAGTATGCACCCATTATCCGTACCTACTTTCTTTAGTATCCCAGGTTGTAACCTATCATGTCCTAGCCAGCTCCTAACATGTCTCGTGCATATTGTTCCTCATTAAACAATACACAAATCAGCTGTGTGCCACTTAAATTGGCCCACCAGAGCAGTGCATCAGTCCTCCAAATAACTCTGAGAGACCTTACCAGGAGAGATATTCATCGGAATAATTTTGTGCTGCACCATCTTTTCAGGTTGCAAACTAGTGATGCCAAGCTCTCACAATCAGACCAGCTTCACCCTCCCTTGTATCAGTGCAGTGATCACTACCATTGTTCTTGAGGGTAGCCACAAAATGGAGATGCCGGCATTAGACTGCGGTGGGCACAGTAAAAGTCTCATAATACTAGATTAAAGTACAGCACGTTATTTGAAATCAAAAGCTTTCAAAGTGCTGCTCTTTCATCAGGTGATGAAGGAGCAGTAACCTAAAAGCTTGTGACTTCAAATAAACCTGTTGGACTTTAATCTGCCATTGTGAGACTTCTTAGTGTTCTTTGGGTGCATTATGTAAAGGGTACCCTTCCTCCAAGGAATCTCAAGCCTTCTTTCCCCTCCAAGCTTGATGCCATTTTGTGGAGGATATCCTATGCAACCTCCTTGATGCATTGAGACATGTGCCTCTGGCCCTTTGGCAGATTAGCCATTCCTTCTTTAGCCTTATTGCACAGTGAGATTCTATTCCATCTCCCCACGAAACAAATGACCTTGCAATTTCTTTTAACTACCCGCAGCCTCGTCATTCTGCCATCTTCCAATTCAGGCTCCAGCTTGCTTCTGACCTTCTTAACATGCTCTTCCTCATTGTGTCTCAGAGGATGCTTCCAACCCGCATTCCACTTGTCACGTGATGGAGTTTTTCCTTTGCCAGTTTTCCCTCTTCTTCATGCAATCCTTGCTCTATGAACTTTTCCACAACCTTCTCCCTTTCCCGTGGAAATGTTCCCCGACAACCTCTTCAACAATCTCTATGTTTTGCCCCTTTCGCTTGGAGGTCTTGCACTGCAGCCAGTTCAACAGCAACCTTGCCTGAAATATTCCACTGAGGGTGGTGTAGCACTGCCTGCAAAGCTAGGCTCAGAGTCAAGGACAATGAGTATTCCTGATGAAAGTTAAACAAACAAACCTCAAAGCCATGAATGAAGTGCAGATCATTAGTTGCATATTATCACATTTAGATGTATTCAAATTGCCTTCCTGACAACATTTTGCGTCAGGAGCAAAATTAGAAAATGCTGGAAAATCTCAGCAGATCTGACATCATCCGTGGAGAGTGAATTGAGGTAACATTTTTGAGATTTTAGTGCTATTCTCTCTCCACAGATGCTATCAAACCTGCTGAGATTTTAGAGCATTTTCTGTTTTTGTTTCAAATTTCGTAGTAATTTGCTTTTATTATATCGTATGTCAGGATATGTGCTCTGATACTAAAGGCTAGTAAGAAGTCTCACAACACCAGGTTAAAGTCCAACAGGTTTATTTGGTAGCATAAGCCACAAGCCTTCAGAGCACAGACTGGAGTGGACAATAGGATACTGTTTTCCTACTCATGTAAATCAAATTTAATGATCTCATGATATTTTCCACACTTTATATATTCTAATGTTTATAGGTACTCAAAATATCTCTATAATCAAAGTTTTTCAGATTTCTCATGAAAATGAACTGTGACAAAAACTTTAAAAAGTGAAATGAAAATAATAAACTTTATTTTAAATGCAAACTTCAATTATTTGGAATTATATTGAGATTTTGAATATATTGGACGGGATTCTCCAGCTATGATTGCTTCAAAACTGGAGAAACGCACCCGAGATCAATGGACCTTTTCACGGTCTGCCTCTCTGCCCACTACAATTCTCATGGCGAACAGGAGGGGAGAATTGCAGCCTATGTATTTACACTTCTAATATTTATAGTTTCCTCCTTAATAACAGCACCTGTGTTTTTAAACACTCATAGTACATTAATATTTATAAAGATTGATCTTTTTCCATCATATAGTCTTGTGGGAATATCTACAAGGGACTGGCACAAAGTGGAGCCTGGGGCTGTTTCGATGAATTCAATAGGATCTCTGTAGAAGTTTTGTCAGTGATTGCAGTTCAGGTAATTTAAAGATCTTCAATTTGATTTGATTTATTATTGTCACAAGTTTTAACGTAAGTAAAAAGTATTGTTTCTTGTATGCGATACAGACAAAGCATACTGTTCGTAGAGAAGGAAATGAGAGAGCCATTGTTGAAAACCACTCTTTTATAAAAATTGTTAAGATTTTACAGACTGAGTGGTGGAGAAGGGGCTGGGGTTGGGGCTGATGTTGACAGCGTTGGTAGTGCTTAATCAGTTGCGAATCAGTTGCAGGACAGAGATGCTGTTACTGATTAAATCCCAAGCAGGAAGGTTGAAGCCAAAACATACCCTTAAGTGAATATAGAAGGGCCATTTAGGGGCCATACCTTGCCTAGCACCATTGCATATGAAATGTTGCTGGAGCCATGCCTGGTGGGGGAAAAGGTTCCTTACTGCTTGTGTAGCCCATGTCTAATGGAGAAATCCACTGGAGCTATGGGTCACTCATGAAGATCCCAGTTGACCCTAAATACGAAAACCTCTTCTCCCCTTAACAAAGGCTTGCCCTTGTGGCCCCACTAGTTCCCAAACTTCTCCCTATCTACCTTCACTCCAGGTTCCAGTAACAATACTGCAGCCAGGGCCCCTTGCCATATTGGCATTTGGCACTGCACCTAGTGGCTTTGCCAGTTTTGAGAACAGGACATCTCCTCTGAAGACAATGCCAAACACCTAAGTATCTGATTGGCATTAAAGCAGGTCAGGATTTAGAATGGCAACAAAAGATTGCCATTGGTTTTCCAGCTGTTAAACTGGCCCACCGTTGCTAACATTAAATTCCATCATTAATGTCAGAGGGCTAGAACTTCTTTGAGCCATCCTTTTGATTCTGAAGTGGGTGCAGATGAAGTACATGTTCCAGTTGGGAAGCCTGAGACCAGACAAAAACTGTGGTTCAGGCTGCAGTGGCATTTTTTGGATGGACTATAAATGCCATTCTGTTTTTCATAGACAGCTTGTCCACTTTAAAATGATCAATATTAGCCTGCTTGACTCATTGTGTCAAAGGTGAATTTTGGAGAGAAGAGAGTTGAGCCAGTTGCAGTCAGCAGTAATTCTCAGCGATGGCGTCAAGCTGAAAGAATGCATGTTTCCTTGCATCTTACCTAAAAAGCAAATTTAGCTTTTCAATAGACTGATGTTTAGGCACATCCACATCTGAGAAAAGCACTGAGGTATAGGCTTGACATTAGTATTGCTCCAGGCAGTCCAGTCTCTTTGTGGAGTTGTAAAGTGGACAGCCAATTGAAGATGTACATTTTGTGCATCAACAGAAATATCCTAGAATGACTGCTTCCTTTCTGAGCCCAGAAGCACATCTAGTCTATAAACTTTGTGAAGGTGTACCTTCTATTTTGGCTCTTTTTTTCGACATATAAAGGACAATTCTATGTTTCTCTTCAATCTGGACAGGCTGCCTTCATCAAGTTATGTTTGAAACCGTGTAATAGACAGACCTTAATTTAAAAAAAAACCCTTCTCCCTGAACCTGCTGAAAGGCAGGTTTATTAGATTAGTTTTTTTTAAGAGCACAATAAGTTTTTTTTTAGAATTAATTTCTGCCAGTCAAAATCAAAAATCACCCTCCTCCATAAAAGCCTGAATGGTTTGGCCTAATAGAAGCTTAAATTATATAATTTCTCAGGGATCAAGTTATATGATGCTATGATCCTAGCTAATGTTGTAACTAGATGGGAAAATCTCATAAAGGAACTTTGGCTCGAAAGACTTTTTTTTGTAAAACGTGGAGGAACAAACATGCCGAAAAGATAGAAAAATGGGGATGAGGAGGATGATCAATGGTCAAATGGTGGAATGGATTCGACGGGCCAAATAGCTTAATTCTGCTCTGAAATCTTATGAACAAAGTCACAGGAATGCTAATTAATTTTAACAACAAGAAAGATAGTTTATTAAACATGACCAGTAGGATTATGATACAATACTCCTTTACTCAACCCTTGGCTTAACAAATACTCACAAATTTTATGATTGCAAAGTACATTTTAAGATACAATGGCCTCATCAAAATACAAATTTCCTTTTAAGCACTCAAGATGACTGTGCTCAAAAAGACACACTCTGCTCTAAACCAAAATCAGTGTCTGTGGATTTCCTCTCAGAATCTCCCCAGATTATTGTCACATGAGAATTTACAAATTTCACTTCTAGAAACATGCTTTAAAATCTTCTCCAAAAAATAATTCTTTTCCTCAGTGGTTTGCTCTCCGAAATCCAGTCCAGGTTATCCAAATGACACTGTTAAACAAAGTTCTGCACCATTTTTAACATCTAATCCAGCTCAAGTTTTTTAATAACTTCTCTAAAATTTTGTTGTTTTAACTGTTGTACAAACTGTTCACAATTGCTTTAATTCTAGATTTTCAGACTCTAGTAAAATGACATCAAATGTTTCATTTATTTCTGAAGTCGGCTGCCCCACTTTAAATCTAGTTTCTACAAGTGTCTCTTCAACTTAAAACACTTTGTTACTGTTCCGTGAATTGTTCTGAACATTATCACTGCGTCTGTTATTTTAACTCAAATATTCTTTAACATTCTTTCTGTCCTAATTTCCTGGTTATCTGGATTATAATTTGTTCTTTAGGAAATTTGTATCTTTGCAATTTCCTTAACCTGTCCAGTTTCTTGTGAGAGTTTAAAGATATTCACTTTCCAGTGTCCTGTCAGCATCTGGATTGTATCCAGCTAAAACTAAAACTTGAACAGCTTTTTTCTCCTAAAAGTGCCTCCAATAGCTAAGCAGCACCTGCATACTTCTGCTGCCTATTTTGCTTCATGCTTAGCCCTCTCTAAACACAATAGAATCACAGTTGGATCTTAACCAACTTCAATACATAAAAATATCTTTGCCCAGCATGAATCTAACTATGGGTTTTACCCTTTCAAGAACCAGTATATTAAATTAAACCCATTTAAAACTATGCCTTATTTCTAATGTTTACAAATAAAGATATAAATCCCTTAAAACTACTTTTGTTTTCTAAACACTTGCACCTTTGAAAAGAAGAAATCTTCACAACCATGTAGATTTTTTTACGTTGGTGTCACTTCCACTTTACAAACATATAACCTGACAAATCTCAAACATCATAACTTGTTACGTCATACCAGTACAGTTTTTTACTTCACAATTACATGTGATATTATATAATTATAAAACAAAAGCAATTACTCTAATAGCATCATTAGAATCTATACACGGTAACATTATCATAACTCAAGTCTTGTATTTCTTTTTCTTATTTTCATTTTTCAATTTGGAAAATAATGTTTTTGTTTAAGTCTCCAGTGTCATTGCCTAGAAGTGACAAAAATGACATTGTTCCATCCTCAAGTTTACCTTCTAAATTCACATTTGCATTTCAATTGAACACGGTTAAAATGTCATTTTGTGTTTTAACATCTTTTGTCAAAACGTTTTAACTGTTTCAAGAAACTTGTTAAGCTGCTTCTTGGGTTTACTCAGAATGTTTTTGTGTTCTTGCTTCGTTTACTTTTTGAACATTTGTGATCTTGTTAGTTCAAGACAGTTCAAGAAATTAAATAAAGAGAAGTTTCCAGGAAGATTGAAGTAAAAGGAACAAAGAAGAACTGTCATTGGAACAGGGTACTGTCAGTTGAAATTAAAGTCAGATCTGAAGATGCAGACCTGGTGGAGTTAACACATGAAAAGGTTGAAGCAACTATAAAGTATTTGGTGGCTGGGTCCCTATGGACTGTGTCAAAGTTTCCAATCTCCTCACTATTTGAGACAAAGGAATACTGAATCCTGAAGGTTGATCCACCTAAAAACAGCATTGTTTGAAAGAAGATTGTATGGGATTTCTATTTGAAAGTGGAGTTTGAAGATATTCAGGTGTAAACTGAAGTCCAATGAGCTCAGTTGGCTCATAGTATTAAGATCATTTTTTTGGAGTGATTTGAGGAGAAGTCCAGAGATGATTGATTGAGTGGCATCTGCCACTTGGCTTCAGATTGAGGCATTGTCTGACTGCAGTTAGCCTGTTGGGTTATGGAGATTGTGGGCATGATCTTTCTGAACAGCTGTGCTGGTCAGTCTGCATAATAAGCTAGGAAGATGGTGTACAGGGCTTTTGCGTTGAGCATATGCTGAAAACCATCTTCCCAGCACTGTTTTGCTGGCAGGATCAGCTTTGGAAGCCAATTTAAATAGTAATGTCCTGATTTACACAACATTTAACATGCCCAGCACCACTCTTTTCAACCCCATGAACATTTCCGCCCTTGTTGGTCAGACCTCTTGCTGATGAAAATCACTGCTGGTCCCCACCAATGCAGATCAGAGGCGATTGATTTGGGTGGTCAGAGAAATGACTGGACAGTGCCCACAGGCAGTGCCAGCCTGCCAGTGCCCATGGAACATTGTCCACTGGTACCATAGCAGTGCCAAGGGAATGGAGCCTGAGTGGCAAGAATTCTGAGTGGAAGGGGCTATGATGGGGGGGCGGGGGGAGAAATTGAGGGAGCTTTCTTGGGAGGGGGTCTCAAGTGGGGAGCTCTGCAGGGGGGAGGAATGGGGAGCATTTATGGGGAGACTGAACGAAAGTGGAGCATGTGGGGTGATTGACAGTTGAGGAGGTGTGCAATGGGGGAAGTTTGCAGTAGGCTGATTGGGAAAGTGGGGGCTGTGGAGGAGGTCAAGACAGGGAACTCATTGTGAGGGTCTTGATGCCAGTGACCTGTGTTGCCATGGAGAGAGTGGGTGGGGAGAGGGTTACATTGCCACTGATTATGTGGTGGGGTTGGTTTGGGTGGCAGGAGATCTCTTTGTGCACTAGCAGATTGAGACATCTGCATAATAACACCCTGATAATTCTGTAGCTGGCTTCCCCTGTGAGTTTAGGTTTCACAAGAAACTCCCAACTGCCAAAATAATTGACAGTGTGTGGAAAATTACGCAGGATAGTCCACTGAAAAACTGGAATGAAACAGTTGGTTTTTAGACTTTTGTGACACTTGGGCCAAATTTTCCTGTTCTGTCCACCACGGGAATTGGAGCGGCTGAGGGGTGGACTATGGAAAGGTTCATTGATCTCGTAGGATTTTCCAGTTTCAGGACAAATATGACCAGAAAATCCTTAAAATTGTTTTGGGAAGATCGCCCATCCCCTATGTGTTTACTGAAGACATTATAGCATAATGTATATTCTGTAACCTTAAAACCAGTCTACATGCATGAAAATAAATGGAAGCAAAGGAACATCTTATTCTAGTCAAGCTTTTCATGCTCAATAACTTTATTTTGGTGTTGAAAACTTAATGTCAGTCCTGTGACTTTGCGCATGCAACTTTTCTTAATAAAAAGTAAAAATTATGTTTTTTTGAGCCAAAATTTGATTCTGGGACCTTCCTGTCCATTAGCAACACCAATTGGTATCATAACAAAAATGGAGTTCTTGCAGGATTTGAAAACATGGGGAAAGAGTTATTCAATGCTAATTAGTACTAATTTGTTGAGAGATTTTAAAACATAGAAAGCAAGTAACTGGATATTGAATAGTAAAACATGGTCTGGAATTTATTGTTTAGAGGTAGGATCAATGAATTTTTAAAAAAAGAGGAAATGGAAGTCCTGAGGTACAAAAGAATTGGAGTTACTGTGAGTTATATTGTCCAGGTTAGAATCCGAAATTGCATTGATAATTGCTAAGACTTCTTTAAGATTTAACTCTAACTGGTTTATAGGAAGTAACCAAGTGTCGATGAAGTGAATTGACAGAAAATTTGAGTTAGGATTATCTGCAGGGATAAGGAAACTTGATATAATTACAAGCATAGCTAAGCATTTAAAATTGGACAGGCTGCTTGAGAGATCAAATTCTCCAAAAGGTAAGGCAATTGAGTTGGCAAGATTAAAATTCAAAAACAACTAGAAATTTAAAACTTGAAATACAGGGAAAAGAAAATGAGAGAAACTGAGAGTTTTAGCTTGTAAAACCAACAAGTTGTAATAGAGGGACAGGAGCAAGTTGAGGAAGAACATATTTCTAGACAAGAACCTGATGAAGAAATGTTTATACAAGCTTTTTCAAAGTTTGAGGGAAGCATTCTTTATTTCTTTTGAAAAGTTAGATGAACAAATGAATTGCCAAAAGAAATTTGGACATTTATAAAATAATCTGAAAAGTAGGGCTAGTGAGGTATATGCACCTTTGTAAGAGAAGGTACCTGTAGATTATAATATGGTAAAGAAAGCTAAACTTGGTGCATATGATTTGATTCCTGACGCTGACAGACAAAACTTTTGAAATGCTAGAAAGCAGCCTTGACAAGCTTTTAACAAAGTGCAAAGAAAATTACAGCATCGGAACAATTCCTTTGGCCCTCCAAATCTGCACCAACCATGCTGCTCGATTATCCTTCTGGGGACCGTTTCCCTCTAACCCCATTCTATTCATGTATTTGTCAAGACGCCTCTTAAACGTCAGTACCACATCTGCTTCCACTACATCCCGCTGCAATGACTTCCAGCCACCCACTACTCTCCGTGTAAAATATCTACCTCACACATCTCCTTTAAACCTTGCCCCTTGCACCTTAAACCTGTGCTCCCTGGTAATTGACTCTTCTGCTCTGGGAAAAAGTGTCTGATTATCTACTCTGTCTATGTTTCTCATAATCTTGTAGACTTTTATCAGGTTGCCTCTGCCACTCCAGTAAGAACAAACCAAGTTTCTCCAACCTCTCCTCGTAGATAATGCCCTCCATATCAGGCAATTTCCTGGTAAGTGTTTTCCGTACCCTCTCCTCAGCCCCCACATTCTTCTGGTAGTGTGGCAACCAGAATTGTGTCTAAAGTTATTAGTTCTAACTTTGAATAAGAACTATAGTTTCCCTATAGCTAGTAAAGATACAAAGATTTCTCTCAAGGCCTCAGCAATTTCCTCTGTTGCCTCTCTGTCTTCTGGGATATACACCATCAGACTCTGGGGATTTATCTACCTTAATAGAACATAGAACATTACAGCACAGAACAGGCCCTTCGGCCTTCGATGTTGTGCCGACCAAAATAAAAAGCAATGCCCCTCCAAACTAAACCATTCCCTTCTCTTCCATATACTTATCAATTAACCTCTTAAACGCCACCAAACTTGGCGCATCTACAACAGCTGCAGGCAGGGCATTCCACTCCCTAATCACTCTTTGAGTAAAGAACCTACCTCTGATATCCGTCCTATAACTCATACCCCTTAATTTAAAGCTGTGTCCCCTCGTGCTAGCTTTCTCCATCCTAGGAAAAAGGCTATCACTGTCCACCCTATCTAAACCTCTAATCATCTTATATGCTTCAATAAGATCCCCTCTTAGCCGCCTCCTTTCTAACGAAAACAACCTCAAATCCTTCAACCTCTCTTCATAGGACCTGCCCTCCATACCAGGCAACATCCTGGTAAACCTCCTCTGTACCCTCTCCAATGCCTCCACATCTTTCTTATAATGTGGGGACCAGAACTGCACACAATACTCCAAGTGCGGCCGCACTAGAGTTTTGTACAGTTGCAACATGATGCTGCGGCTCCTAAATTCAATCTCCCTACCAATAAAAGCTAAGACTCCATATGCCTTCTTAACAACTTTATCCACTTGACTGCCTACTTTCAGGGATCTATTGACACATACACCAAGATCCTTCTGTTCCTCAACACTATTAAGAGCCCTACCATTAGCCCTATACTCTACACATTTATTGTTCCTGCCAAAGTGCATTACCTCACACTTTTCCACATTAAACTCCATTTGCCACCTCTCGGCCCAGCTCTGCAACTTGTCCAAGTCACTCTGTAAACTATAACACCCCTCTTCACTATCTACCACTCCACCGACTTTAGTGTCATCTGCAAATTTACTGATCCATCCCTCAATACCCTCATCCAGATCATTTATAAAAATTACAAACAGCAGGGGCCCCAAAACAGACCCCTGAGGCACACCACTCGTCACCGAACTCCACGATGAATATCTCCCATCAACCACCGCCCTCTGTCTTCTATCTGCCAGCCTATTCCTAATCCAATTAGCTAAATCACCCTCTATTCCACACATCTGCATTTTCTGTAGAATGTTTCTCAAGAACCCCAATACCATCTCTTTTTTGATCTCAACATGACTTAAGCTATCCTTTCCCAGACTCATCATCCACCAAGTTCTTTTTGGTGAATACTGACGCAAAGTACTCATTTAATACCTCGTCCATTTCCTCTGGCTCCACACATTGATTCCTTGTCCTTGCCAATCTGCTCCCTGGCTACCCTCTTTCCCTTTACAGATGTACAAAAAGCTTTGAGATTTTCCTTAATCCTACTGGCCAATGCTTTATCGTGAACCCTTTTTAGCCTCCTTTTTGCTTAAATTTTTTTTCTACTTTCCTTGTATTCCATACTTGCTTCGTGGATTTCCAGCCTCCTAGCTTTGACAAATGCTTTTTTTTCTCTTTGACTAGGCTCACAATATCTGTTGTTATCCAAGGTTCCCAAAATTCACCGTACTTATCCTTCATCCTGACAGGAATGTACCAGTCCTGAATCCCTATCAACTTGCTTGAAAGACTCCCACATGCCCTTCGTTCATTTGCCTTTGAGCATCCGACCCAATCTACATTCTTCAGTTCCTGCCTAATGTTGTTGTGAGTAGCTTTCCCCCAGTTTAGCACCTTAACCTGAGGACTACGCTTATCTTTATCCATCAGTACCTTAAAGCTTATTGAATTGTGGTCACTCTTCCCAAACTGCTCTCCTATTGAAACTTCAACCAACTGGCCAGGCTCATTCCCCAATACCAGGTCCAGTATGGCCTCTTCCCTAGTTGGACTATCTAATAAAGTTTCAAGAAGCCCTCCTGGATGCATCTTACAAACTCTGCTCCATCCGTCCTTCAGTCAATGTAGAGGAAGTTAAAATCTCTCACCACAACAATCCTGTTACACTTACCTTGGAAAAGCTGCCTACACATAGAACATAGAACACTACAGCACAAACAGGCCCTTCAGCCCACAAGTTGTGCCGAACACATCAAAACCTACCCAGCCATAGACCCATCTATAACCCCCAATCCCATTGGATCCCATATACTCATCCAGAAGTCTTTTAAAAGACCCCAGCGAGTTCGCCTCGACCACCACCGACGGCAGCCGATTCCATTCACTCACCACCCTCTGAGTGAAAAACTTTCCCCTAGCATCCCCTCTGTACTTGCTTCCCTGCACCTTAAATCTGTGCCCTCTCGTCACGACCATTTCAGCCCTGGGAAATAGTCTCTGAGAGTCCACCCTATCTATTCCTCTCAACATCTTGTAAACCTCTATCAGGTCGCCTCTCAACCTTCGTCTCTCCAGGGAGAACAGTCCCAGCTCCCTCAACCTGTCTTCATAAGGCATGCCTCCCAATCCAGGCAACATCCTTGTAAATCTCCTCTGCACCCTTTCAATAGCTTCCACGTCCTTCCTATAGTGAGGCGACCAGAACTGCGCACAGTACTCCAAGTGTGGTCTGACAAGGGTCCTATAAAGCTGCAGCATTACCTCCTGACTCCTGAACTCAATCCCTCGATGAATGAAGGCCAGTACACCGTAAGCTTTCTTAACCACATCCTCCACCTGGGAGGCCGATTTGAGAGTCTTATGGACCCGGACCCCAAGATCCCTCTGCTCTTCCGCACAGCTAAGACTCCTACCTTTGATAGTGTACTCATTCATCCCGTTGGATCTGCCAAAATGGACCGCAACACATTTATCCGCGTTGAAGTCCATCTGCCACTTCTCCGCCCAGTCTTGCATCCTGTTGCTTTTTTAGTTTAGAGGAGGAGGGGGGGTTGGAACTCTACTTGTGTGGAGTATCGGGATTCCACCATTTCCCACACCATCCCAATATTAGTATGAGTTGAAAAAAAACTACACTACCCAAAGTGCCTTTGCAACACTTTGCGGGTTGAAAAGTTTAAAAAGTTTAAAAAACTAGTAAAATTTAGACTTAAAAATCGCTCTACTCACTCACAAGCTCTCCACTCGCAAATCACTGCCTCTCCACAGTGCTCCCAAGGAACAAATCAGAAAATATCTGTTTCTCTATCTCCCACTGGCCTATAGTAAACCCCCAACATGGTGACTACACCTTTCCTTTTCCTGAGCTCTACCCATATTGCCTCGTTGCATAAGCCCTCCGAGGTGTCCTCCTAGAATACACCTGTAATATTCTCCTTAACCAGTAGTGCAACTCCCCCACCCCTTTTACATCTCCTCTATCCCCCTGAAACATATGTATCCTGGAATGTTAAGCTGCCAATCCTATCCTTCCATTAACCAAGTCTCTGTAATGGCAATAGCATAGTTCTCAGTACTAAACTCTAAATTCATCTGCCTTATCTGTTACACCTCTCGCATTGAAACAAATGCATTTCAGTCTAACAGACCCTCTTTAATTAGCAATCCCACCCTGCTTGCTGTTTCTTAGAGTATTACTGGCCCTACTCTCTGGTGCCCCCTCAGCTAATTCACCTTTGCTTTGGCTCCCACTCCTCTGCCAAACTAGTTTAAATCCTGCTGCATGACACTAGCAAATTTGAAGTCAGAATATTTATGCCCTTCCAGTTTAGATGCAACCCGTCCTTCTTGCACAGGTTCCCATCTGGCCCAGAAGAGATCCAAATGGTTCAGATATCTGAAACCTTCCCTCCTACACCAGCTGTTTAGCTATGTGTTGAGCTGCACTATCTTTCTATTTATAGCCTTATTAGCACGTGTATAGGGAGTAATCCTGAGATTACAACCCTAGAGGTATTGCTTTTTAACTTTCTACCTAACTCCCTAAACTGCTACTGCAAGACCTCGTCACTCTTTCTGCCTGTGTTGTTAGTACCAATATGTACCAGAACCTCTGACCATTAAATTCTGGCATTGAAGGTTAAGGTTGCAAAGAACAGCACAGCACAGAAACAGGATCTTCAGCCCATCAAGCCTGTACTAATCACATTGACCTATCTAGACCAATTGCCTATTTCCTCCTGTTCATGTGTCTATCTGGATAAGTCTTGTATATCGCTAATGTGTCTGCCTTAACCACTTCACCTGGCAGTGCACTCCAGGCCCCCACCATCCTCTGTTTAACAAACTTCCCCTGGAATGTCTATTGAATCTTTCCCCCCCTTATCCTGAACTTATGCCCTCTTATAATTGTCATTTCTGCCCTAGGAAAATGCTTCCAATTGTTCACCTTATTTATGCCCTTCATAATTTTATGACCTTTTATCACCCCATAGACTCCATCTTTCCAGGGAGAACACTCCCAGTTTATTCAAACTCTCCTCATTTTTAATACCCTCCATTCTAGATAACATCCTAGTAAAACTTTTCTGTATTCTTTCCAAAGCCTCCACGTCCTTCTGATACTGTGGTGATCAGAATTGGACACAATATTCCAGAAGTGACCTAATCACTGTTTTATATAACTGTAACATAATTTTGCCAACTTTTACAGTCAGTTTTTCAGCTGATGAAGGCAAGCATGCCATCTGCTTTCTTCACCACCTGTGCTGCCACTTTTAACGATCCATGGATCTGTACTCTCAGATCTCTCTATGTGTCTATACCCTGATGGTTCTGATATTCATTTTATAATTCCCTCGTGAATTGGATCTGCCAAAATGCAAAACCTTGCATTTGTCCGCATTAAATGCCACCTGTCATTTCTCTGCTCAATTTTCCAGCCTATCTGTATCTGCTATATTTTCTGACAATCTTCATCAATATCTGCAACTCCAGCAGTCTGAGTATCATCCATAACCTTTCTAATCAGACCAGCTCCATTTTCTTCCAGATCATTTATGTATATTACACACAACAGAAGTCCCAGCACTGATCCCTGCAGAATCTGATTAGTTATAGACATCCATTCCCCTTCCACCAGTACCCTTCTATGGTCAAGTCAGTTCTGAATCTAGTTAGTTCACCCTTGATCCCATGTAAATTAACCTTTTGCACCAGCCTGCATTAGGGATCTTGTTAAATGCTTTACTAAAGTCCATGTAGACAATGTCCATGGTCCTTCCATTTTAATCATTTTTGTCACCTCCTCAAAAAATTCAAGCAAATTAGTAAAACTTGACCTCCCTTAAACAAAACCATGTTGTCTATCACTGATAAGACCATTCAGTTCTAAATGTGTATTGATCCTATCTCTAAGTATCTTCTCCAACAACTGCACTATCATGACGTTGAGTTCACTAGTTTATAATTACTCAGATTATCCTTGCTACCCTTCTTAAATAACGGAACAATATTGGTTATCCTCCAATCCTCTGAGACCTCACTTGTGGCCAATGATGAAATAAAAATTTCTGTTCGAGGCCCAGCAGTTTCTCTCTTGTCTCTCTCAGTAATTTGGGACAGATATCATTTGGCCTTGGGATTCTCCTTAATCCTGCCTACCAAAACCATTTCATGACCTCTTTTTGCCCTCCTAACTTGCTGTTTGAATTATTTTCTACGTTCCCTGTATTCTTCAAGTGCTTCATTTGTTTTTAGTTGCCGAGACCTCATGTATTCATCTTTTTTCTTTTTGACTAGACTCACAATTTCCCTGGTCATCTATAGTTCTCAAATCCTGCTTTTTTTGTCCTTCCTTTTCACATACTAAACCCTTAGAGAGGTGATTATTTTGGAAGAATTTAAAAATTCACTTCCTTTGGCTATTAGAGCTCATGCTGAGGAACAAAAAGTTAAAACTGCTAGACAAGCAGCAGAGCTAGCATTTGACTACAAACTGGTCCATAGAAATAAATATTTTCTGTGTTATCCTATTAAACTTCAAAGTGATAGAACGTGGGAAGCAGAATGGAAAATAAATAGTAAAGAAAGGGAAGGAAATGGTCAAGAAAATTCACCTCAGATCAGAAGGAAAAGTGCTGAGTATGGGTAGTATTTCCATTGTAACAAAGTAGGACATACTTCTGGATACTAAATTGAAGACTAATGGAAAAATAATTATGGAAAATAGAACACCTGAATGAGGATTTTAACTAAAGGATAAACTTGGAAAAGCAAACCTAGCAAAGATGGCCTTGAACTATAGATGACCAGGGAAATTGTGAGTCTAGTCAAAAAGAAAAAAGATGAATACATGAGGTCTCAGCAACTAAAAACAAATGAAGCACTTGAAGAATACAGGGAACATAGAAAATAATTCAAACAGCAAGTTAGGAGGGCAAAAAGAGGTCATGAAATGGCTTTGGTAGGCAGGATTAAGGAGAATCCCAAGGCCAAGATATATTCATCAATATAAATTTGATGAATTTCTTGCATCAGTTGTATTCATGAATTATTCTGGAGAATTGAGCAGGAAAATAAATTTTTGTTAACTCAGAATAATTGGTTGCTTGCAGGATTAGCAGAACTAAAAACTGTTAGAACTTTGTCGTGAAAAGAGTAATCAGGTTTTTGAAATTGGAAACAAAATGGAGAAAATGAAGAAACTTTGACAAGACAGTACTCAATATATGGTCGGACACTAGGAGGCTCTGTGGAACAAGAGACTTTGGTGTGTTTGTCCATAATCTCTGAAAGTCGAAGGACATGTTAGTAAGGTGGTAAAAAAGGCATATGAGACACTTGCCTTTATCAATTGAAACAGAATTTACAGAAGCAGGGAAGTCATGTTGGAGTTGTATAGAACTTTGGTGAGATCACAGCAAGAGTACTGTTTTGGTTGCCACATCATCAGATTGCTCTGGAGTGGGTGCAGGGATTTGCCAGGATGCTGCCTTAAATAGAACATTTAAGTTATGAAGAGAGATTGGGTAGGCTTGGATTATTTTCGTTGGAGCAGAGGGGTGACCTGATCAAAGTGTACAAGATTATGAGAGACATGGACAAGGTAGATAAGGAGCAGCTGTTCTCCTTAGTTGAAGGATCTGCCACGAGTAGTTATAGCTTCACGGTGAGGGACGAATGTTTAGATGGACGTGAGGAAAACCTTTTTACCCAGAGAGTGGTAATAGTTTAGAATGTACTGCCTGAGAGCGTGATGGAGACGGGTTACCTCATGTCCTGGATGAGCACTTGACACATCATAACATTCACAATTGTGAGCCAAGTGCTGGCAGATGGGATAAGATGGGAGTTCAGGTGTTCTAACATGTTGATGTAAACTTGATGGACTGAAGATCCTCTTCTGCTCTGTATAATTCAATGATTCTATAATTCTATGAAAATTAATGGTATGGAGTATCACAGTTCTAAACCTATTCCTGTGATAAAAATTAATTGTTGAATGGTGACCCAGTTGAGCAAAGAATCGATTCAGGTATTGATGTGTCAAAGTTAGTAAGGGACAATAAGAAAATAATTAACGTACCAATAATATTCAGAATTGCAACTTGTTATTCCAGAGGTATTGAAATTGCAATCTATCTAAGTGAATGACCAGAGACACAGATTTTTTATAAAAAACTAATTTACAGGATGCAGGTGTCACAGGCTAGGCTAGCATTTATTGCCCATCATAGTTTACCTTTAAGTGGTGGTAAGCCGCCTCCTTGGACCACTGAAGTCACTGATATAGTCACTGTGCTGTAAGGGAGTGAATTCCAAGATTTTGATCCAGTGACAGTGAAGGAACAGTGATATTCTTCGAAGTCAGGATGGTGAGTGACTTGAGGGGAACCTTCAGTTGGTGGTGGAGTCAGATATTTGCTGTTTTTGTTCTTCTAGATAGTAGTGGTCATGGGTTAGAAGTGGCTATTTAAGGAACCTTGTTGAGTTCTTGCAGTGCATTTGTAGATGGTACATATGGCTGTTACTGTTCATCCTTAGTGGAGCAGTTGCATATCAGTGTTTTTAAGACAAGGATGGACACATTTTTGAACAGTAAAGGAATTAAGAGTTATGGTGAGCAGGGGGGTAAGTGGAGCTGATTCCACAAAAAGATCAGTCATGATCTTATTCAATGGCAGAGCAGGCTGGCGGGCCACATGGCCTACTCCTACTCCTAGTTCGTATGTTCATATGTTCTTATATTTGTGAAAGAGGTTGCAGTCAAGTGGACTTAAGTGCAGTTAAGTTTTGTCCTGGGTATTGTTGGAGCTACCACTCCAGACAAGTGGAGAGTATCCCATTACACTCCTGGCTTGTCCCTTGTAGATGTTAAACAGGCTTTGTCTAGTCATGAGATGAATTATTTGCAGCAAGATTCCCAGCTTTTGACTTGCTCTTTTGCCACTGTATGTATGTAACTCTTTGAATTCAGTTTCTGATTAGTGGTAACCCTCAGGTTGTTGATAGTTGGGTATTCAGTGGTGATAATGCCATTGAATGTCAATGGACCATCATTAGATCCTGTCTTGTTGGAGATGGTCATTGCCAGGCATTTGTGTGATGTGAATATTACTTGCCACTTGTCAATCCAAACCTCAATATTGTCCAGATCTTTCTGCATTTGGACACAGTATCTGAGGAATCATGAATGATGCTGAACATTATGCAATGATCTGTGAACATCCCTACTTCTGATGGGATAAGATGGGAGTTCAGGTGTTCTAACATGTTGATGTAAACTTGATGGCCTGAAGATCCTCTTCTGCTCTGTATAATTCAATGATTCTATAATTCTATGAAAATTAATGGTATGGAGGAATACCATCGTGGAAGGAATGTCATTGATGAAGAAGCTGAAAATGGCTGGGACTAGGACAGTCCTCTGAGGAACTCCAGCAATGACATCCTAGAGCTGAGATGATTGACTTCCAACCACCACAACCATCATCTTTTATGCCAGATATGAATCTAACCTGTGAAAAGTTATTCCCTGATTTCCACTGACTCCAGTTTTGCACATACTCTGTCAAATGCTGACTTGATGTCAAGGGCAGTCACTCACACTTCAGCTCTTTTGTCACTGTTTGAACCAAGACTGTAATGAGGTCAGGAGCTGAGTGACCTGGCAGAATGCAATCTGAGAACCTATAAGCAGGTTATCGCTGAGTAATTGTCATTTGAAAGCACTGTTGATGACATAACTTTGCTGAGATCAAGAGTTGACTGATGGGTGATGGTGCACAAATTGTCTGGGTTGGATTTGTCCTATTTTTGTGTACAGCACATACCTGAGCAATTTTCTACATTGCTGGGTAGATGCCAGTATTGGATCTGTACTGGAACAGCTTTGCTAGTGGCATGGCAAGTTCTCGAGCACAGCTCTTTAGGAGTATTGCTGGAATATTGTTGTAGCCTTTGGTTATCCAATGCCTTTAACTGTTTCTTCATTTCACATGAATCTGTGATTCCTTACCAGTAGCAATGAAGCTTTTAGGTAATGCATGCAGTGATGCAGGTAACTGGGCAATGTAGGTTTGCAGCCTCCTTAATTAAGCTCCTTAGTTCAATGAACCTCCAAGGTTCCTATCCTCAATTTTCTGTACACCAGACCATTTACATTATTTCTTTCTCTTAATCTCTTAAAAACTTCAGTCAAATCACTAATAGCCTTCTACACTCCAGGTAATACAATACTAAAGCTAACATATTTGGACATTAAGGGGCAACATAGCATAGTCAGTCCAACTAATGTGAACATTTTGGACTGTGGGAGGAAACCAGAACCCCTGCAGGAAACCCAAACAGACAGAGGAGAGCACGTAAATCTCACACAGTCGCTAAGGCAGGAATCAAACTTGGATCCCTGGTGCTGTGGCGCGGCAGTGTTAGCACACTGTGCCAAAATAATTAGACCATAAGAAATAGGAACAGAAGAAGGTCATTCAGCCTCTCGAGCATGCTGCATTATTCAATAGGATCATGGCTGATCTGTCATTTTTCATATTCACTTTCCTACCCTTTTCCATGACTCTCGATTCCCTTACTGATCAAAAATCTATGTACCTCAGTTTTAAATATACACAAGGACTCTACCCTCATAGTTCTGTGTGACAAGGAGTTCCAAAGACTTACAATGCTCTGAGAGAAGAAATTCCTTCTCAGCTCTGTCTTAAGATTATTCTGAGATTATGCCCTCTGATCTTGCATTCTTCCATTAGGAGAACCATTCAGTATTTACCCTGCCAAGACCCTTAAAGGTCCTGTATGTTTCAATGAGATCACCTCTCAGTCTTCTAAATTCCAATGAGTAGAATCCCAATCTGTTTTACCTTTCTTCGTAAGACAATCCATCTCCATATCAAGGATCGTCCTAGTGAGCCTTTTGTGAACTGCCTCCAGTAAAATATTTTTCTTTAAATAAGAGAACCGAAATTGCCCACAGTACTCCAGGTGTGGCTCACCAGTACCTTGTACAGTTGCAGTGTGACTTCCCTATTCTCATACTCCAATCCTCAAGAAATAAGGGCTAACAGGATGTTGAGAATAGGGAGGTCATGGATACGTTTCTATGTATTGGCAGGTGAGAGGGTGGTTTGCAGTGTGTATACTTTAATGCTAGGGGCGTACGCAATAAGGTGGATGAACTTGCAGCCTGGATTGGTACCTGGGACTTCGATGTTGTGGCCATTTCAGAGATATGGGATAGAGCAGGGACAAGAATGGTTGTTGCAGGTTCCAGGGGTTTGATGTTTCAGTCAGAGCAGAGAAGTTGGTAGAAGAGGGAGAGGCATGGCATTGTTAGTCAACGACAGTATTACGGTGGCAGAAAAGATGTTTGATGTGGACTTGTCTATTAGGTAGTATGGGTTAAGATTAGAAACAGGAGAGGTCACCCTGCTTGGGAGTTTTTTATAGGCCTCTAAAAAGTTCCAGAGATGTAGAGGAAAGGTTTGCAAAGATGATCCTGGATAGGAACGAAAGTAACAGGGTACTATTATGGGGGACTTTAACTTTACAAATATCGATTGGAAAAGCTATAATTCAAGCACGTTAGAGGGGTCAGTTTTTGTCCAATGTGTGAAGGAAGGTTTTCTGACACATTATAGAACATAGAACATAGAACATTACAGCACAGAACAGGCCCTTCGGCCTTCGATGTTGCGCCGACCAATATAAAAAGCAATGCCCCTCCAAACTAAACCATTCCCTTCTCTTCCATATACTTATCAACTAACCTCTTAAACGCCACCAAACTTGGCGCATCTACAACTGCTGCAGGCAGGGCATTCCACTCCCGAACCACCCTTTGGGTAAAGAACCTACCTCTGATATCCGTCCTATAACTATCACCCCTTAATTTAAAGCTGTGTCCCCTCGTGCTAGCTTTCTCCATCCTAGGAAAAAGGCTATCACTGTCCACCCTATCTAAACCTCTAATCATCTTATATGTTTCAATAAGGTCCCCTCTTAGCCGCCTCCTTTCTAACGAAAACAACCTCAAATCCCTCAGCCTCTCTTCATAAGACCTGCCCTCCATACCAGGCAACATCCTGGTAAACCTCCTCTGTACCCTCTCCAATGCCTCCACATCTTTCTTATAATGCGGGGACCAGAACTGCACACAATACTCCAAGTGCGGCCGCACTAGAGTTTTGTACAGTTGCAACATGACGTTGCGGCTCCGAAATTCAATCCCCCTACCAATAAAAGCTAAGACTCCATATGCCTTCTTAACAACCTTCTCGACTTGACTGCCTACTTTCAGGGATCTATGCACATACACACCAAGATCCCTCTGTTCATCAAGACTATTAAGAATCCTACCATTAGCCCTATACTCTACACATTTATTATTCCTGCCAAAGTGCATTACCTCACACTTTTCCACATTAAACTCCATTTGCCACCTCTCGGCCCAGCTCTGCAACTTGTCTAAGTCCCTCTGCAAACTATAACACCCCTCTTCACTATCTACCACTCCACCGACTTTAGTGTCATCTGCAAATTTACTAATCCATCCTTCAACACCCTCATCCAGATCATTTATAAAAATTACAAACAGCAGGGGCCCCAAATCAGACCCCTGAGGTACACCACTTGTCACTGAACTCCACGATGAATATCTCCCATCAACCACCATCCTCTGTCTTCTATCTGCTAGCCACTTCCTAACCCAATTAGCTAAATCACCCTCTATCCCATACATCTGCATTTTCTGCAGAAGTCTACCATGGGCCACCTTATCAAATGCGTTACTAAAGTCCATATATACCACATCAACCGCCTTACCCCCATCCACCTCTTTAGTCACTTTTTCAAAAAACTCAATGAGGTTAGTAAGGCACGACCTACCCTTCACAAAACCATGCTGACTATCCCCAATCAATTCATTTCTCTCTAAATAACTATAAATCCTATCCCTAATAATTCTCTCCAATACTTTGCCCACAACAGAAGTAAGACTCACTGGCCTATAATTCCCTGGAAGGTCTCTCTTCCCCTTCTTGAACAATGGGACCACATTCGCTATCCTCCAGTCCTCCGGAACCACACCCGTAACCAACGAGGACCTGAAGATCAGAGCCAGAGGCTCTGCAATCTCCTCTCTTGCCTCCCAGAGAATCCTAGGGTAAATCCCGTCCGGCCCAGGGGACTTATCCAACTTCAAACCCTCGAGAATATCTAGCACATCCTCCCTATCTACTTCGATACCTTCCAGTTTGCTACCCTGTACCTCAGTGTTCTCCATAACTACATTTACATCACCCTGCGTGAATACCGAAGAGAAATATTTATTCAGTGCCTCTCCAATCTCTTCAGGCTCCACGCACAACTTCCCACTGCTGTCTATGACTGGCCCTAATCTTGTCCTAACCAATCTTCTATTCTTAACATATCTAAAGAAAGCTTTAGGATTCTCCTTAATCCTATCAGCCAAAGTCTTCTCGTGTCCTCTCTTAGCTCTCCTCAATTCACTCTTTAGCTCCCTCCTGGCTAATCTATAGCTATCCATTGCACTAACCGAGCCTTCAAGCCTCATCCTGACATAAGCCTCCTTTTTCCTTTTAACCAGCAAATCAACTTTTTTCGTACACCAAGGTTCTCTTACTCGACCATTTCCTCCTTGCCTGACAGGGACATACTTATCAAGGACTCGCAGCAGCTGCTCCTTGAATAAGCTCCACATTCCAGATGTTCCCAGTCCCTGTAGTTTCCTAGTCCAATCTATGCACCCTAATTCTCTCCTGATGGCCTCATAATTACCCTTCCCCAGCTATAACTACTGCCCCCAGCTTCATGCCTATCCCTATCCATCACTAAGGTGAACGTAACCGAATTGTGGTCACTATCACCAAAATGTTCACTAACTTCCAAGCCTAACACCTGGTCTGGCTCATTGCCCAGCACCAAATCCAATGTAGCCTCACCTCTAGTTGGCCTATCTACATACTGAGTCAAAAAACCTTCCTGCACACTTTGTACGAAAACTGACCCCTCTAACGAGCTAGAGCTATAGCTATTCCAATCAATATTAGTAAAGTTAAAGTCCCCCATAACAATTACCCTATTACTTTCACTCCTGACCAGAATTGACTTTGCAATCCTTTCCTCAACCTCTCTAAAACTTTTAGGAGGTCTATAAAAGACTCCCAACAGGGTGACCTCTCCTTTCCTGTTTCTAATCTCAGCCCATACTACCTCAACAGACAAGTCCTCATCAAACTTCTTCTCTGTCACTGTGATACAGTCTTTGACTAATAATGCCACTCCTCCCCCTCTTCTACCTCCTTCTCTACTCCAACTAAAGCATTTGAACCCTGGAAACTGCAACATCCATTCTTGTCCCTGCTCTACCCAAGTCTCTGAAATGGCCACAACATCGAAGTTCCAGGTACTGGTCCAAGCTGCAAGCTCCTCCCCCTTATTGCGAATACTCCTTGCATTAAAGTATACGCATTTCAAACCATGCCCTACCCCACCCGTATGCTGCTGTGTTTTACAGCTTTCCTCTATGACCCCCTTACTCTCATCCCTCTTAGCACCCCAACTACTTAGGATCCCACCCCCCCTCTGAATCAGTTTAAAGCCCCCTGCATAGCCTTAGCAAATTTTCCCCCCAAGATATTAGTTCCCCTCTGGTTCAGGTGTAGACCATCTCTCTTGTAGAGGTCCCACCTATCCCAGAATGAGTCCCAATTGTTCAGGAACCTGAACCCCTCCCTCCTGCACCATCCCCGTAGCCACGAGTTCAAACATTCCCTCTCTCTATTCTTCTCCAAACTATCCCTTGGCACAGGCAAGAGTCCAGAGATAACCACTCTGCCAGTTTTGGCCCTAAGCTTCCACCCCAACTCCATAAATTTCTGTTTAATATCCCCTTCCCTCGTCCTTCCTATATCATGTGTCCCTACATGAACTATGACTTGGGGTTGACTCCCCTCTCCCTTAAGAATCTTAAAAACCCGATCTGCGACATCCTGGACCCCAGCCCCTGGGAGGCAACACACCAGCCCTGAGTCACTTTTATTACTATTTACTCTCCTATCTGTCCCTCTAACTATGGAGTCTCCAATTACTAGGCCCAATCTCTTATTCCCCCTACCCACCTGAGCATTCTCAGCAGGCTCACCCCCAGAGACCTGCTCCCTTTGGTCATCTCCAGTTGATTCTTCCTCAACTGTAGCCTCCAAGACAGAAAATTTGTTTTGGAGGGGAACAGCCCCAGGGGATTGTCTACCCGATTGCTTCTTACCCCTCCTCCTAATAGTTACCCAAGAATCACTTTTAGGAGTGACTATCTCTTTGTTACTCCTGCCAATATCCTCCTCAACCTCTCGAATTATCCTGAGTTCCTCTAATTCCAGCTCCAGCTCCTTAACACGATCCTCAAGGAGCTGCAAATGGGCACACTTCCTGCAGGTATAATCAGCAGGAACACTACTGGTGTCCCTCACTTCGTACATACTACAGGAGTTGCAACGTACTGCCTGCACTGCCATCCCTGATATTTTAATTTACTTTAAGTATAGAGAAAAAAAAAACTTCCCACACACTTTTATTATTAGGTTAGAGGATACTCTACCTGTGCAGAGTATCGGGTTTCCTCTCTGTACCAATTTATAGAGACAGAGAAAACTACAATTACCGGCAGCCTCCTAATGACGACTTCCGGTTTCTAGTTAGTTTAAATAAAAACGGCAAAAACTACCCCCGCTTGCTATTTTAAACAAAGAGAAAAGTTAAAAAACTACTTAACACTCGAACTTCACGCTTTCCCAAATCGCTGCCTCTCCGTGCTGCTCCAAGGGAACAATGAGTTCCCTTATCAACAAGAGGTGAGGCCACATTGGATTTGGTAATGTGTAATGAACCAAACTAGGTGTTAGACTTGGAGGTAGGTGAGCACTTGGTGATAGTGACTGCAATTCAGTTACATTTACCTTAGTGATGGAAAGGGATAGATATATTCTAAAGGGCAGAAGTTATAGCTGGAGGAAAGGTAATTATGAGGCAATTAGGTGAGATTTAGGATACATAGGTTGGTGTAGGAAACTGCAGGGGCTGGGAACAACTAAAATGTGGACCTTGTTCAAGGAGCAGCTACTGCAAGTCGTTGATAAATATGTACCTGTCAGGCAGGGAGGAAGTGGCTGAGAGAGGGAACCGTGGTGTACTAAGGAAGTTGAATCTCTGATGAAGAGGAAGAAGGAGGCTTATGTAAAGATGAGACATGAAGGCTCAGTTAGGGCACTGGAGAGTTACAAATTAGCCAGGAAGGAGCTAAAGAGAGTTAAGGAAGGCTAGAAGAGAATATTGGAAGACTTCGACAGGAAGGATCAAGGAGAACCCTAAAGCTTTCTTTTTATTCTATGTCAAGAATAAAAGATTGGTTAGGACAAGATCAGGGTCAGTCAGAGACAGTAGTGGGAAGTTGTGTGTGGAGTCTGAAGAAATAGGTGAGACACTAAATGAATACTTTTCATCAGTATTCACGCAGGAAAATGTCAGTGTAGTTGAGGAGAATACTGAGATATAGGCTTTTCGACTAAATGGGATTGAGGTATATAAGGAGGAGGTGTTAGCAATTCTTGAGAGTATGAAAATAGATAAGTCCCCTAGGCTGGATGGGATTTATCCTAAGATTCTTTGGGAGGCTAGGGAGGAGATTGCAGAGCCTTTGGCTTTGATCTTCCTGTTGTCATTGGCTACAGGTATAGTGCTGGAAGACTGAGGATAGCAAATGTTGTCCCCTTGTTCAAGAAGGAGAGTAGAGACCATCCTAGGAATTATAGACTGGTGAGCCGTAATTCTGTTGTGGGCAAAGTTTTGGAAAGAATTATAAGAGATAGATTTATAATCATCTAGAGAGAAATAAATTGATTAGGGATAGTCAACTCAGTTTTGTGAAGAACATAGAACATTACAGCGCAGAACAGGCCCTTCGGCCTTCGATGTTGCGCCGACCAATTAAGAAAAAGCAATGACCCTCTAACCTAAACCATTCCCTTTTGATCCATAAACTTATCTACTAACCCCTTAAACGCCAGCAAACTTGGCGCATCTACAACTGCAGCAGGCAGGGCATTCCATACCCTTACCACTCGTGCCTCACAAACCTTATTGAGTTCCTTAAGAAGGTGACCAAAGAGGTGGATAAGGGTAAAGCAGTTGATATGGTGTATATGGATTTTAGCAAAGCGTTTGCTAAGGTTCCCCATGGTAGGCTACTGCAGAAAATGCATGGGATTTAGAGTTATTTAGCAGTTTGGATCAGGAATTGGCTCGCTAATAGAAGACAGAGGGTGGTGGTTGATGGGAAATATTCAACCTGGAGTTCAGTTATTAGTGATCTGCCTCAGGGATCTGTTTTGGGGCCACTGCTGTTTGTCATTTTTATAAATGATCTAGATGAGTGTGTAGAAGGATGGGTTAGAAAATTTGCTGACGACACCAAAGTAGGACAGTGAGGATGGATGTTACAGTTTGCAGAGGGACATAGATAAGCTGCAGGGCTGGGCTGAGAAGTGGCAAATGGAGTTTAATGCAGAAAAGTGTGAGGTGATTCACTTTGAAAAGAGTAACAGGAGTATAGAATATAAAGCTAATGGAAGGACTCTTAGTAGTGTCGATGAGGAGAAAGATCTCGGTGTACATGTGCATAGATCCCTAAAAGTTTGCACCCAAGTTAATAAGGTTGTTAAGAAGGCATACGGTGTGTTAGCTTTTATTGGTAGAGGGATTGAATTTCAGAGCCATGAGATCATGTTGCAACTGTACAAAACTCTGGTGCGGTCGCACTTGAAGTATTGTGTACAGTAAAGTTGTCACATTATAAGAAAGATGTGGAAGCTTTGGAAAGGGTGCAGAAGAGGTTTACCAGGATGTTGCCTAGTATGGTGGGAAGATCTTATGAGGAAAGGCTGAGGGACTTGAGGTTATTTTCGTTAGAGTGAAGAAGGTTAAGAGGTGACCTAATTGAGGCATACAAGATGATTAGAGGGTTAGATTGGGTGGATAGTGAGAGCCTTTTTCCTCAGATGGTGATGGCTAACACAAGGGGACATAGCTTTAAATTGAGGGGTGAAAGTTATAGGACGGATGTTAGAGGTCGGTTCTTTACTCAGAGGTAGTGAGGGTGTGGAATGCTCTGCCTACAGCAGTTGTGGACTCGCCAAGTTTAAGGGTGTTCAGATGGTCAGTGGATAGGCATAAGGATAACATTGGAATAGTTGAGGTTAGAGGGTCATTAGATTGGTTCCACTGTTCGGCGCAACATCGAGGGCCGCTATAATGTTCAATGTTCTATAATATTCCATTAGCCTTCCTGATAATCTGCTGCATCTGTGTTCTACCTTTCTGTATTTCATGTACAAGTACCACCAAGTCCCTTTGTATTGCAGATTTCAGCAGTTTTTTGCTAATTAAGTAGTACTTTTGTCCTTCATTCCAAAATCAACGTTTACCCACATTATCCTCCATTTACCAGCTTTTTACCCACTTATTAACCTATCATTATCTCTTTGTAAATAGTTTGTACTCTTCTCACAATTTGCTGTTCTGCCTATTTTTGTGTTGTCTGCAAGTACAGTAGACTTGCTTCCTTCAAATCATTAATATATATTGTTAATAGTTGCAATCCCAGTGCCAATCCCTGTTGAACCCCATTAGTTACAGGTCACCAACCTGAAAAAGAACCTCTGATCCTATGGCGTTTCCTTCCCATTAGCTGATTATTGATCCATGCCAATAGATAACGTCCAACATCATGGGCTCTTATGTCTTAATCTTTTGTGAGGTATTTTGTCAAACATCTCCTAGAAGTCCAAATGCAACACACCTACTGTTTCCCCCATATCCAATCTGGTTGAGACTTCCTTGTAAAACTCTAATAAATTAGTCAGACACGATTTTCCTTTCATGAAACCTGCGTTGACTCTGCTTGATTAGATTATGATTTTCCAAATGTGCTGCTATTACTTCCTTAATAATTAATTCCAACATTTTTTCAATAATAGATGTTAGGCTAAATGGCTAATAATTTCCTGCTTTTTGCCTCCATCCCTTTTTGAATGCTGGTGTCACAATTTTCCAATTCTCCAGTACTTCTCCAGAACGATTTTTGGAAAATTACAAACGATGCTTCTACTGCCTCTGTAGCTATTTCTTTTAGGATCCTCAGATGCAAGCCACCAAGCCAAGGGACTTATCTTCCTTTAACTTCATTAGTTGTTCTAATACCATTTTCCTAGTTGGATATGTAAGTTTTCTTATATCTGCCAACATTCCCACTACTGGCAAAATGATATGGTGGTGGGAAGGCTTTGAACTTGCATCCACACCACCTGCGCCTCCCCCCAAACCAATCCCACACACCTCGCTTTCCCCTTAAGATCTTCCTTTATTATTTCACCATTTTGGTTGTTTTCCCACCTCCCAGTTCATCCAAAAGACTGGTAAAATTCTAATTCTAATTTGTGTAATTTCATCCAACAATTTAACCATTGCATTCCAATCTTTTTTGGATCTGGAAATAGGTCTTATGAGTGGTTTAATTAAGCTTCCACTTATTCCATTTAGGATCTTTCAGTGCTTGTGCAGAGAATGAAGTAGGTAATTTGGTGGCATTGATTATAACTAAAATCTGGGGCTCAGGGATCCAAAAATTATTATTTCATGCAAATAAAAAGATGACTGAATAAAAAAATGATAAAATGTTTAAAATGGAAGCTAGCATTTCAGATCATTGACATTTCATCAAAGTCATTAACCTGAAATGTTAACTCTGGTTTTCTGCACAGGTGCTGCCTGGTGAGATTTATAGAATTAACTATTTCAGATTTCCAGTATCTGTAGTATTTTGCTATTCTGTAGGTATTTTTTTCGAAAGTTGATACCATTATAGAAGTGTAATGACTTTCTAGTCTGTCAATATTGTTTCAGGTGAAATGTATTCAGGATGCAATACGTGACAAGAAAAAAATCTTTAATTTTCTGGGAGAAAATATTGCTCTCATCCCAACTGTTGGCATTTTCATTACAATGAATCCAGGTTATGCAGGACGTACAGAACTGCCAGAAAATCTGAAGGCATTGTTCCGGTAATGTAACTGATTATTTAAACGTAGAAACATAAAGAATAGGAGCAGTAGTACGCTATTTGGTCTTTCAAACCTGCTCTGCCACACATTATGATCATGGCTCATCATGCAACTCAGTAACCTGTTTCTGCTTTCCTCCCATATCCTTTAATCCCTTTAGTCCCAAGAGCCAAGTTTAATTCTTCCTTGTTTTAGGATGGTTTGTCAATCTGCTGTATATTAAAAAATATATCTATATATGTTTAAATTTGAATGTGGGATTTGTAGTCCCTTCAAAATTCTAATATTCTAATATTACCCTGGGTAAGAGACAATTACAGTTAAAAAGTCTCACAACACCAGATTAAAGTCCAACAAGTTTATTTGGTAGGAAACAGCCACTAGCTTTCAGAGTGCTGCTCCTTTGTCAGGTAAGTGGGGAGTTCTGATCACAAACAGGGCATATAAAGGCACACACAGTTTACATAATCTGATTAGAATGTGAGACTTTACAGCTAATTAAGTCTTAAAGGTGCAGATAATGAGTGGAGATAGCATTAAACGTAGGTTAAAGAGATGTGTATTGTCTCCAGATAGGACAGTAATTGAAATGTTGCAAGCCCAGGCAAATCATGGGGGTTACAGACAGTGTGACATGAATCGAAATCCCGGTCATCCTCATGTGTGCGGAACTTGGCTATCAGTTTCTGCTTAGCGACTCTGTGCTGTCGTACGTCATGAAGGCTGCCTTGGAGAACGTTTACCTGAAGATCAGAGGCCGAATGTCCATGACTCCCCACTCACCTGACAAAGGAGCAGTGCTCCGAAAGCTAGTGGCATTTACTACCAAATAAACCTGTTGGACTTTAACCTGATGTTATGAGACTTCTGTGTTTACACCAGTCCAACGTCGACATCTCCACATTAGGAGATAATTACCCAGGAATTCCAGAAGACGATGCCACTGTCAACTTTGAGCTCATCCTTCTTCATCCAGTAATGTTTCATTTTCTCTGAGGACTATCCTCAGAATCCTTATCAGTACTAATACTTTTTTTCTGCCATCCTTATAGGTAATGTTTTCGTATGGTTTATCTTTTTATCTGAAAAATGTGTTATCATGCTTCTTCAACATTCCATCACAGAGTATTGTATCATCCTTTTCCTTTCACTAACCAAAGTTTATAGTCTGCAACATAAAGTTTTAAACAAAACAATAGATTAGAAATATATATTTCATAATATTATGATAACTTTTCTCCAAGCTTGTCTTTTGATTCATTATTGTTTTCTATAAACTTTAACTTAATCTAACTTCAAGACCTCAATCTCCCACAAATATTTGGGCTTGAACTTATTCATTTTAGGCAACATTGTAATAGAATTTTACAGGGCGCTTTAAAATCCTTTAGGAGTCAGGAGTGAGACGGCATAAAATCTGAACAAAAGACAATGGCTTGGGATCCAACAAACTCGTATTGTTTCCACAATTTACTGACAGAAATCAAGATAGAAGGCAGATTTTCACATCAATGAGATGGTAATGTAATTAAGAGAATTAATTGGCCTGTTGACAACAATTTTACCATTATTTTTAATTTTCTTGATGGTGCATGGGAACCATAGAGTTTCAGTGCTTTGTTTGACAAAAGGCAGAGACTAGCAAATGTTTTAGAGCAGATTATGAAACGAAGTAATATTGACAGATCCAATACAGAATAATTGTTAATTAGTCAATACGTTGGGAGATCTCAATCTCAGAGAAGGACTCAAGGTATGTCGGTACTCTAGCTGAGGAACCATGCAATGTTTATACATTGCAAATCACATAGACAAGGCATTATTTGCATTCCAACATTGTCTGGTTTTATGTTTTACGTTAAACAATTTGCCGATGTTCACAAGGCAGAGTGTCTACTATCCCAAGAAATATCTGTCTTTCTTATCTCTTTTCAGTTCCATGTAATCTTTCCCTGACTACTTTCTGCCATCGACTTCGCTTTTTCACTGTTAATTTTGCTAATTCAGACCATCTCAGTGTTACAGAAATCTCCGGACATATTTACTGCTTAGACATGATATGTACATGTTTGGCTAGCAATGTCTGTCTTTTGCAACATCAACACATTAGCTGGGTGATACTGTCAGATTTTCTGCCTGCTGACTGATCCCCATATCTTCCTTCAACACTACTGCATCTCCCATTGCAATATTCACATTGAGGCTACAATTGCAGCTATAATTGCTCATTAAACTTTTGAGTAATTCTGGGTTCACATCAAGGTGTTAAGTTTCCAATTTTCCATACTATATTTGAAAGAAAGTTAGTATCAGGTTATTCTTTTAAATGTAGTAATGAATAGCATGTCAATGATTAATGAAAGCCAAATACTGTGGGTGCTGGAGATCTAAAGTAAAAACAGAAAATGCTAAAAAAAACTCAGCAACTCTGGCAGCATCTGTTGAAAAAGAAACAGATGTAACACTTCAAGTCCAATATGACTTCTTCATAACAGGTGATGTTTTTCAGCATTTTCAGTATTTATTTCTTTTAATGAATAATGTTTCCAAGCTTACAGAGATAACGCTTAATATCACTTCTCTTCTTTTAGACCCTGTGCTATGGTTGTACCAGACTTCGAATTAATTTGTGAAATCATGTTGGTTGCTGAAGGTTTCATTGATGCAAGACTGCTTGCTAGAAAATTTATTACCCTTTACACACTGTGCAAAGAACTTCTTTCTAAACAGGTAAATTCAAATCATTGTTTATTTTAGTAGATTGGTTTTCCTATACAAAATTGAAAAATGCTTTGTATTAATGTATAGTAAAAAGAAAAGTATTTTTGTAATAATGTAGAACGGAATTTTGAGCCAAGACACCCTATGCATTCTTGCTCATGCTCAAAATCCGGAGAGTTTTGAAAAATGGGATTCTCTGCCTATAAGATCACGTTTTGTAGTTTTGGACCAAGCAGACCGGTGGAGTAATGTGGAACACACCATGGAACATCAGGAACCTTATTTTATCAAAGGCATGAGTGTTCTGAGCTCTGCCATTTTTGTGGTTGGTTACACCTGTTCACACTTGTGGTTGAATTTGTCTTACAGTGACACATCTAGGGAGTGTAGGTGGAAATTATGAGATTGAAGATGGTGATAAGTAGGGCATTTTAGTGAGAGCTGGAGTCTGAGCATAGCATAGCATCTTATGGGGGGTCATGGTGTTTGGTAAAGGTGGGAGGAAAGCAACTATCGAAGTGGATGGGACAGAAATGGTGTTGGAGGTGGGAGGAGTGTTTGAGGTCAAGAGAGAGACTGAAGGTAGTTCACTAACTCTGGCTGAGTGAAGAACATCATTTATATTCTTTCGACACTGCTGTCCTGTTCTTCTTTGCAATGAGTTGGCACTCACAAGAGTTGCCACTGCATTCCATCTGAAAGTGGTGACATTGTTGGAAGGCCTTCTTCTAAAGCAGGGATAGAATGCATCCCACTTCTCCTGCACACCAGCCAACAGTCTAGTCAGGACTGCCTCTGAAAAGCATGGTTCAGATTTCTTTCTTGCCATCTTCAGAATAGATCTGGAACCAATGCTGGGGAGCCATTTATTGGAGCTCCCCAGTGATTGTGATGATTAAGTTGTGGTGGGGTGGATGTATCAGAAAGAACACACCACAAATACAACATGATTTTAGTGGGGATAAAAACTTTTACTACTGAGGCATAAGATTGGTCCAGAATCATGCTGGCAGCTTTGACAGGAATCATTCATTTTTTGTACCAGAATCGACATCTATCATTATGAAGTGCTTCGAAAGGCTAGTCATGGCACAAATCATTTCCAGCCTCCCAGACTATCTGGATCCACTACAGTTTGCCTATCACCGCAACAGATCCCCAGCAGACGCCATCTCCCTGGCCCTGCACTCAACACCTAGATAACAAGGACATCTATGTCATATTCCTATTTATTGACTACAGCATTCAACACCATTATTAATATGAAATCCCAACCCCCCCTCCTCCTCTAACCTAAAAAAGAGAGAGAGAGAGGAGCTCTGAGAAGGAGCAGGTAAGTTTGTTTTTGTGTGAGCTGTAAGGTCCTTGGCTCACAGGGCCTAAGCAAAAAGGGGAGGCAAGGTAAGTTTTAATCTTTCTTACTTTTTTTTTCTCTGGGTTACTAAAAAGGGGCAAGCATGGGTGTGAGGCCAGCATGTTGTTGCCAGTGTAACATGTAGGAGGTCTTGGAGGCTCCTGGTCTCCCAGATGTCCATACCTGTGATCGCTGTGTGGATCTGCAATCCCTACGGAACCAGGTAAAAGAACTGAAAATGGAGCTTCAGGACCTTCGACTCATTAGGGAGAATGAGGAGATTATTGATAGGAGCTACAGACAAGTAGTCACACAGGGCAAAGGGAAGAAGGCACATGGGTCACTATTAGGAAGGGGAAACCTCAGGTGATGGAGAGTACACCGGTGGATGTCCCCCTTCAAAATAAGTACTCTTGCCTGAGTACTACTGTGGGGGACAGCTCATCCAAGGGAGGCAGCGGTGGCCAGCTCCCTGGAGCTGAACAAAAACAAAAACCCAAAAAACAGAGCAAAAAGGCAGTGCTTAAAGGGGACTCCCTAGTGAGGGGGGTGGACAGGCGTTTTTGTGGACGCAGACGGGAGTCGCGGATGGTGGTATGTCTCCCTGGAGCTGGGATTCGTGATGTCTCTGGACGCGTCCCGGACATCCTGAAAGGGGAGGGTGAGGAACTGGAAGTTGTAGTACATATAGGTACTACTGACATAGGCAGGAAGAGGGAAGTGGACATGAAAAGGGATTATAGGGAACTGGGTAGGCAGCTAAGAAAGAGGAAAGCGAAGGTAGTAATCTCAGGATTGCTGCCTGCGCCTCGGGAGAGTGAGAGCAGGAATAGTATGAGATGGAGGTTCAATACGTGGCTGAGGGACTGGAGCAGGGGGCAGGGATTCCGGTTCCTGAATCACTGGGACCTCTTTAGGGGCAGGTGTGACCTGCACAGCAAAGACGGGTGGCACCTGAATCCCAGGGGGATTAATATCTTGGCGGGAAGACTGGCTAGGGCTGCTGGGGGGACTTTAAACTAGAAAGGTTAGGGGGAGGGAATAGTGATGTGGAGACTGGGAGCAAGGAAGTTAGCTCCCAGGCAGGGAAGGACTCTAGGCAGGATGAGAGGCAGGTTAGACGAGTGGGGGAGAAGGGAAATGCCCAGTCTGAGGGGCTGAGGTGTGTCTATTTTAATGCCAGGAATGTAATAAATAAGGTGGATGAACTTAGGGCGTGGATTGCTGCTTGGGATTGTGATGTGGTGGCCATTACAGAGACTTGGATGTCTCAGGGACAGGACTGGGTACTACAGGTCCCGGGATTCAGATCCTTCAGGAAGGACAGGGAGGCAAAAGAGGTGGTGGAGTGGCACTGTTGATCAGGGACAGTGTCATGGCTGCAGAGAAGGTGGATACCGAGGAGGGAATGTCTACGGAGTCTCTGTGGGTGGAAGTTAGGAATAGCAAAGGGTCGGTGACGTTGCTGGGTGTATTCTATAGGCCACCCAATAGTGACAGGGAAGTTGAGGTGCAGATAGGGAAACAGATACTGGAGAGATATAGAAATAACAGAGTTGTTGTGATGGGAGACTTCAATTTCCCAAACATCGACAGGAATATCCCAAGGGTAAGGGGTTTGGATGGGGAGGTGTTTGTTAGGTGTGTTCAGGAGGGTTTCCTGACACAGCACGTGGACAAGCCTACGAGAGGAGAGGCTGTACTGGACCTGGTAATAGCTAATGAACCAGGACAGGTGATGGATCTCTCGGTAGGAGAGCATCTTGGGGATGGAGATCATAATTCTATCTCCTTCACCCTTGCATTGGAAAAGGATAGATTCAGGCAGGCTAGGAAGGTGTTTGTCTGGAATCAGGGGAAATATGAAGACATCAGGCAGATGTTGGGGCGAATAAACTGGAAGGAGGTGTTCTTGGGGAAAAGCACAGAAGGAAAGTGGCAGATATTCAAGGAATGCTTGTCTGGAGCTCTGCACGACAACGTTCCGGTGAGACAAGGAGGTTTTGGTAGGTTGAGGGAACCGTGATGCACAAAGGCTGTGGTGAACATAGTCAGGAAGAAAAGAAAGGTGTATAAAAGGTTCAAAGAGCTAGGAGATGTTGGGGATCTAGAGAAGTATAAGCTTATAGAAGAGAGCTTAAAAAGGAAATTAGGAGAGCCAGAAGGGGTCATGAGAAGGCCTTGGCTGGTAGGATTAAGGAGAATCCCAAGGCCTTCTACAAAGATGTGAAAAGTAAAAGGATGAGAAGAGAAGGGATAGGACCTATAAAAGGTGAAGGGGGAAAAGTCTGTATGGAACCGGAAGAAGTGGCAGAGGTGCTTAATGAGTACTTTGCCTCAGTATTCACGGTGGAAAGTGATATGGGAGGATGCACTACAAGTTTGCGGCAGACTGAAAAGATTGAGTATGTAGATATTAAGGAAGCGGATGTGTTAGAACTTTTAAATGCTATCAAGATAGACAAGTCTCCGGGACCAGATGGGATGTACCCCAGGTTATTGTGGGAAGTGAGGGATGTCATTGCAGATCCCCTGGCGATGATCTTTGCTTCGTCGATGGAGACGGGAGAGGTTCCGGAGGATTGGAGGATTGCGGATGTGGTCCCTATTTTCAAGAAAGGGAACAGGGATAGTCTTGGAAATTACCGACCGGTGAGTCTGACCTCAGTGGTTGGTAAGCTGATGAAGAGGCTTCTGAGGGACAAGATTTACGAGCATTTGGAGAAGTTTAGGTTGATTAGAAATAGTCAGCATGATTTTGTAAAAGGCAGGTCGTGCCTTACGAGCTTAATTGAGTTCTTCGAAAATGTGACTGAACACATTGACGAAGGAAAAGCAGTGGATGTGGTGTACATGGACTTCAGCAAAGCATTTGACAAGGTCCCACATGCAAGACTTCTTGAGAAGGTGAGAGGCCATGGGATCCAAGGGGCTTTGGCCTTGTGGATCCAGAACTGGCTTGCCTGCAGAAGGCAGAGGGTTGTTGTGGATGGCTCTTTTTCTGCATGGAGGTCGGTCACCAGTGGAGTGCCCCAGGGATATGTTCTAGGACCCTTGCTGTTTGTCATTTTCATAAATGACCTGGATGAGGAAGTGGAGGGATGGGTGAGTAAGTTCGCCGATGACACGAAGGTCGATGGTGTTGTGGATGGTCTGGAGGGATGTCAAAAGTTGCAGCAGGACATCGACAGGATGCAAGACTGGGCGGAGAAGTGGCAGATGGACTTCAACGCGGATAAATGTGTTGCGGTCCATTTTGGCAGATCCAACGGGATGAATGAGTACACTATCAAAGGTAGGAGTCTTAGCTGTGTGGAAGAGAAGAGGGATCTTGGGGTCCGGGTCCATAAGACTCTCAAATCGGCCTCCCAGGTGGAGGATGTGGTTAAGAAAGCTTAGGGTGTACTGGCCTTCATTCATCGAGGGATTGAGTTCAGGAGTCAGGAGGTAATGCTGCAGCTTTATAGGACCCTTGTCAGACCACACTTGGAGTACTGTGCGCAGTTCTGGTCGCCTCACTATAGGAAGCACGTGGAAGCTATTGAAAGGGTGCAGAGGAGATTTACAAGGATGTTGCCTGGATTGGGAGGCATGCCTTATGAAGACAGGTTGAGGGAGCTGGGACTGTTCTCCCCGGAGAGACGAAGGTTGAGAGGCGACCTGATAGAGGTTTACAAGATGTTGAGAGGATTAGATAGGGTGGACTGTCAGAGACTATTTCCCAGGGCTGAAATGGTCGCGACAAGAGGGCACAGATTTAAGGTGCAGGGAAGCAAGTACAGAGGGGATGCTGGGGGAAAGTTTTTCACTCAGAGGGTGGTGAGTGAATGGAATCGGCTGCCGTCGGTGGTGGTCGAGGCGAACTCGCTGGGGTCTTTTAAAAGACGTCTGGATGAGTATATGGGATCCAATGGGATTGGGGGTTATAGATAGGTCTATGGCTGGGTAGGTTTTGATGTGTTCGGCACAACTTGTGGGCCGAAGGGCCTGTTTATGCTGTAGTGTTCTATGTTCATGTTCTATAACATAGAAACTCATTTCCAAACTCTGTGGCCTGGGCTTCAGCACCTCCCTCTGTGACTGGATCCTGAACTTCTTAAATTACAGATGACAATTAGTAAGGGTAGGCAACAACACCTCCTCCACAATCATCCTCAACGCCTGTGCCCCACAAGGCTGTGTTCTCAGCCCCCTACTACACTCCTTATACGCCAAAACTGTATAGCCAAATTCCCTTCCAATTCTATTTTCAAGCATTATTTTGTAATGCAAGTGGCCAGCCTACCATCTTCCTTTCATGCCCAAGTAATCAATCATATCCAGGTAGGTGGCTAAGGCATGTGTCTATTGACAGCTGTCTATTGACGCCCGTAAGTGGTCAGTTGGTTCACTTGCACTATTTTGTATGTCACTCCCACATCCCAAATTCAAATACAGTGGTGGCAGCCATAAAAATCACCTCTTGGTTTCCATATCACCATTTCAGTTTTTAATTTCTTAGAAACTGGAAGCATCAGTTTTCATTCTATGCTTCTTTCTCTGTTTTTCTTTTCAAATTCCATTTTCAGTTAGGTCTGCCTCAAAAAACATAAACAAAAGATTCAAACAGAGATTTATCACAATACATTCCTGTGACCTAAAAAAGCAGTGAAAGCAATTTCAATTATAGCCTTCAAAAGGGAATATATGGAATACAATGTAAATTAGATTGGAGAAATTTTACAAGACTTTGATTAAAGAATACGGAAATGGGACAAATTGGTGGCTCTTTCAAAGAACCTTCAGTGGTCTATAGAGTTGAATAGCTTTTTTTCTCTTCTGTGTAAGTGTATGATGATGTCTCTCTGGAAAAGGCAAAGGGCTAAAAACTGAAAAAGACATAGTTAGCTGTAGCCAGTACTTATCGCAGTTAATAAATAATAATGATTCAGGAAACACAAGCATGATCGTAAATTAGGCTAAATTTGATTTGATTTGATTATTATTGTCACATGTATTAACATACAGTGAAAAGTAATGTTTCTTGTGTGCTATATAGACAAAGCATAGAGAAGGAAATGAGAGAGTTCAGAATGTAGTGTTTTGGTTGTAGCTAGAGTACCTAATTCCACCTCTGCCACGATAAGTGCACCAGGGAAGGTGGAAGGAAGACAACCAGCTTGGCAGGATTCACTGCAGTTGCTAAAGGAGGGAAAAGAAGGATACTTCCTTAGTAGTGTGTGCTCTGTATTTCCACAAGATGTTATCACCCCTCTGTGGCTTTGCTGTATCCTCCTGCCCCTGGTTTCCAAAGCATAATTACTGACTCTGGCCCCCTCTGTTTTCTATGGGTCCAATATTAGCAAACACAGATTTCATGGGCCGTGGGGTAGGAGGAGGAAGCTTAGTTGAGAAGTTTTGGTTTCCTTGCAACCTGTGGAACACCGCTGTGCATTTTTATTAATGGGTTCCCTGCCTAAAAAACAACTAATTGACAGGCTTGACTTCCATTTAGCCCCAAGAGCAGGTAAGAATGCTGCTGATGCATGTGGACAGAGGATGTTCAAATCTCGGATGTTTCTACACCTATTCATTTTTACTTACTTCAGCAACCTAAAATGCATGCAATTTGGTCTGGTTGACTTTTCTATTTTGACTAAAATGAATTATAACACTACTCCATATTATTTCTAGGGCTTGCAGTGCCTGTTACTAAAACTAGCCTTGTTCTGGTAATTTTAAGCTATTTTATATTGGTATGGTACAAATATAAAACACTATCTGTTCAAATCTCTTTCAGATATTAACTGCTTCAGGAATATCAAATTATATCTTAAAATGAGTTGTCATAGATTGATGCTGAATTTTATGGCTCCTTTATGGAGGGGGTGGTCCATAGATTCAAACGCCCATAAATTTTAATAGGGGCAGAAAATCCCATAAATGAAAAATTCAAATACAATAAGACTTACACTCATTGAATCATTTTAGGATGGAAGTAGACCATTGAGTCTTTCATGTCATCCAACTCTGTAGCTCAATCCGTTCAGTCTCTTTTTTCTGCTCTGTTTCTGTGATGCTTCAAATTTATTTTCCTCGAATGCTTATCCAATTTCCTTTTGATAGATAGAACAAGGAGCAATGATAATGCTGAGTTGAATAATAAGATAAATGCAGTTAAAATAAAATATTAAATTAATCAAACAAAAAGACAATGAAGGTTCTTGTTCAGAAAGATTCAATCCAAGCTTTTTGAAAGAACCATTAAAAAACAAGATAGCAGAGCTCAGTCAAAGCATAGACTGTTACTCATTTTAATTGTTTTGCAAAATGACACCAAATATTTAACAATGTCATTTTATTTTACAGGATCACTATGATTGGGGATTGCGGGCTATTAAGTCTGTATTGGTTGTAGCTGGTTCTTTAAAAAGAGGTGATCCAACTCGTCCTGAAGATCAGGTTCTTATGAGAGCCTTGAGAGATTTTAATATTCCAAAGATAGTAACAGATGATTTACCTGTTTTTATGGGACTTATAGGAGATCTATTCCCAGCATTAGATGTGCCAAGAAAGAGAGATTTAGATTTTGAACAGGTAATGTAATTATATAGATCAGCTACAGTTCATGTGTTTAGTTTTCAAATGATTTGCAAAATGGTACTGGATGATGTCAGTAGTACATATCGATGTACAGATTCATATACACATCATTAAAACCATTCCAGATATTAGAACCAATATAAACAGACTGGAAGTGCTTTTATCAGTATCTAAAAAGGAAGTGAGTTGCTAAAGTTAATGTTTATTGATTAGAATTAGAAAGAGGCAAAATTATCATGTGGAATGAGGAAATTGAAAAGGATGAAACACATATTTTGTATTTATTTTCACAGTAGAAGGCGTGAGTTTTGTTCTAGAAATAGATAAACCATGGGCTGGAAAGAGTAAGCAAATTAAAAAAAAATCAACAGCGAAAAGCTCTGGAGAAATTTATGGGATTTAAATGCACCAAATCCCTAAGGCTTGGTGGCCTGCACCCTAGTGTTATTAATTCCAGAGATTATGGATGAGCATTTTTTCCAGAATTCGTTTAATTTGCTACCAGTCCCAGACTGAAAGTTGGTAAATGTTACTTTGCCTTTCATGATTGAGGGAGAGTGAAAACACGAAATTACAGGTCAGATAGCCCAGCATCAGTTATTAGGAAAATATCAAATCTACTATTAGAGTTATCGATGCATTTAAAAAAAGCACAGTCTGATTAGAACAAGTGCATAGTATGATTAGAGCAAGTCAACATGGATTTACTAAAGAGAAACATTGTTTAACAAACTTCCAAAAAGCTTTCGCTAAGATGTCACACTAAAGGTTAATAGGCAAAATAAGTGAAGAGTTAGAACAAATATATTAGTATACATAGAGGATTGGTTATCAGATAAGGAGCAGAGACTGGACATTAATGGGTTCTTTTTAAATTGACAGGTCATGAATAATGGAATGCCACGAGGGTCATTGCTGGGGCTTCAGTTATTTATGATAGATATTAGGAAAATATATACTTCCATTGGAGTCAGGATAATGAAAGTTCATGAAAATGGTTCTTGAGATGAGAGGTTGTTCTCTGATAGAGGCTTGACAAATTGGGGGAAGGCAATGGTGTACAACACTGGTAAGCACTGTTGGAAGTCTCACAACATCAGGTTAAAGTCCAATAGCACTAGCTTTTGGAATCTCAGGCTCCTTCATCAGCTGAGTGAAGAGCTATGTTCACAAGCAGGGCATATACAGACATAAACTCAATTTACAAGATAATAGTTGGAATGCGAATTTTTACAGGTAATCAAGTCTTAAAGGTACAGATAATGTGAGTGGAGAGAGGTTAAAGAACAAAGAACAAAACAGCACGGGAAACAGGCCCTTCGGCCCAACGAGCCCGCGTCGCCACCCCGATGTTCCCACTTCTACCCGCGATCCCTGTCCATGTTTATAAATCTATGGATTAAAAACCAAATTTGAGACAATTTAGGGAGAATTTGTTTTGCCAATTAGCCTAAGAGCACATCTTTGGGATGTGGGAGGAAACCGGAACACCCGGAGAAAACCCACGCAAGCACAGGGAGAATGCGCAAACTCCCACAGACACAGGCCCAAATCATGTATCTGCACAGCACAGCGATAGTCACTGAGCTGTCGTGTTGCCCATCAAATGGTCCAGGTCAAGCGTACACAAACGACGTGAAGCACTAGGATACTCTCGAAAAAAATCCAAGAGCAGTCCTCTCACGACCCATCGCGTGCATGCCCCTCGTTAGACAACAAGGTGGACCAAAGCACCTGTAGGATAAAAACAAGTACATCAATATCATCATCTATTTACACACTTCCCAGGGACTCTCAAGGCTCATGATCCCTATTTTAAATCAGTTTTCTATACCCCTCCATTCCCATTCTGTTCATGTGCCCATCTGAGTATTTCTTAAATAACTTCAGACTACCTGCCTCCACCACTTTACTTGGCAGTGCATTCCATACCCCCACCACCCTCTCCGTGAAAAAACTCCCCCTAGCATCCAAATTATACCTTATCCCCCTCACCCTAAGCCCGTGATCCCTCGTGCTATTTGATTCCATCCTAGGAAAAAGCTTAACCTTGTTTACTCTATCTATCCCCTTCATAATCTTGTACACCTCTATTAGATCTCCTCTAAGTCTACGTCTTTCTAAGGAAAACAGTTCCAATTTGCCTAATCTCTCCTCGTAACTCAGACCTTCCATACCAGGCAGCATCCTGGTAAACCTCCTCTGCACTCTCTCCAGAGTCTCCACGTCCTTCCGGTTGGGGGTAGTGAAAAGAATACTAAAGAGGTGTGTATTGTCTCCAGCCAGGACAGTTAGTGAGATTTTGCAAGTCCAGGCAAGTCATGGGAGTTACAGACAGTGTGACATGATCCCAAGATCCCGGTTGAGGTCGTCCTCATGTGTGCAGAACTTGGCTATCAGTTTCTGCTCAGTGATTCTGCGTTGTCGTGTGTCATGAAGGCTGCCTTGGAAAACGCTTACCCAAGATCAGAGGCTGAATACCTGTGACTGTTGAGGTGTTCCCCGAATAGAAGGGTACACTCCTGACTGGTGATTGTCAAGTGGTGTTCATTCATCCATTGTTGGAGTGTCTGCACGGTCTCCCCAATATACCATGCCTAAAGACATCCTTTCCCGCAGTGTATCAGGTAGACAACATTGGCCAAGTCGCAAAAGAATATACTCTGTGCCTGTGGATGGTGTTCTTACGTGAGATGAAGGCATTCATGTCAATGATCTGGCATGTCTTGCAAAGGTTGCTGGGGCAGGGTTGTGTGGTATTATGGTTACTGTTCTCCTGAAGGCTGGATAGCTTGCTGCGGACAATGGTCTATTTGAGGTTATGCGGTTGTTTGAAGCCAAGAAATGGGGGTGTGGGACTGGCTTGGCAAGATGTTCATCTTCATTGATGACATGTTGAAGGCTCCGGAGAAGATGTCGGAGCTTCTTATGTGAGAAATAAAAGAATGACCAGGGTGAGATTAGGGCCAGTTAATGATAGTAGTTGGAACTCGTACATAGAGTCAGAGAGATAGGAGAGATGATGAATAAATACTTTTCTTCAGTGTTCACCAAGGAGAGGAGCCATGTTTTTGAGGATGAGTGTGTGACACAGGCAGATAGGCTCGAGGAGATAAATGTTCTGAGGGAAGATGTATTAACAATTTTGAAAAACCTAAGGGTAGATAAGTCCCCTGGGCATTTGGGATATATCCTAGGATTCTTTGGGAGGCAAGGGAGGAGATTGCAGAGCCTTTGATCTTTGGGTCCTCACTGTCCACGGGGTAGTTGCAGAGGATTAGAAAGTGGCGAATGTTGTTCCTCTGTTCAAGAAAGGAAATAGGAATAATTATGGTAATTGTAGGCTGGTCAGTCTTATTTTTGTGGTCGGTAAGTTAATGGAAAAGATCTTGAGGGATAGGATTTATGATCATTTGGAAACACTATCCAGAATAGTCAACACGGATTCATGAAGGGTAAGTTTTGCCTCATGAATTTGATTGAATTCTTTGAGGAGATAACTAAATGTGTGGATGAAGGTAGACTAATTGATGTTGTATACATGGATTTTAGTAAGGCGTTTGATAAGGTTCCCCATGGTTGGCTCATGAAGAAAGGAAGAAGGTGTGGGATTGAGGGAAATTTGGTCAATGGGATAAGTAACTGGCTCTCTCATAGAAGACAGAGGGAGGTGGTGGATGGAAAATTGTCAGATTGGAGATCAGTTACCAAAGATATACCACAGGGATCAATGCTGGGTCCTCTATTATTTGTGATTTTTATCAGTGACTTGGAGGAGGGGGCTGAAGGGTGGGTCAATAAATTTGCTGATGACACCAAGATTGGTGGAGTAGTGGATGAGATGGAGGGCTCTTGTAGACTGCAAAGAGACATTCATACAATGCAGCAAGATGATTCATTTTGGTAGGACAAATTTGAATGTGGATTACAGAGTCAAGAGCAGAGTTCTGAGGAATATGGAGGAACAGAGATCCACAGATCTCTGAAGGTTGCCACTCAAGTGCATAAATTTGTGAAGAAGGCCTATAGTGTGTTTATTAACAGGTGGTTATAGTTTAAGAGCCGTGAGGTTGTGCTGCAATTGTACAGGACCTTGGTGAGACCACATTTGGAATATTGTGTACAGTTCTGGTCACCTCATTCTAAGAAGGACATGGAAGCATTAGAGAGGGTGCAGAGGAGATTTATCAGGGTGTTGCCTGGTTTGGAGGGTAGGTCTTATGAGGAAAGGTTGACGGAGCTAGGGCATTTCTATTTAGAGTGGAGAGGGGTGAGAAGCGACTTAATAGAGGTTTATAACATGATGAGGGGAATAGATAGAGCGGACATTCAGAGACTATTTCCTAGTGTGGACGTAGCTGTCACTAGGGGGCATAACTATAAGGTTCATGGTGGGAAATATAGAAGGGATGTCTGATGTAGGTTCTTTACTCAGAGAGTGGTTGGGATGTGGAATGGACTGCCTGCTGTGATAGTGGGAACTTTCAAGCAGTTATTGGATAGGCACGAGGAATACACCAGAATGATAGGGAGTGGGATAATTTGATCTTGATTTCGGACAAAGCTTGGCACAATATCGAGGGCTGAAGGGCCTGTAATGTACTGTACTTTTCTATGTTTCTCTGCTCCAAGGAAGTACTGAACAATGAAAAGTACTCTGTCAGCCGTGTCCCTTGTTTGTCTTCTGAGGAGGTCAGTGCGATTTTTCGTTATGGCACATTGGAATTGTTGATCGATGAGTTGAGCGCCATATCCTGTGCTAAAAGGATGTCTTTCAGCATCTGTAGGTGTGTGTTATGATCTTCTTCATCTGAGCAGACCCTGTGTATACGGAGGGCCTGTCTGCAGGGGATGGCTTCTTTAATGTGATTAAGATGGAAGCTGGAGAAATGGAGCATTGTGAGGTTATCCGTGGACTTGAGGTACAGTGAGGTGCTGAGGTGACTGACTGTGATGGAGATGCATGCGTCCAACACTGCAACCGATTCCGGAGAGTAGTCTATGATGAGTCTGATAGTGAGATGGAACTTGTTGATGCCATCATATAGTTGCTTCAATGATTGTTTGCCCTGAAACCAAAGGAAGAAAATGTCATCAATGTATCCAGTGTATAGCATCAGTTGAAGGTCCTCTGTGGTGAAGAGGTCTTGTTTACACATGTGCATAAAGGTATTGGCATGCTGAGGTGTAAATTTGGTCCCCATGGCTGTTCCATATGTCTGAATGAAGAACTGGTTGTTGAAGGTGAAGGCACTGTGGTCCAGGATGAAGCAGATGAGTTGTAGAATTGCAGCTGGAAATTGGCAGTTGTTGCCATTGAGTACTGAGGCAGTTGCGGCAATGCTGTCATCGTGAGGGATGCTGATGTAAAATGCTGAGACATACATTGTGACGAGGAGTACTCCTGGTTCAACTGCTCCCTGTATGCTGAGTTTCTGTAGGAAGTTCATAATGTCACAACAGAAGTTTGGGTTCTTTGTGTAATGGGTTTCAGGATGCTCTCGATGTAATCGGAGAGGTTCTCACACAGTGTCCGATTGCCTGATATGATGGGATGGCTGAGTGTTGAGATCTCCAACGCAGATGTGATTCCCCAGCTTCTGCCATGACACTACGGACTTCTACAGAAATTCACCACATGGAGCAGTTGAACTTGGAGCACTCCTTGTCACAATGGATGTCTCGGCACTCTGTACCAGTATCCCACATGATGATGGTATTGTTGCAATTATGTCAGTATTCAACGCTGACAACTGCCATCTCCAGTTGCAATTCTACAACTCACCCGCATTACCTTGGACCACAACATTTTCACCTTCAACAACCAGTTCTTTATCCAGATACATGGAACAGCCATGGGGACCAAATTTGCACCTCAATATGCCAACATCAATGTGCACAAGTTCGAACCAAGACTTCTTCCCCACATAGAACCTTCAACCAATGCTATACTCTAGACACATGAATGACATTTTCTTCCTTTGGATTCATGGCGAAGTCATTGAAACAACTATATGACGACATCAACAACTTCCATCCCACTATCAGACTTACTATAGATAACTCTCCGGAATTGGTTACACTCTTGAATACAAGCATCTCCATCAAGGAACAGTCACCTCTCACTTCAAATGTACCGCAAGCCTCCGGATAACCTTACGATGCTCCACTTCTCCAGCTTCTACCCTAAACATATTAAAGGAGCCATCCTGTTTGGACGTATACATAGGATCTGTCAGCTGAGGAGGATTGCAACAGATACCTATAGACGCTGGAAGCCGCCGTCATAAGAACAGGATATAGCACTCGACTCATTGATCAACAGTTCCAATATGCCACAGCAAAAAAACTGCATCGACCTCCTCAGAAGACAAACACTAGAGATGGTGGAGAGAGTACCCTTCTTCGTCCAGTACTTGCCTGGAGCGGCGAAAGTTACGACATCTTCTCCGGTTCCTTTAACATACTGTTGATGGAGATAAATATCTCATCAAGGCTATCCCCACACTCCCACTTCTTGCTTTCAAACAACGCACAGCCTCAAACAGACCATTGTCCGTAGCAAAACTACCCAGCCTTCAGGAAAACAGTGACCATAACAGCATACAACCCTGCTGCAGCAACCTCTGCAAGACTTGCCGGATCATCAACACAGATGCCATCATCTCACATGAGAACAGCATCCACTAGGTACGTGGTACATACTCTTGCGACTCAGCCAACGTTGTCTACCTGATATGCTGCAGGAGAGGATGTTCCGAGGCATAATATATTGAGGACACCATGCAGACACTATGACAACAGATGAATGAACACCGCTCAACAATCACTAGGCAGGAGTGTTCTCTTCCTGTTGGGGAGCACTTCACCGGTCACGGGCATTCAGGCCCTGATCTTCAGATAAACGTTCTCCAAGGCAACCTTCACGACACATGACAACAGAAAATCACTGAGCAGAAACTGATAGCCAAGTTCCTCACACATGATCAACTGGGATCTTGAGTTCATGTCACATTATCTGTAACCCCTACAACTTGCTTGGGCTTGCGAAATCTCACTAACTGTCCTGGCTGGAGACAATACACATCTCTTTCACCTCTTGCATTATCTGTACCTTTAAGACTTGTGTACCTGTAAAGACTCGAATTCCAACTATTATCTTGTAAATTGAGTTTGTGTCTGTATATGCCCTGCTTGTGAACACAACTCTTCACTCACCTGATGAAGGAGCTTGAGACTTCAAAAGCAAGTGCTAGCAAATAACCCTGTGGGACTTTAACCTGTTGTTGTGAGACTTCTTACTGTGCTTACCACAGTCCAATGCTGGCATCTCCTCATCATGGCTACACCAGTAAGCCAGAAACCCACGGTAATGTTCTGGGGACCTGGGTTCAAACCTCAACAAGGCAAATGGTGAAATGTGAATCCAATATAAATTTGGAATTAAAAGTCTAACGATGACCATAAAACCATTGTCAATCGTCATTAAAATCTATCTGGTTCACTAATGCCCTGTATGAAAGGAAATCTCGCCACCCCTATCTTGTCTGGCTCCATACCCCTGGCAATGTGATTGAGTCTTAACTGCCCTCTGAAAGGCACTCAAGGGCAATCAGTGATTCTGGCCCAACCTGTGACCCCATGTCCCATAAATGTTTTTTTTTAAATGACATAGATGAAGACAGAGTAATGTATCTAAGGTACCTAGTTTGCAGATGATACAAGTACGTGGAAAGATGAGTTTTTTGGGAGAGATAGAGAGAGTCTGCAAGAGATATAGACAGGTTAACTGAGAGAACAAGAAAATAGCAGATGGATTGTATGTATGGAAGTGTGAAATGATTCCCTTTGGTGGAAAGTGACTGACTATTCCTGATCAAATCTTGCCTCTCCAAGTGGAGATAGATTCTCTTCTTCAGAATTTTCCCCAGTAGGTTTGCTATCACTGACATGAGACTCGCTGGTCTGTGATTCCCTGGCTTATCTCTACATCCTTTCTTAAATAGTGTAACCACATTCTTATATATGTTGTAGTGTAACCCTTTAGTGTAACCCTTTAAGAGAACGGATCAGATGCCCCGGCGTATGCTGTGATCTGCCCGGAGACTGCCTTGAGAGGGCAGTTGTTGTTTGGAGTGTGGAGTGTGTAGGACTGCAGTAAATGTCCGTGTTTCTTGTGGAGGAGTTCTTGAAGACACTCCTTGGCACTAAAGAGTTTAAGTTTTAAAAAATCTCCTCGCTGTTTTGAACTGGACTTATGATTCCTCACTAGTTAAATTTGAATTCCCACTCTCCTTGTTGTTTCAAACGGACCTCTCGCTCTCCTCACTGTTTTAAACTGGACTCCTGCTCTCCTCACTGTTTTAAACTGGACTCCTCTCCTCGTTGTTTTAAACTGGACTCCCACCGTTCTTGCTGTTTTAAACTGGACTGCCATTCTTCTTGCTCTATAAAACTGAACTCCTGCTCTCTATGCTGTTTTAAACTAGAACCCCGGCTCTGTTCGCTGAATCGAATTGGGTTCATGGCTCTCCTTGCTGTTTTGAACTGGACCTCTGACTCCCTTCACTGTTTTAAACTGGACTCTTAAGATGTCTGGCTGTTTTATATTGGACTCTTGCTCCACTTGTTGTTTTAGACTGCATTCCTGCTCTCTTTGCTGTTTAAAATTTTAAAAGCAATTTGGCTTGTCTGCTGGCAGTTCCAGCGCTGAGCTCCTTTTTGTCCAATAACTGGATTCAGTTTGACCCTCTCGACCACAAAGGCAGCATTCCTTGGTCTGTAGTTGGCTCTTCAGTACCTCTGCCACTTTGTGCACCCTGGCACTGCTACCTCAATGTGTCACCTTCCTATCAGCCCATTCCGTGAGATTCCAATCTCCAATGCTTTTTTGAAATCCAATTGCTGTTCAACTAACAGTCTCTGCTGCATATCTCTCTGCTGGAGGCTACATACAAGCTGATTCTATCATGAATTCTGTAAGAAAGCTCCAAATCACAGTGCTCTGCCAGGCTCTTCAAGGATGCCACATATTTGGGAATGCGCTTACCCTCTATCTGGTCCCATTTATAAAACCTAAACCATGCTGCAATCAGCAGCAGTTTTGGCACAAAGTGCGTCTAATACCATGCAGAATGCTTGAAAACTTTTCACTGTTGGCTTTTCAGGTTGCAGCAGGCTTCTCAAAACATCAGAAGTTTTATTTCCTACTATGCCCAAAAGGACTGGCACCGTAAGGTCATCCGCTACCTTATTAACAGTGATTAGAAATATTAAATCACTTGATGTAAACCTTTCACCACTCAGCATCTTCATTGAGTGTCACAATGGACCTGAATGTTCCTGCCAATTCTCAGGATGGACTGCAGAGGTTTTCCCATCCCTGGACTAGACCTGTTTTCCTGTGCTAGCTGCTGCTCACTTCTTCTGTGAGCACTCGTATTGCCACACCCGACATCCAAGTCCCTTTGTTTGCCTGGAATCTGATCCAGCGATGATCATGGAAACTAACAACTCTTTTATGCTGCCCTCTTACTCTTGTGGTATAACCAGTACCACAACTGGTGCATTTGGAGCTCCCGGTGGTCCTTTTTGAAGATTCCTATCCTTTACTGATAGACTGTTAAAACTACGTAATCGTTGTTGCCAGTAATAAATTTTGTTGTACTGAGGCTTCTCTCTCAATAACAACCCACAGGTAGTTGTCAGGATGTCAGGAAACATAATCTTTACTTAAGATTTTGTCTCTCCACGTTCCCAACAAAGGCAGACTTCTCTGGGCAGATCCCAGCAGTGCACACCACACCTGAGGTCACATGACCCATTCCCTTAAATGGACTATGCCCAAACATATTTAACATCAATTGTTGTCTTTTGAGAAAGATACCAGCCAAGGTATGAGGTATATTCACCATTTTTATTTATTTGTTTGTTCATGGGATGTGGAGAATGTTGTCCAGAACAGTATTTATTGTTGATCCTCAGTAGTCCTTGAGAAGATGGTATGCTGTTTTCTTCAACCTCAGCAATCCATCTGTTGTAAGAAGACCACGGTGCTGTTAAGAAGGGAGTTATAGTAATTTAACCCAGTAACAATGAAGGAATGGATAATATTTTTGAATCAAGATGGTGGGTGGTATGGAGGGGAACTTCCAGGTGGGTATGTTCCCATGCAACTGCTGCTGTTGTCCTTTAAGATGGTAGGGTTGCAGGCTTGGAAGGTACTGTTTAAGGAATCTTGATGAATTACTGCAGTGCATTTTGTAGATGGTAAACCAGAACAGAAAATGATAGAAAATCTCAACAAGCCTGACAGCATCTGTGGAGTCTCCAGTAATAGGATGGCAAGGTAGCACAGTGATTAGTACTGCTGCCTCACAGCGCCATGGACGCTGGTTCAATTCTCAGCTTGGGTCACTGTCTGTGTGGAGTTTGCACGTTCTCCCCACGTCTGCATGCGTTTCCTCCAGGTACTGCAGTTTCTTCCCACAGTCTGAAAGACATGCTGGTTAGGTGAATTGACCTGAACAGGCACTGGACTGTGGCGACTAGGGGAATTTCACAGTAATTTCATTGCAGTGTTAATGTAAGCCTTACTTGTGACTAATAAATAAATTGTAATTATAACTTAGTAGAATACCTATACATGAGGCGTCCCCTCAGACCCGCCCTAGGCATGTCCTTTTCTCCCAGAGGCTATACTGACCTTTGCACCCCTGGAGGGATCCGCTTGACCGGTTTATGTTTGTGATTTTATAACTTACTGTCAACTTTTTTGGTAGTCTTTCAACAGGCAGGATCTTCTCATGTTTTTATAGGTTGTTAAGCAGTCAATACTAGAACTCCACCTGCAACCTGAAGACAGTTTTGTTCTGAAAGTAATTCAGTTAGAGGAAATACTTCAAGTACGTCACTCAGTTTTTGTTATTGGCAATGCTGGAACTGGAAAATCGCAGGTAAGTATGGTGTGAAATGCTTGATGCAATGAAGCAGTGATTTTCTCATTTTAAATGACACCTTCCTCTATAATGTGGTCAACCATGTGCTTAAATGTGTGAAGACATCAAATTGGGACAGTGCCATGATGTCTGGGGACACTGTCTTGGGGCAGTGCCAGGATTCTGGGACCCAGTCTGTGACTGGGACTGAACAAGGTAAGTTTCAGTGGCAATTCCAATGTATCAGGGGTTGTGCCAAGGTACTAAGAACAACGCTAGGCTGCCTAGGGGAATGACAAGGTGCCGTGGAAATGCTAGGACAATGCTGAGATGCCAGTGGCAATGTCAGGATAAATGCTGAGGGCATTACCAGCGTGCCATGGGGCAATGCCAGAGTTTTAAGGGCAGTGTCAAGGTGCAAGGAGAAAGTACTGGAGTGTCAAGGAGCAGTAGCTGGATACCAAAGTGCTGCTTAGTGCCAAGTCAGTGCTAGGATATCGGGGGAAATCTCCAGGAAAGGACTTGTGCAGTGCTGAGGTCAGAGACTGTACCAGTGTGCTTAAATGCATTGCCAGGGGCAACACAGGCAATGCTAGGTTGCCAGGATTCTGGTAGGCAAGGCAAAGGTGGGAAGGCAGGAGCATCAAGTTTTCAATATATAGTGCCAAGGTGTAAAGGGGCAATGCCCAGGTTCCAGTGGAATTGTAAGAGTGCCAGGGGAAAAAGAAACAGGAGCAAATAACATGCCAAAAATTGATGACAAGAAGGTTATGGCAGGTGAGAGCCTAGAAATTATCATTAACCAACGTGCTATGAAGCAGTGTGGTGAAATATTGAAGGAGTTTCCAAGGGCAATGTCATGGTGCCAGGGAGCAGTGCCATGGGACATGGTCAGTGTTCCAGGGGGAGTGCCAGGATGAAGTGCTGGGGCAGTGTTAGAATGCCTGGAGCAGTACTGTGATACCAGAAACTGTGCCAGAGTGCCAGAATGATAGTGACCACAATTCGGTTACGTTTACCTTAGTGATGGAAAGGGACGGGCACATAGCGAATAACAGTAGTTATAGCTGGGGGAAAGGTAATTATGAGGCTATTAGGAGAGATTTAGGAAGCATAGGGTGGAGCAGGATATTGCAGGGGCTGGGGACATCTGAAATGTGGAGCATATTTAAGGAACAGCTTCTGCATGTCCGTAATAAATATGTACCTGCCAGGAATGGAGGAAGTGGTCAAGTGAGGAAACCATGGTGTACTAGGGAAGTTAAATCTCTAGTGAAGAGGAAGAAGGAGGCTTATATAATGATGAGAAATGAAGGCTCATTTAGGGCACTGGAGAGCTATAAATTAGCCAGGAAGGAGCTAAAGAGGGAGTTGAGAAGAGCTAGAAGAGGACACAAGAAGACTTTGGCGGATAGGATTAAGGAGAATCCGCAAGCTTTTTACAGGTATATAAATAATTAAAGATTGGTTAGGGCAAGATTAGGGCCAGTCAGAGATAGCAGTGGGAAGTTGTGCGTGGAGCCTGAGGAGATAGGAGAGACACTGAATGAGTATTTTTCGTCAGTATTCACGCAGGAGAAAGACAGTGTTGTCGGGGAGAATACTGCGATACCAGATTGTAGACTGGGTAGGATTGAGGTTCATAAGGAGGAGGTGTTAGCGAATCTTGAAGGTATGAAAATTGATAAGTCCCCTGGGCCAGATGGGATTTACCCTAGGATTCTCTGGGAGGCTAGAGAGGAAATTGCAGAGCCTTTGGCTTTGATCTTCATGTCGTCGTTGGTTACAGGTGTAGTGCCGGAAGACTGGAGGATGGCAAATGTTGTCCCTTTGTTCAAAAAGGGGAGTAGGGAACATCCTGGAAATTATAGACCGGTGAGACTGACTTCTGTTGTGGGCAAAGTCTTGGAAAGAATTATAAGGGATAGGATTTATAAGCATCTAGAGAGAAATAAATTGATTAGGGATAGTCAGCACAGTTTTGTGAAGGGTAGGTCGTGCCTCACAAACCTTATTGAGTTTTTTGAGGAGGTGACCAAAGAGGTAGATAAGGGTAAGGCATTGAGGGTATGTAGTGTATGTATGAGATGTAGTGTATATGGATTTTAGCAAAGCGTTTGATAAGGTTCCCCATGGTAGGCTACTGCAGAAAGTGCAGATGCATGGGATTGAAGGTGATTTAGCAGTTTGGATTGGGAATTGGCTAGCTGATAGAAACTCATTAAGAATTTAGCAACACCAATTTTTAATCCAACCGATTTATTTGATAGTAAAATTGCGAGCTTTCAACACTCCGTGTCTTCCTCAGGCAAATGCAGTGTTCTGGTCAGTGTTCTGATCATAGCTGATAGAAGACAGAGGGTGGTGGTTGATTCAACCTGGAGTGCAGTTACAAGTGGTGTACCTCAAGGATCTGTTTTGGGTCCACTGCTGTTTGTCATTTTTATAAATGACCTAGATGAGGGTTGGATTAGTAAATTTGCTGACAATACCAAAGTGGGGGGAGTTGTAGACAGCGAGGATGGATCTTACAGTTTGCAGAGGGACATAGATAGGTTGCAGAGCTGGGCCGTGAGGTGGCAAATGGAATTCAATACGGATAAGTGTGAGGTGATTCACTTTGGTAGGAATAACAGGCATATGAAATATAGGGCTAATGGAAAGACCCTTAATAGTGTTGTCGAGCAGAGGGATCTTGGGGTACAAGTACATAGCTCTTTGAAAGTTGGCACCCAGGTTGATAAAGTTGTTAAGAAGGCGTACGGGGTGTTAGCTTTTATTGGTAGAGGGATTGAATTTAGGAGCCGTGAGGTTATGTTACAACTTTACAAAACTCTGGTGCGGCCGCACTTGGAGTATTGTGTACAGTTCTGGTCACCGCATTATAAGAAAGATGTGGAAGCATTGGAAAGGGTGCAGAGGAGGTTTACCAGGATGTTGCCTGGTATGGTGGGAAGGCCTTATGAGGAAAGCTGAGGGACCTGAGGTTATTTTCATTAGAGAGAAGAAGGTTACGCGGTGACCTAATTGAGGCGTATAAGATGATCAAAGGACTGGATAGTGTGGATAGTGAGAGCCTTTTTCCTCGGATGGTGATGACCAACACGAGGGGACATAACTTTAAATTAAGAGATGGTAGTTATAGGACGGATGTCAGAGGCAGGTTCTTTACACAGAGAGTGGTGAGGGCGTAGAATGCCCTGCCTGCAGCAGTTGTGGACTCACCTACTTTGGGGGCATTCACATGGTCGGTGGATAGGCATATGGATGATATTGGAATAGTTTAGGTTAGAGGGTCCACTGGCCGGTGCAACATCGAGGGCCGAAGGGCCTGTACTGCGCTGTAATGTTCTATGTTCTATGTTCTAAAATAAAATGCCAGTTACAATGATGGGGTGCTATAGGCAGTTCAAAGTTGCCAGGGATGGGCAGTGCTGAGATGTCAGGGAGCAGTGCCAGAATGCATGGGCAGTGCCAGGTGACAATGCCAGGGACAGAATCTTGGGACATTGCTTGTGTTCTGGAGGACATGTCAGAGGAGAGATCCCAATGTGGGGGATGAAATGACGCGGAAGCATTTTAATAACATAATTTATTTAAATGAGGTTTCTGGCATTCTGGATGGGAGTTATGCCGTGTCACTGGCGATGATGGGGAAAATCTGAAAATGATATTTTGTTGGCGAGATTCTCATTTTCTGACTCATGGGATCTTTTGCCCATGTTTCCATATGCACTTGTGTGGGCAAATTCCTGGTCAATGTTCCTGCAGCCCTAAAGGCCTGAATTCTAATTTAATTTATCCTCCAGGAATAGGTAAGGATTTGATGCAGGTGAGATTAGGTAATGTCTGGGGAACCTGGAATTGAGGATTTGCAGTTGCCACGCATTTCCCCTCCACTGTGGAATTTTGTCTTCATGCTACACATACCATATTGTTGATTTGTTCACAAGCCAGCTTGATTGACAAACTTGATTTTCACTGGAGGCTAAAGGACAAGGAAGTTTTGCCTCTGGTCGGAAGAGAGACAATGATCTTGATGTGGAATGGATGTAGGGAAGCCAATCTCTTTGCCGATGGTGGGGGACACCTGTGTTTGAAACCTCAAACAAAGGAAATGGGTTGAGAGAGTGAAGGCACAAAGGAGCAGTGATCAGAAGCTTGCTTGTTGGAGGTCAGAGATCTAGATCTAGGGGAAGTCAGGCCAGAGCAGAGGAATGCAGGTGCCTTGGAAATGGGGCGTGGATGAGATTGGAGGCCTTATGGTGAAGATCAATGGGATAGTGCATGATAGTGGAAATTCTCCAAGCAGACGCACCAGAACCATCAGGTGAGTATAAAGGCATTTCCCTCCTGAATCTGGCAGTGTTCATATTCTCCAGGCTTGAGAAAGTTTGGCAGTCCAGAGATAAATTAGAAAAGATAAGTAACAATGAGACTTGCAGTCTCATTATCATATTCAAAATGCCAGCCTACGCCTTGAAATAAATTGGTTGCCTTTGCACCTTCCTGCCCCAGAGGCAGAAATAGGTGGTTTTGATTAGGGTTATAATTTTAATTGCATTAAACTTTATCCCACTTGCCCTCTTTTTGTTGTTAAAATCCCTCCCAAGTAAATATTTGTTGCTCCCAGCTCTATTAGTTGTGTTGAGAACAACTAAGGGTGTAATAGACGTAATTCCAGGGACGTCTCTGGTTTGATTCATAGATGCCATCAGGCAGAAAATCAGACACTAATAAATAAACTTAAAGAATAAATATTATACTTGAAACTAAAAGAGAAAATGTTGGAAAATCTTAGCAGGTCTGGCAGCATCTGTAAAGAGAGAAAAGAACTTATGTTTCAAATCCAGATGACCTTTTATCAAAGTTAAAAGGCATAGAAAGTGGGAGATATTTATACTGCAGGGTGAGGGAGTGAATGATAATCATAATCATAGAAACCAGGGAAACCTGTGAATACTCGTCCAAGGATGTGAATGGCCAAATGGCAGAGAAGCTACAATGAAAATGTTGCGTCAGGGGTATAAGGGTGGGGAGGAATGGATAGGATAGAGGTAAGATTTAGAAAAGGAGAGCAAATGGGAAGAAAAGGGAAGGGAAGGGACATGAAGTAGGGAGAAAGAGTGGGGGAGGGTGTGGGAAGAAAAATGAAGAAAGACAATAAAGAAATAAAAGGTAGAAAACAGTAAGAAGTTAAATAAAATGGAATTAAAACAAAGGGGAGATGGAGTAGAGCAAATGATCTGAAGTTGTTCGATTAGATGTTGAGACCAGAAGGCTATAAAGTGCCTAGCTGGAAGATGAGATACTGTTTCTCCATTTGCATTGATCTTCACTAGAACATTCCAGCAAGCTAAGGACAGACGTGGGTATGGGAGCAGGATCGTGGCAAGAAACCGGAAGATCAGGATCCTGATTGTGTGCAAATCGAAGGTGCTCAGCAAGGTGATCACCCAGTCTATGTTTGGTTTCTCCTATATAGAAGAGACCATATTGGGAGAAGTGAATGCAATACACCAAACTGAAAGGGGTGCAAGTGAAACACTGCTTAACCTGGAATGAATGTTTTGGACTTTAGATGGTGAGCGTAGAAGAGGTAAAGGGACAGGTGTTAAACATTCTACGATTGCATGGGGAGGTACCATGAATGATGGGAGAGGTCTTGGGTGTAGTGGAGGAATAGACTAGGTTATCCTGGAGGGAATGGTCTCTGCAGAATGCTGACAGGGGGAGTGAAGGGATAATGTGTTTGGTAGTGTATCACACTCAAGTTGGTGAAAATGGCAGAGGATTATGCTTTGCATGCGGAGGCCGGTGGGGTGAAACATGAGAAGAAGGGGGACTCTATCCTGGTTCTGGGAGGGAGGAGAGGAGGGTGAGGGTCGTGGTGCGGGAGATGGACCACATGCTGTTGAGGGCCCTGTCGACAAGTGTAGATGGGAATCCATAGTTGAGGAAAAGGGGGCACATATTAAAAGCACCACTTTGGAAGGTGGCGTCATCAGAACAAATGAGACGGAGAAGAACTGAAAGAAAGGAATGGAGTCCTTAAAGGATGTAGGGTGTGAAGAACTGTAGTCAGATAGCTGTGGGAGTCAATGGGCTTGTAGTGAATATTGGTATATAGTCTATTGCCAGAAATGGAGATAGAAAGGTCAAGGAAAGGAAGGGAAGTGTCTGAGATGACTAGGTGAAGGCAATGGAGGGCTGGAAACTGTGAGCAAAGTTGATGAATTTTTCAATGTCTGGATGAGAGCATGAAATTGCACCAAAATAGTCATCAATGTACTGGTGAAGGATCTGTGGGAGTGGATCTCAGTAGACTTGGAACAAGGAATGTTCCACATACCTCATAAAAAAATAAGCGCAGCTAGGATCCATGTGGATACCCATTACTACTCCTTTGATTTGGAGAAAGTGGGATGAGTTAAAGGGGAAGTTGTTGAGAGATAGAATGAGTTCAACCAGGCAAAGGAGAATAATGGTGGATGGGAATTGTTTAGGCCTCTTTTCAAGAAAGAAACGGAGAGCTCTCAGGCTGTCCTTGTATGGGATGGAGATCTTACCTCTGTTCCATCCATTTTCTTCCCCCAACATCATTTTAATTTCTTTGCCGTTTGGTCATTTAGACGCTTAATTCTCTTTGTGGACAGCTTTTAGCTGGCTTCCTGGTTTCTGTAGCTATGACTCATCTTTCACTCCTTCATCCTGTAGGATAAATATCTCCTACTTTCTATGCCTTTTAGCTTTGACAAAGGGCCATCTGGACTCAAAACAACAGCTCTTTACTCTCCTTACAGATGCTGCAAACCTGCTGAGATTTTCCAGCATTTTCTCTAGTTTCAGATTCCAGGTACTGCCCTTGACCTTACACCTAATCTAACCCAAAAGGCCATCCTTCATTGATTGCTAATTTATAATTGCCCATGAAAAAGCAACGATAAGTTGCCTTCTTGAACCGTTGCAATCAACTAATGTCCTTCAGGGAAAGAAATATGCTATCATTAACTGGTCTGGCCTCCCTGTAATTCCAGAGCCACAGCAATATGGGTTGATCTTAATTGCCCTCCAAGAGCAACTAGGGATTGGCAATAAATATTGGCCAGCCAGCAATGCCCACAATGAATAAAAAAAAGTACATGTGATGTCAAAACACTGTTAGGACATCATGATAAAATAGAAAATGTTCATCAAATACTTATTTTCAGATTGTCCATTTTTAAAGAAATAGATATGTGGGCCTTCATCCACTGCTTTCGGACATGCACTTCATGGTGCAGACACTTGCTGTTATCCATCAATGCCAGCCTTTGGCTAGATTTCTTGACCTCGCACCAGTTGCTCCTCTATCCGAAGAAGGAAGCTATTGTACCATTTCCAAATTTCTAAGGGGATATATTTGCTTGCACAGTCAAGCAATAGTCCATCGGTTTTGGAAGTCAGTGCATGAAGGGTTAAATACTGAACAGCAATGGTGGCACTTATACATGTAAGTAGTGCTTTCATTGGCATAATTGCATGACTAGTTTGTCTCCAAGCATGTTAATGAAGTTACAACTGAATGGTCTCAGCTGTAGCAAGTACTGATTCCTGGTATATTTTTCAATATTTTGCCCTCATCAATTTTGAATCCTGAAGAATTCCTGCCAGTTTGAGTGGAACCATCAGTTTGTGGTTATTCCCTCCCAGCATCCATCCCATCACTGCCTCAGTCTTCCCTTCTCTCTGTGGTCCTTCCAAGAAGCCTTGACCCAGCAGCAGATTGTATGCTCAAGAATGTGCTTTTTTTACATCTCCCAGAGACCCATCACCCCAGTTTCCCACCAAGTTGACAACCCCCTGCCCCCTGTTGCCCTGATTGGGCCCTTGGTTTCCCCCCCAACTCAAATCCCAGTAGCCTAGAGTCAGCCCCAGGTACCCTGGAGTCAATCCCCAGTCTCCGCATGTCAACCTCCTGATACCCTGGAGTCAAATCCCTCCTAGTACTCTTGAATCGATTCCTCAGTACCCTGGAATAACTATTCCAATCTCCTTTAAGCCAGTCCCCTGATCTCCGCCAGCAAGATTTCTGGTCTTTCCTGTATCAACCCCCCATCACCCTGGTTTCTCTCGGTCATCTCCCCTATCTAGACTTCCAGCCTCCTTCAAGTCAACTGCCCCGATACTGTGGAGTCAAAATCCCCCCTTCTCCCACTTCCTGCACTGGTACTCTGGATTAGTCTCTCAAAGAAACACCCTTGTCTTCCTCAAGTCATTCTCCCAGTCTCACTTATCTAGACTCCAGTCTCCCTCAATGGAAACTTTGTACCTCAGAGTTTTACCCCCTTATCCATGAATCAACCCTCATCTTCCCTGAATGAAGCCTCATACCTCCCAAATTGATCTTTATCTCCCAGGAGTCAACACTGATGCCTCTGAGTCAAACCTGTTATCAGATAAATTGGTGTAGGGTTGTGAGACTTCTTACTGTATTTACCCTAGTCCAACGCTGGCATTTCCACATCAAGCCTGTTATCAGCCAGACTCTTACCTCTGTACCCCCAAGTTAACTTTCATCTCCCTCGAGTCAAGCGTCAGACCTTCCAAGTTGCCCCTTTTCTTCTCGAGGTTAAACTCAGTATTCCTGAGTCAAGCCTGGGGGAGTCCCCGAGGCTTATCCCAGTACCTCCCAAGTCAAACCTGGTGCCCCCATGTCAGACCCTGATACCTCCTGGTGTCCCCAAGTCTAACTCCGTAAGTCGTCCTACCCTAGAGATACAGAGCTGCTCCACAAGCACTGCACTGGCTCAGAGATCTGCTGTCCAGGTAAGCGTTTTTTTAAAGCATATCCTGTTTTTTGTCTTTCTTACATCATGCCAACATGGTTGGTTTTTGATAAGGGCTATCATTCCAGCATGTGACTCACTGATGAGAAGCAAGTGAATCCCAATGCATTTGCAGTGTGCCATATTTAGTGAGATAGTAATTAAACTGAAACTCCAATAATATTTAACATAAAATACTGGAGGTATTTAATTGTGCATGAAAGGAATTGCATTATTGAGAGCTGAATGTCAATTTGAAACCCATAGTAAGCAGGCAAATACCATGTGAAGTGTAGAATGTTATCTTACCAGCTCATGAACAGAATGGGAATGGAGGGGTGTAGAAAACTGATTTAAAATAGGGATCATGAGCCTTGGGAGTCCCTGGGAAGTGTGTAAATAGATGATGATATTGATGTACTTGTTTTTATCCTACTGGACCGAAGGCCCACATATGCGCAAAATGTTTAGAATTGCATCGTTTAAGAGCTAGGGTGAGGCAGCTGGAGCTGCGCTTGGAGGACATGTGTCTAGTGAGGGAAAACGAGGTTATAATGAATAGGGAAGGTAGTCCTGAGGGGACCCCAGGATCTAGTAGTAGGGACGGGCTGGTTACATATAAGAGGAAAAAGAATAAAAATCAAGGCACAAAGGCCATCTCAAAGGAGGATTCCCAGAAAACCAAGGGAGGGGCAAAAGCTGTGGTGGAGAGGGCAAGTGAAGGGGAACAGAATGCCGCAGAGAACAGCAGGAAAGCAGGAAGAGAGATATTGGTGGGGGATGGGATGGTTAAAGGGATCGATAGGCGTTTCTGTGGGCAAAAGAGAGACTCCAGGATGGTAGTCTGCCTCCCTGGAGCAGGGGTTCAGCATGTTTCAGAGAGGATAGAGGGAATTTTGAAGGGAGAAGGGTCTAAGGCAAATGTAATAGTTCACGTAGGACAGAAAGATGTAGGAAGAAAACGCAGGGGGGACATACGTAGGCAGTTTAGGGAGTTGGGTGCTCAGCTGAAAGGTAGGGCCTCCAGGGTGGCGTTCTCTGGGCTGCTGCCTGTGCCCGGGACCGATAGGGTAAAAACTAATGAGACACTACAACTAAATGCATGGATGAAGGATTGGTGTAGGTCAGAAGGCTTCATATTCATTGATCATTGGGAAGTCTTCAGGAGGGAGGGTCATCTATTCAAGAGGGATAGGGAGCAGTTGTCTGGGAGGGGAACCCATATTTTAGCTGGGAGGTTAGCTGGAGTGTTTCAGAAGTGTTTAAATTAATAGGGAGGGAGGGTGGGGGAGAGAGAGGGAACTGGGAGTGGGAGAGAGAGGGATGATAGGGTAACACCAGAAGGTAGAAAGGAATATCCGAGAGCTGAGGGTCTTCAGTGCACGTGTTTTAATGCGAGGAGTGTGACTGGGAAAACAGATGAACTGAAGGCAATAATGTTCACGAGGAGTTTAGAAGTGGTGGCGGTGACCGAGACGTGGTTGAAAGAGGGGCAAGACTGGCAATTGAATATTCCAGGATATAAGTGTTTTAGGCATGACAGAGTTGGTGTGAGGAGAGGCAGGGGAGTGGCTTTATTAGTTAAGGACAACATCATAGTAGTGCAGAGGGAGGGAGGTATGGATGATTTAGGAATTGAGTCTCTATGGGTGGAGTTGAGGAATAGGAAGGGAGTGGTTACTATGTTGGGTGTTTTCTACAGACCGCCCAACAGCCCGCGGGCCGTGGAAGAAGGGATATGCAGGGACATTTTAGATAAGTGTAGGAAAAATAGGGTAGTAGTAGTGGGAGATTTCAATTTTCCTGGAGTAGATTGGAGAGTGCCCAGGGCGGTAGGAGTGGACGGGGAGGAATTTGTACATTGTGTTTTGGAAGGGTCCTTGGACCAGTATGTGGATGGCCCGACTAGAGGGGGGGCTATACTGGATTTGATTCTGGGGAATGAGCCAGGGCAGGTGGTTGACGTTGAGGTAGGAGAGCATGTGTCAAATAGTGACCACAACTCTGTCTGCTTTAGGATATTAATGGAAAAGGACGAGACTGGCCCAAAAGGGAAGGTATTTAACTGGGGGAGGGCTAGATACAGCCAGATTAGGCAAGATCTTAAAGATACCGACTGGGATAAGCTTTGAGGGCAGGTCGACGAGGTACACGTGGGAGTCTTTCAAGGGAAAACTAAATTCTCTGCAGGAAAGATACGTGCCGGCAAGGAGGAAGAATGGGAAAGATAGGATTAGAGAACCGTGGCTTACCAGGGATATTGAGGATTTGATCAGGAAGAAGCGAGAGGCTTACATTAGATCTAGGCAACTGGGGACTGAGACAGCGCTGGAAGCTTATAGAGAGTGTAGACGGGATCTTAAAAGGGGTGTTAGAAAGGCAAAAAGGGGCCACGAAGCGGCTCTGGCAGGCAGGATTAAGAAAAATCCTAAGTCATTTTACTCCTATGTAAGGAGCAAAAGGATGGTTAGAGGCAAGATTGGACCTCTCAGGGACAGAGGAGGGGATCTATGCTTAGAGCCTGAGGGAATGGGGAAGATCCTGAATGAATACTTTGCGTCGGTATTCACGCAGGAGACTGGCCAGATGTCTGTTGCTGATTTTGACAAAGTTGAGGATCCGTTGAGGGAAATAAAGATTACGAGGAAAGAGGTGTTGGGGCTGTTAGGCAGCTTAAAGATATATAAAGCTCTGGGGCCTGATGGCATTTACCCCAGGCTGCTAAGGGAGTTGAGGGAAGACCTAGCTGGGCCTCTGACGCAAATCTTTGTCTTTTCCTTGGACACAGGTGAGGTCCCAGAGGACTGGAGGATAGCAAACGTAGTACCGTTGTTTAAAAAAGGTCAGAGGGATCACCCAGGGAACTATAGGCCGGTGAGCTGGACTTCAGTTATAGGTAAGCTAATGGAGAGGATCCTCAGGGACAGGATGTATGAGCATCTGGAGCGCTGCGATCTGATCAGGGATACGCAGCATGGCTTCATCAAGGGGAAGTCTTGTCTTACAAATCTAGTGGAATTTTTGGAAGAAGTGACAAAAACAGTTGATGAAGGACAGGCTGTTGATGTCGTCTACATGGATTTCAGTAAGGCGTTTGACAAGGTTCCTCATGGTAGACTGATAGAGAAGGTGAAGGCGCATGGGATACAGGGCCAGGTATGTAGATTGGTCGAGAACTGGCTCGGGAGGAGGAGACAGAGGGTAGTAGTGGAAGGCTCTTTTTCCGACTGGAGGCCTGTCACTAGTGGAGTGCCACAAGGCTCAGTACTAGGTCCTCTTCTATTTGCGGTTTACATAAACGACTTGGAAGTTGGGGTAGATGGTGAGATCAGCAAATTTGCTGATGACACTAAGATGTTTGTATTGGCGGGTACAGAGGAGCAGTGCCAGGCAATACAACAGGACATAGACAGGTTGGTAGACTGGGCAGATAGATGGCAAATGGAATTTAATCTGGATAAATGCGAGGTGATGCATTTTGGCCGGAAAAATGTAGAAGAGAGTTATAGGATAAAAGGTAAAACTATTCGGAGTATAGAGACACAGAGAGACTTGGGGGTGCAGGTTCACAAGTCTCTGAAGGTGTTCTCACAGGTGGAGAAGGTGATAAAGAAGGCGTATAGTATGTTAGCTTTCATAGAAAAGGGTATAGAATACAAGAGTAGGAGTTTGATGTTGCAATTGTATAGAAAGTTGGTTAGGCCTCACTTGGAATACTGCATCCAGTTCTGGTCGCCGTACTATCGGAAGGATGTGGAGTCCTTGGAGAGAGTGCAGAGGAGGTTTACCAGGATGCTGCCTGGTATGGAAGGACTGTCGTATGAGGAACGATTGAATAGACTGGGGTTGTTTTCCCTTGAAAGACGTCGGCTTAGAGGGGATCTAATAGAGGTGTATAAGATTATAAGGGGTGTAGATAGAGTAAATGGAGGTAAACTTTTTCCACCTTCAGAAATGGATAGGACGAGGGGTCATGGCCATAGGGTGAGGGGGGCTATGTATGAGACGAATATTAGAGGGCAGTTTTTCACACAAAGGGTAGTGGGGGTGTGGAATGCACTGCCGAGTAAGGTGGTGGGAGCAGGCACGCTAGGGCTGTTTAAGGGCCTCAGCCACATGAGCGGTATGCAGATAGAGGGATATAGTAGGACTGTTTAACTATGACTTTTTTTTTCCACAGGTAATTCGGTCCAACTTGACCAACAAGGAGCATGCATTCGGCAGGTGGTGCGAGGAAAGCTCTTGGATGTTGATTCATGGGTTGCCTGGTGCTTCATGTCGTAAATGAGTGCTTTATCTGGACCATCTGAAGGGCACCATGACAACTCAGTGACTATCGCTGTAGCTGTGCAGACACTTGGAATTGGGCCGGTGTCTGCGGGAGTTTGCGCCTTCTCCCCATGGTTGCGTGGGTTTTCTCTGGGCGCTCCGGTTTCCTCCCACATCCCAAAAATTCGCTCTTAGGCTGATTGGGAAACAAATTGACCCTATATTGAGATTCTTCCATATTAGGAATAACCTAAAATTAGAATAAGAAAATGGAATTGTTACTATAAAGTTATGATGGCGGCGCGGGCTCGTTGGGCCGAAGGGCCTGTTTCCCGTGCTGTGTTGCTCTTTGGACCATTTGATGGGCAACACGACAGCTCAGTGACTATCGCTGTGCTGTGCAGATACATGGATTTGGGCCTGTGTCTGTGGGAGTTTGAGCATTCTCCCCGTGCTTGCGTGGGTTTTCTCCGGGTGCTCCGGTTTCCTCCCACATCCCAAAGATGTGCTTTTAGGCTAATTGGCAAAACAAATTCTCCCTAAATTGTCTCAAATTTGGTTTTTTAATCCATAGATCTATAAACATGGACAGGGATCGCAGGTAGAGGTGGGAACATCGGGGTGGCGGCGCGGGCTCATTGGGCCGAAGGGCCTGTTTCCCATGCTGTTTTGTTCTTTGTTGTTTGTTCTCTGTTCAGGATGAGAAGCGTCTTGCAGCATTATTATATAGTACTGTGGGTGTAAATCAGTTCTGTCTCCCTACATGTGGAAATAGAGCTAATTGTGGATATTTTTAAAAGTGCAACAATGATGTAAATCATTGAATGATCTCGACCTAAATTTACATTTACTGTAACAATACATTATTACTATTTTAACATTATAGTATCTGAAATTTGAAGCATTAGACATTTTTTTAAAATTTCTCTTCATAGGTAATGCGATCCTTAAGAAGTACTTATCTGAAGTTGAAGCGAAAAGCCATTGCTATAGATCTGGATCCCAAAGCTGTGACTTGCGATGAACTGTTTGGAATCATTAATCCAGCCACGAGGGAATGGAAAGATGGTAATTTACCAAGCAGCTATTTAGTTAAGAAAGGAAAGGGAAAATGATGTCCCCATGATGGATGGCTTCTCTACATTGTCAGTTGGTCTTTTCAAGATTATCTACAGAATCAATGCAGAGAAGTGAATTTCTTTTATTATTCTCCCACTCTGCTATTTTAATTTTGACAGCGATTTAACCTCACCCAGTTTGCTACATAATACAGATTTTGACAAATCTGTGCTCAAATTAGAGTGGCAGAGTAGGAAAAGTACTGAGGAAGTTCACTGCATATCCTAGGAATATATAATATTTTCTGTGTATTTGGATAATCAATCTCCATTTTTATGCTATTTAACAATACTGATGTCAAGAAATTATTGAGGCCTTGATTCCAGTTCACCAGTTAGGTAAGTAACAACCATAGTGCTTATTGCCTATAATTATAAGACAGAAACCTGCAGCTCCTTGGCTATAGTCAGCTTCCAAGAATATTGTGGAACGGAAATCTGAGTTCACCAATGTGATTCCCCACCTTGCTCCCTAACTGGTTCCCTGGGTTATGTCTTACATTGTCCCTTTAAGGATCCATCTGCAATCATCATAACCCTTCCTTCCAAGTTCTTTCATATAAATGTTAATACTCAATTTATCAGTCCAAGATAATTAAACATTTAGTACATGAATTTAGTCAATTATAAATTGTTTTTCAACGCGTTTCCAAATCCTTGTAGAGCAGCTTAACTCTTCTGTCTGAGGTGCTTCTACAACATTGCTGTCAGCTGAAACCACAATAATAAGTGCCTTTCGAACAGGTAGTTCTTTTCTATCTGCTTCCATAGAGACATCAGTTTGCATGCCACAGAATGCAGTAAGAAGTCTGACAACAGCAGGTTTAAGTCCAACCGATTTATTTGATAGTAAACTCACACAAGCTTTCAAGGCTCTGCTGTTCGTCAGGTCACCTGACGAACTATCAAATAAATCGGTTGGACTTAAAACTGCTGTTGTCAGACTTCTTACTGTGTTCACCCCAGTCCAACGCCGGCATCTCTACATCATGCCACAGAATGACCAGGTACTGGTGCGGGTACTGCCAATATTCCCAAATGCAATATAGCATCCAGAGCTAATTTATCATCGTAATGACAAAAGTGAGTTCAGATTTGGAATCAACATCAGATTAAGGACTGAAGGAGAATCTCGGAGAGGAAGTAGCATATCGAGCAATGAAAGGAGAAATGTTCAATGGTGGAAGGCAAGGACTAAAATGAACTATATTACTGCTATATTTACATATGAGTATTTTATAAAATGTTGTAGAGTACTAGTAGTATAAAATTAAAAGGTTTTGAAAAATGAACCCATCTTTGAAAATTGATGGCTTTTTTTTAAGGGAAAAGTTTGATACTTTTGTGCTTTTAAGAAGTGTATTTTAATCATGTTTTCAGCAGTTTTTTTTAGCAGGCCTGACCCTTTTGTTATTGTTGCCATGCTGTCTGTATGGTATTTATTGCTGGCGCAGGATAATTGAAGTAATGTTTGTTTTTAATTTGGTCTAATATAGTGTCATGGAGTTTTAGGAGTTTTCTCCAAATACCTGATAATTCCCACTGTTTGAGGATTACTTAGCACTCGGAACGAAATTAAAGAACAAGTCGTAAAGGGTTATAATCTCTGGATTACTTCCTGAGCCATATACAAATTTGCATTGGGATGAGAAAATTAGAGAAGTAAACATGTGGCTAAAGGAGTGATACAGGAAAGAGGGGTTCCATCTCATGGGGCATTGGTATCTGTATTGGAACACAAAGAATCTGTACTGTTGGGACAGTCTTCACCTGAATTGATCAATGTTCTTGCAAAAAGGATAAATGGAATGATCACAAGGACTTTAAACTAGCAAGTTGCAAGGAGGGAAGAGTAAAACTAAGGGAAGTACTATGGTTAATGGGGAGCAAATCCGCAGATTAACATGTGAGGTGGAAGTTTCAACTATATTAAAAATTGGAGGAAAAGTTAAAAGGAAGACCTCAGGAGATGTTATTAAATCATAAAACATAGGAGCAGAATTAGGCCACTTGGCCTATTGAGTCTGCTCCGCCATTCAACTATCCCCATTTCCCTGCCTTTTCCCCGTAACCCATAATCCTCTTATTAATCAAAAATCTATCTACTTCTGTCTTAAATATACTTAATAACCTGGCCTTCACAGCCTTCTGAGGCAAACAGTTCCACAGATTCACCAATCTCTGGCTAAACAAATTCCTCCTCATCTCTGTTTTAAAGGATTGTTCTTTTAGCTTGAGGTTGTGTCTTTTGGTTCTAGTTTTTCCTCCTGATGGAAACATCCTCCCCACATCCACTCGACCCAGGCCTCGCAGTATCCTGTAAGTTTCAATAAGATCTCACCAGCACAAATCATCACAAGTGAGTATGATTTAGTGGCCACTACAGAGACATGATTGCAGAGTGATCATGACTGGGAATTAAATATGTAGGGATATCAGGCTATTTGGAAGGACAGACAGGAAGGAAGAGAAGTGGTGTTGCTCTGATATTTAAGGATGACATCAGGATGGCAGTGAGAGATGATATAGATTCTGTGAAGAAATAGGTTATCTATAGGCCCGTTAGCTTAACTTCTGTAGTAGAGAAATGCTTGAATCTATCATCAAAGAAAAAGTAGTGAGACAATAGTAATTGTCCCAGTGGGAAGATGCAGCATGGGTTCGTTTAAGGCAGGTCATGTTTAACTAATTTACTGGAATTCTTTGAGGGCATTATGAGCATGGTGGACATTGGGAAACTGGTGGATGTGATATATCTGGATTTCCAGATGACGTTCAACAAGGTGCTGCACTAAAGACAGCTGCTGTGTAACATAAAGGTGCATGATGTTACGGGTAATGTCATTGGGTGGCAGAGTGGCACAGTAGTTAGCACTACTGGCACACAGTGCCAGAGATCCAGGTTCGATTTCCAGCTTGGGTCACTGTCTGTGTGAAGTTTGCACATTCTCCCTGTCTGCTTGGGTTTCCTCTCACGGTCCAAAGATGTGCAGGTTAGGTGGATTAGCTGTGAAAATTGCCCCGTAGTCTCAGAGGCACTGGCTTGGGTAAATGAATGGGATTATGGGGATAGGACTAGGTGGGATTGTGGTTGATGCAGACTTGATGGGTTGAATGGCCTCCTTCTGCACTGTGGGATTTATGATTCTATGTATTAGCATGGATAGAGGATTGGTTAACTAACAGAAAGCAAAGAGAGGGAACAAATGGGTGTTTTACTAATTGTCAGTCAGTATTTGGCAGTCAGTGACTGGTGGTGTTCTCAGGGCTCAGTGTTGGACCGCAATTGTTTATGATTAACATAGATGATTTGGTGTTGGGAACCGGGTGTTGTGCGTCCAAGTTCGCAGACGACACTAAGATGAGTGGGAGAGCAAAGCATATAGAGGACATTGAATGGCTGCAAAGTTTATAGGTAGTCCAAGTGAATGGGCAAGAGTCTGGTAGATACAGTACAATGTTGGTAAATGTAAGGCCATCTATTTGGCTGGAGCAACAGCAAAATGGACTAGTATTTAAATAGTAAAGAATTGCAGCATACTATTGTCTAGAGGAAGCTGGCTATCCTTGTACATGAACGGCAAAACGTTGTTTTACGGGTGCAGCAGGTAATTAAGACGGCAAATGGAATTTTGTCCTTCATTGCAACAGGGATGAAATTTAAAAACAGGGAGCCTATGATGCAGCTATTTAAGGTTCTGGTGAGGCCACAGTTAGAGTAGTGTGTACAGTTTGGTCTTCTTACCTGAGAAAAGATACACTCTTACTTGAGAATGGATATACATTGGAGGGGTGTATAGGAGATTCATTAGTTGATTCCGGAATTGAGAGCATTGGTTTATGAGGACAGACTGAATAGGCTGGGATTATGTACTTTGGAATTCAAAAGAATGAGGGATAGGTGGGGTGGGTGCAATTCTCCCATTCTGCTAATTTATTAGGGCAGTGGGCCAGGAGAATTGCGTGTCAACTGACTCGCGGGGTTTCCGCTAGTGTTTGAACTGCACTCACATCTCCCAGGCCTGGATTTCTGATGAGGTCTGCGGAGTGCAGGAAGTTGGTTGAGAGGTGGAGCTAGCATTTAAATAGCATCTTATGTACTTTTTAAATGCTATTAGCCGATCTAGAACTCAATTCTCCTGGCACACATGTCTCCCCCACCTAACCAGAGTGTTTCACTCCAGTGGGATTTACTCTAGCTCCCCACTTGCAGGGAGCTAGTAGGGCAACCTCAATGGGGTGAAGGTGAGGGACAATCAGAGCCGCAACAGGGGTCAGAAGAGTGGGGTTTTGTTTTTCTCTGGGCATGGGCACCTAGAAGCAAAGCGTCCATGTCCAGGGGCAGCTAGGCACTGTCCACTGGGCATGGGGCAGTGCCAAGGGGGCAACGTGTAGGGGGTGTGGCCTGCTGCGGGCAGGGCATAGGGGGTGATTGGTGGGAGTGGAAAGTTCCACTGCCATTCTGCATTGGGATTCAGCCGGGGCTGGAGGGAGGCAAATGATTGGGGTAGTCTTAGGGAGGAGGGGGTTCTGCTGGGGTTGGGAGCAAGGTCTGCCAGGGTGGGGTGTCTACAGGAGTGGGGGTGATCATTACTGCTGGGAGTGGTCCCAGGAATAGTCAGGGGGGCCACGATCATGACGTGAGGAGATAGGGAGCAGCATTTTGGGGATCCAGAGCTGGCCAGAATTTGACCATAGTGCACAATAAAAATTCAAGTACAGAAAATGTTTACAGTTGGAACAACTTCACAGCCAGGATCCACAGAATGTATGGAAACCAGTTGAGATGTTCAGTACCAACATCCTATGAAGTCATTACACATAAAGATGCACTAGTGAAACAGTGAGCAAATTAGATCCATCCAAGCTCTGCAACCACTGTGCAGTCCTATTGAAGCAAAAATAAGATTCCAAACACAAGCAGGAACTATTACAAGAAGGACAATCCCACAAATAACTGAGCAATTAAAGAAGCCTCCAGACAAGGTGTGGGATTTTGTAATCCTGCTACCAGTGGGTTTTGTGATGAACATAAACGGAAAATTCAGAGAGAGGCCAAAAGTCAAAATCCTAGCAGCAAGCAATCAGTTCAAAATTTTCCCTCATCACATTCATGGTAAGCTACTGGCAGGTCAGGTGTTAAAAATACCTTATGCATGAATTATTGTGAATACTTGTTCGAAATAGTATTCACTAGAATGATGTGCCTCTCCCAAGTAGGCGTCATGCCACAGGAAATTAGGCCAGTCCAAATTGGCTCAAGGTGATGTGTGCCCTTATTTTGTGTGTCAAGCTGAGTCCATATTTATAGCCTACCTACAATTGCATTGCTCTGGCTTCCCAACAATGCCAGTGAGCTGTCATACTGGTGTAGGGTTGGACTGATTGTGGTGGGTCCCTCTGTATTCCAGAGCACAGCAATCATTGTTTGCTCTGGATAGCAGGTGGTGCCGCAGTCTGAATCACATGACTGGGAGGGAGGAGGAGCAGGTGTAAAGATGACAGAGACATCGGGGTCATTAGGCTATCGTGGGATTGGAGAGGGGGAAAGATTATAGAAACGTAGGGTTGAATGGTTGACAGCATGGTTGAAATGGGATAAAGGATGATGGAAACATAGGAGTCTATAGGCTATGGGGGGAGTTGGAAGGGTGGAATAGGATGAGGCAGTCATGGGGACAATGGATTATGATGGAGGAGTGAGGGGACAGTGTCAGGCAGAGGAGATATTGAGATTTGAGCAGTTGGAGTTTGTCATCAAAGACAGATACAAAAGGAGGTGGATGGGAATCAGACTATTTAAATGAAAATATCAATGCAGACTCCCACAAATGTAAAATGTAAAATTGTGCAGGATGCATTGAAAAATTCAAAGGTATTTTATACGTGAAAGAGTATTAAGAGTGGACACATTGAATGGGTATCAATTCAACATTAACATAAGAAAATATATAGTTGCAGCTATTTCAACTTAGCTGTTAGAAATTTTACATTTCTGACATTTTTTTATACCCAAGATGGTGGCATACATATAAACACAAGTTTCATAATCGAGGAAGAATAAAGTTTGTATTTAATCTGTGTTTGTTTGTATGTTGTAGGACTTTTCTCATCTATCATGCGTGACCTTGCCAATATTTCTCATGATGGACCAAAATGGATTGTGCTTGATGGTGACATAGATCCTATGTGGATTGAGTCTCTTAATACTGTAATGGATGACAACAAGGTTAGTAGGTATTGCAACTGAGCTTGATTAAGTAAAGCAAATGTGAATTAAAATTGGATGCTTTTCACAAAAACACAGAATTTTGAAAGATGACAATTTAACCCTTAATATCAATTTAATCCTCAATATCAAACTGTAAGAGCAATGCAGAACTGAATGTATTCACTGATTTTTTTTTAAAATTCATTTGTGGTACATGGGTGCTGCTGGTTGACCAGCATTTATTGCCCATCCCTAATTGTCGTGTGGATGCTGTGGTGAGGTACCTTCTTGAAACGTTGATACAATTGAATGGTTTGCTTGGTCATTTCAAAGGGCGGTTGAAAATCACACGTAGGCCAGACCAGATTTCCTTCCCGAAAGGGCATTAGTGAACCAGATATCTTTTTTTCTATATACAATGTATACAATAGTTTCATAGTCATCAGTAGATCCTTAGTTCCAAATTTTTTTTTATTGAATTCAGATTTCATCATCTGCCATGGTGAGATTCAAACTTGGGCCCCCAGAACATTAGCTGAGTTTCTGGATTAATAGTGTAGCAAAAGCACCACTAGGCCATTATCTTCCCAACATCTTGTAGCACCTCTGTTTTAGGTATTTATTTCTTTTCCCCTTAAACAATGCAATGGTCTTTGCTTGGCTGTTTTCTATTACAAACAGTTCCATACATCTTGCAGCCTTCTTCAGTAAAACATTTCTCCCATCATCTTTTCACTTTATGTGACAATTTTAATTTGATAGTCCCTTAAAATGGACTCCTCAACCAAAAGAAATAATGGCTGCAATTTTTTTGGTGGGTTGCAGTGGGAGATGTGTGTGTTGAAGTGGAAATTTTCCTGCTTCTTGACTGTGGTAGAAAGACTCAACAAAGTTTGTTCCAACAAAAGAACTTGTCTTTATGCATGCAGTATTGGCAAAAACTTGAGTTCAGAGAGCCGTCATTATGACTTGTTAATTCTTCCTCAAATCCGCGCTTACATAAAGAATCAGTATTTGGACATAATCATTATCAGTTTGTGTGATTGGAGCTTATTCACTGCCTCTTCTGATTACTGGCTGAAATTTGACCTCAGCTTCCTGTTCCCGAGCAACAAAAGTCAGAGGCTCGTTTCTTATTAGTCTGATGTGAAAGCCAAGAATTCCAATTATCAACACCCCCAAGAAACATAACAAACATAGAAAATAGGAGCAGGTGTAGGCCATTTTGCCCTTTGAACCTGTTCCACCATTCAATATGATCATGGTTGATTCTCTATCTCAATATCATATACCAGTGCTCTCCCATACCTCCTTGTAGACTTAGGGCAGAATTTTCATCTCCAGACGGTGAGGAAATATATATCAGGAGGACAAATTTGGAAGTATGTAGGTCCACAATTTTAAATTTCCCCTACGATCCTTGACATCTGCACTTTTGTCAGTTTGGGAATTATGGTGGCTCATGACCTGACACTCATTTAAAGTTATGTTGGGCTTATAATTTGAGTCCTTGCAGGAAATTCAAATTTCCTTACTAATGGTACTTTTGGAGAGGTGTACTTCTAAAGGTACAGGTTCATGAATTTCGGGATGTTGCTGTACAGTCGGAAACACCTGACAAGTACATTTAAGAAGTCATGTCAGTGACTCAGATCATCGATGCCCCTTCCTGCCCTCTGTATCTCTTATTTCCCCATATCTCTTTAATATCTCTTCTGTTACCTCCATTATAATTCCATTATGCCATGCCCCATTTTGTCCCCATGTTTTCTTCATATCCACCTTTTCAGAATCCACGATCTACACAAATAGTGAGTCATTGGCAAGTATGGAAAGTTTTTGAAATGCTCCAGAAATGGATACATTTAGTAAATGAACTTGGAAAATCTCTTGATAAAATATTTGCTCTCGGTATAACTTTATAAAAGTGTCATTCAGACACAATAATTCATAATACCAATGGAAACAGCTTTATTCCTCTTAACATCTCTTAATCTTATCCAAATAAGCACACAGACATTGAAAATACACTAAAGAATATCATATTTCAACCTCATAGTGCTGCCAATTAAGCAAAGCTAGCACTCTGCAATGCAACAATGTTAACATTGTCTTCAGAGCTGAAACCATTACCCATTCTTGGACCTCAGCCAAGTATTCATAATGACGTTATCTGAAAAAACAAATGTCTGACCACCTGTTCCACTTGTATCTGTTGATACAGTTAGAAATTGTGAGCATGATTTTGGGAAATAGCCATACATGCAATTTCCAAACTGAGGACAAGTCTCTGGCCCTTGATTTGTGTTTCAGTTCAGGACTACATTAAAAAAAATACAGGTTCCAAAACCACAGTCAATGCAGACACAGCTTACAAACTATGGATTTCCTGACTTCGGCGTCTAATTGGAAAATTTACTTTGCATTCAAAGCTATGGCTTTCAAGTCCTTTCTATAATGGAGCCTCAAAACTATTTGTATTTTGTAGACGAACTATTGTTCCTTCAAATTTATCATCCTGTCTTCATTGTTGTTCACCGCTATTCTAAATGGTGATACCTGAATTTCTATTGGCTTTTACAGCTTTATTTACTTGCACTTTCATTTATGGGTCCACATCTTTCTTTGCGTGTGTAAATATTGATTCCTGTTCTCTGCAATCCTTCACATATGTATTGCTGTTGTCTGTATTAAATTACACTTGGCTATCTTTTTTTTTAAAGCTATCTATGTACAATGGAAGATGTTTATTGCTTCCTCATGTATTTTCAAACTCTGTGTTTGTACTATTATCAAATATTCAAGCAATGCTCCTTATGGCCAAATCTGGTTGCTTGTTTCATATCTTCACTTTGGAGAATAATGGGAATATATTGGATCAATCAGCAAGCTAATTATCAGCCTGTTGAACTATGTCATGAAAACTCCTTCCACAGCAAACAAGCCTTAGAATAGAGCTTGAACCCAAACCTTTTGCCTGGGAAGCAGGACCACTACTGACTAAGACTTAAGATCTGTAAACATGCACATGCCTAATCATCTTTTTTCCAGATATCAGTAGATGATTCTGCCTGAACATTAATTAACCTTCTCTGATTTGAGCAACATTAATCAATTAGCACCATTTTGACTTCTGCCAGACTCCTGAAATTGTTTAACAAATCTCAAGAGATGCACCTTAAAATTTGCTTTTTGTAATTAATTATGAAGTCAATCCAGTTGTTCGTTCAAAGAATCATTTCTGTCAAAGCACGCTTTGATTTGTGAAGAATAGCTTGGTGCTAAAAATTCACATTGACCATTCCTAATCATCCTTTTTGAAAGGGCTTAAAATTAAATCTTTTGTAGTGCAGCAACATTCCAGGCACATGTGATACAGCAAATGAACAGAAATGACATGGGCAGAAAGGCCCGTTCTTGGGTGCATGAGTTGCAAGTGTACTCACCCAGCCCCCAGTCTGTTAGAGGCAGGCAGCATGTAAGTTTTATGCTGCCTAAATCTGTAGGTGATTTCAGTAATCATTTCTGCACAATCATTAGGGAGCCACAAAAGTGTGAGTGGATAGGCACCATATCAGAAAGGATCTGCTCCTCTTAAAACAAAGCTGCAGTCATTAGTCCGAAGTTCTGCAGATTGTCTACTGAAGACTTGGATAGAAGCAAGAGCACAACAAATGGAGCAACAAGCAGGAGAGATTTTTCTGATGTTGCACGAGGTGATCTAGGAGATGGAGAGGAAGAGTGATACAATGGGAGGGATTTACTGGAGCCTGCAAGTGTTTGGTTATTTTTTTAATTGAGCTATTAACTAAAAATAATTGTTTAATTTTTAAATTAAAGATTTAAATTAAGATTATTTCACTTTTCAAGTGCTCTGCGAAAAGCTATAGTAAGTTAACTAGGTAGCTAGCTTACGAGCCTAATTGAGTTCTTTGAAAATGTGACTGAACACGTTGACGAAGGAAGAGCGGTGCATGTGGTCTATGTTGACTTTAGCAAGGTGTTTGATAAAGTCCCCCATGCAAGGCTTCTGGAGAAGGTGAGAGGGCATGGGATCCAAGGGGCTTTGGCCTTGTGGATCCAGAACTGGCTTGCCGGCAGAAGGCAGAGAGTGGTTGTGGATGGGTCTTGTTCTGCATGGAGGTCGGTAACCAGTGGAGTGCCCCAGGGATCTGTTCTGGGACTCCTGCTGTTTGTCATTTTCATAAATGACCTGGATGAGGAAGTGGAGGGATGGGTTAGTAAGTTCGCCGACGATACAAAGGTCGGTGGTGTTGTGGATGGTCTGGAGGGATGCCAAAAGTTGCAGCGGGACATAGACAGGATGCAAGACTGGGCGGAGAAGTGGCAGATGGACTTCAACGCAGATAAATGTGTAGTGGTCCATTTTGGCAGGAATAATGGGATGAAGGAGTACAATATAAGGGGTAGGAGTCTTAGCTGTGTTGTAGAGCAGAAGGATCTCGGGGTCCGGGTCCATAGGACTCTTAAATCGGCCTCGCAGGTGGAGGAAGTGGTCAAGAAGGCGTACGGTGTACTGGCCTTCATTAATCGAGGAATAGAGTTTAGGAGTCAGGAGGTAATGATGCAGCTCTATAAGACCCTTGTCAGACCCCACTTGGAGTATTGTGCGCAGTTCTGGTCGCCTCACTATAGGAAGGATGTAGAGGCTATTGAAAGAGTGCAGAGGAGATTTACAAGGATGCTGCCTGGATTGGGAGGCAGGCCTTATGAAGATAGGTTGAGGGAGCTGGGACTCTTCTCACTGGAGAGACATAGGTTGAGAGGCGACCTGATAGAGGTTTATAAAATGTTGAGAGGAATAGATAGGGTGGACTCTCAGAGACTATTTCCCCGAGCTGAAATGGTCAATACGAGAGGACACAGATTTAAGGTGCAGGGAAGCAAATACAGAGGGGATGTTAGGGGTAAGTTTTCACTCAGAGGGTGGTGAGTGTATGGAATCGGCTGCCATCGGAGGTGGTAGAGGCGAACTTGCTGGGGTCTTTTAAAAGACTTCTGGATGAGTATATGGGAATGAATGGGATAGGGGGTTACAGATAGGTCTGTGGATTGGTAGGTATAGATGTGATCGGCGCAACTCGTGGGCCGAAGGGCCTGTTTGTGCTGTAGTGTTCTATGTTCTAGCTAAAGCTGATTCCTGAGCTGTAACGGAGCATCACTCACTTGTTTTCAGAAAATATAAATAGAGAGGTTTCTCGGTGCAGTTGTCTGCACAGTGGGGGTATTCAGGAGTCTAGTGAATCAGGATTTTAAAGGTTAATTTTTCTCAAAGGACAAGTTTTGCTTTTAGTTTAGCTATTAGCTAAAAATTACTATTTGAGTTAAGAGATAGGTTAGATTTATTCCAATCTTATAAAGGATATTCCAGCTCTCTGAGAGCAGCTCTAGCTAGTTAATTAGATAACTTGCTTGAATTTGTTTCTGGGCTCTGGCACAGCTTGCCTCATTGGTTTTCATAAAATATAAATTGAGAGATTTCATAAAATTCCTACAGTGCAAAAGGAAGCCGTTTGACCCATTGAGTCTGCAACGACACATCAACAGATTATCCTAACCAGGCTATATCCCTGTAATCCCATGTGTTTACCCTGCTAATCCACCCAAATCCACATATCTTGAGACACTAAGGAGCAATTTAGTTTGGCCAATCTGTTAAATATATTGGTGCGCAATCCCTTTCAGGGAATGGATCATGTGACCGTAGGTATGGAGGTGAGTTGCTAACCACTGTACCACCATGCTGCTCTAATTGCTAAGATCTCTCAGTGCTTTTTGTCTGTTCTGAGTGCTGCTCAAATGAGTTACCTGATTTGGATTATAGGATTTAATCGTGTATTTATAATATCAGAGAAACCTACAGTGCAGAAGGAGGCCATTCAGTCCATCAACCCTGCACTTACAACAATCCCAGCCAGCCCTGTAATCCCATGTATTTACCCTGTTAATCCTGCTGACATTAAGGGGCAATTTAGAATGGCCAATCAACCTAACCTGCATATATATGGACTGTGGGAGGAAACCAGAGCACTCAGAGGAAACCCACACAGACATTGGGAGAACATGGAACTTCTACACAGACAATGACCCGAAGCTGAAATTGAATCTGGGTCCCTGGTGCTGTGAGACTTCAGTACTAACCACTACGCCACTATGTCGCCCACTGCCACTATGCCACCCACATATATATTTTAAATGAAATGATTTTCAGACACTTGTCTTTTTCTATTTCAGATAAATTAATAATTATATGATTTCCTTTAATTTAACTTATGTGAAGGTGCTAACACTTGCTAGCAATGAACGAATTCCTCTGAACCCCACAATGCGTTTGCTGTTTGAAATCAGCCACCTGAGAACAGCCACACCAGCTACGGTGTCCCGAGCAGGAATACTCTACATTAACCCAGCTGATCTTGGCTGGAGCCCGTAAGTTGTACTTTTTAAATCCTGAAATTGTCAACAAATTGTAAAATAAAGACAATTGGGATGTGTGCTGTTTTCTCTTTACTTTTTAGAGTGGTAGCTAGCTGGATTGAAAGTCGTGAAGTCCAATCAGAAAAGGCCAATCTTCTGATACTCTTTGATAAATACTTGCCTACCTGCCTTGAAAAGCTGCGTACAGGATTTAAAAAAATTACTCCAATTCCAGAGATCACTATGGTGCAGACAGTTCTTCACCTGATGGAATGTCTTCTGACCCCAACCAATGCACCTGCTGATTCTCCTAAGGAACTCTATGAACTATACTTTGTATTTGCATGTGTTTGGGGTTTTGGAGGTACCATGTTTCAAGATCAGGTATGAAATGGACGTGTTTGTCAATGTTTAAAGCATGCTTGTGTGATTTAGTTTGATATTTTTGTACGTTCAGTTAACCAGATTGATTCTGCGTGTATCTTATTTTTGTTAAACTTTGAACCATTATACTCAAATTTCATTGCAATTGCATGGAAATTAGTTAAATGGTTCTTTCCAAGCATTTAGCTTAAAAAGAATTGGCATAAAACACATACAAGTAAATTTTACATGTTTAAAAAATATGATCTTGATTTGGGATGGCCTTACTTTTTTGAGACATGTTCTCAGAGAAATGATTTGCCAGCTATGTTCAATAAAAGTTTTCTCTTCAGGTTTGGATTTGGAACTTGGCGATGGATATGTTATGGTATGTGATTTAGAAATCATATAAAAAGTTTCCCTAAATATGAGGAAAATTAAAAATTGCTGGGTGCAAATTTAATCTCCATTGTAGTGCTTTAGATAGCCCTTTGCTGGTGTACCCTGTAGAACAGGCTGCCTTTCTAGAAGACACTTAGATCCCAACATGTGCTGTAAGTCACAGAGCAGTGCTACCCTGACATCTCATAATGCTGTGATACCAGAATTCCTAATTTGGACCAGACAATATATTTACAGGTTTGCAAGATTAATCCTGCAATAGTGTTTTTTTTAAAGGACCATGCATCTAAATTGTATTTTAAGGTATCAGATCAGTATTATGCACTCTAATAGCAGATGAGATTGACAATTTATTCCAATGAAATTGCAATGGGAGTACAATGAAGTAATGCAGTACTGGGAAAAAGAAAAATATGAAGTCCAATTATGAAGTTAATAACATGGTGACCTCCAGTAACAATTTTATATTATCTTTTGAATAGAATAAATAACTAAGAAATTAAATTAGTGGGGTGGCAGTAGCTGCTGATGGTGCACTGCAACAAAAATCAAAACTTAGAAAGGAAACTACACAAATTAAAATAGCGTCACTGGGGCTGATGCTTTTTGTCTGCCCATTGGTCTCAGAAAACCATAAGCATACATTAGGCCTCAAGCAAACCACACCACATATGTTCTCTCTCCATTAAGTCACCTGTATGTGAACATAGCATGCAAGGGGCAGACAGTTGGATTGAATGACCTCTTTGACTGCTTTGACCTATACATGATCACTTTGGCCAGACCCGGAAGTGGAATTAAGGAGACTGTCCTTCCCCGCTACTCATCTGCACCAGGTATAATCAGAAGTGTGGGCCTGAAGTACGACAAAAAACTCAGCTACTTCAGTTAGTGAAAAGGAATTGCAATCTGCGTTAGTAAGAATTTAATATGGACATAGAGTCAATAAGGGTCTGTATTGAATAGACAATAGGAAATCCATTATTATTTTGATGTCAAAAGAAATCAATGCATCTCTTCAACATTTCTGTTCTGACAGAATTGGTGGTAAGTACTTGTGCAGTCCCAAATTTTCAAATCAAGACTGTTCCTTGTGATGTCAGAAATTCTCTGCTATATTAGTGAGTTGAATTTAATTCACAGAATTAGATCTTTATACATTGTGCCTATATTCTTCAAAATATGAGGAGGTACTGCTTCACAGTATTAATTCTATTTATTATATAAATGTGATTTCAGAAACTAATTGCCCATTTTATAATTTGCTTGGTAAATGCTCAAACTTTGAATATTGAATAGGCTTATTAAAAGCAATGAAATTAAATGGACAGTATTTTTTTCCAGCTGATTGATTATCGTGTTGAATTCAGCAAATGGTGGGTGAATGAATTTAAATCTGTCAAGTTCCCATCCCAAGGTACTATCTTTGACTACTACATTGATTCAGAGACAAAAAGATTTATGCCTTGGACAGATAAGGTACCTTCATTTGAATTGGATTCAGATTTACCACTCCAGGTACGTATCATTCAATATGTGTTCCTTCTCCAACTTTTTGTGTAGTATAGTACTGAATCATACTGACCGTAAAAGATGCAGGTTTTAATCACTCATCTGAATGAGCTGACCTCACAGTGGTGAGATGCGAGAAACAGACTCAGTGTAACCCTAAAAGCGTTATTACATGACTAGGCATGTTGCAACATCATGGCTGAGGACTATCCTAAAGCTATCTTTTGAGCATCAATAAAATAAATCCATGACAGCTCGCCAGTCCAAACTGGATTGGCAAGCTGTTCACGTTCACAGAGGGAGAATGAAACACATTTAGAAGCACTTAGAAGGGAAAAACGATCAAAAAATAGGAAAAGAAAAATGACCAATAATGTGGTCACAGATTTTTAAAAAAATTAGACATCTGTGTCAGCACAAACTTGGTGAACTGAAGAGCCTGTTCTGGGCTGTAATGTTCTATATCTATATCTATATCTAAAAAATACATGGTCCTTGTTAATGTAGTGGACCAACAAGGTAGTTTTAGAAAGTAGGACCAAATCATTAAGTACGCTGTTAACTGCTTCATATATTAGGCAGATCAAGGAGTGGAAAGTATATAGTTCCTATTATGTGAAAGATTCTAATGTGCTTTCAAGACTTCAAAGTATATAATTATTCCAGTTTTTCTTAAACTTTGTTTTTGTGAATAGGTACTCCATTGCAAAATGTTTGTTGTAAAACAAAAGCTTAAAATTACAGACATTATCATTATACGATTGATAAATATTTCCTAATTGTAAGCTCTTGTGATACAGGCTGCCTTCGTCCATACAACTGAGACCATTCGCCTGCGATACTTCATTGATCTAATGCTAGATCTTGGTCTGCCAATAATGTTAGCAGGAAATGCTGGAACAGGAAAATCGGTACTCATGTGGGAAAAGTTGAATAGTTTAAATATTGAGGAATATCTGATTCAGGCTGTTCCTTTTAACTTCTACACAAATTCTGCAATGTTACAAGGTATTGAAATTACCCAAAAAGAGCAAGGATATTTTTTAATCTCAAAGTGGATAGGGCAGCATTAATGGCTACCTGCAGGAGAAGCCACATTTTCTAGAAACCTCTTTGCATGGTTAATAGAAGCTATCAGCAAAATCCACCTATATACAGCTGTCCGATTTAGAGCTGGGAATCAGATGTTGCTATAGGTTCTAAGTAATGAAATCAGAATGTGTCTTGCTTTACAACATACTTCTGACAGATATGGTGCAATAATGGAACAGTCCAAATTTGGACAAACAATCATATACTCCACTAACAAAATGCACCTTCACAAATCATCCTCACCCTCTGGTTGCAATGATCTAGGATTCTGGCCCCTTCAAAGCTTTTTGTAAACAGTTTGGCCATGTGGTGATATAATTCTGTTCCCCATCATTTCTTGCAGAACAGTGAAGATCTGTCCCTGTAGAGTTCCAATTATTGTTCTGCCTATGTCTCAGCAGCGACAATTATTTTTCTGAGGTTCTGTGGAAAGAGCTTCAAAAAAAAAACTACCTACCATCCCCTACCCCCAAACTGGGCCTCAATGGGCTTTCATGTGAGTTTCTCTCCAATCCCTATGGCTGTCAATAATCACATGGACCCTTCTCTAAACTGTGTGTTAACCAAGAATTCTAATTATGCATTCCTTTCCAGAATTTTCTGTTTAAGTTAAAAGACATTTTAAAACATAACTGTCAGCATTCAAATTAAAAAAGTGCCTGGCTATGACCATCTCCAACAAGTGAGAATCTAACCAGCTTGCCTTCAAAATTTAAAAATAGATCCGTACATCCTGAAATGCCATGCCTTCCTGTCCTGGACCAGTGATCAAATCTCTATAGATTTCCAGCTAACCCAAGGAGTATAATTAACTCCTGGACCAAAATATCTATGATAGCGTGCCTCCTTTAGCAGGTAATTATTTGTAGGTCACATGGGGAAAAACTGTAGTGGAGCCTTCAAAGAGAATTTTTTATTCATTCATTGGACATGGGCATCAATAGCTTGCCAGCAGTTATTGTCTATTACTAGTTGCTGTTAAGAAGATAGTGATGAGCTGCCTCCTTGAAACACAGTAAGAGGTCTGACAACACCAATTTTAAATCCAAGCGATTTATTTGATAGTAAACTTGCAAGCTTTCAGTCTTAATGTGGATAACAAGTGAAATACACATCTCTCTAACCTGTGCTCAGTGCTCCTTCCACTCACATTGTTAGCTACTTTAAGACTTGAATAGCAGGTTAGATGTAAGGATTTGCATTCTAATCAGCAATCGGCAAACTGTCTGTACTGATATGTGTGCTATTGCAAACCAGAACCCCTCATTCGCCTGAAGAAGGCTACAAAGGCCAAAAGCTTGCAAGTTTACTATCAAATAAATCGGTTGGATTTAAAATTGGTGTTGTCAGACCTCTTACTGAGTTTACCCCAGTCCAACGCTGGCATCTCTGCATCCTTGAAACACTGCAGTTCATGTGTTGTGGATTGACCCACAATGCCATTAGGAAGGGAATTCCAGAATTTTGACACAGTAATTATGAAGAAATGATGATAGATTTCCAAGTCACGATAGTGAATGGCTTGGAGTGGAACTTGCAGGTAGTGGTATTCCCATGTATCTGCTGTCCTTATCCTTCTTGTTGGAAGTGGTCATGAGTTTGCATAATGCTGTTTAAGGATATTTGGCGAATTGCTGCAGTGCACCTTGTAAATAGTATACACTGCTGCTATTGAGCATCAGTGTTAGAGGGAGTACTCACCAGTGGTGGAGAAAGTGAATGTTTGTTGATGGAGTGCCAATCAAGTGGACAGTTTTGTCTATGAGTGCTGTTGGAGCTGCACCTATCCATACAAGTGGAGAATATTCCATCACACTCCTGACGTAGTCCAAGATATATTCCCTTGAGGAAAAGATAGGGCAACCAAATCCAGAGATCAAGATAGAAATTAAGATGAGAAAGAAAGTGTGCTTATGATAGGTGTCAAGTGGAAAATAGATTTGAGAACCAAGCAGAGTAAAGAAGGTTTAGAGAGGAAGTAAAAAAAACAAATTAGAGAAGCTGAAATGGGATTGAGTGAAGACTGGAAGCCAACATAAAGACAAATCTAAAATCTTCTATAGGCATATAAATTGTAAAGACATGATAAAAGGTGGAGTAGGATCAGTTGGGACCTAAAATGAGATTTACACATGAAGGCTAGGGGGCATGGCTGAAGTATTAAACGAATACTTACATCCATCTTTACCAAGGAGTTAGATGCTACACAAGCCATTGTCACTGATAAGGAAACTCTGTCTCTCATCAATGTTGATGAGGAAGGAGTATTGAAGCGACACTGAGCAGGAGTGGATGCAATACATCTAAAGATATTGAACAAATGGGCATAGAAATTGCAGCAGCACTGGCCATAATCTTCCGGTCTTCTTGAGACTTGTGGGAGATGCCAGAGAACTGGAGCATTGCAAATGTTACACCCTTGAACAAAAAAGTTGTAAGGATAGCCCCCAGCAATTACAAACTAGTCAATTTAACATCAATGGTAGGCAACCTGCTGGAAACAATTATTTGTAATCACATGGAAAGTATAGGTTGATTAGGAAGAGCTGGCATGGATTTGTAAAGAGAAAATCATGTTTGATTAACTCAATGGTTTTTTTTAAGGATGTGACAGAAAGGGTCAATGAGGATGTGGAAGTTAAAAGGATTGGCAACCACCAGTTAGTATATAATAAACAAGTAGACAAATATGCAGAGTGCTTTCCAACTTTAGGTTCTACTCTGGCAGCAAAAACCCATACTCTATGCCAAGATCCTAGTGCTCATTCCCCATTGGACGATTGGTTCATATGACCCTACTGATATTGACCCTTTAAAGGGACCAGCTAATATGGAGGATAATACAAGGTTTGGACAGGTATTTTCCAATGGTCAGTACTGGGGTCTTGGCTTTTCTTGATCTAGACCTTGGTATGCAGGGGACAATTTCAAAGTTCATGAATGATACAAAATTTGGAAGTATTGTAAAATTGTGAAGAGGACAGACACTGGAATGGTTTAAACCAGTGTGGTGAAGGGATGGGGACTAGAACAGAAGGCCAGTAAGTGTAGAGACTGAGGGAAAAAAATAAGACTGAAATAAATCTATTGCTGAGTAAGAGCAGGCAAAGGGATGCCATAGGACTCAGCAGGATTAGAGGTCTGGAACGTGCTTGCTTCAATGCAAGAAATATAATAGGTAAGACAAAGCCTGGATTACTGAATGAAATTATGATGTTATTGCAATTATGGAGACACGGCAAAAAGAGGGGCCAGACTGCCAACTTAACGTTCCAAGATATTGTTTTATATGGGACTGAAGGGGAAACAAAAAAGGTAACGGAATTGCATTCCTGATTAGGAAGCACATCACAGCTGTGTTGAGAGAGGTGACATTGGAGGGATCTTGTAGTGAGACTTTATGGATGGAATTCAGGAATAAGAAGGATGAAATCACAATGTTGGGAATGTGTTATAGATCGCCCAATAGCCCGCAAGATAAGAGGAGCAGTCATGTAGTCAGATACTGAAAAGTGTGAAAAAAGCAGGGTAGTTGTGATGAGTGACTTTAACTTCCCCCATCTTGATTGGGAATCCCTTAGAGCCAGGGGCTCAGATGGAGAGCAATTTGTTGAATGTTTCCAGGAGGGCTTTTTGATACAGCATGTTCACAATCCAAGCAGAGAGGTGTCAGACTAGACTTGATATTGGGGAATGAGCTAGGCTAGATGATCGATTTTTCAGTGAAAGAGCATTTTGAGTTTAGTGATCATAATTCCATAAGATATTAGGTAGTCATGGATAAAGGCAAGAGTGGCCTTCGGGTGAGGGTGTTTAATTGGGCGAGGAGTATTTACATCCAAATTAGACAGAAACTGGGAAATGTGGATTGGGAATAGCTATATGAGGGCAAACCCACGTCTGGCATGTTGGAGGCTTTTAATGGCCAGTTGTTTGAAGTGCAGAACAGCCATGACCCCGCAAAAGTGAAGGACAGAAATGGCCAGATTCAGGAACCATGGATGACAAGGGAAACTGTAAGCTTAGTCAAAATGAGAAAGGAAGTGTATAATTGATCTAGACATCGAAAATCTGACTAAGTCATTGACGTTCACTGAAAATAAAAAGGAACTTAAACATGTAGTCAGGAAGGTCAGAAGGGGCTGTGAAATGCCTTTAATAAATAGGGTCAAGGGGAATCCCAAGGCTTTTTATGCATATATTAAGAGCAAGAGAAAAAGTAGGCCCACTCAAGGACAATGGAGGGAAGTTATGCCTGGAGCCACATGGATGAGATCCTGAATGAGTACTTTGCATTAATATTCACTAAGAAGAAGAACATGATGGATGTTGAGGTCAGGGATAAGTGTGTGAACACTCTAGAGAATGTCAATATATAGGAAGAGGAAGTGTTGAATATCCTAAATTTCATTAAGATAGACAGATCCCAGGGCCAGATGGGATTTATCCTAGGTTACTGTGGGAGGCAAGGAGAGAAATAGCTGGAGTCTTAACAAATATCTTCGCATCCTCTTTGACCACAGGGGAGATTCCAAAGGTCTGGAGAATAGCCAATGTTGTTCCCTTGTGTAAGAAAGGAAGCAGGGATAATCCAAGAAATTGTAGATCAGTGAGCCTGACATCAGTGCTGGGGAAGCTTTTGGAAAAGATACTGAGGGACAGGATATATACACATTTGGGGCAAAATGAAATCGTGAGTAACAGGCAGTAACATGTACGTGTGCAGTCCTGGTCACCACACTACCAGAAGGACATGGAACTTTGGAGAATGTGCAAAAAAGATTCACCATGGTGTTGGCTAAGAGGAGAGGTTGAATAAATTAGAATTGTTTCCACTGGAAAGACAGAGACTGAGGGGAGACTTGATAGAGGTCTACAAAATTATCAGAAGCACAGACAAGGTGGCTAGTCACCAAGTGTGGAAATGTCAATTACAAAGGGACACAGGTTCAAGATGAGAGGGGAAAGCTTAAGAGAGATGTGCAGGGTAAGTTTTTAATGCAGAGAGTGTTGAGTGCCTGGAACATCCTGCCAAAGGAGATGGTGGAAGCGGGCACATAAGCAACATTTAAGAGGCGCCTGGATGGATACGTGAATAGAGGTTCACAACCCGGATAAAAGCAGAAGGTTTTTCTTTAGTTCAGGCATCATGATCGGCACAGGCTTGGAAGCCAAAGAGCGTGTTCCTTTGTTGTACTTTTATTTATTCTTTGACAGTGTAGAACTTCAAAAGGACATAGGTTGGTGGATGAAGTTCAATGTAGGTGATGCATTTTAGCAGCAAGAAAATAGATGATATAACTTCTAAAAGACGTGCAGGAGCACAGGTACCTGGTTGTTCATATGTATAAATCACTGAAGATGGCAGGATAGGTGGAAAGAGCAATTAAGAAAATCTCTAGTATTTTGGGCTTTATTAATAGGGCATAGAGTACAAAACCAAGGGTGTTATGCTGAACTTGTACAAAACACTAAGTAGACCTCAGCTGGAGTGTTATGCATTGTTCTAGGTGCTATAGATAGGATATGAATGCATTGCAACAAGTGCAGTGTACAAGATTGGTTCAGGAGTTGGGACTGTTCCCTTTGAAAGAGAAGAAGGCTAAGAGGAGAGTTGATGAAGATGCTCAAAATCATGAGGGGACTGGACAGAGTAGATGGGCAAAACTGTTCACACTTATAAAAAGGATCAAAAATGAGAGAACTTAGATTTAAAGTGATTTACAAAGGAAGCCAATGGTCATGTATGCAATTTTACAAGAAAAGTTCTGAGTGTCCAGCTCCGTGAAAATGAGAGAATTGCAGACCCATTTTTGGGTGTGTTTTTACTCCCAATGCTATGCACTTAGTGCATGAAAAAAATGAGCTAGACTACTCCTAGCCACCAGAGACAGTATGTGGGACTTAATTCACTAGCCAGTCTAATCTGGCAGTACATCTTGCACACGTACAGACTCCTGTGGCTACACATGCATAAAAGCAACAGCAGAGGCCTGACAGAGAGGGGGAGAGAGAGAGACAGAGAAAGAGAGAACTAAAAGCCTCTGCTGTTGCAGCCAGCCTCAATTCAGTACCCGCACCTCTCAATCCTGGACGCCTGCAGCCGATCATGGATCCTAAACACCCTTTACTGCCTATACAGATTGCAAGTAGAGTGGATAGCTATCCGCTCCCTCTCTGCCCCACCAATTGCAGGTAGAGTGCATAGTGGCCATGCCCCTGGCACTGCCAGGCTGGCGCTGTCCAAGGGGCACCCCTCTTGCCATTAACCTATCCAGAGAGCCTCAACAGCCTCCGGTTCTATTGGCGAGGTCGACATGACTGTTCACCGATCATGGGAAACAGGTTTTTTTCCTCTCTGGAGAGAATGATTGAGGACTGAGCTCACTAAACAGACATAAATAAGTATGGCAATAAATTTGCAAAATATATATAGCTTCTTGCTGGAAATGTGAGGGAGGCTGACTGCACCAGAAAACTGGTACCGATAAGATCACAAGAGCTGAGAAATCGGGCATGATCCTGGTTTCTCAGCTCTCAGATGATTTTAATAGCTCGCCAAGCCCAATCAATGATTGTCCATGATTTTACCAGTTCGACCTAATGTGTGAAAAAGATACTTTTCACAGTAAGTGATTCAAGTCTAGAATGCTATGCCTGGAAATGTGGTGGAGACGGGTTTATTGAGGCATTGCATGAAGTATAGTGGTACAGGAAAGGTGCAAGAATGACATTAAGTCATGATGCACATTTGGCAAGCTGATGCTGACATGGTGTGATTCTGCTATTCAGAATGCATATTGTATCTTCAGGTGGCACCTCATTTTGAATATAAATGGTAAGGCCACACTTAGAATACTGTGTGCAGTTCTGGTCACCTATTGTACAAAAGATATTATTAAATTAGAAAGAGTGCAGAAGAGATTTACTAAGATGCTACCTGGACTTGTTGGTTTGAATTATAAGGAGAGGCCTGGAAGACTGGGAATTTTTTTCTCTAGAGCTCAGGAAGCTGAGAGGCGATCTTGTAGAGGTCTATAAAATAATGAAGGGTATAGATCAGCTAAATAGTCAATATCTTTTCCCAAAGATAGGGGAGTCTAAAACTAGAGGGCATGGGTTTCAGGTGAGAGGGGAAAGAGATAAAAGGGTCCAGAGAGGCAGTTATTTCATACAAAGGATAGTGAGTGTTTGGAACAAGCTGTCAGTGGTAGTAGTAGAGGCAGGTACAATGTTGTCTTTTAAAAAATGTTTGAACAGTTACATGAGTAAAATGGGTAGAGAGGGATATGGACCAAATGGAGGCAATTGGGGCCAGCTTAGGGGTTCTAAAAAAAAGCTGGCATGAGCAAGCAGTTTCCATGCTGTAAACCTCTATAACTCTATGACTTTATACCTACTGCTGTTCCTAATGTGTTCCCACACTTTTTATTGAACAAGGATTTGTCATCTAGCTTGACAGTAGTGGTAGAATGAGGGATATATTTGGGCACAAGCTTATAGAAGTGGTTGAATACAATTCTGCTCCTGCTAATGGCAGGAATAGCATCTCACGGATGCCCAGTTTTGAGCTGCTACATCCATTCTGAATAGCAGTCATTCCTCCAATAGGGTTAGCAGGGATAGCACTGCAGGAGCTTTAGCCCTTGTCCTTGTCCAACAGCTATGTGATTCTTGCTCCTTGTGTGAATAAGACTGTAGGAAGGATGAAAAAACTGATCATGTACCGTGATTCAGAGAGCTGTTCAAGTGGCGGCAACAAAGAGAAATATAGCTGAAGTTGGGAATAGTCCTTTATAGCCAGGAGCAAGAGTCTCAAAGTCTATGTTGCCTGCCCTGTGCCAGAGTTTGGGACATCTGCTCTAGGCTGGAGATCTGCCCTGGGCTGGAGATAAAGTTGCAGTGGAGGATCCAATGGTTATGGTCCATGTAGGTACCAATGACATAGTTGAATGAGGAAGGAGTTCTGTGGAGGCAGTTTGAGAATTTGGCTGTTAAATTAAAGAACAGAATCTCCACAGTTATAATCTTTGGATTATTAACTAAGCAACATGTAAATTTGCAAAAGAGCAGATAGTGAGACACGTGCAAATTGGCAATAGTACATAAAATTAAAGAGATGAATGCATGGCTCAAAGACTGTGGGAGAAGTGGGTATTGATTTATGGAACATTGTCATCAGTATTGAGGAAAGCGAAGGCTGTACTGTTGGGACGGCCTACATCTGAATCATGCTGGGACCAGTGTTCTTGTGGACTGTAAAATTAGGGAAGTAGAGAGGACTTTAAATTTAAACTAAAGTGGAGGTGAGGTTACAGTTGCTTGGAAAATGGAGAAGTCAAAGTTAAGGTAGAAGTGTAGGTCAGTGATCATCTGAGTGTCAACAGAAAACTACACTTAGGAATAGACCATTTACACCATGGACTCTTACTAGGACAGGGGAAAAGTTCCAAGAACGGAAAATATTTAAAAAAATCAAGCGCATTTGAGAGAGTCATGGCACAAGATAGTGAGGTAGGCTTGTCTGTCACAGTGTGACAGGTTGAGGCAGGAAATGTAAACAAAAGTATACAGTACAGAGCAAATACAAACTTGTGAACTATTGTATCAAGACCAACTGGGAAGGGAAATGGGATAATGTTATCAAGGATACTTCCAGTGCAGGGCTGAGTCATGATGTAAGGATAGGGGTTAGTGGTGTAGAATCAGTTTATGTTGAAAGCATAACTAGCAGGAGAAGGAAGACAAGGGTCAGAGTAGCCAGTAGACCCCCAAAAGATGACCTCTAAGGGGTGGCATAGTGGCACAATTGTTACCTATTAGTGAGAGGCCAGTAAACTTAGAAGTTTTTAGAATCCAGTAGCGTAATACTAATAAGGAGAAAATGCATTTTGGGAGAGAACTTGCATGCAGCATTGAAATAAACAGCAAGAGTCTTGACGGATGTGTAAATAGGAAACTACGGTAAATGTGAGTCCTCTACTGTATGAGGCAGGGCAATTGATAGCAAAAGGCAAGATAATAGCAGATATTGCATCACAGTCTTTACCATGGAACATATTGCAAATATTTGTAAATATCAAACGAACTGTGTCATAACATCAATGAGACACATGACGTTGGCCTCTTGAATATGAGCTCCCTGATTGAGGTCAGAGTTGTCAGCCTAATCAGCTTGACACTCTAGATTCAAACTCTGTACTTGAAACACTCTTCTGAGTGGAGTTAATTTTATAAATCAAGGAGGTGTAAATAAAAGGAACCTGCTTTTGACATCGGCCTCTGAGGAGTTATTTCAGGCTGATTTCAAAAAACATAGCTGAACTTATTCTATCTCTTACATTTGGAATTTGGTGTTAGAGAAACTCAAAGGGCTAAAGGTGGACAAATTACCAGGATCCATCTGCTTAAGATTTTGATGGAAATGGCTACAGATATAATGGATTCATTGGACTAAATTTTTCTTTGCTTGCTAAATTCTGGAAGGGTACTAGAAGATTGGAAAACAGCCAATGTGACACTCTTGTTCAAAAAGAAAGAATGATAGGGAATTATGTTAGTTTAATATCTATTATTGGCAAGATGCTGGAGCCAATAATCAAAAAGAAAATAGCTAATTATTTAGGAAAGCTGAATATATTCAAACCTAGTCAACATGGTTTTAGGAAAAGTCAATCATATTTGATAAATCTTGTTCAAATTCTTTGAGGATGTAACAGGAGAGAACAAATGGAGAGGAACTTGCAGGTATAATGTATTTAGATTTCCAAAATTTGACAAACTGCCACATAAGTGGCTAGTGCATAAAGTAAACACCCATGGAATTGGAGGAATTGTGTTAGCATGGGAAACTGGCAGTTAGAAAACAGATCCTTGTGTAGAAAGATGTAGTGGAGTGAAGCATGGATCAGTTCTTGGTCCACAGCTGTTCACTATTTACATAATGACCTGACAGAATGAACAGATTGTAAGATTTCCAAATTTGCTGATATGAGGGTAGGTCAAATGGCAGATTATGATAAGGACATGTTTCTGCAATGGGATAAAAATAGATTGGTTGACTGGGCGAAAATCTGACAAATGAAGTTTGTGTAGGGAAGTGTGAGGTCATGCCCTTTAGTGGGAGGAATCAAAAGCAGATTATTATCTAAATGAACAGATACTTCAGGTAAGTGAAATACAGAAGCATCTAGGTGTCCTAGCACATGAATCTCAAAAAGCTAGCAAGCAGGTCCAACAAACAGTTAAGAAGGCAGACAATATTTTTGTCTTCATTGCAAAGGGCTTGGAATTTAAAAGTAGGGAGGTTTTGTTGCAATTATACAGGGGGTTGGTGAGGCCTCAACCTGGAACACTGCATACAGTTTGGTCTCCTTATCTTAAAAAGATATAGTAACATTGGAGGCAGTCCAAAGGAGAATCCCCAGGCTCATCCTTGGATGAGAGCGTTGTCCTCCTATCAAAGTGATTTTGCAATAAAAATAAATTTTGAATTTGGGTAGATACTATTTATTTTAGAATTTAAGGACTAAGACATCGATTAATCATAGCTGTTAATGCAGGAGGGAATAATTGCTGCCAAGCTGCATTTGCTATTGATATTTGTTGGACCCTTTCTGCTTTCTTGCCACTCTATGTGTCAGCCATGTCCTCTCTGTTATATAGAGATGGCTGAAGGCAGATGCCCATACAAACTTGAGGACCTAGATAGATGGATGATTAAAATGCCATGAACCAATTACAGAAAGTAATTAAAAAGGCTGATGGACTACTGACCTTTATATCTAGAGGTTAGAATAACTGCCAAGTGAGATGATTTGAGGCAGATTTGTTAGCGACATTTGAGACTTATCTGGATAGACATGTGAACAGATGGGGAATAGAATGATATAAATGGTTACTATAGTAAGACAAGATGATTGGCATAGGCTTGAAGAGCCACAGGGCCTGTTCCTGTGCTGCACTGTTCTTTTGTTCTTCTGTTCTTTGTAATACAAAGTTTTAGAAATCATGCCTCAATTGTAAATTGCATAAACCAGAAAGTCAATCAGATTATCTGTTAAAGGTTTCAAGATATTCAGGGAAGGATAGGCGATATAGAGAAACCTGTTGGTTGGGGAATCTAGGGGCAGAATCTTCCATTCTGAAGTCCATGTCCAGGAGTAAAATCTTTGGTAAAATTGGGCCCACAGACTAAAATTATGGTGGGGATTAGGAGGCACTTGCTTGTTATTATCTAGAAGAGTACCTAAAAGTTCACTTCTTTTGTACTCTTTACCAAAAGGCTAAGTGGAATAGAACACTCTCAATAGAGCACAGTGGTTAGCACTGCTGCCTCACAGTGTCAAGGACCCGGGTTCAATTCCCAACTGGGGTCACGGTCAGTACCAAGTCTGTGTGGAATCTGCAACTTCTTCCTCTGTCTGCATGAGTTTCCTCCAGGTGCTCCAGTTTCCTCCCATAGCCTGAAAGACGTGCTTGTTAGGTGCATTGGACATGCTAAATTCTCCCTAACAGGCACTTGAGTGTGACAACTAGGGGATTTTTGCAGTAACTTAATTGCAGTGTTAATGTAAGCCTACTTGTGACACTAGTAAATAAAATAAATCATGCTGTAAACATATTTCCTTCAATTATTTGAAATAAGAACAAAAAGTGTTGGATCAACTCATCCAGCCTGACAACAGCTCGGGAGCGAGAAACAGAGTTAACATTAATTGTTGTTTCTGCATATGTGCTAAGAAAAGGTTAAAATTTAGTTTAGCTTTGTGTTATAGTGTCTCCAACCAAGTCTGTCGATTTTCGTTTCACTTCATATTTTGCCTGTAATGTAATGAAGATTTTATGATTCTTAGAACTCAGCATTCAAAAAGAAATTAAATTGTTGCTTAGCAACTGGAGGCCCACGCTGGAAAACAGACATACTTGAGATTTAGTTTGGAACCAGAGTACAAAGTCCCAGAAACCAGGGAGTGGGAGAAAAGAATGTCCCAGGAAGACAATTGAGTCAAAGGAACAAAGAATAGAAATCTGGACAAGATCCTCTTTAGTAATGAAATTGAGAAATCTGTAGAAGCTACATTAGATGGCACCGGTCACTTGGGACCTGATTCTCCCAAAGAAATTCTAAGTGCTGAATTGACGTGAAAAATAGTGTAATTCACGATTGTTTTTTCAGTGCAACTCCAGATGCAACTGCTACACTCTGTGCAATGCAGAAGTCACAATTATGAACATCATTAAAAGATGGGGGTGAGGGGGGGGGCGGGCAAGGTCTATTCACGCATGCGTAGTGGCCCCAAACTGTCAGACTACAGTTTGCTGGCCAGCTCAATTGTTGCCCCTCATGACACCTCCACAGCCCCTTCTCAAGCATTGCCATGCTTGCCCCAACTTCCCCCCCTCAAATTCCCGGAGCATCTCAATTTCCAGCCCTGATTGCTGGCCTCCCTCCAGCCTGGCCAATCCTATCTGCAGAGTGGCAACAAGACCGCCTCCCACCAACCGACTGTCCCTAGACCCTGCCCACAATAGGGCCTGCCTCCTTGTCTCAGTCAGAAGTCTCACAACAGCAGGTTTATTTAGTAGCAAATACCACTAGCTTTCGAGGCTCTGTCTCTCTGTCAGATGAATGGAGAGTTCTGACATACATATAAAGGCACACATTCAGTTTACAGAATACTAATTAAAATGTAAGTCTGATACAGCTAATCAAGTCTTAAAGGTGCAGACAATGTGAGTGGAAATAGCATTAACATAGATTAAAGAGATGTCTATTGTTTCCAGATTGCACAGTAAGTGAGATGTTGCATGTCATGGGGGTTACAAATAGTGTAACATGAACCCAAGATCCCAGGTGAGATCGTCCTCATGTTTTCGGAACTTGGCTATCTGTCTCTGCTCAGCGACTCTGCGCTGTCATGTTTCGTGAAGGCTGCCTTGGAGAATGCTTATCCAAAGATCAGAGGCCAAATACCCTTGACCGCTGAAGTGTTCGCCAACAGGAAGAGAACAGTCTTGCCTGGCGATTGTCGAGCAGTATTCATTCATCTGTTATTGTAGCGTCTGCATGGTCTCCCCAACGTAGAATGCCTTGGGACATCCTTTCCTGCAGCGCATCAAGTAGACAATCTTAGCCGAGTTGCAGGAGTATGTATTTGTACCTGGTGAATGGTATCTCTGTGTTGATGATCCGGCATGTCTTGCAGAGGTTGCTGTGGCAGGGTTATGTGGTATCGTGGTCACTATTCTCCTGAAAGCTGTGTAGTTTGCTGTGGACAATGGTCTGTTTGAGGTTGTGCAGTTTGAAGGTAAGAAGTGGGGATGGCCTTGACAAGATGTTCGTCTTTGTCAATGACATGTTGAAGACTCCAGAGAATATGTCGTAGCTTTTCCGCTCCAGGAAAGTACTGGACGATGAAGGGTACTCTGTCCAAAGTGTCCTGTGTTTGTCTTCTGAGGAGATCAGTACAGTTTTTTGCTGTGGCACGTCAGAACTGTCATTCAATGAATCAAGCACCATATCCTGTTGCTATGAGGGCATCTTTAAGCGTCTGTAGTTGTCTGTTGCGATCTTCCTTATCTGAGCAGATTCCGTGTATACTGAAGGCTTCTCTGTAGGGAATGGTTTCTTTAACGTGTTTAGGGTGGAAGCATCTCCCCATTCACTTGGCGAAGGGGCAGAGCCCTGAAAGTTAGTGGCATTTACTACCAAATAAACCTGTTGGACTTTAACCTGGTTGTGAGACTTATTGTGTTTACCCCAGTCCAAAGTTGGCATCTCCATATCCTTGGCTCAGTCTCAGGTCCTGCCTACTTGGCACTGCCTGATGCCTAGTGGAGAGTGCCAAAGTGTCCCTTGGATATAGGCAATTTGCCCCTTGAGTGCATAGACTGGCACTGTTAGGGTGCCCATGCCCAGGGAACACCAGCCCCTGCTGCCTGATCCCGGAGGGGTATCCATTTGCCCTCCTTCACTTTGGCAGTGTCTCCCGCATGTTCCTCCCAAGTGAAGCTACTCTAAACCCTTCTGGAGTGAAATACTCTTGCAGGTGGGAGATACTATCAGGCCTGAAGAATTCAGTCCCAAGCCTGATAATGACATTTAAATAAGATTAAAAATAGATTTAAATCATTCACCTGTCATCCTGCCGGGTTTGAGCACGGTCCCAACTGTGCCTACTTTCCTACTGTGCGATACACGCATGCATTGGGAATGCATTATCGCGCAAAATGGCCAACACGTGCATCTCCCAACCTGATGTGCCAAAAAATGTGTGTGGGAGAATCAGGCCCTTGGTTTGATTGGGGGAGTTATAATGTGTTTTCTAAAAAAAAACCCATCTGCCATGTAACTTGTATATACTTTTATGTAGTCCTTCTTTTCATTCCCACTCACCTACAGATCTGCAACAATTGTCCCAGCTCCAAGGCATTGCTGCAGATGTTCCCCAATACGGTGTCCTAAGCCCAATTATCTTCAATTTTTTGATCCATGACCTTCCCTCCATTATAAGATCAAAAGCGGTGATATTTGCTGATTTACAGCATTTAGTTCTATTTACTGTTGCTTAGGTAATGAAACAGTCTATGCCAACTGTAGTAGGTCTTGGATAACATGTAGGCTTGGATTGATGAGTAACAAATAATACTTGTGCTACACTGGCCAACCATTGACCTTTTCCAGCAAGAGATAATCCAACCACTTCCCTTCAAATTTCAAAGCAATGTTTTCCCTCCAACATTAGCGTCCTGATTGATGAAACACAACTTTCAGACATCTGTGTTTATCTGTGCTTGCAGTAAATCTTGAAGTTGCCTGGTAGTGATGACGAACAGAATTAAAAAAAATCAAAAGTTCCAAGCAATTGTAGTGATCTGGGAGTAAATTGACAGATTCTACAAATATTGTAGATTGTAAATTGATAGATTCTACAGAATCAGTTAATAATAAATGAACCTTCTCAAACATAGTTGCTTTTTAATCACATTATTTAAGATTTGTTATAGTTAAAACATATACATTGAAGTATTCATTCTGAACTCACAATAGCTGTTCTTGAGAAGCCATTGGAAAAGAAAACAGGAAGAAACTTTGGCCCACCTGGAACCAAGAAATTAATCTATTTTATTGATGACATGAACATGCCAGAGGTGGATAAGTATGGAACTGTAGCACCTCATACACTAATCAGACAACACTTAGATCATGGGCATTGGTAAGTAATCTATTTAGGATCTGTAAAGTATATTTGTTGACATATGTTTGTTCAATATATTAATGTATTACACATGGTTCTCAATCTCTATCTGCATTAGCCTTGCTTTGTCACAATTTCTGGATTATGCATTCGGCTAAAACTTTATAATTGGAAAATCCCAATGCCCACATTAGAGAGATTTTAATTTCCTTTCTTTAGTAGAAACTAGACAGAATAGGAATATAAGCTAAAGTAATGAAGTAAATTATAAGAAGACAATCTGTAAGATAAACCCATACCAAAAATGTTAAGGCCACTGCTAGCTCAGGTTGTCTCATCTTATTGCCTTGAAAATTTCTGTCTGCCAGTTTCCAAACCATCCAAACTCTTATGTGGCTCAAAACAAACAAGCTTCCTCTGGATGACTTTTCTGGCTGGACAGCTTGCCTGTATGTAAGTGAGCTCTGACAATTTAAATTAATCTGACTTTCCATGAAAGCAGGTGGTTAGCCAGTGAGCAGAATTTGCCAATGCCCCTGTTGGTACTTTTATAGTGGGTGCGATGTTGGCTGGAGAGGAGAGTTTATTGGAGGATCCAAAAAGTTATTTTTGTTTTTATTCCAATTCAGTAAAATCAAGTCCAATTCAGAGTCTCAACAAGTTGAGGCATTCCCAATCCAAGCTGACAAGTGGGGCTCTCACCTGCTGTCTTGGGCTTGATCGACATGACCCAAGTTGATCGGAGCAGGCATAACTCCACCTCCAAGGCTTGATTTCATTTGCATTTTAGCCAAAAGGCTGAGATATTGCTTTTAAAAATTGCTTCAAATGAAGTTAAAATGTAACCTAATGATTTCAACGAAGCGCAAATATTACACTTGATCTTCGCCAAAAAGCTGAGACCAGTACGAAATTGTGGCAGGATCTTCTGCTAGTGGCTGCCAGGCTAGTGAAAACCAATTTACATCCCACATATTGGATGCAAGTGAAGGCTTGAACACATTTGCACAAACATGGGCCACCCATTCTCCCAAAAAATTAGTGCAGCGGACCCAGAGATTCTTACATTAGCCAATTTGCAGGGTATTTGCGCATGTTTGCGCATCGCCAGCATCTCCAAATTTCTGGCGGCATCAGATCTAAGCCGGAAATTGGTGGGGAGATTCAAAGACCACTTAAGTCATCATTTGCATAGAATTTAAATGTGACTAACAGACCCGGGACTGAAGTCTCAGGGCCCGCTAGCATCCTTCCCACTCCCCACCAGAGTGTTTCACTCCAGCGGTCTTTAGAGTAGCTCCTCACTAACAGGAATCTAGGAACCCCATCCCACTGGAGTGGGACCCCCAGAAGGTAGGGGATTGAGGTGGAGTAGTGCCTTCTGGGAATTGGCACCCTCATAGTGCCAGACTGCGCCCTTGGCACTGCTCATCGGGCTGGGGTGGGGCATATGGGGGTGAGCAGATAGGGGCAGAACCTGAGGAAGCCTGGGGGGTGATTAGTGGGGTCCACTGCCTCTCTGCATTAGGATCAGTGGGGGAAGGAGGAGGACAGTGATCGGGGTGGGCTAGTCAGCTTATTGGGGGTGTTGGCATTGCAGGAAAGTCAGAACTGCAATAGTTGTTCAGGACTGGTGTGGGTGGGAAATCTTGGAGGGATTGGCTGGCTGTTGGGGTGAACCAGGAAGGAGGGTTTGGGGCTGGCCCAGGAATGGTCAGGGAGCCTGTGATTGGGCATGAAGGGGTAAAGGGCCAGCAATGCAGAAGTCACAGTGCTGGTCAGCGATTGAGCGAGCCAACTATCGGGAGGCCATCAGTGTAGAACCGCTGGGCACGCGCTGATCTCGGCATGGATCAATCGGCACATGCACAGTAGCACACTCAGCATGCAGAGTTCAGCCTCTCCAGCAGGGATAGGGCCCTGTTCCTTAGTTTTTAATAATAGTCGCACTGTGGCTTCTGCAGTGCACAGAGAATGGAAGATTCTTCTCTGAATTCCCACTGGAAAAATCAGCATAACAAATGGCAAATATAATCATAATTGGGGATAGTATTTCAGGGGAATGTTTTCTGTAGCCAGGATTGAGAGTCTTGAGTACTGTGTTGCTTGCCCAATGCCAGGGTTCAGGACATCAGCTCTCGGCTGGAGAATAATTTTGATTTGATTTATTATTGTTACGTGTATTGCTATACAGTGAAAAGTATTGTTGCACTATACAGGCAAAGGATACTGTTCATAAAGCACATGGGGAGCATGAAAGGAGAGAGTACAGAATATAATGTTACATTCATAGCTAGGGTGTAGAGAAAGATCAACTTTTCGTAAGTTCAAAAATCTGATGGCAGCAGGGAAGAAGCTGTTCTTGAGTTAGTTGGTGTGTGATCTCAGGGCCAGATTTTACCAACAAGTTGCACCCATTTTCAGGTGCGGAAACCTGATAGAGTTGGGTTTGAGGTGAGTAGCACAATCGGTGATTGTTTCCATATTGGTTCCTCTTTACCAATGGCTGAAAATAGTCGCAGTCGGGACTGTGGCCAAAACTTGAATGCATTTAAATTGAATTAATAGGCAACTATTACCAACTTTACCAGCACTTCCCCCTTTACCACCACATTTACCAATTGACAATCGGCACAAATCAGACATGCTCAAAAGAAGTCCAATTTGGGTCTCCAGCAGTGTGAGTTAATGAGGATGTAAATGCATAGTGTATGACTTCTCTCTGCTACTCACAGATGTCTTGTTGTTGTGGCCATTTTCTGTCTTGGGTTTGTGAGTGTGTGGGAGGATGGGGCGCTGTTGCTCTGCAGAGTCTCCAATGCATGACGTGCAGCACAGACCCAGGTCTTAGCAGTGACCTTGGGTCTTGTGGTGCTGCTGGGTCATAGTGCACTCAGCTCACTTCCAGTTGAAGGATGTGCACAAAGTCCTTGCAAATTGCACTGCTGCAGCCTTTCTTGACCTTGCAAGGAGCTGTGATTGTGGGAAGTATGTGGCTGGGGAAATTGGGGTGGGGCTGTGATTGTGGAGAGCATGTTGGTGGGGAATTTTGGGGGTTCATGTGGCTTGGGGAATTGAGGAGGGCTGTAATTGTGGGAAAAATATGGCTGGGGGAACTGGAGGGGCTGTGATTGTGAATCTCCTGGAGGCGAGCAGTGTTTCATAAGGTCTACATACATTACTTTCTACCTAACCCACCCTTACCCCCACCTCCCCCCCCCACCTCACTTCTTTTACTATGCAACCAATAGATCTAGCTGTACTTATGGTTGCTGCAGGAGTTGAGGAAGAATTGTGGGTGCAGGAGGCCTAGGCCTTACTATTTCCAGGACCAGAGGGAGATGACCACCAGAGGCAGGAGGTGGCCACCATTCACCCAGTGAGGCGAGATGGAGGGGGGTTAGGAGAAGGATAGAACAGAGAGATCCTGACAGTTCTGTGTACGAGTTTTCTTCGTTCAGATGTCGGACACCATGTGCCGCCAATATCTCCGACTCAGAAAGGAGACCACGCAACATCTGTACAACCTATTGCAGGACCTGGTACCTGGAGGTGGGGGGACACCAACTCTTGGTCATTGTCAAATTGATGGCCACTCTAAATTTCTATGTTATTGGCTCTTTCCAGACCCCAAGCGGAGATGTCTGTCGCATCTTCCAATCTGACGTGCACACCTGTGTGACGCAGATCACTGAAGCCTGTATGCCCTGGCTGACCAGTTCAACCTGGACCAGGTGCAACTGAAAGCCCAGGCCACAGAATTTGCAGCCATTGTGGAGATGCTTAATGCATTGTGTCACCCTTAAGACCCCCTACAGAGATTTGTAAATAGGAAGGGATTCCATTTGCTGAATGGTCAGCTAGTGTGCGACCATAATATGACCATCATGTATGTTTATGCCAAACATGCAGGCAGTGTGCATGATAACTTCATTGTCAGGAGTTCAGACATTCTGGAGGCATTCAAGAAGGAGCTCAGACTGTGAGAATGGTTCATGGATGATATCGATTACCCGCTTTGGGGTGGCTGATGACATCTGTGCAGCGGCTTGTGTCCCACTATAATGATGCCCATATAGCCACCTGTGCAATAGTGGAGAGATGCATTAGGCTCCTCAAGATGCGACTCCAATGGCTGGACCAATCTGGTGGGGCCCTCCAATATAGCCCAGTGATCTGTTCCGGTATAGTAGTCATGTGCTGTGCCTTGCACAATCCGAGTTTACAGAGAGGTGACTTCTTGAAGGGGGAAAAAGATGTGGAGGCTGGCCAGCCAGACGTCACGGGGAGGAGGACCAGCAGGACAAGAAGGCAGATGAAGAAGAAGAACACAAACCAGGCGCTTGAGGGCTTGCAGCCCAAATGAGACATGCCAGGACAGCAAAGGAGGCCCTGATCGCTAGACATTTCACTCACTAGGGTTTTGTGTCTGTGGGTTCCATCCCACACCACCACCCCCTCCAAATTCCTTTTATATCCTGCAACATTGTCTCACCAGAGTTGGGTCTGGGTACTCTGTTATTGAGTTTTTTGGTCGGCAAGAGGATGATGACGACTGGCTAAGCACCACCATGATGATGCCCTGGTGCAAACTACTCTGAATCCTACCTGAGCTCCACATGCACGCTGGCAGCTGGGCCTATGTCTGAAACCCCCATGCAGGGCCCAGGCTGGTGAGGGGGGAATTGCTTGTATGGACTGGGGAACCAATGCCTTCCTTTTCTCAGTGATACAGCATTGACATCAACATAGAGCATTCCTCAGGCGATCATCAATGGAAGAAGATTCATAATTAGAACATAGAACTTAGAACAGTACAGCACAATACAGTCCCTTCAGCCCCCAATGTTGTGCCGAGATCTGTCCGAACCCAAGATCATCTATCCCGTTCCCTATCATTCTGGTGCGTTCCATGTGTGCCTATCCCAATAACCACATGAAATTTCCTAAAGTGTCCAACTCCACTATCACAGCAGGCGATGATTCCATACTTCAAACACTGAGTAAAGAATCTACCTTGAACATCCCACCTCTATCTCCCACCATGAACCTTATAGTTATGTCCCTAGTTACAGCTACATCCATCCGAGGAAATAGTCTCTGAACATCCACTCTATCTATCCCTCTCATCATCTTATAAATTTATACACCCCAGCTCCCTCAACCTTCCCTCATAAGACCTACCCTCCAAACTAGGCAGCATCCTGGTAAATCACGTATGCACTCTCTCCAATGCTTCCACGTCCCTCTTATAGTGAGGTGACCAGAATTGCACACAATATTCCAAATGTGGTCTCATCAAGGTCATGTATAGTTGCAGCATAACTCCACAGTTCTTAAACTCAAATCCCCTGTTAATAAACGCGAACACACTATAAGCCTTCTTCACGGCTGTATCCAGTTGAGTGTCAAAGGACCCAGCACTGATCCCTGTGGCACGCTGCTGGTAACTGGCCTCCAGTCTGAAAATTTTCCCTCCAACATCACCCTTTGTCTTCTATGAAATAGCCAGTTACTTATTCAACCAGCCAAATTTCCTTCTATCCCACACCTCCTTACTTTCTTCATGAGCCTATCGTGGGAACCTTATCGAACACTTTACTAAAATCCATGTACATAACATCAACTGCTCTACCTTTATCTACAGACTTGGTTATCTCCTCAAAGAATTCAATCAAATTTGTGAGGCAGGACTCACCCCTTACGAAACCATGCTGACGATCCCAGATTAAGCCACATCTTTCCAAATGGTCATAAATCATATCTCTCAGGACCCTTTCCATTAACTTACTGACCATTGAAGTAAGACTAATTGGCCTATAATTATCAGGATCATTCCTATTTCCTTTCTTGGAGAGGAACAACATTTGCCACTCTCCAGTCCTCTGGCACAATTTCCGTGAGGGCTCGAAGATCAAAACTAAAGGCTTTTCAATCTCATCCCTTGATTCTCAAAGTATCCTTGGATGCACCCATCTGGCCCAGGGGAATTATTGACCCTCAGGTTTTTCAAAATTGCTAAATACAACTTCCCTCAGAACATCTACTTCCTCCATTCTATGAGCCTGTATTACATGCTCATCCTCAAAAACTTGGCCCCTCTCCTTCGTGAACACTGAAGAAAAGTTTTCATTCAACATTTTGCCGATCTCTTCTGACTCCATCCACAAGTTCCCATTACTATCCTTGACTGGACCTAACCTCACCCTTGTCTTTTTTTATTTCTCACATAAAGTGAAAAGCCTTGGGGCTTTCCTTTACCTGACCCACCAAGGACTTCTCATGCTCCCTCCTAGCTCTCCTAAGCCCTTTTTTTTAAACTCATTCCTAGCTATCTTGTAACCCTCAAGCGACCCAACTGAACCTTGTTTTCCCATCCATATGCTTCCTTTTTCCTCTTGACAAGACATTCAACCTCCTTTGTGAGCCATGTTTCCCTCACTCAGCCATTTTCTCTCTGCCTGACAGGGACAAAATTGAGACCAGCTAGTCACAGATGAACATTTATTTAAGTAAAGGTGCTTAAATAAGACATTCCAGCATAAAAACTTGTGAATGGAAAACATTAATGTGCTTAAATATCTTTCTAACTAGTGCAGCCCTGCACCTGTGCCATCTCAATGCAACTCCAACTTCCTAACCTTACGTGGCCTACCACTACATCTCAGTGACTCCCCAGAATGTATATTGAAGGTGGAGAGGGCCAGTTGCCAACTGTGTCCCATGGTCTATGGTGCGTGTGGCATGTGTCCTCTGGAGGCCTGGACTTTGAGTGCACTGGCCTGCTTCCAGGTGTCTGGGATGTTTCCATGACACCCTCTTCATCCCGCTGCCCCTGTGATGCCCTAGTGTCAGGAACGGGGGAATTGGAGGGTGTAGCCACAGCCACAGTCTCTTGGCTGGAAGGCACCATCATGGGTTCATACCCTTCCTCCTCCCTTGAGGTTCCTGTGAGCCTCTGGGTCACTCAGTAGGATGGCCAAGCTTTTGCAGTGAGCCCCAGAAGCTCCAGCATCGCTTGGCACTGCCAGTTCTGGACAATCACCTCGTCCTACCCATGGTTGTCAAGCCCTCTGCTATAACCATTTGAGTTGGAGGCCACCTCTCAATGGCCGTATCAAGTGCCCACTGAGCTAGGGCCATTTTTTGTAAGCCCTGAGCAAAGACCCTCTGATACTGGACCATTTTCTCAACAGCTGCTGCCGTTGCCCGCGGTATCTCAGCACTCTCCCGCTGGGTCTCCTACAAGCTCTCGAGCCTCTCAGCCATGGGCCAGAGAATTTTGAGAAGCCTGTTCAGTCCCTCAGCTGTGACTTGGCTGCGGCCCTCAGGAACTCTGCTGTGGTCTGCTGAGAATCAACCATCACTTGGAGCCTGCAACTCATGGTGAGGATCCTCTGCTCCAGGCTTTCCACTGCAGATACCATCCTTGCAGTTGTAGCCTGGGAAGCATGCAAAGCAGGTAACAGTTGGTCCACCTGAAAGCTTTGGGGCTCTTCCCAATAGCTTCACAGTCTGATTGTCAGCCCTTCTTATTCCCTGGCTGTATTGCTGCATCTCCAGCAGTTGAAGAAGAAGTGATCTCAGAGTTCCAGCATGTATTCTGGGGCCAGCTGAGTCCTTGCCTCAGGCATGCCAGAGGCCTCAGACATTCCCTCCTCCACCCTTCTGGGTCACTCACTAGAGAGTGACCCAGGATCCTTAATACTAACTGACCCATCAACATGTCAGTATCAGGGATGGTGAGCTGATGCCAAAATGGTACCACCCTCAGAGGTCCCTATACAATATTCTCCAAGAAGACAAAGAACAAAGAACAAAACAGCATGGGAAACAGGCCCTTCGGCCCAACGAGCCCGCGCTGCCACCTTGATGTTCCCACTTCTACCCATGATCCTTGTTTATGTTTATAGATCTATGCATTGGAATCAAATTTGAGACAATTTAAGGAGAATTTGTCCTGCCAATCAGCTTGAGAGCACATCTTTGGGATGTGGGAGGAAACCGGAGCACATGGAGAAAACCCAAGCATGGGGAGAATGCGCAAACTCCCACAGACACAGGCCCAAATACATGTATCTGCACAGCACAGCAATAATCACTGAGCTGTCGCGTTGCCCATCAAATGGTCCAGGTCAAGCGGACACTAACGATGTGAAGCACTAGGCTACTCTTGAAATCCAAGAGCAGCCCTCTCATGACCCATCACGTATATGCCTCTCGTTAGACAAGGCAGACCGAAGTACCTGTAGGATAAAACAAATACATCAAATATCATCGACAATTCACACACTTCCCAGGGAACTCCCAAGGTTCATGATCCCTATTTTAAATTAGTTTTCTATATCCCTCCATTCCCTTTCTGTTCATGTGCCCATCTAAGTATCTCTTAAATAACTCCACAGTGCCTGCCTCCACCACTTTACTTGGCAGTGCGTTCCATACCCCTACCATCGCCTGTGTGAAAAAACTCCCTGTAGCTTCCAAATTATACCTTATCCCCCTCATCCTAAGCCCGTGCTATTTGAGTCCATCCTAGGAAAAAACTTAACCCTGTTTACAATAACTATAATCTTGTACACCTCTATTAGATCTCCTCTAAGTCTATGTCTTTCTAAGGAAAACAGCCCCAATTTGCCTAACCTCTCCTCATAACTCAGACCTTCCATACTAGGCAGCATCCTGGTAAACTTCCTCTGCATTCTCTCCAGAGTCTTCACGTCCTTCCGGTAGTAAGGCGACCAGAATTGGATGCAGTATTCCAAATGAGTCTAACCAATGTTTTATACAACTGCAACAAAGGCCAGCTCTTGTACTCTATATCCCTTCCTATAAAGGCTAGCATACCATATGCTTTCTTCACAACCTTCTCCATCTGCTGTGCCACTTCAGAGGATGGTGAGTGTTTGGAATAAGCTGCCAGAGGTAGTAGTAGAGGCGGGTACAATTTTATCTTTTAAAAAACATTTAGATAGTTACATGGGTATGATGGGTATAGAGGATATGGGCCAAATGCGGGCAATTGGGATTAGCTTAAGGTTTTTTTAAGAGCGACATGGACAAGTTGGGCCAAAGATCCTGGTTCTATACTGTAAACCTCTATGACTCTATAAGGATGGAGGTTCTGTGTAGGCTGTTTCAGGATTTTGGTATTAAAATAAAAAACAGGGTTAAACCTTTGGAAATTACCTGAGCCACCTGCAAACTGGCAAAGGATGCATAAAATGAGAGAGATGAATATGTGACTCAAAGATTGTTGCAGAAGAAGTGGGCTTCAGTTTGTGGGGCACTGTCATCAATACTAGGGAATGTAAGGGCTGTACTGTGGGGAATGCCTACAATTGAACCATGCTGGGACTACTGTTCTTGCCAATTACTTAATTTGGGAAATAGGGCTTTAAATTAAATCGCGTGGAAGATTAGAAAGTCAAAGTTAAAAAAGGTAGGAGTACAGATTAGTGATGAATCTGAGTGTCGACAGGTAGCAAAAGATAATAGTGACTGATCATATGAAAGTGATGAGATTAGTGATGAGTCTGACTGTCAACAAATAACAAAAGATAGTGACAGATCACATGAAAGTCATTTGCATCAGGACTCATGCAAGAGACAAACTTAAATGCTTTGTATCTGAATGCACAAAATATTCAGAATAAAATCAATGAGTAATAGCGCAAATTGAATCTAATGGTTATGATATGATGGCAACTCAGATGTAGTTCAACAATATTTAGTATTTTAGAAGAATGTGCAGGAAGGAAAAGGAAGTGGTGTAGCTTTGTTATCAGTGCTGTTGTGAGAAATAGTATATATAATGGTGTCCAAAATGTAAAATAAGTCCAGATAGAAATAAGAAATAGCAAGGAAAAGTCCCTAGTGGGAGTAATAAATAGATCCTGAAACAATAGTTCCAGTGGCACACAGAATAAACTAAGAAATACTGAAGTCTTGTAAGAAAGGTAAGGCAATAATCAGTGGTAATTTTAACATGCATAATAACTGGAATAATCAAATTGACAAGGGTAACCTCAAGGCAAAGTTCATTGAATGTATTAGAGATTGTGGGAAATGCAGAAATAGCTGAGCCAATAAATCAATATTTTGCTTCAGTTTTCACTGTAAAAGGACACTGGTGTTATTCCAATAGCAACAAAAAATGCAGAGGTTATTGGAAAAAAAGGAACTTAGAACTATTACTGTCACTGGGGAAAACGTGCTGAACAAACTATTGGAATTGAAGGCGGACAAGTCCACTGATGGCCTACATCCTATAATCTTGAAGGAAATGGTGATGAGGATAGTGGTTCCATTCATTACAATATTCCTGAAGTTCCTGAATGTGGGAATGGTTCCAGTGAATTGGAAAATGTTAATATAACTTCCTTATTTAAAAAGGAGGGAGGCAAAATGTGGCAAACTATAGGCCAATTAGTTTAATATAATATTGGAAAATTGTTAGAGTCCAATATAAAGGAAGTAATAATAGGTATCAAAATGCAAGCCATCAGAGTCAGCATGGTTCTATAAATGGTAAATCATGTTTCACTAATTTGCATGAGTTCTTCGAAAATGTTGCAGGCAAAATGGATAATGATAATGTCTATGTATATCTGGACTTCCGAAAGGCACTTGCACAAAAAGTTAAAACGCAAAATTAGTTCATATGGGATTAGAGGTAATTTATTAGCTTGGTTAGAAAATTGGCTGATCAAGAGAAAGCAGAAAGTTGAGATAAGTAGGGAACCATAGGATTTGGTCCTGAGGCGCCAATTATTTACATCTACATTAATGTTATGTATGTGGGGAGAAACCTTTTTAAGAGGACAAGTCGGGTAACTCAGGGTATTGGATGATCTGCCTGGGTAATCTAATCTGAGTATCCACCCCTTACAGCAATCGAGGACTGGAGTGCAAGGGATATAGTTCATCAATAATCCCTAAAGGCTTGCCTTTCCTACACCCTGGTAGTCTCAGACTTAACAATTAATTATTTGGATATAGGGGGATCGTAAGTATGTACAATACTCAAATTTGTAGATGACACTAAAATAAGTGGGATAGTAAATTGTGATAATGAAATAAATTTACAAATCAATACTAATAAAATTAATTGAATGATGCAATTTCGGCTAATGTTAACATGGATAAGTGTGAGGTTATTCATTTTTGTAGAAAAAATACAAAGGCAAATTATTATCTGAATGGAGAGAAACTTTTTGGTGCTTCATTGCAGGGGTATTCAGATGTTCTCATGCAGGAATCACAGAAAACTAGTATGAAGGTATAGCAAGTAATAAGAAAGGCAATGGAATCTTAGCATTTATTGCTAAAGGAATAGAAGATTCAAGTGACGAATGTTGCTGCTACTGTACAAAGCATAAGTGAAACCTCAGTTAGCTGTGTACAAGCTCTTTATTTAAGGAGCGATGTAGTTGCATTGGCGATTGTTCAGAGAGATTCGCTAGATTGATTCCAGAAATAAGAGGCCTGTCTTACAAAGAGAGATTGGGTAGTATAGGTCTACATCTCCTAGTGGTTAGAAAAATGAGAGATCTAATTTAAGTATACAAGATGATTGGAGATATTGACAAAATAGATGTGGAAAGGATGTTTCCTCCTATAGCACATAGTTTTAGCAGTACGGCTAACAGATTTGAAACTGAGATGTGGAGAAATTATTTCTTTCAAAGGATCATGAGTCTGAGAAAGTCACTTCCCCAGTGTATGGTAGTTGCCAGAACTTTGAGCAAATTTAAGGAAGAGGTGGACAGATTTTTAATTAGTAAGGGGTTGAAGGGCTGTGGTGAACAGCTAAAGTCGAGTTAAGATTGAGATGATGTCAGCCATGATTTTGTTAATTGGTGGAATAGGCTCAAGGGGGTGAATTGCCTACTCCTGCTTCTAGTTCTGATAGCTTGTGTTTCTTTTGATTGGATGGTGGATGTGTGATTGTCGCAGTTTCAAGGTGTGAAGGAATTAGCAGAGAATGATTGGTGATGTCAGTTGTGGACATGGGTGTGAACTGAGGATAGCTTGGGTATGAGGGCATGGGGAGTGTTACAAGAGCAGACATACAGCTATGTAGGAGGATGAGAGTGTGACGATGATGTGTAAAGAAGGGCTGAGAGTTGTTGATGAGGACATGGGATATACAGGGACCCATGGAGTTGTCAAAACGAAGATGGACAAATCAATAGTACAAGGATGGGTTCTCAGGGAGGAAGAGTACATGGACATTGATTTGAACTTTATTGAAGGAGAAGGGAGAGGGTTGAAGCTTAATGGTAGGGAGGTTGAAAGTTATGCCAAGAGTTATTGATATTGGGGGATAAATTGTGGGTGACTGAAGGAAGAGAAATAGAGTTGGAGAACATAGAGAATGTGACTACCACATACTGGTCTGTTTGAAATGATGCAGTGTCTCATAGTGGAGATCTTGAAATATTGCATGGGATTTGGGTCCGTGGGTGCACAGAAATGCAGGTTATCTCAACTAAACAATGTTAGGGAACCTCAGGGTGTAGCATTGACAATGCAGGAAACCTGAAACACTTGAGATTTTGAAAAACACAGGCTCAGGATGCATGAGACACTACTTCCATATGAGTCAGAAGGCCTTTGGCACATGTAGTGACTCCCAGCAGATGCCTCATTCCAGGAGATTGGGCGTCTGCAGGAAAAAAAAGGAATGAGGGTGATTGTTGAGCCTAATAAGGGCCATGCTGAAACAATACAGTAGACATTGCCAAAGTGAAGTTGATTATATTTACAATTGTTCGCCCATGCAACCGGTTGTGACTTAACCTTTCTTGATTCTTTTTCTTTCACTACTACTTCAAAATGCTCTGCCAACACCTACAGCAAGAGTGGAAGCAGCCTGGTGATCAGTTGACCCTATTATTCTGGATGACCTTGGTGGGCATCAGGAGGGCTCCAACTTACTCTGCCTTTCCTGCTATCAACCAGCTGCTGCCGCTGTGCCACATAGACTGAAGTGGTGTGTTAGTTGTCCCTTTAAGTACAACATAGCAGAGTAAAAATCACTTGGTTATTGTAGTGGAGTGCAGGTTTGTGTACATCTCCAGCAGAATTTAGTAGATTAAGATCTCTATGGAATCTGCAATCCACCCCATGGTGACCATAATGCAATAACAGATTGACACACTTGGTCAGCCAAGAAGAAGACGGACTCCTCCGATTCATGTGACATTCTGTTGAGGATTTCCAACACCTCTGTCTAATGTTGCTTGTCCCTTGCTGCTGTCCACTGTCAGTTAGAAAGTTAATTCCAAAGATCCTTTATCAGACTGGGAATCCACAGATGCTTCATCCTCAGCACTCATTCAAGTGCTGGTGAGCTTGGCTGACCCTTCTTGCCTCCTGCTGCAGAAACATGTTTGTGCAATGACCAAAAACATGTGAGACCCTTTCTACATTGGAGCTCATACCTACCAAGGTATTTGTTTCTGGGCTGATGGAAAGTGCAGATGTCTATTGTGACATCTCTACAGTTGTACATCTTGTTTCTTGTGTCATGTGCTTATATCTCTCTGGTCTTGGACTTGTGCTGAGGCTGACTGGGATTTTTTTGGCTTTGGCAATGGTTCCTTCCAAAGGAGAATGTGAATGACTGCATGAGTTGTCTCCATCATGGAGGCACCCTGAGGGGTTTTTAGCCCAGAATGCATCTTTACTGGCTGGAAGCCCAAATATAGAAACCCCACCTCCAACTGCCTGGTCCTACTCCATTCCTATCAGCTGGGCTTCTCTCTCCTCAAACTTTGTTAGATCTTTCCAATATGATTGACCCCCTCTCATCTACACACATTCTTACCAGTTGTGGCTTAACTGCTCAAATATAACAGTGTTGAAAGGAATTGCATCCATTTGTACAAAACAATTTTGTCTTCATTTCTATATTTGCACTGTGAGCCTAATGGATTGCATGGCATAGCATCAATGCATTGCATTTTGTCCAGAAGAGTGTGGCCAGCACCCTACAGAGTCTTGAGCTGAGCTCACCCACAAATGAGGATAAGGCTCAGAGAGGTGTATAATTTGCAGAGGTTGCTGGTATCCTCTGTGTTTGTGTCCCCCCACCCTCCACCCTGCGACCAGCTGTCTATTGGAGGAAGAATGTGACACAGTGATCATTCCCTAACAGACAGACACAATTCCCTTTCAACACATTTCCCCTGTTATATTTGAGCAGTTAAGCCACAACTGGTAAAAATGTGTGGAGATGAGAGGGGGTCAATCATTATCAGAAAAATCTGACAAAGCTCGAGGAGAGAGAAGCCCAGCTGATAGGAATGGAGTAGGACCAGACAGTTGGAGATGGGGTTCTATACGTAGGAAAGGGGTTTCATAATGTCTCTTTCTTTTGCACTCCTCCAATAAAGGATGGATAAGAGAAAGAAAGGAGTATAGGGCAAGCTCACAATAAAAATAGAAGTTATGGTTTTACCTGAGTTCAAAAGTCAAATATTGTATTCCTTCAGAATGTGGCTAGTTGATCTTTGTTTCCAGAAGTGAGGATTCCATGGTGGAAGATGGTTCAAGAGATTCATTAGTCTTGCAGGCACAAATGTACATTAGTATAATGCTCCAGTAATTCATAATGTAGATGAGATTCAGACAACTTTATACCTGGATATGGGCTCTTTTTGCTGCCACTTGAGATAGTAAATGGTAGCCAAAGAGGTATACAGCCTGGGAATAGGCCTTTCAGCCCAACTTGTCCATGCTGCCCTTTATTAACCACTAAGTTAGTCCCAATTGCCCATGTTTGGTCAATATCTCTCTATACCCATCTTACCCACGTCTAAATGCTTTTTAAAAGATAAAATTGTACCTGCCTCTGCTACTACCCCTGGCAGCTTGTTCAAGATGCTCATCACCATCTATGTGAAAAAATTGCCTTTCTGGACCCTTTTGTATTTCTCACCTTGAGCGTATGTCCTCTAATTTTAGACTCTTCTACCTTTAGGAAAAGACGTTGACTATCTAGCTGATAGATGCTCCTCATTATTTTATAGACCCCTTTAAGATCACCCCTAAGCCTTCTATGCTCCAGGGAAAAAAGTCCCAATCTACCTAGCTTCTTATAACACAGCCATAAAGTCCTGGTAACATCCTAGTAAATCTTTTCTGCACTCTTTCTCGTTTAATGATATCCCTTCTGTAAAAGGGTGACCAGAACTATACAGTATTCAAGGTGTGGCCTTACTAATGCCTTGTAAAACGTCAACTCCTGTATTCAATGTCTGACCAATGAAACCAAGCATGCCAAAGACAGGCTGCTTGGATTTTGTTTGGATATCGTCTTCTCTTCTGAGGTTAAACAGTCGCTGCCTGAGTTCAGTTCTACATGATAATATTTCTGATAATACTACATCTTTAAAAAATGCATTTAATTATGTTTCTTTTGCAAGTTTGGTTTAAGATTTTTTTTTTATTATTGGTGCCACTGTGTCTCTAACTGACATTTTTTATTGTTTCTGCATCAGCACAATTGCTCCTAATTGTAAGAATGTTTGTTTTAGTCTGGAGTAAAGCTGTTCTGTTCTTAGTGCTTCCCCTTACAGTTTTGCAGACTTGGACTTGATGAACAGAGTAGATTGATTGATAGAAAATGTGAAGTAACTGGGTGGAGCTGGGATTGCACAGAGAAAGTTTGCTGCTTGGAGTTGTTTGAGAGTAATGTCTCTTCGTAGTTTGAAGTGGATTGTTCTCAGAGATTCTGCTCTGAGAGTCTCAAGGCAGGCATCTGTCTAGATCTCTGTCCAGAGGTTTTAAAAGGCTGGAAATCTAGCATCTATTTTAGCATATCTGTTTTTGGTGCCGACTGGTTCTAAAGAAGGGATTTATGTTTATTTGCTTACAATTGGAAGTTCAGAGATAGTTAGCTATGAAGAATTGTACCTTGTCATGTTTAAGCATTGAAATTGGTAAAAGTTATATTCTAACTGTATTCTTAAATAAAAGTTGTTTGGATAAGAGCTTCCTTGTGGGTTCATTGAATCATACCTGGAATAGGACACCTTGTGCTCAATCAAATGCCATAATCATAAAAAGTTAGGGTCTAGGCTAACTTCATAATATACATTTGGAGTTTCTAATTTGGTCCCAAACAATATTACAGGTTCTACCAGTTTTGGGTAGTCATGTGACTCCCTGCTTCTTCTCCTGGGTGTTGGACAAAGATGGATTTTCCCAGGTTTGGAATCATAGAGGTGTCAGGGTCCCTTTTGTCCTTTGCAGACATACCATCCACATTGGCTGAAATTCTTCTTCAGATATTTAAAGAGCCTTTGTGCAGGGAGGCATATTAGTGCTTTTTTAAAAGAAATAATAATTGGAATTTTTCCAAAAAAATGCTAAGTGCCGAATTCACATGAAAACTGGAGTAATTTACACTGTTCTTTTCAGTGGGTGTTCAGGGAAGAATCTCCCATACTCTGTACTGCCGAGTCCACCAGTGTGAATGTCATCATAAACTAGAGGTTGGGCCTGTTCTCACCGGAGAGGCTGAAATCAGCATGCTGAGGGGGCCAATGCATGCGCCAATTTGTCAACGTCAAGATCAGCGCGTGCACAGTGACCCTACACTGATGGCCAACCTTGCACCCCGTTGCCGATCCTCCTCCTCCTCCTTCCCATGGCCTGATCGCTGGCACCCACTTCCTGATGGTTCAACGGTTACGCCTAACAGTCCTAACCACAGCCAACCAAGCAATGCCAACCCCCCCAAAAGTCTGCCCTCCCCCATCCTGCCCTGATCACTGGCTTCTCTCCCTCCTCCATTGATCCTGACTGCAGAGTAGCAATGGAACCCACCACCGCCACTGTCCGCCCCCTAGGCTGCACCTCCCATCAGACCTTGCCCCTTTGGATTGCCCCATGCCTGATGGGCAGTGTTAAGATGTCCCCTGGGCATTGGCACTTTGCTCCCTGGGCAGTGCCAGAGGGCACTATCAGGGTTCCAATGCCCAGCGAACAACAGCCCATTCACTGTCTGGTCATCTGAGGAACCCTTGAATGCCCCCCTCCACTCCAGTGAGGGAGGTCACTAGTTCCCTGGAAGTGGGGAGCTACTGTAAACCGTCCTGAAGTGAAATACTCTGGCAGGGTAGGAGATGTCAGTGGGCATGGAGACTTCTGACCTGGATCCGCTAATTGCATTTAAATTATATTAAAATTAGATTAAAAATACTTACTCTTGCCCCCATTTCTGCTGATTTCTGACATGGAGCAGATACTGCCGCTAATTTGTTTGCGTAGCAGGATGGGAGAATTGCCCTCCATCAAATCTCTGATATTTAACTGAAGGTTAGAAATTCCTTGGGACAAGTTATGGCAAATTGATTAGTTAAGGAAAAGTTGGTTCATTAAAAAAAAACTTTAGGGAAGATACATGCTTTACATCCTGTCACCTCTGACAATATTAGTACATCATTCTCAAAATGTCTTGTAAGGAAAATATCTATTAAGAACACCAGTACACATAATTCTGAAAGCCAATTAAAACATTAAAAACAGATTAGTTTACTCCAATAATAATGAAACATTGCAATGTAATCACTGAATTAATTTTTATTTAAATCATGCACATATTTTTCGTTTAGGTATGACAAGGTCAAGTTGACATTAAAAGATATTCACAATTGTCAGTACGTTGCCTGTATGAATCCAACGGCTGGCAGCTTTACAATTGATTCTCGACTTCAGGTAACTAATTATACATAATGTTGTTCATGATTTGACAGTGGTTCAGATAATCCTGCGCCAATTGATTCCTCTGGATTTTCCTCATTCCTAATTAGAATACATCACAGTAAGTAAATGCATTGAAAGTAGCACAATCAGTGGCCAGTATATTCTGCATAAAATCTTGGTGGATTCTACCATTGTTACCACGATAAATTCTGTTGTTGATATCTTTTTGTATTTATTCATGAGACATGGGTGTCACTCGCTGGCCAACGTTTATTACCCATCCCTAGTTGCCCAAAGGCAGTTAAAAGTCAATGATATTGCTAAAGCTGTGGCTGTGGAGTCACATATAGGCCAGACCAGTTAAGGACAGCAGATTTCCTTCCCTAAAGGGCATCAGTGAGCTAGATGGGTTTTTCCGACAATCGATAATGAACATAAGAACATAAGAAATAGGAGCAGGAGTAGGCCATCTAGCCCTTTGAGCTTGCCCCGTCATTCAATAAGATCATGGCTGATCTGAAGTAGATCAGTTCCACTTACCCACTGGCTCCCCATAACCCTTAATTCCCTTATTGATCAGAAATCTATCTATCCATGACTTAAACATATCCAACGAGGTAGCCTCCACCACTTTAATGGGCAGAGAATTTCAGAAATTTATTATCCTCTGAGAGAAGAAGTTCCTCCTCATCTCTGTTCTAAACTGCCCCCCCTCCCCTGCTTATTTTGAGGCTGTGCCGTCTAGTTCTGTTTTCCTTTCTCAGTGGAAAGAATTTCTCTACCTCTACCCTATCTAGTCCCTTCATTATCTTATATGTCTCTATAATATCCCCCCTTAGCCTTCTAAACTCCAATGAGTACAGGCCCAATCTAGTCAATCTCTCCTCATAAGCTAACCCCCTCGTCTCCGGTATCAACATGGTGAACTTCTGTGTACTCCCTCCAAGAGGAGTATATGCTTTTGTAAATAAGGGGACCAAGATTGCACACAGTACTCCAGTTAGGACCTCGCCAGTGCCTTGTGATTTCATGGTCATCAGTAGATTCATAATTCCAGATATATTTTATTGAACTCAAATTCTACCACCTGCCGTGGTGGGTTTCGAACCCTGATTCCCAGAACATTTACTCAGTTTGTGGTTTAATAGCCTAGCAATAATACTACTAGGCCATCCCCTCCCCAAAGAACTCTTTATTAACAATTAATAATGGAGAACAATCCATATGCGGTCCTTGTATATTGCCACTCTAGTCTGGCCCCAGCTTAAGGTCTTGTTACTTTTTAAATTAGCATATGGCGGCATTGTACTCAGTGTCATTTTGACCTTTCTTCGTTCATCTGCAAATTTTACACTATGGATCAAAGATCTTTAGACTTCGTCATATCTGTACTCCTTCAAAATATTATTTGCTAGAAATTAGAACCATCATTTCACTTTTGAAAAATCATGGCCAGTGTTTTATTGTGATAATGGAAGGCTGCAGCAATACAAAGCTGCACATAGTGCAAAATGATTTTGAGTCAATCCCTTTTGCATAGGACAGATGGTGAGGCAGATGGGGACTCTATTCACCTTCAGATAATGAAAATTGATGGACAATATTTTATAAGGCATGCATAGTCCATCAGGGAGAGATCAGAGCCTTTGTAGCTTTAAAATGGCAGCAATGAGCTGGTTCTTCAGGTGCCTGTTGAGCTCATTGAGGCATTGAACTAATTAAATAAACGTAGAGTGGTAGACAGCTGCAGAGGATTCAAGAGCCCTTGCAGTCCCAGCAATGCCATCTTTGGAGAGGTGTTTAAGAGATGGACAACTGCATGGCTTTTCAGCATCCACTGGAAAGGTACTGTTATGACATATTTAATATTCAGGTTGGCATGTTCTTCTCTGATAGTGGTTTCTCCAGCAAGGAGATAAGCAGAGAGAGGTTTTGTGAAGGGTAGGTCGTGCCTTACTAACCACATTGAGTTTTTTGAAAAAGTGACCAAAGAGGTGGATGGGGGTAAGGCGGTTGATGTGGTATATATGGACTTTAGTAAGGCGTTTGATAAGGTGGCCCATGGAAGACTTCTGCAGAAAATGCAGATGTATGGGATAGAGGGTGATTTAGCTAATTGGGTTAGGAATTGGCTAGCAGATAGAAGACAGAGGGTGGTGGTTGATGGGAGATATTCATCGTGGAGTTCGGTGACAAGTGGTGTACCTCAGGGGTCTGTTTTGGGGCCCCTGCTGTTTGTAATTTTTATAAATGATCTGGATGAGGGTATTGAAGGATGGATTAGTAAATTTGCAGATGACACTAAAGTCGGTGGAGTGGTAGATAGTGAAGAGGGGTGTTATAGTTTGCAGAGGGACTTGGACAAGTTGCAGAGCTGGGCCGAGAGGTGGCAAATGGAGTTTAATGTGGAAAAGTGTGAGGTAATGCACTTTGGCAGGAATAATAAATGTGTAGAGTATAGGGCTAATGGTAGGATTCTTAATAGTGTTGATGAACAGAGGGATCTTGGTGTATTTGTGCATAGATCCCTGAAAGTAGGCAGTCAAGTGACTTGTAGATGTTTGGAACATGCTGCCAGGGGTGACAGTGGAGATAGCCACGATAGGGACTTATAGATAAACACATGAAAATGCAAGAAATAGAGGGATGCAGGCTCAAGGGATTATTTTAATTTGGCATCAGATTCAGCACAACATTGTGAGTTGAAAGGTCTGTTCCTGTGCTTTGCTGTGCTATGTTTTAACATCCAGAAAGGAGACCCAAAAACATCCTTTACAAGGCACAATTGAATCTCCCTGCTGAAATGAAAAGGATGAAGATCCCAGTGATGGTGACCCCAGTGTGTTCCCTTATGCCTTGTCACTAACCTCCTGTATTCAGGGAATGACAGTGACATGCAGCTCTATACTCATTTTCAGCAAGCATGAATTGGTCAACTGGATTTCAATCTTCATGAGAGTCATCACTAATGTGACAAAAAGGATCCATGAGGGAGGGAGATCTTGCATTTCATGGCCTGGATGCACTCATCCACATTTTGAGTCAGGGACAAATATCTTGAATTTCCATCAGATCTTCACATCTCCTTCTTGTCTTTCAGAATCTTTTCCTTGTGTATGACCACTAAGGCTCCACTGTCTAGTGCTTCTGCAGTGTTCAAATCAATTGAGCCTAATCAATAAATAAGTGCACATATTTGCACTGGTGGAGGGTATGAGACAAGGATATGATGTGACACTACCTTGACCAACATGCCCTGGAAATCTCTGCTGGTGGTTACTGTGATTGACTTGCAGGAGAAAAAAGACCCAGGCAACTGAGACACGTTTCAGCTACTTGGAATGCAGCCATCCCTTATGTTTGCCTGCTGTCCACTGCCACCCCTACTCCTTCCTCCTCATACTCATTTTTGAAGTGACTCACCCTTCTAATTTGATGCTCTAGTCTCCCTATCACAATGGAATTGGATCCCTGATACCCTGCCATCTGTAAACACACTTTCTCCATTGGTGTCAGAATGGCATTCAGGAGGACATGCTGTGGTATTCTGAATTGTTTCATATGGAGACACATGAGAATGGTGTCAAAGAAGAAAGGTGACAGCAGTTACTGACTCTGCATGCTTGCTGCAGTCTTGAGACTAATGTCATGCATTTGCCAATCTAACACTTAGCAGCATCTGCGTATGGGACATTTATGTCATATTTGTACCCTGAACAAAAGCTGCAGTCATTTCCTCTACATAGTGGACTTTCGCTCCCCAACATCTACACAATAACACCTAATCTTTTGCTGTTACCATAAAAGAAGTAGATCATTACCCCACTTATACCACTGGATATCTCAGCGACCCCACAACTATCTTTTCTCTGCTATGTTCCAAGCAGGATTAGTTCATTAGGTGAGTAGTTCAACTCCTTCATCATCCAAGAAGAGAATATCCTGCAGCGTGGAGTAAACATGTTGGGAGTTTTGCTGAACTATAGAGCTATCTGGATTCTTATCAGATGTCCAGAAGTGGGTTCCACAGGTTTCACAGTTTGCCTGATTTTTCCAAAGACAGTTCAGAGAGTTGCTTTTGTGACAGCTGGGGGTGCTCTGAGGATGAAAAGGAGTTTTCCTAGGATTCATCCATGAAGAATGGGTGGTGACAGGATGATCTCACAGGACCCTAGACTGCCAGAATATACAGACCATCAAGTTGGCAAGTCCATACTTGTGCAAACTTTCATTGTAATTGTAGATCAGTTGAACCTTGGGCAAATGCAATTCCTTCATTAGATGAATCTCACTGATCCTGAAGACCATCTTGCTCAGTTTCCTGAAAACCGTACAAGTGCAATTGATGATGCCACACATCTGTGGAAATCCAAACAAACAGATTGAACTGTGCTGATGGCACAGTTCATGAGATGCTGAATATGGATCAATTCATGGATGAATTGGCTTTAGGCCAATGTCTTAGCATTCTGCATAACTAGAGAAGTAGAGAGTTTTAAACTAAACAAGTGGGGCTAAGGAATCAAATGTGATAAACTGAAGAATAGAGACAAGGCAAGAGAGATAGGTACTAATATGGGAAATTATAAACAGGCTGGGATATGAAGGAACAGAGTTAAAATCTAAGAATAAATTGATTAAAAAGGCTAGGTGTTTCAAAAATAAAAGGCCAAAACTTAGGGCTGAATGTCTGAAAGGGCTAAGTGCAACCTGATAACCATTACACAACATGGCCATCAGATGACAGACTGGCACCTGAATATTGAAGACTATGTGACATTTAAGAAGTACAGGAAGTCAAGAAAAGGTGGAGGGTGGCTCTGTTAAATTTGTGAGAGTTGAGCACATTTGATAGGGATGGTCTAAGTTCATGAAATTAGGTTGTAGAAACAATTTTGTTGAGATGAGAAATGATAAAGGCAAGAAGTCACTTGTGAAAGTGGTGTATATACTTCCTAATTGTAACTACATGGTAAGTCACATGAGACAATAGGAATTTATCAGAAAGATACAATGATAATCATGGGGGTTTTATTCTACATATAGATTTGAAAATTCAGATGGGCAAACTTAGTGTAGATAAGAATTTCATAGAATGTTTTCAGGATAGTTTCTTAGATTTGCATGTTCTGGAGTCAACCACAAGGTAAGTTAATAACTGTGCAACGAGGTCGGTGTAATTGATAACTCATAGTAAAGATACCCCTCAGATGCAGTAATCATAATATGAATGTATTTTACATTTAATTTAAAGAGAAGAGTCTGTCTAAGGCTATACTGTAAACTTAATAAGGTTAACTAAAAGCGCATGAAAGTAGAGCGAGTGAAAGTGATCTGGCAAATATGCTTAAGCGATAGATCAATCAGTGATCAGTGGCAGACATTTAAAGGGATATTTCAGAATACACAGAACAAATAAATTCCAGTGAGAAAGAAAAATTACAAGGAAAAGGTCCATCATCTTTGGTTAACTAAAGAAGTTAAAGACATCATGAGAAAACTTAACCAGTAACATAAAAAATAGGTAGTAAGAGTTTCTATGGATATTTAGTGATCACTGGTCCTATAGAAAGTGTGTTTGGGGCAATAATAATTATAAGTGGGGCTATGGTGGATAAATTAACAGATATTTTGCATCTGCCTCCCCTATAGAGGACATCAATCACATCCCAGAAATAAATTACAATCAGCAGGAAAATTGCAATCAATAGGGCAGTGTTATTGAGTAAATTCTTCAGTTTGTGTCCACATAAATCCCCTGGTCTGGATGGACATTTGATTTGAGTGAGAGTAGGTATAGAATGAATAAGTATAAAATGAATAGGTCCTGAATGAAGTGCTAATGAGATAGCTGATGCACTGGTTTTAATTTTCCAAAGTTTCCTAGATTCAGGAAAGGTTCCAGTAACTTTATTCAAAAAAGGGGAAGATAGAAAGCAAAACAAAAAAGCCCAGTTAGCCTAATATCTTCCATTGGGAAATGTTAGAAACCATTATGAAATATAACAGGGCACTTAGAAAAATTCAAGGCAATCAGGCCGAATCAACATGGTTTCATATTTATTGGAGTTCTCTGAAGTAGTAACAGGTGTTGTGGATAAGGGGGAACTGGTGGATGTAATTTCTTTAAGATTTCTAGAAGGTAATTTATTAGATGCCACAAAGATTATTATGTAAAATAAAAGTTCATAGTTTAAGGAGTGACATATTGACATGAATCAAAGGTTGGCTAGCTAACAAGAAACAAAATTGACAAATTACTCTTTTTCTGGTTGGCAGCATATGAATAGTGTATGCCCACTGGGATCAATGCAGAGGCCTCAACATTTTTTACAATTTATATAAATGACTTGGGGGAAGGTACTTAAGATATTATTGCTAAGTTTACAGATGTTACAAAGATGGGTAGTTTGTATCCATTAAAGTTTAGAAGAGTAAAAGGCAACTTGATTGAAACCTTTAAGATCCTGAGGGGCCATGACAGGATCAATATGGAGCAAATATTTCTCCAGACAGAGTCAAAAATAAGGGTTACTGTTGAGTCGCTTATTTAAGACAAGAGGCAAGCAAAAATTCACTCCTTCAGGAGGCTCATGAGCCACTGGAATTCAAAAAGCAGTGGAAGAAGAGTCTTTGAATATTCATTTCTCTAATATTTTTTGTCCTATGTTAATTTGCATGTGGCTCCAATTATAATCCAGAAATTTTAATCTTAATTTGGTGTCCAGCTCAGACTCTGCAGAACTTCCTTCCTTGTCCAGTTTATGTCATTGGTACCTACATGAACCACAACTACTGGATTACCCCGCCTCCCACTTCATCTTCTTTTCCAGTCCAAGCAAATCTCCTAAATCCTGGCATTGGGCAGGGAACACATATATTTGGATTCTCTTTACTAAATTCCTGTCACTACATTGTATCCTACTGCCATAACATCCCAATGTGCTCCCCACACTGGCATGGCATCTTGTACCACAGAACCATGGTTAGCTAATTCATCCATCCTGCAGCCCCCACGCTCACCCCTCTGTAACTGTAACTCTGGACAGCTACAGAGGTTGGCACTCCTGCCTTCATGATCCCCTTATCTGCCTCAGCTACAGTTGCATCCTTCTGCCCCTGACCACTTCCCTAATCAGAAGATTCTATCCTAAGAGATATAACCACCTCCTTAAAAGCTTCCAGATAATTCTCAGCGTCCAGTATTGGAGGTTAATTCTCCTGCCTTCTGTTCTTGTAGGGCCCCATGTGTCTGAAATTATATGCACTACCCCCTGTCTCAAACAGAGCTTCAATTACTTGCAAGACCCTACTCGCCTAGGTTTGCTTTCGATCTTCAGAAGGATGCAGAAATGAAAAAGCTTATGACCACAGTGACTAAATGGCTACTGACAGGACATGCAAATAGTGTTGTGAGATGTGAAATTTTCTGCATTGAGGGCAAATTCTCAGTTACTGTCAGCTAGATCCAGACTTTTGCGGCACTGGTACTCTGCCCAGGTGGCTTCTTCCTTGGCAGTATGTACAATGCTTCTTGGTATGTCCTACATTGCTCTCTTACTCTGCATTCATTTCCTTTGCCTTCCTCATGCTTGGGATTTTGGATCTGCTGCTGAGGGTGTTGCCTTTACTTATTACTCAACCCAATCTCTGAAAACCTTTAATCCAATGTCCAGCAATTGTTTTGGTGACTCTCAGCTTCCCCCTCAATGATTACTGAAGCCCTTGTCACTTCCCTTGGCTGTACAATCCCTGAAAGGTCATGTCTCCCTCCACTGCTGAAGTGCGCATAGTGTACTGTCTCTTTGAACTCTACACATCCAATGGTGACTTTGTAATAATGGCTGAATTCCATTTTCAGAAATGCTCCCATTTTTCAATCCATTATTGATTGAAGCAGTCATAGCTAACTAACTCCCCACTGTATTTTTGGAATGCCCTGCCTGCAGCGGTTGTAGATGCGCCAAGTTTGGTGGCGTTTAAGAGGTTAGTTGATAAGTATATGGAAGAGAAGGGAATGGTTTAGTTTGGAGGGGCATTGCTTTTTATATTGGTCGGCGCAACATCGAAGGCCGAAGGGCCTGTTCTGTGCTGTAATGTTCTATGTTCTATGTTCTATGTATTGTCACCTGCTTATAGCTGGACTGTTCCAGATCTATGACGTGAGCTGTATAATCCCAACAAAACTTCAAACTTGCCTATATTGTCCATCAACAAGCCTGCTACCTTGATCAGTTGGCTATCCAGCCAAATTGGTCATGTTTCCAGGCCCAATAATTGAACCTACTGAGCAAAATTGCTAGTTAGCAAGAACTGAAATCAAACTTGCACACTGGCTTAAGTTTCACCTCCATCTGCTACCATATTTTACCTCCTAAGGTGAGCTAAGGTGATGCACCTGTTAAAAATGGTGACCAAGACCTAATACTAGGATACTTGACCCCATTCTTTGTACCACCAACTTCCATCAATGCAGGATTAGAGTGTGGATGGAGCATGTTGTGAGCCTGCACTTTGCACTCCTGACCTGGTTGGTTTCATTGTGGAGATAGGCATCTCTAGATTTTTTGTCCTGGTAAGTTCTGAAAGTCTTACCCATACTCCACATGCCAAATTATGCCCCTTCACCCATCCTAATGGTCCCTTATGACTTCCATGCCCATTCACCTCAGCGCACTTTGTACAAAACCAGTGAACATCTATATTAGCAGCAGCGTGTACAGAATTGTTTAAAAAAAAGTAATTCATTAATCGTTTTCTCCAAAAAAGCCTGTTTTTAATTCAGCTGTTATAAAAATCACATGGACCTTAGTATCATCCAGATCTTAGTATGAAAGTCATCCAGATCTTAGTAAAAACAGCAGAAACTTTTAGTACTTGACACTTGGGCTACGATTTTCCAGCCATGGTGCACCTAATGAAAATTGTGCTAATCTGAGGACATTATGAGAGGGCCTAAAGGTGAGTTTTGCATCTGGTCGCTTTCTACTGGTGCAAACAGAATCTCATCCAGATGCTGATTAGCATAACTTCATTTCAGTCTCATTATTGGGTTTGGCACACGATCATCGTCCTCCTGAAATGGTCTTCCCAGCAGAAAATCACATGGGTGCAAATCACTATTGATCTCTTGAAGTGGGGTCCAGGTGCCATGGATTGAGAGAGTGAGAAAGGGGGTAAGTACTGCTTAGCGCTATCTTCCAGGATGCAAAAGAGGAAGTCAGCTGCAATGGATAACTTTATATTTTTCCACATTGTTGCATAGATAATTAGAACTTAAACTTTTCATCATCCTTTTTTCAGCGCCACTTCTGTGTCTTTGCTGTGAGTTTCCCAGGACAAGATGCTCTTCAGTCCATCTTTAGCATTATCCTTTCTCAACACTTCATAGGTCGAAATTTTCCATCGTTGATGGTAAAATTCCATTCACAGCTGGTCACTGCAGCTCTTGGTTAGTGCAGAGAACAACAAAATATTTATTTCTTAGCTAATCAAATTCATAATTGTTGATAGTTTGGTTTAAGTCTGCTATTAAGAATTTTAAGTATTTTATGTCCAACACAAACTGATTTCTTCTTCATTCGAACTAGAAATGTACAAATTTTAGTGATATTAGATATGGGAATTAACACAATAATGTACTAATTTCTTTTAAATACCACTTAGAATTAGCATCTGCATTGTGTAACTAAATTGTTTATTTTATTTTAAATTTGCTGCTACCTTTTCTTGTAGTATCAAAATACAAGAACTAAATATGGCAATCCATATGGCTGACATTCAGGGCAGGCATTTACCTTACTTATTTGTGGCACAGTGGTTAGCACTGCTGTCTCCCCGTGTATGTGTGGGTTTCCTCTGGCTGCTCCAGTTTCTTCCCACAGTTCAAACGACATGCTGGTTAGGTGCGTTGGCCATGCTAAATTCTCCCTCCATATACCAGAACAGGCACCGGAGTGTGGCAATTAAGGGACTTTCTCAGTAACTTCATTACAGGGTTAATGTACGTAATGTACACAACAGCAGTGGGAAGTTGTGCGTGGAGCCTGAAGAGATTGGAGAGGCACTGAATAAATATTTCTGTTCGGTATTCACGCAGGGTGATGTAAATGTAGTTATGGAGAACACTGAGGTACAGGGTAGCAAACTGGAAGGTATCGAAGTAGATAGGGAGGATGTGCTAGATATTCTCGAGGGTTTGAAGTTGGATAAGTCCCCTGGGCCGGACGGGATTTACCCTAGGATTCTCTGGGAGGCAAAAGAGGCGATTGCAGAGCCTCTGGCTCTGATCTTCAGGTCGTCGTTGGTTACGGGTGTGGTTCCGGAGGACTGGAGGATAGCGAATGTGGTCCCGTTGTTCAAGAAGGGGAAGAGAGACCTTCCAGGGAATTATAGGCCAGTGAGTCTTACTTCTGTTGTGGGCAAGGTATTGGAGAGAATTATTAGGGATAGGATTTATAGTTATTTAGAGAGAAATGAATTGATTGGGGATAGTCAGCATGGTTTTGTGAAGGGTAGGTCGTGCCTTACTAACCTCATTGAGTTTTTTGAAAAAGTGACCAAAGAGGTGGATGGGGGTAAGGCGGTTGATGTGGTATATATGGACTTTAGTAAGGCGTTTGATAAGGTGGCCCATGGAAGACTTCTGCAGAAAATGCAGATGTAAGGGATAGAGGGTGATTTAGCTAATTGGGTTAGGAATTGGCTAGCAGATAGAAGACAGAGGGTGGTGGTTGATGGGAGATATTCATCGTGGAGTTCGGTGACAAGTGGTGTACCTCAGGGGTCTGTTTTGGGGCCCCTGCTGTTTGTAATTTTTATAAATGATCTGGATGAGGGTATTGAAGGATGGATTAGTAAATTTGCAGATGACACCAAAGTCGGAGGAGTGGTAGATAGTGAAGAGGGGTGTTATAGTTTGCAGAGAGACTTGGACAAGTTGCAGAGCTGGGCCGAGAGGTGGCAAATGGAGTTTAATGTGGAAAAGTGTGAGGTAATGCACTTTGGCAGGAATAATAAATGTGTAGAGTATAGGGCTAATGGTAGGATTCTTAGTAGTCTTGATGAACAGAGGGATCTTGGTGTGTATGTGCATAGATCCCTGAAAGTAGGCAGTCAAGTCGAGAAGGTTGTTAAGAAGGCATACGGAGTCTTAGCTTTTATTGGTAGGGGGATTGAATTTCGGAGCCGCAACGTCATGTTGCAACTGTACAAAACTCTAGTGCGGCCGCACTTGGAGTATTGTGTGCAGTTCTGGTCCCCACATTATAAGAAAGATGTGGAGGCATTGGAGAGGGTACAGAGGAGGTTTACCAGGATGTTGCCTGGTATGGAGGGCAGGTCTTATGAAGAGAGGCTGAGGGATTTGAGGTTGTTTTCGTTAGAAAGGAGGCGGCTAAGAGGAGACCTTATCGAAACATATAAGATGATTAGAGGTTTAGATAGGGTGGACAGTGATAGCCTTTTTCCTAGGATGGAGAAAGCTAGCACGAGGGGACACAGCTTTAAATTAAGGGGTGATAGTTATAGGACGGATATCAGAGGTAGGTTCTTTACCCAAAGGGTGGTTCGGGAGTGGAATGCCCTGCCTGCAGCAGTTGTAGATGCGCCAAGTTTGGTGGCGTTTAAGAGGTTAGTTGATAAGTATATGGAAGAGAAGGGAATGGTTTAGTTTGGAGGGGCATTGCTTTTTATATTGGTCGGCGCAACATCGAAGGCCGAAGGGCCTGTTCTGTGCTATAATGTTCTATGTTCTATGTCTATTTGTGACATTAGTAATTAAACTTTAAAACTTTGATATTTTAAAGTTTTTTAAACTTTAATGGATATGAGTAGATATTTTTAGAAGGTCACTATTTTGGGTAGGTAAATTGTTTTCAAAAATTGAAGCTGAGAGGAAATTAATAGGGTAAGCAAAAATATAAAGAATAAGAAAAATCCATTGTAATATTTAAGGTTGGTCTATCTTCAGATTATATCTTAATAGCTCCTGAAGAAAGATCCATTTGCTCACTATGCAAGCTTGGTGCTAAATATCAAAGGTTGAATATCACACAAACTGATGAACAAGCCTTAAACTGACACTTTTGGCTCTGACCAATGCCCAGTCAACCTCTGGTATCAGAAGCATTTGAGTACAGATAATGCTATTATGCAGCAGCAACACGAGTGATACTTGCCACGAGCAGATTGCTGCCATCAAGCCAAAAAAATGTTCAGCATATCACACAATTGATTACTACTTGAGCCACGAACAAATTGGCACGTGATAAATAAGAATTGAATGAGTGGTTCAATGATTGGTAGGAAAGAAATGGCACAGAATTAATGGTGAGAAAAATTGGGCGAATTCTCAGGTGTGCTCTACGTTACAATTTTTTTGACACTGTGCAATAAAAGAGTCTCTAGGTGAATCATGCTGCTTTGGAAGCTTCAGGTGCGTGACTTGTCTGAAGTAGCTTCAGCTGTGCACATTAAAGCAGGGGAAGCCGCATTTAAACTTTCCCGCTGCACCCACCGTTGGTAACACCAGGAAGATGGCACTGTACAGAACAGCTCCATGCTCCACCATGGGTTTGCTAGGATGACTGCCGGATGCCATGTTCCCCTGTTTAATGACTATGAGGTTGGGCCAGTAATGTGTTCTGAGAAGCAGTGTTAGCAGCATTAACACAGAGGACTGGTAATGAATGACTTCATACAGGCAGCAAGCGTGAGTTTCCATCCTGTCCAGGCATCAATTCCATCTGTTGCGAATGGAATGTCCACATCAAACCATTCCCTGACATAAGTAGCCTCTCAGCACCATAGCCCTTAGCACCTTCCTCCAATCCTTCTGGCACCCCTGATTACAATCCCTGCCTGCCGATATAGGCCACCCGATTGTCCTCCCTCGACACCCCACGTCAATCCTGTTATCAGGCTTTCAATCCCCCTTTTGTTCTTGCAGAAAAAATGGCCCATAGCAAGAGGGAGCAGCAGAAAACCAGATGTGCAGTTCCCAAGTTACATCTCCTGACTCCTTTTGAGTATATGATAGCGGTCTCGGGAGATGGCCTGGTTGGCACGCGCCTCAGAATTTAAATTCATGAAATAGTCATTCATATGATCTTTCTGAAGTAAGTTGCCATCTGTCCAGATGCTTGTCCCTCCCTGCTCTAAACTAGGGAATAAACCTGATAAGGCTGGGCTCTCATAGTTAGCGCCCCTGCTCTGACCCCTGTTGGCACCTCTTGAGAAAAGTGCTGACACAGTCATTACCCACACCAAGAACCAATGCGGATACAGTCACTTCAGTGGGGCATGCTAGTGGTAAGGCTTCTGGGACATGTTTGGTATGCACCACAGAGCTTTGGAGATGGGAATGTCTGCAGACTCGAGTAGCCAGAAGTCTGCTAGACCCAAGGAAATGGCTGACCCCCAGCCAGTTGCCAGCCCACTGGGATCAGTTCTCACAAAGCTGCACATGCAAAGGCAGAACCAGGGATTACAGGAGAGGGTATCTGCAACATTCCTGCAACTGTAAGGCTGCTTGGTGGAGCCTCACAGCTTTCAAGATGCAGAAGATAATGCTGGCATTATGTAGCATCCAGGCCAACACTTCAGTGGCAGTAGCTGCAGTGGAAAACCTGGGGCAGGAAATGTTATGATGTGGAGATGCTGACATTGGACTGGGGTAAACACAGTAAGAAGAATCTCAACATCAAGTTAAAGTCCGACCAATTTATTTGACAGTACACTCACAAGCTTTTAGGTTTTGTCCCTTCGTCAGGTGAATGAAGAGTTCTTGCCTCAGACAGAGCATATAACAGCACACACGTTGCAGGAAATGTTAACCATAGATGCCAGTGTCCAAGGCATGGCCCCATCAGCTTGCCCAACACTATCTCTTTCGTGATAATAGTTTTTAGATCCTCACCTGCCAGGACTTTCTTGTCATCAATTTTTGTCATGTTCTTTGTGTCTTCCACTGTGCAGACCAACATAAAATACTTGTTTAATGCCTCAGTCATTTCCTCATTTCCTGTTATTACATCCTCCTCCTTGTCATTCTCTAAAGGACCAATGTTTACTTTAGCCACTTTTTTTGTTTATTTATTTGTAGAAACTTTTCTATCTTTTTATATTCTAAGTTTACTCTCAGAATCCATCTTACTTTATAGCTTTCTTTGTGATTTGCCATTGACCTTTAAAGATTTCCCAATCCTCTAGTTTCCCACTAATCTTTTGTCACTTAGTATGCATTTTCTTTCAATTTGATACCTTCCTTTATTTCCTCAGATATCCATGGCTGATTATCTCTTAACTGTAAGAACTGATTAACTGTAAGAACTTTCATTACTCCTGTCTCATTACACAGGACGAGATCTAGGATAGCTTGCTCCCTCATAGATTCCATTACATACTATTCAAGGAAGCTATCGCGATATATTCTATAAATTTTTCCTCAAGGCTGCCTTGTCCAACCTGGTTTGACCAAGCAACATGTAGATTAAAATTCCCCATGATAATTGTTGTACCAGTTTTACATGCATCGGTTATTTCTTTCTTTACTTCTCACCCCACCGTGATGTTATTATTTGGTGGCCTATAGACTCTGCCTATCAGTAACTTTTTTCCTTACTATTTCTAATTTCCACCCAAATGGATTCAACCTTCCTTTTCCCACAGAACCTGTATCATCTCTCACTACCGCCTTGATGTCATCCTTAAGTATCAAATATTTACCCTGTCAAGGCCTATATGTTTCAGTGAGATCACTTCTCATTCTTCTAAATTCCAATGAGTAGAGTTTAACCTTCCTTCATAAGACAAATCTTCCACATTAGGAATTATCCTCTGCACCTTTTCTGAAATAAACAGACCAAAATTGCTCACAGCACTCCAGATGTGGTTTGTACCTTGCACACTTGTGCTGCAGGTAGTTGGGAAGACTAATGGAATGTTGGCCCTTTTTCCAAGGGGATTGGAGTACAATAGCAGGGAAGTCTTGCCACAATTAAGGTCTAATGGGCAGTATGTTGACAAGGGCAAGAATAATGGAAACATATATCAGTTAGCAGTGCTTCTGTTGGAACTGAGACCATTCAAATGACGTGCTTAGAGTCAAACTAATCACACAATTAAGTAAAAGGAAGCATGTTAAATAGTAAAGTCAGTATCAGTAACCCTAGTCCTAGACAGGTCAGGCAAAAGCAGGGCAGAAAGTGTTGTAGATAAAAGCCACCTCTGAGACTGTTAGTGAGCTAAAATACAATGGGTTTTATTTCAAAAGCTTTTGGGAGAAACCTGGCTCTGACAGTGGGTTACCAGGCTTCTCATTGAACACAAATATAAGTGGGTATTTATACTTCATGAGTGTCGGTATTAGTCACAATGCAAACTCTGGATTCTGGTTAGGACTGCAGGTCTTTCTATTTCAATCACGATGCAACCCCCAGACTCAACCAGGACTCTCAGTCCATCTGGTAGCTGCAGTCACGATATAATCTTTGGTTTGATTATGACCCACAATGCTTCCAGTGGTGTCTATACCTCCTTCCTTGAAGTTACTTGGCAGTCACAGCTATCCCTGCAGGATTCTTCCTGTCAAAAAGCTGATATCACAATCTACCAACTGCAGCTGTTTAACGATATTCAGTTAGCACAAACAGGTAAGGTTTGCAATGTCTGTAAAATAACATTCACATTTGACTGTCTGTCTTTATGGAAATGAAACTTAAAGAACGAAAGACGTGAACAAGTAAGGAAACATGAATAAATAATTTAAACTGATGCCAGGAGCAGTATAAGCTTGAGAAGATCAGCCATGAGGAAGGTTTATGTTTGTGATGTATGCTGGATACAAAATGCATTAAATTCATTAACCCTTTCCCTTCTTCAAGAGCAAGGGAAGTCTTGATTAAACTGCATTTATTTCAATGCAAGCGGCCCGATGGCCTAGATAGATGAACTCATGACATGGATGAGTACATGGGATTGGAATATTATAGCTGTTACTGAAACATGGCTAAGGGAGGGACAGGACTAGCAGCTCAGTGTTCTGGGGTTTCAAATGCTATAGGAAAGATAGAACAGAAGGTAAGAGAGGAAGGGAAGTTGTGTTTTTGATTAGGGAGAACATCATGGCAGTACTGAGAGAAGATATATCCAAGGGTTCGCCCACTAAGTCTAGATAGGTAGAGCTAAGAAATAAGAAGGAGGATATCACTTTGCTAGGATTCTACTGTAGGCCTCTAAATGGTCAGTGGAAAATTGAGGAGCAAATATGTAAGGAGATTGTAGATAGCTCCAAGAAAAATAGGGTGGTAATAGTAGGGGACTTTAACTTTCCAAACATTGACTGGGACAGGAGTTGTATTAGGAGCTTGGATGGAGCCAAACTTGAGTGTATTTAAGAGGAATTTCTCATTTACTATATGGATGGCCCAACTAGAAAGAGGGCAAAACCTGACCTTGGGAAATGAGGAAAGGCAGGATGTTAGTGAGGGATCACTTTGGGATCAGTGACCACTATTGCATTAGTTTCAAGATAGCTATGGAGAATGATTGTGGCCCAGAAGTTAAAATTCTAAGTTGGGGCAAGACCAATTTTGATGGTATTAAACAGAAACTTTCAAAAATTGATTGTGGGTATCTGTTGCAGGTAAAGGGATGTCTGATAAGTGGGAGGCTTTCAAAAGTATATTAACCATGGTTCAGGGTAAGCACATGCCTTTTAGAGTGTAGGGCAAGGTTGGTAGAAGTAGGGAACCCTGGATAACTTGGGATATTGAGGCCCAGAACATGAAGAAGAGGAGGCATATGATATGCATTGGTAGCTGGGATCAAGTGAATCCCTTGAAGAGTATAGAGGGTATCAGAGTAGAGTTAAGAGAGAAATCAGAAGGGCAAAAAGGAGACATGAGATTGCTTTGGGAGATAAGGCAAAGGAGAATCCAAAGAGCTTCTATGAATGCATGAAGGACAAAAGCGTAACTAGGGAGAGAGTAGGGCCTCTTAAGGATTAACAAGGTATTCTGTATGTAGATCCACAAGAGATGGGTGATATCCTAAATGAATATTTCTCATCAGTATTTATTGTTGCAAAAGGCACGGATGTTAGGCAACTTGGGGAAGTAAATAGTGAAGTCTTGAGGAGTGTATATATTACAGAGAAAGAGATGCTGGAAGTCTTAAAGCACATCAAGGTCGATAAATCCCTGGGACCTGGTGAAATGTATCCCAGGATGTTGTGGGAGACTAGGGAGGAAATAGCAAGTCTTGTAGCAGAGATATTTGAATCATCAGTAGTCACAGGTGACGTGCCTGAAGGTTGGAGGGTGTCAAGTGCCGTACCTTTGTTTAAGAAGGGCTGCAAGGAAAAGTCTGGGAACTACGGGCCAATGAGCCTAATGTCTGTAATAGATAAGTTGTTAGAAGGTATTCTGTTCAGGATCTACAGGCACTTAGAGAGGCAAGGATTGATTAGGAACGGTCACCATGGCTTTGTGAGTAGAAAATCATGTTTTACAAATTTAACTGAGTTTTTTGGAGAGGTGACCAAAAAAGTAGATGAGAACAGCGTAGCCGACATTGTCTACATGGACTTTAGCAAGGTCTTTGACAAGGTACCGCATGGTGGGTTGTTGCATAACATTAAATCTCATGGGATCCAGGCTGAAGTAGCCAATTGGATACAAAATTGGCTTGATGACAGAACAGAGGAAGTGGTTGTAATAGGTTGTTTAAATTGAAGGCCTGTGACCAGTAGTGTGTCTCAGGGATTGATCCCAGGCCTATGTTAGTTGTCATTTATACTAATGATTTGGATGAGAATTTAGGAGGCATAGTTAGTAAGTTTGCAGATGTCACTAAGATTGATGAATAAGGTTATTCAGAATTGCAACAGCATTTGATCAATTGGGCCAGTGATCTGATGAATAGCAAATGGGGTTTAATTTAGATGAAGCGAGTAATCCATTTTGGTAGATCGAACCAGGGCAGGACTTACTCAATTAGTAGTGGGGTGTTGGGGAGAGTTATGGAAAAAAGAGATCTAGGGGTACAAGTTGATAACTCCTTGAAAGTAGAGTCACAGATGGATAGGGTGGTGAAGAAGGTATTCGGCATGCTTGCTTTCATTGGTCAGAACATTGAATCCCAGTAAGTGGGATGTCTTGTTGAAGGTGTACAAGATATTGGTAAGGCCACACTGGAATACTGTGTACAGCCCTGGTCACCCTATTATAGAAAGAATATTATTAAATTCGAAAGAGTGCAGAAAAAATCTACTAGGATGCCACTTGGACTTGACGATTTGAGTTATAAGGAGAGGCTGGATAGACTGGGACATTTTTGCCTGGAGCATTTGAGGCTTAGGGCTGATCTTTTAGAGATTTATAAAATAATGAGGGACATGGATACGATAGATAGTCAACATCCTTCATTGAAGGTAGGGGAGTCTAAAACTAGAGGGCATAGATTTAAGGTGAAAGGGGAGAGATAGAAAATAGTCCAGAGTGGCAATTTTTTTCACACAGAGGGTGGTGAGTGCGTGGAACAAAAGACCAGAAGACATAGTGGAGGTGGGTACAATTTTACCCTTTAAAAAGCATTTAGATAATTACATGGGTTAGATAAGTATAGGAGGATATGGGCAAAATGTAGACAATTAGGAATAGCTTTAGTGGATAAAAACTGGGTGGCATGGACAAGTTGGACCGAAGGGCCTTTTTCCATGTTGTAAATCTCTGTGACTCTAATTATGCTCACTCACAGAGCACTTGTGTGTGTATGCCACTGAATACTGCTCAATTTAATCCTTGATGCATGGATTTCCGAAATTGATAACTGCCATGGTTTGTCTGTACCGTAGCCTGGCTAGGCAAGCACCTATATTCCCTTTAAACAGTTGGCAATGGCTCATTTTCCTCAAAGAGCATTCCTAATCCTTGGCTGTGTGCTGAACAGTACAGAACAAGAATCTTTGACCAAGGTTTCCATGGAACCTCCACTCTATCAATTTTGATCTCAGTGCATTGGACCGTCAATGCAATTACCTCAAGCTGAAGGCAGATGGACTCCTCCATGGAACTTGAATTCTGAAGAGTGCAGCAGATTTCAATTTCTGTCTTTCTTCAGTTTGTGTTTGCAGTTCCAGCAATTGAAGCATCACTAAGTCTAGAGATTTGTAATCTGAATTGGACTCTACAGATTCCTGGACTCCAGAAATCCTCTGAGGGCCACTACCCTGGGATATCCCTAACTCCATCTGCTGTGGATCAGACACTGTAATGTGCTCACCAGATTGTGATCTGGATGCAGCTCTAAAACTAGGTCCTGCCAAGGTATGTATTTATGGATGGTGTGAGTGAGCAATGTGATCATTCTTCTATTTTGGAGTCTGTGAATCTCTCTTTTGCTTGATGTTTTGAGTTGGAGCTGAGGACCTGATTTGTGGACTGCCCCAGCTGCTTGCCAGATGTCCATGGAAAAGAAAAGAGTTCAAGATGAGGTTTTTTTTAAGAAAGTAGGAAGTTATGAATGATTGGATAGCTTTTTCTAAAAAAAATGAGTAAATGGGCATGGAAGTACCTTGGCTTTCCATAGATGATATGACAAACCATGGGTATGGATGGAAAGGCATACCTCAGCATGGAGCATAAAGTAAAAAGTAAAGTTTTTTTATTGTCAAAAGTAACACTGCAGTGATGTTACAGTGAAAATCCCTTAGTTGCCACATTCCAGCACTTGCTCGAGTACACTGATGGACAATTTAGCATGGCCGATGCACCTAACCAATACAAATTTCAGACTGTGGGAGGAAACTGGAGCACCTGGAGGAAACCCATGCAGACACGAGGAGAACATGCAGCCTCCATGCAAACAGTGGCCCAAGTCTGGAATCTAATCCGGATCCCTGGCACTATGTGGCAGCAGTGCCATCCACTGTGTCATCTTGCCACCTTTGTATGATGATGTGAGGGGCCATGTGGATTGTAGAGGTTCAAAACTTGGTTTGGAGAATATGAGGGGCTTGAGGGTGACTAGTGGGGCGTGGATAAGATTTTTCTGAGTGTACCTTTCAAAGATTACCTCATCTAGATTGTGTTTACAACACCTCTGAGATGCTTTAGGCCACGTGTCTTTTTAAGCCAGGCTAACTCCATTTCAATTGTGGAGGATTTAGACAATCCTTTGCCACAATGGAGCCAAGCAGATGGGAGTGCACGATGCAAACTCACAACCTTAGCCTTAATGCATCCCGGTGAATACACAAGGGCACTGGGAATGGAGTCATGTATTGGGATCTGGACTTCATGTTTACATCCATATGGACACTTCCTGACTGCATGAAAACCCAGCCCCATTTTCTTTCTTCCCTCCTATTCTTCTCTAACACTGGATTTTTTTTGGTTCTTGGCTCCTGCTTACCGTCATTTTGTATTTGAAACTCATCCAGTTTACCCCATGGCAATGATAAACTTCTGCAAAGTTTGTCCATTAATTAGTTAATTAGAACTTCATTTTAAATGTTTCGAGAGCGACATTGTGATATTATACATTTATTTTTAATTTTTTTTAATCAACAGCCTTGCATCAGAAAATCACATCATCTTTCCTACCAACTGCCATAAAATTTCATTACATATTCAACTTGAGAGATCTTTCTAACATATTCCAGGTTTGTTTATGCATTTCTGTTGAGTTTGTACTTAGATGAAATGACTAACTGTAGTGACTTTCAAATAAACTGTACAATAACAATTGAATAAAATATTCAAACATTTGCACTTTGGATGTGAACAGTAATCTGGATGCATTTAAGATTCCAATGGTTGTCAGAAGTATTTATTTTTTTCAAATTTCTGCATATTGTCAAACATAGGCCAGGATTTTCCATTCCCAGTTGCAGGTGTTATGGAAAATATCATGAAGACTAAAAATCAATTTTATGGTATCAGAAAACCAGATCATGTTTGTGCGTTTCAGCTATCAGTGGCAGGCCACGTTTCCCATTATGGCGTGTTGGGAACATTATTTCAATATTTTTGCACAGAGGAGAAGGGGCTGCAGGGCCTGGCCTGACCTGAACTGGGCAAGTGATATAAAGTGGCCTCAAGCAGAGGTAGTGGCTCTCGGGCAAAGGGCTGCACTGGAGAAGGCAGGTAGGGTGGCTTCAACAAGGAAAAAGGGCTATGTACTGGAGTTTGAGTGGGGAAGGTTGCACTCAGACATGTGTGGTAGTGGGCATAGTGGAGGCTAACATTTGAATGTGTAAGTGACCTCAAAATGAGGAAGGATAAGATCCACGAGGGCCATAGCCACATCCATTTCAAAATGGGATCAAGGAATGCAAGGGGTGAACATTACACTTCTCTGGGATGATGAGAGGGGGTCTCACATAAAGAGGATTCAAGCTGAAGTCTCCAAATAAGGAGAGAGGTATAGCTGAGACACGTTAGGAACCTTTGAGTCACAGTGCAGGGTATGAAGAAAGTGAAGCAATGATGCTCATCAATGCAAGACTAATTTCAAACAGTGGCACGAATCAATCTCCTTGTGTTAATCCCTTGCTTGATGTGTGGAAATTCCCATGTCTCCTAACAAATTCCAGAGCAAATGGACAAGCTCCAGAAGCCGATAGAATGTTGGTGCTGAACTGTCATCTTTAAAGGCCCTCCCTAGTACATCGTTTAGTAATTTAGCAAACAATCTTCAACCAGGTGCTTCCCCCAGCATTCTCCACGGCAACACTTTGGCCAATCAAAATTGACTTGCTATTTTGAAATTTAAACAAAGGTTTGGGAGAATTACACCTCCCAGATGCATGCTGCATGGCAGCACCTCATCTAGTCAAAGTCTCCTGTTTCTCAGGCAGCATAAATTGTGGTTCCCTTTGCATTTTGGTATTTTTGTTTGTCTTGATGAGTGCAACATAAGCAGCATGTCTTTGGCGAGGATTTTCTGCTCCCATTACCATCAGACAATTTTGGCAATGACAATAGAGAATTTTGAGGAAGCCAAAGTCATATTTTACGTCACATTTGCTTGCCACATTTATCCCCTTACTCCAAATGTGGCAAGCTGCAATTCCTGTAAAACTTCATTATAATACTTTTGCATCTTATCAGGCCTATATGCTAGTCTCATATACCCTGTCAAATAATCCATCTATTGCTGCATGATATCAGAACAGCATGAATCATGACTGGCTTCAACAAGAATACACCTGGTGAAGAGCCAGCTGAGGGGAGCTTGGAAGTGAGCACAGCACCCACAGAGTGGCTCCACCTACTAAGGGTGGCTGACTTGGGGATACCAACTGCCCTCCAGGCTGACCAGGATTTAACTTGGGGTAACTAGCTTGACTCAGGGTGGCTGGATTTGGCTACCAGAGTAACACTGAAGGGACACAAGGGGCCACTGGAAGGGTGCTGGAGGCCTAGTGTAAGTTACTTAGGGAAAGACTCCAGACTATTGGCTGGGAGACAGGGGCAGGTTCTAGGCTACTGGTTGAGGGGAAAGGCTCCATTGTACAGGTGGTGGAAGACAAATGTGAAAATTACTGTTCCTAAGGTTGCCTTCTGTTGTGCTTCTTGAAAGGGCCTCATAGGGAAGGGAAACCAGGAGCATTGCTGGGTGAATGGGTGGATAGTCATCATGAACTGACAGTTGTACTCACGTTTGGGGTAGGAGGAGGAGTGTATTCTGGAAATGGAATGTTGACAAAGGCAAGACTATCAGAAAGACGTGTTTGTTCATTATCCTTTTGCGGCTGAGATTATTCAGCTTTATTTCAATTGACATGCCTGGAATCAAACTAATTACACAATTATGCTCACTCAAATCCCATTTATGTGTGAATGTCAATGATTACACTTGGCATTTAAATCTTGGCACACTGAGTTTCAAAATCATTGACTGCCATGTTGTACCTGTACCATTCGTCAAATAGACAAGCAATTGCAATCCCTTAGAAAGTTGGCAATGGCACAGTGTCCAAGGAAAGTACTTCTAATTTTTGGCTATGTGCTGAGGTGCCTATTGATAGGTCTTCTCATAGACAAAGTTCAGCACATGAACTTGAACTTGAAGCTTGGGACAATGCCTGCATTTGAGATGTGAGCTCAGAATGCAGTGGAGTGGCCAAAGCTGTGACCACTTACTCATGTAGTGTGGAGCAAAACTGGGATGTTGCCAAAGCAAAATACAAAATAAGTTCATCAATGCAATGGCTCAGACATGAATCAAAGGGCTTTGAGTGTCATCTTTAGATGATGAATGGTCAAAGAGTAGTCCTTAACAGACAAAGGCTCGCCATCAAGTGTCTGGTTGATGCCCCAATGAGGAGAATCTACCAAACATGCAGTCTGGTAATCTTGCTTTCATTTTTCTTATTCCTAGTCAAGAGAGAAGAAAAGACACCAATGAAGATGCCTCACTCTCCAAAGGCAGGAGCAGAATAGTGAAGAAGAAGTGGTGGCAGGGCTTGCTTCATACAGAGAAGATAAACCCAAGGGAGCTTTCACTTCAAGAACTCACTTCACTAGAACTAGTCTCCAAACTACCTGCAGATGTCTGAAATCTAGTGTCACTGAAGAATTATGGAAGTCCAGAGGACTGATTAGCCATATCTGCTACTTTCTGCAAGATTTGACGGCCTGGGAATTTAGAGGGAATCCATTATCAATATAGCTGAAAATTACCACACTGCTCAATTTTTATGCCAGTGGTTCTTTCCATTGCTCCACAGGTGACCTCTGCAGGATTTTGCAAGCCTTCCCACACAATATATCTGGAATGTAATGGACACAATCTTCATGATGACACACAACTTCATCCATTTCAATCACTATCAGGCAAGCCAAGATGCAAGAATGATGTCCTTTGCATAAATCTCTGAGCTTCTACTGTGGGGTATAGGTTACTCAGCTGTCTAATGCATAAGACAGTGAATCATATAAATTGGAAGGGCTTCTTCTTACTGAATGTACTGCAACCACACCAAATGCATCCTGCAGGTGTGTGATCAATTCCCAGGTATGAACTACTCCTACATTCTCAGCCAATCTCAGATCCCTGACATGTTTTAGGGTCCAGAGAGGCTGCATGCAGCAACTTACACTTTGGTAGATAAGACCATAGGAAAGCTGAAGATGAGGTTTTGGCGCCAGGACCAGTCTGCAAAAGCTTGCTGTGCTCTGTAATCTCATGCTGTAATGAAGGGAAGATCTGCCTGAGGAGGAGATGGAGGAGCAGCATGTTTCCTTTGATGAAGAGGACATCAAAGGGGACTAGGCTGAGAAATGCCTCAAGGGTGAGGATGTCAGCCATGAAGCTGAGAAAAGTCTCAAGGGTGAGGATGTCAGCCATGATGTCCAGACAAGACAAACAAGCTTGGGACGACCACATTGCCGCTAGATTTCTGAAAGGTCATAGAACCTTCACGTACTTCTTTGAGAATTGAACTCCTGTCTGATTGATGGTAGTGCATGTCCTCTGTCATAAGACTCCTGTCATGCAGTGGAAACAGTGCACAGACCTTCACAGAGCTTCTGTAAATGTCTGACTACTGTCTGGCTGATGGAATCTTGCTTGCCCTCAATTCTTACGGTCATAACATGACAATGCAGCAGTGAAAGTTTCACCTCTATTGATCTGATGCCATTTTTGAAGAACTGCACGACAGTGCAGCAGTGAAAGTTTCACCTCTATTGATCTGATGCCATTTTTCAAGAACTTCATCCTTGAGGCTCAGTGTTAGCAGAAGCTAAAGCATACGGGATAGGGCCAGCTATATTTCAAAAGGTGCAGACAGCACATATGGAATAGTTGATAGCCATGTATATTATGGGATGCATCCTTATTCCTTGCAAGATAAAATCATGACTTGCGTGTTTAGTTACTGTGAAGGGATGTCAACAATGTGCTGAAAGCCTAGCACAAAACTCATGGAGGAAATCCTGAATTCAGAATTCTGCTTTTTTCTATTTCAAGAATCCAGTTTTAAGATTATGACTAAGGGAAGACAGCTAATCAGAATAAGGAGCCATAGAAAGGGTGCAATCCATAGAAAGGGTGCAGATGTGAACGTTATGTATGTGTCTAACATGCAAAGTGGAGATGGAGGAGGCCTACTGTCTGCCATGCCCTGTTGTCTATGATGAACTTGGCAGGTGTCCTTTGGAGGGCTGAGGTCTGGGCTGCTTTCAGAGTTCTTAGCCTATGGACCTAGAGCTGAAGCAATCTCGGGAAGAAGGAATTTGGATGAGCAAGACACTCCCAAAAGTCACCTGGGTGAATGGCCGTGAGACGTAAACCTGCTGGTCTCCCTATGGGTACTCGAGACTCCCTGGTGTCCTCCTTGGGACAGAGAGGTAGCTGGAGTGGGGTCAAGGAACCCCACTATTCTCCGGCATTGGCACTGTGAGATCCCAGTAGTGGGTGCATGTCTTGCAGCAGTGCAGGGCCAACCCCCTGTCTATTGTGACCTCAATTTGTTGCAGTGTCGGCACAATCCGATCAGACAAAATATGGATGCATTCTTCCATGCAGCCTTTCAATCCAAGAATGTAGCAGACATCCCTTCCTAATTTTCCAGGGTTTGCCTTTGGAGCTCCAACACCTGAGGCATGATCAAGCCCAAAGGCACATCATCTGACTGTGACTCAAAAGAATCTATCCCTGCCTCCATCTGTGACTCTGAAAGAGCGATATGCTCAACAGAGTGAGACTCCAATGGTACTGCCACCAAGGTGTATGTGTCTGCACTGATGGATTGTGTGAGTAAAAATGGTTTTTTGATATTGCGGTGCATGGATCTGAGCTGATGTTGAGGCTGGAGTTGATGACCTGGCTGGTTGACTGTCTGCGCTGCTTTCCTGGTGTGCCTGTGAAAGAAGGGAGAGGGCATTAGTGCATGACAGGGTCCTTTAGAAACAGGACATATGACTGATGAATGATGGACAATGCAGTGATGGATCCTCACTAGGATTGTTACCGTCAATCTTACCACACTGGAGCAGTCAATATTCTCCCTGACCAGTTGAATGCCCTGTCCTCAAAGTCCTCATTGAATTCAAATTCTGACATCTCTCTGCCTATCTGGAATCTCTTCCAGTATACCAGCTTTCCCTATAAGAAAACAGATGGAGAGAGTATAAGCAGGATGCCTGCCAAGGCAGATGATGAGGACACTTGACATGTGTGAATAGTGGATGAAATCAGTGAGGTGATGAGGACACAAACTACTGAGAGATGAAGATGTGTGTGGGAGAGTGAGTGGTGATGTCTCTCGAGCTGGAGCTGGCAGCAAGTGAGCCCCTGTGAATGTTTAATAGATGTGTGAGTTCACAGTGTTCAGAAGAGTGATTGATCCCTTGTAGATCATCCTCTTGTGACACTGGGTGGCTAACCAGTTCTGTGGGCAATAGCACTCGTGACTGCAGTCGCTACCTCCTATGCTGGATTGGTGATCTTGCTGGCTGGCCTCCTTTCTAATGTGGGTACAGCACGTTACAGTGGGCCTTTTTGTCGCCATGGTAGATGGCTTTAGCAAGTTTCTGCTCCCTGATGGCCGGTATCATCCCCTGGGCCAACTGGCTGCCATTTCGCTAAACAGATTTTGCTAGGCCACAAAGTTGTGGTGGTGAGGTGTGCAGGGATTAACATCTCTGGCAACTTCTACTGAAATAAACTTAATTATCTTACATTTTTGCACAGGAGTATGAATATTAACCCCTCTCATAGTCCATATCACTTCAGAGCACTAAGCTGGATTTTCTGGAGGATTGTAGGAGGTATATCACTGCATAAGACAAAGCGAGATCTAACTGCCTTGGACAGACTGAAGGTCTTTGGGATTCTTGCTCCGTATCTTGAGAGGAATTGTACGGTTGTGCCAGCAACTTTGAAGATTGTATGCTTGATTCCAACTCATAAGTTTACTTACCCTTCCTGGTCATCTTGCTCATAAAAGTTGGTTGGAAATACCAGAGAGATGAAGGGAAGCGATAAGGAAAAAAACAAACTTCACTATGAGAAAAAGAAGAAAATTTTAAAGTAGTTGAGAAGAATGTTGAAAGCAAAATTGCCAATACACTGCAGTTCTGAAACAATATGGTATTCTTGATTAATATATTCATTCAGAGACATTGACAATAAAAGCTGTAGAAAAAAAAGTGGCTTTTCATTGCATTGAACAATCTCTCCAGGGAGGCATCGAACACTTGGGGATAGATTCTTTGCCAGGCATCACTTTCTGGCAACGTATGAGGTATGGTTGATGCCTGCTAGGGGCAATCTTTAAATTTGGCATCCAGATGATTGTGTCACTTGGATGATCGCAGGGCAGGCAAATTAGAGTCTATTCCACCAGTGATACAGCATGGAACACAAGGTGGAAAAGATTTTCATGAAATAGTACACGAGATGGCTGAAAAGTCTGCCTTTGCCATCAGCAGGCTCAGCATCAGTTTTTCTGCCTGCCAACAGCCTTTGCCTATTTACTGCAAAATCCTGCCTTCTTCAGCAATATTCTAACTTTATTGCCAATGAACTATTTATGAATATAGTTGAAAACTATTTATCACAAAAAAACATTTTTACTTAGTGTCTAGTCCACCACTTATAAGTAAATCCTAGTTTAAATAACTGAAATTGACTTCAGAACCATTTACTAGTTATATAATGTAAAGTAAATGATTGAATACAGATGGAAAACATTTCCATCTTAAGCCTATACATCCACGTTAAGCCTATTTAAGTCCTTTGAAGGAGCTATCTTAATTAATTCCATTCCCCTGATCTTTCTCCATACTCCTCCCATTATCTCCACAATTATTTATCATATTCTTTTTTGAAAGTTATTGGCCTGGACTTTGCAATTTTAGTGATGACATTGGTTGTCAACTTTGCAAGCATACAATCGACAGTGACTTGCAGCATTTATACAATTTGTGTCAACTTCTAGAAGTTGTAAATCGTGAGTCTTTATTGAAGTATACCATGGAAGTGACTAAATATGACAATCTTTTTAGCTTCTGTGATACTGGCAAGCTAACATTACACTTGTATAATGTCATCCTTTTCAATAGGAATATTGCATAGCTTTTTGATACAGCTTCAATGTCCATTTCACTCTGGAAGTGGAGTTAGGTGTCTTGAAATCATTGATCTAATATTTGCGAGAAAATAGGAGCAAGAGGGTTCCTGGTTAGTGACCTGGAAATATCAGAGAGATAAATATCCTGCCAAGTTTAATGACAGGACTTTATTACAATGTTTTTACTTCATATTCTGTCAGTAAATCAGCCAGGTGGAGCAGTTGATCAGTTCTATATGAGAAAATATGCTATAGAAGGCAGCTGTTAGGAACAACGGGTGAAACTGTATCAAGAGCCTTTGGAGATCTTTTGGTGTGTCAAGAGAAGGATAAGGAAGAGACATTTATGATTTCCAAAGTAGAAAGATCATAGCAGGTTTTCTTGGGTAATTGGGACAAGTATTATTACTTCATCTGACTCCCAAGCAGTGAAGGACTTGCCTGCTAGATCAGTATGTTTTTCAATCCTTTTAGCTTTCAGATTGATAACTTGTGCCAAAAGCATTAAATCCAAAAGACTGGAATATGTTCTATTAACATGTTATAATGCTCAATCCACCTCTCTAAAGTTGGGTTAGCCAATCCCCAACCAATCCAATTAAACTGGAAATAAAACTGCCTTCTGCAATAGATTGGTGTCAATTATTCCATTTTTAATAATTTAACCCTCTCACAGAACAGGTGGGACATTATATCCTTTGCTAAAGCTCAATTTGCATTATTTTCCAAAGTACTATCTGCCAGACAATGGCCCAGATCTTCTGCTATCTGGAGGGTCGAACCCAGGAATATGCCTAAGGACTGCAGGGAAATTAGAAGTTTCAGCTTCTGAAGGGCAATTCCTCCTGTGTCTGGAATGCTCTGATATTCTAATTTAAAATTGAAGACTTTGGGGTTGTTCCTGTTGCAGAATATTTATCCCGGACAAGTAAGAAAGTACAACCAATTCTAATCCTAGGTCACTATACAATTGACCATCCCACATCTTGTCCACTATTCCCACTGCCCCTGACTATCCCCCCATCTCCCGACAAGCCCCACCTGTTCCAGTCCTCACCACCCCTAGCCCTACTCCCCCTCCCACCTCCCCATCCCTCCCCTCACCCCACCCCCGATTAAAGCCATGGCTTTGATTTCCTCCAGTGATCCTGCACTGCACTATTTATTGTATTAGAAAACTAGAATTTTCATATTGAAAAAAGTAAAAAGTTGACATTACAAAGTTAGTTTCAAGGACTATTGAAGTTATTCAACAGCAGCAATCCTGCACATTTCTCAGCAACTGGAAAGTTGGGGGTCCAGGTGGGAAGTGTACACCTCCAGTCCATAAGCAAGTATGAACGATCTGAGCAAATTACAGCGCCTTGGATCCTATCTGGCTGCAATTAAATGATCCTGTACATCTTCATCCCCATGTTCTTATCTACTTTAAATTGTAGCAATATATAGCTGCTAAGATGACATGTACTTTAATAAACTGTTTAAATTGCAGGGTTTTCTGTTTGCAACAACAGAGTGTGCAAAAACTACTCATGATTTGGTCCGTCTCCTATTACATGAATCTTCCCGAGTTTATGGAGATAAATTAGTTGATGAACATGACACAGACAACTTTCCAAAACATCAGCAATTAATCTGTAAAAAATACTTCCAGGTAATTAATTGTCTACATGATTTAAACAATCTTCCCAGGTGAAGGAAAACATTATAAGAAATGCAAACTTATTATTTAATTTTGATAGTAATTAACAATAGATTACAATGGAAATTGCAGTTTCTTTTTTGAATTTAGAATGCAAGTAATGAAGCTTAATACCTCACTCCTTTTCTTTCTTAGTATATTGTTCTCATTTAGTGTCCTTGCCCATTATCCTTGTTCCTTGTGTTAGGACCGGATGAGAAACTCCAAGGTTATATATTATTTAGTTATTTTGGACCCCAACTTTTTAAAAAATTTTTGTCATTAATGTGAACATAAGTTGTTTCTCTTTAGTTATGACTTAGTTGATCCACAGGCAGCTTTTATCCAAACAAACTTGAAAACAGTTAGGAGATGCAAAAGGAATTAGCATAATTTTTACCAATTTATATATGTAGATATGATAAGATAACTCTTATCTCTATAATTCTTGTTGTAAGCATCATCTCACAAACATAAATCATGCATATGGATGTGAGTTTTCTAACTGTCCAACATCTCTGGATAAAAATCCAGATACATACCTATCTAAAAATCAACAAATTTCACAGAATAATATATCCTCAAGCAACACATTTTCAGAGAAATAAGAACATAAGAACTAGAAGCAGGAGTAGGCCATCTGGCCCCCTTGAGTTTGCTCCATCATTCAATACTCCTGATCATTTTGTAGACTCAGCCCCACTTACCCACCAGTTCACCATAACCCTTAATTCCTTTACTGTTCAAAAATTTATCTATCCTTACCTTAAAATCATTCAATGAGTAGCCTCAACTGCTCAATGGGTAAAGAATTCCACAGATTCACAACCCTTTGTATGAAGAAGTTCCTCCTCAACTCCATCCTACATCTGCTTCCCCTTATTTTTGAGACTATGCCCTTTAGTTCTAGTTTCATCTGCCAGTGGAAACAACTTCCCTGTTTTCTATCTTATTGATTCCCTTTATAATCTTATAATTTCTATTAACATCTCCCCTCATTCTTCTGAATTCCAATGAGTATAACCCCAATATACTCAGTCTCTCCTTTTAAGCCAACTCTCTCAACTCTGGAATCAACCTCATGAATCTCCTTTGCACCCCCTCCAGTGCTAGTATATCCTTTCTTAAGTAAGGAGTCCAAAACTGTACTCAGTACTCCAGGTATGGCCTCACCAGCACTTTATACAGCTGTAACATAACTTCACTGTTTTTAAACTCCATCCCTCTAGCAATGAAGGACAAAATTCCATTTGCCTTCTTTAATTACCTGCTGTATCTGCAAACCAACTCCTTGAGATTCCTACACAGGTCCCTCTGCACAGCAGCATGCTGCAATTTTTTTTAATTTAAATAATATTCCATTTTGTTCTTATTGGTGGCAAAATGGATGACGTCACATTTACTAACGTTGTACTCCACCTGCCAGACCCTCTCCACTCACTTAGACTATTTACATCCCTTTGCAGACTTCAGCATCCTCTGCACATTTGCTCTGCCACCTATCTTATTGTCATCTGCGTATTTTGACACACGCTTGATCCCCAACTCCAAATCATCTATGTAAATCATAAACAATTGCGGTTGCAACACTGATCCCTGAGGCACACCACTAGTCACTGATTGCCAACCAGAAAAACACCCATTTACTCCCACTCTTTGCTTTCTGTTAATTAACCAATCCTCTATCCATGCTAATATGTTTCCTGTAACATTGTGCACCTTTATCTTATGTAGCAGTTTTTGGTGAAGCACCTTGTCAAATGTCTTCTGGAAATCCAGATATATCACATCTATAGAATCCCTATTGTCCACTGCACATGTAGTATTCTCAAAGAATTCCACCAAGTTAGTCAAACATGACCTTCCCTTTATGAACCCATGCTGTGTCTTGCCAATGGGACAATTTATATTCAGACGTCTCGCTATTTCTTCCTTGATGATAGATTCAAGCATTTTCCCTACTATAGCAGTTAAACTAACCAGCCTATAGTTACCTGCTTTCTGTCTATCTGCTTTTTTAAATAGTGGCATCATGTATGCTATTTTGCAATCTGTGGGAACCCAGAGTCCAGTGAATTTTGATAAATTACCACTCATGTATTTGCTATTTCTTTTAGTACCCTGGAATGCATTCCATCAGGACCAGGAGACTTGTCTACTTTTAACCCCATGAACTTGCCCAACACTACCTCTTTCATGATAATTTCTAGGTTCTCACCTGCCATAGCCTTTCTGTTATCAAGTTTTTGGCATGTTATTTATAAATAAATATAGTCTTTGGAAATTCCAGACTTTAGAGAGAGAAAGGGCTATTTCTCTCTGCAATTTCTAAGCTTGAATTATCTGTGTAAACCTAGCTCCACCCAGTCACCTGTGAATCAATGCAATCAAGTCCTCCTCTACAAAATCCCAGGGGAAAATCACTACAAGCAACAGAACAGCATTAGTTCAGATTAAAACAAATATTCCAACAATTAGGAACAATTATGTTACCTGAGTAATAATATAGGCCTGCTGGATATATATCTTTAAGGATAACTACAGATTTGAATTATTAGGGACAGAAGAAGAGGGCTGTGCTCACTGAGCAGATGTAAAGGATACATAACCCCACCAGAAGGATGTAGCATGCTGTTCAGAATCAGAGTATTACATAGTATGTGCTTGTTGGACCCTTGAGCCTCTAGGGAGCACCAGCAAGATAATTCTTGATATTTTACGATTGAAGGAGCATTTAAAGCGGTGCAGGTGGGCCCTATACAGTGGTGCATAATTACCCCAGAAACAAAGTCATAGGACAGTTCCCCCAAAAAGTGTTGAATTCATGTAAAAACTGAGTAAATCCCATTGTTTTTCCAGCAGGAATTTCAAAATGAATCTCCCACACTCTGTGCGCTGCAGAGTGCCTCAGTATGAATGACCTGAAATTCAGTGGGCGGGATCTATTCCCGCTGGAGGCCCCAGATAGCACTGAGTGAGCCATTGTGCATGCACCATTCTATCAACACTGAAATCAGTGCATGCGCAGTGACCTCATACTATTGATCTCCCTATTGCTGACCAGCTCAATCACTGATCAGCCTGATATGGCCCATTTGCTGGTCCCCCAAAACACATCACTGCCAGCCTAGCCTCCACTCCACTTCCAGCCAGTCTTGAGACTCCCCGTAATCACTGGACCCCTCCCTCACTCAGCCTAACGCAGAGTGACAGAAGTGGGACTTACCACTTCCCCCCCCTCAGAGGCCCCGCTCCTGTCACGCTCTGCCCCATTAGATCCCATTCCATTGGCGCTGCCTAATGCCATTTTGCCCTTTGGGCAGTGCTAGGGGCCCAGGCTGATCAATGCTCACCCCCCGCGCCTGACCGACTGGGAAGTCCTGATAACATCCCTTTCACTTCAGTGGGGTCAGGCCACTTACTCCTGCCAAGTGGGGAGCTGTAGTAAACCCTACTGCAGTGAATGATTCCTAACGGCAGTGCAGTCATTAGCGGGCCTGAAGGTTTCAATCCTGGGTCCACTAATGGGTTTTAAATAGTATTTAAATTACATATACATAAATTATTCAGCTCCGCATTGAGTTCTGGTGAGGAACTGACAGCATCAGAAATCCAAAGCTCAGAAAGTCGCAGAGGCCATGGCACGGGAGGGAGCCCACAAAATGGCCTCCGCTCGAATCTCGTGACCTGCTGCGCTACACAAGCAGTGCAGCAGGCTAGGAGGAATCACCACCCCAGATCAGGAGATTTACTTTGTGAAAATAATTACACTTTTTGTCTGCAAGTAACAGATTCATTGGGCAGAATTTTACAAAATTTTTTTCTAAGTCCAGGCTGACGTGAAACTGGGAGAGTTCTGGTCTATTTTTTGGGGCGCATATTCAAGCCCAATCTTATGCTTATTGTCTTTAAATCTTATTGTCTTTAAAATTTTAGGTGAGTCCGTTTCCCACTATAGAAGGCAATGGGTGGGGCTTAATGCGCTTGACAGGGAGGTATGGCACATGTGCTGATCTCTGAAGCTGCACGTGCGCATTAACAGTAACAGGGGCCAGACAAATAAAGAGAGCTGTCAGGCTCCTGCTATTGCAGGCAGCCTCAACAAGCTCCCCTCATCACCTGCAGTCACGGGAGCCTGCAACCCGAGATGCACTCCCTACCAAGTTACAGACTTATTGAGCAGAATTTTGAGTTTTTTTCTAAATGCCTAATGCCCAGTGAGCATTGTTCAGGTGCCCAGATTGGGGGATTTCGAGGATGGCTAATGTGTCTCGACTGAATCCATGTGTTGGGTCTCAGAAGGACAATCGATGTGGATCTCTCAACGTTTCAATACAATTAGCGTCTTAGGCTTCATCCTACGTATTGCACTCTAGCAGACGAAAATGTGGAGAATTTGAATAGAATTGGAGCAGTGCTCCTGCACATCTCCTGAGCGCTCTTTAGTATTTACAAGGGTACTAAGTTCTCATTAAATGCTATGTCAGTATTGACTTTGCCACATCTGTCCCAAATGCCAAACGAATGCCGGACATTAATTTAGGAGGCTTCTGACAAATGCATGTCAATGATCACAGAATAGTCCTGCAATAGCACTGATTTGCTGGTTTCCTTCTATGCTATAAAGTACCAAAAAACAATGTCATCTTGGAGCTCATTATCAAGATGCAATGGTACTATTAATCATGCGAGAGAGAAGACAGTTGGAGAGATGCCATTATCCGGATCTGATACCATCTTGACTGATGGTTTTCCTCCCTGAGCCACCATGCTAATCCCCTGGTATATTGCCATGAGTGCATTAACATTTGTAGTAATGCCTCTGTCTCTCGAGAACATAATGATTGAAAGGACCGATCATGTTTACTTCTTTTAAATTGTATATTGGTGGAGTGTCTATCCCATTACAGAGCAACACATGCTGCCTTGGGTGCTTAGCCATGTAATGAAATAGAAGACTGAAATTTCCCTAAAATGCTCTCCCTCAATTTCAAAGATGTGAAAACACATAGACCTGCCTCGTTCCAGATTTCCAATCCCATCCATTGCAGCAGAAGTACATTTTTAAGATTCACAGGTAACAAAGCATCCCGTTCTGATATGATTGCCCTTTCAAAAAGAGGCTTTGATATAGCATTTTTACAGCTATGTTCTTTTAATTTCGATCAGGCTACTGTTACCCTGCCTCCTTGTAACCGAACTCCATGATGAATAATTTCCATCAACCACCACCCTCTGTCTTCTATCATAGAACATAGAACATTACAGCGCAGAACAGGCCCTTCGGCCTTCGATGTTGCGCCGACCAATTAAGAAAAAGCAATGACCCTCTAACCTAAAACATTCCCTTTTGATCCATAAACTTATCTACTAACTTCTTAAACGCCACCAAACCTGGCGCATCTACAACTGCAGCAGGTAGGGCATTCCATACCCTTTCCACCCTCTGGGCTAGGAATCTACCTCTGACATCCGTCCTATAACTACCACCCCTTAATTTAAAGCTATGTCCCCTCGTGCTAGCTTTCTCCATCCTAGGAAAAAGGCTATCACTGTCCACCCTATCTAAACCTCTAATCATCTTATATGTTTCGATTAGGTCCCCTCTTAGCCGCCTCCTTTCTAACGAAAACAACCTCAAATCCCTCAGCCTCTCTTCATAAGACCTGCCCTCCATACCAGGCAACATCCTGGTAAACCTCCTCTGTACCCTCTCCAATGCCTCCACATCTTTTTTATAATGCGGGGACCAGAACTGCACACAATACTCCAAGTGCGGCCGCACTAGAGTTTTGTACAGTTGCAACATGACGTTGCGGCTCCGAAATTCAATCCCCCTACCAATAAAAGCTAAGACTCCGTATGCCTTCTTAACAACCTTATCGACTTGATTGCCAACTTTCAGGGATCTATGCACATATACACCAAGATCCCTCTGTTCTTCAACACTATTAAGAGTCCTACCATTAGCCCTATACTCTACACATTTGTTATTCCTGCCAAAGTGAATTACCTCACACTTTTCCACATTAAACTCCATTTGCCACCTCTCGGCCCAGCTCTGCAACTTGTCCAAGTCTCTCTGCAAACTATAACACCCCTCTTCACTATCTACCACTCCACCGACTTTAGTGTCATCTGCAAATTTACTAATCCATCCTTCAATACCTTCATCCAGATCATTTATAAAAATTACAAACAGCAGGGGCCCCAAAACAGATCCCTGAGGTACACCACTTGTAACCGAACTCCACGATGAATAATTTCCATCAACCACCACCCTCTGTCTTCTATCAGCTAGCCAATTCCTAATCCAATTAGTTAAATCACCCTCAATCCCATACATCTGCATTTTCTGCAGAAGCCTTCCATGGGCCACCTTATCGAACGCCTTACTAAAGTCCATATAAACCACATCAACTGCCTTACCCCCATCCACCTCTTTGGTCACTTTTTCAAAAAACTCAATAAGGTTAGTAAGGCACGACCTACCCTTCACAAAACCATGCTGACTATCCCCAATCAATTCATTTCTCTCTAAATAACTATAAATCCTATCCCTAATAATTCTTTCCAATACTTTGCCCACAACAGAAGTAAGATTCACCGGTCTATAATTCCCAGGAAAGTCTCTATTCCCCTTCTTGAACAATGAGACCACATTCGCTATCCTCCAGTCTTCCGGCACTATACCCGTAACCAACGACGACCTGACGATCAGAGCCAGAGGCTCTGCAATCGCCTCTCTCGCCTCCCAGAGAATCCTAGGGTAAATCCCGTCCGGCCCAGGGGATTTATCTAACTTCAAACCCTCAAGAATATCTAGCACATCCTCCTTATTTACTTCAATACTTTCCAGTTTGCAACCCTGTATCCCAGTGTTCTCCACAACTACATTTACATCTCCCTGCGTGAATACCGAAGAGAAATATTTGTTCAGTGCCTCTCCAATCTCTTCAGGCTCCACGCACAACTTCCCACTGCTGTCTCTGACTGGCCCTAATCTTGCCCTAACCAATCTTCTATTCTTAACATATCTAAAGAAAGCTTTAGGATTCTCCTTGATTCTATCAGCCAAAGTCTTCTCGTGTCCCCTTTTAGCTCTTCTCAACTCACTCTTTAGCTCCCTCCTGGCTAATCTATAGCTATCCAGTGCACTAACTGAGCCTTCAAGCCTCATCCTGACATAAGCCTCCTTTTTCCTTTTAACCAGCGAATTAACTTTTTTAGTACACCATGGTTCCCTTACTTGACCATTTCCTCCTTGCCTGACAGGGACATACTTATCAAGGACTCGCAGTAGCTGCTCCTTGAATAAGCTCCACATTTCAGATGTTCCCAGTCCCTGTAGTTTCCTAGTCCAACCTATGCACCCTAATTCCCTCCTAATGGCCTCATAAATACCATTCCCCCAGCTATAACTACTGCCCCCAGGTTCATGCCTATCCCTACCCATTACTAAGGTGAACGTAACCGAATTGTGGTCACTATCACCAAAATGTTCACCAACTTCCAAGTCTAACATCTGGTCTGGCTCATTATCCAGCACCAAATCCAATATAAACTCACCTCTAGTTGGCCTATCTACATACTGAGTCAAAAAACCTTCTTGCACACTTTGTATAAAAACTGACCCCTCTAACGAGCTAGAGCTATAGCTATTCCAATTAATATTAGTATAGTTAAAGCCCCCCATAACAATTACCCTATTACTTTCACTCCTGTCCAGGATCGACTTTGCAATCCTTTCCTCTACCTCTCTAGAACTTTTAGGAGGTCTATAAAAGACTCCCAACAGGGTGACCTCTCCTCTCCTGTTTCTAATCTCAGCCCATACTACCTCAACAGACAAGTCCTCATCAAACTTCCTTTCTGTCACTGTGATACAGTCTTTAACTAATAATGCCACTCCTCCCCCTCTTCTACCTCCTTCTCTACTCTGACTGAAGCATTTGAACCCCGGAACCCGCAACCATTCCTGTCCCTGCTCTATCCATGTCTCTGAAATGGCCACAACATCGAAGTTCCAGGTACCGATCCAAGCTGCAAGTTCCTCCACCTTATTGCGAATACTTCTTGCATTAAAGTATACGCATTTCAAACCATGCCCTACTCCACCCATACGCTGCTGTGCTTTACAGTTCTCATCTATGACCCCCCTATTCTCGTCCCTCTTAACATCCAAACTACTTAGGATCCCACCCCCTCTCTGAATCAGTTTAAACCCCCCTGCATAGCCTTTGCAAATTTTCCCCCCAAGATATTGGTTCCCCTCTGGTTCAGGTGTAGACCATCTTTCTTGTAGAGGTCCCACCTACCCCAGAATGAGCCCCAGTTGTTCAAGAACCTGAACCCCTCCCTCCTGCACCATCCCCACAGCCACGAGTTCAAACATTCCCTCTCTCTGTTCTTCTCTAAACTATCCCGTGGCAGAGGCTAGAGTCCAGAGATAACCACTCTGTCTGTTTTGGCCCTAAGCTTCCACCCCAGTTCCATAAATTTCTGTTTAATATCCCCTTTCCTTGTCCTACCTACATCATGTGTTCCTACATGAACTATGACTTGGGGCTGACTCCCCTCTCCCTTGAAAACCCACTCTGAGACGTCCTGGACCCCGGCTCCTGGGAGGCAACCCACCAGCCCTGAGTCCCGTTCATTACTATTTACTCTCCTATCTGTCCCCCTAACTATGGAGTCTCCAGTTACCAGGCCCAATCTCTTATTTCCCCTACCCACCTGAGCATTCACAGCAGGCTCACCCCCAGAGACCTGCTTCCTTTGGCTATCTCCAGTTGATTCTTCCTCAACTGTAGCCTCCAGGACAGAAAAGTTATTTTGGAGGGGAACAGCCCCGGGGGATTGTCTCCCCAATTGCTTCTTACCCTTCTTCCTAATAGTTACCCAAGAATCTCTTTTAGGAGTGACTATCTCTTTGTAACTCCTGTCAATATCTGCCTCAACCTCCCGAATTATCCGGAGTTCCTCTAATTCCAGCTCCAGCTCCTTAACACGATCTTCAAGGAGCTGCAAATGGGCACACTTCCTGCAGGTATAATCAGCAGGAACACTACTAGTGTCCCTCACCTCGTATATACCGCAGGAGGTGCAACATACTGCCTGCACTGCCATCCCTGATACTTTAATTTCTAGGAGAGAAAAAAAAAACTTCCCACACACTTTTATTAGGTTAGAGGAGGGGGGAGGGTGGTATACTCTACCTGTGTAGAGTATCGGGTTTCCTCTCTGTACCAATTTATAGAGTCAGAGAGAAAAACTACAACTACCGGTGAGCCTCCTTATGACGACTTCGGTTTCCAGTTAGTTTTAAAAAAAAAACGGCAAAAAACTACCACCGCTCGCTACTTTAATCAAAAAGAAAATGTTAAAAATTACCTTAAACTCGAACTTTACACTTGCCCAAATCGCTGCCTCTCCGTGCTGCTCCACAGGAACAATGAGGCCGATACCCAGAGGTTAATACTTATATAGCTTAAAAACTACAACTACCGGTAAGCCTCCTTATGACGACTTCCGGTTTCCAGTTAGTTTAAAAAAACGGCAAAAAACTACCACCGCTCGGTACTTTAACCAAAAAGAAAATGTTAAAAATTACCTTAAACTCGAACTTTACACTCGCCCAAATCGGCTATCCAAATTGGCTATCAGCTAGCCAATTTCTGATCCGATTAGCTAAATCACCCTCAATCCCATACATCTGCATTTTCTGCAGAAGCCTTCCATGGGGAACCTTATTGAACGCCTTACTAAAGTCCATATATACCATGTCACCTGCCTTACCCCCATCCACCTCTTTGGTCACTTATTGGGGCCACTGCTGTTTGTAATTTTTATAAATGATCTGGTTGAGGGTATAGAAGGATGGATTACTAAATTTGTGGATGACACCAAAGTCGGAGGAGTGGTAGATAGTGAAGAGGGGTGTTGTAGTTTGCAGAGAGACTTAGACAAGTTGCAGAGTTGGGCCGAGAGGCAGCAAATGGAGTTTAATGCAGAAAAGTGTAAGGTAATTCACTTTGGCAGGAATAACAAATGTGTAGAGTATAGGGCTAATGGTAGGACTCTTAATAGTGTTGATGAACAGAGGGATCTTGGTGTATGTGTGCATAGATCTCTGAAAGTTGGCAATCAAGTCGATAAGGTTGTTAAGAAGGCATACGGAGTCTTAGCTTTTATTGGTAGGGGGATTGAATTTCAGAGCCACAACGTCATGTTGCAACTGTACAAAACTCTAGTGCGGCCGCACTTGGAGTATTGTGTGCAGTTCTGGTCCCCGCATTATAAGAAAGATGTGGAGGCATTGGAGAGGGTACAGAGGAGGTTTACCAGGATGTTGCCTGGTATGGAGGGCAGGTCTTATGAAGAGAGGCTGAGGGATTTGAGGTTGTTTTCGTTAGAAAGGAGGCGGCTAAGAGGAGACCTAATCGAAACATATAAGATGATTAGAGGTTTAGATAGGGTGGACAGTGATAGCCTTTTTCCTAGGATGGAGAAAGCTAGCACGAGGGGACATAGCTTTAAATTAAGGGGTGGTAGTTATAGGACAGATGTCAGAGGTAGGTTCTTTACCCAGAGGGTGGTAAGGGTATGGAATGCCCTGCCTGCTGCAGCTGTAGGTGCGCCAAGTTTGGGGGCATTTAAGAGGTCCGTGCATAGGTTTATGGATCAAAAAGGAATGGTTTAGGTTAGAGGGTCATTGTTTTCTCTTAATTGGTCGGCGCAACATCGAGGGCCGAAGGGCGTGTTCTGTGCTGTAATGTTCACGTTAACAGATCTCAGCTGAGTCATGTTTTGCATGGCTTGAGCTAATATTTGGTCAGGTGCAATTGGCCCAAAATTGTAGCCGTTGACTCCACCCTTCACAGACAATTTTTAACACTTGCAACTGCATCATTCCTTGCTGCTGATTATCATGGTGGTGCAGAGTTTTGTGTGGGCAATCAGCTTTCAACCTCCCACTCTTACCCTTCATTTTCACCACAGCAATATTCGCTTTATTCAGATCACATTTTTGCCTCTTCCTGTCAACCTGGAGCCAATTTTGATATTGATTTTCCTGTTCTCAATCTAAACCGTTTAATGCAGGTGACCTTTGTTGATCAGATTCCTCTTTTTCTTGAGGCCAGATACACCATAACTTTAAGGGATCCATCTCCTGTTCCATGTCACCATCTAATACACCCCCATGACTTATCAATGCTTAACTTACACAGAATGCCTTCCCTGATTGTGACTGTGCCATTTACTTCCCAATATAAATCCTCCAATCCCCAAAACCAACATCTATAACTTATTATAGAAGACATCTCTCATACTTGACTATTACTGCCTAGAAAGGCCTTCACTATCACAGGAAATGGAGCAAGATACGTGTCGCATGCAGAACCCTTTACAATGGCCCATTTAGCTCCAGGACTGTATTTTAGATTCATTATCTCCGCCAGTCATGCCTCTGACTTCCCCCTCCATACTGGTACTGTCTCCATCACACCAATCTTAACACAGCTTCTGATAAGCACTGAAATATCACAGTATTGCTGTTAAAGATAGGCAAAAAAAAGTGTTGCTGGCAAAGGGAAAGTCATTATGTGGAGCTGCCGGCATTGAACTGAAATAAGAAGTCTCACAACACCAGGTTAAAGTCCAACAGGTTTATTTGGTAGCAAAGCTTTCAGAGTGTTGCTCCTCCTCCAGGAGAGTGAGTTGTGTTCACAAAACAGATTACACAAACTTAATTTATAAGATAATGATTGGAATGCGAATCTTTACAAGTAATCAAATCTTAAATGTACAGGTAATGTGAGTGGAGAGAGAGTTAAACACAGGTTATAGAGTATGTATTGTCTCCAGCCAGGACAATCAGTCAGCTTTTCCAAGCCCAGGCAAGTCATCGGGATTACAGATAATGTGACATGAACCCAAAATCCCAATTGTGACCATCCTCGTGTACGGAACTTGGCTATCAATTTCTGCTCAATGATTCTGCATTGTCGTGTCGTGAAGGCTGCCTTGGAGAACACTTACCTGAAGATCAGAAGCTGCATGCCTGTGACTCCTGAAGTGTTTCCCAACAGGAAGAGGACACTCCTGCTTGGTGATTGTCGAGCAGTGTTCATTCATCAGTTGTCATAGTGTCTGCGTGGTCTCCCCAGTATATCATGCTTTTGGACATTTTTTCTTGCAGTGTATGAGGTAGACAACATTGGTCAAGTCACGAGTTATGTACTGTGTACCTGGTGGATAGTGTTCTCATGTGAAATGATGGCATCCGTGTTGATGATCTGGCACATCTTGCAGAGGTTGCTGTGGCAGGGCTGTGTGATTTCGTGGTCACTGTTCTCCTGAATGCTGGGTAGTTTGCTGTGGACAATGGTCAGTTTGAGGTTGTGCAGTTGTTTGAAGCAAGAAGTGGGGGAATGGGGATGGCCTTGGTGAGATGTTTGTCTTTATTGATGACATGTTGAAGACTCTGGAGAAGATATCATAGCTTCTATGCTCCGGGGGAGTACTGGATGACAAAGAGTACACTGTCTGCCATGTCCCATGTTTATCTTCTGAAGAGGCCAGTGCGGTTTTTCGCTGTGGTGCATTGGAAATATCGATCAATGAGTTGAGTGCCATATCCTGTTCTTATGAGGGTATCTTTCAGCATTTGTAGGAATCTGTTGTGATCCTCCTCATTTGAAAATATCCTGTGTATACGGAGGGCTTGTCTGTAGGAGATGGCTTCTTGAATGTGTTTAGGATGGAAGCTGGAGAAATAGAGCATCGTGAGATTATCCGTGGGCTTGCAGTACAGTGAAGTGTTGAAGTGACTGTTCTTGATGGAGATGCTTGTGTTCAAGGATGCAATCAATTCCGGAGGGTAATCCATTGTCAGTCTGATGATGAGATGGAACTTGTTGATGTCATCATATAATCGTTTCAGTGATTGTTCACCATGAGACAAAGGAAGAAAACGTCATCAATATATCTAGCATAGTGTCGTTTGAAGGTCCTGTGCAGTGAAGAGGTCTTGTCAAACCTGTGCATGAAGATATTGGCATATTGAGTGTGAATTTGGTCCCCATGGCTGTGTGTCTAAATGAAAAACTGGTTGTTGAAGGTGAAAATGTTGTGGTCCAGGATGAAGCAGATGAGTTGTAGAATTGCATCTGGAGATTGGCAGTTGTCAGCTTTCAATATTGAGGCAGTTGCAGTGATGCTGTCATTGTAGGGGATGCTGGTGTAAAGTGCTGAGACATCTATTGTGCCGAGGAGAGTTCCTGGTTCAACCGCTACATACGTGTTGAATTTCTGTAGGAAGTCCATAATGTCGTGACAGAAATGGGGGGTTCTTTGTACCATTGGTTTCAGGATGCCCTCAACGTAGCTGGAGAGGTTCTCATACAGGATCCCATTGCCTGATACAATGGGATGACCGGATGTGTTAACCTTGTGTATCTTCAGGAGGTAGTAGAGATCTCCAGCATGGGGAGTGTGTGGGATGAAAGCACTCAGAATGCACTGAAAATCCAGATCAAAGGTCTTAACCAGTCTGTTGAATTTTCGGATGTGTTCTTTGGTTGGATCTGTGGGTAACTTTGGTAATGTTTTTTCTTGTTCAGTTGTCGGTACACTTTGCAGTAATTGTTCTATTCAGTATGACAGTGGCCCCTTCTTTGCTGGTTTGATGACAATGTTGTGGTTTGTTTTGAGAGCACAGGTTGACTTGCATTGTGTTTGGGTGACCTTGGGTGCTGTCTTGTGAGTGTGGCTGATGAATCTAACGTTGACTTATCTCCTGACGGCTTGGGATACATGTCAAGACTAGGGCAATGGCCTTCCAAAAGAGTCCAATTCAACTCTTTCCTCTTCAGTTGCTGTACCACAGATCCCTCTGCGAAGGTCGCCAGTCCAACGCCAGCATTTCCACATCAAGGTCATCAGGTACAGGCCACCGTCATGAAACAGAACATACTTATTATCTGGGGCATTTCCATTTGATGGAAGAACTTGATTCTGTTGCTTTGCACTTTTAATGAGCATTTCTGAGATGCAAAGGGACGCAAAATGTGGTTCCAAACATGGATATATGCGGGAAAATCTTCCGCCTGCCAAGAAAGTCAGAAGAACAAAATTCCAAGATAAAAGCAATTACAAATTGCAAATTTGTGGGTGGCATGGTAACACAGTGGTTTGCACTGCTGCTTCACAGCTCCAGGATCCTGGGTTCAATTCCTGGCTCGGGTCACTGTCTGTGTGGAGTTTGCATCTTCTCCTTATGTCTGCATGGGTTTCCTCTGGGTCATTATTTAACTTCTAATTTTTACTGAATTTAGTGGGATTCGAGCCATTAGCAAAAGTTTCTACAAATGTATAAAACGAGAAAGAGTATTGAAAGTAAACATTGGTCTTTTCGAGGATGAGAAGGGGATGTAATAACTTGAAATGAGAAAATGGCTGAGGCATTGAACAGTATTTTGTGTTGGCCTTCACAGTGAAAGACACAAAGAACATACCAAAAATTGATGACAAGAAGGCTTTGGCAGGTGAGAATGTAGAAACTATCATTATCACAAAAAAATTGTGTTGGGCAAGTTAATGGGGGGGGTTAAAGGTAGACAAGTCTCCTGATCCTGATGGAATGCATCCCAGGGTACTAAAAGAAATAGCGGGAGAAATAACAAATGCACTACTGGTAATTTACCAAAATTTGCTGGACTTTGGCATGCTTCCCGCAAATTGGAAAACAGCAAATGTGACACCATTGTTTAAAAAAGGAGATAGGAAAAAGGCAGGTAACTATAGGCTGGTTAGTTTAACTTCTGTAGGAGAGAAAATGCTTGAATCTATCATTAAGGAAGAAATAGCTAGACATCTGGATATAAATTGTCCTAATGGTAAGACACAACATTGGTTCATGAAGGATAGGTCATGTTTGACTAATTTCGTAGAATTCTTTGAGAACATTACATGTGCAATGGACAATGGCGAACCTGTGTGGATGTGGTGTATCTGGATTTCCAGAAAGTATTTGACAGGGCACCGCACCAAAGACTGCTACGTAATGTAAAGTATTACAGATAATGTATTAGCATGGATAGAAGATTGGTTAACTAACAGAAAGCAAAGAGTGGGGGTTAATTGATTTTTTTTCTTTTGACCATCAGTGCTAATGATGTGCATCAGGAATCTGTGTTGGAATTGTTTACGATTTACATAGATGATTTGGAATTGGGAACCAGGTGTAGTGTGTCAAAATTCGCAAATGACTCTAAGGTGATTGACAGAGCAAAGTGTGCAGAGCATACTGAAAGCCTGCAAAGGGATATAGATAATCTAAGTGAGTGGGTGAGAGTTTGACAGATGGAGTACAATGTCAGTAAATATGATGTCATCCATTTTGGTACAAATAACAGCAAAATGGACTATTATTTAAATGGTAAAAAATTGCAGCATGCTGCTGGGCAGAGGGACCAGGGCAGGAATCTTGTGCAGGAATCTCAAGGAGTTGGTTTGCAGGTGCAGGAGAGAACTAAGAAGGCAAACAGAATTTTATCCTGCATTGATAGGGGGATGGAGTTTAAAAACAGCAAGATTATGTTGCAGCTGTATAAAATGCTGATGAGGCCACACCTGGAGTACTGTGTACAGTTGTGGTCTCCTTACTTCAGAAAGGATATACTGGCACTAGAGGCGGTGCAGAGGAGATTCACTAGGTTGATTCCAGAGTTGAGAGGGTTGACTTATGAGGAGAGACTGAGTAGATTCCGACTACACTCATTGGAATACAAAAGAATGAAGAGAGTTCTTATAGAAACATACAAGATTATGAAGGGAATAGATAAGATAGAAGCAGGGAAGTTGTTTCTACTAGAGGATGAAACTAGAACTGGAGGCATAGCCTCAAAAGAAGGGAAGCAGATTTAGGACTGAGTTGAGGAACTTCTTCACACAAATGGTTGTGAATCTGTGGAATTCCCTGTTGACCCTATCTCACTGAATGTTTTTAAGGCAAGGATAGATAAATTTTTGAACAGTAAAAGAATTAAGAGTTATGGTGAGTGGGCGGATACGTGAAGCTAAGTCCACAAAAAGATCAGCCATGATCTTAATGAATGGCAGAGCAGGCTCGATGGGCCAGATAGCCTGCTCCTGCTCCTAATTCTTATGTTCTTATGAGCCTGGGTCTCCCAGTACATCCCCATTCAATGGTTTTACCATCAATGAATTCCCTACTATCAACATCCTGAGGAATACTATTAACCAGAATTGGACAGTCATGTGAATATAGAGGTCACAAGCGCAGGTCAGAGGCTTGGAATTCTACAGGGAGTTATTCAACTCCTGCCTCCCCAATATCTATCCACCATTTAAAAGTCACAATTCAAGAGTATGATAGAATACTGTCCATCATCTTGCTGATCGCAGCTTCAGCAACATTCAAAAAGCTTGGCACAATCCAGGACAAAACAATCCACTTAATCTCGCCCTACTCAACATCTTAAGCATTAATTTCCTCCACCACCACATACAATATGAACAGTGTATACCATGTACAAGATGCTTCACAGCAATTCATCATGGCTTCTTCAACAATACCTTCCAAATCTAGAAGAGAAGCAGATTCTTGAGAACACCATCACCTCTAAATTCTCTTCCTAGGTCCCACATAGTCCTGACTTTCCTAACCCACAGACCGCAATCAATAAGAATAGAGGACAACACATCCTCTATTGGACCCACAAGGCTTTGTCCTCAGTCCCTTATGATACTCCTTATGATACTCTTCATATTCTTCTGACTGTGTGGCCAAATTCTGCTCCAACTTGATTTTCAAGTTTGCTAATGACGCTACCATACTGGGTTGGATTCCTAACTATGATGGGAGGAAATGAGTACAGGCAAGAGATAGAAAACCTGATGAATTGGTTTTGACAACAATAATCTGTCCCTCAGTGTCAGTAAAATGAAGGAGATAGTCATCGACTTCAGTAAGCATAGTGGAAGACATGCCACTGTCTACATCAACTGGCATGAAGTGGAAATGGTTGAGAGCTTCAACTTTTTATACGTCCTGGTCCCTCCATACTGACGCTATAGTTAAGAAAGCCGATCAATGCCTCTACTTTCTCAGGAGGCCATGGGAATTCACCATGTCATCACAGAAAGCATCCTTTCCTAAAGTACCACAGCTTGGCATGGCTCCTGCTCTGACCAAAACCACAAGAAATACAAAGGGTAATGAATGTCTTCCAGTCCATCATGCAAGCCAGCCTCCTATCCATTGACACGGTCTATACTTCCTGTTGCCTCACAAAAGCAACTAGTATAATCAAGGACCCCACGCATTCTTGTGTGTACTCACTTCCACATTCTTCTGTCGAGAAAAAGAAGCAAAAGTCTGAAATCACTTCCAACCAACTGAAGAATAGCTTCCTCCCTGCTGCCATCAGCCTTTTGAATGGACTTACCTTGTATTAAGTTGATCTTTCTCTGTAGTTTAGCTATGACTGTAACATTACATTATGCACCCTCCCTTATGTAGTCTATGAATGGTATGTTTTGTCTGTATAGCAAGAAATAATACTTTTCACTGTATACCAGTACATGTGACAATAATAAATAAAATCAAAATTGTTGTAAAAACCCAACTGGTTCAATAATGTCATTCAGGGAAAGAAATCTGCTGTCTTTACCTCTCTGGCCTACATGAGACTCCAGACCGACAGCAATGAGGTTGGCTCTTAAATGGCTAGTCAGTATAAGAGTAATTAGGGATGAGCAATAAATGCCCAGTCAGCAATGTTCAGATCCCATGAAGAAATAAAAACAAAAAAAATTCACATGCGCCATCAATTACCATAGCTGATTGGCAGATTTGCCAGTACTCTATTTGTTTACTGCCTTGAGTCAGCAATTCTTTTCCATGGTTGGCTTTATAAATGCTGAACGTTTAATTCCTAACTATCTCTACCCTAATTTCCAAGTGCATTATTCCTATTGTGAACAATTTCTTACAGTTCTTAAATGTTAATGAACTAATACCCCATTTATGACAGAACTTGTCTTATACAGAATTGGCAGGAACATATAGGCGTAAATTGTCCTTTAGAATTACAGGGTAAGTCACCAATGCTGTGGAAGTAACATCCTATCAAATGCTGTGGTTTAATGTAATCCAAAGAATCAGTTCATTAATGTTGCTTTATTAGTTTAGTTTCGATTTTCATTTTTATGAGAATTTTGTACCGATTGTTGGATACTTTGTTTACATTTATATTTTAAATTTTATTTATTTATTCATCACAAGTAGGCTTACATTAACACTGCAATGAAGTTACTGTGAAATTTCCGTAGTCTCCACAATCCAGTATCTATTTGGTAAGACTGAGGGAGAATTTAGCTTGGTTAATACACGTTATCAGCACGTCTTTCAGAATTTGGGAAGAAACTGGAGCACCCAGAGGAAACCCATGCAGACATGGAAGAGTGTGCAGACTCCATACAGACAGTGACCTAAGTCGGGAATTGAAACGGGTCCCTGGTGTTGTGAGGCAGCAGTACTAACCATTGTGCCATCATGTCATGTGCTTACAGAAACATATACTGGCTAGTAGGGTTGCAGATTTCGTAATATGAATGTGATATTCAATAATAGTGGTATTAACTTTTCCGTTAGTTTATGATTAACCTATATGTAGTATGAAACAATTTTTCTTTTAGGATAGCATTTATTGTGGTCATTTAATGTTGTCTTATACATACCATTACAATATCACATTCTTCTCTTGAAAGAACACTCAGAAAAGATACAAATTGACAATGTGTCAGAAATGTCTTAAACTTTTGTCTTTGCAGCAATAGTTAGCTTTCTTGAGCTAAGTGGATCTTATGAAAAACAAAATTTGAGTCTATGTGCACCTCATGTCCGAGTTAAATTTCTGGACATAACAGTTGTCCTTTTATTATATCAGTGTTGTAGATCATTAAAGTGTTCATCATATTCTCTTAAAAAATGTAAACTAGACCATAAGACTAAAGAATATGCTTGGTAATTATTGAGTCTGTTTTCCTTGGTATTGAATTTCAACTTATTAGTCATTCAAGTTAGAAAGGTTGGAAAATCATGCACAATCCACATGTAAATTTTCAATATTCACACCATCTTCCACAGGCCTTCAAAAAGTCATTTTTCCTCATTTTGAAATTAGGTTAAGGGAAGCTGCTTCAATTTTAATGAGTAGTTGTTAAATTATCTGATTAGAAACTTCAAAAATCTTCCTGTGTTCCAAGATCATTTCTCTTTGATGTGTGAAAAAATTGTAGCATCTAATCTTAGATGCTGGAGAGTAGTATGTTTTATTACCCAATTTTAATCTATTATACTATTCAAATTAATGTGCAGACATGATGGGCTAAATAGCCTCTTTCTGCATCATAACAATTCTGTGAATTTCTCTGAAAACCATTACTTTATTTTTTTATGGGCAGGAAATGGAGCACACCAGCCTTTTTGAAAAACCCAATATTTATTGCCATTTTTCTTCTGGGATTGGAGAACCTAAGTATTTACCTGTGAAGAGCTGGCAAGCTTTGAATAAAATATTAGTGGAAGCTCTGGACAGCTACAACGAAATCAATGCTGTTATGAATTTGGTAAGCGCATTTAAAATATTATGTTGAACTGACAGGAAAATCACAGTGATGTTAAATATCAATTAGGTGAGTGCTTGAGGATATTTTTATTATCTGAAAGTTCCAAACAATCTTTAATCAAACCTCTAAAGAGAGAGAATTATGCAAAAGAATTGAAATAAACTGGTGAAAGGCAACGGTAAATCACTACTGACAAAAACAAAACTGTCAAGTAATGGCTCAAGAGAAAACATCAGTCAACATTGAACCAAGGACCTACCTTGGGCCAAGCACACATATAAACTGATATAGTACGTAGGAAAAAGATCAGAGTTTTTTTTTACACAATGTGAACTAAGTGTATAGTAATCATGATGGAGCCCAATCACGCAGTTTTCAGTCATAAATTGAACTGCATCACTAAGTAGTGAACTTTTACATTTGACTGCTGTTTATTATGAATATTGCTGTATGAATACTACTGAATTTTTAAAAATCTTAAATGAATCAGGTAAGATGTGAGCATTTTTCCTAATTCCACATTTGGCTTTGATTTGATATTTTTTTCATTTGTTTATCTTCTGATACAACACAGTATTCACACTTTTATATAAATGGTAATTTAGGGCAACAGCAATATTTTGCACCTACATGCTTCACATCCAATATTACTTTGATAAGAAGTGGGGATTTAATTTTAAAAGCCCTAATGTTGCCAATTTATAAATTATTGATCTATTTGGAAAATTGTGCACTCTACTGGTGACTAGACTATAGAAAGGATGTTACAGCTATTAAAAAAAACAGAAGTATGATTAAAGAATGCATGATTGGCTTGTGTAAATTGATCATGCTCGCAATACAAAGGAAAAAATTGATGGTAATAGGATTCCTGCTTTTAGAAACCTAAAGGCCCTAAATATGATAAATTGTCCAGAATAGCAGGGGATTGATTAGCTCAGTTGGCTGGACAGCTGGTTCATGTTACGGTGTAACTCCAATAGTACAGGTTTAATTCCCACACTGCCTGAGGTTATCCATGAAGGCCTTTCACTCTTAATCTTGTCTCTAGTTTGAAGTGTGGTGACCCTCAAGTTACATAGAAAATAGGTGCAGTAGGCTATCCGGCTGTTCAAGCCTGCACCACCATTCAGTATGATCATGGTTGATCATACACTTTCAGTATCCCACTCCTGTTTTCTCTTCAGACCTTTTGATTCCTTTAGCCATAAGGGCCATGTCCAGCCCCTTTTTGGTATCTAATGAACGGCCTCAACTGCTTTCTATAGTAGAGAATTCCACAGGTTCACAACTGAGTTAAGAAGTTCTTCCTCATCTCAGTCCTAAATTGCTTACCCCTTATTCTTAGACTGCGACCCATTGTTCTGCACTTCCCCAACATCTTGGAACACTTTTCCAAATCTGAATTGTCCAGTCCCATTAAGATTTTATATGTTTCTATGAGACCCACTCTCATTCTTCTAAATTCCACTGAGTAGAAGTCCAACTGATCCAGTCTCTCTTCGTATGTCAGTCTTGCCATTCCAGGAATCAGTCTAGTGAACCTTCGCTGGATTCTCTCAATAGCAAGAATGTCCTTCCTCAGACTAGACCAAAACAGCAGACAATACTCAAGGTGTGGCCTTACCAAGGCCCTGTAAAACTATAACAAGACATCCTTACTCCCATGCTCAAGTCCTCTTGCTCTGAAGGCCAGCATGCCATTAGCTTTCCTCGCTGCCTGCTCTACATGTATGCCAACTTTCAGTGAATGTTCCACCATGACACCCAAGTCACCTTGCACTTCCTCTTTTCCTAAACTGATACCAATTAGACAATAACCTTTCATCCTCTTTTTGCTACCAAAGTGGATAACCTCCCATTTATCCACATTATATTGCATTTGCCAAATGTTTGCCCATTTAGCCCAACTGTCCAGGTCATCTTGCAGTCTCTTAGCAATCTCCTCACAGCACACATTGACACCCAGCTTATTGTCATCAACAAATTTGCTGATACTGTATTCAATTCCTTCATCTGAATCACGAACGTATATTCTGAATGGCTAGGGTCCCAGCACTGAACCTATGATACCCCACTAGTTACCGCCTGCCATTGTGAAAAGGAACCATTTATTCCCACTCTGTACCTCCTGTTTGCAAACCAGTTCTCTATCCATGTTAATACGTTACTCCTGTATCATGAGTTTTAATTTTGCTCACTGATCTCTTGTGTGGGACGTTGTAAAAAGCCTGTTGGAAACCCAGACAACATCCACTGGTTCACCATATTGCACTCTAATGGTCACATCCTCAAAAAATTCCAGAAGATTTGTCAAGTATGAGTTCCCTTTAATGAATCCTGCTGACTTGAAGCAATCCAAATGCTTAGTTATTACATCCTTAGTAATTGATTTGAGCATTTTCCCCAACACTGATGTTAGGCTAACCAGTCTATAATTCCTAGTTTTCTCTCTCATTTTTTTGGAAGGTGAGGTTACATTGGCCACCCTCCAAACAAGTTCCTTCTGGAACTTTTCCAGAATCTACAGAATGTTAAAAAATGATTACCAATACTTCCACTATTTCTGAGGTCATTTCCTTGAATACTCTGGGATGCAGAGCATGAGGTCCTGGGGACTTATTGGTTTTTAATCTCAGCAATTCTCCCAGTACAGTTTGCTGACTAATGAGGGTTTCCTTCAGTTCCTCCTTCATGCTAGACCGTCTGTCCCCGGTATTTCTGAAAGGTTATTTGTGTCCTCCTCAATGAAGACAGATCCATACTTGTTCAGCTGGTGTGCCATCTCTTTGTTGTCCATTATGAATTCATCTGTTTCTAACTGTAAGGGACTTACATTTGTCGTCACCAATCTTTTTTTATTCACATATCTACAGAAGATAAATAGAAGTTAAATCACCACCAATCAGATCTCTTTGTTTTTTTTTGGTGGGAGCCCCTGCTTGATCCTAGGGTGGAAAGTGGGAGAAAACTGCTATCACAGATACTTTTTATCCTGATTGGGACCATCCCCCCAACAAGTTCTGCCCTCTTTCTCCTATCCATGCTGTAAATTCCCCTGATTCATGGGACTGCTTGCAATCCCAGCAGTAATCGCTGTTCTTTGGCATTCATGGATTTCCAGACCTGCCAGCCAATCAGATCATGTCTCTAAGACATGAGTTTTAAATGGCTGAGGGGGAGAAAACCTCAACAGCTCTGCAAATGCTGGGGTGGGAAGCCTATCACGTGTTAAATTGTGCCAATGATTTAGCAAGTGTAGTGTGCTTTGGGGGACCAGGTAATTTTGGATGAACTTTTCTAAAAGCTGTCCATCATTACGAGGCAATCCAATTGAAACGTAAGTGAGAGGGCTTAACAGAGTAGATATTTCCCTGACTCCACCATTTAGAATTAGAGGGGCATAGATTCACAATAAGGCAATGATCATTTTGGACCGTGATGAGGGTTGCAAAGTTTTGGAATGCTGAATTCCTGAGAACTCAGGATGCTCAGTCATATGTTCAGGTATATTCAAGGCAAGACAACAGATCTTTGTATAATGAGATAGTCACAGGAAATTGAATAAGGTTTGAAGTGTGGAGTTGAGCGCTGCACTTTGAATGGCAATGCAGATTCCAAAGGCATAATGCCTATTCCTATCTCAATTCTTATTATTAATGTTTTTAATGATCTTATCAGTATGTCATTCAATGAAATGACAGGTTTGACACGTTATTCATTTGAGCAGTATTTAATTAATAAAGCTGCTAAATGAAAATCAACAGCCATTGAATCAAATAGAAAACCTTTTGAAATTTCACTAAGTAATTTATTGATGACTTTCATTTTTATAGAGCAGTATTTTTGAAGCATTATTTATTTAAATTTCATTTTCATAGGTTCTGTTTGAAGATGCAATGGCTCATATCTGTCGGATAAACCGGATCTTAGAATCACCCAGAGGAAATGCATTACTTGTAGGAGTTGGTGGCAGTGGAAAGCAAAGCTTATCACGGTTATCGGCATATATAAGCACCTTAAACGTTTTCCAGATTTCACTTAAGAAAGGGTACTCTGTTGCCGATCTCAAGGTACAAAGTTTGTCATTATATAAAAATATATTCTTGTATTGATTTTACACCTCACCTTTTGGTTGCAAATGTGTTTTATGATAATCAATAAACAATAACACCTAAAATATCCCAATATTAAATATTGCAAATTGGGCAATCTGGACAGGGAAATCATGAAACAAGATCCAGTTGTACTGGGAGAAACAATTTTAACAGTTAAGGACAAGTGAGTTGGGGATCAAGATAGTGGTTAAATTTATTGTTGTGAAAATGCAGATTGGAGCCAATCAAACTTGACTTCCACATTACTTGGATACATTTGTAGCACTTTGCAGAACTGGACTTTCGATTATATTTAATTGAGACTATTTCAATAAGAATTTCATTTAAGTTGAATAATACATGTACAGGTTTATTGGGCTTCTTGTAATTTGTCTCAAAGAAAACAAGAAGGTTGTGAGGCAATTCAAAGGTATAAATATGGGAATCAGTATTTTGAAGTTTCTTTCTATCTTTCACTGGCAAAGTAATGCAACTACATGTTATGAGAGTCTAATTTCTGCACTTTGCCAATATTGAATTCAGAATATCAGGATGGAATTTGGATGAAGAATGAAATGACCATCAGTAACAGCAATGGCTTGAGGATAAATACTACAGGTTTCATTAGGGAGGGAGGCAACAGAGGGGTTAAATCACAAAAAACACAACTTATGTAATAGGGTAGCCTGCTGCATCTTAGAGTTCTCAAAGAGGTGGTTGCAATGATAATGGATGCATTGATATGATTTTTTAAAACTTCCCTAGATTCTAGAATGGTTACAGCAGCTTAGAAGTTAGCAAATATAACATGGCTATACATGAAAGGATTGAAAGAGAAAATGGAGACTGCAAGCCAACTAGCCTAACTTGAGTCACCAGAAGTCTGCAGAATGAACCTTAAAAATTACAGAATGATAGGAGTCAATATTTACAAAAGGGAAATCATGCTTGAGGAGCAGCAGAGCTCAATCTACAGAGTTGGAGGAAGAGGTAGCAGTGGAGCTAAAGTTTCTGCCAGTTGCATTGAATCAGTCAAACTGCTGAATAACAGAGAAGGGGTTGCTGAGTGAATGGCTGAATGGTTTGACTTCTAGGAGGGGTTTGGGAAGAGAAATAGTGTACATTCTGTCACCAGGGAATATGAAGACCTTGGTTTTTTTTAGAGCAACACAGCACGGGAAACAGGCCCTTCGGCCCAACGAGCCCGCGCCACCGTCATAACTATATTAGAACAATTCCATTATCCTATTCTAATTTTAGGTTATTCCTAATATGGAAGAGTCTCAATGTAGGGACAATTTGTTTCCCAATCAGCCTAAGAGTGAATTTTTGGGATGTGGGAGGAAACCGGAGCGCCCGGGGAAAACCCACGCAACCACGGGGAGAACGCGCAACTCCCGCAGACTTTGGTTGCACCAAGCTTTCAAGTCCTTAACCAACTCACTGCAACAGCAACCAAATGCCCCTTACAGGCATCCTGATCAACGGAAGCAAAACTAAAAATCAAAGTGATCGCAACAATCCCTCTCAGGGCCAAATATTCCAGAGACTGGACTCTGGAACATGGATCTATTAAGTGAACATTGAAGGGTCTCTTGCTGGCCAAATGTAGTCTTTCTGGAAAAGCTGCTGAGAACAAATAACTTTGATGTCTTCATGTTACTGAAAATGCATATTATTAATATATTATTATTAATTATAAGATTTATGGTTATCATATGCCATGCAAAATGTGGCCTGTGAAAGTAGAAATCATTAACTGTTTTGCAATCCCAGGCGTGAAGCAGCAAGATTGATGAACTGACAGTTACTAATATCTCTAAACTGCACACACATGACCCCCCTTCCCCCACACCCCCACAAACCCCCTTCCCCTAGCTAAATGACAAATGATCCAGCTCTCCTTCTAGATAGGATACGGGCTAATCATTCAGGACCAAGCTAAGGCAAAATCTTTTCTCTCAGAAAATTAAGAGATATGAATCTTTGAATCATCAGCCACAAAAGATTGTAGATATTCCATCATTGAATATTTTTATGGCAGTGATAGACAGATTTTTGATTAATCAGTTAATCAAATGATTCAGGAGACCTTATCTGTGATTGATACAATGGGACTTGCAAGACCATGTGAAACGTCAAGGTCAAAAAATGATTTGGACTATGGTAATTTAAGATATTGCAGATGCTGGAAATCTGAAATACAAATAGAAAGTGCTGCAAAACTTCGGCAGGTTTAAAAGCATTATAGATAAAGAAACAGAGCAAACATTTTGAGTCCTTATCTATCATCCTTTGTGACTCTGAAAAGCTGAAGAGTCATAAGGATTCAAAAAAGCATTCTAATATTATTGTGGAAAATAAAAGCATATTGTTTAAGGGTAACATATTGGCATGGATAAAAGATTGGCTAGCTTACAGACAATAGAGAAGGCATAAATGGGTCATTTTCCATTTGGTGGGATATAACAAGTGGTATGCCATAGGGATTAGTCCTGGAGCTTCAACATTTTAGAATTGATATAAATGATTCAGATGAAAAGACTGAAGATATGGTTACTAAATTTGTTGATGGCACAAAGATAGGAAGAATAAACTTGTGAAAAGCTCATAAGGAGACTATTAAGGAACAACAAAGGTTCACCAGACTTGTTCTGGGATAGCAGGACATTCTTAGAAAGAGAAATTGGAAAAACTGGCCCTGTATTCTCTAGAGTTTCAAAGCATGAAAGGTGATTATATTCAAACTTATAAAATACTTAAAAGAAAGAGACCAGATAGCTACAAATAAGATGTTTCCCTTCTTTGGGAATCGAGAACCAGGGGTACAATTTAAAAATAATGGGGATGCCACTTTGGATTGAAATTAGAAGAAATTTCTTACACAAAAGGTTGTGAATCTCTGGAATTCTCTATCTCAGAGGACTGTGGAAGCTCAATTACTATGTATGTTAAAAGAGAGATTGATAGACTTCTAATTAACAATAACACGAAGAGTTATAGTGGATGTAAAAGGCATTGAAGTATCCAATCAATCATGATCATATTAAATGATGGAGCAGGTAATGTAGTCTGATGTCTTCTGTTCCTATCTTCCTGTGTTCCCTAGTTTTGCTGCATTTCAGGTTGGGAGTGGGAATCTAAGTACTTCAGGCCATTGCTCTCTAGACTCTGATATGAATATTGATTAGATGGATAAAGTACTGAAGGGCTTCTTCTGTCCTTGGAATCATATACTACATTGAGAGTTAGTAACTAAAGCATCATAAAGGGAAGAAAATAAAGAGGAATTTGAATATTTCAAGTGTAACTGTGATAAAAGGTGCATTGAAGACTAAAGAATGGAATTATTCTAACACTATTGCTAGAGCAGCGAAAATTCACAACAATTGGATATCCTTTAAAGATATGTTGACATGACTTCATTGCTCTAGAATGTGTATTGCATACATTTCCATGACTTGTGCACAGGAAGTGATGTGGTGGTGGTGACATGGGAATTCTCACCAGCTTGGCTACATGACATAGCATGTAAGATTTGCTGAAGATCCTTATAATAAACTGGTTAGGTTCTTTTCATCATTCTGACACAACCCTGAGATGGCACAAGAAGTTATGCACATCAAATCTTTTCATCTTTGATGAAAACATTACTGATAATAGGAAAAAGCTGAAGAGGAACTTTTTCCTCTTGCAACCCACAACTTTTCTGGCAGGTTGTGGTGGGAGATATGCATCACCGGCCTTGTACTGGGATTTGTGCAAGCGCAGAGAATGCATGTGCATCCCCCAGAACCGGTGAGCAATTGTCCATCAGACCACTCTGGAAACTGGTGGAGTCTGAATTTGAACCTCTTCAAATGTATTTTAAATATATTTTAAGCTTAATGATTGAGAACTTTTGGGTCCCGACTGAATCTTCCATCCTGCCATAGGTACTTCATTCCGGTGGGATTTACACTATCTCCCCATGTTCGGCGAACTAGCAAGAGAACCCACCAGAATAAAGGGGAGGCAATCCGGGGTCCCCAGAGGATCAGGCAGAGGTGGGGTGTTGTTATGGATCACCTTGATGCCAGGATGCCCAAGGGTAACTTTGACACTGCCCACTGGGCATCGGACTGTGCCAAGTGCGCAGGGCCCATTGTGGATGGGACTCAGGGGTGATTGGTGGGGGTGGAGAGGTCCTACTGCCACTCTGCAGACAGGATTGGTCTGTGATGAAGGAAGGGCAGCGATTGGGGCAGGCAGGGAATGGTCTGCTAGAGACATGTCTGCCTCCTGGGAGAGGTGCAATCCTGGTGGAGGGGGAGGGGGATGATCAGCAGGGGGAGGATCTGCCAGGGTGAGGAGGTTGGGGGATCACCACTGCTGGATGCGGGGAGTTGGACATCAAGGCACTCCAGGACAAGGAGGTAAGGGGTCAGAGCTGGCCTGCGAATTGGTGTAGGGGCCGCCATTGAGCCGTGGCACAGTAGGGCTAGGGGACAGCACTGTGGGGGTGCTGGACTGGCTAGCAATTGAGCTGGCCAGCAAATGGGGAGTCTGACAGATCAGGACTACTGCACATGCACAGAGCTGTCAGACGCTGATGTGAATAGGCCCCGCCCCCTCAGGTTTTTAGTGATATTCACGACTGGGACCTGTGCAGTGCACAGAGTGTGGAGAGTCAGGTAAGAAGCTGAACTGACAAAACGTCTGGAACCGTTTTCTTGCCAATTTAACGCTTTTGGGAGAATCGCAGCTAATGTGTGCCAGTCTGACAATGAATTGAAGAAAGTCCAAGCCTACATGTTACTGGACCCTTAGGACCAAAGGCTGTGCAAAAATTGGAATCCTTTGTATTCCAAGAAAAGGGAGACCCAAAGGACCCTGAAGTACTACTAAATATGTCTGCCTATAAAAAATGCCATCATAGATAGATTTTCAGCAGTGCTAATCGAAACCTGATGAATTTATGCAATCACATGCCTCAACAAAATTCTAACAAAAAAGTGCTTACTTAGTACTCTCAATGATGACCTCCATGAGCGGGATTTTATAGCCTCTCTCGGACGATACCAGAAATTCCTGCCTGAGGTCAGTAGAGATTTCCATTGTCAGTCCCTTGCCCACGCCAATTGTGTGGCAGGCAAAGTGGTAGAGTTATGGCATGTAAAAGATCATACAGTATGTGGAACACACACAGATACTGTGCGTTAGCTGTTGCTCCATGAAAGGAATCTAATATTGAAATCCACCATTTAATATTTGTACGTTGAATGAATAGTGGAACACTAAGGAATTAAGAAGAGAAACTGAAATAATCTCAATATATAATATGCACTATCTGTCTATACTGGCCAGTACCCACAGAAAAGAAGCATGTGTTTTGCATTCAACAAGTGTTGCAATATTTGTGGCAAATGGAATCATTTTGTCAAGTTTGTCAAAGCCAAATCAACTTGCCATCACCACAAGATATTTTGGAGCCAGTTACTTTTCTAAGGCTTAGCACATAAACAAAGTAAATGACTTGGAGGTAACTCAAACCCTGAACTCCTGATAGCATATTGCAACCTTTCACTGAGAAGCGCAAAATATTTACAACACTAACCATTGCTCACAACAATGGCATATGGAAGGTCAAAATGCAAGGTCTTGTCAGAACTGCCTCTGAGGAAAGTTGACCTGGTGCACTAGATTTCTGCAACAAGTTAATCCTTGTTGCATATGATGAACAAAGCATATGAATGGAAGCATATGAATGGAAGGATGCAGAATGGAACTGCATCCAAGGCAAGTTCCAATTCCACATATAGCATTGCACCAGAACTAATCCACCTTGGACCAGATGTAGATACCCTACAGAACCCAAACCCCAGATATGCTAGAATACAAACTCCTGTTTGACTGTGATATTATTTGGAAACTACTTGTTATTTATCACATGAAACTAGATGACCACTCACTGCCTATGTTCCAGGAAGGGTATCATTTGCTATGAAACAGAAGGGAGTAGAAAATTGGCCTCCATTGATGAGGCTAGTGAATGTGTTTCACAATAGTAGCTGCAGAAAAGAAAAATGTCTTAGTCAGAATTTGTATTGACTCAGTTCATCTTAACAGACCCCAACATCCAGTGAAGACATTGTTGAACTGGTCATACCCAACATGCCAATGTCAACGTCTTCAGATCTTGGATGCAAAATGTGGATTTTTGAAAATCCCATTTGATGGAGTATCTTTCAATCTCACAACGTTCATAGTTCCTGCTACAGGTTCCTGTACATGCCCTATGATCTCTACTAGTGGTGAGATCTTTCAAGGGCTATGGAAGAGCTCTTTGCAGTGCAACCTTATGAAATCATCATCCTTATTGGAGTCCCATAATGCAAGAACATATACATCTAGTCCTTGACAAAATCAGGACCATTGAGTTGAAACTCAACCCTACCAAATGCGGATATAGAGTCAGAGTGGCCACATTATCACACTGTCAATAGTGTGAAGCCAGACTCAGACAAGACAAAGCCTATACAGCAGATGCCATTTCTGAAGCCAAATATACCCTGCAGCATTTTCTGGGCATGACAACTTATCCTTCAAAATTCATTCCCTGTTACAGTGAGGTGACTGAACCCCTTCATGAATTACTTCACCAGAATGCAGATGATGTTGAAAGGAGCGCCACAACACAACATTCAACAAACTCAAAAGATTTGATTTCAGCCCCTGTAGTGTTACAATACTATGATGTCTGAGCAATTGTACTCTCATTAGCAGATGTGAGTCAGCATGGTCTTGAAACAGTGTGCATTCTAAATGGCAAATGAGTGGCTTTTTCATCTGACACTGAAGCATGCTCAGATTGAGAAGGAACTCCTTGCCCTTGTCTTCACTTATACGAAATTTCATGATTTAATTTATGGCCACCCTGCCAGTGTTGAAATTGATCACCAGTTGCTCATCACCATCCTTAAAAAACCCCTGCACACTGTATTACCATGGCTGCAATGGGTGATGCTCAAGCTCCAATGGCACCATCCCAGTGTAATCTATAAGTATGGTAAGAAGCTTACCTTGCAGTTGCCTCCTCAAGGGTTTACCTACCCATCACTGAGCATGCTGATATTATGATAATTCAAATTCATACAGAATTGACAAGTTCAAAGCTGTCCTGCAATGTTTCACACATGTAGGCAGCTGCATGACATTATAATGAACGGATGATCTGCAACATCAAGAGTTCCACGTGGACTCTGCATTTTCTGTGCCATGAGAAAAGAGTTGTCATTGAAGATGGACTGATACTGCATGGTCAGATGTTCATATTCCCTTACTCTCTGCGGAAATACTACATGCCAGCAGCTCCATCAAGACACCTAATGGTTGAAACAACAAAGCATAAGGCAAAGGAAACCATATGTCGGCTCTCAATGTACGGGCATAGAGAGGGAGGTGTCCAGGTGAGTGCCACACAATGTGCTCAGGCCTCAGTAAACCAAAGAACCACTGCACTGAATGATCATTATGCCTGTAGACTCTGGACTCAGGCCAGACAGAATAACAGGTGCATGAACATTTTGGCTTTGCACAGTTTTGTGGCTTTAGCTTGTACTCTGTGCAATCAATTTATCCAATTTTTTGTTAGTGCCATTTCAGTATTATTCTTTGCATGTAAGTGTGGATTGCCCCAACTAAAATGAGGAAGAAGTACAAATTTTCATAGAAGTCTGAAAACTGAAAACCAGAGTGTTTTACTTTGGTTTTTTTCAGTGAGCTACCCTGTGAAATTTTCCCCACACTCTGTTAAATTTGGCAACCGGGAGTTTCATGATGGTAGAGAGGGACAGAGGGGAGGGAGCCTAAGCTCACCAAGGAAGCTGGCTGCAGACTATTATGTATGCGCCCTAATCTATATATTAAGATCCGTCAATGCCTCCACAGATTTCAACCCAATCACAGATTTCACCCCCATGGATCTTCCCCATTGTCAACCCCTGCCCATCACCATTTCCCTGTCAGACTACACCATCCCTGCGGACCCCTAACCATCAACCCCACACCCAGTGCAGATTTTCTTCCTTCCATCGCTTCCTAATGACCTACCCTCTTCCATTTGCCTCCACCCCTGAATGGTTCCACCTTCTTCAGATCCCCAATGCCTCTGCCTAATGAGTTTGGAAAGCTAAGTGAGCCTTGATAATTATGTCCAGGGTTCACTAATCAGATTTAAATAAGTGTATAAATATTTAAAATGCAAAAATGAAAGAGTCATTTGATGGTGACTTGGTGGTGGTGCAGGTATTTTCAGCAGTGTGGCTACAGACAGGGTGTGAAAGAGCTGCTGAAGTTCCTTACAACAGACTGTTGAAGCCATAGATCTTGTCACCATTCCTACAGAATCCCACAATATATTGGCTATGACATTTCCTGCCAGTGCAGGAGCAGTTTTTAAAAATTAATTTGCAGAATGTGGTATCACCGGCCAGGCCAGCATTTATCGCTCTAGCTAATTGCATTTGATAAAGTGGTAAGTTGCCTTTTTGAACCACTGAAGTCATGTGATGTAGGTTTACCCACGGCGTACATGAAAGGGGGCCAATGTATACAAGATGTCTTTTTGATGATATTACTACAAAATAAAATTTAATTCTGTCATTGTTTATCGAGTGATAATACTGTTTCACATATTTATAGTTTCATCTACCCTCAAATGAATTGAATAATCCCCAGAATATCTATACATCCTTCCAACCTTAAGTCTTATCATTATATCAAGGAATCAAAACAAACAAATAATTTGTTAAATGAATTGCAAAATTGATTTAGATTAACAATGTTGTTTATATTAGATCGATCTTGCTGCTCAGTATATCAATGCTGGAGTCAAAAACCACGGAACAGTATTTCTGATGACGGATTCCCAAGTGGCAGAGGAGATATTTCTCGTGCTTATTAATGACCTTTTGGCGTCTGGTGAGATTCCAGGACTTTTTCAGGATGATGAGCTTGAAAATATTATTGGTGCCATGAGAAATGAAGTTAAATTACTGGGTTTGCAGGATACCAAAGAAAACTGCTGGAAGTTTTTCATAGAAAGAGTGAGGAGGCAACTAAAGGTATAGTAAATGTAATATTTGTGATTTTACTTTGTCATTTTATAGTCAACCACTCATGTTGTTAAATGCAGCAAACAAAGTCAAGTACCATTTTCAAATGGAAGAGATTGGAGGATAATGGTTACACCCGAATATGCAGAAATAATTCAGCCCACGTTTTAAAAATCATAAACATGTTAGAACTGAGGTGAGGAGGAATTTCTTTACTGAGAGGCTGGTGAATGTATGGAATTCCCTAGCACAGAATGTAGTTGAAGCCAAAATGCTGTCTGATTTCAAGAAGAAATTAGATATAGCTCTTGGCGCTAAATGCTGCCTCACAATGTCAGAGACCCAGACATTGAGTGACTGTCCTTAAGTGACTGTCTGGCTTTGAGTGATTGTTCGTGTGGAGTTTGCATGTTCTTCCTGTGTCTGTGTGGCTTTCCACCAGGCGTTCCAGTTTTCTCCCACAATCCAAAAATATGCAAGTTAGGTGGATTAGCCATGCTAAATTGCCCTTTAGTGTCCAAAGATGGATGGATTAGATAGATTAGACATGGTAAATATGTGGAATTATGGGGATAACTACACATATAAGGTAAAATCTCTTTCAGAAGGTCACTGGAGGTCAAAAGGTCAAATAGCCTCCTTCTATTCTGTAAGGATTTTGTTGCCTGGCACTTATGTGGTACAACTGTAACCTGTCAGTCCAAGCTTGGACATTGTCTTGGTTTTGTTGCACTTGTATATAAACTACTTCAGTATTATGGGTGATGCTAAATGTTGTGGGATCATCCCTACTTCTGACCTCCTAATGGAAAGAAAAACCTTGATGAAGCAGCCAAAGATGGCAAGCTGGTGCAGGCATGATGTGCCAGAAGCCCTCCTTCTTTGCCATAACAAATTTTGTGATTCTGGAGCTCACATCATCAATACGATTGTCGGAATATTGTCAGGGCCATGGCCTTTGTAGTATCCAGTGTCTTCAGATATTTCTTGACATTGCATGCAGTGATTTAATTAGCTGAAGATTGACATCTGTGATGTTGGTGACCTCTGGAGGATTCATAGATAGATCATATACTCAGCGCTTCTGGCTAACGATTGCTGCAAGTGCTTTAGCCTTATCTTTTGCACTGATATGTTGGGCACCCCTATCATTGACAATGGGGATATTTATGCAACCTGAGTTGTCTAATTCTCCACTGCCATTCATGCTGGATGTGGTAGTATTGCAAAGTTTAGATCTGTTCGAATGGTTGTGGAATCAATTAGTCCCATCTCTCAATTGCTGCTTATGCTATTTGGCATGCAAGTAGTCCTGTGTTTTAACTTCACCAGGTTGATACCTTATTTTTAGGCATGGCAGTTGCTGCTACAGGCTTGCCCATCTGCATTCTTCATTGAGCTTAGCTTGATGATATTGGTAGAGTGGGGGATATGCTAGGTCATGTGGTCACTGATTGTGTTTGACTACATGGTGCAATTTCAACATACTCTGACACTATAGCTTTGTTGCAGTCTGACCAATTCATTAAAGGTTGTCTCATGCCATGTAGCACAATCTAAGGCTTTTTGCCTTATTACACATGCAGTTAGTTTTACACACATCAGTATAGGAAGGATGTAGAGGCTATTGAGAGGGTTCAGAGGAGATTTACAAGGATGCTGCCTGGATTGGGAGGCAGGCCTCATGAAGATAGGTTGAGGGAGCTGGGACTCTTCTCACTGGAGAGACGTAGGTTGAGAGGCGACCTGACAGAGGTTTATAAAATGTTGAGAGGAATAGATAGGGTGGACTCTCAGAGACTATTTCCCCGAGCGGAAATGGGCAATACGAGAGGACTAGGATTTAAGGTGCAGGGAAGCAAATACAAAGGAGATGTCAGGGGTAGGTTTTTCACTCAGAGGGTGGTGAGTGAATGGAACCGACTGCCGTCGGAGGTTGTTGAGGCAAACTCACTGTGGTCTTTTAAGAGAGTTCTGGATGAGTATATGGAAAAGAATAGGATAGGGGATTATAGATAGGTCTGTGGATTGGTAGATGTGATCGGCGCAACTCGTGGGCCGAAGGGCCTGTTTGTGCTGTATTGTTCTATGTTCTATGTTCACACTATTTGACCACTGCAGAATCCTATGTCATGTTTTTACAATGATATAAAGGCACTAATCACTCATGTGGATTTGTATGTCAACACACTGTAGGTTCATTTATTCAAATTATGAATAAATACCAATGTATAAAAATGGAAAGTTTGAAGTCAACAGCAGCAGAGATGTGTATACTTTGTATAGATCAAAGTAAAATTGAGATGATGTCACATGATTGTTCTTCTTTAGTGATGGCCTGCTGCTGTCCCTTAAAAGCATATTACAGATGGTTCACTACCATCTTCTCAAGAACAACATCCAAAGTGAAAAACAGTACATCAGTATCGGCATTAGCTCTGTCCTGCAGGAGTAGAAAGAGGAGAAGCACGATGAACAATTATCATCGTAGCCACACCAAGATGGAAATACAAGTACCTTTGAAAGCAAGTTTGTGCTGAAAGCTGCTGTTTTGCAAACCTCAAAGATTCTACACTGAACCCTGTTAAATAAAGATAAATTGTATGTGCTAACTATTTGTTGGATTTGGCTTATAAAAATAAATTTTATGGAGTGGTGTTTTCACCAAAGAACATTCTTGAAGTTACTGAAACTAGATGCGGAATTGGATTAATTTAAATATACTTCGTATATGTAGCCATTTCTGTAGTTAATTGATTTTTGTGCTATCCTTCTTGCTGTGTTATTTTACAGTTCTTTAGTTTGAATGATTACAGTGAGACTGGATCTTTTGTCACTGGTTTGCATATCTTTCCTCAAAATATATAAAATTTGCAAAATAAACAATTAAGAACCAATGTTCCATATTACCCTCTAAATTTTGAGATACAAGTCACTTTGCCTACAAAACCTTGAACAAAAATGGTAATAAATCAGCCTGCCTAAGTAACTGGCTAAATGATAAATGGAAATATGAATTGAGTTCTTCATAGAGTGTAATGACCAATTTGCCTATATCCATGTAAAGCTACCAGTTCTCATGTTTAATTTCTACTTTGGAGATAATTAATCAAATATTTTTGGAATTCTTATTATAAATCATTTTCTTCAATTCAGTGTAAATAATTATGAATCCATTAGGTGAGAGAGCAATAATAATAAATCAAATTTTATAATTATAAATGCATTAATTAAATATGCAACTAAAACCAATTTTTTTAATTTATTTTTAATTACAAGTTAATTCTAAGATTTTAATTCTTTATAACTAACAAATTATAATACTGATTTTCTTTTTTAAAGTGTCTTTTTTTTATTTTGGAGGTTGTTTTGTGTTTTTCACCTGTGGGTTCAATTCTGCGAGTACGTGCTCGAAAGTTTCCTGCTTTGGTAAACTGCACATCTATAAACTGGTTCCATGAGTGGCCAGAACAAGCTTTGATATCTGTGAGTAAGCGTTTCCTTGAGGAAACTGAGGGCATTGAGGTAAGAACATTTAATGGTTTTTATTTTTATGTAATTCTACCTACTACTATTTGGATTGGTGTACGGCATTGGTATTCTATTTGATGTTGAATTGCACTTCAAGTCCATTATTGTCCCCATGACCAAAGCCCCTGCTTCCATCACCATAATATTATCCATCTCTCCCCCTTGTCTCCCTTTCTGAGATGACATACAGAGTGATTACAGGGGAGTGCATCATGAATAGAATGCAAATAATGGAATTTAGTATAAATGAGACTATTTGGTAAATAATAGTGATTTTTATCTAATTACATTTTTTACCTTTTCAGCTAGTTTAATTTTTTGAATTTAACTTTGAATTAAAAAAAAACTGCAAGCTAATCACCATTTAACAGAAACTGCAGTGGCAGTTAATTGTTAATCAGCTGCAAGTGATTGCCTGTCCGGGTGCTAATTATTTAATTTGATTTATTATTGTCACACGTATTAACATATGGTGAAAAGTATTATTTCTTGCGTGCTATATAGACAAAGCATACCATTTATAGAGAAGGAAACAAGACAGTGCTCTATATAGTCTTGCAGTCATAGCTAGGGTGTAGATAAAGACTAACTTAATGCAAAGTGAGTTCATTCAAAGTCTGATGGCAGCAGAGAAGTGGTTGTTCTTGAGTTGGTTAGTGTGTGACCTCAGACTTCTATATCTTTTTCACAACAAAAGAAAGTATTTCTGGACTGCATAGGATCCTTAGTTTTGCTGGCTGTTTTGCTGAGGCAGCGGGAAGTGTAGACAGAGTCAATGGATGGGTGGCTGGTTTGCATGATAGATTGGGCTACATTCATGACCTTTTGTAGTTTCTTGTGGTCTTAGACAGAGCAGGAGTCATATCAAGCTGTGATATAACCAGAAAAAATGCTTTCTATGGTGCATCTGTAAAAATTGGTGAGAGTTGTAGCTGACATGCCAAATTGCCTTTGTCTTCTGAGAATTCTGAGGACAGTATTCTCCGAGCTCACTAATGTGTCCAAACCCTGCTGGGAGAGGTTCCCACCAGCAAGGATTAAAACTGGTCCTGCGCAGGGAGGGTAAAGGGAGGTGGGTTTGGTCAGGAAGCTAGCAGTCAGGAGGAGGAAGTGCAAGAGAAGGAACCAGGAAGGAGACGATCTCCCCATTGACAGATTGGTGTATGCACCGTTCAGCACACTGATATTGACCACTCGGTGGGGTTCAAGTGGGAGAATCATCCCTGTAATTTTTTTATTTCCTTATTGGAACTTACTTTCCTACCTATTTTAGTGCAATCTGCAAATTTGGCACCCTTGCATCTAAGACACTGTAAATAATTGAGACCTGAGAACAGAACTACAAGTTACAGCTTGTCAACCAAAAAAAGACCTATTTACTCCTACTCTCTGCTTTCTGTTGGTTACTCAGAAATTGCTGGGGCCTTGAGAGAAATATTTGTATCCTCACTAGTTACAAGGGAGGCCTCAGAGGATTGGAGAATAGTCAATGTTGTTCCTTTGTGTTTAAGAAGGTAGCAAAGATAATCCAGGTAATTAAAAGCCAGTGAGACTTATGCCATGGTAGGAAAATTATTGGAGAGGATTCTTTGTGACAGAATTTACTCCCATTTGGAAATAAGTGGATGTGTTAGCGAGAGACAACATGGTTTTGTGAAGAGAAGTTATCTCACTAACTCGATCAAGTTTTTTGAGGAAATGACAAAGATGATTGATGAAGGCAGGGCCGTGGCTATTGTCTATATGGACTTCAATAAGGCCTTTGACAAGGTTCCTCATGGTAGACTGGTGTAGAAGGTGAAGTTGCACTGGATCAGAGGTGAGCTGGCAACATGGATACAGAACTGGCTCGGTTGTAGAACCAGTAAGAAGTCTCATAACACCAGGTTTTATTCCAACCAGTTTATTTGATAGTAATCCCACAAGCTTTCGGAAATGGTGTGTGGAAGGTTCTGCACAGAGAAACGCATATAAAGACACACAGTTTACAGAATACTGATTAGAATGCATGTCTTTGCAGCTAACCTGCTATTCAAATCTTAAAAATGCAGACAATGTGAGTGGAGATAGCAGTAGCATGGGTTAAAGAGATTTGTATTGTCTCTAGACAGGACAATAAGTGAGACTTTATAAGACCAGGCAAGTCATGGGCATTACTGATAGTACGACGTGAACCTCAGATCCCAGTTGAGGTCATCCTCATGTAGCTGGAACGTGGCTATCAGTCTCTGCTCAGTGACTCTGCGCTGTGGTCTGTCGTGAAGGCCGCCTTGCAGAACGCTTACCCGAAGATCAGAGACCAAATGCCTGTGACTGCTAAAGTGTTCGCCAACAGAGAGGGAACAGTCTTGCCTGGTGATTGTTGAGCGATGTTCATTCATCTGTTGTCGTAGCGTCTGCATGGTCTCCCCAATGTACCATGCTTCAGGATATATTTTCCTGCAGCGAATTAAGTTGACAACGTTGGTTGAGTTACAAGAGTATGTGCCATGTACCTGGTGGATGTGTTCTCATGTGAGATGATCTGGCATGTCTTGGAGAGGTTGCTGTGGCAGGGTTGTGTGGTGTTGTGGTCACCATTCTCCTGAAGGTGGATAGTTTGCTGCAAACAATGGTCTGTTTGAAGCTGTGCGGTTGTTTGAAATCAAGAAGTTGGGGTGTGGGGATGGTCCTGGTGAGATGTTCGTTTCATCAATGATGTGTTGAAGACTCTGGAGAAGATGTCATAACTTCTCCGCTCCAGGAAAGTACTGGACAACAAAGGGTACTCTGTCCATCATGTCCCGTGTTTGTCTTCTGAGGAGATCAGTGCAGTTTTTCACTGCGCCGGAACTATCGATCAATGAGTTGAGCACCATACCCTTGTTCTTATGAGGGCATCTTTCAATGTCTGGAGATGTTTGTCGCAATCCTCCTCATCTGAACAGATCCTATGTATACGCAGAGCTTGTCCTTATCTGAGCAGATCCTGTGTATATGCAGGGGATGGCTTCCTTAACGTGTTTAGGATGGAAGCTGGAGATGTGACGCATCAAGAGGTTATCTGTGGGCTTGCGGTACAGTGAGGTGCTGAGGTGGAGGTGGAGATGTGTGTGTCCAAGAATGCCAGTGATTCTGGAAAATAGTCCACGGTAGGTCTGATGGTAGGATGAAACTTCTTGATGTCATCATTTGTTTGGGAGGCAGAGGGGGGGATCCCTGCCACTCTGCAGGTGACCCCTCCTCCCCACCAGAGGAATGAATCTCTTCTCCCTATTGTGACAGTGTGTCAATTTTCATCAACTAAATGAATGCATGCTTCAATGAGCCTTAGTTCTGACACTTATGAAGTGACATCTAGTGTATATTTCTCATGTCTTACATATATTAAAGCAATAGGAAATGAGGAGGATGGATTTGTTCCGCTGGTGGAGAGGAGAGGTTTCCTGCAGATTGGCAGCGAAACCCCCCTGTCTCCCTGCCCCCTACCCCCCTCCCCCAAATCAGTGAGCAATCGGGTCTCCCCCACACCATCAGACAATGATCAGCCCTCTTGCACCCCCCTCCAGAGGATGCTCTGATCTGCCACCTCCTCCCCCTCCCCCCCCAACCTGTAGATGCTCTGACCACTTCCCCTCCACCAGAGGAAGCTCTGACTTGCCTCCCCCCCATGTATGCTCTAACCCACCTCCTCCTCCCTCACTCCCCCCAGAGGATGCTCTGACACATCTCCCTCTCAGTGGATGATCTGTATCAGAGAGCAGTCTCTGAACCCGCTTTGGAGGCTTCCCTGCAAAATAGAAATCAGCTTTGAATTTTTATTTTGCAGGCCACTTACAGCGCAGATCCGGAGCAGACCAGAAGAAGGCAAAATGGGATTTGGTGGGAGAGTTGGGTGCTCGGTTCATTAAATTGATTTAAATGCATGCTAATATGTTTAAATCATCAGGCCAGCGGATTCGGTTGCTGAACGGATAAGCCACAATCTGTTTGGATTCAGGTGCAGATTCTATTAAAGGCCTAATGCCCGAATTTACTGAAATTCCGTGCCCGAAAACGGGTATGAATTTTTGGTAAGATCGGGCCCTTTGTGTTCAATTCTGGTTACCACACTACCAGAAAGATGAAGAGGCTTTGGAAAGAGTACAGAAAAGATGTACCAGGATGTTGCCTGGTTTGGAGGACATTAGTTAGTATGGAAGTTGGAGAAATTAGCTTGTTTTCACTGGAATAACGGAGGTTGAGGGGCAGCCTGATAGAAACCTACAAGATTATGAGGGGCATGGACAAAGTGGATAGTCAGAAGCTTTTTCCAAGGGTGGAAGAATCATTTACTAGGGGGCATAGGTTTAAGGTGCAGGGGGCAAGGTTTAAAGGAGATATACAAGTTTTTTACACAGAAGGCGGTGGATGCCTGGGATTCGCTGCTGGCAGAGATAGGGGAAATAGATACAATAGTGACTTCTTGGGGCATCTTGACAAGTACATGACTAGGATGAAAGTGGAGCAAAATAGTCCCTGGAAGAGTAGGAGATGTTAGTTCATTCAGGCAGTATGGTCAGTCCAGGATTGGAGGGCCAAAGGGCCTGTGTCTGTGCTGTAATTTTCTTTGTTCTTTTGTAAGCATATTTTGGTTCTTTGTGTTAACTGGTTTTAAAGAACAGATTTATGTCCCTGTGGAATACAGCTATATTGAAACAATAAAATGACGAACTGTTAAGAATTATACTTTGTCATATTTAAATATTTTAATTAGTAAAACATATGCTATTTCTTGGTGTTATATTCTGTGTTCTTAAATAAGGTATGTGTTGATAAAAGCTTCCGAGTGGGTCACTGGACTCATACCTGGAATGAAACATCTTATGCTTACCCGAATGTTAAAATCAAGTGTAAAAGTTAGGGGGGTCCAAATTAATTTCATAAAATATCTTTTGAGTTTCTGATTTGGTCCTTAACAGGATTTTCATTTGGAATTGAGAGAGAGGGAAAATCTGTTAGATATTATTCTGTGGCTGGCAACAAAAGAGTGGTAAACCTAAAAACAAGAAACAGATGAGAGGTACAGGGGCATGAGGAAATTTGAAGGGATGAAATGTATGAGATATATCCAAAAAAAGGGTTAAAAAGGAAAATAATGGCATAGTTTAAAATTGTTTAGCTTAATATTGGGTCCTGAAGGCTGTAACATGCTTAGTCTTTAGGTGAAATGTTGCTCTTCCAATTTGTGCTGGGCTTCATTGGAATATTGCAACAGGATGGACATCTGGGCATGAGGGTAACGTGCTGAGATAGATTGGCAAGAAACAGGAAGATTAGAATCATGCTTGCCCATTGAACAAAGCTGTTCAGCAAAGTGGTCATCCAGCCTATGTTTAGTCTTCCCAATGTACAGGAAGCTGCATTGGGAGCAGTAAATACAATGAACCAAACTGAAGGAGGTTCTGATGAATGGCTGCTTAACCTGAACAGTGTTTGGGACATTATATGATGAGAAGGGAGTAGATAAAGGGACAGGTGTTGCACCTTCTGTGATTGTGAGGGAAGAGGAAGTTGCATATGATGAAAGAATGGATCTAGATATTACAGAGGGCGGGCTGATTCTTGTGGGAAAGGGGAAATGAGGAGGAGCTGGGTTTTGCGGTATTATCTTATTGGAGTTGGTGGAAATAGTGGAGGACAGTCCTTTGAATGTGGACACTGATCAGGCAGAAAGTGGGGGCAAGAGGAACTCTGCCATTGTTCTGGTAGGGAGGGGAAGGGAAAAAGACAGGAAGTGGGTTAAACCTAGGTGAGTGCCCTGTCAATCACAATGGAATGGGTACCTCAGTTAAAGAAAAACACAGACATGTAAGAAGTTCCACATCTTTTCATCCACATCAGAATGAAGATGGAGAAACTGGGAGAATTGAAGGAATCCTTATAGGAAATATGATGTGAGGAACTGTAGTCAAAGTAGCTATGGAAGTCAGTGGGCTTGTAATGAATATTGGTAGCTGGTGTATTACCAGAAATGGAGACAGATATCAAGAAGGGAAGCAAGTTATCAGAGGTGGACCATGTGAAGATGAGAGTAAGGTAGATATTGGAAGAAAAGTGATTAAATTTTTCCAGGTCCAGATAAAAGCATAAAATGACACAAATACAATTATCACTATAATGAAAAAGAGAATTGCAGGAGAGGTTCTGAGTAGAACTAGAATAAGGTCTGTTCCATTTAACCAACAAGAAGACAGCCATAATTGGGAACCATGCAGATACTCATGCCACATCTTTTATTTGCAACAAGTGAAATAAGTTAAAGAAAAAATTATTGAATGATAGAACAACTTCAGCCAGGCAGAAGAGAGTAGTGGTGCACTGATATTGTTTGGACTCCTGCTCAAGGAAGAAGAGGAGAACTTCTTAGAGTTGGCAGTGTAGAGGGATTAGACATCTATAGTAAAAAGGAGGTGATTAAGGCCAAGAAATTGTAATTTTGATCTGCCATAGGGCATCAGGATTATGAATGTAGGTGGAAGAGACTGGACAATGAGGGAAAGGATGGAGGAAGAAAGGAATGCCACGAGGCAGGAATAGGCTGATACTTTGAGTCTGTTGGAGCAATCTTGTTTATGGATTTTGAGAAGAAGGTGGAGTGGGGCTGCAGAATTATAAAAACCCTACAGTACAGAAAGAGGCCATTCAGCCCATCGAGTGTGCATCAACCGCAATCCCATACAGGCCCTATTCCCATATCCCTGCATATTTTACCCACTAATTCCTCTAATCTACACACCTCAGAACACTAAGGAGCAATTTTAGCATGGTTAATCAACCTAATCCACACACCTTTGGACTGTAGGAGGAAACTGGAGCATTCAGAGAAAACCCATGCAGACATAAGGAGAATGTGCAAACTCCACACAGACAGTGACACAAGCCTGGAATTGAACCCAGGTCCCTGGAGCTGGGAAACAGTAGTGCTAACCACTGTGCTACTGTATCACCCATTTCTCATGTGTGGGACTGAGGTTAGAAACAGTGGAGAAAACATGTTCAGGGACAATGACTTAATGTTGAATGATGGCATTGTGGTCCAGGGAGAATCTGCGTTAATGTTCAGCCTCTGTGAGATAGAGTTCAGTTCACCAAACAACCACATTTGTCAGCTGGTTTGATCATAGGATCAGGATTGGACTTAAGAATGGACCGTAGCATGTTCAGAAGGAGACAGGTTAGAGAGAGTGAATGGGGCAGAGAATTTGAGAGGACTGATGTCAAGCTGGTAGTTTTCAATGAAAGGAGCAGGTAGGAAGTCTAAGATTGTGGTTACACAGATGGAGAATGTGAGAGAGCCATTTGAAATGGGGGATAACTCCAACCAAAGAAGTGAGCATAGAGACAGAGGTGATGGAAGAAAAGTTCAGCATGGTGCCAAGCCCAAAATTCATTCTGACAGTGTAAGGGATCAAAATTGAGTCCTTCACTAAAAACATAGCATTCAGCATGGAGAGGAGCAGGTTGGAGGGCGTGGTGAATTAAGAACAAGAGACATGATTAGAAAGAGTGAGGTCAGAGATGGGAAAGTGTGGAGGTTCAAGATGGGCGTTGTGTCAGTAAATTGTAGGAGCTTGCATACCTTAATATCTGAAAGTAAGCGTAAAAGCTTCTTGTTAAGGCATTGGATGAGACAAATTAAATGAAACCAGAGACAACGATTGTTTTGGGAGACAGTGTGTCAGTGCTGCTGGAGAGCTGATGAGTGTATACATATTGTGATGCATGGTGCTAAGTGTAATCTCAGAATGTGACAAGAGCAGCAATTTGCTGAATGTTGTATATCCTAGAGGCAGATAAAATCATTGGTGGATTCAAAATGTAGGGAATGAAACTTCAGTTGGAATCCACACAGCTGTCTCCATCTTTGACACAATCAGTGAGCAAGGAAGTATGGCTGTGGAGGCAAGTTTTGGTAAATAACTTGTCAAACACAAAGAGGGAAATGGAAAACAATGAAATTAAATATAGTAAAAGAAATAAACGGAGCTAGGGTGAAAAATTGGAGGTTGCATGTGCGATAAGGGCTCTTTTCTGTGGTGCTGAAGGAAACTGCCTGGTAACACCTGGCAGTTTCTTTGTGGCTCACAGAAGGACCTTCCAACAGTTAGAAATAAATCTACCGCATTAAGGCTGACACCCCATTTCACTTCCATTTCAATGTACACCAGCTTAATTTCTTGTAATGTTCATTATGTCTGACTGTTTTAACTTGTAAATAAATCCTGATCAAATTCTGCACTGGCAATTGAATTAGAACCAGATGATCTGTTCCTGAGCTATTTGCTATGTAAGACCAAATGTGTTGGTCTCATATTCACAACAAACACATTTCTTCCACATATATTCACATTATTTATATTTCCAACCTCTTTCAGGATAAGGCAAGAAAATTGTAAATAGTTTTATTGTCTAGAAATAGGAGAAATTTCGTTTCTTCAGTATAATGATTTAGAATTTCCACAGGCATGGTACATTTGAACTTCCACCATGACATCAGTAAAAGATCAAGATATTTACAATGTTTTAATGATTTCCTGATTAGGAAATTTCCTGATTTGGAGAACTATATATGGTGAAATATACAGTCCCAATAATATTGACTGACTATAAACATTAATAAGCATTAATCAGAGTCTTATTTACACCTCAGATAAAAACTGACCATGGACAAACCACAGGACCGTCCCTAATCTATTTGAGTTTTTATGTAATTGGAGAGAGCATGTAGAATACATGACTAATCATAAGCGGATTGGTTTCCTTCAACCTTGGCTAATAAAATTTTAGATCTAGCTTTTCATATGGGTGAGCACAAGCAAATTAAACGGATGAAGATAGGACTACTAGCATATTTCTTGCTCTGACTGAGTGACGTAACTATTTATTCTCTGCAATCAGCAATCTAAGATTAGCAAAGGAGGATTTTGTGGTAGACTGCCAAATATTTTGGCATTGAATGAGCCCCATCAACAATTTAATAGTTTTTTTTTTGCTCAAAAATCTTTTCATGGAGTTAGTTGGCTGACTTAAATTTCTAATTTGGCACTGGAAGTTCACTTGATAAGAATAGTTACCATTATGGAAGCATCTGCGGAATGTGTGGAAACCACATCTGTTGGAGATGAACCTCTTCAAGAATTTTAAGGCTTACTTTATTGCTTCTTAAAAATTAAACTGTATCTATTTCCTTGTAAGACAATTATAATCAATTAGATGGTGTTTTTCATTTCCCTTTAAGTTCATGTTTCAAAATTAATCTTTGAAAGGTAGTATTTAACTTGCATCTATTCCTTTATAACACTGTGCACTGAATACATTTTGTATACTGAATTTTGTTTCAGGCTGGCGTGAAGAACTCTATAAGCCAGTTCATGGCATTTGTACACAAAACTGTCCAAGAGATGTCTTCAATCTACCTAGCTACTGAAAGACGCTATAACTACACGACACCCAAAACATTTTTGGAACAAATAAAACTCTATCAAAACCTGCTCTCTAAGCAAAGGAAAGACTTGGTTGCAAAAATGGATAGACTTGAAAATGGTTTGGCTAAACTTGATAGTACTGCTGGCCAGGTTTGTGGAATTGTTTCATGTTTATTCATACATTCACTAAGTATAGTAGTATAGCAGAAACCCAAATTTTATCAGATTCACGGCTAATATACTACAAGTAGTCGAATTTCTATTAGTGATAATCTTTAGTACGAAGGGCTAACCTGCTCTACTATTTTAGATATTACGAGAACAATAGATATATAAAGAATATTGATCAAAGGTATCAGACAAATCTTTTTTCTCTTCAAGAGCATTAATATCTGAAAAGTTGGTTGAAACAAGATGTGAAAATGGAATGCTATCTCATCTCTGAATATTTTATGTAAAATATATTAGCAATTGTGTAATCCAAATCAAATCAGCACAGGGTTGCTAACATTAAGCGAACAAATTGGGAATGAAACTTAACAGGTTATTTGTAAAATAGAAGCACAATGTAAGTGAATTTCCTTTTCGAGGGTCCAATTAATAGATATTTGTTATTGGCTTGGGTAATCAATGATCTGGATTTTAAAGATCCGGAATGTAGTATTCTTAGTAATGAATGGATTTTAACTTCCATCCACAGTAAGGGATATCAAAGGTATACAAATTTCTTTGTGCGGATTCACTAGTTTTATAAAATAGACTGAGGCAGCATCAAAAAGGAATGCTCAAATTCTAGAAAAATCTCAAATGGCAAACTAAAGTAACATTTTTATTCAAAAAAGGCAGGAGAGAAGAAACAGGTATTGAGACCAGTTAGCTTAATATCTGTTTATTGGGAATTACAAAGAATGTAATAACAAAAAATTAGGAATACGTAATATAAACAACCAGAGTCAGCATTGCTTCAAAAAAGGGAAATCATGCCTGACCAATTTATTTGAATTCTTTGGGATGGCAACAAACTGGATAGATGAAGGGGGACTAATAATTGTGGTGTACTTGAATTTCCTATGAGCGTTGATAAAACTACTTAATAAGACAACAGCCCATGGTCTTGGGGGTAGGATATTAACATGGATAATGGATCAGCTAACTAATTGAAGAAAGTAAGTTGGGAGTAAGAGGAGTATTTTCAGGATGGCAACCTGTCAATGAGTAGAGTGCCACAGAAATCAGTGCTGGGGCCATAGTTATTTAAAATATATATTAATGATTTGGATGAGAGAGGTGGACACATTATTGCTAAGCTTGTGAATAACTCAGTAGGTGGGATGGCAAGTGGTGAGAATGACACCAAGAGTTTACAGAGAGGTAGAGACAGTTTAAGTGAGTGGACAAAAACCTGATAGATGGAATGTAACGTAAGGAAGTGTGAAGTTATGCACTTTGGTAGGAAGAATAAAAGAGCTGAATATGATTTAAATGGAGAAAGCTACAGCACAGTGGGATTTGCAAGTCCTTGTGTATAATTCACAAAAAGTTACCATGCTAATTCAACAGATAATAGGGAAGCCAAAAAAAGTGTTGGCCTTTGTTTTGAAGGAAATGGAGCATAAAAATAGGAAATTCTTGCTAAATTTTAAAAAGGCACTAGGTCAACCACACCTAAAATACTATGAACAGACTTGGTCCCCTTATTGAGGAAAGAGATACTGACATTGTAGGCACACCAGAGATGGTTCAATAATTTAATCGCAGTCATTGAGGGACTTTCTTAACTTGTAACTTTTTTTTCTATTATTTCTGTCTGTTCGTATGCATCCATGTGTGTCTCACTGACTATATGAGGGCCGAACGTTTGACGTTATGTTTTTATTATTATTTCTCACGTTTCGTGGTTAACAAATGTATTCTTTCTTTTTAACTCAAAAAACCCTTATTTAATTGTCATGTATTTCTCACTGTTTAAATAGTTAAATACATTTGAATTTAGAAAAGCCATATTCTGATGAAAAAGAAACTTAAACCTTTGTTGCACCCAGCTAAGGAGGCTGAATAGAGAGAAGCCAGTTCACTTCTCACCTGGTTAAAACAAAGTTCACATTCATAGTATTAAAGAGAAAGATTAGTAAATTATTTATATAGAGTAAGTGCCTCTCTCCTGCATTTCCAACATAAAATCATGGTCAAAGAAATGCATGTTGGAAAATTGACAGTTATTTTATGGAGAACCCTTATGTAGCAATTTTTTTTAGAATCATAGAAGGAGAGTATTCAGTCTGTGTGTCTGTGCCAGGCAAGAACAATTCACCGAGTGTCACTTTCCCACCTTTTCCCCTATAGGCCTGCAAATGTTTCTTCTTAACATTATGATCCAGTTTTCCTTTGAAGGTGCAATAGAATCTGTCTCCACTATACTACCAGGCAATTTGTTCCAAATCCTCACCCATTGTGTAAAAGTTTTTTTATGTTGTCATTATTTTTTATAAAACTAATCACCTTAAGTCGTTGTCCTTTGGTTCTTCTTCTTTCCACCAACGGAAAATTTTTTTCTCTACTCTGTCCAACTCCTCATGATTTTGAATACCTCTATCAAATCACTCTATCTCAACACCTTCTACTCTTTAATGAGAACAGTCCCAGCTTCTCTATGCACATGCATTCTCTTTTACTAAGTGAAAATAATTATGGATATTTCTTTACATATAGGTAGATGATTTAAAAAGTAAACTTGCTATACAAGAAGTGGAACTGCAACAGAAGAATGAGGATGCAGACAAATTAATTAAAGTTGTTGGACAGCAAACAGAAATTGTTACCAAAAATAAAAGAATTGCTGACGAGGAGGAGAAAAAAGTACAAATCATTAATGAGGTACCTCATTTTCTATTAACTTCCTATTAAGTTTTATAATTTTGAAGAATGTGATTTAAATAATTCTTTTTTTGATATTTAGAATGTAAGAGAAAAGCAACAATCCTGTGAAGAAGATTTAGCAAAAGCTGAGCCAGCTTTAATTGCAGCCCAAGAAGCACTGAATACATTAAATAAGGTACAACTAGGAACTACTGACTAATATACAATGATATTGTTTGAGTAGGACATGATTCATCGTATTTAGAATGAATACATTTGGATTGGGAAGGGCATGAATCTGATTAGCTTGAATTTGAATGTATTATAATATATGCTTAATGTCACACCTTCCACCATTAATGAATCTTCCTACCAATGAGTCATATCGTCATGCTGACGTAAGTCGGGACAGAGGCAACTGGGTAGCTTAGGGTTGTGGGTAGGGGGAGAAGCTGAGGGTTGAAGTTGGTGGCTTTATTCATAGCAATAATATCACAACTGACCTTGGAGGCCTTGGAATCTGTTCTCTGTGTAGTGTGTGTCTGCTCTCTGTGGCATGTGAATCAGGGGCAAGGGTATCGGGTGAGTGCGAGCACATGGGATGGGATATGATGAAAGCCATGTAGCCAAGCAAGATGGGCAAGGTGGATGAGACCCCGAAAGATAAAGCAACTCAGTACCCATCCTTGGATGGGGATGATCAATCTGAGAATTTACAATCCAGTAGGCTTAATTTGGAGGGATGACACCAATAAGCTCTCTGAATTCTCCTGCTTAAGTTCTTTCCGAACAGAAACCAATTGTGTCCTCTTAGATTCCTGAGCTTTATGTTCATGACATTAATTGACCATCAGGAGTTAACTCTTAGCAACATCAGTTTCCACAGTTTCAAAAACAAGGCTAGTGTCAAAGCTGTCAGATTTGTGGCATAGGAACAAGTAGAAATGGGGTTCACATCTCAGCTGCATGCCCAATATTTGTCAAGCTTGTTCACGCTCTCCCCCAAATCCCTCATCCTTCAGTCAAAGGTAAATTTCACCATCCAGATGTCCACAGCCAGTCAGAATTATTGGTCACATCTCCCTCCTGAAAGAACCCCCAGTGATTTCAAGTTTGAGGGAGAGGATGAAAGACTGGTGTTCAGATGTGAGTTTGGGTGGATGAGGGCAAACTCAAAGGGCAGCCCTGTTCGGGAGTTAGGAGGGCCATCAATGTGTGATCACAGGTAACTTTCTTGGACTGTGTATTCCAAGGTTTTGGTTTTTAATGTATCTATTAGTAATACAAGTATGCTTATATTAACACTGCAATGAAGTTACTATGAAAATCCCTGAGTTGCACCACACCAGTGCAAGTTTGGGTACACTGAGGAAGGATTTAGCATGGCCAGTGTGCCTAACCAGCACATCTTTTGTTCTGTGGGAGGAAACTTGGGCACCTGAAGGAAACCGATGTAGATAGGGAAAATGTGCAGATTCCGCACAGTGACCCAGTGACACTCTTGCACTCATCCCAATCAAATTCAGAATGAGCCAGTGGAGCTGGTAAATTTGTTAATTACTGCACTGGAAAAGGACAGACTCCACCAACAACATGTGGCATCACTCAGGATAGACAGGATGGACAGTGATAGCCTTTTTCCTAGGATGGAGAAAGCTAGCACGAGGGGACACAGCTTTAAATTAAGGGGTATGAGTTATAGGACGGATATCAGAGGTAGGTTCTTTACTCAAGAGTGATTAGGGAGTGGAATGCCCTGCCTGCAGCTGTTGTAGATGCGCCAAGTTTGGTGGCGTTTAAGAGGTTAATTGATAAGTATATGGAAGAGAAGGGAATGGTTTAGTTTGGAGGGGCATTGCTTTTTATTTTGGTCGGCACAACATCGAAGGCCGAAGGGCCTGTTCTGTGCTGTGATGTTCTATGTTCTATGTTCTATAGACTATTCAGAACAACCAGGGACCGCAGACCAGGATTAGGAGCTAGAGACTGCATCAGCTGAGAAAGGGGCATAAAGGTGCCAAGATATACTACATTTAGATATCCTTCATGGAGTTCTCAGACACCATGTGCCAACAGAGATACTGGCCAACAAAAAATGGTGCTGCAGCTGTGCCACATTCTGGTGAACTTGGCAGTACATGGCCTCGGAGGACACCCACTCCCTGTGACTGTCAAAGTCATGGCAGCCCTGAACTTCTTTGCATGGGGTTTTCACCGGGGATCTCTGGGGAGTTTCTCAGACCTCCGCCCATGAGTGCATCTGTGTAGTCACAAATGCATTGTATGTATGCAAAGGTGAGTGAATACATACAGAGAGATTGTCACTGTCTCCACTCCTGAATATCATTGGTCTCTTAGGCTGATCACTCACCGCACCCCCCCACAACCCCCACCATCTCTGCCATCTGCAGCCGATTGCTGCCCTACCCCCAATCCCAGTCCGGTTAATTACCGGTTGCAGATTACAAAGTGACATTCTGCCTCCTGGCCACTGCCTGGTGTCCAGCTGGTGATGTCAAGCTGACACTTCCTAAGGGACACTTGCTCCTGACTTGCTGGGGAGGCTTCATTAATCTCCAGTGAGACATCATGACAGGCCCCATTTGATGGGGATCATGCATGGTCCTCACTGGTGAGGACCTTCACCAGCAAGGCTGCTAAGGCAGGAGTACCCAGACAGTTGTGTCCTAGGCTCACTAGTAATAGTTAAATTCCATTTATCATAGAATTTAAATGTTGAGATCAGCCATGTGCCAGAAGTCTGGTGCAGGTAAGATAATGAGAAACGAGAAATCAGGTGTGAACCCAATTTTTCACTTCTGACGATCTTAGCGGCTTGCCCAGCCCATCAGCCTGTGGGATGAATAGGTAAGATCGTCCCCTAGACATTTTATTAGTTCATAGTGATGCACAAGGTTTTTGGATATTCCCAAAACTTAATATTAAACAAATTAAAAATAGAACTGCATACTCAGGCTGTGATATTACTGATAACTGAGACAATCCACAAGCAGAAATTAAAACATTTACCATTAAATCCATTAAATGTGATCCTAATAACATATATAGAAGAGGTCATACCATTAAAAGGATGCATTAATGTAAAAGAGGAAGTGAATGGACAAACAGCAGAGTTGCTTCTCCATGCTGTTGACAGAAAGTTTCCTGCTTTATTTGGTAGAGCATGGTTGGGGAAAATCAACTGAGGAGTTGCAGATCAACTCCTTAATAGAAAGACTATCTTAAAACTTTCAAAAAAGTATGTTTGAAAACTCACTGGACTCAATGACTGGAGTTGAAGTCCAACTCAAAATTAAACCAAAACAGTACCATATGCCATTACACCAAAAGTCGAAGAAGAGGTAGAAAAATTAGTCCAAGCAGGCATTATTGAACCAGTTGCTGCAAGTGATTAGATTATACCAATTGTGCTTGTCCTAAAATCTGATAACTCAGTAACGATATGTCGGGATTTCGAGATGATGATGAACCTAGTATTTGCATTGATCAATATCCACTGCACTGATTGAAGACTTACTTGCTGGACCATTTAAAGGCCAGAAATTCAATAAAATAGATCTATTACAAATGTACTTACATATGAACATAGAACATAGAACATTACAGCACAGAACAGGCCCTTCGGCCTTCGATGTTGCGCCGACCAATTGAGAAAAAGCAATGACCCTCTAACCTAACCCATTCCCTTTTTGTCCATAAACTTATCTACTAACCTCTTAAATGCCACCAAACTTGGCGCATCTACAACTGCAGCAGACAGGGCATTCCATACCCTTACCACCCTCTGGGTAAAGAACCTACCTCTGACATCCGTCCTATAACTACCACCCCTTAATTTAAAGCTATGTTCCCTCGTGCTAGCTTTCTCCATTCTAGGAAAAAGGCTATCACTGTCCACCCTATCTAAACCTCTAATCATCTTATATGTTTCAATAAGGTCTCCTCTTAGCTGTCTTCTTTCTAATGAAAACAACCTCAAATCCCTCAGCCTCTCTTCATAAGACCTGCCCTCCATACCAGGCAACATCCTGGTAAACCTTCTCTGTACCCTCTCAATGCCTCCACATCTTTCTTATAATGCGGGGACCAGAACTGCACACAATAGTCCAAGTGCGGCCACACTAGAATTTTGTACAGTTGCAACATGACGTTGCGGCTCCGAAATTCAATCCCCCTACCAATAAAAGCTAAGACTCCATATGCCTTCTTAACAACCTTATCGACTTGATTGCCAACATGCTTACAAGTCCACAACTGTTTGTCACTATTGTGACACACAAGGTTTGTTTTGATATGGAAGACAGATATTCAGGATAACCTCTGCATCTACTCTATTCCTGAAATCCATGGGTCAAACTGTGAGTGAGCTAAGTGGTATACACTTTTATCTAGATGATATTCTTTTCACATGTTCAAGTGAACAGGAACATTTGAAGAACTTGGAAGCTACATTGGAATGTCTGCAAAAGCACAACCTTGAAGTGAAAAAGGCAAATTGCAGAGGCAATTCTCCCATCCAATTTTTTAACACAGCAGGCTGGGAGATTCCAGCAGCACATGATGTGCGGGTCCATACTGGGCATCGCAGTCCATTGGTATCACCCTGCACGAGGTTTCCTACGGCGTCACATCCATGCTAGAAATTGGCGGGGAGGAACAAAAATTATGGTAATACTCATTGCCAGATATTTTTAATATGATTTGCGGACCCAGGACTGAAGTCTCTAAGTCTGGTGACACCCCACTGCCCCCACCACCGCCACCACTCCAATGGGGATTACTGTACCTCCCCACTAGTTGCCCGACCCCACCTGAGTGAAAAGGGCGAACAATTAAGAGCCTCCAGAGGGTCAGGCAGTGGAGGGTGATGACTCCTGGGCATTGGCACCTTGATGTAGAGATGCTGGCGTTGGACTGGGGTAAACACAGTAAGTAGTCTGACAACACCAGGTTTAAATCCAACCGATTTATTTGATAGTAACCTCGCAAGCTTTCGACTCTATGGCCTTTGTCAGACGAATGAGGTGTTCTGGTCTCCAACAGCACACATACCAGCATAGACTGTTTACAGATTACTAATTAGAATGCAAATCTTTACACCTAACCTGCTATTCAAGTCTTAAAGTGGCTAACAATGTGAGTGGAAGGAGCACTGAGCACAGGTTAAAGAGATGTGTATTGTCTCCAGACAGCACAGTGAGTGAGGTTTTTTGCTAACCCAGGCAAGTCATGAGGGTTACAGATAGTGTGACATGAAGCCAAGATCCCTGTTAAAACTGTCCTCATGTGTGCGGAACTTGGCTATCAGTCTTTGCTCAGCGGATCTGCGCTGTCGTGTGTCGTGAAGGCCCCCTTGAAGAACGTTTACCCGAAGGTCGGAGGCCGAATGCCCGTGTCCGTTGAAGTGTTCGCCAATAGGAAGGGAACAGTTTTGCCTGGTGATTGTCGAGCGACGTTCATTCATCCGCTGTCGTAGTATCTGCATGGTCTCCCCAATGTACCATGCTTCGGGACATCCTTTCTTGCAAAGTCGGAGAGTCAACTTTGCAGGAGTCACAAGACTGGCCAGCGATTGAGCTGGCAGCAATTGGGAGACTGGCAGTGTGGCTGCACTGCACATGCGCTGACCTTGGTGTTGACAGATCAACACATGCACAGTGGCTCATGCCTCACAAGCAGAGATAGGCCCCACCTCCTGAATTCTGGAGTGAATCACACCAGTGGACTCTGCAGTGCACATAGTATATAGAATAAACTCCCACTGAAAATGCTGGCATGATTTACTTTAGTTTTCACATTTAGAATTCTTTTGGAACAATTGCAGCCTGTGACTTTTTCCAAACATCCATAAATTACTTGGGAGACAGAGAAACATAGTAAAAAAGGCAGTAAAGAAAACAAATTGTATGTTTGCTTTCATAGCAAGAAGATTTGAGTGTAGGAATTAGGATGTTTCGCTGGGTGTCGGTTACTGGGAAAATTATGTGCAGCTTTGGTGCCTTTATCTGAGGATGTTCTTGAGGGTGTGCAGTGAACATTTGCCAGACTGATTTCTAGGATGCCAGAACTGTCATTTGAGTAAAGACTATCTTTTAGGATTATTTTCATTGGCATTTAAAAGAGTGAGAGGGAATCTCACAGAAACTTATAAATTTCTAACAAGATTAGACGGAATAGATTCAGAAAGAATTTTCCTGATGGTGGGAGAATACAGAATTAGGTGTCATGGTTTGAGCACAAGGGATAAAACTTTTAGGACTTAGGATGTCTTAAGGATACTACATATTACAGAGAAAAAGGTGCTAGAAATCTTAAAGCACATCAGGGTAGATTAATCCCCAGACCCTGATGAAGTGTATCCCAGGACATTATGAGAAGCTAGGGAGGAAATTGTGGGTCCCCAAACAGAGATATTTGAATCATCGATAGACGCGGATGAGATGCCTAAAGATTGGAGAGTGGCAAATGTTGTGCCTTTATTTAAAAAGGGCTGCAGGGAAAAGCCTGGAATTACAGGCCAGTGACTGTCACATCTGTGGTGGATAAGTTGTTGGAAGGTATTTTGAGAGACAAGATCTACAGGCATTTAAAGATGCAAGAACTGATTGGAGACAGTCAGCATGGCTTTTGAATGGAAAATCATGTTTCACAAATTTAATTGAGTTTTTTGAAGGAGTAACCAAGAAGGTAGATGACAGCACTGTAGTTGACATTGTCTACAAGGTACCACATAGTAGCTTGTTGCATAAAGTTAAATCTCACAGGATCCAGGGTGAGGTATCTAAATGGATACAAAACTGGCTCCTTGATAGAAGCCAGAGACTAGTTGTGGAGGATTGTTTTTCAAACTGGAGGCCTGTGACCAGCGATGTGCCTCAGGGATTAGTGCTGAGTCCACTGTATTTTGTCATTTAAATTAACGATTTGGATAAGAATATAGGAGACATGGTTAGTAAGTTTGCAGATGACGCCAAGATTGGTGGCATAGTGGATAGTGAAGAAAGTTATCCCCGATTGCAATGGCATCTCGATCAATTGGGCCAGTGAGCTGATGAATGGCAGATGGAGTTTAATTTAGGTAAATGCGAAGTGATTGCATTTTCGTAGATTGAACCAGGGCAGGACTTAATCAGTTAATGATAGAGTGTTGGGGAGAGTTACAGAACAAGGAGATCTAGGGGTCTATGTTCATAGCTCTTTTGAGGGTGGAGAGATAGGTGGACAAATTGATGAAGAAGGCATTTGGCATACTTGGTTTTATTGGTCAGAACATTGAATATAGGAGTTGGGGATGTCTTGATGAAGTTGTACAAGACATTGGTAAGGCCACGCTTGGAGGACTGTGGACAATTCTGGTCACCCTATTATAGAAAGGATATTATTAAACTAGAAAGAGTGCAGAAAAGAGTTATTAGCATACTACTGGGACTTGAATGATTTGAATTATAAGGAGAGGCTGGATAGACTGGGACTTTTTTCTCTGGAGTGAAGAAAGCTGAGGAGTAATCTTTTCGAGGCCTACAAAATAATGAGGGGCATAGATCAATTAGATAATCAATATATTTTCCCAAAGGTAGAGGAGTCTAAAAATGGAGGACATAGGTTTAAGTGGTGAGTGTCTGGAACAAGCTGTCAGAGGTAATAGTAGAGGCAGGTACAATTTTACCTTTTCAAAAAGCATTTAGACAGTTACATGGTAAGATGGGCAAAGAGGGATATGAGCCAAATGCAGGCAATTGGGATTAGCTTAGAGATTTTAAAAAAAGGCAGCATGGACAAGTTGGGTTGAAGGGCCTGTTTCCGCTGTAAACATCTATGACTCTGAGTTGAGAAATTTCTTCATCCAAAGAATGGTGAATTTATGGAATTCACTGCTAGAGTAAGTAGTTGAGACCAAAATATTGTGATTGCAAGAAGGAATTAAATATAGCTCTTATAATTAAAGGAATATGGGAGGTAGGCAGGATCAGGGTGTTGAATTTGATGATCAAAATAAATACCTGAGCAGGCTCAAACAGCCAAATCGCTTACTCCTACTTCTATCTTCTATGTACGTTTCTATATGTAATCACTAAACACACAGTAAAGGCATCATACAATCAAGATGAGTAAAGAAATTCTTGCTACCCTACAGGAGCACTGCACATGTTCCAACACAAGATTTCACCACAGATTCTATTTTTATGAAGGAAACTTCATAAGTGTTGGCCTTTTGATACCATCTAATATTTCAGAAATTGATGAACAACAACAAAAAATACATTGCTGTGATAAAATAAAACTCAAAGAGGATAGTATTTACTCAGGGAGAATGATACTGGTAAGAAGCTAGGTACTTGCCGTTATCTTATCAAAAACAGATTTGATATCTTACACTGATTATAAAATAATGAGGGGCATAGATCAGCTAGATAGTTAATGTCTTTTCCCAAATGTAGGGAATTCTAAAACAAGAGGCCATATGTTTAAAGTGTGAGGGGAGAGATATAGAAGTATCCAGAGGGTCATCTGCAGAGTGGCAGCAGGACGCCCCACCCCCATCAATTGCCCCTAGGCTGTGACCACACTGGACCCCACTCGATGACACTGTCTGGTGCCCAAAAGGCAGTGTGCCAAGGTGCTCTTGGGCATGGACACTTTGCCCCTTGGGCAGTGTCAATGGGCACAGACTGACACTGCCATGGTGTCCATGCCCAGGGGCACCATCCAACTCCCTGGGTGCCATGATTGCCTTCCATTCATTCTAGTGGAGTCTTCCTTTAGTTCCCCAATTGTGGGAAGCTAGTCTAAACCCCATCAGAATGATGTACTCCTGGTGGGGTGGGAGATTCAGTCAGGATCTGAAAGGTCCCAATTATTAACTAACATGCATATTTAAAACAGATTAAAAACAGATTAAATGACTTACCTGCTTTCTTGCTGTTTTCAACCTGGTCCTGCTGGCGATTTTTTGCTGGCCCTGGGAAATGTGCATGCATTCCTGGCTCATGCGCAGATAGATCCCTTTTTAAGGCCACAGACACATGTCTCCCACCATGACTCAACAGAAAAGTTGTGGCTTGTAATGGAGAATCATGGCCATTCTTTACAAAACCCACTTTAGACCATTCAGGGTCTGATATGCTTCAATTAAATCACTCTCATTCTTCTAAACTCCCCCATAGAAACATGTCCAGCCTGTCGAACCTATCCTGGTTTGACAACCCACTCATTCAAGGTATTAATCTAGTTAAACCTCCTCTGAACTATCTCCAGAGCAATTATATCCTTAATTAAATTAGGGGATCCATCTCTGTAGAGACCCAATTTGTTTACCCTTTGTATGGAGATTTTTACCAACAGATCTTCAGCATGTAAGACAGTAGAGCCAGGGCATTCCTTCTTGATTCAGCCTCTAGGTTTCCAAAAACAGACAAGTTCCACTGAGATGAGCTGGATCAGTGGTTCCCAAAGGGTGTGCCGCACCATCCTGATGTGGCGAGAGAGGATGGCAAAAGTGTGGCGGGAAGATTCAAGTGTGGTGCATCAAACATAAAAATCCAGATGTAATATCAACTCACTGTTTTTTACACAGCGAGGCATTAGTCACCAATACCTTGTAGCTGATTTGAAGTTGGTTCTAGATCAGACTGTGTACATTGTGAATTTCATCAAAGCAAAACCACTAAAGGCTCAGTTATTTGTTCAACCTTGCAAAGTTGTGGAATCAAAACATCAATACCTAATTCTGCACTCCAAGTTCACTGGATGTCCCGTGGAAAATTGGGTGTTGGAACTGAAGAACAAATGAGAATTTTTGGAACAAAAGGGAATCCATTGTACCACCAACTAAATGACAATGACTGGTACGCAAAGCTGGCACACTTGGCCGATATCTTTTCTGGGTTGACTGTGCTCAATGCCAGTATGCGAGGCCGTGATGACACTATCCTCACAACTAGAGACAAAGTAACTGCATTAAAAAAAAGCTTTAGCTCTGGGTCGGAAGAGCAATGTAACGTAACCTTGAAATGGTCCCATTGGTTAAAAAGTTTTAAAATGAGCAATGAATTGTTCGGCCTCATACAGGAACATTTTGCAACACTGGTAGAAAAGATTGATCATTACTTCCCGTCGTTGTGTACAGGAAAATTCGATTTGGTTAGAAACCCCTTTGCGAATTCTAGCTGTTTAGGTCTGACATTGGATGAGGAGGAGGAAATGGCCTGCATTTCGAATGATCGCACCTTGAAAATGAAACGTGAGAGTATGCCACTGGACTCTTTTTGGATATATAACCAGAAACAGTATTCATGCATCTGTTCAAGAGCATTAGCTATTTTTCTACAGTACTCCACAACATATTGTTGTGAACATGGATTTTCAGCTCTGTCAAAGATCAGAAAAGAGAGAGGCTGCTTTGTTGATGAGGAGATGAGAGTTTATTTGTCTCAAATTAGATCTAATATAAATGAGATTACCCGACAAAAACAAGCGCACATCTCTCACTGAGTTTGTATACTTACTTAAGGTTACATATGTAAGTATCTACAAGTAAATTCTGGGAATGAATCATGTTTTTTATGCAGCTACATTGTTTTCTGGATGTCCCATGATCATATTATGAAGTAGCTGTATTCTATGTTATGAATCAAGTACTGCTAGGAATTTTTTTTTGTTTTCGAATATATTTCTTATCAATAAAAAATTTGGTGTGGCGTGAGCAAGTTTTTATTCTGAAAGTGCGGCCCCGTGAAAAACGTTTGGGAACCACTGAGCTGGATATTGATAACCGTACTGTTACAGGCCAGGTTAAGGAGAACATCATTTGGGCAACTTTCCTCATTCTCAGTTCTTTGCCAACTGAGTTCAAAAAACAAGTTCAAAACTTAAAATTCATCTTCATCTGATGACCGCTGGGAAATCACCAAGGTCTTTGTCTTTAAAACAGTTTATTTTTTCTCACTTTTCTCTCCTACAGAAACTGAAAAAAATAGTAAAATTCGGAAGGGGGCAATTTGTCTTTAGAGCCTGCATGGACTCTTTCAAAGAGCTAGTCTCCTTGCTCTTTCCCAATATCTTTGAAATTTATCTCCTTCAGTTTTAATCCAGTCCCTTTTTGAAGATTACTGATCAATTTGTATCAATAACTTTTGATTTCATTGCTAATTTCTTCATATTTAATGTCAAATTTTATTTCAGAACGCTCCTGTAAAATGCGTTGCGATGTTTTACCATGTTAAAGGCATTTTATGGATATAACTTATTGTTGTAATTATAAGAAGCTTCAAAACTTCTTTTTTAGTTTCATGCCAATTTTGTTAGGGCAAAGAGATTTCCTGGGTCACCAGAAAAATTGAAATATTGTCCATTCGAGAGTGATAAATTCCTTACTTCCTCTCCCCCCATGACTACTCAGCATTCTCAATTAAGCACAAGTGCCTTGGTGAGAGAAATGGGAAAAAAAATTTCTTTAGCCCTTTTTGTTGAGTAATTTGCCTTGAGAATGCAACAAAATAATAGGTTAGGATATTTGTTTTGTTTTTTTTAAAATTATTAATCAGATTTTTGTTTCTTGTTAGAACAACTTGACAGAGCTGAAATCTTTTGGCTCTCCACCAGATGCTGTAGTGCTTGTGTCTGCTGCTGTGATGATTCTTTTAGCTCCAAGTGGAAAACTTCCAAAGGATAAGAGCTGGAAAGCTGCCAAAGTTATGATGGGTAAAGTGGATGCATTTTTGGATTCACTAATAAACTACGACAAAGAACACATTCCTGAGTCTTCTTTGAAAGCTTTTCGGTATGTCAATTACTATGTTTTAAATCTTCTTTTGCTTTGCATGTTTTTAATCATATTATAATTCTATTACTTTCTTTCAAACAGAATTTATTGTAATGTGATAGCTGGTTGGGAATGCATTTCATTTTTGATAAATTTAGGCCTAAATTTTTACTAACTCATGCAATCAAATACCTCCCCATCTACAATCCTTTGCCTTTATCTTCCATGCCAATATATCCTGTATCCACTATGGGCAACCCTCAGGATGTGGAGATGCCGGTGTTGGACTGTGTCTTTTTGCAGCTTTGTAGAAACTTGATATCTGTGTCGATATGCAATATATGAATTCATCAGGGAGTGAGGCTGCGGGAGTTCTTCCACAAACCCAAGAGGCCAACAGCGCACACAATGAGACAACTAATGAACTAGAACAGCTGACAGAAAGATCCACAGTGCATCAACCAAAGAGGAAAAAGTCAAATTGGACTCCTCTGGAAGGCCGTTATTCTCGACTTGACATGAATGCCCAAGCTGTCAAGAGGTGCGCCAACAGCAGATGCATCAGTCGCATAAGACAGCCCCGAACATCACCCAAGCACAACGCAACAATATCCGCACTGTTAAGAATGACTGCAACCCTCAGGACCCATGGCAAGATTAAATAAGTCTTTAAGTATATACTGTTGCAATCCCAGCTGAAGTTACTACTGGGCAGTCAGGTTCCAGAGCAGAACCTTGGCTCAATAGATTGTAACTTTTATTTTGTTTTGAGTTGTGGATGAACAGAATTATTGGGATTGCCAATCAACTTTTAACAGAAAAATAATATTTTTGTTAAACCAGAAAAGATTAACTATAATACACTACTCATTCATCTATACTGCTAGAGAGATAAATTCATAAGGATAGTACAATTTACAACTTATCTTATGCTCTAATGTTTTCAGTAATACACAATTCATTTAAGTCAATAGGTGAAACATGGCCAGACACACTGAAACCAAGTGACAGATGACACCGAAAACAACTTTTGCAGATTTCTCATCAAATCCTCCCAGATATTTATTACATGAGCCAATGGATCTCACTGGAATTCTGGTTTTCTTACGAAGTTTTCCAATCAGACAGTAAGAAAACAATTTTAAATCTTTTCCTATACTAGGTTCTTTCTCAAATACCTTCATCAAACAGTCACATACAGGATTTCAACCTCCTTTAAGTATTCCTCTTCCCTGAAACACCATTTATATTAAAACTTCCATATTATCTCTCAGGTACTCTACCATGCCAACAGAAGACCTCTGCTTCCTAGACTGGGGTCACCAATCTTAGGATTGCTTCGGATTTCTGACTTCTTGCTGGACGACTTTTCCGCATCTGCACATTACAACTGTATCTCTAACTAGGATCGTATCTCTGCTCCTTTCTTTAACTCCTTTCTATGCCTTCAAATTCCAATTCCTTGTTCCTTTGTCTTTCTGGGACTTACTGTCCTTTAGATCCTGAGATTTGCTTTCTCCCCATATTTCATTCTTCTGCATGTGCTGGCAATTTCCATTCCTTTGGAAAATCTGTTTTCTGCAGTCCCTTTCCATGTATTCAGCGAACAACTTATTCAAAAGTTTTTACTGTTGTTGGGTGCGCCGCCGGTTGCTAAGCAGCAGCATAGCTTTTCAAAAGCCTGTCATTGCTATCATGTCATAAAACTTCAAATGCAATGCAGATACAGTCTAAAGTCAAACTAATACATATGGACCCTATATTTAAATATATAGGTTTAAAAAAATGATCCTACAAATCAACATTTATTTTCCTTCAATTCCTTAAAAAAACAAGCATTTTTATTCATAGTTCTACTTCAAAGACCTTGTAAGCCCCTGGAGCAGTCAAAACTGTGAATTGCTATGAGTTGTGAAATCTGTTGTACAGCATTATAATGATGTCTAAAGTTTTAAAGTTTATTTATTAATGTCGCAAGTACGTTGACACTGCAATGAAGTTACTGTGAAACTCCCCTAATTGCCACACTCCGGCACCTGTTCAAGTACACTGAGGGAGAATTTAGCATGACCAATGCACCTAGCCAGCACATGATTCTGACTGTGGGAGGAAAGAAACAGGAGGAAACCCATGCAGACACAGGAGGACATACAAAATCAACACAGTCACCTAAGCTGTGATTCAAAATTGGGTCCCTGGCGCTGTGAGGCAGCAGTGTTAACCACTGTGCCACCATGCAGCCGTCAAGTTTATGTGAGCAGACAGAGTGAAATACCTCTTTTACCTCTCCAAAAGAATACCCTAACTTTCTAAAGAACTCTGACAAGGTTAGGCCATCTCCTACCAGGCCAAAGTGCACAAGTCATGGCTTGGACATCCCATTGGCAAAAATCAGATCTGCCGCAGGCAGCTCGGCTTCATCATCTGTGTTGCCTTGAAACCACATATCACATAGTCATGGACGTAGACACATAGACACATTTAGAATCTGTCTCAATTCCCATCATGGGGGAAGGGGTGAGGTACCACTCCACCTCACCCCTTCCCCCATGATGGAAATACACTGAGATTTATGGATTTAAATTTCCAAAGCCATTTTTGCTAAACTGGAGAGCATCTCCATCTAACAAAAATTCAGGCCTTATTGTTAGATCTAATACCAAGTTGTATATTTCTAAATGGATAAAATGTCTATAACATATCTCCATAACTTGTACACTTAAATTTGAAACACATTTACATTATATGTAATATAATTACATATTCTGCAAAAAAGTTAAGAAGCTTTGACTTTTTTGGGGAAAAAATATCTTTACAGCCAGAGCTGGCCTAACTACTAAATAAGTCCATACAATTGGCATCCTTTACCTACACTTGAAGCAATTCTTACACCTTTGCATTTGTAATTGAGGACTCAAACACCGGCTTAAGACTTCTCCAGTATTAATTTTATTTGAGGCAGCCTATGCCATTGTGGCCGCACTCAGGGATAAAAACCCTGCCAACTATGATGGTAATATCCCCAAATGTGGATCCAGGAAGAGCAGTGTGTTCCCTCAATACCCGTTAAAAGGCCAAATCCTGATTCCGCTTTCCCATCATCACCCATGCCAATAATCTCCACTGCTGGCACTGTGTTCCTCAGCTTCCTGCACCATCAGTCCCACATCTTCCAAACCCTGATTTCTAATTGGCCATTTTCTGCTACTCTAACTTCCAGTTGTGGCCCCACTGGCCATGATTCTCCTATCTAGACCCGCCATCTTTCTGGCTGGTCTGGCTGGAAGATGCACGCCTGCAGCCTTCATGTATGCAGATTTATGTATGCGTGAAGAACGCATGCGCATCTCCCAGAGTTGGCGAGAAGCCACCTCCAGACCACGCCGGAAACCAGTAGGAAGGCAGATAAGTAATTTAAATCTATTTTTAATCTATTTTAAATATGTAGACAAGTTAATTGTCAGGATCTTTCAGGTCTGAATCGAATCTCTCACCTTGCCAGGAATGCTTCATTCTGGTGGGGTTCAGACTAACTCCCTCCATTCGGGGAGCTAGCGGGAGACCATGCTGGAATGAAGAGGTGGATATTAGGGCTCCCTTGGGGGTGGTGTCCCCTGGGCATGGGCAGCCTGGCAGTGTCAGTCTGTGTCCCAAGCACTGCACAAGGGGCAAAATGCCCATATCCAGAGGGCATTTTGGCACTATCCATTGCCCCTCCACTGCCCAACTGCGCTGACCCTGCCCTGGTCCAAGGAGCATCTGCAACACTGCTGTTCCCTCCAGTGGGTCCACAACTGGAAGTGGGAGCAGCAGAAAATGTCTAATTAGAAGCCAGTGATCGAGGTGGCCAGCAAACAAGAGTTTGACAGTTTGTGGCCACTGCATATGCACAAAGCTGCAAAATTGTCAAATTCTGGTTTGAACAGGCCCTGCTCCCTTGGGTTTTTAATTAGATTCATGACTGGGACCTCTTCAATGCACAAAATGAGGAGATTCAGGTGAGACGCTGACCTGTCAGAAGTGGCATGATCTGTACCAGTTTTGCCATCTATTCAGCACTTTTGGGTGAATCACCCCCACTATTGCACACTAATTCATTTTTGTGGGAGTTGCTGGACATGAGAAACAATTAATTTTCCTCACACTTTTTTCTGTCTTTGTTAGAATCCCTACAGTGCAGACAGAGGCCATTCGGCCAATTCCATCCAGGCCGTATTCCCATAATCCCACATATTTACTCTGCTAAACCTCCTGATACTAGAGTCAATTTAGTATGGACAACCAACATAAGCTACACACCTTTGACTGTGAGAGAAAACCAGTGCATCTGGAGGAAACCAATGCAGCCACAGGGAAAAAGTGTAAACTCCACGTAGACAGTGATCCAAGCCAGAATTGAACTTAATGCAATGAGGCAACAGTGCTAAACTATTGTGCTATCGTGCTGCCACTATACTATATAATATAATGGACCTATGTTAATGAGGACTTGGGAGCATTGCACTTCCACGTTCAGTATTTATTCTTCACCCATTCAGAATGGGTACTCCCACATTTCTAAACCACCTTTTGCTTGCACAGTTTGAAAAATGTGCTAGTTGGGTGCATTGACCTGAACAGTTGCCGGAGTGTGGCGACTCAGAGAATTTCACAATAACTTCGTTGCGGTGTTGATGTAAGCGTTACTTGTGACTAATAAATAAACTTTAATTTTTTAATCTCCTTTATCCAGAACATAGAACATCACAGCACAATACAGATCCTTCGGTCCTCGATGTTGCATTGACTTGTGAAACCAATCTAAAACCCAACTAACCTACACTATTCCAATATCAACAATATGTTTATCCAATGACCATTTAAATGCCTTTAATGTTGGCGAATCCACTACTGTTACAGGCAAGGCATTCCACATTCTTACTACTTGCTGAGTAAAGAACCTACCTCGGACATCTGTCCTATATCTATCACTCCTCAATTTAAAGCTATATCCCCACATGCTAGCCATCTCCATCTGGGAAAAAAGGCTCTCACTGTCCATCTTATCTAATCCTCTGATCATCTTATATGCCTCCACTAAGTCATCTCTTAACCTTCTTTTCTCCAATGAACATAGTCTCCGTGTAACTCCAAATCCACAGCAATTTGATTGATCCTTAAATGCCCTTAATTAACTTTTAATTAAACCATTTAATTAACTTCAATGGTTAACCCTCATGTTATTTATAATATTACAGATAATACGAATGTTCGGAATAATAAGTCAGCGGGGAAAAAGTAATAAAATCTAAAACCTGGGTCTAGTGCATGTATGTCAATATATAAAGTGTGATTGATAAGATTGATGAATTACAGGTGTAGGTTGAGAGTGGAAATATGATTCTGTGCCTCTCAACAAACTAGGAATTATCACTGACCAGAAATAAAATTGGGCCATCTATATAAATACCGTGGCTACCAGAACAGATGGGAGACAGGGAATTCCATGATGGGTATCTCACCTAACTTCCCAGAGCCTACCCACCATCTGCAAGGCACAAATGGGGACTATGATGGAATTAATTTCACTTTTGCTGATGAGTGCATCTCCATGTTGAAGAGAGCTTGCCCTTGCAACAAATGTACACATAGAAACACCAATTGTGGAGTGCACAGCAGGCTACTACTATTTGTGACATCGTCTAAAGTGCCTGTTAGTCAGTGCCTCCAGACTAGTCAAAGCAATGGAAGCACATTTCAAGAAGCCCAATTAGGTGCTGCTCTCTGTTGATACTGCTGGAGGCATGATCTTCATTGTAGAGCTCTTATGTTTTGCACTAGGAATGCCTCACTTGCATCGTGAGCTATATGCACAGGGAATACCCTTGGAAATTAAGGATTCATCCATCAACTGGAGCTGTGGCTTCAAAAAGCTCTCAAAGCAATGAATTGTATAACATGTATTCATTGTGACAGCTCCCTCAGAAATGAGCACAAACCAACATTATTATTCTCAAGTAGTCACACCCCAATTGTACATCAAGCATTGAAAGCTTTAACCAATTGCAAATGCAACTGGTTGCTCCCAGGAAGATTTTCATAGCAAGGTGAATACAGTCAATGACACCTTGAGCTCAAGGAAATGCAGCAATGATACCAAAAGAGGTTGATCTTGCTGTCATTATCAAAAGTGCAGTTTTTGAAAGCATTAAGCTAACAAAATAGAGTACCAATTACTTTCTTTATATACCTATATATGACATTAAGTGAAAAGCCATATATTTCACCTGTCCAGCCCTGGAAGGCACTGCTGGTATAAATTGTGCACCACGATAATCTTCTAGGGCACTTGCATGGGGTTCCCACCAAATCCATGTCATGAAGAACAATATGACATACATAATCAAATCCTGAGACATCATGTCTCTTGGACATGAAAAGTTGTTAGTTTTTGTTCCCTGAATGTGCTGACAGTCAGTTCCCATCTTGGGATGCCTTCTCTGGATGTTGGTATCCGCAATAGTCTCCCATTCTGATAATGCTTACTATAGGCTTTGCAAACCCTGCTGTTAGACAGCAAGAGTTCTTCTATTTTGCATTATTTTCTTTTGCTCCTCAGTTTGCCAGAAAATTAGGTGAATGAGACCCATGGTTGTGGTAGTAGTTGAAGAGAGCAGACATACATGCATGAATCTGTTTATCCAGGCTCTTGTTAGCGCGAGTGGGCGAAATGACCACTACAGACCCAGGGTGTAGTTCAATAACGGTACAGCTTTATTTTCTTTTTACGACGACGGAGGTGAAGTCAAGACATACAATCGAACTGTCGCAAAAGCACACTAAAGACCCGCCGAAACAGGCTATAGTTATACCCAAACTTCAGTGTAGTGTGCGATTTAAATGTTAATGCTTTATTTACAGTATTGAATTTTGGCCATCCTGTCTCAATGTTTACAAGTGTACGGGTGATTATTTTAAGTGTGTGTTAATTGTTTTTGTCTGATTGATTATGAATGATCTGGTATCTCCGGGCCATGAACCATAGGTGTGCAATTATTCTCAGAAAGTTTGAGGGTTCATGGGTGCTTCCTGAGCTATGCTAATCTTAAGGTATCTCCGTAGCTTGTCTGACTGGTTTAGAAGTGCTGATTTAGTGGGGTGGGGAAATGTACTTTTTAATTTAGCTCCTGGGGGGTGCCTTCCTGACCAGCTTCTCCTGTGTGCTAGCTGTTATTTGCATTCTAAAAGCATGCTCCTGCCTGCTAGTCTGTGTCTATGATTTTGTGATTTTTTTAGTGGAGGGGCTCTGAGTGTGGTTTTAGTCTGCTTCCATATTGTGTACCCAATTTCATAAAACTTTTTGTCCAATAACAGTTACTCTCGTCGTTCGGGAACAGACTTGTTCTGCCTCCCTCAGACCGATTCCTTTAGCAAATTTTATGTCCGGTGCTCCCTGCATTTGCACGCTGCAGTTGTACTGTTTAGGGGAGCCCCAGGTTTGTCAAATTAGGAAGAAGTTTTCCCAATTTGTTAATTGTCCATTGTTGCCAATCATTCTAATTAGTTCCCTCCTAGTTTTAGTTTTCTTGCGCTGGCAGTAGATATGGTATGTTATTATTTCCTAGGATATTACCAGTATGAGTTGGACAGCAACTAGTATATATGAGATTATCCGGATCCAGGGGTGAATGTCTACATTTAGGCCCCACTCCCAAACCTTTTGTACCCATGTCTGGCTCGGTGAGGCTGACTCTGTATCCTGTTCCAGAGTTTTAATGTGGGTTTGTAACTGGTGGTATAACCGAACAGAGTGTCCCATCTTGAGACAGAGTTCTCTCAGTACTTCTGTTAAGTGTGGGATGGGAGCCTGTTCTGACTCTTGGTAATATTAAAGTCGTCCCTTAGTGGGTCTGTGGCATTAAGTGTCAGGGCTTGCCTACTTCGGGTTTTGGTAATGTGGACCTGGCCAATAGTGACCGACCCGCAAGGGGTGAAGCAGAAGTTTGGGTTGGGAATTGAGCATGTCAGCCCGTTGTATATGAAGGATATTTTTCATTGTGGCTACACAATACCTGCCTCACCCTCCATATTCTGCCCGGGCAAAGTGTGGGTCTGCAGATGTAGTTTCTAGGGTTCAGCCCTGTGTTTGATTAAACTCACATTCAACTGCCTCTCCTTGTCTCAGTGAGTGAGGGCAAATGGTTATCTCTCCCCTTTGTCTGTACCCTGAGAGGGAGGTACTGAACATCACGCCATGTCTTAAGATGGCTGTGATTTTGGTTAGGAGGCAGCGGAGGGAGGTATTGCCTCTAACAACACCGATGTTCTCAATTTGGAAAATAGGGAATGGTCCCAAGTCTGGTATCACTATAGGGATTAATAAGACCACCCTATCCCCGTGTTCTCGCTAATCTCGCAGTCGGAGAATCACTGGATACACCCGTGTCATCCCTTTCAAGATCTGGTCATCCAGCACCCCCTTCTGATCTGCGAGTTGTGCTAGCTGGATGCTGTCAATCCAATCGGGCACCTCCCCCCTGTGTACCTGGTTCAAATTGTGTCTCAATTGGCCTATCATCCACTGACGGTACGCATGGCACAGCTGATCCTGTTGTACCCGGGCAGTGTTTTCTCTCTCTCTATCTATGAGCCGGTTAATGGTACGGGCTTGCTTTTCTAATATTGTGATCCCATCTAGCTGGGTGTGGACGCCCCTCTCCCCTAAAAAGGCCTGCTCAGCTTTTTCAGCTAATGGCCATTGCAGGATGCCCTTCATTACTCCCTTCAGCTGTTCTGTCTTATTATTGAGGCCCTGGATATTACTTGAGTTAACCATGCTGGATCCGGTGTTTATTTTTTGAGGATGTCATTGACTATACCCCTTTTGCTTCTATGAGTACGTGTGTTACCTCTATATGTGTTGCTCCCATTGCATTGATAGCTGGCTTTGTGGTTTCCCTGCCCAGTGTTTGATACATACTTCGTGTCTGTTCTGAACAGTATCTTGGCACCTGGATCCCTGAGATATCGATCAGAACAGGCACGATTTCATGTTTCACATCGTCATATACGATTTCTCCCTCGTTCCATAGCACCAGTCCTCCCTCCGACCCCCGCTCAGCAGGGGGCAGGGTAAGATTTCGGGTGTTGTGATTGTGGGGGCATGTATTATCGGAAGTGCAAAACATACATATAGTGAGACTGCAAGAGCCTTGATTAGTCCATAATGTCCGCAAATGTCAATGTCCGGTTTGAGAGTGTCCCTTTGTATCGAGTTCTGTGAGTCTTCAGGGAGGGCGCAGATAGTTCTGAAGGTGCAGCGAGAGTCTGACCATTGGATACATGTTTGAAGCTTATCTAATGTGCAGGTGAAGCAAATCGTGTTGATACCCTGGTGGACTTGTAACCAGGCATTGGAGTACATTCTATTGTTCTCGGGGTATGGTGTGGCCAGCACGCACAATGCTTCAGACGTATTGAATAGTATCCCATGGGGCTGTTGGTGAATGATGTGTCCCTGGAAGGCGACACTCGAATGGTTAACATGATTCTGAGAGGGGGGTGGGAGAGGTACACAAAGACTGGTGTATACCTGGTGTATACAAAGCCTGGTATATACCTGTTGCCGCCAGATATTAGAATCTTAGTGTAAACTAATTTCTACTTACTAATCTACTTAGGCATGCATCTACATCTATATACATATATTAGAGCCATGGCTGACATGTGGTTCTCCTCCGTCTTAGAAATGAAGATGGTTAATTCGATCTCCACAGCGTGGATAGAGGTGGTTAGTTAGGGGTCAATACATAGCCCATTTATGTCGACAGATTAGTCTCGTCTGTATGGTCGGTCTGTCCTGTCTCTGTCTCCCCCCTGCCCCACGCCCCCCCACCAGTGTGATATGCCTTTAACTGTGACCAGTGTTTCCAGCGCACCTTCCCTTTGATATCGACACAGGCACATGTGTTGCTAGTAAGGATAATCTCATAGGGCCCTATCCATTTTGGTGAGAACCCTGTTTGGTCAGGGGCAACTCAGATTAAAACTTGGGGAAGTGTGGTGGTGTGACAGATGTCATGTTTCTTAACCTGGTCTCATAGCCAGTTGGTCTCTGGCTGCATGGTGTAGCTCTCTGAGGTGGTGGTCTAATTATTGTAGAAGCGGTTATGTGCGGGAGTGCTTCCCCAGCTGCAGCCTTGGCTGCTACATCTGCTAGTTGGTTCCCCTTCTGCTGGCTTTACCCTCTGGTAGGCTTTTATCTTAATTATGGCTGCTTCTGAAGGCAGCCTGGCTGCAGCTACCAGGTCTCAAATTATATTTCCATGCTTTATGCGGCACACCACCACCGCCACTGCCCCACCATACCTCGCCCCCCCCTCCCCCACCAACCTGGGGATAAGCCCAAGCCTTTTCCAGACCATCATGTGGTCGTGGGTCACTCCTTTGAAGTTAAACAAAGTGTAAAGCATTGTGTACTAAATATTCCACAAAACAAACAGACCTTTAACAACTCTGCTCTTACCTCAATGCAACAACAGTCACCTACATTCAGCAAGCAGCCAGACCACACAAATACAAAACTACTTAAATTATTAGCTCAATCTTAGATTTCCCTAATCAATTTTCCATCTTGCCAATTAAATTAGAGTATTTTCCTAATAAGCCATGAGAACATAATTCTTTTCTCTCAAAAGTCTGCAACACACCCGGCAAACTTCCTCTTTTTTTAAAAAACAAAGGACAACTCGGGTGTGACTATATACAGTGCTAAGATTCTTTAAAACATTCATTCCCTCCTAATCAACAACGTCTCCTGGTTGTTCCGTGCGTCCGTGCAACTAATAGTCACAGAATTCATGTAACCAGAAGCAACTTCTAAACTTGCTATGGGATCGGGTGTCTCCAGGAAAAGTTGGGCGGGGGGGGGGGAAATGGCACAATCCAATCCGTAAACATTGTCTCCCTCAGATTCAACTGTCCAGACACAGACAACGTCCTTATCTGCATTGTCAGCTGAGATTTTAATTGATTAATCTGCTGGAACTTGGATTCTTTTCACTAATCTGGTATACTTTAAACTGACTCATAGACAGTATACTTACCTCATTGTTTTGTTCCCGTTGATCTACTTTCCCACAAAACTAGTTATTTTCCTTTCTTAACTTCTCAACTAACTCTCATAATTTCTCCTTAACTTCATTTCCTCTGACTTCTCACTCTGTAAACCTTCTAAATTAATAATCACAACGACTTTACTCAGTTTCAACAAACATTCTGTTATTTCTGTTTCTCTTTTTAAAACATTTCTTACTCACAGATCCCAGATCCAAAAACTCACTATAGTATTCTACCTATTTCTCTAGGCATAGTCCTGGGAGAACAAGAAGTGATTGAAAGGGTGCAGTATCTCCTAATCTACCGATCAGTCCCTCTAAGTCAGTTCGTATCAAGGGTATGATAAACACCTCCCTCTACTCCAGATTTGAGTCTTGCCTCATGGTTGACAATAGAGTTCACTCTCCCCCTTGACTAGCCTTACTTCAAAATCTGCCCTAGGGATCCCAGTCCCATCTCAGTATTAACACAAGATTCTGCCCAAAGGGGCCATTCTTTCTTCGTAATATATTCTCTGATTCTTTTTTTATATGGGACAATTCTCTGTCTCTGTACTTCTGCTTGGTGTAAAACCTTTACTGCAACATGCAGGTCATGCATTTATGTTTAAATTCCTCTACCTGTTGTAGCACAGCCTCTCTCTCACTGACAGCACGCTGTGCCTTTTGGTAAGTTTTATCACATTGAGCCTGGAATTGGCTCATGTGTATTATATTGATTTGGTTCCTTTCCTCTCATGTGTTCACCTCCGCTTCTAATTGTCGAATGTATGTGGTAGCACTCATTTAGTCCTCTTTTAGTTGGGTCACCTGGGCCTCTCTGTCCTTCTTAACCCGGATAATCTCTGCTTCTCTACCGAGGAGCTGTTCCAGACAACTGGCAATTGCAATCACTTTTCTAAGCTTGTGAACCTTTTTATCCACTTCCTTATGGGCACAAATCCAACAATTCTCTCCCTCGGATCTTAGGTCCGGTTTTGGGGTATCACCCCACCGTACCCATTTGGGCCACTTATGGTTCAAATATAAATGGAGAACTTCCTCCCATTCGGCATGACTGGCCATAATTATTTTCTTTTAGAATTCGTGACTTGAGAATATGTAAGGGATCAGAGTAGGGATCTGGTTTTCACTAAATTCCCTCCCACAGATTTTGCCCAAATTTCCTAAACTGTTCTAGTTGTAACTACAAGTTTGTCCACCTTGTGTTACAGACACCGGGTTTGTGACCCAATTTACTGGTCTTACTACAATGTTTTGCCCCAGTGTCCTTATTTGCAAGATGGACAAAGGACAAACACAAGTAACGGTTCAATAGGTTTATTCAATTGGGTGATGCATGGAGTGGACGGATAAAGCTGTTTACAATCTGGACTGTGATGTCCTGGTTCTTCCTTAGTGAAGGGAACCTATGTGGGAGGGCTTTGACTGCCAGGTACCGTCCCTGGTGGTGAGCGTTGTGTCAAACGGTTCTGGGAATCCTGCTACCAGAGGCGCTATAGTGGGTAAGATTTGTGGGGTGCCCCATCCTTTTCATTGGCGTCTCCTGAGCCGTGGTTTTATTCCTAAAGCTCTGTAAGTTGGGGTGGGAACCGTGGGTTCATGTGTTGGTTGTGGGGGTAGTGGGTGGGGGTTGTAGCTGCTTGTTGGGCTGGCCTTCGAGAGGCATGGGTTGGGATCTATCGTCAGGGAATTGCTGAGATAGTCGTGTAGGGTATGAGGGTGGTACCCTATAGTTCCGGGCAAAATGGTTGGGTTGCCTGCAGGTGTAACACTGTACTTGTGGGGGTGCATATCTGGAGTTAGCTCTGTCTTGTTCCCTGTACCCGGTGTTGGGAATATATCAGGGTTCTATGCAGGACTGCGGTTTTCTGTATCGATGATCAGCAGAGGTATGTGGGGATGGGTGTGGATCGGCCCGTGTATGTGTAGGGGAGAGATTCTTATGAGGCTGCAGTCTTGTTTCCCCTGGGGACCCAGTATCCCTGAATCACACATATATGTATATTATTTAAATTCTATATCTTTTAAGCACAATCCTGGCCATTGATTATATTCAAAAGGCTAAGGAATTCCAAGAATCTATTTCAATTTAATCCAATCCAATTTCCAAATTTTATTTAAACTCTGTGTCAAACCCCTCCACCCCCCACCCAGTTATAAAATCACAATTAGGGGAAGAACATTAAAACATGAAACAAACAACAAAACACTGATACAACCACTTTACCAAACACACACACACAGACACACATGAAAGCTTTCAACATGCATTTCATATTACCTTCATCAGGTTTTTAATTAGATTCTTATTTTGTCTGTTAGATAGCGGGTGAGGGACCGTTCTGGTCCGCATTCAAAGGTGGTACCACTATCCAGGCTGGTTTCCTTTATTAAGGTCAGTAATGTACTGGCTCTAATGCTTTCATAGATACTTTTGTGCGTATCTCTGATCAGATTACGGTCTCGTATTCCCACTGCTAGTACTTTGCACCTTCAGTGAGAACTTGCAGAGTCTGACCTGCATGTAGCAGGGAGATTACCGCTCTCAGAGGCAGGTAAGCACTGTACAACACGTCTGGGGGGCCGCAGCATACAGAGAGACTGCCGACTACAGTGACCGGGACCACCAGCTCCTACCCAAACTCCTTTCGCTAAATTGACTCTCAGAGGTCAGCCTTCCCCGCACTTCTTGGGAGTCGCCCAGATTCGGGTGTGGACTGGCACATAGTCGACCGCGGGTCGGAGTCCCCCGATGTGTATTTGTTTTATCGCGCTACCGGAGGTCTCCTGCAGTGGTTGAGGCACTCACAGAGGCTCCAGACTTCGTAGCGCCTGGACATGTAGCAAACGTCTCGTGGGTTTTGCCCCCAGTGGCCCGATCTTTCGAGCCTGCAGAGGTCCTTACTGACTTGCAGCGCCCGGACTTGTGCTGAACTCCGAGAGTCCGATCTCAGTGGCCCAAAATCTTGGACATCCTTCTTAACCTTAATTCCCAGGTGCTTCCCTGCCTTACACCTTTTAACCTTGAAACCCAGGGCAATGTCCAAGCCCTGTACCTTTTAACCTTGGTACCTTTTAACCTTGAAACTCAGGGCAATGTCCCTGCCCTGTACCTTTAAATCTTGTTCTGTTGGGTCCCCTAGTGGGCAGTCAACCTGTGGTCTGGCTTGTCGGGGGTCAGTGGAATGTAAAAATAACACAATGAATCACAATTCACGATCCCAGTCACCCGAACAAAAAGAAACTTAAACCCACGTTACCGCTGTACAGCTATTGAACGGATCCTGTTCACGAGTTCAGATCGCGGCAGCTGCAAAACACTACTCTGACACTGGGACACTAGTATTCCGCGGATTTGATTAAATGAGTAAAGGTATTCACCCAGTGCCAGGAGACGGCGTTCCAGCGACGGCCGTGATCTCGACGAGCCCAAACTGTTAGCGTGAGTAGGCGAAATGACAATATGGACCCAGGGTGTAGTTCAATGATGGTACAGCTTTATTTTCTTTTTACGTTGATGGAGGTGCAATCAGGACATACAATCAATCTCTCCCACACTAAAGACCCGCCGAAACGGGCTATAGTTATACCCAAACTTCAGTGTAGTGTGTGCGATTCAAATGTTAATACTTTATTTACAGTATTTGATTGTGACCATCCTGTCTCAATGTTTTCAAGTATATGGATGATTGTTTTAAGTGTGTGTTAATCGTTTTTGTCTGATTGGTTATCAATGGTCTGGAATCTCCAGGGCATGAACAATAGGTGTGCAATTATTCTCAGGAAATTTGAGGGGCCAGGGATGCTTCCTGAGCTATGCTAATCTTAAGGTGTCTCCGTAGGTTGTCTGAACTGGTTTAGAAGAGATGATTTAGTGGGGTAGGGAGATGTACTTTTTAATTTAGCTCCGGGGGGGGGGGTGCCTTCCTGACCAGCTTCTCCTGTGTGCTAGCCCTTATTTGCATTCTAAAAGCTTGCTCCTGCCTGCTAGTCTGCATATATGATTTTGTGATTTTTAGTGGAGGGGCTCTGAGTGTGGTTTTAGTCTGCTTCCATATTGTGTGCCCAACTACATAAAATTTGTTGTCTGATAACATGTTCATGCATTTAACTTGCTACTGGGATGTCTCGATCATCAGTCAATTGCACACAAATGCACTCCAATCACCAAAACCAACTCTCCTCCTATTTTGATCTTTTACTTGCAACCAATTGCAATCAAAATCTAATTGGTTGGTTATTTAGTATAATATGAATGTCTTCAATCGTTTTAATTACTTGGAAGGCTTCCTATCATTCAATAAATGTGATATGACTGGAAGAATATTCTGTTTTGTGGCAGGTCTGCGATGCATCATCATGACTTCAGGTAGAACACAATGATATCAATTGCTTCCATTGATGCCCTGAAGGTTACCTAACTCAGGACTTTCAGGATTAATTAGCACTATTCAATTTGCTATTGCTATTTGCTATTGCAGCCCACTAATCCTTGCCCAACACTAATGGCCTTCTCCTTTTTGTAATGGTGCTACTGCATTAATACAGCCCACAACTATCTCCAATACGCCACAATAGGCTTAACCCAGAAGCCATTGAACATGTCCATACCATGACTTCAGAAACAAGTCCTGCGAGGACATTCTCGTCATTGAGGAAAATGCCACTTCAGTTATTCAAAGCTCCATAAATTCAGTCTCAATCAAGCATCTCACAACCTTCTGTCACTGATTAATGATGTTCTCTGACTGATGAAACATACTGACAGCAACCCATGCCCTTGATATTTTTTGGTTGAAAAGTCAAATCACTTTGTAATGGCCAAATCACGGAGCATCAACAAATAACTATAATTTTCAAAATTGTCTGCCCAATACAGCAACAGAAATTGGACATGAAAATTCACATGATCTGCTCAACTATTATTCTTTCTAAACTCTATACCTTATTTTACTATTTTCAGCCTCAGATGATAAAATGACTCATTGGGGAGGAAGTGGCATAGTGATATTGTCACTGAACTCGTAATCCTGGGTAATGGTTTTGGGGACCCCAGTTCAAATCCCTTTGTGGCAGATAGTGACACTTAAATTCAGTAAAAATCTGGAATTCAAAGTCTAATCCTGACTGTTAAATCATTGTTGATTGTTGTAAAAATGAATACCTGGTTCATCAATGTCCTTTAGGGATAGAAATCTGTTGTATTTACCTGGTGTCGCCTCCATGTGACTCCGGATCCACAGCAATTTGGTTAATTCTTAATTGCCCTTTGGGTTGGCAATAAATGCCAGCCAGCCAGCAAAGCCTATATCCCATGAACAAATATAAAAATTAGCTATAGTTGAAGTAAGGCTATGTCTGATCTCCTTCCTCCAAGAACAATTGATTACATCTGATCCCTCCTCTGCAAATATGTGCCATAATACTTTTTCACCTTCTCTAAATACATGCAGGACCTGTGTGCCTGCACTGATAATCAGTACACACAGAAGTACTGGGTTCCAATGTGTGGTGACCAAGGACTTGTATAATAGTAATTCAGTACCCTGAGCAGCTCTTGCATGGTGTAACTCTAGCTGCACTATGAATCAAACTCACCACACTCTGGATACATGACCCTTTAAGTATCCATGTCATTGTGGTGACTTTGTGACAACACAGTCTACATCTTTGTATTTAAGTTGAGACAACTGGTGGTATTGAAATAATGTGGAGATGCTGGAGTTGGACTGGGATAAGCACAGTTAAAAATTTCCACAATACCAGGTTAAAGTTCAATAGGTTGCTCCTTCTTCAAGTGAAGAAGGAGTGAAACTCTGAAAGCTTGTGTTATCAAATAAATCTGTTGGACTTTAACCTGGTGTTGTGAGATTTCTTCTGGTCCTGAAATGTACAATGTGCATGAACAGTCACTGGATATGAACTATTTTTCAACATACAAATTGAACAAGCTAACAACACATACTTATTTACATTGTATGAAACATAGATTTGGCTGCTGCAGGTGGTGCATAGCCTATCACATCCCCTTTCCTTTTCTCTTTTGTTGTTTAAAAGATGAATGCCAGTCTGTGACGTAGCCCTAAATGTATGATTTTGCCTGTTGCTCTTGGGCTAATGTCCTCAGTGTGGATAATATCAAGTATTTGGTGTTTCTAATGGCTGTATGGCCTGCTACAAAAGCCTGTGGAGGAGCTTCCATTTCCACTGGTAAAGGCGGCCTGTAATGTATGTTGGATGACCAGGGTACTTTGGTTGCTGGGGCTAGTTTCAATACCTGCAGTAGATGATACCAGTTTTGTATGTAGTGGCCATCATCTGAGGCTACCACATAGCTGCTTGGCTATGTGACATGGCTGTATAACTGCTGATTTGTCGCGGCTGCATGGATCATTTGACCATGTGTTAAAAGGGCGAGTCTGTGAACATTTCAATCAAAGTACATTTTCCTTCTTAGTTAGTGCTCCATGAAGCTGCCACTCATGTTTGTTTCAATACTTGGATGCAAGAGGAGCTTGACAGTAAGAATTATTGATGCATCTGGGAACAGTCACTATACTGATGAGAACAGGCCCTGATTTCACAGGCTGAGGAGTGAAGCATAATAATTTTCGTGATCATGGGCACATCTCTCATGGAGATTGTTCGCTGAGCATACTGCTGTTCCACCAAGCCATTAGACCATAGGTATAGGGGGCTGGTGATGTATTCAAAGTTCTATGTGTGTGCAAAGTTCCAAAGCTCACTGGAGATGAACTATCCATTATTATCCTCTTGAGTGGTAGGTGGCTGAGTTCAAACCACCCAGAAGAATACAAGTCGACTTGGACCAAATGCTGTTTACTATTCCATTTAAAAATATCAGCTGTTATACATGACTATGAGAGGCTCAGGACTGAGGTACAATAGTTCTTTGACTTTATGCAGCTTGAGTGCATTGCATGATGCTCACTTGGAAACTCACCTGTCCATGTCAGCATACATGGACAGCTAGTATAGTGACTTGTTAGTGATTTTTCTCTTTTAGTCTGTCTGTCTGTCTGCCTGTCATAAGTAGATGTATATTAATATTGCAGTGAGGTTACTGTGAAAATCCCTAGTTGCCACACTCCTATGTCTCTTCCCGTACACTGAGGGAGAATTTAGCATGGCCAATGTAGCTAACCAGCAGATTGTGGGAGGAAACCCGGGCACATAGGAAGAACATGCAGATTCTGCACAGATAGTGACCAAAATCAGAAATCAAACCCAGCACTGTGAGGCAGCAGTGCTAACCATTGTGTCACCATGCTGCGTTGGTGGAGTTGCTGGGTATAGCACTTTTGGGTAGAGATAGAGATGCCTAATCATTGGCCACGCAGAATAAGTCTGCCCTGTATGGTTAACTAATTTCTATGATGAAGATGTGCAGAGCTTAAGAGGAAGCTCCCTTAAGGACTCAGGCTAGCTTTTCTTTCTCCTCCTCCATTTGGAAAACAAACAAATCAAGCCTCGGGCCTTGCTAAATTTAGTAATTATATGCCTATATTTACTGTCTGATAAACTGTCACTGCAATTGATCTGTCATTTTTGTTCAAACTTTTCTCAGTTGTCCACAATGTTTTCATTGAACACGAGCAACAAAGTCCCTGTGCCATTTTGCCAACTATTGACACCACATACAAGTGCTTATTCCCAATGACTAGTGACAAAGACTTATAATAACTTATAATAGTTTATTAAGTATCTAGAGCATCTTTTACGTGCAACACTTCTGCCTGCATTCCAGGCAGAACCTTTGCGCTCCAAATATGTGGTCCCTTAAGTAGCCAAGTCGTCATGTTGTCTAGAGGACTACTTGTTGTACACATTTCAAAACTTTGATGATCCCTCTTCAGGTCTTCGTTGGTCATCTTCTCTTGGAGATGGAGAGGGAGATGATTTTCTTGGATTGAAACCTGCACTTTGCAAAAGATAGTACAGGATCAAGCTAGAGATCCAAGCTCGGCATAAGCACCCTCATTGACTATGGAAAAGTTCAGGTTACAAGATGAAGACATCATCAGCACCAACGCACCCCTCCCTGATGAGTTCATGGCATTCTATGCTCGTTTTGAGCATGAGGTCAGTGAAAGCATGTCCTCCACTCCGAAAGCCTTAGATGAACTGATATTCAGGATCTCCATTGCAGATGTCAGAGTAGCCTTCTCACGGTCAACCCATGGAAAAAGACTGGCTCGCTTGAAGTATCCAGATGAGCAACCAGATCCTGCGCAGACAGCTGGCAGAGATATTCGCAGACATCTTCAACCTCTCTTTATAATAATCTAAAGTCCTTATCTGCTTTAAGAAGGTGACCATCATCCCAGTACCAAAGAAAAGCCAGGCAATGTGCCTTAATGATTATCGTCTGGTGACTCCTACTTTCCTGGTTATGAAGTGCTTTGAAAGGTTAGTCATGACACAAATCAATTCTGGCCTTCCAGGTTGCCTGGATCCACTACAGTTCCCTACTGCCGCAACAGGTGCACAGTATACGCCATCTCCCTGGCCCTGTACTCAACCCCGGAACACCTAAATAACAAAGAACCTATATCAGATTCCTATTTATCGAATACAGCTCAGCCTTCAACATCTTTTTTCCTTTGAAACTCATCTCCAAATTCCGTGGCCTAGGGCTGGGCTCCTCTCTCCGTCTGGATTCTGAACTTTCTAACCCACAAATCACAATCAGTAATAATACACAACAACACCTCCTCCATTATCATCCTCAACACTGCTGCCCAACAAGGCTGTGTCCTCAGGCCCTTACTATACCCCTATACTCAAATTCCCCTTCAACTCGATTTTCAAGTTTGCTAACAGTACCATCGTAGTGGGTTGGATCTCAAACAAATAATGACAGGACAGAGTACAGAAAAGAGAATTCAGTGAACTGGTACAGCAACAATAATTTCTCTCTCAATGTCAGTAAGACAAAGGAGATAGTCATCGAATTCAGGAAGCATAGTGGAGGATATGCCCCTGTTTACATCAATGGGGGTGAAGTAGAAATGGCTGAGAGCTTCAAGTTCTTGAATGTCCAGATCACCAACAACGTGCCCTGTCCCTCCATGCCCACACTATAGTTATGTAAGCCTACGAATGCCTCTACTTTCTGAGAAGGCCAAGGAAATTTGGCATTTCCACTACAATTCTCACCAACTTTTATGGATGCACCATTAAAATCATTCTTTCTGGTAGTGTCTTAAATTGGTACTGTGCCTGCTTTGTCCAAGATCACAAGAAACTACAAAGTGTCGTGAATGAAGCATCACTCAAATCAGCCTTGCACCCATTGACTCCGTCTACACTTCTTGCTGCCTTGGAAAATCAGTTGGCGTAATTAAGGATGCCACACACCCTGGACATAATTAAGGATGCCACACCTCGCTTCTACCTTCTTCCATCAGGGAAAAGATACAAAAGTTTGAGGACACATACCAACAGAATCAAAAACAGTTTCTTCCCCACTGCCATCAGACTTTTGAATGGATCTACTTGCATTAAGTTGATTCTATTTATGATTGTAATACTACATACTGCACTGTCCCTTTCCTTCTTATGAATGGCATGCTTTGACAGTATAATGCCCAAGAAACAATATTTTTCACGCTATACAAATACATGTAACAATAATAAGTTAAATCAAGGCAAAAAAATATCTTGAAATCTACTCATGGAAAGTAGAAGCTTCTGCATTACTGAGGCTTCTTTTGCAACTCATTGTTCAGCATGCAGTTGGATGGGTGGCAAAACACCCATTTAATAAAAGCACCACTCTCAATAATCACCATTTCCAGCATCAGTGTCTATTTTGCTAGGGCATCTTTCTTGTTGTCTGTAATTTTTGTCATTTTAGCCTGCAATGTTGTGATGAACTGAAGGTGGGGAACTTCTATATCTTTTTTGACCTTCTCTCAGTTATCATGTGTTCATTTAGAAGAATAGAATCTTAATGGCATAGAAAGAGATCATTCAGCCCATTTTGTTTATGAAGACTTAAAACTGTTTTTAAAAACTAGTTGCCCATTCTCATTCCATTTTCCAGCACCTAGTCCATTGTCTTGAAGGTTACAGGACTTCTGGTGCAGATCCAGGTACCTTTTAAATGAGTTGAGGATTTCTGCCTCCACCACCAAACCAGGCAGAAAATTACAGACATCCTCGAACCTCTAGAAGATGATGGTTTTCCCTTCTAATACTTATAATTTTCACCTGGAAGGTTAACGGAGTGGAAAAGGTACTTCTGCCCTCCATGGCCAATGCCAGTGGCTCCAATTCATTGGAAAGTACATGTTCCACTGCTGGCAAGCACTCAGCAGTATTATGAGTCATAGCCATTCTGAGGAGCCAATAAATAATTTCCCATATTTTGGAGCAACATACACCCTGCGATTCCACAAGTGTGAATATCCAGTGGCCTGTCCTAAGGACTGTGGTTGTATTTAGCCTACCATAGTATATTAGGTAATTGAATGTTTTTTTGGACTGGATCCAGGTTCTTCTTACAGTGCTCCTGTGACTAAGTGGTGGCAATTTCCATTCTCACCTGCTTGTTCTATATGTGTAACTTTTCCTGCCACTCTCTTTTCTCCTAAATCCTCATCTAAGCATTCCCCTCAGGTGCTTTGTGAAAAGTTAAGGGGCTGGCCTGACCCCAGATTCCAGGCTTTTAGCTCTCTTGCATCATCATAGAATTAAGGTTTTCTATGAGTCACAGCAATGAAACATCAGCCACAGTAATGTCTGCTATGGTGAGTTTAAATTAGACACAAAACTGAATTGACCTGCATTTATTTTCACCTTGACAACTCTTAATTGGAATGGAATCTATCTCCATATCAGTTGAGTTGTTGTCCATCTAAAAAACTGTCTTCCCCACCTCATGTCTCCTCCCCCCCATCTCCACCTTCAGACAGTGACCCGCTGACACTAACATCGGATTCTCGTCTCTTCGGTAAAAAACAGCATTGTCAATCCGAATTCAAAATCCTAGAATGTATTGGATCCAAACTATCATCAGCGCAGCTAACAACTCCACTCCATCACTAAATGTCCACATACTCCTAATCCCTATCCCCAGTACCTCAGCCACCCTGGCACTCCATGCTTACTCCCTTTCTCTCCCACCCCTTCACCAACTTCCCTCAACATATCTGAAGATCTCTATCAGCCTTTCTTATCACTTGTTTTACTCTTCACACTACTTTGCTGTCTACCCAGAGCCCTTGTAGAATCCTCAGCTACAAATGTTTATCAAATCTTTCTTAACCATTCTTTGGCACAGAACTTCATCCTCCCAGAACTCTTTCATCATATTCTCAAATGAATTTTATCAATGTTTCTTATATAAGAATTGCTGCTTCAAAAGTCACTGTGCATCTTAAGCTCTTTAACACATTCTGTAAAATATTTTTAAGTTTTTGTCTCACATGATCATTGAATTAATTGATTTCTTCTGCATCAGAGCTCCATTGTGTTATTTAATATATTGTGTCACGTTTCCATTTATTTCCTATTGTTCAATTAAGGCATTCAAAAATAGAAAAAATGTTCAGAAGTATGGGGAAAAGGCAGGGGAATGGCACTAAGTCATAATGTTTATTTGGATAACCAGTGCATACTTGATGGGTCAGATGGCCTCCAATTGCACTGTAACAGTTCTGCGATTCTATCATTCTTTTCTATCTCTGGTATTCTATCCTGCCATCTATCATGTTCCTCACATGTACGGTGACCTCTCCAGTGTGATCCAAGCTATGTTTCACTAAGTAGAACTAGCGAGAGAAAAAATACATGAAAGTAAATAAAAACAAAGTGCTAGAGAAACTCAGCATGTCTCACAGCATTTTTTAAGAGGGAAACAGAGTGAATTAATATGATTCTTCTTCAGAGTTAAAGAGAGGGAGAAAAGTGATGGAGCAAAATAGAAGATCATTGATTGCAATAAAGATATGTAAGACACAAGGCAGAAGAAGTGTGAATAGTCATGTGAAAGATTATAGAAGATGCTGATAGTGACTTGAAGGTAAGATAGTGAGATGCATAAATAGGAGAAAAAATGCCAGTGTTCAGTCAAAGCAAAATTTAAGAATAAATGACATATGGCTGCATGGGGGTGGGGACTTTGGGGGTGGTTGCTTTGTGCCAAAAAAATTTGGATTTAAAAAGGATTAAGTTGGAGTCGAAAGTTCACTGTATTAAGTTGGTCAATTCAAATTTGAGTCCTAAGGGCTGACACGTGACTAATCAGAAAATGAGGTGCTGCTCCTCTGACTGCAATTAGTTTCACTGGAGCATTGCGTTGGCCAAGGCTGGGCATATGGTTGTGAAAGTAAGATGCTGAATTAAAATGGCAAGCAACAGGAATATTGAATCATGCATGCAGACTGAACAAAGTTGTTCCACAATGATGTTACCCACTGTATGTTTAGTCTCCCCAGTACAAAGGAAATGGTACTGGAAACAGTGAATATATTAGCAAAAATGAAATGTGCAAATGAAATAATGTTTCACCTGAAAGGAGTGTTTGAGGCCTTAAACAATGAGGAGGAAGGAAATAAAAGAGTAGGTGTTAAACTTAATGTGATTGCAAGGAAAGATTCCATGGGAAGGGGATGAGCAATTGATGCTGATGAAGGAGTGGACCAGGATACCACGGAGGGAGTGTTCCCTGTGAAATTCTGACAGGAGAATGAGCCGAAGGTATGTTTTGTCATGGACTTGGCAGAAATGGCTGAGGATGATCCTTTGAATGCAGTGACTGAAGAGACACCCTGTCACAGTTGAGAGGGAGGGGAAGGACCGAGGGCAGAGATACTGGGAATGGATCAGAACCGTTGAATGCCTTGCTGACCACAGAAGTAAGGGTAAAGAAAAAGACAGACAAGTCGGATGCTCATTTTTAAAGCTGGCATCATTGGAACAAATGTGACAGAGGAGGACAAACTGGGAGAATGGTATGGAATCCTTACAGGCTGTGGAGAGCTGCAGCCGAGGGAGCTATGGGAGTCAGTGAGCTTGTAGTGAATAATGGTGATCAGTCCATTACCAGAAATGAAGACAGAGGTCATAAAAGGAAAGAAAAATATTGGAGATGGAACATGTGAAGGTGAGTGAAAGATGGAAATTGGAAGCAAAATCAATATTCTTTTCCAGGTTACACAAGAGTATGAAATGATACTGAAACAGCCATTGATGTAACAGACAAAGTGTGGGACTGGAACAAGGAGTATGGAGTACAATGTTAGCAAGTGTGAGGTTATCCACTTTGGTAGGAATAATGGTAGGAAGGATCACTATTTAAATGGCGAAGAGCTGCAGCATGCGACAGTGCAGAGGGACCTGGGGGTCCTTGTGCACGAATCGCAAAAATACAGTATACAAGTGCAGCAGGTGATTAAGAAGGCGAATGCAATGTTTATAGCTAAGGGGATAGAATATAAAAGTAGGGAGGTACTTTTGCAGCTCTATAGCGTACTGGTGAGGCCGCAGCTGGAGTACTGTCTGCAGTTCTGGTCGCCGCATTCGAGGAAAGATATATTGGCCTTGGAGTAGGTGCAAAGAAGGTTCACTAGGCTGATACCAGAGATGAGGGCATTGGATTGTGAGGAGAGACTAAATAGGCTAGGTTTGTACTCTTTGGAGTTTAGAAGACTGAGAGGGGATCTTATAGAGATGTATAAGATAATGAAGGGGATGGATAGGGTAGAGGTTGAGACACTCTTCCCACTTAGCAAAGATAGCAGGACCAGAGGGCACAGCCTCAAAATTAGGGGGGGCAGTTCAGATCAGGGTTGAGGACGAATTTCTTAATGCAAAGGGTGGTGAATCTTTGGAATTCTCTGCCTGATGAAGTGGTGGAGGCTTCCTCGCTGAATATGTTCAAGTCAAGAGTGGATAGGTTTTTGATTGACAAGAGAATTAAGGGTTACGGGGAGAAAGCGGGAAAGTGGTACTGAACCACTACAAATCAGCCATGATCTTATTGAATGGTGGGGCAGGCTCGACGGGCTGGATGGCCTACTCCTACTCCTGTTTCTTATATTCTTACATTCTTAATATTCCACATACATCACAAAAAGACAGGCATAGAATTTGCTCATTTTCCTTGTGTCTGAGTGGGTTTCCTCTGGGTGCTCCAGTTTCTTTTCACATTCCAAAGATGTGCAGACTAGATTGACTAGCCATACTAAAATTGCCCCTTTGTGTCCTGGAATGCAATTAGCAGGATTAGCAGCTAAAATATATGGGGATATGGGGGTAGGGCTTGGGTGGGATTGCAGTCATTGCAGACTCGATGGGCCGAATGGCCTGCTTCTGCACTGTAGGGATTTTAAAGGGATTCTATAACTAGAGCTAGAGCAGGTACCCATGAGCTCCATGATAATAAATATAAAACATGTTTAAACATTGAATCCTGGGCATATTTATCTCTTATTGATTTTTGACTTGAATGTGTACAAACATATTCCAAAACCAATATTGTATTGAAAATAATCCTACTTTTTAGCACTGATCATGTGTAATGTTTTATATATTGACTGTATTACTTAAATTGTGATATAAAAGCATGATTATATTTTTAGCATAGTGTATTGAAGGACTAATTATTTTGAATGAATTCTTAATGAGTTGGTTACTTTCATTTTAATACTTACCTATTTCCATCACTTTTAATAGGCCAATTCTTGAAAATCCAATGTTTGACGCTGATTTTGTTCGTACAAAGTCTATAGCTGCGGCTGGTCTGTGCTCATGGTGTATAAACATTGTAAAATTTTATGAGGTATTCTGTGAAGTGGAACCCAAAAGGATAGCTCTGGCACAGGCTAATGCTGAATTGGCAGCTGCACAGGAAAAGCTTGCAGGGATCACACGTATGATAAATGTAAGTATGCATGTCACATAATGTACTACATATTACCCTTTTTTTCGTATTTTTTAAGAAGGTTGAATATACACAATACTGTGGGATGCATTTCAAAAGATAAAACATTTCAACGTGTAAAATTGTGTTTATGCTTTAAATTTGTGATGGCAATTGTTACAATATCAGATGATACTCTGGACAGGAATGTCCTAGAGTGGAATCGTGGCTGTTTTACTTTTTTAAAATAAAACAAGGATGAACAGACTTACAGGAATGCCAGTTAGCTTTTAACAAATACAAAAATCATTTATTAACCATGAAAAGTTTGAATATGATATAGCACACCTTTACTACTGCCTATCTTCAGAAAATTAAACATATATTTTAAGGATAACACAGGTTACAAAATATATCTTGTGCTCCAATGTTCAAAAAAATTATATGTTTTCATGTGGCAATTAGATATAACACTTGAGGCAAAGAAGATCAAAGGATATAGAGAAAGGCAGGATCAGACAATTGAGTTGGATGATCAGCCACAATCACAATGAATGGTAGAGCAGGCTCAAAGGGCCAAACAGCCTCTTGCTGGTCCTATTTTCTATGTTTCCATAGTCCTTGTAACCCAACAGGCTAGCTGTGGTCACACAATACTCCATACTAACATCAAGTGGTAGATGTCACAAACTGGACTTTTGTGAATGTCTCCTCAAACTCCCCCAGATTATTATCACACAAGAGTTTCCAAACTCCATTCTCAAAAGAATACTTTTCTTCAGCTATTTTCAGTCAAGATCTACCTTCAGAATTTTCAAATACTTTCAGTACTTTTTTGTCTTTAATTGTCACATGCATTCAAGCTTCCACATACAATCTCTTGGTCCACAACCAAATACTTTGACTCTGAACACTGAGTAAGCACACCAAATTTTTTCTCCAGCCAATATTAACCAGTCTGTTCTTTGAATTTAAAGACAGAAAGGGGATGAATTTATCCAGCTGAAATTCCAGTTCCTGGCTTTATTTTTATTTCAATCATCCTGAAACCTTTTCTTCATTCTCTAAGTTCTACAACTAACTAATTTTTGGTTTCTGGGACTTGCATTCTTGTCCAATACCCCATTGTCCTGCTTCTGTTTCTGGCAAAGCTGAGAGAGTGTTCTTTCTCTAGCTACTTGTCTCCTTCTACTAATGATTCCAGGTTAAACTAAAAACAAAGATCTTTTTCCCAAAAGGTAGTTGATAAATAGCAGCTCATTCATTCTCCATGCTCTTGTTTTTCTTTCACACCATAAACTTTCTAAACACAATAAAAACACGTTTTAAAAAGAAACAAAAATGTATACAGACAAATGTGTTTGTCTATTATTAATCTAGATAGTTTTATCCGTCCTTGCACATCTATATCTTATTTCTAATACCCAACAATAAAAATAGATCACTTAAAACTACCTCCACTTCCTGACACAACTCAATTCATGTTACTTCCTCAGCAACTTTTACATCCACAATAGTGTTATCATACACAAACTCACAAAGGTGTGTACGATTACATCTCATAGTGTCATATTAATTGCTGCTCAACATTGCATCAAACCACACAGAAATCCACTGGGTCTCTTTCCCGAGCAAACTGATTTTAAAAATCCTCAATCTTATTTAAAACTTTCTTCGAATATTGTATCATCTTAATAACAAAATGTATCTAGCCTGTCTTACTGCCCAAAGTTGCATGCCTTTACAAACCCTTTATCCACTTGTCATGCACTCTTAGACTATCTAGGATAGAATTTGCCATGTGTTGCATCTGTTTTCTGCGCTTGAAATGGGTACAACGCATTGACAATTTAGTAATGGATCAGCTAGAGTCCAGTATGTCCAGTCAATAATCTGACTGCTAAATTCATAGGGTCCCAAATGCATGCCAAAGCCTGACAATTGGTCTCCTGCAGAATTAAAATTAAATTCCTACGGAATATTTTTCAACACTTAATTTAAAAAATAGTTTATGGAACCAGATGGAACAGCATTACTCTGCCAATATTCTACATCCTGGCAATCAATCCCTAATCTCCCTTCTCTATCTGGAATTATATCCTTCTAATCATATCTCTTTCTATCTTCAAAAGTCTTTTCAAAACTTAGTTATGATTATCTCCTCTTGTACATAGTGCCCCAGCTGATGAAGGCAAGCATGCCATATGCTTTCTTAATCATCTTGGCCCCACTAATGTTGTCACTCAAAGGGAACTGTGAACCTGCATGCTCTGATCCCTCTGTATATTGATGTTCCTAAGGTCCTTTTACGGTATAATTCACACATAAACTTTTGATCCTCCATAATGCATCACCTTGTGTTTGTCTGGATGAAACTCCATCTGCCCTTTTTGTGTCCAAGTCTCCAATCCATCTATATTCTGTTGTATCCTCTGACAATCCTTGGCACTATCAGCAACTCCACTGATCTTCATGTCATCTGCAAACTTACTAATCAGACACCCCACATTTTTTTCTAGATCATTTATATACTACAAACAACAAAGGTCCCAGCACTGATCCCTGCAGAACACCATTAGCTACGGATCTCTACTCTGAAAAACATCCTTCCACCTCTATTCGCCAACTCCAAAAACAAGTTAATTCTGTATCCATCTAGCCAGCCCACCCTGAATCATGTGATTTTAATTTTTGCACCAAACATGACTAAAAACATAGTCATCATCAAGTTCAAGAAATATTTTGCCACATATGGCATCCCACAGAGACTCATGACAGACCAACACTCATCAATTCACTTCAATTAAATTTTGAAAATTTGTACATACATGCAACTTTAAGCAAATACTAGCAGTCTCTCATATCCACATTCCAATGGCTTGGTGGAACAGACTATATGCTCAGCTAAGCATCTTCTAGAGAAATAGACCAAGGATCGCACAGATTACAATGCCACACAAAATGCACTATAATTGAAACACCCACAGACTTGGCCCTTTAAAATCTGATCAGACATCCAGGATTCAAACTGCACATGGCCATAACAAGTTAGCAATGATACACAGCCTGAACAGTTAAGTGGTAGTCATGTTCAGTGCTCATTATGTATGCAACTGTCATCACTTCCTACAGGTATTAGAACCAGTTCACAGTGCCATTGCAATTTAGTCATCTGGCCTATGACACAGGTCCCCTACACCAGTGAACATGCAGATTTCTCCAGAGCCTACTCACTGAATACACAGTTGGAATGCCCCAGATCACCAACAACGAGGACATCAGTCTGAGAAATCTACATCACAATGAATTAGCTTAACCATATACTCAGGGCAAGTGATCAAACTAAACACAAGGTTCCTGGTACATGTTGCCACCTATTTTGAAATTCGCCTTCGAACCTTATCTTTACAAACAAAAGGGGTAAGGGAAGGAGATGTGCTGGGCTATTCACCAGCTGCAACAGGTTAATCTGTGTCTTACCATATATAAATAGTAATATATTGTTAACCTGTTTAATCTGTATGTATATCTACATGTATATCTACAAAGTTTCTGTTCACACGTTCTATTAATCACAATACCACCAGTTGTTCCAACTTAAATCTGAAAAATGCTCTGTAACTGGTCATGTGATGATGTGGCTACAGAACAGGTAAGATGGGAGTGCAGGTGTCTCCCCAGGAAATGCAAGCACACTTGATTCAATGAGTGAATAAAATATTACAAGTCTTTGTTGTCAGTGTCTGGAGTGATGATACTGTGCTATTGTCTACAATTGCAAACTGTTTTCATGTGATGGGTTTCCAACCTCTAGCCTGATAGAGGTTGTAAATGTAGTTGTGGAGAACACTGGGATACAGGGTTGCAAACTGGAAAGTATTGAAGTAGATAAGGAGGATGTGCTAGATATTCTTGAGGGTTTGAAGTTAGATAAGTCCTCTGGGCCGGACGGGATTTACCCTAGGATTCTCTGGGAGGCGAGAGAGGAGATTGCAGAGCCTCTGGCTCTGATCTTCAGGTCGTCGTTGGTTACGGGTATAGTGCCGGAAGACTGGAGGATAGCGAATGTGGTCCCATTGTTCAAGAAGGGGAAGAGAGACTTTCCAGGGAATTATAGGCCAGTGAGTCTTACTTCTGTTGTGGGCAAAGTATTGGAGAGAATTATTAGGGATAGGATTTATAGTTATTTAGAGAGAAATGAATTGATTGGGGATAGTCAGCATGGTTTTGTGAAGGGTAAGTCGTGCCTTACTAACCTTATTGAGTTTTTTGAAAAAGTGACCAAAGAGGTGGATGGGGGTAAGGCAGTTGATGTGGTATATATGGACTTTAGTAAGGCGTTTGATAAGGTGGCCCATGGAAGGCTTCTGCAGAAAATGCAGATGTATGGGATTGAGGGTGATTTAGCTAATTGGATTAGGAATTGGCTAGCTGATAGAAGACAGAGTGTGGTGGTTGATGGTAGTTATTCATCATGGAGTTTGGTTACAAGTGGTGTACCTCAGCGATCTGTTTTGGGGCCCCTGCTGTTTGTAATTTTTATAAATGATCTGGATGAGGGTATTGAAGGATAGATTAGTAAATTTGCGGATGACACCAAAGCCGGAGGAGTGGTAGATAGTGAAGAGGGGTGTTATAATTTGCGTAGAGACTTGGACAAGTTGCAGAACTGGGCCGAGAGGTGGCAAATGGAGTTTAATGCGGATAAGTGTGAGGTAATTCACTTTGGCAGGAATAACAAATGTGTAGAGTATAGGGCTAATGGTAGGACTGTTAATAGTGTTGAAGAACAGAGGGATCTTGGTGTATATGTGCATAGATCCCTGAAAGTTGGCAATCAAGTCGATAAGGTTGTTAAGAAGGCATACGGAGTCTTAGCTTTTATTGGTAGGGGGATTGAATTTCGGAGCCGCAACGTCATGTTGCAACTGTACAAAACTCTAGTGCGGCCGCACTTGGAGTATTGTGTGCAGTTCTGGTCCCACATTATAAGAAAGATGTGGAGGCATTGGAGAGGGTACAGAGGAGGTTTACCAGGATGTTGCCTGGTATGGAGGGCAGGTCTTATAAGGAGAGGCTGAGGGATTTGAGGTTGTTTTCGTTAGAAAGAAGGCGGCTAAGAGGAGACCTTATTGAAACATATAAGATGATTAGAGGTTTAGATAGGGTGGACAGTGATAGCCTTTTTCCTAGGATGGAGAAAGCTAGCACGAGGGGACATAGCTTTAAATTAAGGGGTGGTAGTTATAGGACAGATGTCAGAGGTAGGTTCTTTACCCAGAGGGTGTAAGGGTATGGAATGCCCTGCCTGCTGCAGTTGTAGATGCGCCAAGTTTGGTGGCGTTTAAGAGGTTAGTGGATAAGTTTATGGATGAAAAGGGAATGGTTTAGGTTAGAGGGTCATTGCTTTTTCCTAATTGGTCGGCGCAACATCGAAGGCCGAAGGGCCTGTTCTGCGCTGTAATGTTCTATGTTCTATGATAGATTCTCCAGTTCCATTGCTGTGAAACCCAAAATGGGAAAATTCTGCTTCATATTTATTTCATTTGAAATGTGTAAACACTTCTTAAAATAACAGGCAGAAATATAAAGCATTGTTGCAAACAACTGTTTCTTGATTACAATCTTTTCCTTCCATTTCTCAATATGAATTTTCAGGAGCTTGATGAAAATTTAGCAAAGTTGACAGCTGAATTTGAAAAAGCCACAGCTGAAAAACTCAAATGTCAGCAGGAAGCTGATACCACCAATAGAACTATTTCACTTGCAAACAGGTAAATTTGGACTTGTATAAATAGAACAAAATGAGCAAACTTTGCGAATTCTGATCCTTTATAATTTTTTAACTATGTATTTTGTCTTTGGGTTAGGCTTCATATAACCATCTATTTGTTCTTTGACTTGTTTATTTCTTTTACATTTTCCAATACTACTAAAGCTGGCAGGGTGAAAAATTAAGTATGACAAATTTCTTGGATCCTTGCCCCCTTAAACAGTTGTGAAGACATTCAAGCATCATTTAGGCTAGATATTGAAAACATTCATTTAAACATGGGCAGATATATTGAAATTTTCACCAATATCAGCTTAGTAATTCCAGAAGATCACAGGCTAGTGGTATTAGAATGATGGGCACAATATGTCGAGATGTTAAATTAATGAAGGAATGCCCACAAAATCATGTGCTTTAGTAGATTTCATCAAATTCCTCTCAGGAGCGAAATATTTGTATGTCCAGGCAGCTGGATCCCTAAATCTGCTCCAGATTTCCAGTTTCTACAACAGGGTGGCACAGTGGTGAGAACTACTGCCTCATAGTGCCATGACCCAGGTTCATTTCCTAAGCTTGAGTCATCATCTACTCATTCTCCCGGTGTCTGTTTGGGTTTCCTCCAAATGCTCCAGTTTCCTCCCACAGTCTGAAAAATGTGCTGGTTAGCTGCATTGGCCATGCTAGATTCTCCCTCAGTGAAACTGAACAGGTGCCGGAGTATGACAACTAGGGGATTTTCACAATTACTTAGTTGCTATATTAATGTGAGCCTACTTATGAAACTGAAAAAAATAAGCTTTAAACTTTTAAACTTGTTTTGTGCTTTTTTCAAAGATTTAAGAACAGATAGTCCATATCACCCTGACTCAGTACAGTGCTCTCATCTCTAAATTAGGGATTCAAGACTCACTCCAAAGCTAAACTGCCACAATGCAAAAGGAGAATTGGATTGTCAAATGAATCATCTGTTTGGATGAGACATTGAGCTAAGATACAAGGAAGTGATGACACAGTAGTATTGGCATTGAATAGCAAACCAGAGAGCAAGAATAATGCTCTGGATTACTGGATGGCAGATGGTAGAATTTTTAAACTCAAAATATCTGGAATTAAAACTCCACAACAGCCATCACCGGCAACCCCTGCTCCTCGAATGCATCCAGCACACATCAAATCTCAATGAATCTCTCCCTCCCCATACGTCTCTTTTCGCAGGTAGGCATTGCCAGGTTGGCACTACCAGATTGGCATGATATCAATGTGGCACTGCCAACCCTTACCAAGTGATAATGCCAGGGGACATTGCCAGGCTACTGCTTCATCATATCTTTCCCCTCCATTTAGCTATACTTACCTATATGCCGCCTTCCAGGAAATCCCTATAGACAGGTTCACATCTAGTGAACCTGTTGTAAATGGTGTCAGTGTGACGTCACCCTAGTGCTCATTGAGTATCCGGTGAGGGGGTAAGTTCCAGGGAGAATGTTAACAGCAGTAGCTCCACATTTTAGATGCTCCTAGCCCCAGCAATTTCCTACTCCAACCTATGTATCCTAAATCTCGCCTAATAGCCTCATAATTACCTTTCCCCCAGCTATAACTTCTTCCCTTCAGTATATACCTAACCCTTTCCATCACTTAGGTAAACGTAACCGAATTTTGGTCACTATCACCAAAGTGCTCGCCTACCTCCAAGTCTAACACCTGATCTGGTTCATTGCCCAGAGCCAAATCCAATGTAGCCTCACCTCTTATTGGCCTATCTACATACTGAGTCATAAAACCCTCCTACACACATTGTACAAAAACTGACCCTTCTAACCTGCTTGAGCTATAGCTTTTCCAATCAATATTTGTAAAGTTAAAGTCCCCCATAACAACTACCCTGCTACTTTCACTTCTGTCCAGAATCATCTTTGCAATCCTTTCCTCTACATCTCTGGAACTTTCTGGAGGCCTATAAAAGACTACCAGCAGAGTGACCTTTCCTCTCCTGTTTCTAATCTCAGCCCATACTACCTCAATAGACAGGTCCACATTAAACGCCCTTTCTGCCACCGTAATACAATCTTTGACTAACAATTCCACGCCTCCCCCTCTGCTACCACCTTCTCTGCTCTGACTGAAAAATCTGAACCCTGGAACATGCAACAACCATTCCTGTCCTTGCTTGCATCCATGTTTCTGAAATGGCCACAACATCGAAGTCCCAGTCACCAATCCAGGCTGCAAGTTTATCCATCTTATTGCCTATGCTCCTCCCATTAAAGTATCCACATTTCTGAAGGCACACCATCTTTGAAATCCCACCCAGGCCCTATCCCTGTAACCCCACGTATTTTCCCAAGAATATCTCTAATGCTAATGGTCAATTTAGGATGGCCAGTCCACCTAACCTACACATCTTTGGACTGTGGAAGGTAACTGGGGCACCTGGAGGAAACTCATGCAGACACAGGGAGAACATGCAAATTCCACACAGATGAGGCCTAAATTGAACCCATCTCTCTCTGGCGCTGTGAGGCAGCCGTGCTAATCACTGTGCCCATGTGGTCAGGATTCTCCTGAATTAAAGTACTTTCTCCTAATTGGTGGAATGTAATTTTCCCTTATTTGTTAGTCAACAATTCAGCTATGAGATATTTTGCAACAGTATATTTGATTTTTTTTCACACAAAAATTAGATATGTCCCTGTGTCTTACTTGCACGTCTGCTGGTCCCTGATTTAAAATAACGCTGTTGAAAAGCAAACCATCTTCCTACCCTTTGTCCTAGTTTATATTCATCATTGTGCAAACTGGACAAAAAAGAGGAAATAGAGAATATTTGCATTTTAAAAATGATCTTTTTACAGACTTGTTGGAGGTTTAGTGTCAGAGAAGATCCGTTGGGGTGATTCTGTAGCTAAGTTCAAGCAACAGGAGGAAACATTGTGTGGTGATGTGCTTCTTGTTACAGCCTTTGTTTCTTATGTTGGATATTTCACAAAAAAATACCGAAGCGACCTTTTGAATGAACACTGGCTGCCTTTCCTGCAAAAATTAGAGGTATGATGATGTTTTAAATTGCTTTAAAAAATTAGTATGACTTGTAACTTAGAGCTGAATTGATGAACATGTCTTCCTACTAGAATCATAGAAGGAGGCCATTCAGCCCGTTGAACCTGCACTGACAGCAGTGCAGGCGCTAATCCTACTAACAACTGTATTTAGCTGTCAGGTACTCGAACTCACAATATTAAGCTAAGTTTTCACTAATGTTGATTCTATTTATTGGTAATGATTAAAATTTCATGGTTAAAAAGGTGATGATGAGCCACTTTCTTGAACCACTGCTTCATGTGGTGGAGGTATCAATGTTGTTAGGTAGGAAGTTCCATGATATTAACCAAGTGATGATAAAACAATAGTGATTATATTTCACAGTCAGTATGTGTATGGCTTGGAGGCAAACTCGAAGATTATGGTTTTGCTATTTTTCTCCTAAATAGGCACCATAGTGTTCAAACCATGGGCCTGATTTTACCATTGCTGGTGACAGGGGAGGAGGGAGCAGGAGGCGGATCATTGTCTGGTGGGGGAGGGAGGAGGGAGGCCAATCATTCTCTGGTGGGATGGGGTGATGTGGATGGGGAGGGAGGAGTTAGGCCAAATTGTTGTCTGGTGGGGGAAGGGAGCGGAGGCCAGATCATTCTCTGGGACTGGGGAGACCAGATCATTGTGTGATGGGAGAGGGGGGGAGTTGGGGGTGGGGGTGGGGGGTGAAGGACAGAGGGAGGCCAGAATGCTGCCATGTTGTTGGGAGTAGGAGCGGGAGGGAGGCTGATCATTCTCCGGGAGGATTGGGGTGAGATGGGGGAGGCCCGATTGTTCTCTAGTGGGGTGAGGCCCAATAATTCCCTGAGGAATGGAGAGGCCAGATCATTCTCTGGACAGTGTGGGGAAGTCCGATCATTCTCTGGGGGGTGTGGAGGCCTGATCATTCTCTGGGGGTTGGGGAGGCCTGATCATTCTCCAGTGGGAGGATGAAGCCAGATGGATCCCTGCTTTGAGGACAACGGGGATGTCCGCTGTCATTCTGCCGGCGATCTTGGGGGAGTAAGAGGAGCAGAGGATCACGATAAGTAGTGGGAGGAATGGGTAGCTAAGGGGGGAAGTTATGTCGTGGGGGGCGATATCTGTGGGGGCCATTGCTCCTGTTTTTCGCTCTTGGGCTGCTTTATCCGCTTTTTGCAACCCAGGAGCGATATGATGGGAGTGTTCTTCAAATTTTTTTCTCACTATGCACGTGCAGTTCAAAGCTCCAATCAGAGCTGCAGCATTTTAGGTGTGATAAGCCCCACCCACAGTACGATTCAGACTCACGGTTTTTTTTCAGGCTAAGTGCGTATGGGGGCACCTGAGAGCAGTTTGCCAAGTTGGGTCTGAATTGCGACCAGATTCAGCACTTAGAATGAAAATGGTAACATCAGGCCCTACGTGTGCTGCGTAGCCAAATTCTGTTGAAGTTAATTTGCAGTGTGAAAAATAAATATGGAATGATATTAAAGACATATTAATGTTGGAGTAATATGAAGGGGTGGGTTTTGATTTTTGGATGTGCTGATTGTATGCTACTGCATGACCATTTGCCATGCAGGTCTACTAACAGCTTTTCCTGCATTTGTTTATCCTTTGCAGTTTTTCTTCCTTGATCAGAATGCTGCTGGTTCAATGTCATATTTGCATTCGCAAGGCAAGATTATGCAATAGTCAACAATGATACAGATATGTAATGAATTCAGTAATAAGTCCACATTATCTTTAGAAACAAAAGTACCTATCCTTTTCAAAGTAGTTGTTTACTGTCATGCTGGTTTGAGCAAATTGACCCAATGCCTGCTTCACTTAGTGCAGTCCAATGCCGGCATCTCTACATCATCACTTAGTGCAGCCCAAGTTCTTAGAGGAAACTAAAACAGGTGTTCAGCTCTTCAATACCAATTGCACCATAACTCTAAGAATTTCCCAATAACAATGTGGCACGAATGCTGCTCAGATTTTGTTGGGGCATTGAATATAGCTCTACCAAATTCTATGTCTTTAACCTCATTTTCCATCTGGAAAATGGGCACAACATTATTTTTATACCCCAATGTCTCGTTATTTTTATACCTCAATATTTCGTTATTTTCATAATTTGATAACGTTTTTAAACTTCTGGATATTTGTTTACAATTACAGCTTATCATGTATATGCTAAACTAACAAAATATCCATGGTGATCATGGTATAAAGCATGCCGATTTTTCATTGGACTTTTATATGCTGATATTTGCTTTAGAGCATAGGAACTGCAAAAAGAAAAAGTCCACAGTACATCTAAAACTTAATTTTAACCATAATCTTGCAAGTTTTTCTATTGTTAATGCAAATTCCAATCAGATTTAAGAGAGTTACAGCATTGCTTTTTGGAAAATTATTTTAGGTGCCAATTCCAATAACTGAAAACTTAGACCCACTTTCTCTTCTGACTGATGATGTTGACATTGCTGCCTGGAATAATCAGGGATTGCCCAGTGACCGGACATCAACTGAAAATGCTACAATCCTCTGTAACACAGAGCGTTGGCCTCTAATTATTGACGCACAGTTGCAGGGTATTAAATGGATTAAAAGGAAGTTTGGAGATGATTTGAAAATAATAAGACTAGGACAAAGAGGGTATGTATATTTGCTCCAAATTGAGAGATCGCTTAAAATATTATAATTTCTGAATAATTAATATTTAATTTGCATACATTAGCAAAGTTCAACCTAATTCTATTCCTGCATAAAATAGTTTTGGATGAAGAAAGACCATGAGCACATTCTCTCAGAATATCAACACTTGATTGTAATAGTTTCTACTTCTTAAGTCATCAAGTATTGGGACCTCAATCCTTTTGTATCAAAAATACTTCTGTTCTGAATTTTTCATTCACTTCCCAACTTGTAGACTCCTGGTATATCTAAAAGTATTGTTCAGGATTTACTTTTCCTTTTGCAATAGCTATCATTTCATATCCTCTAGTTGAGTCAATCTTGAATGACTCATACTATTCTTGTGCAGTTCTACTTCTCCTGACTGCAAAATATTTCAGACTTTATGGGTGGAATTCTATGACTGTGTCGTGCCCATTTTTGGGCATAGTGTGGTCTTAAAGTAGAGCATGAAGTGATTGGCATAATTGACTCTGGTTTCCGTGACCGCTGTGATTTTACGACTCCAGGGTTTCTAGCTTGGTTATCCTCTTGCTGGGAAGGCTGGTTAATTTATTTAATTTATTAAAGTGCTTATTTTAATGTGATTAGCAAGTCCAGTGTTCAATCCTCTGGATTCAGTTGCCTTTATGGCCTCACCAGGAGAGGTTCTCTTTGTCAAGGGAGACACCTGTTCTCCATTAATAGAGAACAGGTATGTTGGCCATGCTGGTGGAATCAGAAACCAGTAAAGGGAGATTGAGGGCAAGCCAGGGATGCCCCTTGGGCTGTACCAGACTGGTATTGCCAGCCTGACATCATGGCTTTGCCAATTTGGAATCTTGGTATTGTTAGCCTGCCATCTCGGCAGTGTCCACTGGGCACTGGGCAATAAACACCAAATAGTGCTAGGGTGAGATACTGGGGATGTGGCCAGTGGGGAGGGGTGAGTGGGGGAGCAGGGCTAATAGGGGAAGACACCTGGTGTCACTCTGCATGAACAGTGGGGGAGGGAGGGAGGGGAGCCCGCTGCCAATCTCCATTGATCAGAGGAGGAGGAAAGGGATCCACAATCAGTCTGGAAAATGAGGGGTGCATTTTGGGCCAAGGGCCCCCTTGATTGCCAGGAGGGTTGTACTTGAGGCAGCCTGCAGTAACGGGCCTGACGGCACTCTTTGTCCGTCAGACTCCTGTTTCTGCTAATATTCATGTGCAGCATTAGGGGTCGACATATGCACAATACCTCCCTCTATGAGCCATCAGGAATGTTAAGCCCCACCACAAGCTTCTGCAGTGAGCAAAAGACTCACTCAAAATTTTGCAGCCAGAATGCATACAGGGGGCTCTGAGCTTGCACCCAAACAACGGACCTGGAATTCTCCCAGTTCCATGCCCACTTGACACTTAGACAAAAAATTGTAAAATAGCAAACTGGGAATGTTTCCTACTGGCATTGGCAGAGCTGTCAGGTGGGATTCACTCATGTGATCATTGCAAATTTATGATTCATGGAAAACACAATGTAATACAATGGCCAGCCCTGTTTTTCAGAGATCAGGTGTCCCAATCTCAACATTCAGGTTCAGGCTCCCTTTTCCCTCCCCAACAATGGAAAAGCTGAACCCCTCCTCCACATCCAGTGATCAGGGAGCATCCCCAATTCCTCAGCACAGAGAGGAATTCACACACACCACAACAGAGAGAATGGATCACACCACCCCTCTCACAACTCATGAATATGAGGGTGAACAAACTCCTACTCCCACCAAAGAGAAGGGCAGTGGGGGAAGGAAGGCGGGGTAGACCCAAAAGCACAACAGGTTTGAGATTCTTGCTCCCAGTGTGGACAAGAAGGACTGCAAGGTGGATGAGCAAACTGCCCACGGTACAGTGGTGCAAGAAGAGGTCAAAGCAGAAGAAATGTAGTGGTTCTTGAGGATAGGGTAGTTAGGGGCACGGACACTGTCTTTAGTGACAAAGATAAAGAATACCGAAGGATGTTTTACCTGCCTGGGTCCAGGATGTCTCAGCTGGGCTGCAGAGGAAGCTGGAGTGGGAGGCTAAGAATCCGGTTGTCATGGTTCATGTAGGTGCCAATGACATAGGCAAAATAGGGACTAAGGATCTGCAGAGGGAGTATGAAAAGCTGGGAACTAAATTAAGAAGCATAACTGACAAGGTGGTTATCTCTGGATTACTACTTGAACTACACACAAATTGGTGCGAGATAAATAGGATTAAGGAGGTGAATGCATGGCTGGAGGATTGGCGTGGGAGAAATGGGTTTGAATTTATGGGGCATTGGCACCAGTATTGGGGCAGAGGGACCTAGTCAGATGCGATGGTCTTCGTCTGAATCGTGCTGGGACCAGAGTCCTGGCGAATCGTATAACTAGGACTATAGATAGGACTTTAAACTAATTAGAGGGAGGGAGGGTGCAGAGGTGGGGGAAATTACAAAATCTGAAGTAAAGGAGAGCATACGTGAGCACGTTAATGTTGAGGATGTTCCACTAATTAAAGGAGTAGGGGGCACAAGAGAGGTTAGTAGCATTTCTACAAATAAGTCCAGATAAAGGCTGGTATAAAGACGTTTTACTGAATGCATGAAGCATTCAAAACAAAGTGAATGAGTTGATGGCACAAATCAACACAAATGGGTATGATCTAGTGGCCATTACGGAAACATGGTTGCAGGGTGACCGGGACTGGGAACTGGATATCCAGGGGTATCAGACATTTAGGAAGGATAGACAGGAGGATAAAGGAGGTGGGTAGCTCTGTTAATAAAGGATAATATCAGGGCATTAGTAAGAGGAGATGTAGGGTCCAAAGAGCAAAACATGGAATGGTTGTGGGTGGAGATAAGGAATAGTAAAGGGAGAAAGTTGCTGGTGGATATGGTCTATAGGCCCCCAAATAATAATTTTGATGTGGAGCGGGCTATAAACAAGCAAATAATTGATGCATGCAGAAATGGAATGGCGATAATTATGGGAGATTTTTACCTGCATGTTGATTGGTTGACTCAAGTCGGACGCAATGGGCTTGAGGAAGAGTTCTTGGAATGCTGTCGGGATTGTTTCCTTGAACAGTATGTAAGGGAACCAACAAGGGAGCAAGTTATCTTAGATCTGATACTGTGTAACGAGGCAAGTAGAATTAGGGATCTTCTTGTGAGGGATCCTCTTGGGACGAGTGATCATAGTATGGTTGAATTTCTGATGCAGATGGAGGATGAAAAAGTAGGGTCCCAAACCAGCGTCCTCTGTTTGAACAGAGGGGAGTGTGATAAGATGAGAGAGGAATTGGTGAAGGTAGATTGGGGGCGCATATTGGTTGGTAGGACAGCTGAGGAACAGTGGAGGATTTTTAAGGATTTTTCGGTACTCAGCAGAAATATATTCCAAAGGTGAAGATGGACTGTAAGAAAAGGAATAACCAGCCATGGTTATCGAAGGAAATAAAGGAGAGTATTACATTAAAAGCCAATGCATACAGAGCGACTAAAATTAGTGGGGAATTAGAAGATTGGGAAAGATTTAAAAAACAACAAAGAATGACTAAGAAAACAATAAAGAAAGGAAAGATAAAGTATGAAGCTAAACTAGTTCTAAGTGTTAAAAATAATAGTAAATGTTTTTACAAACATATAAAGAAGAAGAGACTGGCTAGAGTGAATGTTGGACCCTTGGAGGACGAGAGGGGGAATTTAGCAGTGGGTAACGAGGAAATAGCTGAGACTTTAAATAAGTTTTTTGTGTCAGTCTTCTCGGAGGAGGACACAAATAGCTTACTGAATATTAAAGATAGTGGAATGGTAGGACAATACAATTATTGTTACTAGAGAGGTAGTGCTTGGTAGACTAACGGGACTGAAGGTGGACAGGTCCCCAGGACTGGATGGAATGCATCCCAGGGTTCTGAAAGAAATGGCAGAAGTAATAGCAGATGCCTTAGTAATTATTATCAAAATTCACTGGGGAAGTGCCGGAGGATTGGAAAACAGCTAATGTTACTTCACTGTTTGAAAAAGGTAGCAGATAAAAGGCAAGGAGTTTAGGCCGATTAGCTTAACGTATGTAGTTGGAAAAATGCTAGAATCCATCATCAAAGAAGAAATAGCAAGACATTTAGAAGAGAACGGTTTGATCAAGCAGATGCAGCATGGACTTGTGAAGGGGAAGTCGTGTTTTCCAAATTTATTGGATTTCTATGAGGATATGACTAGTGCAGTAGACAGAGGGAAACCGGTGGATGTGGTGCTTTTAGATTTCTAGAAGGCATTCAATAAGGTGCCTCATGAAAAGTTGGTGCAGAAGGTTAGTGTACAAAGAGTTGGGGGTAAAATGTTAGTGTGGATTGAGGATTCGTTATCTAACAGGAAGCAGAGAGTTGGAATCAATGGATGCTTTCCTGGTTGGCAGTTGGTGACTAGTGGAGTGCCACAGAGATTGGTGCTGCGGCCTCTACTGTTTACCATTTACATAGACGATCTGGAGGAGAGGGCTGAATGCAGGCTAACAAAATTTGCTGATGACACGAAGATAAGTGGTAAAGCAAATTGCGTGCGGGGCATGGAAAGTCTGCAGAGAGATTTGGATAGGCTGAGGGAGTAGGCGATGGAGTATGGTGTCAGTAAATGTGAGGTTATCCACTTTGGTGGAAATATTAGTAGGAGAGATTATTATTTAAAGGGTGAAAAGCTGCAGCATGCTACAGCAAAGAGGAAATACAGTCCTTGTGCACAAATCACAAAAACTCAGTCTGCAAGTGCAGTAGGTGATAAAGAAGGCGAATTGGCTTTTATTGTGAGGGGGATAGGGCACTGTACAGGGCACTGGTGAGGCCACAATTGGAATACTGTGTGCAGTTTTGGTCCTCTTATTTGTGAAAGAATATATTGGCCTTGGAGGGAATACAGAGAAGGTTCACCAGGCTAATTCTGGAGATGAGGGGGTTAGCTTGTGAAGAGAGATTGAATAAACTGGGTCTATACTCGTTAGAGTTTAGAAGGCTAGGGGGGAATCTTATAAAGACATATAAGATAATGAAGGGGCTAGATAGGGTAAAGGTAGAGATATTCTTCCTGCTTAGAAAGGAAAACAGAACGAGAGAGCACAACCTCAAAATAAGGGGGGAGGGCAGTTTAGAACAGAGTTGAGGAGAAACTTCTTCATTCAAAGGGTGGTGAATCTCTGGAATTCTCTACTCTTGAAGGGGTGGAGGCTGCCTTATTGAATATATTTAAGTCACAGGTAGATAGATTTCTAATAGACAAGGGAATTAAGGGTTATGGAGAGAAATCGGGAAAGTGGAACTGATCCACTTCAGATTAGCCATGATCTTATTGAATGGCGGGGCAGGCTCAAAGGGCTTGATGGCCTACTCTTGCTCCTATTTCTTATGTTCTTAACCACCTCCGATGCATTTACATCCTTCCTTAATTGAGGAAACTGCACAGTTGCACTAATGCCATGTATAACTGAAACAGAACATGCTTACTTTTATGTTCAATTCTTCTCATAATTAACTTTGATTAACTTTCTTGATTATAAGCTGTATTGCAAATTATTTTTTATGACTGATGTTGGAGAGCATGTAGATTTCACTTAACCTCAGAATTTTGCAGTAATTCTCTGTTTAAGCGATACTCTTTTTATTCTTCCCGCCAAAGTGAACTATTTCATGTTTTCCTATTATTATACTCCATCTGCAAGATTCTTGCCCACTTGTTAAACTTATCTATAGCTTTCAGCAAATTCCTTTATGTCTTTTTCCTAATATACATGCTACAAGTCAGATGGAATATTTCAATGTGTTCTATGAAATTCACCTGTCTTGTAAAATTTTACTTTGAATTTGGCAAGGATGAGCATGAGAGGTTTCTCTTCAGGTGTGATCAACCGACCCACAAGATTCTAGGGCCTCAAACATTTTACAATATATATATGGGTCATGAAATAGGTTTTGATTTGATTTATTATTGTCACATGTATTAACATTACAATGAAAGTATTGTTTCTTGCGTGCTATACTGAAACTTGCGAACAAGATTAGAGAGAATCCTAAGCTATTGTATAAATATGTTAAAGATATGAAGTTAACCAGGGAAAGAATAGGGCCCATTAGAGACCAAAACTGTATGTGAAGCTGCAGAACATTGGAAGGGTGTTAAATGAATATTTCTCATTGGTCTTCATTCAGGTAAAGGAGAATATAGGTACAGAATTCAGGAAAAGAGACTAAGAACCTTGAGCAGTTTGACTTGGAAGTAAAGAAGTATTGGTGGTTTTGACGGGCTTTAAAATGGACAAATCTGCAAGCCTGAATAAATTACACCACAGGTTGCTATGGGAGGCAAACCAAAAAATTGCAGAGGCTCTGATGCAAGTTTTTGATTCCTCTCTGTGTGAAGTGCCAGAATACTGAAGAACACCTAACGTGGTTCTGCTTTTTAAGAACATGGTAGAGATGAGCCACAAAATTACACCAGGTGAATCTCACATCAGTGGTAGAGAAATATTGGAGAAAGTTCTGAAGTAGAGGATTAACCTCTACTTGAAAAGGCATGTGTTGATTAGGAATAATCAGTATGGCTTTGTCAGAGGGTGGTTATGCCTAATAAATTTGAAAGAAATTTTTGAAAATGTGATTGAGTGTATCTAGATGAGGGAAGTACAGCTGATGTTATTTATTTGGATTTTAGCAAAGCCTTTGACAATATCCCACATGGGAGACTGATTGAGAAGGTTGAAGCACATAGCATCTTCTATGTGCTTCACATAGAATCCAAAGGGATTCAAAGCTCGCTTAGGAATAGGACACAAAGGATGGTGGTAGAAAACTGTTTGAGAGACTAGAGGCCAAAATCCAGTGGCATGTCACAAGGTTCAGTGCCCACCCTTATTGTTTGTAATATACATAAATGATATAATGTGGGGGGAATGATAACTATGTTTGTAGTCGACATCAAGATTGGTAGAGTGGTTAATAGTAAAGAAGAAGGTCATAGGTTACAGGAAGATACAAATGATGGGCAGAGCAATGGCAGATGGTTTTTAATCATGGTAAGTTTTAAAGTTTACTTATTAGTGTCACAAGTGAACTTGCATTAACGTTACAGTTAAGTTACTGTGAAAATCCTCTAGTCACCACACTCTGGCACATAAAGGGAGAATTTACCATGGCCAACACACCTAACCAGCATGTCTTTCGGACTGTGGAAATAAACTACATCACCCCACAGAGACATGGAGAGAATGTGCAGACTCTGACAGACAGTAACCCAAGCCGGGAATCGAACCTGCGTCTCTGGTTCTTACAGATTGGTGGATAGCTGATGAAAGCCCACTATTCAAAAAGAGAGATCGAGAGAAAATGGGGAACTATAGACCAGTGAACTTAATGTCGGAATTGGGGAAGTTGCTAGAGCCTATTATCAAGGATTTCATAACTCGGCATTTTGAAGACGGTGGTATAATCAGATAAAGTCAGCATGGATTTACAAAAGAGAAATTATGCTCGATGAATCTATTGGAAATTTTTGAGGATGCAACCAGTAGAGTTGACCAAGGAGAATCACTGGATGTATTCATTTAGACTTTCAGAAGGCTTTTGACAAGTTCTTACATAACAGACTACTATGTAAAGTTACAGCACGTGGGATGCAGGTAATGTCTTGACATAGATGGAAAGTTAATTAGCAGATCAGAAGCAACGAGTTGGCATAAATGAGTCTTTTTCTTATTGGCAGTCAATGACTAGGGGGGTTCTGCAGGGATTTGTGCTAGAAACCCAACTGCTGACATTATCTATTAATGATTTGGAAAAGGGCATTGAAAATATTATCTCCACATTTGCAGATGATACCAAGTTGGGTGGGAAGATGAGCTGTGAGAAGGATGCAGAGATGCTTCAGTATGATTTGGACAGGCTGAGTGTGTGGGCATCTGCATGACAGATGTAGTATAATGTGGATAAATATGAAGTTATTCATTTTTGTAGCAATAATAGGAAGATAGGTTATTATTTGAATGGTGTAAAATGAGAAATGTGGATACTCAATGAGACCTCGGTGTCCTCATTCATCAGTTGCTGAAAGTAAGTGCGCAGGTACAGCAGGCAGTAAAAAAGGCAAATGGTATGTTGGCCTTCATAGTGAGAGGATTTGAATATAGGAATTGGGATATTTTGCTCCACTTGTATAGTGTGTTAGCGAGGCCACACCTGGAGCATTGTGTGCAGTTTTGCTGTCTTTCCTTATCTGAAAAAGGATGTCCTTGCTATAAAGGGAGTACAGCAAAGGTTTACCAGGCTGATTCTTAGGATGGCAGGTCTGTCATATGAGGAGAGCGACTGGGCCGGATGGGATACCTTTATGATTCTCAGATCCTATGCAGATTAGCTGGCAGGGGTATTTGCAGACATCTTCAACCTCTCTTTGTACCAATCTAAGGTCCCTATCTGTATCAAGAAGACGACCATTATCCCGCCAGCTTCTTCCCTGCTTCCATCAGTCTTTTGCATTGAATTGATCTTTCTCTACACCCTAGCTATAACTGTAACACTACATTCTGCACCCTCTTCTTTCCTTCTCTATGAATAATATGCTTGTATAGCATGCATGAAACAATACTTTTCACTGTATGCTAATACATGTGACAATAATAAAGCAAATCAAATCAGCGACTAAGTTGTTTAGGATTATATTTACTGGAGTTTAGAAAGGTGAGGGCAGATTTGTGGTTGGTGCAAACTCGATGGGCTGAATGGCCTCTTTCTGTACTGTAGGGTTTCTATGATTTCACAGAAAATTCTAACAGGGTTAGACAGGGTAGATTCAGCAAGAATGTTCTTAATGATGGGGGAATTCCAGAACTAGGGGTCATAGTTCGAGGATAAGGGGTAAACCTTTTAGAACTGAGGTAAGGAGAAATTTCTTCAACCACAAGGTGATGAATGTGTGGAATTCACTATGACAAAATGTAGTTGATGCCAAAATGTTGTCTGATTTCAAGAAGAAATTAGATACAGTTCAAAGGGCCAAATGACCTACTCCTGCTTGTGGTTTGTTTCTATGTGAGTTAGCAGTGCTAACCACTATGCCACCGTGCTGCCCTAATAAGTGGAAGGTGATGCACAAGACAAGTGAATTTTTAATGAATGGCAGGTCACTAGGAAGATCAGAGGAACACGTAGATCTTGGAGGTACTTATTCACAGATCCTTGAAGGTAGCAGAGCACATGGGTAGAATAGTTCAGACTTACGGGATACTTGCTTTTAAAAATCATGGCATAGAGTATAAGAGCAAAAAGAAAATGTTGGAACTGTACAGAACATTGGTTAGACCACAGCTGGAGTACTGCAATTCTGGTCACCTCCCAAGAAAAAATATGTGATTGCGCTAGAAGGGGTGCAGACGAGATTCATCTGGGATTCATTTGGGATGGAGCACTTGAGCTATAAGGAGAGACTAAAAAAACTTGAATTATTTTCTTTAGGCAGAGAAGGCTAAGGGGGACATGATTGAGGTGTATAAGATTATGACAAGTATAAACAGCATGAATAGGAAATAGCTGATCCCCTTAATTCAAGGGTCAGTCATGAAAGGGCATAGTTTTAGGGTGAGGGCAGGAAATTCAAAGGGGATTTGAAAAAAAAACACTCAGACCGTAGTGAAAATTTGGAATACACTGGCTCGGAAGGTTGTTGAGCTGGAAATCTTACAACCTTCAAAAAGGATCTGAAGGAGCACTTGAAATATTATAACATTCAAGGATATGGGACAAGTGCTGGAAAATGGGATTAATGTGACTTTAGTGGTAGTTATTGCCAGTGCAAACTCATTGGGCCAAAGGGCCTTTTCTGCACTGTGTGAGTCAATGGCCGAAATTTTACCATCCCACCTGCCACAGGAATTGGAGTGACAATGGGTGGACCATGGAAAGGTCCACTTACCTTGGGCAGGATTCTATAGTTTCAGGACAAACGAGGCTGCAAAATCCCATCCTTAACTCTATGACCTCCAAAGCTAACTTTCCCCAATCTGTTCAGCAAATTTTAAGGTCTATAAAAGTCTAGTTTTTTTTCCAATTAGTGCCTTTAAATTTCTTTTGGGATGCTTGCTGAGGTTTCTCAGCAGTTGATTTTTCAGATCTGGCTTTGATCACAAAGGTTGTTGCAAATTCACTAGCCATTTGTGTTGTTGGCTGAGATCTAAAACTGACATTTTTCTAGGTTTTCGTATCTCTTCAAATATGTTCTTTCCCTTTTATCTGTCATTATCTCACCCACTTTCTTTAGAACTACTCTCTCCCAGAATTGATTAACATCATCTCTTTTAGAATTCAAAAGAAAAATAAACCCATGTCATCTATACTTTAAACATGATGCCTTTCTTTCATCCCCTTGCATGTCTTATCCATTGACCCAAATTACCCATTCAGATCTATTCCTGTTCTATAATCATCCTTACTAAATTACCTTAGGTAAATATCTGTTTGAGGTCTTTCTATGATGTGGATTTGTCGGTGTTGGACTGGGATAGGCACAGTAAGTAGTCTCACAATACCAGTTAAAGCCCAACAGCTTTATTTGGTAGCACAAGCTTTCGGAGTGCTGCGTTTTCAGAGACACAGGGACTGCTATTCTCTAGCTCCTAGCTAGCAACTCATATACAGCAGAATTTTCACTCCAGAGAGAGACAAGAAACAGTGCTTTCAGTCTGCAGTCCAAACTGCTTCTGACAAAATGAAACTAAAACCTTGGATTCTTCCTGTGGGAAAATACCTCTCCAAAGCCAGCACCTGATCTGTCAATCATGCTCCATCCAATAATTCCAAAGGATCAATTATCTCAAGGACACTGGGGATGCTTCTCCCAGCCTGCTGCGCTGTTTTTGCAACAGGCTGGGAAACATCAATGGAGGTCGTATCATGGGCTTCCTGTTGGATGCCTGGACTTCTGCAGATCTCCCAGCTGAAGACTTAAGAGTAATCAGCTCAACTGGCATGGAGATGATTACCATATGAAAATCCAGACTTCAATGTCATTGGCAGGCCTAGGACTGAAGTTTCTGGGCCCACTAGCATCTCCACCCCCATCCTCCACCCCTCCACCAGGAGTGGTTCATTCCAGCGGGGTTTACAGCTTCTCCTCACTGATGTGGAATGTGGCCAACCCCACCTGAGTAAAGAGTGGCCATTGAGGCCCTCCCAGAAGTAAGAATGGGTGCCCCTTGAGCACTGCCAGTCTGGTCTCGACACTGCCCAAGGGCTAAACTGGCAGGCAATTTTCAAGGGGCACTTGGCACTGCCCACCAGCATTAGGCAGTGCCAAGTGACTGGTACCAGAGGAGGCAAAGCTCATTGGGGCATATGGGCAATCGATGGAGTTGGGTGTGTTCTGCTGCCACTGCAGTCAGGATCGTGGGCAGAAGGATGCGATCGGGACTGGTCACCTGGGTGGGACAGGGAGGGTGATGTCGGGGCTGCTGAGTAGGGGGATCGGGAGGTTTGGGCTGGCCGGAAGAGGGGCTGGCCAGAACAGGGAGGGAGGACATTGTGGCTTACCTGGGGAAGTCAGGGAAGAACTCAGTAAGAATCTAGCAACACCAATTTTAAATCCAACCGATTTATTTGATAGTAAATTTGCGAGCTTTCGACCTTTTCGTCTTCGTCAGGCAAATGCAGTGTTCTGGTCTGCAATAGCACACATCAGCGTAGACAGTCACAGATTGCTGATTAGAATCGGTTGCTGATTGCTGATTAGAAGTCAGGGAAGCCAGCAAGGGGGGCGGGTGGGGAAAGTTATTTGGAGTACAGTGATCAAGAGGCTGGCAACATGGAGCCACTGCTCGTGCACCAATCTCCACTTTGACAGATCAGTGCATGTATAGTGGCTCACTCAACAATGATGCACAGTGTGTCAGACATTCAATCTGAAAATCAAGCTAAAAATATCAGCAAAAGTTACTCCCATTTTCATGCAAACTGGAGACATAGGATTTTTGGAAGAATCCTAGCCATTGTATTAGCCCAGATTGAAAATAAACAAGATGCCCATTACATTGCTTTGGCAACGATTTGAGAACACCAGCTCAGACATCACAGCAACAAAAAAGGATCAGGCCTTGTTGAAAAACTTGCAGAGAAACATTAGCGTTACAGGATGTAAAAGCAGAAAAAATTCATTGGCATATATAGTTTTAATATTAGAAATAAGATGAATCCCATACATAGCATGGCTCTTAAAGGAGCATTGATAGATAAACCAACATGGATTGAAGGATCTCCCTCATTTATAATTTCCTTCTGACTCACAGGCTGTATGGAATGGTTATCACAATTAATTTATTATATGCTCAGAAATAGTCTTGCTTAATTTCTGAGGCTGATATTGCCATTGTCATACTTTCTACAAACTATGAACCATATTAAGAACTATTAGTCTGAAAGTTGGATCATGCTGTTGCAGCATTACAGTGTAGTTCAGGCCTCTAACGGTCCAATATGGTTAGAGGCAAGCATTCAATCTGCCACAAATGGGCTTTGTTCAGCAGTTTGGTATAAGCTCTTCTGTAGCCATCTATGACACATGCCTGAAACATTTGCAAATTGAGGCCACATTTATTCCATGTTATGCAAAAATTCTGTTAAATCTCTATATAGTGTACACACTGAAATTCACATTCTCAGCAAAGAAGACCATTGAGCCTGCCAATGGTAAAGTAAAATTTATCTTGTATTTACCTTATTGTGCAGCGAGATAAACAGGAATGGTTCCTTCCAACTCAACATTTAATTCTATTGGTAACCACTTGTGGTTTCTCCCAATTGCCTTCCTCCCATCAAATTCTCCTCAGGATCTTGAAAACTTGTCAATCATGATGCCTCCCGCTAGTACTACAATTGCCACTGACCACTCACTGACAACATACAAATTCCCAGTCCTGCAGCAACCTCAATAGGCACATGTAAGTTATGCTAGAAGTAACTATATTCCAATTCTGGTATAACCTAATTTTCTAAGCTATCATTACTTTTTTAATTCATTTTCTATGCAACAGAAAAAATTAACACTTTATTTTTACTTTTTGGGCACAGTTACCTTGATAGTATTGAAAATGCTGTATCCAATGGAGACACTTTATTACTTGAAAATATTAGTGAGACAGTGGAGCCAGTCCTGGATGCGCTTTTGGGAAGAAACACCATCAAAAAGGGAAAGTAAGTTTAACTGTCATATATTCTTTTGATAGTATTAATTTGCAGAAATCAGGGCACATTTAGCATTTTTATCTTGCTATGAGTGAAAAAGAATTGCCTACCAAGCTCTGCTAATTTAGGTACCACAGCAGTAAAAAATGTTGAGATTACATTTTAAATGTGACAGTTGTCCTTTTGTCAATGTAGAGATAGGCTTTCTAATATTATGAACGATGACGAGTGATGCTCAACAGTATTTGTTGCGCTTCATATTGTGCAACAGTTAGAACAGGAAAACCCAACTAAAAAGGGACAAATTTTACCAAAGCTGGCAGTTTGCAGCATATATCATTAGTTAGCCGTTTCCCTCAAATTTGCATAGGAGTTTACAGCATGGAAACAGGTCCTTCAACCCTTGTCCATACCAGCCTTTTTTTTTAAAAGACCCCTAAGCTGATCCCAAGGGCCCGCATTTGGCCCATATCCCTCTATACTCGTTATACACATAGAACATAGAACACTACAGCACAAACAGGCCCTTCGGCCCACAAGTTGTGCCGAACACATCAAAATCTACCCAGCCATAGACCTATCTATAACCCCCAATCCCATTGGATCCCATATATTCATCCAGAAGTCTTTTAAAAGACCCCAGCGAGTTCGCCTCGACCACCACCGACGGCAGCCGATTCCATTCACTCACCACCCTCTGAGTGAAAAACTTTCCCCTAGCAATCCCAATTGAATCATCTCGCACTCATTAGGGTTAAACTGCCTCTGCCACTTTTCTGCCCAGCTCTGCATCTTATCCATGTTTCTTTGCAGCCTGCAAGAGCCCTCCACCTCATCCAATACTCCACCAATTTTGCTGTCATCAGCAAATTCACTAACCCACCCTTCAACCCCCTCTTCTAAGTCATTGATAAAAATCACAAATAGCAGAGGATCAGCACTGACCCCTGTAGTACACTGCTGGTAACTGGCCTCTAGTCTGAAAATTTTCCCTCCAGCACTAATCAATCTAAATGCTTTTTAAAAGATAAAATTGCGCCTGCCTCTACTAGCACATCTGGCAGCTTTCTCCAGACACTCACCATTCTCTGCGTGAAAAAATTGCCCCTTTGGACACTTTTGTACCTCTCCCCTGTCACTTTAAACCTATGCTGTCTAGTTTTAGACTCCTCTACTTTTGGGAAAAGATATTGACTATCTAGCTGATCCATGCCCTCATTATTTAACATAAATGATCATTAACATAGATGATCCGAAGGAAGGGATAGAGTGCAGGGTGATGAAATTTGCTGATGACATGAAGATGAGTGGAAAAGCAAATTGCGTGGAGGGTGTGGAAAGCCTGCAGAGGGATCTGGATAGGTTAAGTGAGTGGGCGAGGATCTGGCAGATGGAGTATAATGTTAGCAAGTGTGAGGTTATCCACTTTGGGAAGAGTAATGGTAGGAAGGACTACTATTTAAATGGAGAAAAGCTGCAGCATGCAACGATGCAGAGGGACCTGGGTGTCCTTGTGCACGAATCACAAAAACACAGTATGCAGGTGCAGCAGGTGATTAAGAAGGCAAATGCAATGTTGGCCTTTATAGCGAGGGGGATAGAATATAAAAGTAGGGAGGTTACCTGTTGCAGCTGTATAGGGTACTCGTGAGGCCGCAGCTGGAGTACTGTGTGCAGTTTTGGTCTCTGCATTCGAGGAAGGATATATTAGCCTTGGAGCCGGTGCAGAGAAGGTTTACTGGGCTAATATTGGAGATGAGGGTGTTGGATTATGAGGAGAGACAGAATAGGCTAGGTTTGTACTCTTTGGAGTTTAGAAGGCTGAGAGGGGATCTTATAGAAACGTATAAGATAATGAAGGGGATGGATAAGGTTGAGAGATTCTTCCCACTTAACAAAGATAGCAGGACTAGAGAGCACAGCCTCAAGATTTGGGGGGGGGAGGGGGCTGCGGTTCAGATCGGAGTTGCAAAGGGTGGTGAATCTTTGGAATTCTCTGCCTGATGAAGTGGTGGAGGCTTCCTCGCTGAATATGTTCAAGTCAAGAGTGAATAGGTTTTTGACTGACAAGGGAATTAAGGGTTACGGGGAGAAAGCGGGAAAGTGGTGCTGAACCACTACAGATCAGCCATGATCTTATTGAATGGTGGGGCAGGCTCATGGGGCTTTTGGCCTACCCCTGCTCCTATTTCTTATGTTCTTATTTTATAGCTCTTTATTAGATGACACCTCAGCCTTCTACATTCCAGAGAAAAAAATTCCAGTCTATCCAGCCTCTCGTTATAACTCAATCCATCAAATCCCAGAAGCATCCTTTTCTTCACTTGTTCTAGTTTAATAATATCTTTTCTATAATAGGATGACCAGAATTGCACACAGTATTCTAAGATGTCTTGTACAACTTCAACAAGTCATTCCAACTCCTGTATTCAATGTTCTGACCAATGAAACCAAGCATATCAAATGCCTTCTTCACCACTCTGTCCACCTGTGACTCCACTTTCAGGGAGCTAGGAACATGTACCCCTAGATCTCTTTGTTTTGTAATTCTCCCCAATGCCCTACCATTAACTGAGTAAGTCCTGTCCTAATCTGGTTCAATCTAACCAAAATGCATCACCTCGTCTTTGTGCAAACTAAACTCCATTTGCCATTCATCAGCCCAATTGATCAAAAACCTGTTGCAATTGGAGATCACTTCTTCACTGTCCATTATGTCACCAATCTTGGTGTCATTTGCAAACTTAGTAACTATGTCTCCTTTATTCACATCCAAATCATTAATATAAATGACAAATAACAGTGGACCAAGCACTGATTCCTGAGGCATAATGCTGGTCACAGGCCTCCAGTTTGAAAAACAACTCACTACATCCACCCTCTGGCTTCTGTCAAGAAGCCAATTTTGTATTCATTTAGATACCTCACCCTGGATCCCATGAGATTTAATGTTTTGCACCAATGTACCATGCGGTACCTTGTCAAAGTCTTTGTTAAAGTCCATGCAGACAACATCAACTGCACTGCTGTCATCTACCTTTTGGTTACCTCTTCAAAAAACTCAGTCAAATTTGTGAGACATGATTTTCCACTCACAAAGCCATGTTGACTGTCCCTAATCAATCCTTGCATCTTGAAATGCCTGTAGATCCTGTCTCTCAAAATCTTTGCACAATTTACCCACACAGATGTGAGTTTCACTGGCTTGTAGTTCCTAGGCTTTTCCCTGCAACGCTTTTTCAACAAAGGTGCAACATTTGCTACTCTCCCACCTTCAGGCACCTCATCTGTGATATTGATGATCCAAACATCTCAGTGGGACCCGCAAATTCCTCCCTAGTTCCCACAATGTCCTGGAATACACTTCACCGGGTCCCAGGGATTTATCTACCTTGATGCGATTTAAGACTTCCAGCACCCCCTCCTCTGTAATATGTACATATTATCTATAATTATCTGTAATATAAACTTGTGAATGGATAACATCACGAGAAGGACAATGGAACACATGGGACCTTGGTGAATGGAGTGACTCTCATAATAATAAGATTTAAGTTTCAAAAAAAAATGAATGGTATATAAGGAGGGCTAATTAGAATCAAATCAGAACATAGAATACAGAACATAGAACATTACAGCGCAGTACAGGCCCTTTGGCCCTAGATGTTGCGCTGACCAATGGTACCAATCTAATGACCCTCTAACCTAAACTATTCCAATGCCTATCCACTGACCATTTGAATGCCCTTAACTTGGCGAGTCTCCAAGTGCTGCAGGTAGGGCATTCCATACCCTTACTACCCTCTGAGTAAAGAACCCACCTCTGACATCCGTCTTATAACTACCACTCCTTAATTTAAAGCCATGACCCTTGTGTTAGCCATCTCCTGACAGTGAGAGGAAAAAGGCTCTCACTGTCCACCCTATCTAACGCTCTGATCATCTTATATGCCTCAATTAGGTCACCTTTTAGCTTTCTTCTCTCAAGTCTCTCAGCCTTTCCTTGTAAGACTTTCCCACCATATCAGGCAACATCCTGGTAAACCTCCTCTGCATCCTTTCCAATGCCTCCACGTCTTTGTTATAATGTGGCGACCAGAACTGTACGCAATACTCCAAGTGCGTCCAGAGTTTTGTACAGTTGCAACATGACGTCTCGGCTCCGAAATTCAATCCCTCTACCAATAAAAGCTAACACACTGTACGCCTTCTTAACAACCTTATCAACTTGAGTACTAACTTTCAGGAATCTATGCACACGCACACCGTGATCTCTCTGCTTGTCGACACTACTACGAGTTCTACCATTAGCCCTATATTCTGTACGCATATTACTCTTACCAAAGTGAATCACCTCACACTTTTACTCATTAAACTCCATTTGCCACCTTTCAGCCCAACTCTGCAGCTTATCCATGACCCTTTGCAAACTGTAACATGCATCCTCACTGTCTACAACTCCTCCGACTTTGGTGTCGTTAGCAAATTTACTAACCCATCCCTTTGTACCCTCATCCAGGTCATATATAAAAATGACAAACAGCAGTAGCCCCAAAACAGATCCCTGAGGTACACCACTTGTAACTTAACTCTAGGTTGAATATTTCTCATCGACCATTACCCTCTGTCTTCTATCAGCTAACCAATTCCTTATCCAAATTGCTAAATCACCTTCAATCCCACGCATCTGCATTTTCTATAGTAGCCTTCCATAGGGAGCTTTATCAAACGTTTTGCTAAAATCCATATACACCATGTCAACTGCCTTACCCTTATCCAACTCTTTGGTCTCCTTTTCAAAAAACTTGATAAGGTTTGTGAGGCACGACCTACCCTTCACAAAACCGTGTTGACTATCCCTAATCAATTCATTTCTCTCTAGATGACTATAAATCCTATCCCTTATAATTCTTTCCAAAACTTTGCCCACAACAGAAGTAAGGCTCACCTGTCTATAATTCCCAGGATGGTGTCTACTCCCCTTCTTGAACAAGGGGACAACATTTGCCATCCTCCAGTTTTCCGGCACTATACCTGTAGCCAACGACGACATGAAGATCAAAGCCAAAGGCTCTGCAATCTCCTCTTTAGCCTCCCAGAGAATCCTGGGGTAAATCCCCTCTGGCCAAGGGAACTTATCTATTTTCATACTCTCAAGAATTATTAACATCTCCTCCTTTTTTACCTCAATTCCGTCTAGTCTACAACACTGTATCTCAGTTTTCTCCTCAACTACACTGACATTTTCCTGCGTGAATACTGACGAAAAATACTTACTCAGTGCCTCTCTGATCTCTTCAGGCTCCACGCACAACTTCCCACTGCAGTCTCTGACTGGCCCTAATCTTGCCCTAACCAATCTTTTATTCTTAACATATCTATAGAAAGCTTTAGGGTTCTCCTTAATTCTATTCACCAAACTCTTCTCATGTCCTCTTGTAGCTCTTCTTAACTCACTCTCTAGCTCCCACCTGGCTAATTTATAACTTTCTACTGCCCTAACTGAGCCTTCACGTCTCATCTTTACATAAGCCTCCTTTTTCCTCTTCACCAGAGAATCAACTTCGTAAACCATGGTTCCCTCGCTTTACCACTTCCTCCCTGCCTGACAGGTACATATTTATCAAGGACTCGCAGTAGCTGTTCCTTGAATAAGCTCCACATTTCAGATGTTCCTAGCCTCTGCAGTTTCCTACTCCAACTTATGTATCCTAAATCTCGCCTAATAGCCTCATAATTACCTTTCCCCCAGCTATACCTTCTTCCCTTCAGTATATGAGTATCCCTTTCCATCACTTAGTAAACGTAACCGAATCGTGGTCACTATCACCAAAGTGCTCACCTACCTCCAAGTCTAACACCTGATCTGGTTCATTGCCCAGAGCCAAATCCAATGTAGCCTCACCTCTTATTGGCCTATCTACATACTGAGTCATAAAACCCTCCTACACACACTGTACAAAAACTGACCCTTCTAACCTGCTTGAGCTATAGCTTTTCCAATCAATATTTGTAAAGTTAAAGTCCCCCATAACAACTACTCTGTTACTTTCACTTCTGTCCAGAATCATCTTTGCAATCCTTTTCTCTACATCTCTGGAACTTTTTGAAGGCCTATAAAAGATTCCCAACAGGGTGACCTCTCCTCTCCTGTTTCTAATCTCAGCCCATACTACCTCAATAGACAGGTCCACATTTTGTGCTCATATACCGATGATGTTATCAATAGTTGGACCGGGCTTACAGTCAGTTTAATCTAAGAGCCAGTAAAAGTAACACCTTCTCCAATAAAAGCTTTTGTTTGTTTCATATCTTTGTTGTCTGCAACTTCTCTTTTAAAATAGATCTAAAATGACTGGAAGACTAGGACATTATCAGACCAGTGCAATCTGTAGAGTGGGCAACACTCATTATACCAACAGTTAAACCAAACAAGACCATCCATCTGCAGAGACTACAAGCTGACATAAAACCACACTGCGAAACTGATTAGGTACCCCTTCCCTAGAATAGAGGACCTGTATGCCAAGCTGGTTGGAGGTCCAACATACACCAAATTAAACATGAATTGTGCTTATCAAAGTTAGAATGAGATGAAGCATCAAGAGCTTATGTCACCATAAATATACATAAAGGGCTGTATCTATATACATAGCTACTATTTGAAGTTTTGTCAGCTTGCCTTATATTTCAATGAACTATGAAGTGTTTGCTGCACGGTTTGCCCAAGATTTTTATTTATTTGGATGACATCCTAATAATAGGGTCCACTGAGGATGAACACTTGGACAAAGTCATGAGGAGATTTTAAAAGGCAGGAGTGCACTTAAGAGAAAAATGCATCTTCTAAGTAAATGAGGCGGCTTATCTTGATTATTAGGTGGATGTTCAAGGGTTACACTTAAAGGTTAACAAAGTGAAAGCAATTAGGAGGGCCTGGTGCTTAGGAACATCTCAGATCCTTCATTGGGATGGTCAACTATTATTAGCGATTCCTCCCAAATCTATCAACATTACTACTACCATTGATATGCTGTTATAGTAGTGTCAGACATTTAAAAAAGAGGTTTCTAACTAAGTTGAGGAAGCACTTCAATTTTCAAGTTAATATTTTGATCTTCTAAGAAGATAGTACGTAGGTATGATGCATCATCGTGCGGAATTGAAGTCATGTTATCTCATTAAGAGGTTTCATTAATACACAAATGGGAGACATTTTACTATCATCACAAACCACTTGCAGGGCTTTTTGAGGACTACAAAATTGTTCTACCAATTGCTTCTGCTAGAATAATGAAGAATGGGCCTATTCTTGTCAGCGAGGGGCTCATATAACCAATTCAGATGTCTTAAGTTGTCTTCCATTACCTGAAAGCATGCCATCCCCTCTAGCACCACAAGAGATTGTAATAGCTTTAAATTCTATGGACTCATTGTCTGTCACAGTGCAACAAGAATAGGGACCTTTTTTGTCAAAGATTAAATATATAATATTGCATGGTTTGCAAAATAAGAAAGCTGCTGAAAAAGTGGAGTCTTATCAGCTCAGAAAAGATTAGCTCAATTACAAGGATGGTGTTATCCTTTGGAGATCTCAAGAGATAGCCCCCAAACCATGAAGAGAGTTACTGTTGGAAGAACTGCATAGTGCTCATCCAAGCATATTGAAGTTAAAAATGTTAGCAAGGAGCTGTGTTTGATGGCCTGGCATTGATGCTGATACAGAAAGCATGGTAAAACAATTTAGTACCAGCTACAGTGGAGGTTACCTGCTACTGTTCTCTTGCACTTTTGGGACTGGCTGAGTTGGTCATGTTTGAAAGTTCACTTTTGATTACATTGGCCAATTTATGGACATGATGTTCCTTTGCTGGTGGATGTTCATTCAAAATAGACTGAGGTATCTGAAATAAGGTTCATAACGTTGCTTGCCACACTTGAGAAGCCACATCAATGTTTTTTCAATCCATGGTGTGCCAGAAGTACATATCTCAGTCAATATTCTAGCATTCATAAGTGCTGAATTCCAGAAGTTCATGGAACTTCAATGGAATAAAACATGGCACCTTACCACCCCTCATTAATTGGGATGCTGAACGTGCAGTGCAAATATTCAAGGCCAGTATGAAGAAATAAACAACGACTTCATTAGAAACTAAAGTTCAAGTTTTCTGCTAGCTTATAGAACCACTTCTCATACAACTACTGGAATAGCTGTAGCCACTTTGCTAATGGGTAAATGCTTAAGAATCAGGCTTAACCTGGTAGTTCCAAATTAGATGGAGTGTGGAGACAAGGCAGAGTGGTCAAAAAAGAAACTATGATCCTTTAAAAGTAGGAATAGCATTTGAGATAGGTGATCTAGCCTTTGTGAAGAATTTTGGAAGCAGATCAAATTGGATCTCGGGAGTTGTGATGGCCATGACAGGGAAATTGTTTTATGAGGTGAAAGTGCAGGACAAATTTGTGAACGAACACATAGATCATTTGCAGAGGTGGGAGCCATTCCAAGAACAAGTAATACTGTCTGGTCCAGTTGTGCCAACAAGTAGTATTGTTATTTATTCAAGGAATGAAGTAGCAGATCAGCCATGCAGGCTAAATGTTGCACCAATTAAATTGAGGAAGATGAAATACACATTCTAGAGGAGAGTCTGAGTGATACAAGTTGAAATGAAACTATCTGTACGGTCAATCCTCAACCGATTGTACTCTGTCATTGCCAAAGAAAGAGAGAGTCCCCTGACGGACTGAATGTTTGACAAATTGTATTTCTCAGTACTAATGTTTTGAGAACTGTATTAACTATTTATGGATTGTAATAATAAGAGACTTAAAGGGAAGGAATGTGACAGCTGGCCTCTTTAAGTGATGTATACTGGGAGGTCTTATGACCCAATCATCCAATGGGAAACAAGCATGGGCATTTGCAGACTGAGTAGATTCTAGTGCTGAAAATATTAACATCAGGAAAGCATATATTTTTTTGTAAAGAAATCTAGCAAAACAGGAAGGGCAGCATTATAAGACTTATAGCGTCCTGATACTACTCCTCTCTTCACCTAGAACAAGACTGTCTAGCTCATCATCGAATTCCTTCACTATCTCAATATCCCCTGACATTATTATTATCTAGAAAACTAACAATCTATTAACTTTGTCAATAGCAGTGTCTCCATGTCCTTTGGGATGGAGATTTTCAAACACTTAACATCATGTGAGTGAAGCAATTCCTGCAAATGTCAGGCCTAAATGACCTCCCTGTTTTTCTGGGATAGTCTCCCTTGGTTCAGGACACCCCAGCCAGGGGAAACATGCTTTGTGCATCCGTCCTATATAACCACGTAAGATCTTTATATTATTTATATAGTTGGTAAGTTCTTTTTCTTGACAATGGTTATCCTGCAGGATGTTTTTATATACTAATAGTTATCACAATAGTGTATCTATTCTAATGTGCAATTAAGCATGCCTCCAAAACAAACAGGCAGTAAATGTCTTCTTATGCCTCATTAACATGGCAAGAAACTGCAGAAATAGTTATAAACCTAGCACCATGCTCCCAGGTGAGCCCCAGAATTCCAGTTGCTATGTATGAAAAGTTGAGAACCGTGAAGGTCTCAATCGTCCTTTCTTGAAACAGCAATGATCAGACCAAAGTTAATCATAGGTCTCCCTATAATTTAGATCATAAACCAATTGTTTTAATTTGTAAAATATAACATTAATACTTTGTATATTTAGGTATATTTATATTGGAGACAAAGAAGTTGAATATCATCCCGACTTCAGAATGATACTTCAGACCAAGTATTTTAATCCTCATTTCAAACCAGAAATGCAAGCTCAGTGTACTTTAATTAATTTCCTTGTAACAAGAGATGGCCTGGAAGATCAACTGCTGGCTGCTGTTGTTGCTAAAGAACGCCCTGATTTAGAAGAGTTGAAGGTACGTTTTAGATAGATAAATAGACAGACAGATATATTTGAAGAATTGCACATAAATACTAAGTAAATATGACATGTATTTTGTCACTGTAGTTACTGCATTTCTCATGACATTACTCAATGAATAAAAGGATATATTATTCTTATGCTGTTAATATAAGATATGTATTCAGAGTCATTTAATACAATAATGTTTTTTCATTATTACTCAAACCAGCTTTTGCTCTTATTTATGTGGAAAATTGTGAAACATTGGTCTTCATTAACGTGCAAATCCAGTAACGTGTAATAGGAAACAGATATGCCATAAACTGTGATTTAGCAGAAGTTGCCAGTAGCTTTACCATGTTACAACAATGGTATCTTGTACTTGAGCTCCCTATAACTTTCATGGAGTTCCTGCACATTAATGATCCCTCAAAGTTACCACAGAAAGTAAAATTGAGCAATTAACAAATCAGAAATCCTTTACAAACTGTTAAGACAGGTCCTTATTTGAGGTCTTCAAATTTGCTACAAACATGCAAACATAAGAACAAAGAACCACAGTAGGCCTTTCAGTTCCTCAAGACTGCTCCACCATTTACGAAGATCATGACTAATCTGATAGGATCCTCAAATCTGTCTGATTATTCCAGCCCACCATTTGTGATGGATTGATCTTCACTTTTCCCAATGATCTGCATCGCATGATCTTTGTCTATGGTGAGGATTCTAAGGTTAGCCATTCTATCTCCTATCCATTTCCATTCCCTGCCATTAGGTGTTTGCTTGTCCTGCACGACAAAGCGCAGAACTAGTGGCACGTCAAATAACATCTAATCCCTTTGCATCTCTACCATACATTCTGCCTGTCAAACACACATTGCATCAAACCATATAGAACATAGAACATAGAACATTACAGCACAGAACAGGCCCTTCGGCCTTCGATGTTGCGCCGACCAATATAAAAAGCAATGCCCCTCCAAACTAAACCATTCCCTTCTCTTCCATATACTTATCAACTAACCTCTTAAACGCCACCAAACTTGGCGCATCTACAACTGCTGCAGGCAGGGCATTCCACTCCCGAACCACCCTTTGGGTAAAGAACCTACCTCTGATATCCGTCCTATAACTATCACCCCTTAATTTAAAGCTGTGTCCCCTCGTGCTAGCTTTCTCCATCCTAGGAAAAAGGCTATCACTGTCCACCCTATCTAAACCTCTAATCATCTTATATGTTTCGATAAGGTCCCCTCTTAGCCGGGGATAACCATGTTTGAAGCCAAAGAAGTGCAAAAGAATATACAGCCTGTTCAAGGGTTGTTTGTCTGAGCAAGTGCCAGATCTCTTTGAAGAGTTTATTTAATTGGATAAGGTTATTTAAGTGCGTAGGAGGAGTAGGTAAAGATGTAAAGATTTTAGAGATATGGGACCAAGTCAATCTCTAATGATGAGAGATAATGAGATATGTAGTTTGAAAGAAATATTACCAGAATATGGAAATACGTGAAAGTACTCGTGAATAGCTTCATGTTCCATTATGTAAGATAAGGTTGGGCAGTCCAGTGAAAAGTGGTGAAGTTGTGGTAGGAGTAGTAGAGAAATTCCCTTTTTCAGAGATATAGTTATCCTGGTAACACTATAATTTGAATGTAATGCTAATTCGAATGCAATGTGCAGTCAAATGCAGAACTTTTTGTTTTATCTATTTAATTTTCCATCTGGACTTAAGCTATTTGCTGCAGAAAACAGTGTCAATCCTTCTGACTATAATACATCCTATTACCACTGCATTCCTTTTTGCTCCCCTCACTTGAATAGCTTCCTGTACCATGGTATCATTGTCAGCTTGTACATCCAGGTGGCAATACTCACTCTAATCCAAACGAGCTGAAGAAACTTCAAACTTGTTAGATAATTGTATGGGCCAAGGTTCCTGTAGTTGTGCCTTCTGCTCACTTAACAGACTCTCAGTTACATTCTCCTGTCCCTGACCCTTGACCACTGACCAAATGACAATGATAGAAAGAATCTACGTAAATTGCCCTCTCCCTGATGATTCACCATTTCTGTAGTTCAGCATATTTAGCTCATAAACTCTGAGCCAAAGCTGCTCAAGCTTCATGTACTTACTGTAAATGTGTATATTCAACCAATTCTTACACTGTTTTGAATCTTAGGATTAGAATAAACCTTAGTCACTTATCAGACACTCAACAAACAACTAGCTTCTTCTCCTGTAACAAAGTAAGACTACTTCCTGAAGGTGAGAAAGTTAGAAAGAAAAAGCAAAAGACCATCTCTTTGCCTACCAGCTAACTCCCCTAATTACTCAACTCTGGGCATCCTATTTCAATTCACACTTCTTGAAGTAACACTTACCTAAAGTATCCCATTTCCCTTTGCACCTAATTCCCACGTTGAACCAAATCTCCAAATGTACTGACACACTCAGACTGAAGTGTCGCCTCACTGAATGCATCCCCTTCTTGAGTTTAAGAGGTATTTTATCCCTCGCTTGTCCCGAAACCGTAAAATCCTGCCTGAGGTCAATGGACCTTTTCATGGTCTGTCCTTCACCTGCACTGAGCCCCGTGGTGGACAAGTAGGTAAAATTCCAGCCTTTTTGTTCCAGCCTACTAATCACATGGATATTAAAACACTCACACATACATTCACACATTAGAAAGGAGAAGCCAGTCCAGAAATATATACATGTTTATGTTTTAAATACATGAATCAGTCCTGATTTGTCCATCAGGAGTAGCTGATGAAATGTTGCAGCTATTTGAGATTTGTGATTTCAGTAATTCTGACTTCAGCAGTTGCATATTTGATTTTAAGATTTCAGGATTCTGCAGTTAAGCTGAGAAATTTTCCTTTTTTCTTTGCATCTGTGGCTTTGCTGATTTAACATGTTCCCATTGTCAAGAAAGTGAGACTTTTTTTAACCTGTCAAACCAAATGTGATTGTTGTGTCTTTTCTTGGCTCTGGGTCCCACATTCTGTCATACTCAGCACTAGTCTCCACCCATCAAATTTTACTGCTGGATTTTTGTCTCAGATCCTTTGTATATTCCTGGGAAGGAAAACTCACTGTATAGCTCTAGGGCATAATTTACAGGATATAGTTCCTGCTGAGATGATAACCAACTTCCATTATCTAGTTGGGAGATGACAAGCCACTTTGTGTGACTTCTTCCTTTGAAATGTCTATCTGAGAATATCTGTATTGATATCATGCAAGTAGGAACCACTCATACTGAAGTATCTGTCACTGAATTTTACATTCTCAGAATTTACAGTCTTAGTCTTTGTTGGCTTTTTAAAAATGTTTTCTTTAAAAGTCCAATAGGTCCATATATAATTTGCAGTTTTACTCCACAATCATGATCCAAATGACAATAATTAATGCCTACAAATGAATTTCTCTTGTTCACAAAGTGAACAGCTGTAAGCAATGTACCCTTTTAAATATAGTTGTTGCGTGTAACCAATTGTTTATTGGGCAGTCCCTTTAAATTTTTCTGCAAATCTGAGATGTGTTATTTATTGCAAGAGCATTTTTCAGCCCCAAATCCATGTAATGTAGCAGAACATTGAATGGAGTTTCATCTATTGAGATTGTGATTTACTTAAAGTTGTAAAAATTACTATTTTTTATTCATAAATTTCTTCATACTATTTCATTCTGTTGCTTTTTCTCTTTAATGCATTTTTCGCATCATTTATTTTTTAACTTGTACATGACTGATAGTAAATACACCCACTCTAATTCATCCTCCCTCTCGTCCTTTCTTTGTTTATTAAATCCTTTAATCTAATCAATTATGGTGATACATACTTTTTTCCATTGTCTATCAAGGTCCCAGATATCTTATTGCCATCTCTGCCCTGTTAGCAGTTTACACATCAACAACAAAGGCCAGACCTAGGCCAGTAGAAGTAAAACAATTTGAGGGGGAAACTTAAAAGGGCCGAAACCAGGCCAGCAGAAGTAAGTAGAATTAAAATGGACCTTGTGAGGGTTGATGCGGTTAAAGAGAAGCCACTTAAGTTTATAAATTCTGAAACCAGGCCAGCCAGAAAGAAGTCTGTGAGGGACCTGTAAAGGTTAAAATGGGTGAAGAACGAGAGCAAGTAATTTATTTCGTAAATGACCTTCATGTCAATGGGGATTGGGGAAGTTTCCAACTAGACAAGAAAGTGTGAGTGCGATGCCCACTCAGTTAAAGAATTACAGTGGAGCACAGCAGAAGCTGATCACCTCTTTAAGAGGCAATAGTGTTCCAAGAGACAGGGAAAAGTTTAAGGAAATGCTCATTTCCAAAGCAAAGAGGGAAGAGAAAGGAACCTATCCCAAAGCAGAAAATACTTGAAGAGATCACAAGGGAAAGAGCAGTGAAAGTCAGCCAGGATTATCCACTGTTGAACAAAACAAAAGACCTAGTTTTAAATCTCAACCAGCTCAACAGTGTTTATGGAAAATACACCAAAAGTGAACTGCCAGATGAGAGTCCAGAATTCATACAGGAAGCAGAAATAAAATCACAGCTTCTTCTGACCTCCTAGAATTCAGATTTGTAAAAGTGCCTAGGTTTGAACTAATAAATTCACAGGTTATAAAGGTGGATAGCAAGGAGTTAGAACCAATCAGAATAAACTGGACTAGCAATCAAGAAAACATCCATAGATGTGAATCTATGCTAAGCAGCATGAAAGCAGAGCCAATAAGAGGTACAGAATACTTTTTAAATTTATTTGTGGGGTATCATTGGCTGGCCAGTCCCGAGTTGCCCTTGAGAAGGGATGGTGAGTTGTCTTCTAGAACAACTGAATGATTTGCTTAATTATTTCAGTTGAGAGTCAGCTGCGTTGCTGTGACTCTCGAGCCACATGTAGGCCAGACCAGGTAAGGACACCAGATTTCCTTCCCCAAAGGACATAAGGACAACTACATTTCTGTGGTGGTGAATTCCACACACTCCACAAATTTCTCCTCACCTCAGTTCTAAAAGGTTTACTCCTTGTCCTCAAACTTCTCCACCATTAGGAACTTTCTTTCTGAATCTACCCTGTTTAACCCTCTTAGAATTTTATAAATTTATAAATTTCTATGAGATACCCTCTCACTTTTCTAAACTCCTTTTACTATAATCTTAACCGACTTAGCTTCTCCTCATATGACAGAGCTGCCAGGGTCTATCCATATGAGGATCAGCCTGGCATACTTCACTGTATTCCCTCCATAGCAAAGACATCCATCTTCAGATATGGATACCAAAACAGTACATATTACTTCAGATGTGGCCTCTCCAATGACCTATGCAGTTGCAGTGAAACATCCCTATCTCCATACTCAAATCTTCTCTGAATAAAGGCCTCTCTGTATCATTTGCCTTCTCTACTGCCTGCTGTCTCTGCATGCTTACTTTCAGTGACTGATGTTCAAGAACTTCAAGGTCTCATTGAGCATCCATCTCTCTCAATTTATACTCATTCAAGTAATAATCTGCCTTCCTGTTATTGCTAGTGATAACCTCACATTTATCCACATTATGCTGCATCTGCCATGCGGATGCCCACACAATCAGCCTGTCCAAGTCACACTGAAACATCTCTGCATCCTCCTCACAGCTCACTCTCCCACCCAACTTTGTATCACTTACAACTTTGAAGATAATACATTCAGTTCCCTCTTCCAAATCATTAATATATAATGTGAACAGTCAGAATCCTAATACAGGTCCCTGCAGAACCCCACTTATCACTGACAGCCAATCAGAAAAAAGACTTATTTATGCCAATTCTTTGCTTCCTATCTGCTAACCAGCTTTATATCCATTTCAAGACATTACCTGTAATCCCGTGTGCTTTAACTTTCTATTGTAGTCTGTTAAGTAAGACTTTGTCGAAAGTCTTCTGAAAGTCTAAATAAACCACATCCAATGGTTCTCCTCAGTCAACTCTATTAGTTACATCCTCAAAAAATTCCAATAGAACTGTCACGCATGATTTCCCTTTTGTCTGATTATACCACTGCCTTCAAAATGCCAAGTTATGAAATCCTTGATGATAAACTCTAGCAATTTCCCTAGTTCTGATGTTAGGCTCACTTGTGTATAGTTCCCTATTTCACTCTATCTCTCTTACATTAGCTACCCTCAAATCTGTAAGAACTTTTCCAGGGCTCAAAGAATTTTGGGAAATAACCACCAATGGATCTACTATTTTCGGGCCACTTCCTTAAATACTCTTGGATGAAGATTATCAGGAGATTTATGTATCTTCAATGCCATCAATTCCCCCCAAATAATTCCTCTACTAATGCTGATTTCTTTCAGTTCCTCACTAAAACAAGTTTCCCTCAACACTTCTGATACGCTATTCATGTCTTCCTTTGTGAAGACTGAAGCAAGGTACAAAATTAAATCCAGAGTCATTTTGTTATTCCTCATTATGAATTTTCCACCTTCTGACTATAAGGGGCCTATATTTGTTTTGGTCAATGTTTTTCTCTTTACATATCTATGGAAATTTTTACTATCAGTTTTTATGTTTCCTGCTAACTTACTCTCATACTGTATTTTTCCCTTCTTAATCAATCTTTTGGTCCTCCTTTTCTGAATTTTAAATCCTCAGGCCTACTGCTTTTTTTTTAATTTATATGCTTCTTCCTTGAATCTGATGCTATCTCTAATTTCCCGTATAAGTTATGGTTAGACCACAATTCCTTTATAACTTTTGTGCCAAACTGGAATAAACAACTTTTGGAGTTCACCTATTCATTTTTAAATGCCTGCCATTGTCTGTCTACTGTCTTTCCCTTCAGTAACGTTTTCCAGTCCATCATAACCAATTCATGCCTCATACCATCATAGGTACCTTTGTTGTGTTTCAGAACTCTGACCTCAAAATTAACTACAGCATCATCCACCTTGACAAAGAATTCTACTATATTATGGTCACTCATCCCAAGGCTTCTCTCACAACTAAATTGCCAACTAATTCTTTCTCATTGCACAACACTCAGTCCAAAATGGCCTGCTCCCTTGTTGGTTCCTCAATGTATTTCTCCAGAAAATCATCCCATATATGCTCTAAAGATTCCTCCTCTATTGTACTGTGACAAATTTGACTCTCTCAATCTATATTGATTGATGAGGAAAAAGCTGTGGATGTAGTTTATATGGACTTTAGTAAGGTGATACAGGTTTCACATGACACTACATGTCCCACATGGCAGGTACAAAAACTAAACTCACATGGGATTCGGGATGGGCTAACTAGATGAATACAGAACTGGCTTGGTTATAGAAGATAGAGGGTAGTGTCGGAAAGGTGTTTTTTAGAATGGAAATCTGTAGCTGGTGGTGTTCTGCAGGAATCAGTGCTAGAACCTCTGTTGTTTATAGTAGTTATAAATGATTTGGAGGAAACTGTGTGTGGTCTGATTCATAAGTTTTCAGATGACACAAAGATTGGCGGAGTTGCTGATAATGCCAACTATTGCCAGAGGATGCAACAGAATATATATGGATTGGAGATTTGGGCACAGAATGGTAGATGGAGATTAAGCTGGACAAATGCAAGATGATTCATTTTGGAGGATCAAATTTAGGTATGAATTACACTGTGAATGGCAGAACTCTTTGGAACATTAACATACAGAGGGGTCTAGGCATGCATGTCCACAGTTCCCTAAAAGTGGCAACACAGATGGCCAAGTTGATTAAGAAGACGTGTGGCAAGCTTGTCTTCATCAGCCATGGTGTTGAATACAGGAGTTGGGAGATCATGTTACAGGTATATAAAACCTTGGTTAGGTTGCATTTGGAGTATTGTGCGCAGTTCTGGCCACCACGCTATCAGAAGGACATAGAAGCTTTGAAATGAGTGCAAAGAAGGTTCACCATAATGTTGCCTGGTCATGAGGATGTTGGCTATGAGGAGAGATTGAATAAACTGGATTGTTTTCACTGGAAAGATGGAGGCTGAGGGAGAAACTTAATAAAGGTCAACAAAATTATGAGAGGCATTATCAAGATGGCTAATCAGAGGGTTTTTCCAAGGGTGGAAGTGTCAATTACACGAGTGCACAGGATCAAGGTGAGAGAGGGAAAGTTTAAGGGAAATATATAGGGATGCTTTTCACACAGAGAGTGGTGTATTCTTAGAATGTGCTGCCAGAGGATGTGGTGGAAGAAGACACATTAGCAACATTCAAGAGATATCTGAATGGTTACGTGATAAAGGAGGAAATAGAGGGTTACTGACTAAGTAAGGGCAGAAGTTTTTTTTTAGTTAGGGTATCATGATTGGCACAGTCTTGGAAGGCCCTAGGGCCTGTTCCTATGTCGAACATTTCTTTGTTCTTTGTTCTATAAACAGCTAATCACAGGCATTGAGTAAAATACCTTCATCCTTCAACATTTCCAACAAACCCTGGTACTATCAGACTTGGGGTGGTAGAGTAGGGGAATCATCCTCACCAACCCTCACTTGGTTCTAAATTTTGAAATCAATTTTATTGGTTAATTATTTTCAAAGAATAGAATATGCAGAAATGTAAATGAAAGAATTACCATGTTAGTATAAGTACAGTGCTCATTTTAAGATAAACTTGAGTTTTTAGAACTCAGTAATAGAGATTTTCAGATTCAAAGTTGGTCATCAAAGGGTTGGAAGAATCCACTGACACATGGGACAGCTCTGCAATAGGAATGCATTGTGAAACGAGCAGTAAGAGAATACTGGGTGAGAGATATTACTTTTATCAGATGTAAGTAAGCGGTGCTGTGAAGAAAACATCTATAGAATTGAATATTAGATGCAGACTATACTGGGTGATCAATTCGATGCCATTTATTTTGATCCACTGTCCAAGATGAACTTCTACTCTCAAGGATTTTACTTCCTGGAATAAGTAAATTTCTTACTGATAAATATCTTAAACAGAATTTGTCCTTTGGCAATTATTTGCAACAAAAGTGCTTCAAATGATAATTCACAATAGCAATTTACAAATTGCTTAAAAAAAGGAAAAACACCTGACTGGCTGATTGTGCCTCTGCATATCAAAGCAGGGAACCTATCTCCAGTAAAACCTAGTGGTGTACCGCAAGGATCTGTTTTGGGGCCACTGCTGTTTGTCATTTTTATAAATGACCAGGATGAGGGCACAGAAAGATGGGTTAGTAAATTTGTGGATGACTCTAAAGTCGGTGGAGTTGTAGTCATTGTGGAAGGATGTTGCAGGTTACAGAACGACATAGCTAAGCTACACAGCTGGGCTGAGAGGTGACAAATGGAGTTTAATATGGAAATGTGTGAAGTGATTCACTTTGGAAGGAGTAACGGGAATACAGATTCCTGGCCTAATGGTAAGGTACTTGGTAATGTGGATGAGCAGAGAGATCTCAGTGTCTATGTGCATAAATCCCTGAAAGTTGGCACCCAAGTTGATAGGGTTGTTAAGAAGGCGTACTGTGTGTTAGCTTTTATTGGTACAGGGATTGAGTTTAGGAGCCATGAGGTCATATTGCAGCTGAACAAAACTCTGGTGCAACTCTTGGAGTATTGCGTACAGTTCTGGTTGCTGCATTAAAGGAAGGATGGGAAGCATTGGAAAGAGTGTAGAGGACATTTACCAGAATGCTGCCTGGTATGGTGGAAAGGTCTTACGAGAAAAGGCTAAGGGACTTTAAGCTATTTTCGTTAGAGGGAAGAAGGTTAAGAGATGACTTAATAGAGGCAATCAAGATGATCAGAGGATTAGATAGGGTGAACAATGAGAGACTTTTTTCTCAGATGGTGATGGCTAGCATGAGGCAACCAAGCTTTAAATTTGGGAGGTGATAGATATAGGATAAATGTCAGGGGTAGGTTCTTTACTCAGAGCGTAGTAAGAGCGTGGAATGCCCTGCCTGCAACAGTAGTGGACCCACCAACATTAAGGGCATTTAAATGGTCATTGGATAAACATATGGATGATATTGGAATAGTGTAGGTTAGTAGGCTTTAGATTGGTTTTCACAGTTTGGTGCAACATAGAGGGCCGAAGAGTCCATCCTGCGCTGTAATGTTCTATGTTATTCCCCACAATTTCCCATCCCAAAGTTTCTTTTTCGCTACGGAAGGCAGGCCAGTGACAGGTTCTCCTGGTTCCACCTCTACAGGATTTCCCATTAAATGCTCTCCACACCACCAGGAAATCCATTGTGAACAACTGGAAAGTTTTGACCTAATCATTGATTTTAATACAAATATTATTGTTAATAGAAGAAAAAAATTGGGAAATCTTACCCATGATTCCAAGATATCCTAAATGTTTATAAGTTTATGATCTAATAACAAATGTTTGTACTCTTTTAGGCAAGACTTACAAAGCAACAGAATGAATTCAAGATTGTTCTTAAACAATTAGAAGACTCTCTTCTAGCTCGACTCTCAGAGGCTTCTGGAAATTTCCTTGGTGATACTGCTCTGGTAGAGAACCTAGAGACAACTAAACACACTGCAACTGAAATAGAACAAAAGGTGAGCTATTTAGCATTAAATTTTTTACTATATCCATCAATTATTTTCATTATTTGGAAACAAAATTTGCTGTGATCAGAATTCCTCAACTCATTAGGTGGATTTTTTCCAGAAATCAGCAAAGGCTGATGGCAAGTGGAAAAAGTGGCATTGTGACCAGCAATGGTGATGGAGGGTTTTCGGCTGTATTATCTGGCACTTAAACAAAAACAAATTGAGCCCATGGGATTTATGCCAGTTCGGTGGTGGGCAGCCTCTGATTTGTTAATCACGGGGTGCTACGTTCAAAGACTGCCCAGCATTCATAACCCACATCTGCTTGGTTGATGATAACAGATATCTATAGGAAGGCTTCCAACAAGTTCTCAGATGCCTCCTTAAATGGACTGCTGGATGCAGTGGAAATACACCTGATTGCCTGTGTGAAGGTATAGGACAAAGACAATCAAAGTGGGACACCAACCCAGCAGGGAAGGCATTGGAAATGATGGCAAATACCAATGTCCTGTAGAGGAGGACAGGTGCCTAAAAATAATGAATGATCTCCTCTATCCTGCCAGGTAAGTCGCACTTCTCATCATTCTCAACTCTTACACCATTATACACCCATTACACATCCACAGGGAGCTCATTTACTGCCAGCCCATGAGATCGCACTACCCACTCTTCACACACACCTTCACCTCCACTATGGATTGTGTTCTCATCATTTCATTTCTCCCACTCACATGCCAGACATCCTTATTATCTGCCCTGGCATTCGTCTTGTCTTCATGCAGAACAAACTGAAGCATAATAAATAGGAGCGATCTCAGAATATTTGAAATTAAAATTCTCACCGACTTCAAGGAAAGCGCTCTTCAATTGGTCAAGGAGGAAATCGACCACTGCTGTGTTGATGCTGAGGTGGGTAATGATAAACCATGTGAAGATCCAGCAAAACATCATCAACCACACAATACTGATGTGGGTCGTGTCTCCTGCCTTTAAAAGATCCTTCCATGTAGTAATGAAATCTTCCTTTTGCAGGCACCTCAGGGTAGCAGCCCAGGCTGTCCACTAGCTGAGCCCAAGATGGCTTGAGACCAGCATAGATAATTTCTTCAATGTCGAAATTCAATGTCACCCATGCATTCTACCAGTGCAGAGTCACACACATCGGTGGGACTTAGAGAAACCTCAGGGTCACAATCTGATGGGCACATCACATTTTCAGGATGGAAGAGCTTAATGGCTTCTGTCTGAGAAGATGGAGCCAACACTCCAACGTAACTAGGTGTCCTGCACTGCTGCTAGACATGCACTTCATGGTTCATGGTGCAGACACTCATGGGATCCACAAATGCCAATACCAGGACCACAGGAATTTTTGGCTTACTCCAAATGCCCCTCTATTTCAAGGAGGAAGCTAGAGTCTTTCAGACACACATGGAGAGGGGGATCAGCAAATGTACAACACGGAGTCATCAACCTAGCTAACTCCAAAAATGTGTCATTCATCCTAATCCTCTCTTTCTATGATTGCCTCTTTCCTAGATCCACAGGCTGAGAAGGTGACACTGCCAAATAACAGAACCCTAAAGCAGGATGTGATCTTTCAGGTATCATCCCTGCAGAGGCTGCATGCCAATGCCATCAGACAACAGGGTGTGGCAGATTATAGGCTGCCTCCACTATGAATGTTGTAGATGCACCAAGATAGCAGAGTTAGAAAGATTAAGAAGGTTTAATTGGACAGTATAGACACTGGTGTAAAGTTCACCTCTATAATTAAAGTCTTGTTGATCACATGATTTCTACGTCTCCTATTCTGATCACAGGATTGTGTTCCTGTAGTGCTGACCTGCAAACTAGATTCCTGCACTAGAAAAAGCAGAGTGCTCCCTGCAAATCTTCCTCCATGTGCATTGTGCAAGATTTCTAACACATTGGTGGCATTCCTCCATAGTTACCTAACATAACTCATGCCTGTTTCTCTTAGGGAATGAGAATGTCTCCTACAATGGACAGTGTAAGCATCGCTCATTCCAGTCATTGTTCATTTGTGCTCGCTGAATGGTAGCTGCCCTCCCTATCCTATATGCCTCAGCCTCCAGAGACACTGAACCTCAAGGGTACAGCTCATGAAGGATAATGTTCGCTCAGGAGAGTTAAACTCTCACCGTTATATTGCCTTTTCTTTTATTCACTTGTAGGATATGGATGTCGCAGGTTTGCTGAATTTATGCCCATCGCTAGTTCCCCAGAGCAGTTGAGAGTCAACCACATTGATGTGGCTCTGGAGTTATAAGGACAGCAAATTTCCTTCCCTAAAAGACATTAATGATTAAGAGCAAGTGAGCTGTCATCAATTATAGAGTCAAACATTCACAAAAGCTGAGAGTGTGATAACTTAAAAAATTGGCGACCATCAAGTTTAGTAACTAAACAAATTATTTATTGTGATGAATAAATTATGTACAGAGTACAAGAAAAGTGCTACTGACCAGTTTGACTCTAGTCTTAAATTGACTGGCAAAATCTATGCTCAACTGGAGGATTAGCGTGCTTTGGCCTAATTGGTCAATTGGATCATATGGTACTCTAAAACCACGTTCCTAAAAGGGGCTCAATAGGCCATTGCTTCTTCATGTCCCTTATTACAATGTACAAATAAAATTAAACTATTTCTAACAAAAAAAAATAAGCGCCGTCTGTCAGAGAACTTCCTCTTCCTTTGGGAGTGACTTAGGTCCTGTACGTAGGCAAGTGGTATCTCCATAGCAGAGATAGCATCAGTTTAACTTTCAGAAGGTGGACTTTTAACTTACAAAACTGCATCAATGCTTTTTACTTCTTCAGTTCCCATAAGAACATTATTTGGCCCTTCTTGAGATTGACTTGCTTCTATATTTCTTTCACTCTGCAATGTGGTAGAAAGTCTGGTGAGCCACCAAATGGCAACATGATAGCACAGTGGTTAACATTGCTGCCTCACAGCTTCAGGGACCCAGGTTCAATTCTGGCCTTGGGTGACTGTCTGTGTGGAGTTTGCATGTTCTCCTCATGTTTACATGGGTTTCCTCCAGGTGCTCTGGTTCCTTCCAAAGATGTGCAGCAAAATGGATTACATTGTCCCTTAGTGTTCAAAGATATGCAAGTTAGGTGGATTAGCCATTGTAAATGTGTAGGATTTCAGGGTTAGAGAGAGAGGTGGTAAGGCCAGGGTAAAATGCTCTTTCAAAGAGTCAGCACAAACATGTGCGCCAACTGGCCTGCTTCTGCACTATTGGGATTATGTGAATTCTAAAAATAACAATTTACAGAGTAAGAATGATGTTATCAACTTCTTTGACTCCTTTACCTCGTATGCTTGGGATTTGCACACTTTGTCCTGATTTGCCAAATGGGTCACATTCCCCACCGAACTAAATCAAACCTCTTAAAGGGGCTCGCTACTACAGTCATTTCCCTTCAAGTTCCATATTAACACATACCAAGAAAATTTAATCTATTTGCAATTTAACACAATAAATGAATTCTTCAGCATGGTCCATTGTAAAGTCGATCTATCAGGGAATTTCATACCCTTTTTGGAGCAACATAAGTTCAACAGGAGGTAGCTAACAGTAGGGGCAGATTCAGTTTCATCTTCTGAAACCTGACTTCCCATTTGCAAAGACGCATCAGTACAGAAAACTTCTCCAATTCCCATTAGAATACTCTTAGGCCCTTCCTTAAGCTAACTCGTTTTCATTCTGCTTTCAACCACAACGACATCACTGGAGGATGTATTCAGAGCAGACAGCTCCACTTGTTCTCCATGTCACTGTTCTTCTCAAGTGATCTAGATGTTTCTTCAATCTTGAACTTCTTTCTTATGAAGTTGAAGTTCAAGATATAATGGGCTCATCCTGATCATGACAACACCTGGGAGCCAACTTTGAAATATCCCAAAGTTTTAAGTGTATACTAGATCATTCACTTTAAATATTGTCTTAGGCTTGTAGAATCATGAGGCAGAATTTTACAAGAAATGTTCTGAGTGTCCAGTTAGCATGAAAATGGAACAATTACAGATCCATTTTTCGGTGAATATTTACACCCAATCTTGTGCATATAGTGTATGAAAAAATGGGCTAACCTGTTTCTAGCTACTACAGGTAGTAGGTGGGGCTTAACTCACTAGCTAGCGGCAGAGGAAACTATTGTGCATGCACAGTTCCAACAGTAGAAGCTTGACAGTGAGAGACAGAGTTGTCAGGCCTTTGCTTTTAAAGCCAGCATCAACTCAGCGCTCCCCTCTCCTCATACAATCGCAGCGGTCTGCGACTGATCACAAGCCCAACTCCGCCCAAAAACATAACATCCCCCATGCACCCCCATCCCTCCCCCAACCGATCACGATGCAAAGCAGCTGCACACCCCCATCTCTCCCCACATTAATCATAGGCAGAGCAGCAGCAGGCCCCCTCATCTCCACTGATTGCAAGTACATTGTGTGCAGTGCTCCCTCCGTCTCCGTTCCTGACTGGGCTGCCCTGACCTTGCCATACCCCTTCCAGGCCCTGTCCTCATATGCCCTGTTCCCTCTGGTCATACTTCAATAGACTTTGCCCCTGGCAGTGCCAAAGTGCCAGTCTGCCTTCTTGCCCTCAATCTCTGGTTTCACCAGCAAGGGAAACACAATTGTTGCCCTTTCATCTCTGGAGAGAATCTCTCCTAGTGAGGCCATAAAGGCAAGCGAACACGGATGATTGAGTGCCAGTTCTGGTAAGATTATGAGAGCTGAGAAATCAGATGTGATCCTGATTTCTCAGCTCTCGTGTGATTTTACCAGCTCACTCCACCCATTGATGGGTGGAGTGAACTAATAAAATTCCACTCATGATGTTGTATTTTTGCACATTCTGCTCTGCCTTTCCCATCCCTACCAAATGTGGGAGAACTAGGTCCAACTTGATTTGATGCACCTACCCATAAGCAGCTCAGCAGGGGTAACGCCAATGATAATGTGGGATACTTTTATTTATTCATTTGTGACTAGTAGGCTTATGTTAATACTGCAGTGAAATTACTGTGAAAATCCCTAAGTCGCCACACACCGGCATCTGTTCAGGTTCACTGAGGAACAATTTAGCATGGCCAATCTATCTAACCGACATGACTTTTGGACTACAGGAGGGAATCGGACCACCCAGAAGAAACCCACTCAGACATAGAGAGAATGTGCAAACTCCACACAGACAACAACGCAAGCCGAGAATCAAACCCGGGTCCCTGGCACTGTGAGGTACCAGTGCTAAAATGCGTTAATTTGGTTTTTAGGGATGCTAGTGATTACTTTTCATGGCTACTTTAAAGGTTTGCACAGTCCTTTCTGCCAATCTCTTGAAAAGGTCAAATGGCATAGTCCATATGTGCTTAATGCCATTTGATGACATGAAAGGCTGGAACTCTTCACTGGTGAATAATGTTGCATCATCTGAAAACATCATCACTGGTCAAATATGAGTATCAAAGGTTTGCGTTACTTTTTCCATGGTTGTCAAATAAGTCATGGATTTAATTTCATAGATATCTAGCCATTTTGAGCATGCATCAACTATAAGTAGAAACATGGTGCCCATGAATGGACCTACAAACTCATTATAGAATCACAGCCATGGCCGATCTGGCCACTGCCAAGGATGTATTGAGGCTGCAATGGCAACTTCTATCAGAGTCTAACCCAGGGCACCAAACATAGCCGCAAACCAACATTTTGATCATAATATTAATCAAATAATTAATTAATCAATTAATCAAATTAATATGAATGATGTGGGTGGGTGTAGTATAGTTTCTCTAATAATAACTTCCTGCCTGGCATGGAGATAACCATCCTTGCTCCCCACAGAAGGACACTTTTCTCACAGCTCAATTCTTCTTTCCCTGTTTGAAAGGATTTTAGTTGTTCAGCCATGAAGAACTATATTCTGAGTCCAGCATTTGATGTATTGTGATGACACGGGAAGTGTGTCAAGGAAATTCAAGGTCAGAACAATTTCTTGTGCCACTAGAGTGGGTGGAAGTCAGCTTAAGATATCTGCATTTAATACTTGTGTCCCCAGTCTCTGTTGGGAGGTATATTCATAAGGAGCCATCAATAAAGCCCAATACTGTATCCTCACAGATGCAATTGAGAGATGGCTTTATCATCTCAAAAGAAGCCAATCAAGGGTTTATACTTAGTCATAACAGTGAAATACAATCTGCAAAAATATTTGTCGAATTTATTTATTCAAAAAAATGACAGCCAATACTTCTATCTCAATCTGTGAGTATGCATTTTCTGCATCAGTCAGAATCCTTGAAGCATAGCCAATGTGCACTTTTAACCCATCTTTCATTTTATGTGACAGGATAACCCCAATTACATAAGGAGATGCATTATAAGTAGGAATGATTTCTTTTGAAGAGCCGAAATGAATTAAAACGCACAACTATTGTGCAGTTCAATTTGCTGCATTTTCCAATACCATCTCTGGTGTTTTTTCAATAATACGTATAGATTTCGTGACAAATTTGGAATAAACTTTCCATAATAATTTAGTATTCCAAGAAAATATCTTAACTCTGATACACTCTTTGAGGCTAGTGTTTCTTTTACGGCCCTAACTTCCTCTCCCATCAGATGCAATACTTCGTCATCTATTCTAAAGCCTAAATAAATCATCTTATTTGCTTTAAGATTGCATTTCTCTCTTTAATCTTACTTCAGCTTCATGGAACATTTTAAAAACCTCCTGGAGAGTGGCTAGGTGTTTTGCCTTTCTGACTCCTGTGTTTAATTCATCACCCAAGTAGACAACTACTTTAGATATATCTTAAATTAGGCTTTCTTTTGAAAGATTGCACAAGCTGAATTGACTCCAGCTGGCAACCTGTGCTCCAGTATCAACGTTTATGTGTGTCAATAGTGACAAATTCTCACCTGTGTTGCCACTTTCAGTGCTTATTGGATATATACACCTAGATCTCTCATGTGACTCATGTCAAGCTTGGTGTAAGTTAGACCTCCAGCTACCAACTTGTACATATGTTATTTTAGGTATAGAAAACTGTCAATTTTGCCACTTGATTGACCATTAATTTATAGTCCTCAAATATTCATATAGTTTTATCTGACTTAAGTGTAGACACAATGGGAGTTTCCCATTCCACAAACTACTGAGATCTGATTATGCCCAGATCTCCTAGCCTTCCTAAGTTTAGTTTCTACTTTCTCTTACAATGAATGGAACATTAGTCATGCTGTGTAAAAATTTTGGTGTTGCCTCTAGATGTACATCAAGCTGCATATTTTACTTAGCTTTCCCAAAATATCGTCTGATATTTCTAGAAGACATCATGTAGGTTCTCATTGAGAATTTTGAATGTTTCTAGCTAATGCAGCATTATTTCAAAGAACAAAGAAAAGTACAGCACAGGAATAGGGCCTTCAAGTCTGCGCCAACTATGATGCCTGCCTAAATTAAAACTATGCATTTATGGAGTCTATATCCTTCCATTCCCATTATTCATGTAGTCCACTAGTTGCCCCTTAAATGCCACAATTGTACTTGCTCCTGAGGCAATGTGTTGCAGACATTCACCTCTTTCTCTTTAAAAAAAACTTGTCTCGCACGTCTCCTCTAAACTTTTCCCTGTATACCTTAAACCTAGTACTTGACTTTTCTAACCTAGGAAAAAGCATCTGATTATCCACTCTGTCCATGCCAATCATAAACTTGTAGATCTCTATTAGGTCACCCCACAACCTCCATCATTCCAGTGAGAACAAACTGTGTTTATCCAACCTTTCCTCATAGTTAATACCTTCAGACCTATCAACATCCTCTTCTGCATCTCTTCTGTACCCTCCCAAAATATCCACATCCTTCTGGTGACGACCAGAATTGTACACTGTATTCCAAATGAGGCCTAATTAAGGTTCCGTACAGCTGCAGCATGACCTGCCAATTTTTATATTCAGTGCCCTGACTGATTAGGACAAACAAGCTGTATGGTTTGTAACTACCTTATCCACCTATGTTGCCATTTTCAGTGCTCAGTGGATATGTATATCCAGATCTCTGCCTGTCAATATTCCGATAAATTCTACCATTTACTGTATAATTCCAATTTGCATTGGATCTTCCAAAATGCATTACCTCACATTTGTCCGGATTAAACTCCATCTACGATTTCTCTGCTCAAGTCTCCAACTAGTCTTCACTTATCTAAATAATTTAATATTTTAAAATTATTTCTATGATATGTAATTGTGGACTAAGATTTATGTTCCATGCTTCTTGATGTAACCATAAACACAGAAAATTGTTAAGAGTATCAGTGATTGATTTTGATGTTTGCACAGGTGGCTGAAGCAAAGATAACGGAAGTTAAAATAAATGAGGCAAGAGAAAACTATAGACCTGCTGCACAGAGAGCATCCTTACTCTACTTTGTTATTGATGACCTCAATAAGATCAACCCCATTTACCAATTCTCTCTCAAGGTAAACATCTATTAAGGCTAATCACATTTATAAGGGACATATTAAAACACATTCCTCACTTTGTTTAAGATTGACAAGCTTAGAACATTAGTTATACTGTTCATTGGCAAGTTCATTGGGGTTGGGGATGAAATGAAAAATCACAGTCATCATTTAAAGGGAGCCTACACTTCTTTTATTGGCTGCATTCAACTGAATTGGATAAAATGCTTGCTAACATAATGCAGAGATGGCCTCCCAATTTTCCAACACTGCTTTGGAGATGTTGGTGGAAGAGGTCAACCAAGGGAAAGCTGCTGTCTTTACACTCAGCAGCAGAAGAATCTCCTGACATGTTTCATATGATCAATTTGTGGAGGTGATAAAATAGGTCAGATAAGAAGCATTGCACCCAGGAACAGGTCACAGTCCAGAAAGAAGTTTAAAGATTTGATAAGGAACACTAAAGTCAGATGTTGAACTCATTTCTTTGATTTGAAGTGTGAGAATTGCTGAATGAAGAAAAGCAAAGGTTCACCTTCTACTTACTTTGGTCTTAATAGAGACTGTTAAAATTGAAAGAGAAATTAACACTTTGTCATTAGCTGAAAGAATGAGGCTACACCATTTCATGTTTTTTAAACCAAATTAAACTTTATATAAAAAAGTAAGCAAAGCAAGAACCACTAACATCATACTATAGTTTCTAAAAATTGTTGCACAAACCCATTTTTACTTCCACCCAAAAGTTTCCCCAACCTTTACAAGAATCTTGAATGCCCTGTTACCTTTATGGGAAAATATTGGCATTATACTCTCTCAATTTCTTTCTGCTGATTTTTGATGACTTAATGACAAGTAGCTGCTGCCAGTTCACTTTGTCGAGATCTGATTTAGGGGAGGCGATGGCCTAGTATTATCACTAGACTATTAGTCCAGAAACTCAGCTAATGTTCTGGGGACCTGAGTTCAAAGGAAATCTGCTGTCATTACCTGGTCTGGCCTACATGTGACTCCAGAGCTACAGCATTGTCATTGACTCCTACATGCCCTCCAAGGGCAATTAGAGATGGGCAATAAATTCAGGCCAGCCAGCGATGCCCATGTCCCACGAATGAATAAAACATGTATTACTATCAGCCTTCACCAAATTCAAAACCATTATTTTTGGTCTATTTTTGTTCTTTTCCAGAACTAACTTTAAATCTTACTAAGTTAGAACATAGAACACTACAGCACAAACAGACCCTTTGGTCCACGAGTTGCGCCGATTACATCTATACCTACCAATCCACAGATCTATCTATAACCCCCTATCCCATTAGTTCCTATATACTCATCCAGAAGTCTTTTAAAAGACCCCAGCGAGTTTTCCTCTACCACCTCCAACGGCAGCCGATCCCATTCACTCACCACCCTCTGAGTGAAAAGCTTACCCCTAACATCCCCTCTGTATTTGCTTCCCTGCACCTTAAATCTGTGTTCTCATCTCAGGGAAAGAGCCTCTGAGGATCCACCCTATCTATTCCTCTCGACATTTTATAAGCCTCTATCAGGTCGCCTCTCAACCTACGTCTCTCCAGGGAGAAGAGTCCTAGCTCCCTCAATCTATCTTCATAAGGCATGCCTCCCAATCCAGGCAGCATCCTTGTAAATCTCCTCTGCACTCTTTCGATAGCTTCTACATCCTTCCTATAGTGAGGCGACCAGAACTGCGCACAGTACTCCAAGTGGGGTCTGACAAGGGTCTTATAAAGCTGCATCATTACCTCCTAAACTCAATTCCTCGATTAATGAAGGCCAGTACACCATACACCATTCTTGACCACTTCCTCCACCTGCGAGGCCGATTTAAGAGTCCTATGGACCCAGACCCCAAGATCCTTCTGCTCTACAACACAGCTAAGGCTCCTACCCTCGATATTGTACTCCTTCATCCCATTATTCTTGCAAAAATGGACCACCACACATTTATCCACGTTGAAGTTCATCTGCCACTTCTCCACCCAGTCTTGCATCCTGTCTATGTCCCGCTGCAACTTTTGATATCCCTCCAGACCATCCACAACACCACTGACCTTTGTATCATCGGCAAACTTACTAACCCATCCCTCCACTTCCTCATCCAGGTCGTTTATGAAAATGACAAACAGCAAGGGTCCCAGAACAGATCCCTGGGGCACTCCACTGGTGACCTACCTCCATGCAGGAAAAGACCTATCCACAACCACTCTCTGCTTTCTGCCGGCAAGCCAGTTCTGGATCCACAAGGCCAAAGCCCCTTGGATCCCATGCCCTCTCACCTTCTCCAGAAGCCTTGCATGGGGCACCTTATCAAACGCCTTACTAAAGTCCATGTACACCACGTCCACCGCTCTTCCTTCGTCAATGTGTTCAGTCACATTTTCGAAGAACTCAACTAGGCTCGTAAGGCATGACCTGCCCTTGACAAAACCATGCTGACTATTTCTGATCATTCCAAACTTCTCCAAATGTTCATAAATCTTGTCCCTCAGAAGCCTCTCCATCAGCTTACCAACCACTGAAGTCAGACTCACCAGTCGGTAATTTTCTGGACTATCCTTGTTCCCTTTCTTAAAAATAGGAACCACATCTGCCATCCTCCGGAACCTCTCCCATTTCCATGGCCGACGCAAAGATCATCGCCAGGGGCTCTGCAATCACTCCCCTCACTTCCCACAATAACCTGGGGTACATCCCGTCCGGTCCCGGCGACTTTTCTATCTTGATGGAATTTAACAGATCTAACACATCCTCTTTCCTAACAACCACATACTCAATCTTTTCCGTTTGCCTCAAACCTGCAGTACAACCTCCCATATCACTTTCCATCGTGAATACCGAGGCAAAGTACTCATTAAGCACCTCTGCCATTTCTTCCGGATTCACACAGACTTTTCCTCCTTCACCTTTTATAGGTCCTATCCCTTTTCTTCTCACCCTTTTACTTTTCACATATTTGTACAATGTATATTTGCCTTGGGATTCTCCTTAATCTTACCCACCAAGACCTTCTCATGACCCCTTCTGGCTCTCCTAATTTCCTTTTTAAGCTCCCTTCTACACACCTTATACTCCTCTACATCCCTAACATCTCCTAGCTCTCCAAACCTTTTATACACCTTTCTTATGGTTATGAGTTATGATTACTATCACCAAAACGCTGCTACACTGATACTTCTACCATCTACCTGGCTTCATTCCCTAAGTTAGTTCCAGTACCACCCTTCTCTTGTAAGAATGCAGGCTCAGAAAGCTCTTCTGAATGAGTTTAAAAATTCCTCTCCCTTTAATACTTTGACTTTCCCAATGAATATAGGGGAGGTTGAAATCCCCTTAGTATTATTGCCCTATTATTTAAACACTTCCCTGAGATATACTTCCATATCAGCCCTTCTACCTCTTCTTAACTGTTTGGAAGCCTAATAAACTCCAGCAACATAATTGCCCTTTTTGTTTTTAAGTTCCACCTTAATTGAGGAGTCTGCTAAGATATCATCCCTTCTCACTGCAATAATTGATTTCTTGATCAATACTGTGACAACACCTCCTCTTTTAACAACATTTGACCAAATCTATCATCAAAGGCACCTAGAAAAACTGCAATCAGTGCAAATTAGGTAGAAAACATTTCAGGGATGGACCTCTACCACATACTACAAAGGAAGTTGATTTTGTTTGTTGGAGGCCAAATACCTCAATACCAAGACTTTGCTTCATCCTTTAGTGTCTTAAGCCCAATCCATTTTCAGCAGTTTTATGAATGTCTTCGATCATAAGTTCGGAAATATGAATCTGAACAGGTCTTTTCAAGTCTTCATTATCATTTACAACTTCTGAAATACTTCTGATTTTTTAGTGCAGCTGTCCAGGAGATTCAAGCAGCATGTAATCCTCACTAGGCATCCAGTCCTGAGCTCATCTCCCAGCGTCAGATTTATGCAGCAGCTAATGTTAGTGTCATTTCAAAAGTTTTAGTGAGCCGGGAACTGAAATCTCCAGGCCCACCGGCCTCTCCATTGCACAAGGAGTACTTCACTCCAGCAGATATTATTATAGCTCCCCATTTGCAGAGTGCCAGCAGCTCCATCCAGCTGGAGTGAATGGGGGATAGTCAAGGCCTCCTAGAGAGTCAAGTGCTGGGGGAATATCCCCTGCGCATTCGCACTTGGCACTGCTAGCTCAGCCCGCTGGAACTGCCGAAGGGACAATGTGACAATGTCCAACGGGCATCTTGGCACTGCCCATCGGGCATAGAGAAGAATGGGGGGCAATCGGTGGAGGTCCCGCTGGCATTCTGCGGTTGGGATGGTGAGGGAGCGAGGAAGTCCAGCGATTGGGGCTGGCTATCAGGATGGGGGTGTGGGTCAGCCTGCTGGGGGTGTCAGGGCTGCAGGGGGTTAGGTAAGCACTGCTGGGTGAGGTGGGGAGGTAGAGATCTGAGATTGGGGGGGTGGGGAGATTGAGACGGGCCAGGAGGACAGATGGGTCGAGGGTGGCCTGGAGACATCCAGGAGACCAGCAATCAGGCTATAGGGAGTTTGGAGAGCCATATTGCAGGGATCTCAGAGCTGACAGACATCGGCACTGACAGATCGGTGCATGTACAGTGGTCTGCTCAATGTTATGCTTGTGGCCTCTTCAAAGGGAGCAAGCCCCACCTCCAGATTTTCAGCATGATTAATGCTTGTGCTTTCTGCAGTGCACAAAGTGTGGGAGATTCTTTTTTTAAACTTCACTGAAAATCCAGCCTGATTTACTCCAGTTTTAATGCAAATTCAATATATTGAATTTTGATTGAGAGTATCACCCGCTGGACTATAAATTGGTCTTTTTTTTAATTCATTCATGGGACATGGGTATCGCTGGATGGCCAGTTTGTATTGTCTATCCCTAGTTGCCCAAGGGCAATTAAGAGTCAACCATATTGATGTCGATCTGGAATCATATGTAGGCCAGACCAGGTAAGGACACTGATTTCCTTCCCTGAAAGACATTAGTGAACCTGATGAATTTTTCCAACAATTGACAATGGTTTCATGGTCATCTGGTTCTTCCCCATGGAGAGAAACACGTATGTAATGGTGTTCGCATACATCTGCATTCCTGGCCCCTCGAGGTACTGGAGTTGGCTTGGGAGGTTCCATCAGTTTTCCAGTCAGACTAAATGGATACAAAATCTATCTTCTTCGGCCTTTGCTTCTCCAACTCTATCTCATCTGTTATGAAGGCCAGACTGGATGGTAGCTTCTCTTCACTGAAGGACATTAGTGAACCAGTTTTATTCTTACAACAATCCATTGGAGAGGATTTGCAGTCAAAAAGCTCAACCCAAACATCATTATGACTATGTTTTCTTATTGAATTCAAGTTGCATTATTTACCATGGTGGGATTCGAACCTGGATCCCCAGAACACTAGCTGAGTTTCTGGATTAATAGTCCAGTGCTAATTCCCCTAGACCATTGCCTACCCATCTGATAAGTACCAAGCAACACACACACCAAACAAATATTGAGCAGTGACTATCTCCAACTAGAGAGAATTTAGCTATCTCTCTTTGACATGACCATTGCTTAATTACCCTACTATCAACATCTGAAAGGTTGTGGTTATCCATTCTGGACCAGCCATGTAAATACTGTGCCTACAAGGGCAAGTCAGAAGCTGGGAATTCTGTGGCAAGTGTGATGGAGTATTCTTTATTTGCTTGAGTGAATGCTACTTCAACAGCAATCAAGAAATTCAACACCATGGATTGCAGTAGTTCAAGAAGGCAGAACATCACTCCTTTCTGTAGGGCAAAATGGATAATGAATGTTAGCTTCGCTAACTAAATTTTAAAAAATATTGAGGGCGAAGCAACCTTCTTGATCGGTACCCCAACCTCACTTTAAATATTCACTCATTCCACCACCAGCAGTGCTTATCATATTCAAACTGCACTGCAGCAATTCTTCAAGCCTCCTTGAACAGAACTGTTCAAACCTACAGTTTCTACCAGGTTAAGATTAAGATTAAGATTAAGAAGGTTAAGAGCAACTTCTGTAAGTTCACACCGAGTGAAATTGGAAGCACCTTTTATGATTGTGATTTTACATATTCTTACTCTGCAAATTGCAGATTGCCTTACATAATGTTGCTGACAATTTCATTTATCTACAGTCTGCCAGATGGGAGAAATTTATATCAATTCACACAACGTTCTTCATCATCTGTATGCTGCGTCATGCATCTTTATCTTATCATATATTTACCTTGTATCTTACTGAGATACAACTTATTCAACTTTGTTTTTGGCATCTCTCCAAATGTCTTGTAATTGTGGTTTCTTCACTGTGATACTCAATATTATCATGAGATAATACCTGCAAGTTCCCTTCAAATCTATACATCATTCTGAATTGGAACTACATTATTTGTTTTTACACTGTGTTCTTACACTGTTGCTGTTCAAAAACCTTAAACTGCCTGCCTAATTCAAAATAGAGGTGAAACTTCAATCACACCAAGTTTCCTTCTGGCTCAAGTAGAGTGGATATTTCCCCTTGAGGAGCAATCTGGAACAAGAGGTCATAGTTTTAGGATAAGGGCTGATGGAATTAGATGAGGAAAAGCTACTTCTGTCAAAGTGTCGTGGATCCATGGAATTTGCTGTCCCAGACTGCAGGGACATTGAGTAAATTTAGAGAGGAGATAGACAGATTTTTAATTAATAATGGGTTAAAGGGTTATGAGGAATGGGCAAGAAAGTGGAACTGAGACTGAGGTGAGATCAGTCATGACTGTGTTGAGTGGTGGTTTTAAGGGGCTTAATCCCTTCCTCCTGCTCCTAGTCTTATGCCCAGAGCTTGTGTCTCACTAAAAGTATTCCCTGTTGTTGTGTTGTTCATCCATTGTCATTGATGAGGACCTCAATGCCATTAGTCATTTTGAGGCTGGTTGCGGTATGTCCAAAGATGACTGATCAGGACAATTTGGGCATGGAATGTCCTGGCATATATTGGACAGACTTGTGTAGACACTGTAGTTGTTGCACTGGTGGCTCTGGACTTACTCAGCTTGCACTTAAGTTGTGCTTCAGCAATACACCTTGCTTCGTAAACTTGACAGATTACGTGAATGAGGCTCGGCCAGGTAGGGGGGTTTTGTGCCAGCATTTCCCAGGTGGTCGTGACTTCAGGGAGGCCTTGAGTGTATCTTTGAAATGTTCCTTCAGCCCTCCATGCAAGTGCCTTCCAGTAGAGAGTTCCCCAAAAAAGAGCTGCTTGGTTATGCGCTCATCTGACATACGGGTGACATGACCTGCCCACCGGGTTTGTGCTGTCATCAATAGTGTGTGGACTGATTGTAGACTTGCTCTAGAGAGAACTTCAGTGTCTGGTACTTTGTCTTGCCCTCTGATGCATAATATTCTGCGAAGACATGTCATGTGGAAATGATTGAGCTGTTCTGCATGCCTTCGATACACAGTCCATGTTTCACAGGCATATGGGGTGTTATGAGTACCGCTGTCCAGTAGACCTTCAGTTTTGTTGCTGGGCTGATTCCTTGATGTTCCCATACAGTGGAGCATAGCCTACTTGCCTTTGCTATTCTGCAAATTGCAGAATCTGTGTCAGTAGTCACTAGTTGGGAGAGGGTGTTGCTAAGATAAGGGGAGTGATCCATTTCCTGTAGTTTCTGCCCTTTGGTTGTGATTATAGATTCTGTGTGTGGTGCATGAGGAGCAGGCTGGTGCATGACTTTGGTCTTTTTAATGTTGATGGTGAGTCCAAAGTTGTCACAAGCCATGGAAAATTTGATTATACTAACTTCATCTCTGGCTCTGAGCCAGTATGCAGTCTTAGACAAAGAGAAGTCTCTCAGAACAGCCTTCTCCACTTTGGTAATAGTTTGAAGCCTCCTCAGATTAAAGAGCTTCCCATCCACTCTGTACTTGAGGCTGATTCCAGCAACACTGTCCTGGAAGGCCTCATTCAGCAAGGCAGTAAACATCATGCTGAACATATGGTGGGAGCACATAACCCTGTTTGACACCATTGGTGACTAGGAAAGCCTCAGAGGATTCTCCGCCATGTAGTACTCTGGCCGTCATGCCATCATGGAACTGGCATACCATCTGAATGAATTTGGGAGAGCAGCCGAACTTTGACATGATCCTCTACAGTCCTTGTTGGCTTAGAATGTTGAAGGCTTTCGCAAAGTCAAAAAATGTTATGAGGATCTTGCAATTCTGCTCCTGACATTTCTCCTGTAATTGGCGCACAGCAAAAATCATGTCAATAGTCCCGCGACCTTTGCGAAAGCTACACTGTGACTCTGGAAGCAGGCCCAGTTCCAGATGAGTGACCAGACAATTTAGTAGGACTCTTGTGAGGGCTTTTCCTGTGATAGAGAGCAGCAAGATTCCTCAGTGGTTGTCGCATACTTGCCGATTGTTCTTCCTCTTGTAGAGGTGTACGATGGAAGCATCTTTAAGTTCCTGAGAAATGGATCCTTCTTTCCAAAATGACTGGAACAACTCAGTGAGCTTCTCGATAAGAACAGGACCAGGAGCTTTGTAGATCTCTGTGCATATGGCGTCTGCCCTTGGGGCTTTGCCACTGGATAGCTGGTTCACAGCTTTTGTGACTTCGGCTTCTGCCTGTGGGTCATCCATGGCACTGTTGATATTAACCTGGGGAATCCTGTCTATTGCCTCATTGTTAATAGATGACGATTGGTTGAGGATGGCTTCAAAGTGTTCAGCCCATCTCTGCAGGATCTGAGCCCTCTCTGTAATGACATTTGTACCATCTGTACTCAAGAGAGAGGAACTCCTGAGAGATTGAGGTCCGTAGAGATGTTGAGGGCTTCATGAAACCATTTCAAGTTGTTTATATCAGCCTATCCCTGTATTTCATCTGCCTTGGCACTCAGCGAGGCATCATACATTTTATGTAGTTTATCCTGCAAGCACTGGTAAAAGCATTTTTCTTAGCAGATGATGATGGGTCGTTTTGACAGGTCTGATGAAGATGGTATTTTTCAACAAGTAGAGCCTGTAAATACTCATCAAACCAGTCATGCTGCTTACAGGTGGAGGGCCTAAGCATCTTCAGTGCAGATGTATGGACAGCATCCCTGAAGCATTCTCAGTTATCTTTAGCACTGCCTGTGAGATGTATGTCAGCAAGCTTGATTTCTAAGTCTTCAGTCAATGCTGAAGCTATGCTGGCATTCTTTAGCTTAGCCGCATTAATTTTTTTCGTAAGCTTAATTCCTTGTTGTCACCTCTTGGATCTGATATGGAGCTTCATTTTGGAGACAATGAGCCTGTGATATGTCCAGCAGTTAGCACCACACATGGCCTTGGTCACTGACATTCTTCCTGTCTTTTTTCCTGATAATAACATAATCGATAAGATGACAATGCTTAGACCAGAAGTGCATCCAAGTGGTCTTGTTACAGGTAGGCAGATGGAAGATTGTGTTGATGATGAGGAGGTCCTGTGCTGCACAGGTCTTCATTAAGAGTAGACCATTACTGTTACACTTACCCGCTCCATGCCTCCCAGTGGTACCTTGCCAGATTGCAGAGTCACATCCTATTCTTGCATTGAAATCACCAAGCAAGATCAGTTTGTCGGTACTGCTCACTGCTGATAGTAGGGCGTCTCATTCTTCTTAGAACTTGATTTTTAATCTCATCCGGGTTGTTCATTGTGGGAGTATAGGCGCTGATCAGGGTTGCTTGACTTCTGTTCTGTAGTGAATACTGTAATGTACTAAGCCGATCATTCAAACCCATGGATAGACAGGCAAGTTTCCAAACAAGGTGACTCCTGACAGCAAATCCAACTCCAGCATCACAACGCTCAATGCTGTCGCAACTGCTCCAGACAAAGGTGTATCCACTTCCAGTTTCAGTCAACTGACCTATGTTGGCAAGATGAGTTTCACTGAGGGCTGCAATGTCAATGTTGTATCTTGCAAATTCTCTGGCAAGAAAGGCTTTGGTCTGTTTGCCAGAGAGAAGAGTAGGGTTGTCCAAAAGCGTGTGCACGTTCCAAGTGCCAATGATGAGCAGTGTCACCTTGTGTTTTATTTTGTTTGTTCGACCACAAGATGGGATCTCTGCCAACAGTAGTAAACTAGCCAGGGTGTAGTGAAGCAGGCAAGGTTTAGGGCACCTTTTCTAGCCCTTTCCTCATTCTACGGAGGTGAGCAGTGCGCTCCTGAAAAGGGCTGATCAGGCACTCAGGTAGACATCAAGTTTTACTGAAACTTCAGTCAGTGGAGGAATAGCCGCCTTCCACTGCTGGGGTCTTCTATCAGGGCACTTCTACCGTGGACAGTGGCTCTACATTTCTTTCACCAGTTGCACCATCACTTAAAAGAACTGATGTCTGGGATGGCCTTGATGCTGTTCTCTGGTATTGCCAAAGGTCTGGAATGCCCCAGCATACTGAAATGCAAATGCCAGGATAGCACTCATAAGAAAGTTGTTAGACAACCTAGTTGTATTTGAGTTTTAAGTCCATCTACGTTCATTTAACATAGAAACTACAAGGAGGGGCAGACCATTCAGCCCGTCAAGATCGCTCTGCCATTCAATTTGATTATGGCTGATCATCAAATTCAATATCCTTTCCCTCCAGCTGTTGATCTCTTTAGCCCAAAGAGCTATATCTAATTTATTCTTGAAATCACATGTTTTGGACTCAACTACTTTCTGTTAAGTAAATTCCACAGATGCATCTCTCTCTGGGTCAGTCATAAAAGGTTTATCCCTCCTCATACCCCTAGTTCTCTATTCTTACAGTTAAATCCTCTTGCTATGAAGGTCAACATACCATTTGTCTTCTTTACTGCCTACTGTACCTGCGGAATAGCCACCCTGTTAATCAATTTTCTTATTGACTTGGGTGTAATGATTAATGATACATAGTACTGTCTACAGATTATCAACCTTATGTATAATATTGCAGTAATTTGTTGTCATGACCATAGAAAAGGGGAAAAGATTTTATAAATTTAGGTGGTTACCTATTGCTTTAATAGCTGATTATTTTATTTGATGGTGATCTCATTAGGGTATTTCAGAGATTGCTGTTCAGTTTTAATTTCTGTTCCATACAGGCAACACCACCTAGAATTTGTTGTTTATATCTTTTTATTTTTGTGTACAACTCACAACTCTGAACATAACTGGACATTACACTGCACGACAATGTTCCGGTGAGCCAAGGAGGTTTTGGTAGGTCAAGAGAACCGTGGTGCACAAAGGTTGTGATGAACCTAGTTAGCAAGAAAAGAAAGTTGTACGATAGGTTCAGAGAGGATTTTAAGGATCTAGAGGCATATAAGACTTGTAGAAGGGAGCTTAAAAAGGAAATTAGAAGAGCCAGAAGGGGTCACGAGAAGGCTTTGGCGGGTAGGATTAAGGAGAATCCCAAGGCATTCTACAAATATGTGAAGAGTAAAAGGATGAGAAGAGATGGGATAGGACCTATAAAAGGTGAAAGAGGAAATGTCTGTGTGGAACCAGGAGAAATGGCAGAGGTGCTTAATAAGTACTTTGCCTCAATATTCACATTGAAGAGTGATCTGGGGCGTTGTACTACAGGAATGCGGCAAACTGAAAAGATTGAGTATGTGGACATTAAGAAAGAGGAGGTGTTGGAACTGTTAAATTCCATCAAGGTAGATAAGTCGCTGGGTCCAGATGGGATGTACCCCAGGTTACTGTGGGAGGTGAGGGAAGTGATGCAGAACCTCTGGCAATGATCTTTGCATCGTCGATGGAGACGGGAGAGGTTCCGGAAGATTGGAGGATTGTTGATGTGGCGCCTATTTTCAAGAAGTGGAATAGAGACAGCCCTTGCAATTACTGACTGATAGGATTTATGAGCATTTAGAGAAATTCAATATGATCAGAAATAGTCAACACGGCTTTGTTAAGGGCAGATCGTGCCTTACGAGCCTAGTTGAATTCTTCGAAAATGTGAACTGAACACATTGTCGAAGGAAGAGCAGTGGACGTGGTTTACATGGATTTCAGCAAGGCTGTTTTGGTCACCCCACTATAGGAAGGATGTGGAAGCTATTGAGAGGGTGCAGAGGAGATTTACAAGGATGTTGGCTGGATTGGGTGGCATGCCTTATGAAGATAGGTTGAGAGAGCTAGGTCTCTTCTCCCTGGAGAGACGAAGGTTGAGAGGCGACCTGATAGAGATTTATAAGATGTTGAAAGGAATAGATAGGGTGGATTCTCGGAGGCTATTTCTCAGGGCTGAAATGGTCGCTACGAGAGGACACAGGTTTAAGGCGCTGGGGGGTAAGTACAGAGGAGATGTTAGAGGTAAGTTTTTCACTCAGAGGGTGGTGAGTGAATGGAATTGGTTGCCATCAGTGGTGGTAGAGGCAAACTTGCTGGGGTCTTTTAAGAGACTTCTGGATGAGTACATGGGATTTAATGGGATTGAGAGTTACAGATAGTTCTATGGCCTGGTAGATATAGATATGATTGGCACAACTTGTGGGCCGAAGGGCTTGTTTGTGTTGTAGTGCTCTATGTTCTATATTCTATGTACAAAGATATCGAGCAAAACAGGGTAAATTGAATGAAGATACAGATCAGCCCTAAGGACTGAACAAGCTCAGCAGATTGAATGGACTACTTTTGTTCCTGTTTTCTATATAGATATTCATGAATAGGCCTTGGCACTTGTGCGTCAAGTTGTTTCTTCAGTCAAGTTAATATAGTCCAAGTCTCAAAGAACTATTAGTAAGCTAAATAAATGTTTTACATAGCACCTCTCTGATTTTGTACAGATTTTGAGATTAAATGTTATCAGGTCTGATCAATTTTCAGTGTCTCAAATCAAGCTAAGGCCATTTAGCCATTTACATTCAAGGGGTCAGTTTTTAAAGCATTTATAACTATCATCTTCAATAGTGAAAATGAATACAAAAAAAATATATTCAGCAATATCCTACTCCTCAATCGAAACCACCAAAATCTTTCAAAGGATTGATATGAATTTTCTGGCCACTAACCAAATTTATAAAGCTTCACCACAGGAAGGCAGTTGATCAATCAATTGTTTTTTTTTCAATTTTGGCTTTAAATATTGTCAGCTGTATGTGATATCTATGCATGCGATCTTTCTGATGTTTTATGCTGATTTTTCAGGTTATTTCCTGACTATTTATATAAATAACTTATTTCCATCAACCAGCACAGCACATCCCAATCTCAATTTTGAAACCTTTTTTTAAACCTGTAAATTGAGCTCATTTTTACAGAAAGAACTATATCGTATGCAACAATAGTTTTCTCAACCAAATGAAATATGATTATGAAAAGACTATTGATAAGAACTCAAGGTTTGTTGGAACGTAACACTTCCCCACCAGAAATAGTAGCAGGAATGGATTCCATTAAAAGTTTCATATTTGAAGCTTAAAAAAAGTTAGAGAAGTTTAGAAAATAGGATGACATTTGTACTTCTTGTTGAAAGCTGTGCAGTGACAGTAATGGACCAAATAGCTTCCATCTGTGCTGTGAAATTCTATAGTTCCCACATGGAAATTCAGTATCATCTCAGGACTATAGCTACTGATTAAATCTATTACTTCCGGACATGTGAAATAAGAAAAGAAATTCTTGCCTGCACTCTTTTCCTTACCATACTATCTATTGGATAAGGTCTAATTTCTGACCGATTATCATATTTCATAATATATGTCGCTAATATTTGCCATTGTGCTTCAAACAGGATAATAAAGTGCTTGAAAAAACTTCTGGGATGGGATTTTATGACCTCACTCGTCCTGAAACTGTAAAATCCCACTTGAGGTCAACAGACCTTTCCATGGTTTGCCTCTTACCCGCTGTAATACCCGTGTCATGTAGGATGGTAAAATTCAGGCCAAGATGTCTAAAGAAACTTCTGTATTGGTAGAGAATTTATGACCAAAGACTTGTGAAATATTTATTAAATTTAAAGTTTATTGATTAGTATCACAAATAGGCTTACATTGACACTGCAGTAAAGTTACTGTTGAAATCCCATAATCATCACACTCTTGACACCTGTTGGGAAGTCTGAAGAGGTTGCAGCTGTAGTGTTGAGATTTTATAATAGAAGCCATTGCCTTGATTCGCTCCTGCTTGCAGTACCGAAGGAAAAAAGGATATTAATCAAAAAGCAGAATGCATTGTTCTTTCTGAGGGATTGCAAGTTTAAAGTGAACTAACTTAGCTTTGTTTCTGTACTAGAGTGATGGATTTACCTATAGAATGTGCTTCTTTTTCCCAGTGAGATGATAGTGCACTTCTATACAAAGTTGCCTCTTGAACACTTACAATAGCCAACTTCATCACAATACCAAATGGCATGTCCCTGGAAGTGGGGAATGGGAGAGGTGGGGGAATGGGGAATGGGAGAGTGGGTGATGAGGAATGGGGGAAGTGAGGAAAGGGGGAAATGAAGGATGGGGAAGCTGATGAAAGGAGATGGGGGAATGGGTACCTGGGTCGTGGGGAATGGGGAAGCTGAGAGAATGGGGAAGGAGAATGGAGAGGTAGAATGAGGAAGGGGAGGAGAGGGGATAGGTAGAGAGGGAATCGAGGAGAGGGGAAGGTGCAACAGACAGGATGGGAAGGGGGGAGGGGATGGAAAATAGTGATTGATTGACTTTTCAGTTGTGAGTGCGTTTGCAATATATGTCTTGTTGAAGTTGTAAGGCCATATCTGGAAGCTGTGTACAGTTCTGGTCACTCTATTATAGAAAGGATATTATTAAACTAGAAAGAGTGCAGAAAAGATTTACCAGGATGCTTCCAGGACTTGATGGTTTGAGTTATAAGGAGAGGTTGGATAGACTGGGACTTTTTCCTTGGAGCGTAGGAGACTTAGGGGTGACCTTATAGAGATCAATAAAATAATGAGCAGCATAGATGAGGTAAATAGTTAACATCTTTTTGCAAAAGTAGGAGTGTTTAAAACTAGAGGGCATAGGTTTAAGGTGAGAGGGGGAAAATACAAAAGGATCCAGAGGGGCAGTTTTTTCACTGTGCCTGGAATGAACTGATAATACCAGGTTTAAATCCAACTGACTTATTTGATAGTAAACTCACAAGTTTTCGACCTATGGTCTTTGTCAGGTGATTGAGGTGTTCTGGTCTCCAACAGCACACATACCAGCACAGACTGAAGACCATAGGTCGTAAGCTTGTGAGTTTACTATCAAATAAATCGGTTGGATTTAAACCTGATGTTGTCAGACTTCTTACTGTGTTTACCCCAGTCCAACGCCAGCATCTCTACATCCTGGAATGAACTGCCAGAGGTGGTAGTAGAGGCAGGTACAATGCTGTCTTTTAAAAAGTATTTAGACAGTTACATGGGTAAGATTGGTATGGGCCAAATGCAGGCAATTGGGACCAGCTTAATGGTAAACACTGGATGATATGGACAAGTCGGGCCAAAGGGCCTGTTTCCATGCTGTGAACCTCTATGATTCTGTGGCCGAAACTCTACCGATTCCAGGGTGGGCAAGGCTCTCAGAATGGAAATCTCTGTTAGCCTTGGGCAGGATTTTACGATCTCACCCGACCAAGGCATAAAATCCCACCCAATATGTCTGTATTTGATTGGCTGTGAGCATCATAAATTGTAAACCTGTTTTCTGGGATCCCTCTGCCATTGGGGGAATCTGTAGTCTGCACAGTGCATTGAATCATAAATCCGTCCTTGACTCTGGTGTGATTTTTTTTTTAAGTGCAATTATGCAAAAGTAGATTATAATTAATGTATTAACTTTAAAAGAAATGTTATACAATTGTCATTTTATTATTTAGGCTTTTCATGTCACATTTGAAAATGCTATTCTTCGCTCAGTACCAGCAGAAGATGTAAAGGAGCGTGTTCTCAATCTCACAGATGAAATCACTTATTCAGTTTTTGTGTATACAACCAGAGGTCTCTTTGAAAGAGATAAGCTCATTTTCACAGCTCAAGTTGCTTTTCAGGTAAATAAATATATTAGCCAGCATGTATTACAGTAAAATTTTTATCTATTTCTCCATATTCTGTGAGTATTTGTTAACAGTTATAGAGTACAAGATTACTTGGGGCTATCAAATGGAGGAATTAAATCATAAGGACCATGCCTCTATGGTTAGCTGGGGCTTCATATTTTCTTCTCCAAGTTAATTGTATTGTCCAGGGAAACACTAAGTGCTGCCCTGCCCCTGGCTAGTACATTTGTCTCAAAAATAAGCAAATCTGAACAAATGGGTCTGAAATAATGCATTAGCTTTTCATGTTTGGGGCCTTCAATTTGGTAATGAAGCAAGGTGCCCAAGAACAAAGGATAAGATTTAGCAGGCCTGTTAGCCACAGGCTTAAATCCCATAATAGCAGCTAAATTTCACCTATGAAGTGAACCTGATTTGCATGAATTTGAATCCATTCTAATAAACTTAGACTGATGTTAGTGTCATAGTTTTAACCTTAGTTGTGATTCATGCATTTATGTGTGTGTTTTCCAGGGAGCATGCAAAATACTTGTGTCCTCAGAAAAGCATAGGTCTCTGGCATTTTTGAGGATGGCTTGTAAGGGAAAAGCAATATCCCCTGAGTATTTGGCTGATGACGCTTGTTCAGAGGCCTGAGAGCACAGCAAATGCCCAATGGAATGAAACTTTTAGTGTCACTTGATCTGTGATAGAGCTGTGCATCAGCTTCCTGAAGATGTATTTCTGCTTTGACAGATCTGATGGGGTCCTTCATACAGGCCCAGAAGGTCTCCCACATCGTAGTGGTCTGCTGTGCCCCACATAACCTGGCTTTGCGGTGTGGGGCAACTTCCTTCATGAGGAAGACCTGGAGGGGTGGCAAGTATCTTCAGATGAGGAGGACATTCGGGAGGGTGTTGAAGAAGAAACCATTGAGGATCTGAAGGATATTCACAAAGGGTCAGCCAGATTTGAAACTTTGGCTGTATTCTCTGTACACAGATACTGAGGTTTTTTAGTATTTTCTGTTTTTGTTTCAGATACCAGCATCTGCTTTAACTTGTTTTTATATAGAGGTACAGAATTCTCAGGCTGACATTGCAGGATTCTGGCGATGCACTGAGCTCTGGCATTAGGAAGTGGGTGTTGCTAATGTTCTCCAACAGAAATTTGCAATGCTTGCCTATTTAAATAAAAATTATGGACCTAATGAGATTTCTGCATAGCACATACACAGTTGCCAACAGACTTTGCATTTAAGATCCATAGTGCACTATGGGCACTTTGTAGGTCTGAGACATCTATCTGGATTAGCAAGTACTTTAGTACCTCTAGCATACATTATTCCATAAGGTTGTGTAATATTGATGGGATAAGTTATTTTAGGCAGATGTGTAGCTATTAGGAATGGGCCACATTTTCCGGATAATGGTAGTAAAAACAATTGACAGTTAAGCAAATCTTTGTTAATTAATTATAGCACTGATGTCTAGAAATTTGGTCACACAATACTTTCCTTTTGACTGCGACATGAGCTCCCACGTCTCCAATGTGGAGGACAGGAAGAATGCTCTCCTCAAGTAATGAAATCTATTATTGATTTGGAGGTAAAGTGTTAGCATGGATTGAGGATTGGCTATCTAACAGGAAGCAGAGAGTTGGAATAAATGGGTGCTTTTCTGGTTGGCAATTGGTGACTAGTGGTGTGCCACAGGGATCAGTGCTGGAGCCTCAACTGTTAACCATATACATAGATGATCTGGAGAAGGGGGCTGAGTATAGGGTAATAAAATTTGCTGATGACACAAAAATGAGTGGAACAGCGAATTGCTTGGAGGGTGCGGAAAGTTTGCAGAGAGATCTGGATAGCTGAGTGAGTGGGTGAGGATCTGGCAGATGGAGTATAACATTAGCAAATGTGAGGTTATCCACTTTGGAAGAAATAATAGTACGTTGGAATATTATTTAAATGGTGAAAAGTTGCAGCATGCTACTGTGCAGAGGGACCTGGGGGCCCTTGTACATGAATTACAAAAGCTCAGTCTGTAGGTGCAGCAGGTGATCAAGAAGGTGAACGGAATGTTGGCCTTTATCGCTAGGGGGATAGAATATAAAAGCAGGGAGGTCTTGCTGCAACTATAAAGGCACTCGTGAGGCTGCAACTGGAGTACTGTGTGCAGTTTTGATCTCCTTATTTGCCTTGGAGGGAGTACAGAAAAGGTTCATCAGGCTGATACCGGAGATGAGGGAGTTAGCTTATGAGGAGAGATTAACTAGATTGGGCCTGTACTTGTGGGAGTTTAGAAGACTCAGCGGGGGGATCTTATAGAGACTTACAAGATAATGAAGAGGTTAGAATGGATAGAGGTAGAGAGAATTTTTCCACTTAGAAAGGAAACCAGAACTAGAGGGCACAGCCTCAAAACAAGAGGGGGGGAGATAATTTAGATCAGAGTTGAGGAGGAATTTCTTCTTTCAGAGGGTGGTGAATCTCTGGAGCAGGTGGGAAAGTGGACTGATCCACTTCTGATCAGCCATGATCTTATTCAATGGCGGGACAGGCTCAAAGGGCTAGATGGTCTACTTCTGCTCCTATTTCTTATGGACCAAAAAGTTTGTGTACAGTTCTAATTTCCTGAAATAGAAGCTAGACCCCTTGACTAAAAAGGGGTTTCTCACCTGTTAGCGGGAGAGAATCTCAAAGAAATCACTCAATGCATCAAACGGTTTATTTTCGCCAGGGGGAAATAGCTTCTGTTAAACCTAATATCTCTCTCTGATGAACAAAGAAAAACATCCATTCTTACACATTTTTCAAACATCTACACAGCCTATCACAGCTGGATCTTGTCCAATAGTATTGATTACAGATTACATACAGGACTCACATATCCAATGAAAAAGGCATAACGAAAGGTGGGCTTGTGCATGATCAGCTCGTGGTCTCAAGGACACAACTCATGGTACCTCAGTCAATATTATCTTTCTTTCTCCCATCTGGAGTCCTTGAATGTACAATGCTCTTTGTCCAGTGGACCTCCTTATCATCTCTCACGACTATCCTCCTTAATCCTCCATGTCTGGTTTTCATCCGACACCTCAGACCATAGACTTCTACCAGTCAGCAGTATCTGTGGTCTTTTGTACACAAGCTTATACTCGAGCCAACTAATGGAGGTCAGGAATGGGGCTAAAAGCTAGCATCCATCCTGTGTCATTTTACTATCTTGAGTTCCTGTTAACATGGTGGAGTTTTCATGTATGCCCTTTGTGATTGTATTAGCAGTAAATTCATACATATTTATTATATTATTTATTCCTACTAACATAAATTGCTATACAGGTACCTTTGAATATAAATTGTTTTGCAGGCACCTAAAGCAAGGATGTTGTTCCTCTAAACCTATTCTTTAAATCTTCCTTCAACAATCCCCCCTTTCAGTAAGGGGTTGGCCCACCAGCCTCTGAAATTGAAATTTTATAGAATATTAAAAATTTGGAATGCCCTGTATTTCCTGCCTCATTGTGCTGCAGTCATGTGATTTCAGGAATAATGGTTGCTTATGTCAAATTGAATTAGTCTGAATTACCCTGCCTGCCATATTGAGTCATGTCCCTTGAGGCTTCAGCAGTGGCCCTCATCCTTTTGTGTTGCTTCTGTATTTCATGCAGGACCGGCAAGTGATAATGCCCATTGTAAGTGCTAGTAGAAATTTTAGGCTTACTATTATGTATGAAATAATTTGAATCCAAGGGTGTATATTAACATTCAATCCCCAATCCCACACTCTCTGCCACCAGTTTTCTTCCTGTAATGCCATTTCAATGAACTTTTCTAAAGTCTGAATTTTTGCTTGTATCTAGTGGTGTAGCTTAACTGAGTGCCCAACCTTAAATCTTAGCTCCCTCAGAGTTCCTGCTCCCTCAATGTGTGATAGGGGCCAGTTCTGATTCTTTATAGTCCTGTAAGGTATCATGGAGGGTGTCCATGACATGGATAGCTATTTGCCCTTGCCCACCTATCTGTGCTGGTAAAGTGCCCAGAAACTGGCTCAATCTCCAGGACACATCCCTCAGTACAGTTGAAGCCAACATTCGTCATGTCTCCCTGTCCTATAAGATGGGGGCACACGGTAATGTCACCCCTCTGCAAGGGAGACTTCATAGAAGGAATTGTTCCTATGGTGTGGCTGCTCTCACAGTCAGGTGATAACGGAGGGAAGTATTTCTTTGTACTACCCCGATTTTTTCCAACTGGAACAAGGGAAAAGGTCCTGAGACTAATGTAACTGTAGGATCATCAAGACCATCCCTGCTCCAGAAGTCGAGCTCATCCCACAATCAGGGACTACTAGTGATGCCTTTGAGGGTGCATTTTTTTCAATGCCCATGGCTGTCTGTCTATCTGTGCCAGACAGGAGCTGTCAATCCAATCGGCTACCTCCCCTTTTGGATCTAACCAAGATTGTGTCTCATCTGCCCCACCATGCATGGCTACATGCTTGATAAAATTGACCCTGTTGAAATCGTGCAGCATCCTCCCTTTCTCTATCTATCAGTTATTGTGCGAGCATAGTCCTCCAGCAGCATTATTGCATCTAACTGACTATCCATACCCATCTCCCCCAAGTTGCTGGTGTCTCTTGTGTTTTTTTTTCTGATCATTTTAGGACTTTTTCATGACCAATTTAAGTTGTTCTCCTTTCTCATTTAATCCCTGGGTATCCAAAGAATTCACAAGCGAGGTTCCTGAGTTCACCCCTATGACCATGTCACTAATTGTCCCTCTTTTTCTCCTCTGTACCTGAACTCTAGAGATCCCCATGGTGTTGGCAGGCAGTCTCATAACAATTTGACTTAACAAAACATACATGCTTTTAGATTATTCTGAACAGTATTCCGGCATTTGAATTGGAGAAATGTTGATCAGAACAGGCGCAATCTCATGTTTCATATTATCATACAACATTTTTTCTTCATTAAGACTACAATCCTGTTCTCTGGTCCCTTAAAAACAATGGGACTTGGCAATATCGCTGGAGAGGGAGTCTGGCGGAGTAGGCTGTGGAGTAATAAGATGGGCAAAACAAACATACAGAGACAATGCCGCTGCATCCATCTCCTCATGATATCTGCCTATTCCAAGTCCCTTCTTGGCCAGTTGGGAAGGGCCGAGCCCAGGTGCACGTATAATTCCATAAACACATCCATTCTTTTTCCGCACTTCCCTGTGGTCCACACAACTGGTGGTTCTATTGGAAATACATTTGAAACACATGCGATTCTTACCCAGATAAACTTGTAGCCAAACATTAAAGTAAGTCCTGTCTTTAGTCCAATTTTTTCCCTGCCAGAATGTCGGTTCAATCGGGGAAGTTATACAGCGCTTTGTAGACCATGGGATTTCAGCCTGCCAAGGTCTGTTGCATTTGAAGAATCGGGTTGACATCATTCTAGGGGGAGGGATGTTTCTGAAGAGACTCCCAGGTCAATAAGTCTGCAAAGCTGAAGTATTCATTTGTGTTTCATGTCTATGGGTTTAAAACAAAAGGAGCCTGGCAGTGCCATGTGTTTGAAATCAGCACTATTAATTTAACTCCTTCCTGGGGATAAAAGGAGAGAATTCGATTTAGGTTAGGGAAGTCTTAACATTTCTATCTCTTCAGATGGCTCCAGCAAGCGGTAGCTTGATCGAGTCCATGTTATTACCCATTTAAAAATAATATACACTCCATATAAAAGAAAACTAAATGTGAACGTCCAACTGCAATGTGTTGCAGGGCACTAACCCACACCTGGTAACATTCAGCATATTGGGATTATGGTAGGTTCAGCCATTATCTTTTGGATTATAACTCTTGAGTTTTCATATCAATACAAGAGTCATTAATTGTAATAATGTCTTAGGGTCCGGTCCATTTGGGTGCAAATCTCACTTGTTCAGGGGCCACTCTCAGTAATACTCTATTCCGTGCTGCTGAGTAAGTACAGCTGCCTGCATTCCATCATTTTTGTCATAGAAAATGTGGAATGGTTGGTGATGTCAGGCAAACCCAAAGCTGGTGCTGTCACAAAGCCTGCTTCAAATCTGAAAAAGCCTGTACTGCATCTCCTCCTCTATCTTCTGCTGACTAGCCCTTCCTCCCTTTATCAAATCCTGTAAAGGCTTTACCATTGGCCATTGTCTTCCAAAAACTTCCTACAATAACTAAAAAGTCTTCCATACTTGTTTTATCCTCTTTCTGGTGAAAAGTCTTTGTACAATTTTTCCCCCCGAATGTTATAACTTAAGAACATCTTTGAAACAGAGATCAAATCTTTTAATTTGATTCCAGGTCATAACTTATTTTAATTGTTTGTTCTTGTCCTAAATAACATAATTTTGTTGAGGTAATTTGCTTACAGCACATTTTCTTAGGTCAGAATCATCATCCAAACTCAGAAAACTGTGTTGAAAACTGCCCATTAGTGTTATCTTATCTCTTCTTTCTTTTAAGGAAATTTTGTTCCTTCATCTATAGCATTATTCTATTTCCTAGAATCCCTTTAAGTGTTTCTTTTCTATCCAGTAAATTGCACTTTTGATTCTGTCCTCCTCTGTTTACTATCAGCTCCTCTATAACATATCTTCTATTAACCTGTTTGTTCTTTTCTTATTCATTCCACTGAATTATTTCCCTTATCTATAATTGTATTAATCTGTCAATTTGGTGTTACAGGTAGGCTCTCCCTTTTAGCCCATCTGGCATGAAATACTGTTTTCAATCCCATATTTAAAACAGGGTATGTTTTGTGTTCAGAACTACGATTCCAGTTTATGAAATCTACCTTAGATTTCACTAATTTTGCATATCAATCGAACACATTTTAATTAGAATGCATTTTGGCAGTATAATAAATCCCATCATTAAATACGTACTCCCATTCTACCTAATCCAACTCACTTTTCCATTAGATTTTTGATTTTATGTCTTAAAATTACTGCAAGTCTTATGACACAAAGATCCACTCTGTCTGGGGCAGAATGGGTTAAGTCTCTGCTTGTTTCAGCAGGGGAGGAGTAAATTCACTTAGATTGACGTCATCACTTCAAACATTCTGGAATAATTCTTTCCATTTATCTTTTCATTGTCAGTTCTATCAAGAATGCATTTTCAAATTTAACAAAAAGCTTGATTCAGATTAATCCAAAATTATATTTTTTATCACTTTTAAATATTCCTACTAAATTAAGACTTTTACACTTTCTTACAATCTCTCCAGTTTAAGCTCAAAATTTGCATAATTAATTATTTCTATAGCTCTGCCTTTGTAACCAACGTAGGCAGATACAAAAGGTTGCTGTGGCAGGGTCATGTGGTGTCATAGTTACTGTGCTTACCCCAGTTCAACGCTGGCATCTCCACATCATGACACCATAATACTAGAACACCTCCAGTCCTCAATTGCAGCTTGCAACCTGTTATTTTCAACAGCTCACTGGCTCAATATCTATGAGGCTTCACCTCATTATCGAGGAACAACGACCAAAGATCTTGAAATGCCTAACATTTCTCGGCCTAAGACTATATTACCATTTTTGCAACCCAAACTTGTTTGGAACTTGGGCAAAATGATGTAACATGGCAAAGAGAACAACTAGGACATGTTTTAAGAGAGTGACTTAGAAAGATTGCATTATTTATATAAATGGTTAACTTAAATGTTGAAATACAATCCTGTATTGAAAAGTTATTTTGTTAAGTTAAAGGGTCAAAATTCTTGATGTATTGATCAAAGATAAATTCAATATTGATTAATAAATGGAAGCACTTCTTTGTCATATAGAAATTACCATTATTAATATTTTGTTTGAATAGGTTTGCTTGATGAAAAAGGAAATAAATCCTCTTCATCTAGACTTTTTGTTGCGATTCCCATATAAAGCTGGTGTTAACAGTCCTGTTGATTTTCTATTACACCAAGGATGGGGTGGAATCTTGGTATGTATTTATATGGAAAATGACATTGCCACTTTCTGATAAAGTGAGAACTATGATGAATACAAATATGTTGTTATAACCCAAGACAGAAATTCCAAGATATTTTAAGGAGTCAGCCTAGATCATAAGCTTTGCACTTTGAATTTTAGCAAAGGTAAGCATAAGATGTTTCACTTCAGGTATAATTCAAGTGACCTACTAGGGAGCTTTTCACTGACAAAGGTTATTTTAAGAAACCGTTTACATGTCACAAATTAACAATAACGTTTATCAATTATAAACAGGAAAAAAATCCATGATATTGTATAAACCATAACAACTATGGATATTGTTCCAACACATTCTTAGAAACCTTCTAACCCTGGAATTTTCAGCATACTTCAAGAGACAGAGGCACACCTTGCCTCTATTACTAGCTCGCCAGCCACCAAGAGCCAAACCTTCAATAGCAGGGAAAAAGACTTTTTAATCTGGATTGCAAACAGTTTCTAATTAACCAAACTGAAAGTAACTCTGGATTTACCTCTGAAGAAATCACCTGACTTGTCAATCAGTCACAACAGAGTAAGAAGTCTCACAACACCAGGTTAAAGTCCAACAGATTTATTTGGTAGTAAAGACCACTACCTTGCAGAACGCTGTTCCTGGGCTTGCAAAATCAATCACAAGCCAGACAATTCAAAAGGATGGTAAAACTTCAGGACAATGCATTAGGCCCAGATTAAAAATAAACGAAAAGCCTATTATATGATTCTAGCAACAATAAAAGGACATTGGCTGAGGCAGCTCAAACCCATAACAAAAAAAAACAAGTTGCTTACAAATTGCAGAGGACATAATTAAAAATATCCTTCTTAAAGGCACAATAGCATGACAATATAGTACATCATTTACAAGTATAGCATATTTATTCTCAGTTTCATGTACTGTACAAAACAAAAATAAGAAAAATAAGCTAAAGAGTTAAACAATATGGCATTTTAAAGGTATTTTAAAGAGAACTGGTTGATTCAAAAGTAGAAATAATGGAAAAAATGGGAATTTATCAGAAAATCGGGCTTGTATCTCACAGAATTTGTGGTAAAAAACACTAGAACAAAGAAAACTACAGCACAAACAGGCCCCATGGCCCACAAGTTGCATTGATCATATCCCTACCTAGTAAGCCTACCTATAACCCTCAATCCCATTAAATCCCATGTACTCATCCAGAAATCTTTTAAAAGACCCCAACGAGTTTGCCTCCACCACTACCGATGGCAGCCAATTGTATTCACCCATCACCCTCTGAGTGAGGGTAGTGGGTGAGTCCAAATTTGATAAGTAGAAATCTATTGGTGCCCAATTTCAAGCTAGGAAATAGCAATATAGCTGTATTGTGTGCCAGAGGTTGGCCCCAAATTGGAGCATATCTTAACCTGAGCAATACTTGGAGATTGGCATTCAGATGCTCACATGCATTACATGATGTGATACATTGAATAAGTACTGTTAAGTAATTTTGGTTCGGGGACTTCTGTTTCAGGGGCTAATGGTACAAAGCTTGCTTATTGTTCCATGGTGTAACTATGTGTTTCTCTGTAATTCAGTTATCTGCTCAGTACACATCTGAAAATGCTCTTAACTTTTCTGACCTAGTGAAATCATTAAATTACTCTAACACATGGGCATCTTTGGGTACCATAAGCAGAGGTGCCTCTTTCCATTTTGCATTTTGCTGCTACATGCAATGGATTTTCCCGGTACTGCAATTTGAGCTTTTTGTTAAGTTACATTTAGATAGATAGAACCCAGAAATTTGTAATGTTTTAATTTTACAGATTAATGTTGCTTATCAACATCATCAGACATCAATTCAAATAAAAATAATGCTTACATGCACAAGTTATTCAGTGTTCTTGGTCTCAAACATTCATGAGCTCTTAGAAAATAGAAGTTGAAGGCTATTCAGTTACTTGAGACTGCTCTGCCATTCAATAAGATCACAATAGATCTTCTATCTAAACTCCGCCTTCCTGCACAATCTCTCGTTTTCCTTACTATCCAAAAATCTATAATTCTCTGCCTTGAATATACATAATAACTGATCATCTATAACCATCTAAGCTAAAGAATTCCAAAGGTTCACAATCTTGTCAGTGAAGAAATTTAATTTAATCTCAGTCCTAAATGGCTAACACCTTATTCTGAGAATGTAAAACCTAGTGGCTAATTCTCCCTAAACTGGTGGGAAACCTGTTCTAGATCATGATTATTTTTTCAGTGCAGCCTCTCACTCACTCAAATCTCCCCATTCTGTGCACTATACTCAGGAATATCACGAGAAACCTGGGGGTGGGGGGAGCTACTCACACCAGAGTTTGACAGCTCCGGAACTCTGCGCATGCACAGTGGTCCCGATCTGTCAGTCTCCCATTTGCTGTCCAGCTCAATCACTACCTTTTCAGTTCCCTCCCACAGCCCAATCGTGGCCCCCACAACAATTCCCAGGCCAGCCCTGACTCCTCTAGTTTCTGATTCCAAGGCTGGGGAGATATCCTCCTGTCATCTGCCTGAACAAACCCATTAAGAATTTTGTGCATTTCAATGAGATCACCTCCCATTATTCTAAATACTATGAAATATAGGTCTAGTCTACTCCATTGCTCCTTTGAGGACGATTCCCACATTCTCGGAGACAGCCTGGTGAAACTTTGTTATGTTCCCTCTTAGGAAAGGATATCCCTTCTTAGGTTTGAGACCAGAAGTATATATAGTGTCAATCTTAGAAAAGGATTCTATGTATCAAATGAGTGAGAAAATGATAGAGAATCATATCGGTCAAATGAGTGCCCCAGGCACTCATTTTCATAAATGACCTGGATGAGGAAGTGGAGGGATGAGTTAGTAAGTTCGCTGACGATACAAAGGTTGGTGGTGCTGTAGATAGTCTGGAGGGATATCTGAAGTTGCAGCGAGACATAGATAGGATACAAGACTGGGCGGAGAAGTGGCAAATGGACTTCAACGCGGATAAATTTGTGGTGGTCCATTTTGGCAGGACCAATGGGATGAAGGAGTATAATATCAAGGGTAGGAGTCTTGGCAGTGTTGAGGAGCAGAAGGATTTTGGGGTTCAGGTCCATAGATGGAGGATGTGGCCCCGCAAGTGGAGGATGTGGTCAAGAAGGCATATGGTGTACTGGCCTTCATTAATAGAGGAATTGAGTTTAAGAGTCGGGAGGTAATGCTGCAACTTTATAAGACCCTTGTCAGACCCCACTTGGAGTATTGTATGCAGTTCTGGTCACCTCACTATAGGAAGGATGTGGAAGCTATTGAGAGGGTGCAGAGGAGATTTACAAGGATGTTGGCTGGATTGGGTGGCATGCCTTATGAAGATAGGTTGAGAGAGCTAGGTCTCTTCTCCCTGGAGAGACGAAGGTTGAGAGGCGACCTGATAGAGATTTATAAGATGTTGAAAGGAATAGATAGGGTGGATTCTCGGAGGCTATTTCTCAGGGCTGAAATGGTCGCTACGAGAGGACACAGGTTTAAGGCGCTGGGGGGTAAGTACAGAGGAGATGTTAGAGGTAAGTTTTTCACTCAGAGGGTGGTGAGTGAATGGAATTGGTTGCCATCAGTGGTGGTAGAGGCAAACTTGCTGGGGTCTTTTAAGAGACTTCTGGATGAGTACATGGGATTTAATGGGATTGGGAGTTACAGATAGTTCTATGGCCTGGTAAGCATAGATATGATTGGCACAATTTGTGGGCCGAAGGGCCTGTTTGTGCTGTAGTGTTCTATCTTTTTGCGAGCTGTGAGTCACAATCTTCTGACACTTGATGTGATAAAAGTGCCAGAATGAGATTCTCGCAAGGAGTGGGAGCATGGAGCCTAAGCTCACTGGGGAATCTGGCAGCTGAGTTGTGCAAGTGTTCCAATCTTCCAGTGTCCTAGGAGATCTCCTGCTGCTCCACAGCCATCACAACCACCCCATACCAACCTTGCAGCCGATTGCCCTTTGAACATAGAACATTACAGCACAGAACATGCCCTTCGGCCTTCGATGTTGCGCCGACCAATATAAAAAGCAATGCCCCTCCAAACTAAACCATTCCCTTCTCTTCCATATACTTATCAACTAACCTCTTAAACGCCACCAAACTTGGCGCATCTACAACTGCTGCAGGCAGGGCATTCCACTCCCGAACCACCCTTTGGGTAAAGAACCTACCTCTGATATCCGTCCTATAACTATCACCCCTTAATTTAAAGCTGTGTCCCCTCGTGCTAGCTTTCTCCATCCTAGAAAAAGGCTATCACTGTCCACCCTATCTAAACCTCTAATCATCTTATATGTTTCGATAAGGTCCCCTCTTAGCCGCCTCCTTTCTAACGAAAACAACCTCAAATCCCTCAGCCTCTCTTCATAAGACCTGCCCTCCATACCAGGCAACATCCTGGTAAACCTCCTCTGTACCCTCTCCAATGCCTCCACATCTTTCTTATAATGTGGGGACCAGAACTGCACATAATACTCCAAGTGCGGCCGCACTAGAGTTTTGTACAGTTGCAACATGACGTTGCGGCTCCGAAATTCAATCCCCCTACCAATAAAAGCTAAGACACCATATGCCTTCTTAACAACCTTATCGACTTGACTGCCTACTTTCAGGGATCTATGCACATATAGACCAAGATCCCTCTGTTCATCAACACTATTAAGAATCCTACCATTAGCCCTATACTCTACACATTTATTATTCCTGCCAAAGTGCATTACCTCACACTTTTCCACATTAAACTCCATTTGCCACCTCTCGGCCCAGCTCTGCAACTTGTCCAAGTCTCTCTGCAAACTATAACACCCCTTTTCACTATCTACCACTCCACCGACTTGAGTGTCATCTGCAAATTTACTAATCCATCCTTCAATACCCTCATCCAGATCATTTATAAAAATTACAAACAGCAGGGGCCCCAAAACAGACCCCTGAGGTACACCACTTGTCACCGAACTCCAAGATGAATATCTCCCATCAACCACCACCCTCTGTCTTCTATCTGCTAGCCAATTCCTAACCCAATTAGCTAAATCACCCTCTATCCCATACATCTAGCATACATTTAGCATCAGTATTCACAATTGAGAGGGATACGTTGATTAGTAGTGTCTCAGAGGAATATGTAAATAGAACAAGTCATCATTACAAGGGAGGAAATGTTAGATGTATTAAAAAAAATAAGGAATGCAAATTCCCAGGGCAAGATGGCATTTATCGCAGATTACTGACGGAAACGAGATGAATTTGCTGGGCTTCTCACAGAAACATTTGTTTCCCCATTGGTTAATGTTGTCCCATTATTTAAGAAGATAGCAAGGATAATCTGGATAATTATAGGCCAGTGAACTTGACGTCAGTGATAGTGAAATTGTTGGAGAAGATTGTTAGGGATAGGATGTATACACATTTGGAACTGAATGGTCTTATTAGCGAGACAGCATGGTTTTGCATGAGGGAGGTCATGTCTCACGATTTAATTGAATTATTTGAGGAAGTGACAAAAATGATTGAGGGAAGGGCTGTGGATATTGCCTACATGGACTTTAGTAAAGCATTTGACAAGGTCCATCAGGGCAGACTGGTGCAAAAAGATTATATCACACAGGATCAGGGGTGAACTAGTTAGATGGATTCAGAACTGGCTTGGCCTTAGAACAATAAGAAGTTTCACAACACCAGATCAAAGTCCAACAGGTTTATTTGGTACCACAAGCTTTCAGAGTGTTGCTCGTTCTTCAGGTGAGTGAGGAATTGTGTTCACAAACATGTCATATAAACTCAATTTACAAGATAATGGTTGGAATCTGAGTCTTCACAGGTAATCAAATCTTAAAGTTACAGATTGTGAGTGAAAAGAGGGTTCAGCATGGGTTAAAGAGGTGTATATTGTCTCCAGCCAGGAGACAATGGATGGTGAGATTTTGCAAGCCCAGGCAAGTCATGGGGGTTACAGATAGTACATGAACACAAGATCCCGGTTGAGGCTGTCCTCATGTGTGCAGAACTTCGCTAAAAGTTTCTGCTCAGCGATTATGAGTTGTGTGTCATGAAGGCAACCTTGGAGAACTCTTATCCGAAGATCAGAGGCTGAATGCCCATGACTGCTGAAGTGTTCCCCAACAGAAAGAAAATACACCTGCCTGGTTATTGTTGAGCAGTACTCATTCATCCACTGTCATAGCATCTGCATGGTCTCGTCAATGTTCCAATGCTCCAAGACATCCTCACAGACTATGCTGAGAGACTTTGCTGTCATACCTCTCTCATACTCCTCAACCACCTCGTACACCAGCTCTACAGCAGACGCTGCACCTGGAAAGCAGGATAGAATCTATATTTTCAACTTATGCTCAGGACGCAGACCAGCTACAAAACACTGCCAAACAGACAACGGAACTATGCCACCTACATGCACACCAAGAACAGGAAAATTGAGAAATTTGGCATTACCACTAGCAGCAGTTATGTTTGCCCCACAACAGAGTAGAAACCAGTATCACTGCAGGGAAGTCCATAATCAACTTGTCGGACTACACACTTCAGCCAGATGAAGTCAAAGTTCTCAGCCAAGGGCTCAATTTTGCCCCACCACCAAAATGGACCCATCAGTCTCACAGCCAACACAGAGGAATTCATCAGGCCACGAGGCTGCAGGAGTTCTTCCACAAACCTCAACAGCCCAACAGTAAAAACAATGAGATAGCCAACAGAAAGATCCATGGTGCAGCACACCAAGGAGAAAAGAGTCAAATTGGACTCCTCCGGAAGACCGCTGCCATCGACTCGACATGTGTGCCCAAGCAGTCAGGTGGTGTGTCCATGCCAGATTCATCAGCCACTCTCACAAGACAGCCCCAAAAATCACTCAAGCATAATGCAACACCATCTGCGCTCTCAAGACCAAACCGCTACATTGTCATCAAACCAGCAGACAAAGGAAAGGCCGCTGTTACACTGAACAGAATGGATTACTATAAAGAAGTGCACCGACAGCTGAACAATGAGGAACACTACAGACAGTCACCCAGAGATCTGACCGAATAACACACCCATCAACTCAACAGATTATTAAGCAAGAGCTTTGATCCAGACCTTCATAGCAGCTCCATGCTCTCATCCCACATACTCCCCACGTTGGAGATCTCTACTGCCTCCCAAAGATACACAAAACCAACACACCCAGACATCCCATCATATCAGACAATGGGACCCTGTGTGAGAATCCCTTTGGCTATGTCAAGGGCATCCTGAAACCCATTGTTCAAAGACCCACCAGCTCCTATCATGGCTTCCTAAAGAAACTTAGCACACCTGGAACAGTTGAACCAGGAGTACTCTTCATCACAATGAATGTCTTGGCACTCTACAACCTCTACATAATGGCATTGCTGCAACAGCCTCAATACAATGCTGACAACTGCCAATCTCCAGATGCAATTTTCCAACTCATCCACTTCACCCTGGACCACAATATCTTCATCTTCAACAACTAGTTCTTTGTTCAGACACGTAGAACAGCCAACATCTTTATGCACAGGTTTGAACAAGACCTCTTCAACCAACACTATACACTAAATACATTGGTGACATTTTCTTCCTTTGAACAATGGTTAAAACAATGATATGATGACATCAACAAGTTCCATTCTACCATCACACTAACCATGGACTACTCTCCAGAATCAGTTGCATTCTTGGAGATACATACATTTCCATCAAGGATGGTCATCTCAGCACTTTACTGTACCGCAATCCCGCAGATAACCTCACGATGCTCCATGTCTCCAGCTTCTACATGAACACATTAAAAAAGCCATCCTCTATGGACTAGCTTTCTGTGTCCACAGGATCTGCTCAGATGAGGAGGATTGTAACAGATACCTACAGACGCTAAAAGATGCTCTCGTAAGAACAGGATTTGGTGATCGACAGTTCCAATGTGCCACAGCAAAAAACCTCACCAACCTCCTCAGAAGACTAACACGAGACTCGGCAGACAGACTACCCATCGTTGTCCAGTACTTCCCTGTTGCGGAGAAGCTACGATGTCTTCTCTGGAGCCTTCAACATGTCATTGATGCAGACGAGCATTTCACCAAGGCCATTCCCATAGCTCCACTTCTTGCCTTCAAACAACCACACAACCTCAAACAGACCATTGTCCACTGTAAACTACCCAGCCATTAGGAGAGCAGTGACCGTGCCACCACACAACCCTGCCACAGCAAACTCTGCAAGACGTGTCAGATCATCGATATGGATGCAATCATCTTAAGCGAAAACACCATCCACCAGGTACACAGGACATATTCTTGCAACTCGGCCAATGTTGTCAACTTGATATGCTGCAGGGAAGGATGTCCTGAGGCATAGTACATTAGGGAGACCATTCAGATGCTACGACAACGGATGAATGAACACTGCTTGACAATCATGAGGCAGAGTGTTCTCTTCATGTCAGGGAAACTTCAGCAGTCACGGGCATTCAGTCTCTGTGCTTTGGCTAAGCGTTCTCCAAGGTGGCCTTCAGGACACACAATGCAGAATCGCTGAGCAGAAACTGGTAGCTAAATTCCGCACACATGACGATGCCCTCAACCCGGATCTTGTGTTTGTGTCACACTATCTATAACCCCATGACATGCTTGCAAAATCTCACTGACTGTCTTGGCTGGAGACAATACACACTTCTTTAACCTGTGCTTAACCCTCTCTCCACTCACATTGTTTGTTTGTATCTTTATCTTTAAGACTTGATTACCTGTGAAGACTCACATTCCAACCATTATCTTATAAATTGAGTTTGTATCTTTATATGCCCCGTTTGTGAACACAATTCCTCACTCACCTGAAGAAGGAGTGACACTCCGAAAGCATGTGCTACCAAATAAACCTGTTGGACTTTAACCTGGTGTTGTGAGACTTTGCACTGCGCTTACCCCAGTCCAACGCCAGCATCTCCACATCTTGGCCATAGAAGACAGAGGGTAGCATAGAAGGGTGATTTTTTGAATGAAAGTCTGTAACTAGTCGTGTTCCATAGGGATCAGTGCTGGGACCTCTGTTATTTATAATATATATGTATGACTTGGAAGAAAATGTAGCTGATCTGATTAGCAAGTTTGGTGAGGATCCTAAGATTGCTGAAGTTGTAGATAGTGATGAAGGTTGTCAGAGAATACAATAGGATATAGATAAGCAGGAAAATGGACAAAGAAATGGTAGATGGAATTTAATCTGGACAAATATGAGATGATGCATTTGGTCCAATTCAGGTGGAAACTATAAAATAAATGGCAAAACCATCAGGAGCATAGGCACACAGAGAAATCTAGGTATGTGGGTTTACAGATTCTTAAAAGTGGCAGTAGAGGAGGAAAAGATGGTGAAGAAAACGTATGGCTTGCTTGCCTTTATTGGATGGGGCTTCAAATATAAAAGTTGGCAAACTATGTTAGTTATATGAAACATAAGTTAGACCACATTTGGAATATTGTGTCCAATTCTGGTCATCATACTACCAGAAGGAGATAGAGGCTTTAGAGAGAGTACAAAAAAGATTTACCAGGATGTTGTCTGGTATGAAGGTTATTAGCTATGAGGAGAGATTGAATTAACTGACATTGTTTTGCTTAAAAAGACGGAGACTGAACATAAGAACATAAGAAATAGGAGCAGGAATAGGCCATCGAGCCCCTCAAGCCTGCCCAGCCATTCAATAAGATCATGGCTGATCTGTAGTGGTTCACTACCACTTTCCCGCTTTCTCCCCATAACCCTTAATTCCCTTGTCACTCTTGACTTGAACATATTCAGTGAGGAAGCCTCCACCACTTCATCAGGCAGAGAATTCCAAAGATTCACCACCCTTTGTGTGAAGAAATTTCTCCTCAACTCTGACCTGAACCGTGCCCCCGCTGATCTTAAGGCTGTGCCCTCTAATCCTGCTATCTTTGCTAAGTGGGAAGTATCTCTCAATCTCTACCCTATCCATCCCCTTCATTATCTTATACGCCTCTATAAGATCCCCTCTCATCCTTCTAAACTCCAAAGAGTATAAACCTAGCCTATTCAGTCTCTCCTCGTAATCTAATGCCCTCATCTCCGGTATCAGCCTAGTAAACCCCTTGCACCCCTTCCAAGGCTAATATATCCTTCCTCGAATGCGGCGACAAAAACTGTACACAGTACTCTAGCTGCGGCCTCACCAGTACCCTATACAGCTGCAAAAGTACCTCCCTAATTTTATATTCTATCCCCCTAGCTATAAAGGCCAACATTGCATTTGTCTTCTTAATCGCCTGCTGCACCTGCATACTGTGTTTTTGCGATTCGTGCACAAGGACCCCCCGGTCCCTCTGCACCATTGCATGCTGCAGCTTTTCTCCATTTAAATAGTAATCCTTCCTACCATTATTCCTACCAAAGTGGATAACCTCACACTTGCTGAAGGGCAACCTGATAGAAGTTTATACAATTAGGATAAGTATAGATAGAGTAAACAGTTGGAAGCTTTTTCTCAGGACAGAAATGACAATTACAAGGGGGTACAAGGTAAGGGGGAAAGTTTCAGCAGAGCTGTGTAGGGAAAGTTTTTTACACAGAGAGTGGTGGGGGCCTACCAAATGAAATGGTTGAGGTAGGCATGTAACAGACATTTAAGACTTATCTGGATAGACATATGAACAGATGGGGAATAGAGAGATACAGATGATTGTCTAGATAAGACGACTAATTGGCGCAGGCTTGGATGGCTGAAGGCTCTGTTCCTGTGTTGTATTGTTGCTTGTTCTACAGATCTTAAATAATTTGAAATTCCAGGCTTCAAATAAGCCTGAGAACTCTTTCCCTAATTCACTGTTCAAAGAAAGCCCCTTACTAAAATCCAATTGTCCAAGTGAAGCCTTAAAATGTGGCCTTGGAATTCATAAGATCAGAAAAAGAATTGATAAATTAAATGTTAAGAACATTAGTTTAAATTTATATTTGTGTTTATGTGTTAAGAAGGGTGAAACATGGTTCTAGTTTCATTTTTTTGTGAGTTGGGTACCAGGAAAGTTGGAAGTTTTGTTTGCGTATTTATAGTTTAGTTAGGTTTGACAGCCTTTGAAGTGACCATATAGGTTACAAAGGGGTTAATTGTTAAGTTGATTTAAAAAAAACATAAGGTAGAAAAACATTGTGCCTAACAACGGCAATCCAAGGAGAGACAGATACAGAAAGAAAACCTCAACCACCTCAGTATAGTGCAGTCAGTATGTGCCTATCAGAGAAAGAAGGCAGAAGTTCGAAGCTCTAAGAATTCCTAAAAAACTCTTGGCAACTGAGTTTAGAGAACTCGTGTGTTTGCTTTGAAGTTTAATAGGGAGCTTAGACCAGGTTGATACCAGAGCTGAGGGGATTAGCTTAGAAGGAGAGATTGAGTAGATTATGCCTGTACTCGTTGGAGTGTAGAAGGCTGAGAGATGATCTTATAGAGACATATAAGATAATGAAGGGGCTAGATAGGGTAGAGGCAGAGAGATTCTTTCCCATTAGAAATGAAACAAGAACTAGAGAACACAATTTCAAAATAAGAGGGAGTCAGTTTAGAACAGAGTTGAGGAGGAACTTCTTCTCTCAGGACAATGAATCTCTGGAATTCTCTGCCCATTGAATGAGGCTACCTCATTGAATATGTTTAAGTCACAGGTAGATTACTGATCAATAAGGGAATTAAGAGTTATGGGGAGCAGGGTAAGTGGAACTGAACCACTTTCAGATCAGCTATGATCTTATTGAATGGCGAGGCAGGCTCAAGGGGCTAGATGGCCTACTCCTGCTCCTATTTCTTATGTTCTTATGATTGTCTGAAGAAGCAATGCCAGCTGAGGACAAAGCATCTAGTAAATGCACAGGTTCACTGAATGAAAACTATTTGTAACAATGCTAGCCCAAGCAAGAAGTCATGGTTTTGAGATGGTCTTTCCTGGAATTTTGGATCTTTTATTCATTTATGGGACATAGGTCTCATTAGCCATCAGCATTTATTGTCCTTGAGAAGATGGTAGTAAGCAGCCTTGAAATGTTGACTGCACATGCTGTGGATGACCCACAGTTCTATTAGGGAGAGAATTCAAGGATTTAGACTCAGCAACTGCAAGGAATGGCAATATGTTTCCAAGTCAGGATGGTAAGTTGCTTGGTCAGGATCTTGCAGATGGTGGTGTTCCCATGTATTTACTGCCCTTGTCCTTCTAGATGGAATTGGTCATGCGTTTGGAAGGTGTCTCAGAATCTTTGGTGAATTTCTGCAGCACATCTTGTAAATAATACACACTTGTTCCTAAGTGTCAATGTGAAGTGAATGGATGTCTGTGGATGTGGTGCCAATCAAGTGGGCTGCTTTGTGCTAGATTGTCTCAAGCTTCTTGAGTGTTGTTGAAGTTATACCCATCCAGGCATGTAGGGAGTATTCCATCACACTCCTGACTTGTGCCTTACAGATAGTGGACAGGCTTTGGGGAGTCAGAAGGTGAATAACTTGCTCTGGTATTCCTAGCCTCTAACCTGCTTTTGTAGTGACATATTTATGTGGTGAATCCATTTGAGTTTCTGGTCAATGATAATGCCAAAGTTGACAATGGAGTATTCAGTGATGGTTGTACCACTGAATGTCAAGGGTCACTGATTAAATTTTTAAATTACTGGAGAACATCGGGGCAGGAATTCTCTAACTTTGCTCATGGTTGGGATCCTTAATCTTACTGCAGTGAATGAAGGTTTGGTTCTTGCTGGCAGTGGAAGCTGATCAGCCGGAGAATTCCAGCTCAGGTCTCAGTTTCAGCTGGAGAATTCCAGCCCAAGTCTCAATTTCAGCCAAAGAATTCCAGCTCAGGTCTCAGGTAAGAAATCAAAAGAAGTCCTGATTGGTGATGGTCATTATCTGGCATTTGTGTGACTTGCTATTTGTTGGCCCAAGCCTGGATATTGTCTAGATCTTGTTGTATCTGTGGTGCTAAGATAAAGAGTAGTGTGAGATAGAATCATTTTCTGGTGTTTGAAGTGAAATCTTTCTAACTTTTTTTGCTCAATGTAATATAGTTCATTTTTTTTTTCTTTGTGATAAAAGTACATGGACAGACTCATGCGAATGTGTTTATTAACCGAACATTATGATTTCTAAGTAAAAATAAAGTTAGAATCTATCGTGTCCAGTTTCACTCTGGAATCTGACTTATCCATTATTAACTCAGTTGAAATCGTAAATAACTTGGGAATGTCACTATTGTAAGATATATAAATGACTTAAAGGAAAATGTAACTTGTTTGATTAGTAAGTTTGCTGATGGATGACACAAAAGTTGGGGGATTTGCGAATAGTGATGAGGATCATCAGAGGATACAGCGGGTTATAGATCAGTTAGAGATTTGGTAGAGAGATGCCACATGGAGTTTAATCTGGACAAATGTAAGGTTATGCATTTTGAATGGTCTAATACAGATAGGAAAAATAAAGTAAATGGCAGAACGCTTAAGAGTATTGATAGGCAGAGGGATCTAGGTGTACAGATACACAGCTCACTCAAAGTGTCAGTGCAGGTGGAGAAAGTGGGCAAGAAGGCATTCTTGCCTTCATTGGCCAGGGCATTGAGTTTAAAAACTGGCAAGTCATATTGTAGCTTTATAGAAACTTAGTTGGGCCGCACTTGGAATTTTGGCCGCCACTCTACCAGAAGGATGTGGAGGCTTTGGAGAGGGTACAGAAAAGATTTACCAGGATGTTGCCTCGTATGGAGAACACTATCTATGAGGAGATGTTGGGGAAACTGGATTTGTTCTCACTGGAATGAGGGAGGTTGAGGGGCAACCTGATAAAAGTCTATGAGATCATGAGAGGCATTGACAGAGTGGATAGTCAAAAACTTTTTCCCAGGATGGAAAAGTAAATTACTAGGGGGCATAGGTTTAAGGTGCAAGGAGCAAAGTTTAAAGGAGATGTACAAGGCAGGTTTTTTACCCAGTGGGTAGTGGGTGCCTGGAGCTCACTACCAGTGGAGATAGTGGAAGCAGCTATCATAGTGAATTTTAAGAGACGTCTTGACAAATACATGAATAGAATGGGAATGAAGGAATATGGCCCCCAGATGGGTAGGGAAGAAGAGCAGTGACAGCTGAATATTCCTGGGCATAAGTGTTTCAGGCGTGACAGAGAAGGATCCAGAAGAGGTGGGGAGTGGCGTTGTTAGTTAGGGAGAGCATCACAGCAGTGTAGAGGGAGGACAATACAGAGGAGCTAGGAGTAGAGTTGCTGTGGGTGGACTTGAGGAATAGAAAGGGGTTCTTTGCTAGGGGTGTATTATAGGCCACCCAACAGCCCGTGGATAGTTGAAGAAGGCGTATGTAAAGACATTTTGGATAGGTGCAGAAAGAACAGAGTCATTAATTCGCTGGTTAAAAGGAAAAAGAAGGCTTATGTCAGGATGAGGCTTGAAGGCTCAGTTAGTGCACTGGATAGCTATAGATTAGCCAGGAGGGAGCAAAAGAGTGAATTGAGAAGAGCTAAAAGAGGACACGAGAAGACTTTGGCTGATAGGATCAAGGAGAATCTTAAAGCTTTCTTTAGATATGTTAAGAATAGAAGATTGGTTAGGGCAAGATTAGGGCCAGTCAGAGACAGCAGTGGGAAGTTGTGCGTGGAGCTTGAAGAGATTGGAGAGGCACTGAACAAATATTTCTCTTCGGTATTCGCGCAGGGAGATGTAAATGTAGTTGTGGAGAACACTGGGATACAGGGTTGTAAACTGGAAAGTATTGAAGTAGATAAGGAGGATGTGCTAGATATTCTTGAGGGTTTGAAGTTAGATCAGTCCCCTGGGCCGAACGGGATTTACCCTAGGATTCTCTGGGAGGCGAAAGAGGTGATTGCAGAGCCTCTGGCTCTGATCTTCAAGTTGTCGTTGGTTACAGGTATAGTGCCAGAAGACTGGAGGATAGCAAATGTGGTCCCATTGTTCAAGAAGAGGAATAGAGACTGTCCTGGGAATTATAGACTGGTGAGTCTTACTTCTGTTGTGGGCAAAGTATTGGAAAGAATTATTAGGGATAGGATTTATAGTTATTTAGAGAGAAACGAATTGATTGGGGATAGTCAGCATGGTTTTGTGAAGGGTAGGTCGTGCCTTACTAACCTTATTGAGTTTTTTGAAAAAGTGACCAAAGAGGTGGATGGGGGTAAGGCAGTTGATGTGGTATATATGGACTTTAGTAAGGCGTTCGATAAGGTGGCCCATGGAAGGCTTCTGCAGAAAATGCAGATGTATGGGATTGAGGGTGATTTAGCTAATTGGATTAGGAATTGGCTAGCTGATAGAAGACAGAGGGTGATGGTTGATGGAAATTATTCATCGTGGAGTTCGGTTACAAGTGGTGTACCTCAGGGATCTGTTTTGGGCCCCTGCTGTTTGTAATTTTTATAAATGATCTGGATGAGGGTATTGAAGGATGGATTAGTAAATTTGCAGATGACACTAAAGTCGGTGGAGTGGTAGATAGTGAAGAGGGGTGTTATAGTTTGCAGAGAGACTTGGACAAGTTGCAGAGCTGGGCCGAGAGGTGGCAAATGGAGTTTAATGTGGAAAAGTGTGAGGTAATTCACTTTGGCAGGAATAACAAATGTGTAGAGTATAGGGCTAATGGTAGGACTCTTAATAGTGTTGATGAACAGAGGGATCTTGGTGTATATGTGCATAGATCCCTGAAAGTTGGCAATCAAGTCGATAAGGTTGTTAAGAAGGCATATGGAGTCTTAGCTTTTATTGGTAGGGGGATTGAATTTCGGAGCCGCAACGTCATGTTGCAACTGTACAAAACTCTAGTGCGGCCGCACTTGGAGTATTGTGTGCAGTTCTGGTCCCCACATTATAAGAAAGATGTGGAGGCATTGGAGAGGGTACAGAGGAGGTTTACCAGGATGTTGCCTGGTATGGAGGGCAGGTCTTATGAAGAGAGGCTGAGGGATTTGAGGTTGTTTTCGTTAGAAAGAAGGCGGCTAAGAGGAGACCTTATTGAAACATATAAGATGATTAGAGGTTTAGATAGGGTGGACAGTGATAGCCTTTTTCCTAGGATGGAGAAAGCTAGCACGAGGGGACATAGCTTTAAATTAAGGGGTGGTAGTTATAGGACGGATGTCAGAGGTAGGTTCTTTACCCAGAGGGTGATAAGGGTATGGAATGCCCTGCCTGCTGCAGTTGTAGATGCGCCAAGTTTGGTGGCGTTTAAGAAGTTAGTAGATAAGTTTATGGATGAAAAGGGAATGGTTTAGGTTAGAGGGTCATTGCTTTTTTTTAATTGGTCGGTGCAACATCGAAGGCCGAAGGGCCTATTCTGCGCTGTTATGTTCTATGTTACAGTGGGAGATTTTAATCTCCCTAGGGTGGATTGGAAGCTACCTAGAGCTGGGGATTTGGATGGGGAGGAATTTGTAAAATGTGTACTGAAAGGATCGTTGCAGCAGTATGTGGCTAGCCCGACTAGAGAAGGGGCTATATTGGATTTCGTTCTGAGTAATGAGCCAGGACAGGTGGTTGATGTTGTAGTAGGGGAACATGTGGCTAACAGTCACCACAATTCTGTCTACTTTAGGATACAGATGGAAAAGAATGCTTGTTGCCCTATGGACAGGGTACTGAATTGGGGGACGGCTAACTACGGTTGGATTAGGCAGGAACGTATGGAAACTGATTGGGAACGGTTGTTCGAGGGCAAGGCCACGCTAGGCACATGGGACTCTTTCAAGGGGACACTGAAAATGTTGCAAGAAAGATATGTGCCGGCTAAGAGGAAAGATGGAAAAGGTAGGATTAGAGAGCCGTGGATTACTAGGGATATGAGGACTTGGTTAGGAAGAAAAGAAAGGCGTATGATAGGTCAAAGCAGCTGGGAACGGAGACAGTATTGGAGGAATATAGAGAGAGTAGCGGGGAGTTAGAAGGGTAAAAAGGGGGCATGAAATGATTTTGGCGGATAGGATTAAGGAGAATCCAAAGGCTTTTTACTCCTATGTTAGGAATAAAAGGGTGGTTAGAGAAAAAATTGGATCTCTTAGGGACAGAGGAGGGGAACTGTGCCTCAAGCCCAAGGGAATGGCGGAGATCCTGAATGAATACTTTGCGTCGGTATTCAGCAAGGAGAGGGGCTTGTTGACAGCTCCTGTCTCTGAGGGAGTTGTGGACCAGTTGAGGGAAATATCCATACTGAGGGAGGAAGTGTTAGAGCCTCTTGGAAGCATTAAAACTGATAAATCTCCGGGGCTTGATGGCATTTATCCCAGGCTGCTTAGGGAGGTGCGAGGTGAAATTGCTGGGCCTCTGACGCAAATCATTGTCTCTTCTTTGGATACAAGTGAGGTCCCAGAGGACTGGAGAATAGCGAATGTTATACCATTGTTTAAAAAGGGTAGTAGGGATAACCCTGGAAATTATAGGCCGGTGAGTTTGACATCAGTGGTAGGGAAGCTGTTAGAGGGGATTTTTCGAGATAGGATGTATAGGCACTTAGAGCGTTGCAATTTGATTAGGGATACGCAGCATGGCTTTGTTAAGGGGAGGTCATGCCTTACGAATCTGGTAGAATTTTTTGAGCAGGTGATGAAAACGGTGGACGAAGAGCGTGCCGTTGATGTCATCTATATGGATTTTAGTAAGGCGTTTGACAAAGTCCCTCATGGGAGGTTAGTTGAGAAGGTCAAGGCTCATGGGATACAAGGACAGGTAGCTAGATGATAAGTAACTGGCTTAGTAGTAGGAGGCAGAGAGTAATAGTGGAAGGGTGTTTTCCTAGCTGGAGGTCGGTCACTAGTGGTGTGTGCCGCAGGGCTCGGTACTGGGACCTCTTCTATTTGTAATATATATATGAATGACTTGGAAGAAGGAGTAAGTGGAGTGATCAGCAAGTTTGCAGATGATACAAAGATGGCTAAACTTACGGATAGTGAGGAGCATTGTCAGGCGATCCAGCAGTACATAGATAGGCTGGTAGCTTGGGCAGATTGATGGCAGATGGAATTCAATCCTGATAAATGCGAGGTGATGCATTTTGGGAGAAAGAATGTAAGGGGGAGGTATATGATAAAGGTAGAACTATTAGGAGTATAGAAATGCAGAGGGACCTGGGGGTGCAGGTGCACAAGTCTCTGAAGGTGGCAGAGCAGGTGGAGAACGTTGTGAAGAAAGCATATGGTATGCTAGCCTTTATAGGAAAGGGTATAGAGTACAAGAGCTGGCCTTTAATGTTGCAGTTGTATAAAACGTTAGTTAGACCTCATTTGGAATACTGCGTCCAGTTCTGGTCGCCTTACTACCGGAATGATGTGGAGACTCTGGAGAGAGTGCAGAGGAGGTTTACCAGGATGCTGCCTACTATGGAAGGTCTGGGTTATGAGGAGAGGTTAGGCAAATTGGGACTGTTTTCCTTAGAAAGACATAGACTTAGAGGAGATCTAATAGAGGTGTACAAGATTATGAGGTATAGATAGAGTAAACAGGGTTAAGCTTTTTCCTAGAATGGACTCAAATAGCACGAGGGGCCACGGGCTTAGGGTGAGGGGGGTAAGGTATAATTTGAATGCTAGAGGGAGTTTTTTCACACAGAGGGTGGTGGGGGTATGAAATGCGCTGCCAAGTACAGTGGTGGAAGCAGGCACTCTGAAGTTATTTAAGAAATACTTAGATGGGCACATGAACAAAATGGGAATGGAGTGGTATAGAAAACTGATTTAAAATAGGGACCATGAGCCTTGGGAGTCCCTGGGAAGGGTGTAAATAGATGATGATATAGATGTACTTGTTTTTATCCTACAGGTACTTTGGTCCACCTTGTTGTCTAACAAGGGGTGTACACGCGATGGGTCGTGAGAGGGCTACACTTGGATTTTTTTTCGAGAGTATCTTAGTGCTTCACGTCGTTAGTGTATGCTTTACCTGGACCATTTGATGGGCAACACGACAACTCAGTGACTATCGCTGTGCTGTGCAGATACGTGGATTTGGGCCTGTGTCTGTGGGAGTTTGCACATTCTCCCTGTGCTTGCGTGGGTTTTCTCCGGGTGCTCCGGTTTCCTCCCACATCCCAAAGATGTGCTCTTAGGCTAATTGGCAAAACAAATTCTCTCTAAATTGTCTCAAATTTGGTTTTTAATCCATAGATCTATAAACATAGACAGGGATCGCGGGTAGAGTTGGGAACATCGGGGTGGCGGTGCAGGCTCGTTGGGCTGTTTTGCTTTTTGTTCTTTGTAACATAGAACATTATAGCGCAGTACAGGCCCTTCGGTCCTCGATGTTGCGCGACCAGTGGAACCAATCTAATGATCCTCTAACCTAAACTATTCCAATGTTATCCATATGCCTATCCACTGACCATTTGAATGCCCTTAAAGTTGGTGAGTCCACAACTGCTGCAGGCAGGCCATTCCACGCTCCTACTACTCTCTGAGTAAAGAACCTACCTCTGATATCCATCCTATAACTACCACCCCTTAATTTAAAGTTATGCCCCCTTGTATTAGCCATCACCATTCGAGGAAAAAGACTCTCACTGTCCACTCTATCTCACCCTCTGATCATCTTGTATGCCTCAATTAGGTCACCTCTTAACCTTCTTCTCTGTAATGAAAATAACCTCAAATGCCTCAGCCTTTCCTAATAAGATTTTCCCACCATACCAAGCAACATCCTGGTAAACCTTCTCTGCACCCTTTCCAACGCCTCCACATCTTTCTTATAATGCGGTGACCAGAACTGTATGCAATACTCCAAGTGCGGCAGCACCAGAATTTTGTACAGTTGCAACATGACCTCATGGCTCCAAAATTCCATCCCTCCACCAATAAAAGCTAACACACCGTACGCTTTCTTAACAACCTTATCAACCTGGGTGCCAACTTTCAGGGAGCTATGCACATGTACACCAAGATCTCTCTGTTCGCCGACACCACTAAGAGTCCTTTTATTAGCCCTATATTCTGTACTCCTGTTACTCTTACCAAAGTAAATCACCTCATACTTTGCTGCATTAAACTCCATTTGCCACCTTTAGGCCCAGCTCTGCAGCTTGTCTATGTCCCTCTGCAAACTTTAACATCCATCCTCACTATCTACAACTCTCCGACTTTGGTGCTGTCCGCAAATTTACTAACACATCCTTCTACACTTCATCTAGGTCATTTATAAAAATGATAAACAACAGTGGCCCCAACACAAATCCCAACACAAGTATACCACTTGTAACTGAATTCCAGGTTGAATATTTCCCGTCAACCACTACTCTCTGTTTTCTATCAGCTAGCCAATTTCTGATCCAAACTGCTAAAATCAGCCTCAATCCCATGCATCTGCATTTTCTGGAGTAGCCTATCAAACGCTTTGCTAAAATCCACAGGCATCACGTCAACTGCCTTACCCTTATCCGCCTCTTTGGTCACTTTTTCAAAAGACCTATCTTTCATAAAACTGTGTTGACTATCCCTAATCAATTTATTTCTTTCTAGATGATTATAAATCCTATCCCTTATAATTCTTTCCAAAATTTTGCCCACAACAGAGGTAAGGCTCACCGGTCTATAATTCCCAGGATGGTCTCTACTCCCCTTCTTGAACAAGGGGACAACATTTGCTATCCTCCAGTCTTCCCGTACTATACCAGTAGCCAATGATGACATGAAGATCAAAGCCAAAGGCTCTGCAATCTCCTCCCTAGCCTCCCAGAGAATCCCATCCAGCCCAGGGGACTTATCTATTTTCATACTCTCAAGAATTGCTAACACTTCCTCCTTATGTACTTCAATCCCATCTAGTCTACAACCCTGTATCTAAGTATTCTTTTTGACTACGCTGACTTTTTCCTGCGTGAATGCTGATGAAAAATATTCATTCAGTGCCTCTCCTATCTCTTCAGACTCCACGCACAAATCTTGGCCCTAATCTTTCAGTGACCTGTGTGCCTGTATACCCAGATCCCTTTGCCTGTCAACACTCTTAAGGGTTCTGTCATTTACTGTATATTTCCTATTTGTATTGGACCTTTCAAAATGTAGTACTTCACATTTGTCCAGATTAAACTCCACCTGCCATCTCTCTGCCCAAGTCTCCAACTGATCTATATCCTGCTGTATCCTCTGATGGTCCCCATCACTATCTTCAAATCCACCAAACTCTGTATCATCTGCAAACTTGCTAATCAATCCAGTTACATTTTCCTCCAAATCACTTATATATGTTACAAACAGCAAAGATCCCAGCATCAATCCCTGAGAAATGCCACTTGTCACAGCCCTCCATTCAGAAATGCACCCTTTCATTGCTATTCTCTGTATTCTTTGACCAAGCCAGTTTTGAATCCACCTTGCCATATCACCTCTGATCTCATGTGACTTCATCTTCTGCACCAATCTGCCATGAGGGACCTTGTCAAAGGCCTTACTGAAGTCCATGTAGACAACATCCACCGCCCCTACCTATATCAATAGTCGAGATACTTGAATCATTGATAATCACGTGTGAGGTGCCTGAAGATTGGAGAATGGCAAATGTTGTGCCTTTGTTTAAGAAGGGCTGCAGGGAAAAGCCTGGGAACCACAGGCCAGTTTGCCTAACGTCTGTGGTGGATAGATTTTTGGAAAGTATTTTGAGAGGCAGGGTCTACAGGGATTTAGAGACACAAGGACTGATTAGGGATGGCTTTATGAGTGGAAAATGTCTCAGAAGTTTGATTGAGTTTTTTGAAGGGGGTAACCAAGAATGTAAATGAGGGCAGTGGAGTTGAAGTTGTCTACATGGACTTTAGCAAGGACTTTGACAAGGTTACTCATGGCAGGTCGTTGCATAAAGTTAAATCTCATGGTATCCAGGGCAAGGTATCTAAATGGAGACAAAATTGTATCCAGAGGGTAGTTGTAGAGAGTTGTTTTTCAAATTGGAGGCCTGTGACCAGTGCTGTGCCTTGGGGATCAGTGCTGGGCCCATTGTTGTTATTTGTCACTTATATTAATGATTTGGATGAGAATACAGGAGGCATGGTTTGTACATTTGCAGATGATACCAAGATGGAGGCAAGGTGGGCGGTGAAGAAATCCAATTTATCTCCAATTTCAATGGGATCTTGATCGATTGGTCCAGTTGGCTGACGAATGGCAGATGGAGTTTAATTTAGACAAATCGAGGTAATGCATTTTGGTAGATTGAACCAGGGCAGGACTTACTCAGTTAATGGTTGAACACTGGGGAAAGTTACAAAACAAAGAGATCTAGGGGTACTTGTTCATTGCTCCTTGAAAGTGGAGTCAAGTGGACAGAATGGTAAAGAAGGCATTCAGCATGTTTGGTTTCATCAGTCAGAACATTGAATACAGGAGTTGGCTTGTCTTGTTGAAATTGTACAAGACATTGGTAAGACCAACTTGGAATATTGTGTGGAATTCCATCACCCTATTATAGAAAAGATATTATTGAACCAGAAAGAGTGCAGAAAAGATTTATTAGGATGCTGCCAGGACTTGATGGAGAGGCTGAATAGTCTGGGACTTCTTTTTTCTTGGGTGCGTAGGAGACTGGGGGGTGACCTTATACAGGTCTATAAAATAACAAGGGCATAGACAAGACAGATAGTCAATATCTTTTCTCAAAGGTAGAGGAGTCTAAAACTAGAGGCCATAGGTTTGAAGTGAGAGGGGAGAGATACAAAAGTGTCCAGAGGGGTAATTTTTTCACACAGAGGGTGGCGAGTGTCTGGAACAAGTTGCCAGAGGTAGTAGTAGAGGCAGGTACAATTTTATCTTTTAAAAACATTTAGATAGTTACATGGGTACAATGGGTATAGAGGGATACAGGCCAAATGTGGGTAATTGGGATTAGCTTAGGGGTTTTCAAAAAAGGGCAGCATGAACAAGTTGGGCTGAAGGGTCTGTTTCCATGCTGTAAACCTCTATGACTCTATCAGTCATCTTTAATACCTCTTTGAAAAGCTCAATCAAGTTACTGGAACACAACCTCCAATTCACAAAACAATGTTGCCTCTTCACTAATATGTCCACTTATTTGCAAGTGAGAATAAATCCTAACCCAAAGAATCCTCTCCAATAATTTCCCTCTCACTGATGTAAGGCTCACCAGCCTGTAATTACTTAGATTATTTTTGCTACCCTTCTTAAACAAAGGAAAAACATTGGCTATTCTCCAATCCTGAGACCTTTTCTGCAGCTACTGAGGATGCAAAAATTTGTCTCAAGGCCCCAGCAATTTCTTTCCTTACCTGTCTCAGTATTGTAGGGTATATCCCATCAGGCCCTGGGGATTTGTCTATCTTAATGTTTCTCAAGAACCCCAAAACTCCTTTTTGACTTCAACCTGATCTAAACTATTTACACATTCTTTTCCAGACTCATCATCCACCAAATCCTTCTCTTTGGCGAATACTGACGCAAAGTACTTATTCAATACCTTGCCCATTTTGCATGGGGGAGGCTTTCAAGTGTAAGTTGATAGGGATTCAGGACTGGCACATTCCTGTAAAGATGAAGAATAAGTATGGCAAGTTTTGGAAACTTTGGATAATGAGAGATATGGTGAGCCTAGAGAAAAGAGAAACATTTGTCAAAGTTAGGAAGCTGGGGACACGTGAGGCAAGTGTGGAATACAAAGAAAGTAGGAAGAAACTTAAGCAAGGAGTAAGGAAGGCTAAAAGGGATCATGAAAAAGCATTGGCCAGCAGGATTAAAGAAAATCCCAAAACTTTTTATGCACATATAAAGAGCAAGAGGATAGCCCGGGAGAGGGTTGGTCCATTCAAGGACAAGGGAGGGAATCTGTACTGGAGCAAGAGGAAACTTCTTGTTGAAATTGTACAAGACATTGGTAATTTATAACCCAACATTGTGACCACACCTTTCTATTCCTGAGCTCTACCCATATTGCCTTACTGTATGAGTCCTCTGAGGTGTCCTCCCAAAGTACAGCTGTGATATTCTCCTTAACCAGTTGTGCACCTCCCCCACCTCTTTTACATCCCCCTCTATTCCGCCTGAAACATCTGTATCCTGGGACATTAAGCTGCCAATCTTGCCCTTCCCTTAACCAAGTTTCTGTAATAGCAACAACACCATAGTTCCGGTATTAATCCAAGCTCTGAGTTCAACTGCCTTACCTGTTATACTTCTTGCATTGAAACAAATGTCAGTCCATTACACCCTTTTTGATTAGTAAACTCACTCTGCCTGCTCTTTCTCTGAGTCTTACTGGCCCTATTCTCTGGTTCCCCTTCAGCTAATTCACCTTTGCCCCTCCCCCCCCCACACCATACTTGTTTAAATCCTCCCGTGTGACACTAGCATTAATGTAACTCCAAAGTCATAGAACCAAACACACTCCATTGGGTCTGCACCAACAAAAACTACCATTTTCCTGCATTTGTCCTATATCTTTGAATTTTATGATATTTCAAGTACTCATTCAAAATATTTTTTGAAGTTTGTAAAGTTTCTAGCCTCCACTTCTTCCCAGGCAACACATTCTGAATTCCTACCACTCTCTAATGAATAAACTTTTTCTCAAATCTCCTCTGAATCTCCCATTTCTTACCCTAAAACTATGTCCCCTCATAATTGTCCCCTCATAATTGACCCGTCAACCAAGGGGAACAGTTGCTCCCTACTTAACTGTATCCCTCATAATCTTATACACTTCAATCATCTACATCCAATTAAGAATTTGGCGGTGCAGGATAAAGGCCATAGAATTTTACAGTATAGCAAGAGGCCATTGGCTGTTTAAGAGACCAAAGGTATGGTTGCTGAATTTACCAATGATACACATATAGGTAGGAAAAGACATTGTGGACATATTGGTCTGTCACTCTATGGACTTGCAATGAGATTTAACTATTAAAAAATTTCACACATCCCCAATATTTATAAGCAAATAGTCATACTGTTTCACATTCATGATCCTGGTATTTCAAAAGCCTTTGTATCATAAGCATTTATTTCCAAGGAAGGTCCCAAGACCTACTTGATTTCCCTACATGCATTTCTTCTAATTGATGTAGAGTTCAGCATCAGAATGGTAGGGCCACCAAATATACTTGAAGCATTTGTTTGGTATATACTTCCACAGTCAATTTCCAAAGTGCTTTTAGATTCCAACAAAGTTGACACCAGAGGCTAGGATTTCCTTTTCTGACATTTAAACATAGAACATAGAACATTACAGCACAGAACAGGCCCTTCGGCCTTCGATGTTGCGCCGACCAATTATGAAAAAAGCAATGACCCTCCAAACAAAACCATTCCCTTCTCTTCCGTAAACTTATCAACTAACCTCTTAAACGCCACCAAACTTGGCGCATCTACAACTGCCGCAGGCAGGGCATTCCACTCCCTAACCACCCTCTGGGTAAAGAACCTACCTCTGATATCCGTCCTATAACTATCACCCCTTAATTTAAAGCTGTGTCCCCTCGTGCTAGCTTTCTCCATCCTAGGAAAAAGGCTATCACTGTCCACCCTATCTAAACCTCTAATCATCTTATATGTTTCAATAAGGTCTCCTCTTAGCCGCCTTCTTTCTAACGAAAACAACCTCAAATCCTCAGCCTCTCTTCATAAGACCTGCCCTCCATACCAGGCAACATCCTGGTAAACCTCCTCTGTACCCTCTCCAATGCCTCCACATCTTTCTTATAATGTGGGGACCAGAACTGCACACAATACTCCAAGTGCGGCCGCACTAGAGTTTTGTACAGTTGCAACATGACGTTGCGGCTCCGAAATTCAATCCCCCTACCAATAAAAGCTAAGACTCCGTATGCCTTCTTAACAACCTTATCGACTTGATTGCCTACTTTCAGGGATCTATGCACATATACACCAAGATCCCTCTGTTCATCAACACTATTAAGAATCCTACCATTAGCCCTATACTCTACACATTTATTATTCTGCCAAAGTGCATTACCTCACACTTTTCCACATTAAACTCCATTTGCCACCTCTCGGCCCAGCTCTGCAACTTATCCAAGTCTCTCTGCAAACTATAACACCCCTCTTCACTATCTACCACTCCTCCGACTTTGGTGTCATCCGCAAATTTACTAATCCATCCTTCAATACCCTCATCCAGATCATTTATAAAAATTACAAACAGCAGGGGCCCCAAAACAGACCCCTGAGGTACACCACTTGTAACCGAACTCCACGATGAATATCTCCCATCAACCACCACCCTCTGTCTTCTATCTGCTAGCCAATTCCTAATCCAATTAGCTAAATCACCCTCAATCCCATACATCTGCATTTTCTGCAGAAGCCTTCCATGGGCCACCTTATCGAACGCCTTACTAAAGTCCATATATACCACATCAACTGCCTTACCCCCATCCACCTCTTTGGTCACTTTTTCAAAAAACTCAATAAGGTTAGTAAGGCACGACCTACCCTTCACAAAACCATGCTGACTATCCCCAATCAATTCATTTCTCTCTAAATAACTATAAATCCTATCCCTAATAATTCTCTCCAATACTTTGCCCACAACAGAAGTAAGACTCACCGGCCTATAATTCCCTGGAAAGTCTCTCTTCCCCTTCTTGAACAATGGGACCACATTCGCTATCCTCCAGTCTTCCGGAACTATACCCGTAACCAACGACGACCTGAAGATCAGAGCCAGAGGCTCTGCAATCGCCTCTCTTGCCTCCCAGAGAATCCTAGGGTAAATCCCGTCCGGCCCAGGGGACTTATCTAACTTCAAACCCTCAAGAATATCTAGCACATCCTCCCTATCTACTTCAATACTTTCCAGTTTGCAACCCTGTACCTCAGTGTTCTTCACAGCTACATTTACATCTCCCTGCGTGAATACCGAAGAGAAATATTTGTTCAGTGCCTCTCCAATCTCTTCAGGCTCCACGCACAACTTCCCACTGCTGTCTATGACTGGCCCTAATCTTGCCCTAACCAATCTTCTATTCTTAACATATCTAAAAAAAGCTTTAGGATTCTCCTTAATCCTATCAGCCAAGTCTTCTCGTGTCCCCTCTTAGCTCTCCTCAACTCACTCTTTAGCTCCCTCCTGGCTAATCTATAGCTATCCATTGCACTAACCGAGCCTTCAAGCCTCATCCTGACATAAGCCTCCTTTTTCCTTTTAACCAGCGAATTAACTTTTCTAGTACACCACGGTTCCTTTACTTGACCATTTCGTCCTTGCCTGACAGGGACATACTTATCAAGGACTCGCAGCAGCTGCTCCTTGAATAAGCTCCACATTTCCGATGTTCCCAGTCCCTGTAGTTTCCTAGTCCAACCTATGCACCCTAATTCTCTCCTTATGGCCTCATAATTACCCTTCCCCCAGCTATAACTACTGCCCCCAGCTTCATGCCTATCCCTGTCCATCACTAAGGTGAACGTAACCGAATTGTGGTCACTATCACCAAAATGTTCACTAACTTCCAAGCCTAACACCTGGTCTGGCTCATTGCCCAGCACCAAATCCAATGTAGCCTCACCTCTAGTTGGCCTATCTACATGCTGAGTCAAAAAACCTTCCTGCACACTTTGTACAAAAAACTGACCCCTCTAACGAGCTAGAGCTATAGCTATTCCAATCAATATTAGTAAAGTTAAAGTCCCCCATAACAATTACCCTATTACTTTCACTCCTGTCCAGGCTCGACTTTGCAATCCTTTCCTCTACCTCTCTAGAACTTTTAGGAGGTCTATAAAAGACTCCCAACAGGGTGACCTCTCTTCTCCTGTTTCTAATCTCAGCCCATACTACCTCAACAGACACGTCCTCATCAAACTTCTTTTCTGTCACTGTGATACAGTCTTTGACTAATAATGCCACTCCTCCCCCCCTCTACCACCTCCTCTACTCCGACTGAAGCATTTGAACCCCGGAACCTGCAACAACCATTCCTGTCCCTGCTCTACCCAAGTCTCTGAAATGGCCACAACATCGAAGTTCCAGGTACTGGTCCAAGCTGCAAGTTCCTCCACCTTATTGCGAATACTTCTTGCATTAAAGTATACGATTTTAAGGATTAATTTGAGTCTTCAGCCTGCTGCATCAACCCCATCATGATTCGATTATGGGGTTTATTTGGCATTATATATTTACAACAGGCTCCTAGCAGTATCCATACCAGCAAAGGTTCATTAGTCACCCAAGTATCTGCAGATGATCTGCAATGTACCTGCTGCAGCTGCACCTGTATTGGCTTGGAGCTGCTTAAACTGCAGAAGGATTTCAAAAAAGCAGTTAGGTCAAGCTTGTTGGCTTCAGTGGAGATGAAGACAGATGTTTGGTGCCAGACTAGAGGGAAGAGAAGATCACTAGAAAGTCCTCTCTCTGCATTCTCAGTTTGTGGTCTTTCAACTGCTGTTCACAATGAAACTCTTAATGAGAGTTGGAGATGGTGAGAAAATGGGCTGCAAACCTGGTTATACCATCTTGTTAGCATCTGCATGCAGTGGAGAGGAAAGGCCAGACTGTGACTGTTACTATAGGGAGGAAAAGTAAAATCAAGATTGTGGAAATGGTAAGCCTCAGACTTCCCCTATTATTGAGACTATTTTGTTATCTCATATATGGGATAGATAAATGGGCCTATTATTTTCTGAAATGCTAATCCAAAAAGGTAAAGCAGACCATTAATTGTGCCAGTTTAATGCACTGTTGACAAAACAAAATGTTATCTTTGTCATACAAATCTGCATTTGATTGGAAATTTTATCATACATAAAATTCTCTAAATTTCACTTCAAAGGTCTTGGCTGAAATGGAACAATTTAAGAATCTGGACAGTGACATAGAAGGTTCAGCCAACCGTTGGAAGAAAATTGTGGAGTCAGAAGCTCCAGAAAAAGAAAAATTGCCACAAGAATGGAAAAATAAAGGGCCAATGGAGAAACTGTGCATGATGCGATGTATGAGACCAGACAGAATGACATATGCTGTAAGGTATAATATCATAGTTTGATGGTGTATCATTGCAAAATGGACATAAACTTGAAAATAAATATTCATGTTAGTGGACGATGCCATATGGTTAACTTCGGATAATGTTTACCCTCCAACTGAAGAAGATTATGGCCTTAATTATTATTTAGGATTTTCTTTTCTGAGTCCACAGGGTCAGAATGGGTCTTCTGCCTGCTGCCCAACTGCACCATGATCCCAGCCATGGGAATTGGATCAGTGCTATAGCAGGGTCCCTTTGAGGTGAGGTGAGAGTGACTGCTCAAGGCAGTATTTGACTGAGTATGGCATCAAGGAGCCTAGCAGAACTCTAGTCAATGGGAATTGGGGAAATCCCTCCGCTGGTTGGAAGCATAAAGGAATATGGTTGTTGTGGTTGAAGATCAATCATCTGAGCTGCAGACTGTCACTGCAGGTGTTCCTCAGGGTAGTGTCCAAGGCCCAACCATCTTCAGCTACTTCATCAATGACCTCCCTCTATCACCAGGTCAGAAGTAGGGATGTTCGTTGACTGCACAATGTTCGATACCATTTGCAACTCCTCAGATACTGAACCAGTCTATGTCCAAATACAGCATGACCTGGACAACATCTAGGCTTGGGCTAACAAGTGTCAGGTAACATTTGCGCCTCATAAGTGCCAGGCAATGGCCATTTCCAATGAAAGAGAATCTAACCACCACCCCTTGACATTCCAATGGTATTGCCATTGCTGAATCCTCCACTATCTATATTCTACGGATTACCATTGACAAAAAATTGAACTAGATTAACCATATAAAGACTGTGGTTATAAAGCAGGTTAGAAGCTAGAAATCTTGCAGTAAATAATTCACACCCTAACTCCCAAGAGCCATTATCCACAAGACACAAAAGTCAGGAGTGTGATGGAATACTCTCCACTTGTCTTGATAAGTGCAGCTCCAACACTCAAGAAGTTTGAACTATCCAGGACAAAGCAACCAGCTTGATTTATACCCTTGCACAATCATATACTCCCTCCACCATCAGCAAACAGCAGCACTACAGGAGCACCCCAATGCTACTTCAGCAGCACCTTCCAAACACATGGCCATTACCTTCTAGGAGGACAAAGTAGCAGATACTTGAACACTGACTCCAGGAGGTTCCCCTCCAAGTCACCTGCCATCCTAACTTGGAAATATATTGCTGTACCTCCATTGTCGCTGGAATTTCCTTCCTAACAGCACTGTAGAGGTACTGACACCTCAACGTTCAATCAAGTCGCCATCGCTTTCTTGAGGGCAACTAGGGATGGGTAATAAATGTTAGCTTAGCCAGCGATGCCCGTATCCTATAAATGAATTTTTTAATAAAACCTATTTATACTTCCTGCCAAAATGGACAATTCTACATTATACTCCGTTTACTGGCTCTTCATCCATTCACCTACAGCATGGACAAGTTGGATTAAAGGGCTTGTTTCCATACTATAAACCTCTATCTATATCCTCTTGTAACATCATTATGTCCTCTTCACAATGTACTTTCCTACTGTATTTGTGTCATTGGCAAATTTAGCAACAATACCACCCATCTCTTCATCCAGACCATTACAAAGATTATAAAAAGTTGAGGCCCCAGTCCTGATTCCTTTTGTACACCTCGCTTTACATCTTGACAACCAGAAAATGGCCCACATATGCTTATGTTCTGTTTCTGTTAGCTAGCCAATCTTCAATCCATGCCAATATATTACTCCCAACACCATGAGCTTTAATTTTACACAACAACCTTTGTTGTGGCACCTTATCAAATATCTTCTGAAAATATAAAGATACTCCATCCACTGTTTCCCCTTTATTCACAGCATGTTACTTCAAAGAACTCCAATAAATTGGTTAAACATGATTTCTCTTTCACAAAACCATATTGATTCTGCCTAATTACCTTGAGTTCATCTAAATGCAATATTATGAAGTTTTTAATAATAGCTTCTGACATTTTCCATATGACAGATGTTAAGCTAACTGGTCTGTAGTTTCCTGGCCCTTCTTGAACAAAATAGTTATTTATTTTCCAATCTAATCTTAATTGAATTTTAAAAAATAGACCAATGCATCAAGTAGCTAACTAGCTAATTCTTTTAAGATGAAATCCAGCAGAATTTGAGACTTTTCAACCCACCGTTCCTACAATTTGCTAAGTACTACTTTCCTGATGATTGTAATGTTCCTGCATCCCTTCCAATACAGTTATTTCTTGGATATTACTTTATGAGCAATAAACGGGCAGCATGGGCAGCACAGTGGTTAACAATGCTGCCTCACAGTACAGAAAGAAGTCTCACAATACCAGGTTAAAGTCCAACAGGTTTATTTGGTAGCACAAACCACAAGCTTTCGGAGCACTGCTCCTTGATCAAATGAGTGGAAGTTCTGTTCATAAACAGGGTACGTAAAGACACAAACTCAATTTACAAAATAATGGTTGAAATGTGAGTCTTTTTAGGTAATCAAGTCTTAAAGGTACAGACAATGTGACTGGAGAAAGAGTTAAGCACAAGATAAAGAGATGTGTAATATGTTTCAAGCCAGGATAGTTAGTAAAATTTTGCAAGCCCAGGCAAGTTGTGGGAATTACAGATAGTGTGACAAGAATCCAAGATCCTGTTTAAAGCTGCCTCATGTGTGCACAACTTGGCTATTAGTTTCTGCTCAGTGATTCTGCATTGTCGTTGGAGAATGCTTACTTGAAGATAAGACGCTGAATACCCGTGACTGCTGAAGTGTTCCCCAACAGGAAGAGAACACTCCAGCCTGGTGATTGTCGAGTGATCTTCGCTCATCCATTGTCGTAGTAGCTGCATGATCTCCGCAATATACTATGCCTCAGGACATCATGTCCTGCAGCATACCAGATAGACAACGTTGGCCGAGTTGCAAGAGTATGTACTGTGTACATGGTGGATGATGTTCTCATGTAAGATGATGGCATCCATGTTAATGATCCGGCAAGCCTTGTAGAGGTTGCCATGGTCACTGTTCTCCTGAAGGAAGGGTAGTTCGCTGCGGACAATGGTGTATTTGAGGTTGTTCAGTTGTTTGAAGTCAAGAATTGGGAATGACTTTGGTGAGATGTTTGTCTTCATCAATATTGAAGGCTCCAGAGAAGACATTGTAGCTTTTCCGCTCCAGGGAAGTACTAGACAACAAAAGGTATTCTGTCTATGTATCCCATGTTTGTCTTCTGAGGAGGTTGGTACAATTTTTCACTGTGGTGCATAGGAACTGCCAATCATGAGCCAAGTGCCATAGCCTGTTCTTGTGAGCGCATCTTTCAGTGTCTGGAGGTATCTGTTACAATCCTCCTCATCTAAACAGATCCTGTGTATATGGAGGGCTGATTCGTAGAGGATGGCTTTTTTAGTGTGTTTAGGGTGGAAGCTGGAGAATTGGTGCATCGTGAAGTTATCCATGGGCTTGCGGTACAGTGAAGTGCTGAAGTAACTGTCCTAGATGGAGATGTGTCCAAGAATGCAACCGATTCCATAGAGTAGTCCAAGGTGAGTGTGATGGTGGGATGGAACTTGTTGATGTCATCATATAGTTGTTTCAGTGATTTGTTCACCATAAGTCCAAAGGAAGAAAATGTCATTGATGTATCTAGTGTATAGCATCAGTTGAAAATCCTGTGCAGTGAAGAAATTCTGTACATGAAGATGTTGGTATATTGAGGTACGAGTTTGGTCCTCATAGCTATTTCCTGTGTCTGGATGAAGAATTGGTTGTTGAAAGTGAAGAGATTGTGGTCCAGGGTGAAGCACATGAGTTGTAAAATTGCATCTAGAAATTGGCAGTTGTCAGCATAGAGTACTGAGTCAGTTGCAGCAATGCCATCGTCGTGGGGATGCTGGTGTAGAGTGCTAAGACATCCATTGTGATGAGGAGTGCTCCTGGTTCAATTGCTCCATGTGTGCTAAGTTTCTGTAGGAAGTCATAGTGTTGTGACAAAAGCTGGGGGTTCTTTCTACAATAGGTTTCAGCATGCCCTCAACATAGCCAGTGATGTTTTCATACAGGATCCGGTTGGCTGAAATGATGGGATAGCTCGGTGTGTTGGCTTTGTGTATCTTCAGGAAGCAGTAGTGATCTCCAATGTGGGAAGTACTTGGACCAGATCAAAGGTTTTGATCAGTCTGTTGAGTTGAAAGGTGTGTTCTTCAGTTGGTCTGCAGGTGACTGTCTGTGGTGTTCCTCATTGTTCAGTTGTCGGTACACTTCTTTGCAGTAATCCGTTCTGTTCAATATGATGATGGCCCCCCCACTTTGTCTGCTGGTTTGATGACAATGTTGCAATTGGTCTTGAGAGTGGAGATGGCGTCGCATTGTGCTTGAGTGACATTCGAGGCTGTCTTGTGAACGCAGCTGATGAATCTGGCATTAACACAAATCCTGATGGCTTGGGCATATATGTTGAGTCACATGAGGACAGCCTCAACCAGGATCTTGGGTTCATGTCACACTATATGTAACCCTCATGATTTGCAAAATCTCACTAATTGTCGTTGCTGGACACAGTACACATCTCTTTAACCTGTACTTAACTCTCTCTCCACTCACATTGTCTGTATCTTTAAGACTTGATTACCTGAAAAGACTCGCATTTCAATCAATATTTTGTAAATTGAATTTTGTTTTTATATGACCTCTTTGTGAACAAAACTCCCACTCACCTGATGAAAGAGCAGCACTCTGAAAGTTTGAGGCTTGTGTTTCCAAATAAACCTGTTGGACTGTAACCTGGTGTTGTACCGTCTTACCCCAGTTCAATGCTGGCATTTCCATATCATGGCCTTACAGTGCCAGGGACCCTGGTTTGATTCTGAGCTTGAGTCACTGTCTGCTTGGAATCTGCACATCGTCCCCGTGTCTGCGTGGGTTTCCTCTGGATGCTTCAGTTTCCTCCCACTCTATGAAAGACATGCTGGTTAGGTGGATTAGCCATGCTAAATTGCCTCTTAGTGTCAGGAGGATTACAGGGTAAATATGTGTGGTTACTGGATAAGGCCTGAGTGGCATGTTGTTGATGCAGGCTCAATGGGCTGAATGGCCTCCTTCTGCAATGTAGGGATTCTTGAAGTGAAAATTAATACAAAATACTTACTTAATTCATCTGCCATCTCTTTATTTTCCATTATTAATTCCATGGACTTACTTTCTATAGAACCAACATTCACTTTTAACTTTTATTTTAAAATATATGTAGAAACTCTTATTATCTGTCTTTATATTTCCAAGTAGCTTTCTCTTGTACCTGAATTTCTCCCTTATTACCCTTTTAGTCATTTTTTGTTTTTTTTAGTTCTGCACAATCTTCTGACTTGCAACTCATCTTCGTGCAAATGTATGCTTTTCCTTAAAGTTTGATGCTATCTTTAACTTTTCTAGTTAACCATGGACGGTGGGTCCTTTTCCAAATGTATCTATTCTTTGAATCCTAAAATATCTTCTTAAATGTCCACTATTACATCTCTATTAGCCTATCTCTTAACCAAAATTGCCTGTTCTGCTTTCGTGCTCTTATGATTGCTTTCATTTAAGTTTAAAATATTAGCTGTAGATCCATTCTTCTCTCCCTCCAACTGAATTTAAAATTTAATCATATTATTGTCACTTGGGCAGTATTAGGTCATTAATTAATCCTATCCTATAGGTGTAGTATAGCTTGCACTCAGGTTGGTGCCAGAACATGCTATTCTAAGAAACTATCCCAAAAACATTCTATGAATTCCTCACTTATACTATCTTTAGCCATGTGATTTTTCCTGTTTATATGTAATTTAAAATCTGCCATGATAATTGCCATACCCTTCGCAGTACTACTCCTTTGATACCCTGTCCTACCCAATTTTGGCTTGTACAGCAATTCCACAAATGACTTCGTGTCTTTATCATTCCTCATCTCTACACAAACTGCTTCTGTCTCCTAGTTTTCTGAATTTACGTCATCTCTCTCCAATGAGTTAATATCATCTATAATTAATAGAGCTGCCCCTCCACCTTTTCCTTCTTTCCTAAGCTTCCAAAATGCAACACACCCTATCAACTTCTTTTGTGGCAGCTTATGAGAGAAAAAAGTCTTGAGCTAAAATTTCAATTTTGCATTCAGTTCAAATACAATAAAACCATAAATTCAATAAAACTACAATGTGTGACTAACCTGCAATTATACAAGCTAATGCGAGCACCATATAACCTTAGTTCTGCCCCGATTATGATAGTACTCTGTAGCCCAGTGTTATATGCTCCGCTGAGTGGCAGCAGAATGCCCAATTTCATGCAGGACTCATATTGTTTTGAGAGTTCACCTGAACTGCAGTAAATCCTGTGGGGTTACAGGGATGGAGGTTCAGTGGGATTGTTGGTGGTGCAGGTTTGATGGATCAAATGACCTTCTGCACTGTAGGAATTCTAAGAGGGCGATCTTGTCACTTTTAGTCTAAGTGTTGGGCAGATTTGAAATTGGGAGTTTCAGATCCTAATTTTAGGCCTATTTTTAGTCCCCCCTCTCCCCCCTCCGCCATGCTCTGCCTGCAAAATTTTGAGTGTGTCAGATTTGCGCTACAGAAGCTGGTAGGCGGGCATGTGCAGACCTCTAATGCTGCACATGCAGATTAATAGTAGCAAGGGACAAACAGACAGAGCTTTCAGGCCCCTGCTACTGCAGGCAGCCTGAAGAAACTCCTTCACCCCCCCATGATTGCGGAGGCCCACGTCTTGAAAGACAGCCTCTGCCGACCTCCACCACCACACCCCCTTCCCAATGTCACCTAGACCGGTAATGGACCCTCTCCCTCCCCCACCAATCACGGAGTTGCTGCCCTCCCCCAACCAAACAACCCCTTCCCACCATTAGCCTCAGCCCCCATTGCCCCCTCCCCATTAGCCCTGGCCTCACAGATCCTTTCCACAGTAGCCACTTGTTGGATTGCCTAGGTTCCCACTGGGCTGTGTCCAGCACCAGTCTGGCACTGCCCAAGGGACACCATCCCCTTGTCCTCAGCCTCCCTAGAGGACCTCAGTGGCTTCTGGTTCCACCAGCATGGAGTCGACTGCTCCATATTCATGAGGAGCATGTTTATTCCTCGCCAGCAAGGACTTTTCCCAGCTAGCTCATAAAGGAGGGGTGAGCGCAGACGATTAAGCGCTGGTCTCACTAAGCAGATGCAAATACCTTTTTTAATAAATTTCAATATATTAACCTGCCTCTCACCCATTTCTGACAAGAAGCTGACCATGCCTCGGTGCTTGTAAAATCGTGCCGGCTGCAAAAACCAGCACTAATCGCACTCAGCACTTTACGCCCACTTTAACACGATGTCGTGCCTGAAAACAAGTGCAATGCAATGGTAAAATCGCCCTCAGACTCTATGATCTCATTTAGAGTTGTAGTTGCATTCCAAAGCAATTACTTTGTGAAATTAAGTAAATCAAAGGGATCAATGTTAAAACCAGAGGTGGGTTCCTTCAGAATGCCTGGTCCTGAAAAATGGATAAACAAGTTGAAATATTGTGGGTATTCATTTCCAGCGTTGTGCATTCCTGGCTAAAATAAGTTGCAAAATAAAATAAGTCACTAAATACAGAAGAAATATTGATGTATGTTAGCTCCTTCAGATTATTTCTCATCAGGAAAGAACATTAAGAAGTTGAATTGAAATGAAATAGAACATAGAACATTACAGCGCAGAACAGGCCCTTCGGCCCTCAAAGTTGCACCGACCAATTAAGAAAAAGCAATGACCCTCTAACCTAAACCATTCCCTCTTCATCCATAAACCTATCCACTGACCTCTTAAATGCCCCCAAACTTGGCGCATCTACAACTGCAGCAGGCAGGGCATTCCATACCCTTACCACCCTCTGGGTAAAGAACCTACCTCTGACATCCGTCCTATAACTACCACCCCTTAATTTAAAGTTATGTCCCCTCATGCTAGCTTTCTCCATCCGAGGAAAAAGGCTTTCATTGTCTACCCTATCTAAACCTCTGATCATCTTGTATGTTTCAATACGGTCTCCTCTTAGCCGCCTTCTTTCTAATGAAAACAACCTCAAATCCCTCAGCCTCTCCTCATAAGACCTTCCCTCCATACCAGGCAGCATTCTGGTAAACCTCTTCTGCACCCTCTCCAATGTCTCCACATCTTTCTTATAATGTGGCGACCAGAACTGTACACAATACAGCAAGTGCGGCCGCACCAGAGTTTTGTACAGTTGCAACATGACGTTGCGGCTCCGAAATTCAATCCCCCTACCAATAAAAGCCAAGACTCCGTATGCCTTCTTAACAACCTTGATTGCCAACTGTCAGGGATCTATGCACATATATACCTACATCCCTCTGTTCGTTAACACTATTAAGAGTCCTACCATTAGCCCTATACTCTACACATTTGTTATTCCTGCCAAAGTGAATTACCTCACACTTTTCCACATTAAACTTCATTTGCCACCTCTCGGCCCAGCTCTGCAACTTGTCCAAGTTTCTCTGCAAACTATAACACCCCTCCTCACTATCTACCACTCCCCCGACTTTGGTGTCATCCGCAAATTTAGTAATCCATTCTTCTATATCCTCATCCAGATCATTTATAAAAATTACAAACAGCAGGGGCCCCAAAACAGATCGCTGAGGTACACCACTTGTAACCGAACTCCATGATGAATAATTTCCATCAACCACCACTCTCTGTCTTCTATCAGCTAGCCAATTCCTAATCCTTGTTAAATACTTGTTAAAATAATTGAATTTAAAAATAAAGTAATAGACTACACAATGATTGGAATAAATGTAAAACAAAATCACCAGCTGCTGGTTTCAAATTGAACAAGCTCCAGCTACTGGCAGATTTTGGTTAGCACAGGGAGTAACTGAGAAGTCCCAGGAATTCAGTATAAGCTGAGAGAGGATTGGAAGCCAAAGAGAAAGAGGAGCCAGCTAAAGTGCCCGGTGCTGGCAACAGACACCAGGCACTTCAAAGGTAAGAATGGAGAGTGGGAACTGGATCCAGAGTAGGAGTGGAGGAAAGAAGGGCACTGTCTTAAAAGTATTGGGGAATAAGTTCTGGGTGGGATTTTACGGCCTCACTTGTCCCAAAACCATAAGATTCCACCCAATGTCAACAAACCTTTCCATGGTCCGCCTGTCATCTGCTCTAATTCCTGTGGCAGGCGGGATGGCAAAATTCCAGCCTATGTGCACATTGGGACTTGTGGATATTAAACAATAAGTCTATGACAAATGCTGTGCTAGCAGACATTTCAATGTCCCTCTCTAGTGAACAACATTAAAGTGAAACATTAAGCTGTTTCGCAACAACTTACTTACAAAGCAAGGTGTATTCTAGCTCCAGCTAGTAATTTTGTCACATTGGAAAAGTTTGTGAGGAGAGATAGAAATGGAGCAACAGATCAGAGGGTGTGCCACAAGGTTCTTCAATGCAACATTGGAAGCCTGGTGCAGGATGTGAGTGAAGGAGAGACTTCTTCCTCTCTCAAGGACCAGGTGGTCATCCATTCAGACAGGAAGAGCAGATAGTTGACACAGTCTGTGCTAACAGTCTAGCTGTAACACCCAGATACAGAGTAGCAAAAAGCTTAATGACCTCACATAAGTGGCCAACATAACTTGATGCATCTTTACAAAACGTATTCTTACATCTGAACTAATAGTCATTCACCATTGCCCCCTCACTTTCCTCCCAACAATCTCCATCAAGCATAACTCAAACTCAACATTCATTGCATGCACTGTCAAATAGTTAACCATAAGAGCCATGTAATCCAATCAAATTACATCACACTCATTGACACAGTCCTTCTTTCTATCAGGACAAATTGTGCCATAATTGGAGGCAGCTTTACCTAACTGGCAGGGGATAAATACATCTTGCCCTCATGGAGAAGATGATGTTGACAATTTTGGATGCAGTCATGGTCAGCGGCGGGTTTGAAACCATAGAAGCTAGCAGTATTTTCAGTACTAATCCACCTTCTTACATCCCCAGTCCCCCTTTTCTTCAGATAAACAAGCTGCAGATGGTGTAATCATGTACCAAATGCTTTACCTTCCTTCCTTTACCCCAGTCCTACTCTTGTGCCTTTTTCCTATCATAAATCATATAATTGCCACTAGGTTATTGACTTGAACAGAACATAATAATTAGAAGCAGGAGTAGGGAATTCAATCCATCAAGCCCATTCCACCATTCAATACGATAATGTTGATCTCATCTCGGCCTCGACCCCACTTCTCTGCCTGCTGCCCATAATCCTTTACCCTGCTACTAATTAAAGATCTATCTTAATTATTTTTGTATGTTTCAGCATCCACTAAACTCCAAGGAGAGAATTCCACAGATACACTATTCTTTGGATGAAATATTTCTTATTCATTTCTGTTTAAATCTTCCACTCCTTCCTTTAAAACAATGACTGGTCATTCTAGAATGTGTAACAAGGGAAAATATCTGCTGTACATCTATTCTGTCAATCCCCTTTAGCATCTTATGTACTTCAATTAGATCTCTTAAACTCCAGCAAATGCTGGCCTAAACTGCTCAATCTCTCTTCATAACAAATTATTATCTTGATTGCCATTGTCAGTTTACTATACTCATGTAACATTGGTCCTTCATGGGACAATCAACCTGGTGTTCAGGTTTTGACTACCTCCCTCCAGCCATCTGATATGCTTTGTGGGAGCACTTGTGACCCTTAGCAACTGCCTCCTCCACTTTATCCAAGAAGATGTGCAAGTCCTTGCCACCAAAGTTCTGAGTCACTTTTTGATTTAGTTTTACAACTTTTTATGGGAAAGAGAAAGAAAAAACAGTGCTTATTCTTCATAACGAAGTAGAAATACTCAGCAGATCAGGCAGTATCCATGGAGAGCAAAATAGACTTAACATTTCAGGTCAGAACCGATTCTAATGAGAGATCACAGATCTGAAACATTAACTCCTTGTTTTTCTCTCCACAAATGCTGATGATCTGCTGATTTTCTTTCTATAGCACCTATTTTTATTTCAGATTTTTGGTATCAGCAATTCATTTATGTTTGGCTTATTACAATCATAGAGTGCAGAAGAGGCCATGGAGTCCATGCTGGCACATTAGAAATACCTGAATTCCCATCTAATCCCATCTGCCAGCACTTGGCCCATAGCCTTGAATGTAATGATGTGCCAATCTCATCCAGATACTTTTTAAAGGATGTGAGGCAACCTGCCTATTCCACTCTTCCAGACAGCGCATTCCAGATCGTCACCACTCTCTGGGTAAAGATTTTCCTCACATCACACCTAAACTTCCTCGCTTCACCTTAAACCTATGTCCCCTCATGACTGACCCTTCAACTAAGGAGAACAGCTATTCCTTATCCACTCTGTCCATGTCCCTTCTTCTGTGTTCCAATGAAAACAGCCCAAGCACATACAACCTCTCTTCAAAACTTAAATGTTCCACCCCAGGCAGCATCCTGATGAATCACCTCTGCACCCCCACCAATACAATCACATCCTTCTGATAATGAGGCAACCAGAACTGCACACGGTACACTAGCTTTGGCCACACCAAAGTTCTATACAACTCTAACATGACTTTCTTGCTTTTGTAATCTACTCGATTGACAAAGGTAAGTGTTGCATATGCCTTTTTTCATCACCCTAGTAATATGCCCTTCCATGTTCAGACTTCTAAGGGCAAATATGTCAAAGTCCCTTTGTTCGACAGAACCTCCTTGTGTCCTACCATTCATTGAGTACTTTCTTATTACAGTACTCCTTCCAAATTGAATCATCGCACATTTTTCAGTGTTAAATTCCTTCTGCCACTTATCTGCCCATTTGACCATTCCTTCTATATATTCATGTAGCCCAAGATACTCCACCTCATTGTTAACATCCGTTCAATCCTTGTGTCATCTGCAAACTTAATAATCCTACCCTCATATATAAATGATTAATAATAAGGGGTTAAAACAGATCCCTGTGGTATGCCACTAGACACCGGCTTCCAATTAATAATGTAGGCTTTAGTCATCACCCTATAGTCTCCTACAACCGAGCCAATTTTGAATCCACTTTATCAAATTGAATTCTTTAGAAGTCTCCCATGTGGAATCTTGTCAAAGACTTTGCTGAAATCCATACAAACAAAATTGATAGCACTACCTCGTCTACATACTTGGTCATCTCTTTAAAAAGCTCAATCAAATTTGTTAAGCATGACTTCCCTCTCCTAACAAAGCCATGCTGACTATTCCTGATTAAACTTTGCCTCTCCAAATAGAGATAGATGTTCTTCTTCAAATGTTCTTCTAACACTTCTCCTACCATTGATGTGGGACTGACTGGTCTGTAGTTCCCTGATTAATCTCTACAAACTGTCTTAAATAATGGAATGATACAAGCTGTTCTCCAATCATCTATAGCCAGAGAGGAATTGAAAATTTGAGTCAAAGCCACTGCAATCTCCTCCTTTGCCTTTCACAGCAGCCTAGGGCAAAATTCTTTTGAGCCTTGAGGTTTATGTACTTTTAAGGCTGCCAACATCTCCAATGCCTTGTTCTGCCCTATGTCAATTTGTTCAAGAACCTCATAGTCTCTCTCCGTGAATTCCATATCATTTTCCTCACTCTCTTGGGTGAAGTATTCATTCAACACTCTACCAATAGCCTCTGCTCCATCAAAGATTGCCACCTTGGTCCCAAAGGCCCTATCCTTTCCCTGGTTATCCTCCTTCCATTGATGTATTTATATAATATCTTGGGATTTTCCCTAGTTTTCTCATATCCACTCTTTGCATTCCTAATTACTTTTTAAGCTCCAGAATGCATTTTCTATACCTCACTAATGCCTCTACTGATTTGCTCCCCTTATACTTTTTAAAAGCCTTTCTTTTCCTTCTCATTGTATCCTGAATATCTCTGGTTATCAATGGTTTTCTGGGCTTGTTATTCCTACTTATCACTCTAGAGGGAACATGCTGGGCTTGCAGCCTCCCTATTTCCTTTTTGAATGTCCCCACTGCTCTTCATAGATTTTCCTATTAGTAGCTGCTCCCAGTCTATCTGGCCAGATCCTGCCTTAATGTACTAAAATCTGCTTTCCCCCCAATACAATTTCTTTTTGCAAAGATTTAAAAAGTTTATTTTTAAAAATATAATCAAATTCCTAGAATCAATTTAAGGTCATTTCAATAGCTATAGATCAATTATCTCAAAATGTCAAATTTCGATCTTAATAATGTTTCTTCAGCTGTTTTAATGCTATGTAATTTGTATGCAAGCTAAGCTAATAACCATGCATTTTACCAGATTTGTTACTAACCTTGCTGCATCGTCAACAATCCACATTCTAACTATTTGGATATTGTGCAATAAAGCTAGATGTTAATAGCATTGTAGTACTCCATGTGCAGTCATATTCCTGGATTCCTAAGGAACATAGGCCATATAGCCCTTTGAGACTGTTTCACAGTTGAGTGAGATCATGTCTGATCTGTATCATAGCTTCATCCACCATCCCACCACCACTTCCTCCTTCCCACCCCTTGACACCATATCCAATTAATACCCTACACTAGTAAAAATCTATTCTCAGATTTTAAGGGTAGAATTTACTGGCCGTGTTCACAAAAACCAGAAAGTTCCACCTAATGTCAATGGACCTTTGCATGGTCCTTTCCCACTTGCTACAATTCCCATGGTGGCCAGGACAAGAAAGTTCCTCCCTGCATACCACAAATTTTGCCCTTTTTAATTGAAGAGGGTTTCACACATCTATCATCTTATGCATGAAAAAATGTTTCTCAGCTTCTCTCCTGAACAGTCTGGCGCAGATTTTCAGGTTATGACCCCACATCCTAATTGCCAATGGGAATAAGTTTCTATCCACCTGAACACTTCCTTCCAGATTCCTAACAACCTCAATCCAATTACCCTTTATATTTTCTATTCCAAGAAATTCATACTTTAGTTCATGTAATCTAACCGTTGAAGGCATGATACTGTCTGGTTAATCTGGACTAAATTCTTTTCAAAGCCAACATGGCCTTTCTAAGATACAATGCCCATCATTTTGCATGACACCTCAGATGTTATCTAACCAGAGCTCTGTAGCAAAATTCCTTCTCTGGATAATTTAGCCCATGGGTTATAACAGCTAACATTTCCTTATCCTTCTTGATTATTTTTGGACCTGACTACTACATTTTGGTGATGTAGATAGAAGAAAACTATGTCAATCCCCTTCACTATATCATCTCTAAAATCATTAACACAATCTTGAAAATGTTAATTGATGCTTAAGTTAATTTTAACAACTTATCATAAACAATTTTATTTGGAATTTTACAGCGGCTTTGTGGAAGAGAAGCTTGGAGCTAAATACGTGGAGGGTCGTAGTATGGAATTTGCAAAATCATATGAAGAAAGTAGTCCTTCCATTCCAATATTCTTTATTCTCTCACCAGGGGTTGATCCACTGAAGGACGTGGAGGCTTTGGGTAGGTGCTTTAGGCAAGATAACTAAGTTCTGCATTCATGTGCAAGGATACAGAACCCTAGCCAAAATATTAACTGGGAAAGAGTTTTGACATATCAGTTTTTATGTAAATTTAAAACTCCCTTTTTGAAGCAATTTCAAACCCAGTAGGGAAGGCTGAAGGGAAGCAAACTTCATATCCATAACAGCCCACATCTAGTACGTACTTAATTTTGCTGAGGCACATTCATGGCTGCTGCGATGCCAGAATTGCTAATTTGGATCTCACTGGACCAAGCATCCAATATATATGTCATTTTACAAAGACAAAGCGTTGAGCTACAACCTGAGCTCTGCATGACCAGAATTTAAAGCAGCGCTTCCCAAACTGGGTTCTGCAGAACTTCAGGGAATCAGGATAAATCCATCAGAGGTCCGTGTGGATCAAGGGCACTTGAGAGAATCTGGAGCTGAAACCATGGATATCGAAGCAGAGCATTACAGGAACCATGCCTGCAGGCCTGGACCATGGGAGCCTGAGAACAGCTATTTTTTTTTGGGAAGTGTGGGGGAGGCAGGGGCAAGTGGGCTGGGGGAGTGGGGCCAGGGAGAGGAGGGAGGGGAGGGGGCCAGGAGAGGAGGGAGGGACAGGGGAGAGGGAGAGGGGCAGGGAGTGGGAATGAAAGGGGGGAGAAGTGGGGAGGAGGGATGGGGGTGGTAGAAGGAGGGGCAGAGCCAAGGAGGGAGGGATGGGGGTGGTAGAGGGAGGGGCAGGGGAAAAGGAGGAGGGTGGGTGGGAGTGGAGGAGGGGAGGGGTGGGGGAGAGGGTTGGGCAATGGTGGGCGAGGGGTGAGGAGGGGGAAGGAGCAGGACTGAAGTGATGGTGGGGCGAGGGGTGAAGATGAGGAAGGGGGTGGTGGCGGGGCAGGGAGTAGCCAGGCCTAGGTCTGCGGGGAGCCATGAGTAGCCCAGGCCAGGGTAGAGTTGGGGAAGCTGAGAGAGGGGTGTGAGTGCTTCAATAAAAATAACAAAAAGCTAAGACTTGGAAGTATTTGTGAACAACTAAGCATAATTATAATACATTATACATATAAGACATTGAAACAACTTTTGTATATTTGTATATGCTGTGCAATAATCATCTTTTGTGATTTAATTTTTGAATACAATAAGGATGTTTCTCAGAGGCTCCTTCAGTACTTTTGGGAGTTCAAAAGATTCTGATGCTCAAAGTTAGCGAAACCCCAATGTAAAGGGTCAGGCTGCCAACTTGTTGAAATGTTGATTTTGAACAATTTATGCTGTTGCACAGTGTTTTCAACTGCTGTAAAATGTTTCTGGAGGTATTGTGAGTTCTTGGACTTAACAAGGATTGTTACAGAGGGCTTTGCATTGTTGCAGCACTCTCACAGGATTATAGAGGACTGAGTGACTTGTGCACATAAAGGCCGCAATGGATATGCCATGTAGAGCCACTAGATTAGCAGCATGATAGAGCAGTGGAGCTAAGGGAGCAGAGAGGAAAGATCTGTACAATATTGTTTGCCATGTTTGTACCAGACTCTTCCATTTTTCTTGACAATAACAGAGGAACACAAGAAATAAGAGGAGACTGAAATGCTCATTGAGCCTGCTTCACCATTCCACACAATCATGGCTGACATTTGGCCTTAACTTGACTTTCCAAACTACTCACTACAACCCTTAATTTCCTTATCTTGGACAACCCCTCATCTTGGGAATCAATGAAGTGACTGTTTTCCTTAAAAAGACGTAGACTTAGAGGAGATCTAATAGAGGTGTACAAGATTATGAGGGGTATAGATAGAGTAAACAGGGTTAAGCTTTTTCCTAGGATGGACTCTAATAGCATGAGGGGTCACGGGCTTAGTGTGAGGGGGGTAAGGTATAATTTTGATGCTAGAGGGAGTTTTTTCACACAGAGGGTGGTGGGGATATGGAATGTGCTGCCAAGTAAAGTGGTGGAGGCAGGTACTCTGGAGTTATTTAAGAAATACTTAGATGGGCACATGAACAGAATGGGAATGGAGGGGTATAGAAACTGATTTAAAATAGGGATCATGAGCCTTGGGAGTCCCTGGGAAGTGTGTAAATAGATGATGATATTGATGTACTTGTTTTTATCCTACAGGTGCTTTGGTCCACCTTGTTGTCTAACGAGGGACATACACGCGATGGGTCGTGAGAGGCTGCTCTTGGATTTTTTTCGAGAGTATCCTAGTGCTTCACGTCGTTAGTGTATGCTTGACCTGGACCATTTGATCGGCAACACGACAGCTCAGTGACTATCGCTGTGCTGTGCAGATACATGGATTTGTGCCTGTGTCTGTGGGAGTTTGCGCATTCTCCCCATGCTTGCGTGAGTTTTCTCTGGGAGCTCCGGTTTCCTCCCACATCCCAAAGATGTGCTCTTAGGCTAATTGGCAAAACAAATTCTCCCTAAATTGTCTCAAATTTGGTTTTTAATCCGTAGATCTATAAACATGGACAGGGATCATGGGTAGAGGTGGGAACATTGGGGTGGCGGCGCGGGCTTGTTGGGCAGAAGGGCCTGTTTCCCGTGCTGTTTTGTTCTTTGTTCTTTGTTCTTTGTTGTTCTTTGAATCTTCATTGTCAAGCATGTTCTTCCTTAAATATAGGCACCACAACTGCACAGTATTCCAGATATGATCTCACCAAAGCCCTGTGCAATTCTGTACTCCAATCCCTTTGCAATAAAGTTCAACATAGCATTTCCCTTCCTAATTGCTTACTGTACATGCATGCTAACTTACTGTATTTCTTGTATGAGCACACTCAATCTCTTACATTAACATTTCACACCTTTAAAAACTATTCTGTCTTTCTATTCTTCTGATTAAAGTGAGTAATTTTGCACTTCCCCACGTTATACTCCATGTGCCATCATGTTGTCCACTCATTTAGACTATTGCTGTCTCTGTGTCCTCTCCACAGCTTACCTTTCCACCTTCATATCATTAGAAAACTTAGATACATTAATCTTATTTCTCTTCATCTAAGTCATTAATATTGATCGTAAATAGCACTGATCCTTGAAACACTCCAGTAGTCACAGCCTGCCAATTTGAAAATGCCCCATTTATGCCCACTCTCTTCTTCCTGTCCATTTAACCTGCTGTTCATGCTAATATATTACGCCAACTTCACAAGTCCTTAACTTGTTTATAAACTTTTTGTGTGGTTCCTTTATTGAATGTGGTTTTGAAATCCAGGTATATAGCATTAATTGGTTCCCTTTTTATTTATGGATTTGACAAACAGCATTTCCCTTTTGTAAAACTTTGGTTCAAGATGAGGGGCAAGAAGCTTAGGGAAGATGTGAAGAAAAGATTTTTATCGAGAGGGCGGTTATGGTTTGGAATACAATGCCTGGAAGGGTGGTATAGGTGTGTTACCTCACATCTTTTAAAAAATACTTGGATGAGCACTTGGCACATCATAATGTTCAGGGCTGTGGGATTAGATGGGAGTTCAGGTATTTCTAATGTGTCAGTGTGAATTCAATAGGCCGAAAGCTCTCTATGAAAATCATGTTGGATTGTTTTAATCATCGTATTATTTTCCAAGTGCACTGTTAGAACTCCCTTAATGTATTCCACCATTTTCCAACAACTAATATAAGGCTAATTTGTCACTTTTTCTCTCTCTTACTCTTTTCTTCGGAAGTGGTATTGCATTTGCCAACTTGCAATTTGATGGAGCCATTTTTGAGGTGAGGGACACTGGTAGTGTCCCAGCTGATTACACCTGCCAGAGGTGCATCCAGTTCCACCTCCTTGAGGACTGTGTTAGGGACCTGGAGCTGGAACTGGAGGAACTAAGAATTATTAGGGAAGCAGAGATGGTTGTTGATAAAAGCTACAGGGAGATAGTTACTCCTAAATGTGATACATGGGTGACTGTTAGAAGGGGTAAGAAGCAGTCAGTGCAGAGTTCCCCTGAGGCTGTTCCTCTACGCAATAAGTACTCTGCTTTGGATGCTGTTGGGGATGTAGATACAACCGGGGTAAGCCATGGAGTACAGGTCTCGGGAGTTGAGCCTGTCCTTGATGCTCAGGTGGGAAGGGGAAAGAAAAGATCTGGATTAGTGATTGGGGACTCCCTAGTTAAGGAGATAGATAGGAGGGTCTGTGGGAAGGAGTGGGACTCGCGATTGGTATGTTGCCTCCCGGGCGCTGGGGTCAGTGATATCTCTGACCAAGTGTTCGGGATCCTTAAGGGGGAGGGGAACCAGCCCCAAGTTGTGGTGCATGTAGGTACCCATGATGTAGGTAGGAAAAGGGATGGGGATATAAAGCAGAAATTCAGAGAGTTAGGGTGGAAACTTAGGGCTAAAACTAACAGAGTGGTTATCTCTGGTTTGTTACCTGTGCCGCGGGATGGCATAGAAAAGAATAGGGAGAGAGAACATTGAACTCGTGGCTAAAGGGATGGTGCAGGAGGGAAAGGTTCAGGTATTTGGACAATTGGGACTCATTCTGGGGAAGGTGGGACCTCTACAAGAGGGATGGTCTGCACCTGAACCGGAGAGGTACCAATATCTTGGGGGGTAAATTTACCAGTGCTATATGGGGGGGTTTAAACTGATTCGGGGGGGGGATGGGAACCTGAATTGTTGTGCCAGTATACAGGAGGATGTGAATAGGGAGGTCACGGATAAGGTTTCTAGGTCGCAGCAGTATAGTGGCAAACGGGAGGATGGTTTGAAGTGTGTATACTTCAATGCGAGGAGCATATGCAATAAAGTGGATGAACTTACAGCCTGGATTGGTGCTTGGGATTTCGATGTTGTGGCCATTTCAGAGACGTGGATAGAGCAGGGGCAGGAATGGTTGTTGCAGGTTCCGGGGTTCAGATGTTTCAGTCAGAGCAGAGGTGGTGGTAGAAGAGGGGGGAGGAGTGGCATTGTTAGCTAAGGACAGTATTACGGTGGCAGAAAAGACGTTTGATGTGGACTTGTCTGCTGAGGTAGTGTGGGCTGAGATTAGAAACAAGAAAGGAGAGGTCACACTGTTGGGAGTTTTTTATAGGCCTCAAAAAAGTTCCAGAGAAGTAGAGGAAGGGATTGCAAAGTTGATCCTGGATAGGTGTGAAAGTAACAGGGTAGTTGTAATGGGGGACTTTAACTTTTCTAATATCGATTGGAAAAGCTATAGTTCAAGTACGTTAGAGGGGTCAGTTTTTGTTCAATGTGTGCAGGAAGGTTTCATGACTCAGTATGTAGATAGGCCAACAAGAGGTGAGGCTATATTGGATTTGGTAGTGGGTAATGAACCAGACCAGGTGTTAGACTTGGAGGTGGGTGAGCACTTTGGTGATAGTGACCACAATTCGGTTACATTTACCTTAGTGATGGAAAGGGATGGGCACATACCGAATAACAGTAGTTATAGCTGGGGGAAAGGTAATATGAGGCTATTAGGAGAGATTTAGGATGCATAGGGTGGAGCAGGAAATTGCAGGGGCTGGGGACATCTGAAATGTGGAGCATTTTTAAGGAACAGCTTCTGCATGTCCTTAATGAATATGTACCCGCCAGGCAGGGAGGAAGTGGTCGAGTGAGGGAACCATGGTGTACTAGGGAAGTTGAATCTCTGGTGAAGAGGAAGAAGGAGGCTTATATAATGATGAGATGTGAAGGCTCAGTTAGGGCAATGGAGAGCTATAAATCAGCCAGGAAGGAGCTAAAGAGAGAGTTGAGAAGAGCTAGAAGAGGACATGAGAAGACTTTGGCGGATAGGATTAAGGAGAATCCTAAAGCTTTTTACAGGTATATAAATAATAAAAGATTGGTTAGGGCAAGATTAGGGCCAGTCAGAGATAGCAGTGGGAAGTTGTGCGTGGAGCCTGAGGAGATAGGATAGACACTGAATGAGTATTTTTCGTCATTATTCACGCAGGAGAAAGACAATGTTGTCGGGGAGAATACTGCGATACTAGGTTGTAGACTGGGCAGGATTGAGGTTCATAAGGAGGAGGTGTTAGCGAATCTTGAGGGTATGAAAATTGATAAGTCCCCTGGGCCAGATGGGATTTACCCCAGGGTTCTCTGGGAGGCTAGAGAGGAGATTGCAGAGCCTTTGGCTTTGATCTTCATGTCGTCATTAGCTACAGGTATAGTGCCAGAAGACTGGAGGATGGCAAATGTTGTCCCTTTGTTCAAAAAGGGGAGTAGGGAACATCCTGGAAATTATAGACCGGTGAGCCTGACTTCTGTTGTGGGCAAAGTCTTGGAAAGAATTATAAGGGATAGGATTTATAAGCATCTAGAGAGAAATAAATTGATTAGGGATAGTCAGCACGGTTTTGTGAAAGGTAGGTCGTGCCTCACAAACCTTATTGAGTTTTTTGAGGAGGTGACCAAAGAGGTAGATAAGGGTAAGACAGTTGATGTAGTGTATATGGATTTTAGCAAAGCGTTTGATAAGGTTCCCCATGGTAGGCTACTGCAGAAAGTGCAGATGCATGGGATTGAAGATGATTTAGCAGTTTGGATTAGGGAATTGGCTAGCTGATAGAAGACAGAGGGTGGTGGTTGATGGGAAATATTCAACCTGGAGTGCAGTTACAAGTGGTGTACCTCAAGGATCTGTTTTAGTGCCACTGCTGTTTGTCATTTTTATAAATGACCTAGATGAGGGTGTAGAGGGTTGGATTAGTAAATTTGCTGACGATACCAAAGTGGGGGGAGTTGTAGACAGCGAGGATGGATGTTACAGTTTGCAGAGGGACATAGGTAGGTTGCAGAGCTGGGCCGTGAGGTGGCAAATGGAATTCAATACGGATAAGTGTGAGGTGATTCACTTTAGTAGGAATAACAGGCATATGAAATATAGGGCTAATGGAAGGACCCTTAATAGTGTTATCGAGCAGAGGGATCTTGGGATACAAGTACATAGCTCTTTGAAAGTTGGCACTCAGGTTGATAAAGTTGTTAAGAAGGCGTACAGTGTGTTAGCTTTTATTGGTAGAGGGATTGAATTTAGGAGTCGTGAGGTTATGTTGCAACTGTACAAAACTCTGGTGCGGCCGTACTTGGAGTATTGCGTACAGTTCTGGTCGCCGCATTATAAGAAAGATGTGGAAGCATTGGAAAGGGTGCAGAGGAGGTTTACAGGATGTTGCCTGGTATGGTGGGAAGGCCTTATGAGGAAAGGCTGAGGGACCTGAGGTTATTTTCATTAGAGAGAAGAAGGTTATGCGGTGACCTAATTGAGACGTATGAGATGATCAAGGGATTGGATAGGGTGGATAGTGAGAGCTTTTTTCCTCGGATGGTGATGACCAACACAAGGGGACATAACTTTAAATTAAGAGGTGGTAGTTATAGGATGGATATCAGAGGCAGGTTCTTCACACAGAGGGTGATGAGGGCGTGGAATGCCCTGCCTGCAGTAGTTGTGGACTTGCCTACTTTGGGGGCATTCAGATGTTCGGTGGATAGGCATATGGATGATATTGGAATAGTTTAGGTTAAAGGGTCCACTGGCCGGCGCAACGTCGAGGGCCGAAGGGCCTGTACTGCGCTGTAATGTTCTATGTTCTATGTTCTATTCACAAATCTGATGAACTTCGGCATCCATTAATTCCACAGCTTTCTCTTTTAAAAGGCTAAGGTGTAGGCTATCATGACCTGGAGATTTGTCGGATTTTAGTCCCTCCCAATATGTTTTTTCTACTAATGTTGTGAATCTAATTACATTAATCATTTTAACCTCTAGGTAACCATCCAATTATGATGTGCAACACTTCTACTTTGAAAATAGATACAAAAGCTGGACGTTTCCAGGCTTTCCCACCAATGGAATCTTCTGCCCACACTGAAGTCGAATCCCTGTGGCAAGTTCCCTGTTAGCAGAGCAAATGAGCCCTGCAAAGACCTATATACTTTGGCGGAACCAGAAGTTCTCACCGGCAGCCAATGACTTGCCACATCTGCCACAGAAAAACGCTATGCTGGGCTTGAAAATCTCAGCTGTATTATGGGATGGGCCTTAAATGCTGGCCTAGCAGCAATGCCCTTCATTAAGATATTAACATAGAAACAAAGAACAATACAAAACAGTACAGGCCCTTCAGCCCTCAATGTTGTGCCGAGCTATGTCCAAACCCAAGATCAAGCTATCCCACTCCCTATCATTCTGGTGTGCTCCATGTACCTATCCAATAACTGCTTGAAAGTTCCTTAAGTGAACGACTCCACTATCACAGCAGGCAGTGTATTCCAACCGCAACTACTCTCTGAGAAAAGAATCTATCTTGGACATCCCTCCTATATCTCCCACTATGAACTTTATAGTTATGACCCCTAGTAACAACTACATCCACCTGAGGGAATAGTCTCTACATGATCACTCTATCTATCCCCTCACCATCTTATAAACCTCTATTAAGTCGCCTTTCATCCTCATCTGCTTTAAAAAGAAAAGCCCCAGCTACCTCAACCTTTCCTCATAAGACCAAACCAGGCAGCATCTTGGTAAATCTCCTTTGCACTCTCTCCAATGCTTCCACATCCTTCTTATAGTGAGGTGACCAAAATGCACACAGTATTCCAAATGTGGTCTCACCAAAATCGGGTATAGTTGCAGCATAACCCCATAAACTCAAAACCCCTGTTAGTAAACGCTAACACACTACAAGCCTTCTTCACGGCTCTATCGACTTGACTGCAACCTTCAGAGATCTATGGATATGAACCCTAAGATCTCTCTTTTCCTCCACGTTCCTCACAACCCTCCCATTTACCCTGTAATCCACATTCAAATTTGCCCTACCAAAATGAATCACCTCGCACTTATCAGGATTAAACTCCATCTGCCATTTTTTGGCCCAGCTCTGCATCCTATCAATGTCTCTTTGCAGCCTATAAGAACCTGCAACCTCATCCACTATTCCACCAGTCTTGGTGTCATCAGCAAATTTACCAACTCACTTTCAGCCTCCTCTTTCAAGTCATTGATAAAAATCACAAATAGCAAAGGATCCAGCACTTATCCCTGTTGTACACCACTGGTAACTGGCTTCCAGTCTGAAAATTTTCCTTCCACTATCACACCCTCTGTTTTCTATGAGATAGTCAGTTACTGATCAGCCAAATTTCCTTCTATCCCACACCTCATTACTTCCTTCATGAGCCTACCATGGGGAATCTTATCAAACGCCTTATTAAAATCCATGTATATGACATCAACTGCTCTATCTTCATCTACAAACTTAATTACCTCCTCAAAGAATTCAACAAATTTGTGAGGCAGGACTTACTCTCACAAAACTATGCTGACTATCCTGGATTAAGCTGCATCTTTCCAAATGGTCATAAATCCTATCTCTCAAGACACTTTCCATTGACTTATCAACCACCAAAGTAAAACTAACTGGCCTATAATTACCAGGGTCATTCCTATTTTCTTTCCTGAACAGCATTCGCCACTCTCCTCTGGTGCAATCCCCATGGACAGTGAGAACCTAAAGATCAAAACAAAAGGCTCTGCAACTCTTTCCTTGCCTCCCAAAGTATCCTAAGATCGATCTCATCTGACCCAGGGGACTTATCAACCCTCAGGTTTTTCAAAATTGTCAGTACCTCTTCCCTTAGAGCAATTACTTCTTCCATCCTATCAGCCTGTATCACACACTCATTCTCAAAAACAAGGCCCCTCTCCTTAGTGAACAATGAACAAAATTATTCATTCAACATGGTGGGTGGAAGTGGACAGAGGAGCTGGAGATGTCAGCGATGACCATGGGTATGGGGATAACACAGGTGCAAGCTCAGACTATGTTGGAGCAGGGGCCAATGATTGGGGGCATGGGATGCGGCTGATTATCGGTAGGGGGTGGTAGAGGCTGATGATGGAAAGGGATTGGTGATCATGGGGAGGTAGAGAAATGCTGACTTTGATCAGCGGTGTAGAGTGGGCCCCTGAAACCTCTGTGGTGGACAGAGGGGGCGAAAGTTTACTCAGGTTATGATTGGAGAGCTCTCTGTGCAATCATGTTCTCAGTAAAGATTTACAATACCAATTTTAAATCCAACCAATTTATTTGATAGTAAATCAGCGAGCTTTTAACTTTTCGTCTTGGTCAGGCAAATGCAGTGTTCTGGTCTGCAATAGCACACATCAGCACAGACAGTCACAGATTGCTGATTAGAATGCGAATCCTTACATCTAACCTGCTATTCAAGTGTTAAAGTGGCAAACAATGTGTGTGAAGGGAATCCTGAGCATTGTTGGAGAATTGTGTATTTTCTCCAGACAGCACAGTAAGTGAGGTTTTTTGCTAATCCAGGCAAGTCACGGGGGTTACAGATAGTGTGACATGAAGCCAAGATCCCTGTTGAGACCGTCCTCATGTGTACGGAACTTGGCTATCAGTCTCTGCTCAGCGACTCTGCGCTGTCGTGTGTCATGAAGGCCCCCTTGAAGAACATTTACCCGAAGGTCGGAGGCCGAATGCCTGTGACTGCTGAAGTGTTCGCCCACAGGAAGGGAACTGTTTTGCCTGGTGATTGTTGAGCGATGCTCACTCATCCGCTGTCGTAGTGTCTGCAAGGTCTCCCCAATGTACCATGCTTCGGGACATCCTTTCTTGCAACATATTAAGTAGACAACAATGGCCGAGTTGCAAGAGTATGTACCATGTACCTGGTGAATGGTATTCTCATGTTTGATGATGTCGTCCATGTCTATGATCCGGCATGTCTTGCAGAGGTTGCTGTGGCAGGGTTGTGTGGTATTGTGGTCACTGTTCTCCTGACGGTTGGGTAGTTTGCTGCGAACAATGATCTGTTTGAGGTTGTGCGGTTGTCTGAAAGCAAGAAGTGGGGGGGTGGGGATGGCCCTAGCGAGATGTTCATCATCATCAATGATATGTTGAAGACTCTGGAGAAGACGTCGTAGCTTCTCCGCTCCGGGGAAGTACTGGACAACAAAGGGTACTCTGTCCACCGTGTCCCATGTTCGTCTTCTGAGGAGGTCAGTGAGGTTTATAGCTGTGGCACGTCGGAACTGTCGATCGATGAGTCGAGCGCCGTATCCTGTTCTCACGAGGGCATCTTTCAGCATCTGGAGGTGTCTGTCACGATCCTCCTCACCTGAGCAAATTCTGTGTATACGGAGGGCTTGTCCATAGGAAATGGCTTCTTTAACATGTCTAGGGTGGAAGCTGGAGAAGTGGAGCATTGTGAGGTTGTCTGTCGGTTTGCGGTACAGTGAGGTGCTGAGGTGTCCGTCCTTGATGGAGATGCATGTGTCCAAGAATGCAACTGATTCTGGAGAATAGTTGATGGTGAGTTTGATGGTGGGATGGAACTTGTTGATATCATCATACAGTTGTTTCAATGATTGTTCAGCATGAGTCCAAAGGAAAAAGATGTCATCAATGTATCTAGTATATAGCCTTGGTTGAAGATCCTGTGTGTGAAGAAGTATGAGTTCTCTGCAGAAGATCTGTGACCTTGCCTTCATGTGAACTGGCAAACAAACCTCTTTACCTCTGATAGGTAGCAGCTTGGTGGATTGCCGTAAGTTGACATAAATGCTATGGTGATTGTCCCTTTAAGGGCAGCACAGCAAAACGGGATCACCTGGCTTGAGGTACCAGTTGGGACTGAGTGGGTAATCATGCCAGGGGTGGATTTCTGTCATGTAGAGGATAGGCTGAAAGCATGTAGAAGGTGTATAGGGATTGGGTGATGTGTGTGGGCTGTTGTGGGCAACTGGGTGGCTGTCAGCCTCTGCACAGCTTTTCCTTATTAATAAATACCTTTGTATCCCTGATTAAGTTTGCAATGTGCATCACTACATTGGTGATTTCTTTGATTTATTATTGTCACATGTATTAGCATTGTGAAAAATATTGTTTCTTGCATGCTATGCAGATAGAGTATACCATTCAGACAAGGAAAAGAAAGAGCACAAAATGTAGTGATACAATCATAGCTAGGGTGTAGAGAAAGGTCAACTTAATGCACGATAGGTCCTTTCAAAAGTCTTACGGCAGTAGAGAAGAAGCTGTTCTTGAGACGGTTGGAACGTGACCTCAGACTTTTGTATTTTTTTCCCAATGGAAGAAGGTGAAAATCAGAATGTATGGGATGCATGGCTGCATGAGATGCTTAATTATGCTGGTTGCTTTGACGAGACAGTGGGAAGTGTAGAGAATCAATGGATGGGAAACTGTTTTGTGTGATGGATTGGGCTATGTTCACAATCTTTTGTAGTTTCTTGTGGTCTTGGGCAGAATAGAAGCCATACCAAGCTGTGGTGTGGTCAGAAAAAATGCTTTCTATGGCACATCTGTAAAAGATAGTGTGACATGAACCCAAGATCCCAGTTGAGGCCGGCCTCGTGTGCGGAATTTGGCTATCAGTCTCTCCTCAGCAATTCCGCGTTGTCATGTGTTGTGAAGGCTGCCTTGGTGGACGCTTACCTGAAGATCAGAGGCCGAATGCTCGTAACCGCTGAAGTGTTCCCCAACAGGAAGAGAACACTCTTGCCTGGTGATGGTCAAGCAGTGTTCATTCATCTATTGTCGTCGTGTCTGCATGGTGTCTCCAGTGTGCCATGCCTTGGGACATCCTTTCTGGGATCTTGGGTTCATGTCACACTATCTGTAACCCCCATGACTTGCCTGGGCTTGTAAAATCTCACTAACTGTCTTGGCTGGAGACAATACACATCTCTTTAACTTGTGCTTAATTCTCTCTTCACTGACATTGTCTGTACCTTTAAGACTTGATTACCTGTAAAGACTCACACTCCAAGCATTATTTCGTAAATTGAGTTTGTGTCTTTATATGCCCTGTTTGTGAATAGATCTCCCACTCACCTGATGAAGGTCATCACTCCAAAAGCCAGTGGCTTGTGCTACCAAATAAACCTGTTGGACTTTACCCTGGTGTTGTGAGACTTCTTACTGTATTTACCCCAGTCCAACTCTGGCATCTCCACATCATTTCTTGTATAGGTCAGGGTCACCTGACTTGAACGCCTCAGACCTAGACTTCAGCAAGCAGTGTATATTCCTGTTTATTCATGGTTTCCGGTTGGGAAACATGCGGATTTCTTGTTTGGCACACAATCTTCTACACAATTACTAATGAAGTCAGAAGCGTACTTGTTCAGGCAGAGATTTTAAATCCTGACCAATCCACTGATTCTAAGCAGTCCCATAGGAAATCATCTAATTTCTCAGACCAACATTGCACAACCTTTTTTGGTGGATTCTCCAGCTTCAATTTTTGCTTGTAAGCTGAGAACAGAAGCACAGCCTTGTGGTTTGATTTGCTAAAGTGTGGATGGGTGATAGAGTGATAGGCATGTTTGATATTTGTGTAGGATGTTTGGGCTTCTGGTGGAACAGGAGAAGTGTTGGTGGTATCTTGGTAGTACGATCATGAGCTTGGACTGATTGAAGTCCCTGGCCATGAGGAACAAGGCCTTGGGATGTTTTGTCTGAAGGCAATTTGTAGTGGTGTATATTTCATCCAATGTGATCTTCATGTCCATGTGGGGTGGGATGTAAACTGCTGACAGGATAATAGAAGTGAACTCCTGCAAAAGAGTTTTGAAAAAGTAACCAAAGAGGTGGATGGGGGTAAGGCAGTTGACGTGGTATATATGGACTTTAGTGAGGCGTTTGATAAGGTTCCCCATGGAAGGCTTCTGCAGAAAATGCAGATGTATGGGATTGAGGGTGATTTAGCTAATTGGATCAGGAATTGGCTAGCTGATAGAAGACAGAGGGTGGTGGTTGATGGAAATTATTCATCATGAGTTCGGTTATAAGTGGTGTACCTCAGGGATCTTTCTTGGGGCCCCTGCTGTTTGTAATTTTTATAAATGATCTGGATGAGGGTATAGAAGAATGGATTACTAAGTTTGCAGATGGCACCAAAGTCAGAGGAGTGGTAGATAGTGAAGAGGGGTGTTATAGTTTGCAGAGAGACTTGGACAAGTTGCAGAGCAGGGCTGAGAGGTGGCAAATGGAGTTTAATGCGGAAAAGTGTGAGGTAATTCACTTTGGCAGGAATAACAAATGTGTAGAGTATAGGGCTAATGGTAGGACTCTTAATAGTGTTGATGAACAGAGGGATCTTGGTGTATATGTGCATAGATCCCTGAAAGTTGGCAATCAAGTCGATAAGGTTGTTAAGAAGGCATATGGAGTCTTAGCTTTTATTGGTAGGGGGATTGAATTTCGGAGCCACAACGTCATGTTGCAACTGTACAAAACTCTAGTGCGGCCGCACTTGGAGTATTGTGTACAGTTCTGGTCCCCACATTACAAGAAAGATGTGGAGGCATTGGAGAGGGTACAGAGGAGGTTTACCAGGATGTTGCCTGGTATGGAGGCAGGTCTTATGAAGAGAGGCTGAGGGATTTGAGGTTGTTTTCGTTAGAAAGAAGGCGGCTAAGAGGAGACCTTATTGAAACATATAAGATGATTAGAGGTTTAGATAGGGTGGACAGTGATAGCCTTTTTCCTAGGATGGAGAAAGCTAGCACGAGGGGACATAGCTTTAAATTAAGGGGTGGTAGTTATAGGATGGATGTCAGAGGTAGGTTGTTTACCCAGAGGGTGGTAAGGGTATGGAATGCCCTGCCTGCTGCAGTTGTAGATGCGCCAAGTTTGGGGGCGTTTAAGAGGTCAGTAGATAAGTTTATAGATGAAAAGGGAAAGGTTTCGGTTAGAAGGTCATTGCTTTTTCTTAATTGGTCGGTGCAACATCGAAGGCCGAAGGGCCTGTTCTGTGCTGTAATGTTCTATGTTCTATGTTCTAAAGGTTGTACGGATGGCATTTAAGCATCAGTGGTGACAAGGATATGGTAGATTATGGTGACACAGCCAATCTGTTTTAACTGAAGTCTAAAGAAAAAATAGAATGCCTATTTGTGGGAAAATAAACACAGTGAAATGTTGAGGTGATGCCAGACTGAGGGACAGATGCAGACCGAGCATGGATTGGCTGGTACAGTCAGAAGTTTGGAAATAAATTGAAAAAAATAGAGGGAAAATAACCCTCAGAAGCAAAAGCTGTGAATTTGATTTTTAAAGAAGTGAAACTTAAGTTTTTTAAAAAATAACAGGGAGTGCTACAGTGCTTTTAAAGAAAAAAAGGAGGGCAGAAAGCAGTATTTAAAGGAAAAAATGCCCAAGGAATTGTAGGATCTGCCCGAGAAGCATGGGTTTAAGAAAAAGGCAGACCTCTGTCCACAGCAGAGCTTGCAAGAAGTCAAGAGGGGGTGGAAGGGCTTCTTAAAAGAAAAATAAGATAAAAAATTTTTTTTAAAAATTAGGCCCTGATAGGACAGTGCTGAATCTGCTGGTGAAATTAACAAAGAAAAGAACGGGCACATCAAATGAAGAAGGAAAGAAACAGAGTCTCCAGGCAGCTAAAAGAAGAAAAGTTGCAGAAATTGTTGAGAGTTTTCTATCAGTAAAATGGCAAAATTTTGGAAGATAGGAAAAGTTTAAAAATTATTGAAAGCAGAACCTGCCAGTTTCTTGCCAAAACTTCAAAAATGCAAGAAAAGCACAGAATGAACCAGCAACTGCTGACAGTTTTGAAAAGAAATTGACAGTGTTAAAGTGGTAATGCACCAAAAGTAGTAATACATTTAATGTAGAAACCGCAAGAAGAAACAGAAGGCAGTGGACAGGGAAATTATAGAGGATCCCAAAAAGAAGACAACTCTCAAAAAATATTCATAAGCACTGTAAGACCTCAGGGAAGAGGCTATGCAAAATCTCAGACAAGGCAACATAAGACTCAGAAAGAGGATACTGAAGCACCCTTGAAGGAAGCCACTGAAAGATCCAAAGGAAGGGAAATGATGAATAACTCCAGAAAGAGGGCAACAAAACACATTAAATTATCAAATGGGACAATGAGAGAATTTCAGAATGAAAAAAAGCTAACACTTCATCAGAGACAGACTCGACCAACAGTGAAGCCAAAGTTAAGACAAGTAAAAGTGAAGATTCTATTTGTGGAACGTATATGTCCAATAATAGCAGGTTGGATTCACCTTGGAAGAAGTACAAAAATTAAAAACTTCAAAAGAAATCAAGAACTATTGAATATAAAGATGAATCAACAAACTAAAGCTCTGGAGCAGACACTAAAGCAAGATGAAACAACTGATAGCAAACCTGAAAAATAGTTGCAAAATATTAACAAAATGAAAAAGGAAAATTTGATGAGACAATGGAGAATAAGCTAAACTCCATGAAAAGCAACCAGAAAGTAAGAATAAATCCAATGAAGAATCAGGAGGATAAGGGTTTGAAAAAGGAAGCTTGACAATGAAAAATTAATTGGAGAGTTTAGAAACATTGAAATTCATAGATAGACAAAGAAACTCAGATTGTGTCAAAACAAGATTGTTGAAATAGTCATACAGGTTTTGTATGAAAGAGTTCCAGACAATACTATATTTGAAACTGTACATAGTTAAAGCCTACCAAAGAAGTGTTTATGTTTGGACACAAAAGCTGCAAGACCTTATCAAGGAATCATTACTACTGAAACAATAAAAACCCGTATTAAATACATTATATGATATTGTGTCATAATATGAAACTTATGTAATGGATCAAGTTTGATTCCTGGAATTATTGTCTCTGTGACTGGACTCCTGTTGTACCTAGTAAACAAGGAGGGATGGATAGTATAGAGGTTAGAACTTCTGCCTCTGGAGATTCTGCTGCAATAGTATTGGGCATTGATGAGGACACACTTGGAGTATTGTGTGCAGTTTTCGTGTCCTTATCTGAGGAAAGATGTCCTTGCTATAGAGCGAGTAGAGTGAAGGTTTACCACGCCAATTCCTAGGATGGCAAGTCTGTCATCTAAGGAGAGACCATGTCAGTTAGGATTATATTCACTGGAGTTTAGAAGAGTGAGAGGGGATCTCATAGAAACTTATAAAAATCTAATAGGATTAAACAGGGTAGGGGAGTCCAGAACAAGGGATCATAGTTTCAGCATAAGGGTAAAACTTTTAGAGCTGAGGTGAGGAGAAATTTCTTCACCGGTGAGGTGGTGAATGTGTGGAATTCACAATCACAGAATGTAATTGAGGCTAAAACATTGTCTGATTTCAAGAAAAGTTAGATACAGCTCTTGGGGCTAAATTGATCAAGGGACATAGGAGGAAGGAGGGATCAGGATTTTGAATTTCATGATCAGCCGTGAATGGCAGAGCAGGCTTAGAGGGCCAAATGGCCTACTCCTGCTTTTAATTTCCATTTTCAGTGCCAGGGACCTGGGTTCGATTCCAGCTTTGAGTACATTCTCTCCATGTCTGTATGAATTTCTTTTGAATGCTCTGGTTTCCTCCCACAGTCCAAAGACGTACAGGTTAGGTGGATTGGTATGGTAAATGTACAAGGTTACCTGGATAGGCTGAAGGGGAGGTGTAGTTGGATTTTCAAAAAGTTTTTGATAAAGTCCCACATAAGACATTTGTGTGCAAAATTAAAGCACACAAGATGGGGCGGTAATATTTTGACATGGATTGAGAATTGATTAGTAAATAAGAAACAGTGAGTAGGAATAAATGTATCTTATTTGGATTGGCAGGCAATGACTCGTGGGATACTACAAAGATCAGTGCTTGAGCACTAGGTATTTATAATATCTACCAGTGATTTGGATGAGGGAACCAAGTATAATATTCCCAAGTTTGTTGGAACACAAAGCTTTTCAAGAGTGTGAGTGGTGGGGAAGATGTTGAGGAGTTTCAAGACAAGTTGAGTGTGCAAATACATTGCAGATGCAGTGCAACATGGATAAGTGTGAAGTTATTCACTTTGGTAAGGAAAACCAAAGTGGCAGAGTATTATTTAAATGGTAGCAAAGTGGAAAATGGTGATGTGAGTGCCAAAGCTGACAAAAGGTTGTTGGTGTCTTTGAACAGAAATCACTGAAAACAAGCAGTTAAGGTGGCAAATGGTGTGTTTTTTTTTTAGCATTAATTGGCCTTCATTGCAAAAGAACTTAAGTACAGTAGCAATACAGAGCCTTGGTGAGACCAAACCTGAAGCGTTGTGTGCAGTTTTCGTCTCCTTACCTAAGAAAGGATTTTCCAAACATGAGGCTCACCAAATTGATGGAATGGCAGGATTGTTATACGAGAGAGATTAGGTCAACTAGGCCTGTATTTATTGCAATTTGGAAGAATGAGCGGGATCGCATTGAAATGTATAAAATTCAGACAACACTAGACATGCAGGATGCAGGGTGATGTTGCATCTGGATAGGGGGCATCTAGACAAGCAGTCAAAATCTCAGAATATAGACTAGACCATTTAGGACTGTGATATGGAGAAACCTCTTCAGTTAAGAATAGTAAACTTGTGGAATTCTCTACCAAGAAGTTGAAGGCACAGTCACTGAATATATATTTAAGAAGGAAATTGATATCTGGACTCTTAAGGTGCCAAGGATTATGGGGAGAGTGTGTCAATATAGTGTTGAAGAAGGAGATCAACCATGATCATTTCAAATGGTACAGCAAGTTCAAAGGACCAAATGACCTACCCCTGCTCCTACCTTCTATGTTTCCATGAAAAGACAAAATATCTGTAATTATACGATACTGTGCTTGGGTGATGTGACTGACCACAGCTGAGTAGGTTAAAGTATATGGTGGGTATAAGGCTGACAGCATTACTAGATGGCTGAGGTTGAAAATCTAGATGGTTGAATGAGGATTAAGTGCTAGGAGCTGCTAATGGATCAGTGAATGAGGCTTTAGTGCATTAAACCAGGTGTATGTGATTTTAAAAAATGATGAGCTGAGGAAGATTGTTGCTACCCACTTAGAAAAGCAAGTAAAAATAAAAACTTATTATCTCTGAGGATTTCAAAAATGGGATAAAATTGAAGAGTTTGAACTGCTCGACAACCTTTCTGTATACGATCATCTAATGATCCTGTATGAACCATAACTGTTGTAGTATTTTGCTCTGACTATTTATAGGCTTAGACTTCATAATATACAATGAGGAATATAATATGTTTTGTTTTTTTTTTACTTTTCTACCAGGTAAGAAATTGGGCTTTACCATTGATAATGGCAAATTTCATAATGTATCACTGGGACAGGGCCAGGAGGTAGTAGCAGAACATGCTTTGGATGAAGCAGCTGAAAATGGACACTGGGTTATTCTGCAGGTACTGTAAACAATTAAATGTCTAAATGTTATGCACTTATAAAACAGCTACTAATCAAATCTAAGTCAAAAATATTTTCAAATGTGCCTTCAAATATATATATATACTTGATTAATGTTTACACTTCCACGGAAGAAGCTGATTTGGAATGTGGATAAATCATGCCATTAGAAATATTCTTTTGTAATTAGTGGGCAGAAAGATAAATCAAGCAATTAAATAAAACCAAATAGATGATATAATCTCTGCCTATATTTATTACAGTATACCTCACATCATTCACCTTTAAGTCCTCATTAATAAACATAAAGTAGATTCCTTAATGTGAAAGTTTTCTTACAGCAAGTGGACACACAATGTTGAAATTTTTATGCCCATAAAATAGGCACAAGTAGATTCACTTTCTACTTGCTGACATGGAAAATATTTCTGATTTGATTGGAAGAATGTAATTGCATTAAGTTTTATTCAGTGTTGGCTTTTATTTCTCCAGGTAGATTCACTTGTGATCTGGTTGTTTTGTGCAGATCATTTAGCATCGGACAGCAAGAAGCAATTATAAATATGTTAAGCTACAAATCCTGCAGTATTGACGGGTGTGGCCAGAACACTCCAGGAATCATTGCAAACTCAGCACAAAATCTCACAATCCGTACTTTTTCATTTCAATTATTGTTCAAAATTTCCTAATGCATACTAGTCCCCAACTCTATGAAAGATCCATCTTGAAGCAAAATAAAAATAAAAATAATGAAGATATATAAAGAGATTAAAAACTCAAATGTAAAACTATAGTACCAACAATCAACAAAACCAATTAAGGCATGAAATATATAGAAAGAAATACAAAACACATTTAATATTAATCAGTCTCTCCCTTTAAAAGTTTCAGTTCTTCCATGCCCATTTTTGATGGCAGAATTTCATCTGAAGTGTCAATTGGTCTGTTAAACCCCCATACAAATAAATTAGAAAACTTGTCCATTCTGATAACATGGGACATTGAAAAGTTAAGCACAAAACCAAGCACTTGAAGCTCCACACATTTTGCAATGTAAAATGGTAACATGCAAAACTCTGCCAGAAATGTTGTCCTCTTAAGGCCCTTTAATTAATTTGGCATGTAGTATCAGTCATAGGAACAGAGGGAAATAGACCTAGTAATAGGAGTAGGCCATTCAACCCTTCAAACGTGCCACATCATTCATTAAGATTGTGCTGATCTGGTTGTGGTCCCAAATCCAATTGACTGTCTACTCCTCTCAAATCTCATTGTTTAAAACCCCAATAGGTATAGGACCAACCTCTTCAAGCTTTCTTCCTAGGATAAGCCCCTCATTCCAGGAATAAATTGAGTGAACCTTCGCTGTACTGCTTCTAATGCAATTATTCACAGGTTACTATGCATAAGGAGGCTGTTTGGCCCATGCTGTCTGCATCAATTCTCCAAATGAGCATTATGGCTTTGTGCTATTTCCCTGCCTTTTCCTCATACTCTATATTTTGTTTCTCTTCATGTAATCATCTTATGCCCTCTTGAATGTCTCAATTAAACCTCCTGTTAAGAATCCGATGTTGGTAAATGAGAGGGTATCCAAAACACCGTGAATGGTAACTTGGAATACTGGTTCTTAGCAGTGCATATTTTCAATTTATGTTTTAATGTGAGAAAAGCTATGCAAACCAGGAAGAAACAGTCCAGTCTTGTTGTGATCTATTAATAAAGAGTATTTATTAACTTAAAAGAAAATACATGACAAATACTATAATACACTACAACAGTACACTTCATATAATAATGCCTTGCACACTATCTCATGAAGTTGTCCCTTGTTCATAACTACTTATATTTCCTGTACTCTGAGTGCCCCTTTTAGATTTTTATCCCTTATTTTATATTGTCTCTCCAACTTCTTCACCTCACTGTTCTCTGCATCAAACTTCATCTGCCTCCTACCTGCCTGCTCCACCAACGGGTTGATGTCCTTTTGAAGTTCTGCACTGTCCTCTTTACAGTTTACAATATTCCCGCAGACTTTAAAATGGCTCCCTCGATAGTATATGTCAGGAAAAGCAAGGCTCCCAATACCAACCCTGGGAACACCAGCTCCCTCCAACTTGAAAAATTATGAACCATTACTCTCTTCATCCTATAAATCTGGTAATTTTGTATCCAAATTGCTATTCTCCCTTTTATTCCATGAGTGAAACATTTCTCAAAATCTGTTGCACGCCATTGTATCAAATGTCTTTTACAAGTCCAAGTACATCACATCAACAGCTTTAGACTCACTAATCCTTTCTCAAAAACTCCATCATGTTAGTTAAACATGATTTCCTTCGAACCTATTTCAGACATTTGTGATTGTTCAATATTTTGGCATCTTTTGAGTCTAGATAAGACTGGAAGATTATGGCCAGAGTTCCTTCAATTTCCATTTTCACTTCCTTCAATATCCTTGGATGCATTTCATCCAGTCCTGGTATCCTGTCAACTTTCACTACTGGAAATCTATTCAACACTTCCTCTGTATTAATTTTAAACTCTTCTAGAATTTTTTTGATTATCATCATGTCTTCAGTAGGATTTACCTCCTTGATAAAGACAGATGCAACTTATTCATTTGGTATCCCGACTATGCCCAAAGCCTCTATGTGCCCTACTCCTCTTTTACCACCCTTTTACTATTTTATGTAGAAGACTATTTTATGCTTGTTGCTCTTTTCTCATAATCCCTCTTCACTTCTCTAATGTGCATTTTTACTTCCTCCCTGAATCTTCTGTATCCTTCTTGGGTCTGAACTGTGTTTTCCATTTGACACCTGTTATGAGCACACTTTTCTTTCTTATTTTAATTTCTATCTCCTTTTTTTTTAAGAGCAACACAGCACGGGAAACAGGCCCTTCGGCCCAACGAGCCCGCGCCGCCGTCATAACTATATAGTAGCAATTCCATTATCCTATTATAGATTTAGGTTATTCCTAATATGGAAGACTCTCACTATAGGGACAATTTGTTTTCCAATCAGCCTAAGAGCGAATTTTTGGGATGTGGGAGGAAACCGGAGCGCCCGGAGAAAACCCACGCAACCACGGAGAGAACGCGCAAACTCCCGCAGACACCGGCCCAATTCCAAGTGTCTGCACAGCCACATCGATAGTCTCTGAGCTGTCATGGTGCCCTTCAGATGGTCCACATAAAGCACTCATTTACGACATGATGTACCAGGCAACCCATGAATCAACATCCAAGAGCTGTACTCGCACCACCTGCCGAATGCATGCTCAATGTTGGTCAAGTATGCACCGAATTACCTGTGGAAAAAAAGCCGTAGTTAAACAGTCCTACTATATCCCTCTAACTGCATACCGCTCATGTGGCTGTCCAAGAGACCCTTAAACAGCCCCAGCGTGCCTGCTCCCACCACCTTACTCGGCAGTGCATTCCACACCCCCACTACCCTTTGTGTGAAAAACTGCCCTCTAATATTCGTCTTATACATAGACCCCCTCACCCTATGGCCATGACCCCTCGTCCTATCCATTTCTAAAGGCGGAAAGAGTTTACCTCCATTTACTCTATCTATACCCCTTATAATCTTATACACCTCTATGAGATCCCCTCTAAGCCGACGTCTTTCAAGGGAAAACAACCCCAGTCTATCTAATCGTTCCTCATAGGACAGTCCTTCCATACCAGGCAGCATCCTGGTAAACCTCCTCTGCACTCTCTCCAAGGACGCCACATCCTTCCGATAGTACGGCGACCAGAACTGGACACAGTATTCCAAGTGAGGCCTAACCAACGTTCTATACAATTGCAACATCAAACTCCTACTCTTGTATTCTATACCCTTTTCTATGAAAGCTAAAATACTATACGCCTTCTTTATCACCTTCTCCACCTGTGAGGACACCTTCAGAGACTTGTGAACCTGCACCCCCAAGTCTCTCTGCGTCTCTATGCTCCGTATAGTTTTACCTTTTATCCTATAACTCTCTTCTACATTTTTCCGGCCAAAATGCATCACCTCGCATTTATCCGGATTAAATTCCGGAAATTTTTCTCCAGGAAGTTCTGCACTTGTTTACTGAGACTTAGAATGTTCCTTGATTGTACCATTTCTGTTTTGAAAGTAGCCCATTATTCAGCTACAGTTTTTTCCACCAACCATTGGCTCAAGTCTAACCAGACTCTGTTTTTACCCAGTTGATGTCAGCTCTCTCTCAGTTAATTATTTTCATGCTAGATTGCTTATTTTCTTTTTCTATCATCATCCTCAACCTTACAAGAGCCTGGTAAATCTCCTCTGCACGCTTTCCAATGCTTCCACATCCTTCCTATAATGCAGCAACCAAAACCATATGCAATATTCCAAGTGTGGCTGCACCAGAGTTTTGTACAGCCGCAGCATGACTCATGGCTCCAAAATCAATCCCTCTACCAATAAAATCTAACACACCATAAACCTTCTTAACAACCCTATCACTCTGGGTGCCAACTTCCAGGGATTTATACACATGGACACCGAGATCTCTCTGCTCATCCACACTACCAAGTATCTTACCATTAGCCCAGTACTCTGTATTTCTGTTACTCCTTCCAGAGTGAATCACTTCATACTTTTCCGCATTAAACTCCATTTGCCACCTCTGCAGTTTATCTATATCCCTCTGTAACCTGCAACATCATTCTGCACTATCCATAACTCTACCAACTTTAATGTCACATGTAAATTTACTAATCCATCCTCCAATGCCCTCATCCAGATCATTTAAAAATTGACAAACAGCAGTGGCCCCAAAACAGATCCTTGCGATACATCACTAGTAACTGAACTCCAGGATGAACATTTCCCGTCAACCACCACGCTCTGCCTTCTTACAGCTAGCCAATTTCTGATTCAAACAGCTAAATCACCCTGAAGCACCCATGTCTCCGTATCTTCTGCAATACCTTATCGTGGAGAACCTTATCAGACGCTTTACTGCTTTTTCCTCATCCATCTCTTTGGTCGCCTTCTCAAAGAACTCAATAAGGCTTGTGAGGCACAAACTACCCTTCACAAAAATTTGTTGACTATCTCTAATCAAATTATTCCTTTCTAGATGATTATAAATCCTATCTCTTATAATCCTTTCCAAACCTTTGTCCACAACAGAAGTAAGGCTTACTGATCTATAATTACCAGGATTGTCTCTATCCCCCTTCTTGAACAACATTTGCTATCCTCCAATCTTTCTGGCACTATTCCTATAGACAATGACAAAAATTGGGCAAAACAAAAACCTTCCCAGGTCTCTCCGCGGCTTACTTCTGGTTCACTACTTCCGCCTGCTCAGGAAAAAAAAGGTAAGATTCAAATACTCTTACCTCCCAGCTCTCCTCACAAGAATCGCCTCTCTGCCTGCTCCACTAGAATAATGAGGTCGAAACCTCAAAGGTAAGTACCTTTTAAAGGGAAAAAAGCAAAACCCTTCCCAGGTCTCATTGTGTACAACCAGAAGATTGTACATAATTTGCCCATTGATGCCATTGCCACCTCTGGTGGTTCCAGAACAACCTGTTGAAGTGCAAAAATTGTGACTGTGCATGATAAATCGAATGACTTAAAAGAATCAATAGTGTGTGCAAAACATCAGAAAATAATAAAATTACATTGCTAAGGTGGGAGAGTAAGTGGAGAAGGTTATGAAGAAAGCATATGGTATGCTAGCCTTTATAGGAAAGGGTATAGAGTAGAAGAGCTGGCCTTTAATGTTGCAGTTGTATAAAACATTGGTTAGACCTCATTTGGAATACTGCATCCAGTTCTGGTTGCCTTACTACCAGAAGGACGTGGAGACTCCGGAGAGAGTGCAGAGGAGGTTTACCAGGATGCTGTCTGGTATGGAAGGTCTGAATTACGAGGAGAGGTTAGGTAAATTGGGACTGTTTTCCTGAGAAAGGTATAGACTTAGAGGAGATCTAATAGAAGTGTACAAGATTATGAGGGGTATAGATAGAGTAAACAGGGTTAAGCTTTTTCCTAGGATGGACTCTAATAGCATGAGGGGTCACGGGCTTAGGGTAAGGGGGGTAAGGTATAATTTTGATGCTAGAGGGAGTTTTTTCACACAGAGGGTGGTGGGGGTATGGAATGCACTGCCAAGTAAAGTGGTGGAGGCAGGTACTCTGGAGTTATTTAAGAAATACTTAGATGGGCACATGAACAGAATGGGAATGGAGGGCTATAGAAAACTGATTTAAAATAGGGATCATGAACCTTAGGAGTCCCTGGGAAGTGTGTAAATAGATGATGATATTGATGTACTTGTTTTTATCCTACAGGTGCTTTGGTCCACCTTGTTGTCTAATGAGGGGCAGACACGCAATGGGTCGTGAAAGGGCTGCTCTTGGATTTTTTTTGAGAGTATCCTAGTGCTTCACGTCGTTAGTGTACACTTGACCTGGACCATTTGATGGGCAACACGACAGCTCAGTGACTATCGCTGTGCTGTGCAGATACATGGATTTAGGCCTGTGTCTGTGGGAGTTTGCGCATTCTCCCCGTGCTTGTGTGAGTTTTCTTCGGGTGCTTTGGTTTCCTCCCACATCCCAAAGATGTGCTCTTAGGCTAATTGGGAAGACAAGTTCTCCCTAAATTGTCTCAAATTTGGTTTTTAATTCATAGATCTATAAACATAGACAGGGATCACGGGTAGAAGTGGGAACATCAGGGTGGCAGCGCGGGCTCGTTGGGCCGAAGGGCCTGTTTCCCGTGCTGTTTTGTTCTTTGTTCTTTGTTAGCATTGGCTAAAAACAGATGCTGAAATCTTGCTGCCATTCACGTAATGACATCTTATGATCCTACCAATGGCACACCCCCGCCTGTTTCCTTGCAGCAAGGTGTCCTTTCAATGAGAATTCCCATTGACAATGGCTGGACCATACATTCCTGCTGCTAGTGAGCTATGTGCCATTCCCTACTGCTGTGATCCACACTGCAATGATGCAGAAAAATCTTGCTCAATGTGTTAATGGCAGGTGGATTAAAACTATCTGAATTAACCATTTAGGCAGAACCTGAGCAAGGTGTGACAAAGTACATAACAGTATTCAAAACTAATGATGAAATAAGGGCTTGTGGGCTACCCTAAACCATTTCTCTACAATCATAGCAAATACAGGTACTTGATGGAAAATTAAAAAATCTTCAGTGTGGTCACCCAAGGATTAACTGTGAAACATTTAACAACCTAATACCTGAGTCACAAATCTAAAACAAGTACTACAGCAATAGTCCCCACTGTTCTTATACAATTATCTGGCTTAACCACCTGAATGTAAAATTATAGCTGTTCTGTACATCTATATCAAACAAAACAAAGAGCTGACCAATACACGATACTGTTTTCTCTTTGCCTACTATTTTTATTTATCTTCAAATGTAGCCAAATCAAGTAGCACTGCAGGCCACTACTGCCTATAATGCTCAACATTACCTGTTCATCCATCTCCCCTATCTCAATATTTACGGCACAACAATTTTTTGAGCCATTAAATCAATGAACAAATTTTAAGAAACTAATGTTTATCTAAATAATGTTAGATGGTGCTAATAATATTTCTGGAATGGTTGACCAGTTCCTTATTTATTTATATTAATTTTTTTGCAGAACATTCACCTCGTTGCTAAATGGTTGAGTACATTGGATAAGAAAGTAGAAGCTTATAGTTTCGGCAGTCATGAAGATTATCGTGTTTTTATGACTGCTGAACCAGCTGGATCACCGGATACACATATCATTCCACAGGGATTACTGGAAAATTCTATTAAAATCACCAATGAACCCCCAACTGGCATGTATGCAAACCTTCATAAAGCTTTGGATTTATTTAACCAGGTATAAATAAAATAGGAATGTTGTTGAACTTACTTGTACCTTGATTATTGAGGCTGTTTTCTAAATTCAAACATTATATATTTTTTCATTTTCTCATATGTCAGGAAGCAGGGGTAGTTTTAAGTGACCTGAGATCATGTTTGTATTACGTTCATGTGATTATGATCTACACTGGTCATTAGAAATAAGGTGTAGACTTAAGTGAGTTTATTTTCACTTAAGTGAGTCTTTCTGTGTAAGAAAGGATAAAATTTTAGTTAGATTCATGTTTAAAAAATAGTGCTTACATGTATGAGAGTTTTGGTTTCATTTCAAACTGTACCTGTGTTATGTAGAGCGTTTATATTGTGAAAAGCAAACAAGCGCTTAAAGAAACAAAAACAGAAATGCTGGAAAATTTCAGCAGGCCTGACAGCATCTGTGGGGAGAAAATAGAGCCAACACTTTGGGTCTTCGTCAGATCTGAGCTTTGACGAAGGGTCATCTAGATTCAAAATGCTGGCTCTATTCTCTCTCCACAGATGCTGTCAAATCTGATGAGATTTTCCAGCATTTTTTTGTTTTTGTTTCAGATTCCCGCATCTGCAGTATTGTACTTTTATCTAAGAACTTAAAGAAACACTGAGCTGTTAAGTTAGAAAGATCTTTGAGTTTGTTTTAATTAGATCCATAGCAGAAGGAACTTAGTAGCTAGAGAGGAAATAGCTTTGCCAGAAGCAATGGCACAAACAGAAAGCAGGAGAATGGAGCAATGGAAAGATTGCAGGTCCCAGAAACTAAAAAATAGCTCATTCTGGAAATTAGGGAATGAAAGCAGAGTTTCCAGTAAGATTGAATTCAAAGGAACAAAAGGAATCTGAAATTTGAATAAAGTACTCTTCGTTGAAGTTAAAGATTGAGCTGAAAAGTGCAAATCTAATGAATTTGCTAGAGAGAAGCCAGAAAACAGAAGCAATCCTAATAATGGTGAAACAGTAGTTTACCTTTGGTGGCTGGGTACCTGAGAGATTATGTGAAAGTTTGAATGCACATCGCAATTAAAGACAGAGGAATTCTGAAAGGAAATCCTGGAAGTCGATCTTTGCTGAAAGCAGCTGAGAGTTTTGTTTAGAAGAAGATTCTAAGATGGATCTTAGCATGGAGTTTGAAAACATTTGTGTGATCATGTGGGGGGATTTGAGGAGAAATCCATAGAAGGTACATTAAGTGGCATCTGCCACTTGGTTTCAGAGTGGGGTATGTCTGACCATAGTTGGCCTACTGTTGGATAGTGTTTGCTGAGAACATCATAGCATAAAATGTATGCTGTAACTTGTATTAGCCTTAAAACCCACATATATTTGTGAGGAAATAGAGGGGTAAAGGTGTATTATATTAATAGTCGAACGTTTCATGCTTGATTTATTTTTACATTGTTGAAAGTTATTTGGCAGTCCTGTGATGCTTCATTCACATATTGTAAAGAATGTAGAGATCTAGAATGGTAACATCATCTGGGATCATAACAGTACTCAAATTTACAAAAAATTATTTTTATAAAAAAATTAAGCCAAACTGCAGTTTTGATTTTTAAAAATTCAGTAATGGCAAATCCAACTCTTGATGGCCATCCCTAAAGCCCTTGAGGTGGGGTGATGAATCATCTTCTTGAATATAATTGAGTGCAATTGGTAACAAATAAAAAAATTGACAGAAAGTGCAAAAGTGGCAGATAGAACAATTATTTTCACACAGCAAGTGGCTAAGGTCTGGAATGCATTTCCTGCAATTGTAGTGGAAGCAGGTTCAATCAACACATTCAAAGAGTAACAGATTGTTATCTAAAAAGGAAGAAAGTACAAGGTTACGGAGAGAAAGCTGGAGAATGGCACTAAGTAAATTGCTCATTCAGTGAGCTAGTGCAGACACTTTAGGACTGCCTCCTTCTGCACTGTAACTGACTTGTGGTTCTGACTGATTTCCTCAATCATTTCAATGAGCAATCAAGAGCCAACTGCATTTCAATGGGTCTGAAATCACACATAGGACAGATCAGCCAAGGACCACAAGAGACTGTGTGGTGAAGATAGTCCCACAGTGCTATTTGGTAGGAAATTTTAAGATATTGACTCAACTATGATAAAGGAACAGATGCAGTGTGATTTGCAGGGAACTTCGAGATAGCGATTTTACCACCATTTGAAAAGAGTTGTCTCAAAGAGTTTTCTGCTGCTGATCCCATTTCAGGGATTTTAAAATGGAATTTAAAACAGAGCAGGTTTTCTGTAATGTACTATGTAATGCAATTTTAACATTTGGGCATGGGGAAAGTTAAAAGCAGCAGGTTACTTAGACATTCAAAATTTGATTCGCTCCCATTATTTCTAATTTTAATTGCAGGGTTCTGCAAGCAGGTAACACCCACATCTAGAATTTATGCAAATTAGGGTCTTATTATGTCAAGAACACACTAATGGCATTTTATGTGTATCCAGAAGGGAATCTGCTATAACTTCCCAAAAGGCTAAAACAAGGCTGAAGCCTTCCTCCAACATTAGTGGGACCTGGAGAGCAGGGGCACTCCTCCCAGTGTTGCATTAAAAGTTACAACTTCTCTAGCCCTGAATGAAGCCCATTTTACCCACTGCCTCCACCTCTAGTCTTTTCAGGCTACAAATACTCATAGGATAATTACAGGCAAGACTTGCCACCCTCCCCACCTTAATTAATCTATCCAAAAGAACACAATTGTCTCTCCATCATTATTGCCAGTTGTCTCTTAAATGGATATAAAATTACTGCAACATTATTTTGACTTCCAACCACTATGCATTGCAATAAATGCTAATCATAAAACACTATGTTTGCTTGCAAATTATGAATACAAGATAGAAGGTTTTCTATAGTATGATGCATTGCTAATTTTTATGATGCAACCTGCTATTGTAAATTTCTGGACTTTTGGTTAAACCCCATGAGAATATGGTGAGTCATATATTTTGGCATTTTCATTCTATTATATTTATAGTCTAACTATTTACTTTTTTTGCTGGTACCTTTAAACCACTTTTTTTGATATTAGGAATTAATATTCTTGCTATTAAACATAACACTTGATTTTTATTTATAGATAGAGACTTTAATTATTTATTTCACATTCACGTAGGATACCTTGGAGATATGTTCCAAAGAATCGGAATTTAAGTGCATCCTTTTTGCTCTTTGTTATTTTCACGCTGTGGTTGCTGAGAGGCGCAAATTTGGAGCACAAGGATGGAACAGAGCATATCCATTTAACAATGGAGATCTTACAATTTCTGTTTATGTACTATTCAACTATTTGGAGGCAAATCCTAAGGTACAGTTTACTACTTGTACAGAGTTCAATTTATATGATAGAAGAAAAATCTGTAACATGCTAAATGTTATGATGAAAGTGACCAAAATAATGCTGGTGAGTGACAGACTGATGGAACTTAACACACATTATTTCCTCTGATTCCATTGCCCTCATATAGATTCCAATATAAATTTTCTTATGGTAGATGACTGGGTAAAAATAGATGAAAGGAAATCGGGAAAAGGATTGGGGACTGGAGGCAACTGGACAATGAAGATCCTGCTTTAAACTATAGATGTATCGGATCATGATTGTAATCTTAACTGCTGCACTGAATGGAAAGTTTTTATAGATTTTATCTGGCAGGCAAGTCATCAGAAAGAGGAGCTAGAACCAGAAAAGGATCAGAAAGGTGAAATATATCTTTTCGATTGTTTCTTTAAGTGCCAGGAAATGTAGTATGCTGCTTTTATAATGTACTGAGAAATACAGATTAAGTTAATTACTAAGGTAGAAGGGCTTTAAAGTAAAACCAGAGTGTACAAGAGCCAGGAATTATGCCACACAAACATTCAACTCTCATTTAGCCCCAGGTAGTATGTAGGGTTTAATTCTGAGCATGACACTTTAGGAATGAGGTGAAGGCTTCGGTGAAGGTACAGAAGAGATTTATTGAAATAATTCCAAGGATGAAAAATTATGTAGTTAGACTGGAGAATCTGGGATTGTTCTCCTAAGTGCAGAGAAGTCTGAGGTGATTTGATAGAGATGTCTTTATAAAATTATTCATTCATGTTATATGTGCATTTCTATTTATTCTTGACTAGGTAATTGTGAGCCAATCACTTGGAACTGCAGTAGTCCTTCAGTGAATGTACTCTCACATTGTTGTTATTGAAAATATTGTGAGATATTGACAATGAAAGATCAGCAATGTATTTCCATATCAGTACACTGATTTATATTGATATGGGGAAAGAACAGGAGAGTGGAATTTAGCTATTCTTTGAAAGAGGCAGACACAAACACAATGGATCACAGGACAACCTCCTGTGCTGTTCAATTCTATGATTTTATATTTAAAACCAAAAGAGTATTGTTATTATTTTAGTTTGAATGAAGGAAAAATTCAAGTGAGAGTGACCGGCCTGTTTTGTGTCTGTTGAAACTGTTGATCAGTGATTGAAAATTGGGGATTAGCTCAGCTATCCCATTGATGCCTTAGACCATTTATAGAGGTTTACAGTATGAAAACAGGTCCTTTGGCCCAACTTGTCCATGCCACCCTTTTTTTTTAAACCCTAATTACCCACATTTGGCCCACATTCCTCTATATCCATCTTCTCCATGTGACTATCTAAATGCTTTTTAAAAAACTACATTGCACCTGCCTCTACTACTACCTCTGGCAGCTTGTTCCAGACACTTACCACCCTCTGTGTGAAAAAATTGTTCCTCTGGACACTTTTGTATCTCTCCCTTCTCACCTTAAATCTATGCTCTCTAGTTTTAGACTCTGTTATGTTTGGGAAAAGATACTAACTATCTAACTGATCTATGCCCCTCATTATTTTATAAATCTCTATAAGGTCACCCCTCAGTCTGCTACATCCAGAGAAAAAAATGTCCCAGTCTATCCAATCTGTCCTTATAACACAAACCATCAAGTTTCAGTAGCATCCTTGTGAATTATTTCTGTACTCTTTCTAGTTTAATAATACCCTTTCTGTAATAGGGTGATCAGAACTGCACACAGTATTCCAAGTGTGGCCTTACCAATGTCTTGTACAACTTCAAGATGTCCCAACTCTTGTATTCAATGTTCTAACTAATGAAACCAAGCATGCCAAATGCCTTCTAAACCATTTTGTCCACCTGTGACTTCACTTACAAGGAACATGTACTCTTGGTTCTCTTTGTTCTGTAACTCTCCACAATGCCCTACCACTAACTGCTCTGGTTCAATCTACCAAAATGCATCGCATTTGATTGAATATTTACAGAGCAAGAAGCTGGTCCGTGAGGATGCTTACACATGCAAATTACACAGAGCAAAATGTGGAATCACTGTCGGTGGAGATAAAAAATAAGAAGGGGAGGAAGACGCTGGTGGGTGTGGTCTATAGGCCCTCTAATAGCAACTTTGAGGTGGGGAGGGCTGTAAACAAACAAATAAGAGATGCGTGCACAAATGGGACGGTGTTAGTAATGGGTGATTTCAATCTGCATATTGACTGAGCGACGCAAGTCGGACACGGCGGGCTGGAGGAAGAGTTTTTTGAATGCTGTAGGGATGGGTTCCTTGAACAGCATGTTACGGAACTGACGAGAGAGCGTGCTATCTTAGACCTGGTACTATGTAATGAGGTAGGTAGAATTAGGGATATTCATGTGAGGGATCCTCTAGGGACAAGTGATCATAGTATGGTGGAATTTATAATGCAGATGGAGGATGAGGTAGTAGCGTCTCAGACCTGTGTACTGTGTTTGAACAGAGGGGACTATAATAGGATGAGAGAGGAATTGGTGACTGTGGATTGGAGGAGTGAGCTGGTTGGTAGGATGGCTGAGGAACAGTGGGGGATTTTTAAAGAGATCTTTCTTTGTACTCAGCAAAAATATATTCCGATGGTGAAGAAGGACTGTAGAAGAAGGGAAAATCAGCCGTGGTTCTCCAAAAGAAATTAAGGAGAGTATTAAATCAAAAGCTGAGGCGTTCAGAATGGCTAAAAATAGTGGGCAATTGGAGGATTGGGAAAGTTTCAAACAACAGCAAAGAGTGACTGAAAATGTGATTAAAAAAGGAAAAATGGAATATGAGGCTAAACTAGCTCGAAACATCAAAAAGGACATTAAGAGTTTTTATAGGTATACAAAGAATAAGAGGATGGCCAGAGTTAATGTAGGATCCTTGGAGGGTGAGAGGGGTGGTTTAATGGTGGATGACAGGGATATGGCAGAGACCTTGAATAAGTTTTTTTTTGTGTCGATCTTTACGGAGGAGGATTAAATAGCTTGCCCGAACTTAAGGATAGAAGAGTGGTAGGAGATGAGGTCCTTGATTACAGTCACTAGAGAGGTGGTGCTTGATAGGCTCATGGGGCTGAGGGCAGGTAAGTCCACGGGATGGAATGCATCCCAGGGTCCTCAAGGAAATGACAGAGGTGATAGCGGATGCCCAGGTAATTATCTTTCAAAATTTGCTGGACTCTGGAAAAGTGCCAGAAGATTGGAAAACGCCTAATGTTATGCCACTGTTTAAAAAAGGTAGCAGACAGAAGGCAGGGGATAGTAGGAAAAATGCTCGAATCTGTAGTCAAAGTAGAAATAACAAGGTACCTGGATATGAACTATTTGATCAGGCAGATGCAGCACGGATTCGTTAAGAGGAAGTCATGCTTGATAAATTTATTGGAGTTCTATGAGGAAGTGACTGGTGCGGTAGATAGAGGGGAACAGGTGGATGTGGTGTTTTTGGATTTCCAAAAAGCGTTTGATAAGGTGCCTCACAAAAGGTTGCTGCAAAGGTTAAGGTGCAGGGAGTCGGGGGTAGGGTGTTAGACTGGATAGAGGATTGGTTGTCTAATAGGAAGCAGAGGGTTGGTATTAATGAGTGCTACTCTGATTGGCAGCTGGTGACTAGTGGAATGCCCCAAGGTTCGGTGCTGAGGCCTCAATTATTTACCATTTACATAGACGATCTGGAGGAAGGGGCTGAGTGCAGGGTGACAAAATTTGCTGATGACACGAAGATGAGTGAAAAAGCAAATTGTGTGGAAAGCCTGCAGAGGGATCTGGATAGGTTGACTGAGTGGGCGAGGACCTGGCAGATGGAGTATAATGTTAGCAAGTGTGAGGTTATTCACTTTGGTAAGAATAATGGTAGGAAGGATTACTATTTAAATGGCGAAAAGCTGCAGCACGCGACGGTGCAGACAGACCTGGGGGTCCTTGTGCACGAATCATAAAAACACAGTACGCAGGTGCAGCAGGTGATTAAGAAGGCGAATGCAATGTTGGCCTTTATAGCTAGGGGTATAGAATATAAAAGTAGGGAGGTTAAAGAACAAAGAACAACACAGCACGGGAAACAGGCCCTTCGGCCCAACGAGCCCGCGCCGCCATCCTAACGTCTTAATGACATTCTGTTGCAGTTGTATAGGTGCTGGTGAGGCCGCAGTTGGAGTACTATGTGCAGTTTTGGTCGCTGCAAAGATAGCAGGACTAGAGGGCACAGCCTCAAGATTAGGGGGGGCGGTTCAGATCAGAGTTGCGGAGGGGTTTCTTCACGCAAAGGGTGGTGAATCTTTGGAATTCTCTGCCTGATGAGGTGGTGGAGGCTTCCTCACTGAATATGTTCAAGTCAGGAGTGGATAGGTTTTTAATTGACAAGGGAATTAAGAGTTACGGGGAGAAAGCAGGAAAATGGTACTGAGCCACTACAGATCAGCCATGATCTTATTGAATGGTGGGGCAGGCTCGAGGGGCTGGATGGTCTATTCCTGCTCCTATTTCTTATGTTCTTAAGTTCTTAAATCTGGATTCTATGCTATTTTAGGGCTTGATTACAAAATTAAGCCCTAAAATCATATAAGTGGAATAGGTGCCAACAAATTTCACTTATTTGAACTGAGCATTGAGTATCCAAACCATTAAACAACATATAAACACTTTTTAACATACAAGTTGAACAGGCTAACAATGCATAACTATTTACATATATAGTGAGATACAGATTAACCTGTTGCAGCTGTAACTCTTTCTCCCACCCACGTTTGTATAGAGATTCAAAAGCCAATTAGAAATCATAGAAACCTGACAGTGTAGAAGGAGTAAACACAGTAAGAAGTCTGACAACACCAGTTTAAATCCAACCGATTTATTTGATAGTAAACTCGAAAGCTTTCGACTCTATGGCCTTCATCAGATGAATGTGGTGTTCTGGTCTCCAACAGCACACATTCCAGCACAGACTGTTTACAGATTACTGATTAGAATGTGAATCTTTACACCTAACCTGCTATTCAAGTCTTAAAGTGGCTAACAATGTGAGTGGAAGGAGCACCGAGCACAGGTTAGAGATGTGTATTGTCTCCAAACAGCACAGTAAGTGAGGTTTTTTGCTAACCCAGGCAAGTCATGGGGGTTACAGATCGTGTGACATGAAGCCAAGATCCCTGTTAAGACCGTCCTTGTGTGCGGAACTTGGCTATCAGTCTCTGCTCAGCGGCTCTGCACTGTCATGTGTCGTGAAGGCCCCCTTGAAGAACGTTTACCCAAAGGTCGGAGGCCGAATGCCCATGACTGCTAAAGTGTTCGCCAACAGGGAGGGAACAGTTTTGCCTAGTGATTGTCGAGCGATTTTCATTCACCCGCTGTTGTAGTGTCTGCATGGTCTTCCCAATGTACCATGCTTCGGGACATCCTTTCTTGCAACATTGGGTAGACAACATTGGCCGAGTTGCAAGAGTATGTACCGTGTACCTGGTGAATGGTATTCTCACGTTTGATTATGTCATCCATGTCGATGATCCGGCATGTCTTACAGAGGTTGCTGTGGCAGGGTTGTGAGATATTTTGGTCACTGTTCTCCTGAAGGTTGGGTAGTTTGCTGTGAACAATGGTCTGTTTGAGGTTGTGTGGTTGTTTGAAGGCAAGAAGTGGGAGTACGGGGATGGCCCTGGCAACATGTTCGTCTTCATTAATGACATGTTGAAGACTCCAGAGAAGATGCTGTAGCTGGACGACGAAGAACACTCTATCCATTGTGTCCCGTGTTTGTCTTCTGAGGAAGTTGGTGTAGTGTTTCGCTCTGGCACCTCTTTTGATTGGCCAATGGAGCGACGCAGTGAAAAAAGCTACTCCTTTGCGAACTTTTCCTAACTGTCTGAAATGTGGCTAAGTGCTTATACCATAATGCTAATTCCTGACGCTCTGTAAATGCTCAGTAGTCTCACAACACCAAGTTTATTTGGTAACACTTTTGCACTTTAATCTGGTGTTGTGAAACTACTTACTGTGCCTATCCTAGTCCAATGCTGGCAGCTCCATGTCATGGTTATGTAAATGTGTTGTGTGTCTGAAACACTGACAACAATGACTTTTAATAAAGAGTATTTTATTCACTAGTTTAGCCGCTACTTTATGCTTCAACTTGGCCCACATTCCCAGGGATCAGTCTTGCACTCCCAGCAAGTGACTTATTTGTAGCCACATCATCTCATGACCATGTGGTCTGCAAATGTCACTGATGAAGCAGCTGGTGATTAGTTGACTCAGGACAGTCTCCTGAGGACACCTGCAGATATCCTGGAACTGAGGTTGACCTCCATCAGCCACTAACATCTTCCATTGTGCTACTTATGACATCAACCAATAGAGCTTACCCTTGATGCCACACTTGATTAAATACTTGATGTCAAGGGCAGTCATTCTCACCTCACCTTTTAATTTCTTCTGTCTTGTCCAAGTTTGGACCAAGGTTGAGTGGCCCCGTGGAAACCCAAACAGAGCTGATTATTGCTGAGTAAGTGCTAGACATAGCATTATTCACAACACCTTCCATCATTTTGCTAATGATTGAGAATAGTCTGATGGGACAGTAATTGGTTGAATTGAATTAGCCTGCTTTTTCTGGATGGGGCATTTTTCACATTTCTGGGTGGATACCAATATAGTAGCTGTTCAGGAATGACTTGCGTAGGGCATGGCTAGTTTTGAAAGGCAAGTTCTTCAGTACTATTGACGGAATATTGTCAGAGCCCATAGCCTATGCAGTATCCAGTCCCTTCAACCATTTCAAACTTGGTGAAGATTGGCCTCTGTAATGCTGCTGTTCCCAGGAGAGTGAGATGGAAACATCTACTAAACGCTTCATTTCTGCAGATGCTTTAGCCTTACCTATTACACCGATATGCTGGGCTGCCCATCATTAAAAATGGGACATTTCATAGAATCACAGAATCCTACAGTACAGAAGGAGGCCATTTGGCCTATTGCGTCTGCGCCGATCACAATCCCACCAAGGCCCCTATCCCCATTATCCTATGCATCTTAGCTCATCTGCCTAAAACTATAGCGCAATTTTAGCATAGCCACTCCATCCAACCTGCACATCTTTGGGTTGGGGGAGAAAACTGGAGTACCTGGAGGAAACTCATGCAGATACAGGAAGAATGTGCTGACTCCACATAGACACTGACCTAAGCTGGGAGTTGAATCTAGGTCCCTGGCGCCGTGAGGCAGGAGTGCTAACCACTTTACCACTGTACCTCCACTTATTTGTGCAGCATTTTCCAGTTAGTTGCAGTTGGATTGCAGAGCTCATTCCTGATCTGTTGTTTGTGGTATTTTTTAACCCTACTTATTGGATGCTGCTTCTGTTGTTTTGATTGCAATATTTATGTGTTGCAACGTCATCAGATTGAAAACTCATCTTTAGGTTTACCTGGTGCTGTTCCTGGCATGATCTCTGGTGCTTTTTATCAAAGCTCCAGACATGACGGTAATGATAACAGTGGGAGTATGTTGAGCCATGAGGTTATAGATTATGGTTGTTCACGGCACACTGCACATCCTGGATCCCAGTTTTGCATTGCTAGTTCTGTTCAAAATCATCTAACACAATATTCTCAATGTGAAGCTAGGACTCCATTTGCACAACTGTATTCTTTATAATGCTGTCATGGACAAATGCATAAATTGGATAATGAGAATGAGATCAAATAGGTTTTTTTTTGTTGGTTCTCTTAAGACTCAGTCTAACAGCCATGTCCTTTGTAATTCATCCAATTCAGTCAGTTATTTGGTGATGGACATTGAAATCACAAACAAGAACACCTAAAGGACTGCAATAAATCATATAATTGACAATAGTTTCATCATCACTATAACTGAGACCAGTATTTAATTCTGGGCTTATTAATTAATTGAATATTGGAACTATCTAAAATCACATGTGCTATAATATTAATAATTTAATACTAAATTTAACACTAAAAATTTAGGTTAAATCTGAAAAGGATACTTTCTACTAACTTGGATGACTCACCATATGGATTTATAGTGGGGATAAACTAGAACATAAGAACATAAGCACTAGGAGCAAGAGTAGGCCATCTGGCTCCTCGAGCCTGCTCCAACATTCAGTAAGATCACGGCTGATCTTTTTGTGGACTCAGCTCCACTTACCCGCCCACTCACCATAACCCTTAATTCCTTTTACTGTTAAAAGATTTATCTATCCTTGCCTTAAAAACATTCAGTGACGTCGGTTGGGAGAAGTGCCTTCATAATCTGAAATTCTTTTTATTTAACTGAAACTTTCAAATGTTGGACTATCCAAATCCCAAAGATAAATTTGAAACAGCTGACAACCAGTTTTTGCATTAGTACAAAGAACAAAACAACACGGGAAACAGGCCCATCGGCCCAACGAGCCAAGCCGCCACTTCAACGTTCCCATTTCCACCCATGATCCCTGACTATGTTTGTAGAAATCTGCATTGAAACCAAATTTGCGAGACAATTTAGGGAGCATTTGTTTTGCCAATCAACCTAGGGGCACATCTTTGGGGTGTGGGAGGAAACCGGAGCACCTGGAGAAAACCCACACAAACACGGGGAGAATGCGCAAACTCCCACAGACACAGGCTTAAATCCATGTATCTGCACAACACAGCACTTCAAGGGAAATTAGCTAATTAGGAATGAGTAATAAATGCTGGTCTCGCCAGCAACTTTTACATCCCATGAACAAATTAGAATTTGCCATGGCATCACTTTTGAGGTCACAACCTCAACAGATTACTGGTCCAGATCTATAACCAGTAGGTTACTTGACTTCTGGGTGTTACAGCATTAACATAAAACAGAGTTAGAAACATTTCCATCAGCAATTCCAATCCCTACCCAATAACAGACATGAAAGAGCACACAGCTTCTGTATTTACAGAAAATTTTGTCTCACTGTAAATTTAAAATGTAAAGGATCGTAATGTAAAATCATGTTACATTTTCTCTTAAATAATTAGATTTCCAATATTTAATAAAATACACGGTGCAACTGGCAGATACAAGATTTGCACGAGGGTATGTAGTATCAAGTTAATGCACTAAAGCTTAAATTTTAACAATGCATTGCAAGCCAAATATTGTCTTCACCATTGCAAGCCATTTTTGATTCTTAGAAAATATATGCCAGTTGTTACTATTGTAAATACTACTGCATTATCACTGTCTAGTATAATATTTTGGGATGTTCCAAATTCAAGAAATTATGTTTCAGACCAATTGTGATGATTTTATTTTAAAATAAACATCTACTAGCAAATAAAGGGTTAAAACAAAAGTACCCTTAAACACAAGAATAACATTACACAGTAAACAATACCTAACATTGTACCTTTACCATCAGAACTAACACTACCACACAAACAGGCTGTTTGGCCCAGAAGTTGCGCCGATCATATCCCTACCTACCAGGCTTATCTATAACCCTCAATCCCATTAAATCCTGTGTACTCATCCAGAATTCTCTTAAAAGACCCCAATGAGTTCGCCTCCACCACCACCGACGTCAGCCGATTCCACTCACTCACTCACCACCCTCTGAGCGAAAAACTTACTGCTGACATCTCTGTACCCACTCCCCAGCACCTTAAAACTGTGTCCTCTTGTAGCAACTATTTCAGCTCTGGGAAATAGCCTCTGAGAATCCACCCTATCTATACCTCTCAACATCTTATAAACTTCTATCAGGTTGCCTCTCATCCTTCATCTCTCCAGGGAGAAAAGACCTAGCTCCCTCAACCTATCCTCATAAGGCATGCCACCCAATCCAGGCAACATCCTTGTAAGTTTCTTCTGCACCCTTTCAATAGCTTCCACATCCTTCTTGTAGTGAGGCGACAAGAACTGCGCACAGTACTCCAAGTGCGGTCTAACAAGGGTCTTATAAAATTGCACATTATCTCCTGATTCTTAAACTCAATCCCTTGATTAATGAAGGCGAGTATACCATACGCCTTCTTGACCACATCCTCCACCTGCGAGGCCGATTTAGGAGTCCTGTGGACCCGGGCCCCAAGGTCCTTCTGATCCTCTACACTGCTAAGAGTCCTACCCTTGATTCCTAACATTTGATTTTTCTGTTCAGCAACAATCCCAATAGATTATTAAATCTATAGAATCCCAGTAATTTTTACCACACAATATCCTCTTTCTCTTTGATGTCCTCTGGGGCTGACAGCAAATGGTTTCCAGGTCTGACATTGTTCATATTATCTTCTGCAAGATCTGACCAGCCACCCTCTTATATAGGTTTCAATGTTTCTTTAAATGCATTCCTCCTCTTTAATTTCTCTATTGTCTCAACCAATCTCTTTGAAAGTGCTTTCTTCCCAGAATTGATTAAACCCATTTCTATACTTTAACTCTTAAAAAGTAAACTTAGCTATACTTTAGTTACACTTATTACAACTTATATAAATCCCGTTTTGTACTAAAATAATCCACTTTGAACTTATTCCTGTGATTGTGTTTGTAAAAAGATAAAGCTGCTATAGTCCCAGATGACCAAGGGCAGCTCTCCTGAGTGTGTGTGTGTGTGAGGAAAGTTGACTGGTGGTGATATAACCTAAGCATCACTACAGCCTATCTTTTGGTACATTAGAAATAAGACAGTGACATTACCAAAAGAAAAAAATTACAATTCCTTGGTGTCTTGACAACAGAAAGGTTCGATGGCTTGTAGAATCACAACGTAGCAATATCTGAGATTTATGGCATTGTTGATCTATTGAGTGGAATAAAGAAGCTAAATCCTATAATAATAAAGCATAATTTTTTTTCAAATGTTTACAAAATGAACTCATCAACTATACTTTTCCATCACAATAAACTCCATTTAATATCAGGTTCCCTGGGATGACTTACGCTATCTGTTTGGTGAAATAATGTATGGAGGTCACATCACTGATGACTGGGATCGTAAACTGTGTCGTACTTATCTGGAAGAATACATTAGAAATGAAATGCTGGATGGAGAACTTTTGCTTGCACCAGGTTTCCCTATCCCACCCAATTCTGATTACAAGGTAAGCTTCTAAACAGTGGTGCACTATTGTCACATATCAGAATAAAATTGTTGCTTTGTTACTTCTTTACAAGATTGCAAAACAAATAACATAAAAGTCCATACTTAATGAGTAAATCAACATAAATTGTCCTAGAATTTGCATTTGGTAGTGGAATTAGGAGGGTTATAATCATCCCTTAATCATCTTGATGTCACTTAACAGTTCTGTGGGACCTCCTCCATTGTATTTCCAGGAACATCTATCGCCCATCTTTGATCTTACAATGCATTCTACAAGACTCTGTTGTTCTTTCCTCAGGCTTCAGAATGGATATGTTGGCATTCCCCAGTTCCCAGCTTGGTTTCTTTCATGCTAAATAAGCCAAATCTCAAATAAAAACAGAAAATGCTGGAAACATTCAGCAGATCATGCAATATCTGTGGAGAAAGACACAGAGTTAACGTTTCAGGTCATTAATCTGAATGGTTAATATCTTTCACCAGAACTGGGAATTAGAAATGTAAAAGCTTTAATGGAGGTAAAATAGAGGAGGATACAAAAAGGATAAAAGCAAAAATCTGTTAAGCGCAGAAGACAGGAGGCATTAAATATCTGATGGGGCACAGCCAAACGAAATGGTACTGGAACATGTAAAGGAAGAAGGCCCAGAGGGATTATGAATGGTATAATAAGGATCAGCTGCCATTTGAAAACAGAAGCGAGATAATCAAGATTAAGTCCAGTATGTTGAAAGAAAAGGAAATAAAATGGGGAAGCAAAGATTATGGTCTGAAATTGTTGAACACAAGTGTTGAATCCAGAACGCAGCAATGTACCTATATTCAATTTCTCAAATTTACCTTGAGCTTCTTTGGAACACCAAAGAAATAGACCAAAGTTAGCAATGTCAACTTAAGAACAACGTAGACAATTAAAATGACAGGCTACTGAAGTTCAGAGTTATTCCTGTGGATTCAATAGAGATTTCTTCAAAGTGGCCACCCAATCTGTCTTTAGTCTCCTTATTTCAGACAATATTGCACTTGAGCAGCAAACGTAGAATACTTAAAATTAAAAGACATACACACAAATTGTTTCTTCACCTGAAATAATGTTTGGAGTTTTGGACAGTGAAGAGAGAGGAGGTAGAGGGGTAGATGTTACATCTCCAGTATTTTAATAGGAGATTTCAAGTTCAGGTTCACAAAACAGCCAAATCTAATTGCAACACAGCAATAGATCCTCATTTAATGTATGCAAGGATCTAGTTGATTTATCCAAAGCCAAAATAGTGTCCTATGTTTTTTCAATGATATTGGAATTTGGCTGTTTAAATTAGATCCCTGCATTCCTGTTTCAAAACTCAATAATCAGGAACAATGAAGTCCAATTTCTACTAGATATTCTGAAATTTTGACTATTAAATAATTGAAAGTATTATTTGCTTTTCTAAAGTAAAATGCCTCCCAATTCTATAAATAACACTGTTTCTGTTAACAAACACTACCTGAACTTATGTGCAGAGGAGCTCACCATCTTTGTGGAAATGGTACCTGAGGCTCTGATCTGGAACTTCCACTCCTGAACCTGGCTCCCATCAGATTCTGAGGGAGGGAACAGAGTGAGGTTGATTTCATACTTCCCAAGGTTCATGGAAGCACTACACATATGAAAATGTAGTTATAAATGCAGTTATCTGTCAGATGTGATTTGCACAAGGAAAGAGTACAATTTCTGAACATTTTAGACCTTCTATTGGATTAGCGTATCCTCTTCGAGAGGTAAGGCACCCTTCTGGACATAGCCACTGGATACTTTTGGCAGAGATCAAGTGCCCTTTGGGATTTTTAAGAAGTAGACATGAATATGTGTAAAATCTGGATAAACTCATTGGAATTGTGAATTTTATTGAAGTAGTCAGGTGTGCTGCCAAATGGAGCCAAAAGGAGAATTACATCTTCTACCCTTTTAAACATTTAGAATCTGAAAAAAAATCAACGGTTGCTGTTTGAACCTGTTGATACAAGTCCAACGGCTATCATCATAGATTTGGTGCTAAATTATTTATTTTATAACCTATCATTATCACAGTAGGGTGCCCTTCAGTTAAGTTTAATTGACAGCTCCAAGTGCTCTTAACATCATTGAAGTGGGACAATGGCTACAAATATTGCTGTTGTGAGGGATTCATCAAAGCTAAATGCAGTGAATAGGTTTTTATCATTGGAAGTTATTTTCAATAGAGATTTATTTACTCCTGCCATGAATTTGGAAGTCTGCTCATTGTAGCTATTGAGTGAATTAGCATGGAGGGTGTGAGAACAAAAGGTCAGTGGGGAGACATGGTATGGCATTAGTCGGCATTGTTAGTGGCAGGCATATATTGGCATGGCGAACATGAGGAACCATGGGTTGGATGGAAGGGTATATAGTGATATGGAGTGTATAAAGGGCCGTAGGTGGGTATGCAGGATCAGAGGTGGGGCATAAGATATGAATTGCGTGTGGAGAATGTGAGATGACGGTGAGGAAGTGTGAGGATTGAATACTGGGGGACGTGTTTTTGTCATCTTCCTGCCACAGTTAAGACAACATACTGGAGCATTGAGGCCAGTCTGTCATCTAGTTTTCCTCTACACTTGGCAGCCACTGTGCCTGCCTAAGAATTTTATCCACAAAAAGTGGCACGACTTCAATAACCACAACCCCACCCCCAATCCCAGAACAAAAATTTGAACTTCTAGGGCACTTCTTTGGAACTCACATTCACAAAGCCAGGACCTAATTCTATAGAACTGACATGAGAGCAAAATGTTAAGCCTGTTTTAGTGACATTTGACTATCTTTTTGACACAATGCCTGTGATATATACTGGAGCAAGATTGGGATAGGGATAGGGATAGTGAAAAGAATTTATGGTCTTGGAGTTTTTATTTGAACAGGTTCCCCACTGAGATGTCAGTCTGATTGACATATTTTCTTCTGGAGCAGACAGAATTAGTGCATGGTGAAATTAGAGGGCCATGATTTAGCAACCATGTTAGCTGTGGATCCAAAGCCCTTAATGGCCACAAAAACTCATGAGGAGCCAAAAACAGGATTTGTGCAGGCGAGATCTTCGAATCCAATCTGCCTAGTTCCCCTCTGATGATGCGATCAGGTTCATGCACTGGAAGATTGTGGACCTAATTTGCATATATTGGAATATCATTAGTGTCTTAATGCCGCTCCTTCTGCACTCAATGTTTCATACTAACGAACCAGTGTAATGCTACCCAACGCGAATCACTGCTGGTTTTCAAAAATAAAAGCTAGTCATGATGATCAAACCGGGAGTATGCAAATAAGTATAGCCCAGGTGGTGAGGTACGTGCCTGGGCAGTGCCAGGTGGGCGGGACATGCCCAAAGTCTGAGAGATAGGGACTGTGTGACAGTGTGTGCTGGACATCTGTGAGGTTGAAGGAATATCTCATGGGATAGGGAATGCCTTGGTGCCTGGTTTGTGGACAAGGTTAAGAACAAAGAACAAAGAACAACACAGCACGGGAAACAGGCCCTTTGGCCCAACGAGCCCGCGCCGCCATCCTAAGCGCGGGGTTCATCCTGTGCTTATGTGGTTGTGGGGTGGGGGAGGGCGGGGAGTGGATTGACATTGATCTCTAACCCTGATCGAGGCATCCTTTTAAAGAAAGTAGTGTGATCTCAATAGAGCCATCCTTACTGGATCTATCAGCCCTGTCCCACCACAGTGAGTGTAAACCACGTCCCAAGATTACATCTGTACTAACTATGCAGATGTAATCTATAAGGATGTCTCAACTTGAAATACCAGTTCATGGTGATGCATAATTTTGATTTTGGAACATAAGAATAACCAGCCCAATCATTGTGTAACAATTACTAAACACTATTGAATTAAAGAAAAAACAAATGCACTCTAATACTCTTAAGAACATAAGCAATAAGAGCAGGAGTAGGCCATCCAGCCCCTCGAGCCTGCCCAGCCATTCAATAAGATCATAGTTGATCTGTAGTGTAGATCAGTATCACTTATCAATAACCCTTAATTCTCTTGTCAATCAAAAACCTATCCACTCTCATATTCAGCGAGGAAGCTTCCACCACTTCATCAGGCAGAGAATTCCAAAGATTCACGACCCTTGGCGTGAAGAAACTCCTCTGCAATTCTGATCTGAACCGCCCCCACTAATCTTGAGACTGTGCCTAGTCCTGCTATCTTTGGTAAGTAGGAAGAGTCTCTCAATCTCTACCCTATCCATCCCCTTCATTATCTTATACATCTCTATAAGATCCCTCTCAGCCTTCTAAACTCCAAAGAGACAAACCTAGCCTATTCAGTCTCTCCTCATAATCCAAAGCCCTCATCTCCGGTATCAGCCTAGTAAACCTTCTCTGCACCCCTCCAAGCCAATATATCCTTCCTCGAATGTGGTGACCAAAACTGCACACAGTTGATTAGAATGTACTTCGGTCCACCTTGTTGTCCAACAAGGGGCATACACGTGATGGGTTGTGAAAGGGCTGTTCTAAGATGTTTTGAGAGTAGCCTAGTGCTTCATGTCTTTAGAGTACATTTGAACTGGACTAATTGATAGGCAACACGACAGCTCAGTGACTATCACTGTGCTGTGCAGATACATGGATTTGGACTGGTATCTGTGGGAGTCCGTGCATTCTCATGCTTGTGTGGGTTTTCTCTGGGTGCTCCGGTTTCCTCCCACACCCCAAAGGTGTGCTCTTAGGCTGATTGGCAAAACAAATTCTCCCTAAATTGTCTCACTAATTTGGTTCCAATGCAGATTTCTATGAACATAGACAGGGATCATGGATGGAAATGGGAACATCGAGGTGGCGGTGTGGGCTCTTTGGGCCGAGGGGCCTGTTCCCCATGCTGTATTGTTCTTTGTACTCCAGCTGCGGCCTCACCAGTACCCTATTCAGCTGCAAAAATACCTCCCTACTTTTATATTCTATCCCCTTAACTATAAAGGCCAACAAATAACATATGAGTTACCCCACACACACAAAGTTTATATAGATTTACCTCTTGTTCCAAGATTTATCTGCAATCCCTGGTTCTCAAACAATATCCAAATTGAATAAATAAGTCAAACCCAGTTTATAGTTACCATATGCATAGTGGCACAGTGGTTAGCACTGCTGCCTCACAATTCCAGGGACCTGAGTTCAATTCCTACCTCCAGTGATTATCTGTGTGGAGTTTGCACATTCTCCCTGTGTCTGCATGGGTTTCCTTTGGGTGCTCCAGTTCATCCCACAGTCCAAAGATTTGTGGGTTAGGTTTACTGGCCATTGCTAAATTGCCCCTCAGTATCAAGGAGACTGGTAAAGTAAATACTGGGATTACCAAGATAGGGTCTGTGTGTGATTATGGTTAGTGCATACTCAATGGGCCCAGTGGCCTCCTTCTACACTGAAGGGTTTTTATGAAGATGCTATGATTTCACACAATATAAAATGGACGATCAAATCTGTGAAACAACCTTTCCTAGTCCAGTGAAGATATTTAAACTGCCTTTATAAAGGTCTCTAGCTTGGCTCTAAGATTTAAATCTAACCTGCCTCTCAGGATTTGAGCAGTAAACTGGCCTCTCAGACTCATGGATGTTAAAATGGCCTCTTGGGTGTGAGGTGTTACCCCCTTAGACCTTAAAATTATATCCTGGTTTCTGTTTAATTCTCCCTTCTGTATATTTCGGTTGTTTGTGTCTTATGTTCGTGACTCTCGAAATTAACATCTATAATCCCTCCACTAATCCCTCAATCATGTGTTTAAACTGTTTCTTCATGATAAGAGCTATTTATAGCTGATTCTGTCTGCATTGCTTTGCTACAGGGAAAGGTCGAATCTCATCATCCCCTTTGAATACTGGCTACTACTATTGCTTGGCTTTCTACCTGTTGCTGAGCAGATTATATCCTTGTTATCCCAGGCTTCTTGATTATTAGTCCAGTAACATTATCATTATTGGTAAACAGGGATCTGGAGATGAATATGGAGATCAGTGAGTGGGTTTACAAGGATTGGTTTGTTAGGTTAAGAAAACTATTGTTTCTCTTGGGCCACAAGCAGTGCCACAAATGCATTATCTTATAAATCTGATCATTCATTCATATATTTAGCTGTCAAGTTTTTCAGTATCTTGTAAACCTGGTCAACTGTTGTTTCATATAGATAAGCTGTTAAATTGGAAGTACACAGCCTCTTCAAAGGTTTGAATGACCTTCTTGTCTCCGAAGAGTAAATTGACTGCCCACTTCTCATCCTGTCGCTATTAAAACCAGATGAATGAGTTCAAGACAGTTTGAATTCATGTTTGAGATTTCTAATTTCTCTTCTAACTTAAATTGATCTGTTCTTTAGAAATAAAATCATCTACATGTTCTTATATTTGTCTTTTTAAAAAACCTAAATTTCCATTTGTTATTAAAAGGGCTATCATGATTATGTGAATGAAATGTTGCCACCTGAGAGCCCATACTTGTATGGGCTACACCCAAATGCAGAAATTGGATTTCTGACCGTGATCTCCGAAAAACTGTTTCGCACAGTCCTCGAATTGCAACCAAAAGAATCTACTGGAGAAACTGGAGCTGGGGCAACTAGGGAAGAAAAGGTAACTTTTATGATTCTATCTTTAAACTGAACCAACATAATTTCATAAAACATTACTTTTCTTACAGACACTTCTTACTATTTCTTTTACTAAAAATAGGAAGGCAATTGAAAACTCAATTTGCAAAGTTTTCAACAAAAGTTGTGTCCAATGTCAAACTTAATGTAAATGTGATGAGTTAAATTACAGTCACTAGAGCTGGAAGAAGATAGCAGACCACATACTTATGTTAAAATAGAATTAGGAGTAGATTGTGTAGCCCCCTCAACCATTCTCCAGCACTCAATAAGATCATGGCTGATCGTTTTGTGGATTCAGCTCCACCTAACTGTCCTCTCACCATAATTCTTAATTTCTTTACTGTTGAAAAATCTATCTATGCCTTAAAAGTATTCAGTGAGGCAGTTTCAACTGGTTCACTGGGCAGGGAATTTCACACATTCACAATTCTCCTCATTATAGTCTTAATTTTGCTCCCCTTTATTTTGTTCTAGTTTCTAGTTTCACCCGCCAGTGGAAACAATCTTCCTGCTTCAACCTTATTTATTGCTTTCCTCAATTTTATATAGTTCTAATCTCATTTTTCTAAATTCCAATGATGGTGGACAGGCTTTAGGAAGTTTCAAAGTGAGTTATTCTGTATATAATTCCCAGCCTCTGACCTGCTCATGTAAGCATATTTATACTGCTGATCGATTCAGTTTCTGGTCAATGGTAACCCCTAGGATATTGATAGTTGGGGATTCAGCAGTGATAATACAATTGAAGGGTGCGGGTGGGACTCTTTCATATTGGAGATGGTCATTCCCTGGCACTGTGGCACAAATGTTATTTGCTATTTATTTGCCCAAGCCTGGATATTATCTAGGCTTGGGCTAGGTCTTGTTGCAAATGGACATAGACTACTTCAGTCCCACAGCAGATTGGTTTTCCAGCTCTAGTCTCCTGTGTATTATTCTCCTCAACTATCTCAGCAGTGTCAGAAAGTCTCTTCTTAAAATCCGATACTTTTCTTCTCTCTGCTCATTTCCAAATGCAAAAAAAACTTCCATCTTTTTCATTGCTATTTAAGCTCCATTTCTCACATGATGTGCTTTGCAATGTTTACATTAAATCTTGTGTATTTAGTGCAAATAAAAAGAAGGAATATTGGAATTTGTTCTGTGTGGATTAGGATTAGTATAACATTATTGATTATTTCCACTATAATATTGTAAAATCCTACATTTAAATGGAATTTAATTATACTGTTGATATTCAGGTCAAGTCTACCTTGGACGAAATCCTGGAAAAATTACCAGAGAGTTTTAATATGCATGAGATCATGGGTAAAGTGGAAGAAAGGACACCCTATGTGGTGGTGGCTTTCCAGGAATGTGAAAGAACAAATATACTAACTGCAGAAATGAAACGGTCTTTGAAGGAGCTGAATCTGGGATTGAAGGTTTGACTATTTTCTTGTCTTTTTTGGGAAAAAGGTGGAGATTCCTTGGATTTGAATTTCAATCATCATAAGGATATCCAGTGGTTAGGCTGGTTTTAGGTCACATGAGCTCTATATTGAATTTTCCAAAGGAAAGTTTTCAACTGCCCTTCACAGCTGCTTTTGATCATAGTTTTCTTTTAATTATGGTAAGAATGTAGTATGAATTACACTGACCTGAAGGAAGAAACAGAGCAGAAATAGAAATGGCAGGATGTGGCAGTTATATTTGTTTCTGAAGCCATTTATTTCACCAATAAGGTCTATAGGTTAATGGGGAAAAGAGGATATAAATGGAGAGAGAATTTTACACTTCATATATAAGAACAATGGTTATGTTACTGAATAATAATGCAGATGTGTGGAAATATGATCTGGAGCTATGAAAAGTTTAGAGATGTGTGAGGCAGATTTTTTACACAGAAGGTAGTGAAAATCAGGAACGGTCTGCCTGGGGAGGTCGTGATATGATGGCGGCATTTAAGGGGCAACTAGACAAATGTATAAATAGGAGAGGAATGCAAGGATATGGATTCCCTAAGTGTATACGGTTTTAGTTTCGGTAAGCATCATGATCAGCGCAGGCTTGGAGACCTGAAGGGCCTATTCCTATGCTGTACTGTTCTTTGTTGTTCGTTGTTCTTTGAGAAGACTTGAAAAAGTTACAGAAAACCAAAAGATGTTTTACTAAATATTAATGGTAAAAAGTTAATTCAGGAAAAAGCAGGACCGACCAAGAATGAAGATGGGAACTTGTATATAGATGCTGTGGGAAGTTTTAAATAAATATTTTGCCTCATTGCTTACAAAGGAAAGGGTTGGTGGAGTTGTAGCAGCCTATGAGGAACACTGAGATATTGATCGCCGTAATCATAAAGAGAAAGGAAATGCTCAAAGGGTTGGAATCCTTGTAAGTTAATAGGTTTCCAAATGGATTGTTTCTGAAGCTGCTGAAGGAGGTTAAGGAGGAGGTGGCAGATGCTTTGAGGATGATTTTCCAATCCTCACTAGGAAGTAGCAGAGAATTGCAAATCCTATTTCCATTGTTTAAAAAAGGATCAAAGGAAATGCCAAACAGTTATAGATCAATTAGTCTTACTTCAGTGGTGGGCAAATTAGTAGAATCAATTCTGAGAGATGGAATCAACTGTCACATAGAAAGATGTGGACAATTAGGATAATTAGAATGGATTTGTTAAAGGAAGATCTTGCCTCACAAACTTGACTGAATTCTTAGAGGAAGTAACAAGAAGGGTTGATGAAGGTAATGTAATAGATGTTGTGTACATGGATTTTATCATGGCATTTGAAAGGTTCCATATGGCAGAATGGTCAAAAATGTAAAGGCCCGTGAGATACAGTGTAATGTGACAAGCTAGATGAAAAGTTGCCTTGGTAACAGGAAACAAAGGGTAATGGTCGGTGGATGCCCTTGGTAATGGGAAGTTGCTTCAAGTGGTGCTAGGACTCTTGCTTCTTGTGTTGTATGTTAAGAATTTTGATGTGAAAGTGGAGGGTACAATTGGAAAATTTGCAGATGACACAATGATTAGCCAAGCAGTGAAGAGCGTAGAGGATATTTATAATCTCCAAAACAAGATAGATAGGTTGATGGAGTGGATGGCTATTGGCAGATGGATTTAACATAGAAGAGTTATTTAAAAAACATATTTAGAGCGATCAAACAGTTATAAGATACACGATAAATGGGAATACACTAAGAGGGCTAGATGAAATTAAAGATCTTAATGTACAAGTGCTCAGATTGCTAAAGGCAACATTTCAAGTAGACAAGGTTGTACAGAGGGCATATGGTATGCTCTCCTTCCTAGCAGAGGTGTAGAATATAACAGGATATAATGTTGGAATTGTATAAAACACTGGCAAGGCCATAACTGAAGTATCATGTTTCGTTCTGGTCACCATATTACAGGAAGGATGTAGTTGCTCTGGAGAGAATGCAGATGAAGTTTATAAGAATGTTACCAGAATTAGAAAAGTATAGTTATGATTCAAGATTGGCTAAGTCGGGATTAATTTCCTTGCAACAAAGAAAGCTGATTTGATTGAGGTGTACAAGACTGAGGGGGAAAGAGATAGAATGAACAGGATAGAATTGTTTCCCTTGGAGAATTCTAAAATCGAGGTGTAGATTCAAGCTAATTGGCAGGCGGTGTCAAGAGGATGTGAAGAAAAATTTTTCTTTACACAGGATGTTAAGTGTCTGGAAGTTGCTGCCCAAGTAGGTAGTGGAGGCAGAGACTCAACTCTTTTAAAAAAGTACCTGCATCTGCACCTTAAGTGCAAGGGATATGGGCTATGTGGATGAAGATGAGATTAGAAAATGCATTAGGATGTCTTTGGCTGGCATGGGCAAAGTCTATAAGCAGAAATTTCGTAGCACATTTACCAACATGGACGCTACGCAGATTGTACCAGTTGTACACCCGTTATTTTTAGCATCTCTGGCTTCTGTAGTTTCATCCTCTAAATTGTTTGCGTGAGAATGAGTTTGTCTTATTCTATATATGTTCTTAGTCCTAATGATTATGCTTGGAACTTGTTGAATAGCTTAATAGACAAATTAGTCAGTATAACAGATGATGCATTTCCATTATAATGTGGTATGTTATTGCACCTTGGGCCACATATTGAAAATTGCTTAAAAACAAAAAGATCCATTTGCCAAGTTTACACACTTTTCTAAAGTAGAAGAAAATGTTTGAATTTACAATTTCAAAAATAAACAAATTCTACATCTGTGATTTTCAGGGAGAACTAACTATCACAGCTGATATGGAAGAGATTTCAAATTCCTTGTTTCTCGATACAGTTCCAACAACATGGGCAGATCTTGCCTACCCATCGCTTTATTCCCTAGGTGCTTGGTTTACAGATCTTCTCCTTCGTATTAGGGTGAGCCACAACAGCTTAACTGTGTATCAAATTGCTAATGGAATTGAATATTCAAGTACAAATGAGGAATATATTATACTCTCAAAGTTATTTCTCAAACGTTCTGTCAGTAAATCCAACACCAATGTTTAAAACTGAGCCAGTTTCAATTATTTCCGAAATGACTGATTCTGTAAGTAGACCAAGTTAATTCTAGTATTACCACAGATATTTGTAGACCTAATTACATTTAGAACTGGTTCAGGCTTTTGTGGTCTGGAGTGAGCTGAAATTTCCTCTTGTTTTTTGTGCTCAGCAAAGTAATAGGATGTAATCTTCTCTCTTGGATTTAATAATGTGGATTTATAACAAATTTATCACGCTTAGTATTGTTAATGGAGGATGGAATCAGTTTTCCCTTTACGTTTGCATGTATCAGATTTTAGATTAAAATCTAAATCTAAAATTTAGATTTTCATTATGAAAATCTAAATGAACAACACATTCAAATAAGCAAATGGCAAAAAAAAGGGAAGATTGGGTGACTGCTTTCTGTTTGATCTGCAAAATGACAAAGATCCAGATTGAATAATTTCTTATCCACCTGAGCTACCTGGTATTCTAACTTACATTTTTCCCTCACCTAACAATAGCTAAAGGAAATTTAATTGATCATTCAAATCATTATCTATTTATAGGCACTTTCTCAGTGCAAACTGGTTGTATTAGCCTCCAAATTAACTGACCACATTTCAAACTATAAACTGCTTTGAGATTTTTTAAAATATTCTGGTAGCTCCCAAGGGAATCTGATTTAACTTAGCAAATGGGAGTAAAAATATAAATTGGCGAACATATTACTGCCAAATTTTATTCCATTATCAATGATCCAATAGACATGTTAAATAAATAATGGAAACAACATGTAAAAATAAGTTTATTATTTGTGTTTGTAGTCTTACAAATAATTGGTAGGAAAAAAACATGTATTTACATCGATAGCACCGTTTGTGTTCAGGATATCCCAAAGTCCTTCACAGCCAATAAATTATTTCTGCATTTTTGTCACTGTTATTTTGTAATTAATCGTGACAGCCATTTTGGAAATGATGAGAAAAAAGACGAACGGAAAGACTAGTTAGTTTGTTTTTTAAGTTGGCTGAGCAATAAATACTCTCTTTGAATAATGCCACAAATATTTTATGTCTACTAAACAAGGCAGTCAGACCTCAATCAGCTATACCGAGGACATGGTGACAGGACGGTTTGGGGTGGCAGGCCCCAAGATCAATATGGGGGCCCTTGCTTTTCCTCTCACATATTAATGATCTAGATCTTGGTGTGCAGGGGATAAGAATTACAAGACTTATAAACTATGAAGATAACTGTGTCAAATTTCAAAAGGACATAATGGACAGTTGGGGAGTGGATTGATGTGCAGAAGTGAGGTGATGCATTTTAGCAGGAAGAACCCAAAAAGACAATATAAGGGGTAAAATTCTCAAAGGTGTGCAAGAACAGCGGGATATGTGCATAGATCATTGAAGGTGGCAAAACAAGTGGAGAGAGCAGTATATAGTATTCTGGACCTTATTAATTAGGGCATAGAGTAAAACAGCAACTTATACAAGACAACAGTTCCATCTCAGCTGGAATACTATACTGTTGCAGTTCTGAGCACCATACTATAGGAAGGACATGAATGCATTGGTGAGGGTGCAAAAGAGGTGTACACGAATGGTTTCAATGATGTATGAAACTTCTGTTATGGAGAAAAGATTTGATGGGCTGGGACTATTTTCCTGGGAGAGAGGAAGGTTCAAAGAAAAGTTAAAAATGTTGAAAATCATGAGATATGGTCAGAGTAGAGAAACTGTTCTCATTTGTAAAAGGATCAAAAATGAAAGGGCATAGATTAAATAAATGTGATATGGAAAAAAAACGTTAGTTCAGATCTGGAAGTAAGATGGAGAGGGGTTCCATTGAGGTGTTCAATGTAAAAAGAGACCAGAACTGATGCATGACCAATGTTATTTGCTTTATTATAACTTATTCCATAAATACACTTTAGTACACTATTGACTTTAGCAATTTACTTTACTTTATGAAAATTATTCTAAAATGTATGAGGCTAATTATTTAGCTTTAACTTTCAGGAATTGGAATCATGGAGTTCAGATTTTGCTTTGCCCAGTGCAGTATGGCTTGGTGGTTTTTTCAATCCGCAGTCCTTCCTCACAGCTATAATGCAATCTATGGCCAGGAAAAATGAATGGCCACTGGATAAAATGTGTTTAGCTGTGGAAGTTACAAAAAAAAATAGAGAAGATATGACGAGTGCTCCCAGAGAAGGTGCCTATATTCATGGACTATTCATGGAAGGTAAAATATTTGCATGCACAATATTAATCACTGCCATCAATAAATGTTTTTATAAAAATACTCACTTTAGATGTTTTATTGTTGAACAAAATGCAGAAAAATCTGTACATCATGAGAATGTAATATTACATAAATTTAAAACATTGTAAAGTTTATTTTAATAGATGTTACCAATTAAAATACATAAGAATTTGTTTACAAAGTTTTGTTAAGTACAGAGGCATTCAAGTATGACAATTCTCAATGTTCATAATTTAACATTTTTATAACAGTAAACATACGTACTTGTGGCAAAAGATAAATACTAACGATGTTTTATGTTGAAAGGTGCACGCTGGGAAAAGAACAGTGGAATTATTACTGATGCACGACTGAAGGAACTTACACCAGCAATGCCAGTTGTATTTATCAAAGCCATTCCAGTGGATCGTCAAGAAACAAAAAACATTTATGAGTGTCCAGTGTATAAAACCCGCACCCGAGGTCCTACTTATGTTTGGACTTTTAATCTGAAAACAAAAGAGAAACGAGCTAAGTGGATCCTTGCTGGTGTAGCAGTTTTACTACAAGTTTAAACTGCAAAAAACTGAAATCTCTATGTTATGACAAGACTTAAAAAAAATGTCAAATGTGCCTTTTGAATAAATCTTAATAATCTAATGAAGTGCATATTTTTATTCAAGCAAAAAATAATGAAAAACAACAGAGCAAGTAGCTTGGAAAATTGAGACTTTGTATATCTTTGCAATTTGTCTTCCTGCTCTTACTATTTATTGTCTTGTAAAAAGAAATTCTGTAAAAACCAGCAGCTCTGGCAGCATCTCCAGCAGCACTTGCGTTGGGCCAAAAAATGTAAAGATAAAGATGGAGGAGAAAATTCACAGTCTAAAGTTACTGAACTCAATATTTATTCCCAAGGGCTGTAAACGTGAGATGCTGCTACTTCACTGGAACATTATAACAGTCTAAGGACAGACGTGGGCATGAGTCTAAAAGATAGTGAGATGAAATGGCAAGTGACAGGAAGATTGCAGATTGCAGATTGAGCAAAGTGGTCATCCAGTATGCGTTTAGTTCCCCCTTTGACGAGGAGACTGCATCGGCAGCAGTAAATACACTAGACCAAATTAAAGGAACTGGAAGCGAAATGATGCTTCACCTGAAAGATGTGTTTGAGGTCTTGAACAGAGAGGAGTGACAAAAGATAGAGGGATAGCTGTTACACCTTGCAAAGGAAAATGCCGTAGAAGGAAATAAGGAATTGGGTGAGAGAGATGAGTAGACTAGAGTATCACAAAAGAAGTGGTCCCTGTGGAATGCTGACAGGGGATGGGGTAGAGAGGAGTGCCTCTTGTGTTTCCTGGTAGCATCATGCTGAAGTTAGTGGAAATGGTAGAGGATGATCTTTTGAATGTAGAGGATGGTGGTATGGAAAGATAGAACAGGGGGAAATCTTATCGTGCTTCTGGGACGGATAGGAAGAATTGAGGGTGGGGCTACAGTGAATGTGTAGGACTCAGATCAGCCCTTTTAATCACGTTAAGGAAAATGCCACAAGCTAAGTTTTGAAGTTGGCATCATCAGAACAGATGTGAAAGAGGTGAAGAAACTGGAACTGAGTCCTTATAGGAAGTGGGCTGTGAGGTGCTGCAGTCAAGGCTTCTGTGCGAGTTGGTAGGCTTGTAATAAATTTGATGATCAGTCTATCACTGGAAATAGAGACAGAAAGGCCAAGGAAAGGTAAGGAAGTGGCAGAGGATAATGTGGTGGTGGCCGTCCAAAGCCCCAAATACTCTACTCAGATGAAGCTACATTTCATTTGCAACTTCTTCAATTTAGCCTACTGTATTCGCTACTCCAAATGCAGTCTCTTCTGCGTTGGGGAGGGTGAACATAGACTGGATGACTGATTTGCAGAACACTTCACAGGCTTCTACTACACTCTGTAAACATGACCCAACTTTCCTGATGCTTACCATTTTAATTCAGCGTCTTGCTCTCGTGCTCACATGTCCATCCGTGGCCTGCTTTAATGTTTCAGTGAAGACCAATGCAAAATGGATGCAAATACCTCATCTTCTGATTGGCACATTACAACCTTCTGGTCATTGAACTGTTCTCTTTATCTTCCAACTTGATCTTTTAAATTTATCCAATACGTTTTTTGTCACAATGCAAACCAAACCCCTCCCCCATTGCATCATCTGTCACCTTTTCTTTAGTTATGTTTTCACTGAGCACTCACTTTTGTTATCCTATTAAAACATACTGCTAGCCTATCTTTATGCCACTGTTAGCACCTTGCACACTTCCTTGTTGCAATCTCTTCTAGCTCTCATCTATCACTTACCATCTAACTTGCTCCAGTTTCTCTATCCTTTCTTATACAGTATATAATTACCACATTTCTCCTGCTCTTTCGCTCTGAAGAACAATACAGAGTCAAAACATTAACTCTGTATCTCTCTTCACAGATACTGCCAGACCTGTTCAATTTTCCAGCATTTTTTCTTTTTCTTTCAGATTCCATGTTTGTAAAAATAAACTTAAATACACAACAGACATACTCACTGAAAACACAGCAGAGTAAAATTCCATCTTTGCAACCTGGAAATTGGGCAGAGCGGATTTCATACGCCCGTAACATGGGTTAGTCATCAGCTCTGACATAAGAGGAACTTTTTATTCCAACAATAATAGGTAGAAGAAGATAAGCTAATATCGTTATCTAGCTTTGAATGGAAAGTTGGCGGATATCGACTAAACTGCTGTTGCAGGTTATCAGATCCTGTGGCCATTATTGGATACATTCCTCAGATGTCCAGGGAAGCCCCTTTCCTGTTGCTGGTTGAAAGTAGATGAATGTGATCTACAGTCTGCACCAATTTTGATGGTGTGAAATTGGAAGGATTACTAAGGATTATGACTGGAGAAATCCCATCATTCTACTTCAACAACAAAACATTCCTGTTCTTTTAGTATCCCCATAGGGCAGTTATAGTGTAATTTCCCTGTTTTTACGATAGACAACAGAACAAATGTTAACAAATAGCTACCCACTTAATACTTCCACTTGAAGGAAACAAATATTTTGTTGAAGACTTTTGAAAATAAACTCCAAGCTTGATAACCCTGCTCCTACACATCTCTGCACACATTCCAAACAAAACACTGCCATTCCCATTTGTTGTTTTTTTTTCAAAACTGAAAGATTGAAGGATAAGGCAAGCCATCACTGAGAAAATACTAATTGGTAAGGGCCTCTCATACAAATTATTTCAAAAACAGACACAGAATTGTAACAGAATATGAAAACCATTTCTACCAAAAGTGAGGTGAAATTGTTGGACGTGCTTCTCCAATGTACAAGCATTCAAATTTGCTCAGGTATCTTTGGTATTATAATGGACTAGACTTTTGTTAAGCATTGCTGGTCTCCCTATGGCTACAAAGAGCTGATGCTCTCAATTTTAAGCTACTCTAGTGAGCAAATATAGCTCCTACTACAAGCTTATAAAAAATATTATATTTTGACCTTTGGTATAAAAGTCATTATGACACAGAAAGGGGACATTCAGTACATTGAGTTCGTGCTGGCTCCCTTTGTAACACTTTAATCAGTCACATTCTCCTACTTTATTCCCATAGTCCTGCAGGCTTTTCCCCTAAAGTTTCCTTTTGAAATCACAGGAACTTAGGAATTAGAAGCAGAAGTAGCCAATTCAACTCTTCAAGCCTGCTCTACCATTCAATCAGATCACGGCTGATTGCTTCTTGGCCTCAAATCCACAGCCCTACCTGTTCCCCATATCCTTTTAATCAGAAATATATCTCTCTCCTTCTGAAACCATTTAATGATTATGACTCCACTGCACTATGGGACAGTGAGTTCCACAAATTCACTACCCTCTGCGAAGTAGTCCCTCCTCACTCTGTTTAAAATCTACTGCCCCGCAACCTATAACTATGATACAGAATCTGGTGAACTGGTGCGACAACAATAATCTTTTCCTTACTGTCAATAACACGAAGAAAATAGTGTTATTTTCTTCAAATAACACTATTTGAAGAAACTTCAAATAGGGTAGTGGAGAACATGCCTTCGTCTACATCAATGGGGAAATGGTCAACAGTTTCATGTTTCTAAGCGTCCAGATCACCAACAACCTGGACTGGTCCCTCCATGCCGATGCTATAGTTAAGCCCAGGAGACTAACTTTCTCAGGAGACTAAGGAAATTTAGCATTTCAACTACCGTTCCCACCAACTTTTACAGATGTACCATAGAAAACATTCTTTCTGGTTGTATCACAGCTTGGTATGACTCTTGCTCTGTCTAAGGCTGCAAAAAATTACAAAGGGTCATGAATAAAGCCCAGTCTGTTATGCAAACCAGCCTCCCATCCACTGACTCTGTCCACACTTCCTGCTGCCTCGGAAAAGTTGCCAGCGTAATTAAGGACTCTATACCCGCAGACATATTCTCTTCCACTTTCTTTCATTGGAACAAAGATACAAAAGTCTAAGGACATGTACCAACCAACTCAAGAACAGCTTCTTCCCTGCTGCCATCAGACTTTTGAATGGACGTACCTTGTTTAAGTTGATCTTTCTCCACACCCTAGCTATAACTGTAAGACTATATTCTGCACTCTCCTTTCCTTCTCAATGTATGTTATGCTTTGTCTGTTCAAGAAACCATACTTTTCACTGTATACTAATACATGTGATAATAATAAATCAAATCAAATCTTGTCCTGGATTGCTCCATAAGGGGAAAATGTTGGTCCATGTTTCCTTATCAATCTCTTTTAGTATTTTATATACCTCAATCAGATCCCCTCTCATCCCTTGTAAACGCCAGCAAGTATAAGCCCAAACTGTTTAATCTCTCCTCACATGTCAACCCTTTCATATCAAGAATCAATCTAGTGAACCTCCTCTGGACTGCCTCCAATGCCTCCACATCTTTCCTCAAATCAGAGGACCACAACTTAGACTCACCAATACCCAAATAATTACAAAAATACTTCTCTACTTTTATACTCAAGCCCTTTTGCAATAAATGCTAACACTCCATTTGCCTTTTTTATTATATGCTGTATCTATATCCCAATTTGCTGCATTTGCAAACAGACACCCAGATCCCTCTGCCCTGATGATTTTCCAAAATCGTGTCTGGTTTTTTTTTTAACTCTTAAAACCGGAAACAGGAAGTAGTCACAGGGAGGCCTGTGCAGGAGTTTTTTTTTTCACCTGGACCTCCATAAATTGGGAAGGTGAAGAATCCCGATACTCTACACGTGTAGAGTATCCCAACCCTCCCCCCTCCTCTAACCTAATAAAAAAAGGAGAGCGACTAGGAGTGTGAGTAGGTAATATTTGTATTAATATTAAGTTTATATTTGTTTCTGGGTAAAGGAAGTAATAGGGATGGCAGTGCAGGCAGTGCGATGTACCTCCTGTGGGATGTTTGAGGTGAGGGACACTGGTAGTGTCCCAGCTGATTACACCTGCCAGAGGTGCATCCAGTTCCACCTCATTGAGGACCGTGTTAGGGACCTGGAGCTGGAACTGGAGGAATTAAGAATTATTAGGGAAGCAGAGATGGCTGTTGATAAAAGCTACAGGGAGATAGTTACTCCTAAATGTGATACATTGGTGACTGTTAGAAGGGGTAAGAAGCAGTCAGTGCAGAGTTCCCCTGAGGCTGTTCCTCTAAGCAATAAGTACTCTGCTTTGGATGCTGTTGGGGATGAAGATACAACCGGGATAAGCCATGGAGTACAGGTCTCGGGAGTTGAGCCTGCCCTTGACGCTCAGGTGGGAAGGGGAAAGAAAAGATCTGGATTAGTGATTGGGGACTCCCTAGTTAAGGAGACAGATAGGAGGGTCTGTGGGAAGGAGCGGGACTCGCGGTTGGTATGTTGCCTCCCGGGCGCTGGGGTCAGTGATATCTCTGACCGAGTGTTCGGGATCCTTAAGGGGGAGGGGAACCAGCCCCAAGTTGTGGTGCATGTAGGTACCCATGACGTAGGTAGGAAAAGGGATGGGGATATAAAGCAGAAATTCAGAGAGTTAGGGTGGAAACTTAGGACTAAAACTAACAGAATGGTTATCTCTGGTTTGTTACCTGTGCCGCGGGATGGCATAGAAAAGAATAGGGAGAGAGAACATTTGAACTCGTGGCTAAAGGGATGGTGCAGGAGGGAAGGGATCAGGTATTTGGACAATTGGGGCTCATTCTGGGGAAGGTGGGACCTCTACAAGAGGGATGGTCTGCACCTGAACCGGAGAGGTACCAATATCTTGGGGGGTAAATTTACCAGTGCTATTCGGGGGGGTTTAAACTGATTCGGGGGGGGATGGGAACCTGAATTCTTGTGCCAGTATACAGGAGGATGTGAATAGGGAGGTCACGGATAAGGTTTCTAGGTCGCAGCAGTATAGTGGCAAACAGGAAGGTGGTTTGAAATGTGTATACTTTAATGTGAGGAGCATACGCAATAAGGTGGATGAACTTGCAGCCTGGATTGGTGCTTGGGACTTCGATGTTGTGGCCATTTCAGAGATGTGGATAGAGCAGGGGCAGGAATGGTTGTTGCAGGTTCCAGGGTTCAGATGTTTCAGTCAGAGCAGAGGTGGTGGTAGAAGAGGGGGAGGAGTGGCATTGTTAGTTAAGGACAGCATTACGGTGGCAGAAAAGACGTTTGATGTGGACTTGTCTGCTGAGGTAGCGTGGGCTGAGATTAGAAACAAGAAAGGAGAGGTCACACTGTTGGGAGTTTTTTTATAGGCCTCCAAAAAGTTCTAGAGAAGTAGAGGAAGGGATTGCAAAGTTGATCCTGGATAGGTGTGAAAGTAAGAGGGTAGTTGTAATGGGGGACTTTAACTTTTCTAATATCGATTGGAAAAGCTATAGTTCAAGTACGTTAGAGGGGTCAGTTTTTGTTCAATGTGTGCAGGAAGGTTTCATGACTCAGTATGCAGATAGGCCAACAAGAGGTGAGGCTATATTGGATTTGGTGTTGGGTAATGAACCAGACCAGGTGTTAGACTTGGAGGTGGGTGAGCACTTTGGTGATAGTGACCACAAATCAGTTATGTTTACCTTAGTGATGAAAAGGGATGGGCACGTACCGAATAACAGTAGTTATAGCTGGGGGAAAGGTAATTATGAGGCTATTAGGAGAGATTTAGGATGCATAGGGTGGAGCAGGATATTGCAGGGACTGGGGACATCTGAAATGTGGAGCATATTTAAGGAACAGCTTCTGCATGTCCTTAATGAATATGTACCTGCCAGGCAGGGAGGAAGTGGTTGAGTGAGGGAACCATGGTGTACTCGGGAAGTTGAATCTCTGGTGAAGAGGAAGAAGGAGGCTTATATAATGATGAGACGTGAAGGATCAGTTAGGGCAATGGAGAGCTATAAATCAGCCAGGAAGGAGCTAAAGAGGGAGTTGAGAAGAGCTAGAAGAGGACACGAGAAGACCTTGGCGGATAGGATTAAGGAGAATCCTAAAGCTTTTTACAGGTATATAAATAATAAAAGATTGGTTAGGGCAAGATTAGGGCCAGTCAGAGATAGCAGTGGGAAGTTGTGCGTGGAGCCTGAAGAGATAGGAGAGACACTGAATGAGTATTTTTCGTCAGTATTCACGCAGGAGAAAGACAGTGTTGTCGGGGAGAATACTGCAATACCAGGTTGTAGACTGGGTAGGATTGAGGTTCATAAGGAGGAGTTGTTAGCGAATCTTGAGGGTATGAAAATTGATAAGTCCCCTGGGCCAGATGGGATTTACCCCAGGGTTCTCTGGGAGGCTAGAGAGGAGATTGCAGAGCCTTTGGCTTTGATCTTCATGTCGTCGTTAGCTACAGGTATAGTGCCGGAAGACTGGAGGATGGCAAATGTTGTCCCTTTGTTCAAAAAGGGGAGTAGGGGCCATCCTGGAAATTATAGACCGGTGAGCCTGACTTCTGTTGTGGGCAAAGTCTTGGAAAGAATTATAAGGGATAGGATTTATAAGCATCTAGAGAGAAATAAATTGATTAGGGATAGTCAGCACGGTTTTGTGAAGGGTAGGTCGTGCCTCACAAACCTTATTGAGTTTTTGAGGAGGTGACCAAAGAGGTAGATAAGGGTAAGGCAGTTGATGTAGTGTATATGGATTTTAGCAAAGCGTTTGATAAGGTTCCCCATGGTAGGCTACTGCAGAAAGTGCAGATGCATGGGATTGAAGGTGATTTAGAAGTTTGGATTAGGAATTGGCTAGCTGATAGAAGACAGAGGGTGGTGGTTGATGGGAAATATTCAACCTGGAGTGCAGTTACAAGTGGTGTACCTCAAGGATCTGTTTTGGGGCCACTGCTGTTTGCCATTTTTATAAATGACCTAAATGAGGGTGTAGAGGGTTGGATTAGTAAATTTGCTGACGATACCAAAGTGGGGGGAGTTGTAGACAGCGAGGATGGATGTTACAGTTTGCAGAGGGACATAGATAGGTTGCAGAGCTGGGCTGTGAGGGGGCAAATGGAATTCAATACGGATAAGTGTGAGGTGATTCACTTTGGTAGGAATAACAGGCATATGAAATATAGGGGTAATGGAAGGACCCTTAATAGTGTTGTCGAGCAGAGGGATCTTGGGGTACAAGTACATAGCTCTTTGAAAGTTGGCATCCAGGTTGATAAAGTTGTTAAGAAGGCGTACGGTGTGTTAGCTTTTATTGGTAGAGGGATTGAATTTAGGAGCCGTGAGGTTATGTTACAACGGTACAAAACTCTGGTGCGGCCGCACTTGGAGTATTGCGTACAGTTCTGGTCGCCGCATTATAAGAAAGATGTGGAGGCATTGGAAAAGGTGCAGAGGAGGTTTACTAGGATGTTGCCTGGTATGGTGGGAAGGCCTTATGAGGAAAGGCTGAGGGGCCTGAGGTTATTTTCATTAGAGAGAAGAAGGTTACGCGGTGACCTAATTGAGGCGTATAAGATGATCAAGGGATTGGATAGGGTGGATAGTGAGAGCCTTTTTCCTCGGATGGTGATGACCAACACGAGGGGACATAACTTTTAATTAAGAGGTGGTAGTTATAGGACGGATGTCAGAGGCAGGTTCTTTACACAGAGGGTGGTGAGAGCGTGGAATGCCCTGCCTGCAGCAGTTGTGGACTCGCCTACTTTGGGGGCATTGAAATGTTCGGTGGATAGGCATATGGATGAAATTGGAATAGTTTAGGTTAGGTTAGGATGTTGGCCGGCGCAACATCGAGGGCCGAAGGGCCTGTACTGCACTGTAATGTTCTATGTTCTATGATGCATTTTGAATCTGCTTTCCACTTAGATAATAATTTGCCTTATTATTTTTACAGCCAAAATGAATAATTTCACACTTATCCACGTTAAACTCCATCTGCTAAACTCTGGCCCATTCTCCTACCTATCTACATCCGTCAGTAAAATCTTTCATCTCCTCTTCACTGCGTGCTTTCCCATTTGTCTTGGTATAAATCAAAAATGTGCGGGTTAGGTTGATTAGCCATGCTGTTACCCCTTAGTGTCCTGAGATGCGTAACTTAGAGAAATTAGCTGATAAATATGTAGGGATACGAGGATGGGGTCTGGGTGGGATTGTGGTCGGTGCAGACTTGATGGGCCAGATGGCTTCTTTCTGCACTGTAAAGTTTCTATGATTCTAAACGCAGATTTTGCTATGTTATACTCTGTCCCTGCTTGCAAATCATTTGTATGCTAATCCTTGTGGCACCGCACTGGTTAGACTTTGCCAGCCAGAGAAGGACCCGTTTATCCCAACCCTCTGCTTTCTGTCAGTCAATCCTCAATCCAATCTAGTACTCTACCCACAATCTCACCTTCTGCATCAGCCTTTTATTAACCTTAACCGTTCCATTAAGTGATGGTACAGTAGCACAGTAGTTAGTACGGCTGCCTCACAGCACCAGGTCTTTGGGTTCAATTCCAATCTCGGCTCACTCTCTGAGTAGAGTCTACACATTCTCCCCATGTCTGCTTGGGTTTCCTCCAGTTTCCTTCCACAGTCCAAAGATGTGCAGGTTAGGCCGATTGGCCATGCTCACTTGCTCTTTAGTGTCAGGGGGACCAGCAGGGTAAATACATGGGGTTATGGGGATAGGGTCTGGGTGGGAATGTTGTCGCTGCAGATTCAAAGGCCTGAATGATTTCCTTCTGCGCTGTAGGATTCTATGATTCTATGGACTTATCATGATCTTTTACACATCTATCAAATATGCACTCAATCTCCTTTGCTCCAAGGAAAACAATTCCAGCTTATTCAACCACACCTTGTAATTAAAAATTTCTCATCCATGGAATGATTCTAGTAAATCTCTTCTGCACACCATCAGAATCTTCACATCCTAAAATCCAGTGATTAGAATTGGATAGACTATTCTAAATGTAGCTTTTATAAATAGAACTTTATTAAAGTACAATGTAGCATGTTTTGTATTCAAAACTTCTATTTATGAAGCCCAAGATTTTATATGGGTTTGCAGACTATTCTCACTATGTCCTGCCACCTTCAAAGATTAATTACCTGAACTGCCAAGTCCCTCATTCCTGCACATCCTTTTCCACTATGCCATTAAATCTATATTTTATCTTTGCTATGCCAGTTGCCAAAGTGCATCACTTCACAACTCTCTTTTAAATTCCATTTGTGTCACTTATCTGCCAGGTTATCTAATAGATTGGAATCATTTTGCCACACCTCCAGATTTGGTATTGCCTGCAAATTTTGAAATTTTACTCTCTATTCCAATATTCAAGTCATTCATAGATATTAAAAAGCAGTAGTTCTGGTACTAACTCTTGGGGAATACAGGCATCTACCATCCTCCAGTGTAAAAAACAATTATACATCACAACTCTGTCCTTAAAGCAATTTTTTTTTTTATCCAAGCTCATTCTAACCTATTCAATGAGCCTCAAAGGAAATGTGTAACTGATTGTCAAAACAATGCTTTCATTTACTTCCATCCATCATACTCACATTTATTTCATCAGCTACGTTCAGTGAGAGTGCAATCAACCAAATTCCTGTCCAGTATTGACTCCAATATCCCCAAGTTTAAATTCTTGATACACAATTTGAAGTAGATTAATAATTCAGCAACAAATCATGAAGCATTACTGTATAGTAATGCTTTTTATAACCACATGATTTTCTGCAAAATGTAACTATTTTACTTAAAGTACATCACATCATAACTACACAGCCTGACATTTTGTATTTCTTGGGTAAAGTATCAATTGGTCCTTCGATAGTAACCTGCAATAACTTCTTAGATGTTAGTAAAGATACATTAACAACTACTTGAAAAGGCTTTCTCCTTTTTCTCAAAAACTTAGCATTTGGAAAAAAGTAGTTTTGATGTCAACAAACTGAAATGAATCATTTGAACACAAAATCTCATGCCCAGTCAAGACCATATATGGATTCATAAGCTTTGTATTGCTGCAAAATTGGCAATATATGAAGAGATTAGTTGAGCTACAATGAACTTACAATAGGAGTGTTGTTCCTTTAGGTTTTAGAAAAAGTTCTTTATGAGTGGAGTTACAAGTTTCACCCAGAGCTTCACATGTCTATTTGGTTGGTCAAATGTAGTAGCCAAAACCTCACTTGACAAGCAGTATAGGTGTTCTTGTTCCTAGAAAATATAGATATATGTTTAGCATTTTTCTTTTCTCCCTTCCAACATCATTTACTAGCATCGGCCTTCAGCTCCCTAGCACTTACATTTTTAAATTCTTGTCCTGATCTTAAAATCTCTCCATGCATCAACTACATCTCATCTCTGTAAACAACCTCCAGCTCTACAATTTCCCAGAATCTTGCCATTTGTATACTTCTCCCAATCATTCAGCTCCACTCTTATGAATTCCTTTCCTAACTTCATCTTCATCATCTTTTAGTATCTGCCTCGAAATGTATATCTTCACTAAACATTTGGTTATCAAATTTAATCTCAGCATTCATTCTTTATGCTGGGAACACCATGGAGTATTTTTCTATATGCAAGCTGCAATATAAATTAAAGCATACTTACAAAACATTGTTAAAGAAATCATAGGACAGGTAAAAGTTAGAGGCTGCAAACATATTGTAGGGAGTAACTGAGTGTACAAGATGTTCAACAAGTATTTTGTCTGTACTAAAAGAAAGATCTACACAACTATCTAGGTTCTAGAAGCATGGAAAGACAACATTTACAGGAGAAGACATTAGGTGTTAACAGAGTATTTAACATTATTTCTACTAGGGTCAAAATCTTTAATGTTAGAATGTTAACGGCTGTGGATTAGAAGGATTTTTGCTCATGCATAAAAGATTGCTGAGGATGAAATGCTTTGTTACAAACAGCGTTTGAAGGAAATGTCACAACATTTAAGAGCCAATTAGATAAACATTGGAAAGACATTAAATGGTGGAATGAAAAAGCAGGGAATACAATAACAGTAGATAGTTTTAAGTGAGTCTACATCTACGCATGCATTGATAAGTCTGAATGGACATCCAAGATCCAATTCAAGGTAACATTTTCCTCTTTTCTAGCTAAAACTGGGTTCAAATTATACATCTATGGTTTACAATCCATACCGAACTTAAACAAGACAGTCATACGCATTTAAGCAATATGTATATCAGGAATTAGTATCCAGATTCATTTGCTGACAGGAGATTTTCATGAGGAGAGTGAGCAAGCCACCAAAACTTGAATGAATATTTATTGTCGGCAGTAATGCAGATTTACATAACATGTGGAGACTAAGCGTAGACAGTATTTCATGAGGTATGTGAGTATGCAACCATTGTTACAATGCCAACTAACTTTGTGCTAGAACAGGAAGGTACTGATGGCTGCATTTCTAAATACAAGTGTAGCACAACATATCAGCCTCTAGCTCACCTTGGTTCTTTCTGATTGAGAAACACCAATAAGCAAACAACAAATGATCTATTCCATTTTAAGGTTAGAGAAAATTACATTCAGAGTACTATTGGTGTGTAAAACTTTGCATCAGGAACACTAAAGTAGAAAATTTACTCCTTATATGTAAAATGGGCAGGAGTAATTGTTTTGTGATTACAAGGCATGAGCATCAAATGAAAATTTTCTTCCTTTTTAAATTCACCAATTCATTACTGACCTGATGTAATTGCTGCTGTAACTGGTGGTTTTCTGTGACAATTGCTAGCTGAGCCTCTAGGTCTCGATGCACAGATCTGTACCCAAAGTTAGGAGAGCCAATTAAAGTTAGGCAAGGCCACCTGCTCCCTGATAAATAATACCACAGACCTGCAAAGAAAAGAGTCATAATGAAAACAAGCCTCATATATTTGAACAGGAAGAATCACCACACTACCCATCCTTACTGTAATGTCTTAGAGTTGTTAATAGCATTAAATATTAACTATATTAGCTGAATACAGAAATCTCTTCTGAAACTAAGAGCCTCTATATAATCATGACTACAACACACAAATCTACTAAACATTTGAAGCACCAAAGTGCACTCATTTTTCACCAATTTCTTGGTTCAAACCACTAAGTAAAAAGATGGAGTTTTAAAGTTATAATAACTTGAAAATATTTTGATTTCAACAAAAATAATATTGACTGGTCACTTGTTATCAAATCAGACTATTGTAAATGAAGTAGTAACAGATGGCTGCAGCACTGTTCAAGTGTATTATGTTAATGTATTAAGGTTGTTGTCAAAATCATTCTAAAATAAATTCATCAATTTATTTTTCAATTCTTAAAAGAATACATGGCAAACACAAAATGTGCCGAGATAAATTACAAGTGGCATTTCACAGACTTAAGGAATTTAACTCACAGGACAACAGGAGCAAATTACAACAGTAATAGACAAAGAAAGACATCAAAGAAACTAAGAGATTCTTGGAAAAGAAAAGTGATTCAATAGCAATATTTTTTCAGCCATTCAGAGATCAGAAGATCAAAGGCCCACTAAAAGACACTTAGGTTAATTCACAGATTCCCTAGCAGTTTTTCTAATGTAATTATTTTGCATCAGTTTATATTCATGTGGATGAAGTTCAATTTCCAGTTGCGCCATGTACTGTAGTTAATTATAAATATTAAAACAGGTAATGAAGTAATTTTGGATAGAAGAGGAAACCACAAACTAGATTAAACTTCAAATCCAAAAAAGGAGACAAATCAGAACCAATGCACGATATTGATGACATTTTATATTGAAAAGATGCTTGAAGAGATCTCTGCTGAGAAAGCCAAGTGATCATGAAAGATGGTCAACACGGTTTCTGGAAAACAAGTTTATAAAGTGCACACATGGTTGACTTGTTTTTGAAGGTTACTGGGTTAATGGCTGAGTCAAATCCAGTTGACAATGTTTACTTGGATTTTCAGTAAGTCATTGAAGTACCTCACAGTAAGCCATACACATGGTTGAATTCTGTGATATCACTGCGTATTTATTGGGAATTGATTCTGATCCCACAAGTAATATGTAGTAGTCAATAGCTGCAATCAGCTACTGTTAGGTTGCTTGTGGTGTTCCTAAGAAAGATGTTAAGAGTGATTTTCACCCCAAAAAATCTAACTGCCCAATGGGCTGGAAAGCAGAAGACTTCCTTGTCCATTTTTTTGGGTGTACTTAATGGGATGGATTTCTAGCACCTTGTGTTCCACGGAGAGGCTGAGGGGCCAGCATCAGTGCACTAAGTGGGCCAGTGCGCATACGTCAACCTGTCAGTGGGGAGATTGGTGCATGTGCACTGACCACCCCACCCCCCAATCACTGGTCAACACTGACTGCCAGCCACCGTGGCTGATGCTGATCACTCTCTTAACTCCCACCCTCACCTATCCGTAATGCAGAATGCGCAGCAGGCCCCCCACCACCACTAACTGCTCCCCAGTAGACCCCACCTCCTTAGGCCCTTTGGCATTGTCTGGTGCTCAGTGGGCAGTGCCAGTTGCCAGGCTGGCACTTCCAGAGTGGGTAGTACGAAGATGTCAGACTGGCAGTGGCCAAGGAGCATCCCCCTTAATGTCCTCTGTCCGCACCAGCAAGATAATCAGGCCTGGTCCCTGTTGACTGGGATCTGCTTGAACCTTGCTGGTAGGAACCTCTCCCAGCTAAGGGATAACATTAGTGAGCCCAGATGATACTGTCTCAGGCTCGCTAATGGTCGGAAATTGGAATTTCCATGTGTTAATCAGCCAGATATTGGTTGCAACTCCCCCTATAAGCCCCCGCTGACATTTCCTGGCTCACTGAGCTACTCAAACAGTGCAGCTGGCCACAAAAAACACACTCATTTCGTCCATTACTGCTCACTATTTTCATTGGTACCTGCCAATGGGTCTGGTAAGATTTCAGATTGCATGTGTTAAAACTGTACAAGAATAGAATCTTCCATAAAACAGTTTAGATTTGCTCAGGAAATGTGCCAAACAATGGTACATTATTTAATCTAAATAATTTGCAATATGAAGCTATGAGGCAGTACTGAAAATGCAGAGAGAAAAGATCCAGACATCAGTGTTGACAAATCACAAGGTTCATGAAGAGGCAATAATGGAAAGGAGGCATAGTAAGGTGGTGAACCCACTGTAAGGAAGGGGAAAAAGAATAGGGGCATTAGTCCAAAGACTTCCGCAGTCCCCCAAAATATCGAGGGTGGAGGGGTAAAAAAGGTAAGGCAGGAGGACCAGAGTACCTCGGAGGGGAGGAAGGGGGCTAGAAAAGAGATAGTGGTGGGGGAATGGGAGGGTTAAAGTAATAGATAGGAGGTTATGTGGTCAAACGCGGGACTTTGGGATGATAGTTTGCCTCCCTGGAGCAAGGGTGCAAGATGTGTCTGACAGCAGGTAGAGGGCATTCTGAAGGGTGAGGGGACACAGGCTGATGTGATTATTCACATAGGAGAGAAGGATATAGAAAGGAAGCAGGGAGAATATACAAAGGAAGTTTAGGGAGTGGGGGGATAGGCTGAAGAGCAGGACCTCCAGAGTGGCGATCTCAGGGCTGCTACCAGGGCCAGGTAACAGCGAGGCCAGGAGAAATGAGATCCTACAGCTGAATGCGTGGCTGAAGGATTGGTGTAGGGCAGAGGGTTTCATATTTGTGGATAACTGGGAAGTATTTGTGAAAGAAGGGCACCTGTATAGAAGGGACGGGGAACACTTAAATGGGAAGGGCATGAATATCTTATCTGGGAGGTTAGCTGGAGTGTTTCAGCAGGGTTTAAACTAATATGGAGGGGGGGAGGGGCTGAGACCGATAACTCGGTAGGGAGCGAGATGGGAGATAGAGTAAGCTTGGATGAGAGGAAATACGCCAGGGAGAAGGAGGTTCCAAGTGGGCTTGGAGGTCTGGAGTGCATCTGTTTCAATGTGAGGTGCATAACAGGAAAAACAGATGAACTTAGGGCCTTAATGTTTGAAAGGAACTTAGATGTGGTTGCAGTAACAGAGATGTGGATAAAGTAGGGGAGCACTGGCAGCTGAATATTCCTGGGTATAAGTGTTTCAGGCAGTGGGTCCAGAAGAGGTGGGGGAGTTGTTAGTGAGGGAGAGCATCACTGCAGTGCAGAGGGAGAACAATATAGAGGAGTTACTCGTTGTGGGTGGAGTTGAGGAATAGGAAGGGGGCAATTACTATGCTAGGGGTGTATTATAGGCCACCCAACAGCCCGCAGGTAGTAGAAGAAGGCATATGTAAAGACATTTTGGATAGGTGCAGAAAGAACAGAATCGTTATAGTGGGAGATTTTAATCTCCCTGGGGGCTATTGGAAGGTACTGAGAGCTGGGGGTTCGGACGGGGAGGAATTTGTAAAATGTGTACTGGAAGGATCATAGCAGCAGTATGTAGCTAGCCTGATTAGAGAGGAGGCTATATTGGATTTAGTTCTGAGTAATGAGCCAGGGCAGGTGGTTAATGTTGTAGGAGGGGAACATGTGGCTAACAGTGACCACAATTCTGTCTACTTTAGGATACAGATGAAAAAGGATGCTTGTTGCCCTAGGGGCAGGGTGCTGAATTCAAGGAAGACTAACTGCAGTCAGATTAGGCAGGAACTCTGGAAACTGATTGGGAACGGTTGTTTGAGGGAAAATCCATGCTAAGCATGTGGGATTCTTTCAAGGGAATACTGAAAATGTTGCAAGAAAGATATGTGCCGGCTAAGGATGGGAAAGGTAGGATTAGAGAGCCATGGATTACTAGGGATATTGAGGACTTGGTTAGGAAGAAAAGTATGTTAGGTTAAAGCAGCTGGGAACAGAGAGAGCATTGGAGGAATATAGAGAGAATAGGAGGGAGCTCAAATGGGGTGTTAGAAGGGCAAAAAGGGGGCATGAAATGGTTTTGGCAGATAGGATTCAGGAAAATCCAAAGGCATTTTACCCCTGTTAGGAATAAAATGGTGGTTAGAGGAAAAATCAGACCTCTTAGGGACAGAGGAGGAGAACTGTGCTTAAAGCCTGAGGGAATGGGATAGATTCTGCGTCAGTATTCACAAAGGAGAGGTGCTTGGGGGCCTGTTGACCGGTCCTGTCTCTGAGGGAGCTGTAGATCAGTTGAGGGAAATATCCATACCGAGGGAGGAAGTGTTAGAGCTTCTAGGTAGCATTAAAACTGAAAAATCTCCGGGGCCTGATGGTATTTATCCCAGGCTGCTTAAGGAGGCACGAGGTGAAATTGCTGGCCTCTGATGCAAATCTTTGCCTCTTCTTTGGACACAGATGAGGTCCCAGAGGACTGGAGAATAGCTAACGTTGTACTGTTGTTTAAAAAGGGTAGTAGGGATAATTCTGGAAATTATAGGCCGGTGAGTTTGACGTCAGTGGTAGGGAAGCTGTTGGAGGGGATTCTTAGAAATAGGACGTATAGGCACTTAGAGAGATACACAGCATGGCTCTGTTAAGGGGAGGTTGTGCCTTAAGAATCTGGTAGAGTTTTTTGAGGAGGTGACGAAAACAGTCAACGAAGAGCGAGCCATTGATGTCGTCTATATGGATTTCAATAAGGTGTTTGACAAAGTCTCTCATAGTAGGTTAGTTGAAAAGGTCAAGGCTAATGGAATACAAGTTCAGGGAGCTAGATGGATAAGTAACTGGTTTGGTAATAGGAGACAGAGAGTAATAGTGGAAGGGTGTTTTTCTAGCTGGAGTTGGTCACTAGTGGTGTGCCGCAGGGCTCGGTACTGGGACCTCTTCTATTTGTAAAATATATAAATGACTTGGAAGAGGGAGTAAGTGGAATGATCAGCAAGTTTGCAGACGATACAAAGATGGCTGCACTTACGAATAGTGAGGAGCATTGTCAGGCGATGCAGCAGTACATAGATAGGCTGGTAGCTTGGGCAGACAGATGGCAGATGGAATTCAATCCTGATAAATGCGAGATTATGCATTTTGGGAGAAAGAATGTAGGGGGGAGGTATGTGATAAAAGGTAGATCAATTAAGAGTATAAAAACACAGAGGGACCTGGGGGTGCACAAGGCTCTGAAGGTGGCAGAGCAGGTGCAGAAGGTTGTGAAGAAAGCATATGGTATGCTAGCCTTTATAGGAAGAGGTATAGAATACAACAGCTAGCCTTTAATGTTGCAGTTGTATAAAACGTTAGTTAGATCTCATTTGGAATACTGCGTCCTGTTCTGGTCAACTTACTACCGGAAGGACGTGAAGGCTTTAGAGAGAGTGCAGAGGAGGTTTACCAGGATGCTGCCTGGTATGGAAGGTCTGAGTTCTGAGGAGAGATTAGGCAAATTGGGACTGTTTTCCTTAGAAAGACGTAGACTTAGAGGAGATCTAATAGAGGTGTACAAGATTATGAGGGGTATAGATAGAGTAAACAGGTTAAGCTTTTTCCTAGGATGGACTCGAATAGCACGAGGGGTCACGGGCTTAGGGTGAGGGGGGTAAGGTATAATTTGGATGCTAGAGGGAGTTTTTTTCACACAGAGGGTGGTGGGGGTATGGAATGCGCTGCCAAGTAAAGTGGTGGAGGCAGGCACTCTGGAGTTATTTAAGAGATACTTAGATGGGCACATGAACAAAATGGAGTGGTATAGAAAACTGATTTAAAATAGGGATCATGACTCTTGTGAGTTCCCTTGGATGTGTGTAAATTGTCCATGATATTGATGTATTTTTTTTTAATCCTACAGGTACTTTGGTCCACCTTGTTGTCTAACAAGGGGCATATACGTGATGGGTCGTGAGAGGGCTGCTCTTGGATTTTTCGAGAGTATCCTACTGCTTCACGTTGTTAGTATATGCTTGACCTGGACCATTTGATGGGCAACGCGACAGCTCAGTGACTATTGCTGTGCTGTGCAGATACATGGATTTGGGCCTATGTCTGTGGGAGTTTGCGCATTCTCCTCGTGCTTGCATGGGTTTTCCGGATGCTCCAGTTTCCTCCCACATCCCAAAGATGTGCTCTTAGGCTGATTGGCAGAACAAATTCTCCCTAAATTGTCTCAAATTTGGTTCCAATGCATAGATCTATAAACATAGACAGGGATCATGGGTAGAAGTGGGAACATCAAAGTGGCAGCACGGGCTCGTTGAGCTGAAGGGCCTGTTTCCCATGCTGTTTTGTTCTTTGTTCTTTAATAGAAAGAGAATTTAGCCAAAGCAAGCAGGGTTTTGGATTAGAAAAACTTAAAGAAATGTAAGTCATTCAACCCCTCTAGCCTCCATCAGCCAATAAGTTCATGGCTGATTTAATGTGATCTTAAATTCACTTCCCTGCCTAGTGTCCATAATCCTCAAGTCCCGTATCAATCCAGAATGTATTTAATTCAGCTTTTAATACATTCAATCATCCAGATTCCATTGTCACTGGGGAAGAGAATTCCAGACAGAACAAATTCGTTCTCATCTCTGTCTTAAATAGAAATCCCCTAACTCTGCCCCAGGTTTTAGATTCCTCCACGAGGAAACATCCTCTCAGCATCTACTCTGTCAAAACTGCTTAGAATCCTACATGTTTAAATTGTCTCAATCACAGGAAGGTGCCAGAATGGAGCCCTAGATCAGAAAACCATAAGCACAGAATCTCTATGGTGCAGGGGGTGGCCATTCAGCCCATTGATTCAGCATCAACTTTCCAAAACAGCTTCTTATCCAGGCCCATCTCCCATCCACCCTTTTCCCATAAACTGCATACTTTCCATGGCTAATCTAGTAACTTAGAAATCTTTGAACACTAAGGAGTAATTTAAGAATCAGTGCTAACCACTGTGCCACCTGCAACATTAGAAAACATGAAGGAATAGAATCACAAGACTGCAAATTAGCATTTAACAACAAGAAAATGAAATACATGTACCAAACATAGATACTTTAGCTATAATATATTCATTTCCATCCACTCATTTTCACAAATGTACATAGATTTCAAGGATAACACATGTTACACGATACATCTCATGCTCCAACATTCTTAATAAGCACACAGTCCCTGTAAAACTATCGGCTGACTGAGATCTGACAATTCCCTTCCGAAACCAAATGACATATGCCACTCAATAGATCTGTGGATTTCTTAAATTCCCTCCAGATGACACTTTAAAATCTTCTTTCAACCAGAGTGAATAACTAGCTGTTTTTTTTTTATCATGAATCCATCTCCAGATTTTCCAACTAACCTTTTAAACAGGGCTTCCTCTTCACTGTTGTAACAAAGATCTGCATCCAGGTTTTCCAACTCTCATTTCATTGTCTTGAATGCTTTTACACAGACACTGAGGTCTAGCCACTAATTGTTCCACAATTATTCAACTATCAAATCACAGTCTGTAATTAGATATCACAACCTCAGAAGGACTTCAGATATCTTTCTGGCTTGTCACTAGCCAACTCCTTCTCAATTCTGTCTGTGGCTTCAATAAACAAAACCCTATTCTAGTTCCTCATCTTCCTTTAACTTCAGATTTCGTGAAAACTTTAGCATTTCTTTAGTTTCTTTAACTAGCTGTTCTTTATATTTCTGCTTTCTTGCTTGTTACTCCATTGTCTGGCTTTTCTTCCAGTAGAGATGTTCCCTTTCTAGCTGTGAAGTTCTTTTCTGGCTTCCAGTTAGAACTAAACTCAAAAAGTTGTTTGCCCTAATAGTGGTCACTGGTGGCTAAGCAACATCCCATTCTTTCCCCAACCTCATTTATTTTACATATTGTAAACCCTCAATACAACAGAAATATATCTCCTGCATACATGCAAATACTTCTTTAATGAATCTAGTTAGAGTTGTATACTTTCTTACACAAAAACATTAAATTAAACTCACTTAAATCTACACTTTATTTCTAATATTTAACAACACAATTTAGATCCCATAAAACTAACACTGCTACCTAACAAAATAAGATCACTCAGTCTTCTAAACTTCGATTAGTATAGGCCCAACCTGCATAACCTTTCCTCGTAAGACAACCTCTTCATCCCAAGAGTTAGCGAAGTGAATCCTCTATGGTCTTCCTCCAATGCAACAATATGTCTCTTCAACACTGCACATAGTTCAGTGTAGTCATCAACGCTGTGTACAGTTAGGGTAGGATGTAATGGCAGAGTGATTAGCATTGCTGCCTCACAGCATCAGGGACCCAGGTTCAGTTCTGGTCTTGGGTGACTGTAGAGTTTGCACGTTCTCCATATCTGCATGTGTTTCCTTCAGATCTTCCTGTTTCCCCCTAAAGTCCAAAGTGGATTAGCCATGCTAAATTTCCCTTAGTGTCCAAAAATGTGTAGGGGTAACTGGATTAGTCAGATAAAAGTGTGAATTACAGGGATAGAATGGGACAGGAGGGGAGGGGATAGGATGGGAAGGAAGGGGAGGGGATAGGATGGGAAGGGAAGGGAGGGGATAAGATGGGAAGGGAGGGGATAAGATGGGAGGGGAGGTGATAGGAAGGGAGGGGAGGGGATAAGACAGGAGGGGAGAGGATAGGAGGGAAGGGGAGGAAATGGAGAGGAGGGAAAGGGAGGGAATAGGAGAGGCGTGGAGAGGTTGGACAGGATGCTCTTTCAGAGAGCTGATGTAGACTCGATGGGTCAAATGACCTTCTTCTGCACTGTAGGGATTCTATGACACTGTGAATGAGCCTAGAAAGACTTCCCTATTTTTATACTCCTTCCCTTTGCAATAAATAGCAACATTACATTGGCCTTTGCGTGCTGACTTTACGATACATGTCCAAGGACATCTTTGTAGCAGTTTACAATCTTTCCATTTACATATACTCTACTATTCTGCTAAGTGGATAAACCTCACGCTTTCCATATTATGCTCCTTCTGCTGCATCTGTCCACTCACTTAACCTATTTGCTTTTGCAGACTCATAACTTGCCTTCTTACCTATTTTTATTTCAGCAGCAAATTTGGCTATGTACTGTATGCCCCTTCATCCAAGTCATAATACATATTGTAGATAGCTGAGGTTCCAGCAATGATCGCTACAACACTCCAGTAGTTACAGATTGTGAACCTGAAAATTATCCACGTATCCCCAATTCCCTATTTCCCATTAGTTAGCTAATCCTAATATGTGCTAATATGTCACCCCAAACACCAATGAGTTCTTATTTTCTGCAGTAACCTTTGACATGGCACTTTATTGAATTTTTTTGGAAATTCAAATACACTCTATGTATTGCTTGTTACATCCTCAAATTACTTTAATAAATTTGTCAGGATTTCCCATTCACAAAACCACGTTGACTCTACCTGATTGTGCTATGATTTTTTTAAAAACCCTGCTATTGTGTCTTTACTAATAGATTCTAGCATTTTGCTAATGATAGATATTAGACTAACTGGTTTCATTTACTGATATCAGTCTCTTCCCTTTCTTGAAGTGTTACTTTTGCAGGTTTTCAATCCACTAGGATCTTTATAGAACCTAAGGAATTTCAGAAGATCACAAGCAATACATTCATCATGTCTGCAACCACTTTCTTTAAGATCCTAGGCTGAAAGCTATCAGATTCAGGAAACTTGTCAGCCTGTTAGTTTTTCCAGTACATTTTCGCTTGTGATTATGATTGTTTTAAGTTCATTTTTCTCATTTGCTGCCTACTTTTCTATTATTAATAGGATTTTTTGTGCCTCTGTGATGACAGATACAAAATACATGTTGAAAAATCCTTGCCATTTCCTTGTTTCTCATTATCAACTCTAAAGTCTCACCTTCTAAAGAACCAAGAGTTATAGAGATGATTTTGGACTAATTAGCAGGGTACAGATTTCATGTAAAGACAGATTCGGAAACTTAAAGAAGTCAAACGTGCAGGGTAGCGATGCAAGAATGATAACCAGAGTGTGACAGGAAGAGACAAAATCTACAAACACAGAGTACACTAGCAAATAAGGTCAGAGGAGGGATAAATGGCAAAGGCAGCATGCAAGATTAGTTCACAGAGTGTAGTCAGGACCGTTTCTTAGAAGAATATCCAACCAGGAAACAAGTTATTTCTGAATTAGTAATGTTATATGAGATATGATTAATGATTGAGCTTCATTAAGGATCTTTTACAGAAGAGTGGTCATAACATGACAATCTTTCAAATTCCATTTGAGAATGAGAAATTTGGATCTGAAACTAGTCTTACACATAAATAAAGACAATTAGAGGAGTATGAATATAGAGTTGACTCAAATGTGCTGGGAAAATGGGTTTAAAAGTAACACATTTGAGAAACAAAGGCAACATTTAAGAGGATACTTAATAACTGAACAAAAATGAGAAGATTGCACCAACTAAGGAAGTTAAATTGAAATCAAACAGAAAGAAGAGATACACAATGCTATAAAGATTAGTGGTGGCCAGAAGATTGAGAAAAGTTTTTAAAAACAGCAAAGTATAAACTGGAAAAATAATGGAGGGAGATTTGGAATAAGAGTGAACATTTTCAAGAAGCATAAAAGCAAACAGTAAAAGCTTCCACACGTATATAAAAATGAAGAGTAGTGACAGTGTAATTACACGATTCGTTAGCAAACTAGTCCCAACTTAGTTCAGATGAAGGCCATGCCTCTTCCCTGATACTGGTGCCAGAGCACCATGAATCAAAACCCATTTCTCCCACATCAATCCCTAAGCCAAACATTCAACCCTTTAATCTTATTCACTCTATGCCAATTTGTTCTATTGTTTTGTTTTCTTTTTATTTAGTCCTTAGTGCTCACACTCCCTCAGCACAGCCTCTTATCCTACTTGTGTCATTGCTACTCACGTGGGACAACTGAAACTTTCCCCTCCCACTCCAGTTCCGAGGAGCTATCCTTAATCCAAGCACCAGATAGGCAACTTAGATACATGTTAAGTAACACAGCACTCTTGCTCTTGGCTGTAGGAACCAGTATCTTCCAACTATGCTGTCTCCCACTACCACTACATTCGTTTTCATTATCCTAAATTGAATAGTCCTACAATACTTTAAACAGTTTGTTCAACCTTCCTGTACTTCCTGCTTTCATCCACGCAAGCTGCAAGAATCTTGAACCTTTTGGTCAATTGCAAAGATTGAGGTTCCTTCACTGCTACATTTTGGAATTCCATATCAACTTCTCTTATAGTCACAGCTATCTATCCTTGAGTATATATATCAAATCTGAAGTATCCAACCTCAGGATTATGACTGCCTCCTGCAACAAAGTGACCAAATAATTTCACCCTTCCCTGACACACTGCAATATATGAAGCCCAAGTTCAAGCTCATCAATTTAGAGTCAAAGTTCTTCAAGTTGCAGATATTTATTGCAGTTGTATTTGCTGTGGATTACACAGATACCCAACAGCTCCCACAGCTACATTTCCATCCCCTTTATCTGGTACCTGAAAGGATCTGAAAACCGGAATTGTTGTCCTTAATATATTTTAACTTAGTCAGTGGAAGGACCTTCTAGTGTGTTGGTATGTTGGGGAATGAGTTATTTTAGAAGAAAAACTATGTATTGTAAAGCAAGATGATATTAGAAAAATACATCAACTACTAGCAAAAGACTTGTAACTCATGTCCACCTTGAGTCCAGAAAATTCTAATGTTCAAATACATGTCCATGTAAAGGTGGCATGGTGGCACAATGATTAGCACTGCTGCCTCACAACACCAGGGAATCCGGTTCGATTCCTGGCTTGGGTCATTGTCTGTGCATGTTCTCCCCGTGTATGTGGATTTTCTCCAGGTGCTCCAGTTTCCTCCCACAGTCTGAAAGGCATGTTGGGTAAGTGCATTGGCCATGCTAAATTCTCCCTCACTGTATTTGAAAAAGTGCCAGAGTGTGGCAACTAGAAGATTTTCACAGCAACTTCATTGCAGAGTTAACTTAAGCCTACTTTTGACGCTAATAAATAAACGTTGGGTCTCAAGCTTCCCAGGTACATGGTTCAGTACTTGTACTTAGGTTTCAAGTTTAAAGATACAACTCAACTATTACCCAAAGTTATATGATGGAGTTTTAACTAGTTATGCTATAAATTTAGTATAATACTTACATTTCCCTGAATTATTACCCAGGCTTAGAAGGAAAAAGTACTTTTGGGAGCACGATGGCAGCACTGTTACCTCACAATGCCAGGAACATGGGTTCAATTCTGGCCTTGGGTGACTGTCTGTGTAGAGATTGCACGTTTTCCCCGTATCTGCACTGGTTTCCTCTCAGTGCTCCAGTTTCCTTCCATACTCTAATGAGTGGGAGTTAGGTGGACTGGCCATGCTAAATTTCCCCTTAATGCTCAAAGATGTGTAAGTTAGATGGATTAGCCATGGTAAATGCACAAGGTTACAGGGATAGGACGTGAGGAGCCGGTCTGAATAAGATGCTCTTTTGAAGAGTCGGTACAGACTTGATGGGCTGAATGGACTCCTTCTGCGCTGGATGGATTCTATGAAATAAAGCTCATCAAAACCTACCTGCACATCTACATAATGTCTCTGGGCTTTAGCTGTTAGGTTTTTTGGGCCACTAATTTTTTGTAAAAGGCCAACCAGTATTTTCTCCTTCACTACAATTTATGTTACAGCTAGGGTATATGCAAACTTGACTGGATTTTATAAAGAGATCATGTCCTTCACTCACTCCCTCATTTAAAACTCCCAGATTTGGGCACTCTGTCACCTGCTACATCTTCATGTAACTTACTTCAAACAATCTAAAACTCCAGGCAATTTTCATTTCAATCATTGCACCTGTCCTCTGAACTCAATATTTCTTATGATCCACTACCAAGTATCAAGAACAGGAAATTTACACTATCAAAGAACATATCTCTCCCTTTTCTTATCCTACCAAGTTCAAAATTCTTCAAAGAAACATAATTTCTGCATGCTCCGAGAGATTCAAAGCTTCTGGCAAAGCAGAGACACGTAAGTTCCATCACTCATCACTAGCTTGCCACATTCAAATGACAATACTGATGATCCTCAGATAAAAGGGAAAAAAATTACAATACCCTTCAGAAATCACTCCCTTCACCTATCACACAAAGTATCACGCAGAAGTCCCACTATCAACGCAACAAAAGTCCTTTCCCAGGTCTGTCTTAGCATAAGTAGGTAAAAACCTAAAGGATTACTTTTCATTTGTCTTTACCAAGGAAGAAAACATACCAGAGTCATAATGAAAGAAGCAGCTGAAACACTACCTGGGCTCAAAACAAAAGAACTGCATTGGATACACTGGCTGTACTTCAAGTTGATAATCACCAGAACAGGATCAGATGCATACAAGGATGCTGAGAGAAGTCAGCATGGAAATTGCAGATGCACTGGTCATCAGTGAATAATTGCGAATGTTGCACCCTTTTCAAAATAGGGTGTAAGAATAAACCCAATAAATACAAACCAATCAGCTTAATCTCAACAGTAGGAAAATTTCTGGATAAAAGTCAGGAAAAGATTAACAGTCACTTGGACAAATGTATATTAATTTTTTGATGTGATAACAGAGGATTCGGCTGAGAGGGGATCTATTAGAGGTATATAAGATTATGAGGGGTATAGATAGAGTAAATGGTGGTAAGCTTTTTCCACCATTAGAATCAGATAGAACGAGGGGTCACGGCCTTAGGGTGAGGGGGCTATGTATAAGACGAATATTAGAAGGCATTTTTTCACACAAAGGGTAGTGGGGGTGTGGAATGCACTACCGAGTAAGGTGGTGGGAGCAGGCACGCTAGGGTTGTTTAAGGGTCTCTTGGACAGCCATATGAGCGGTCTGCAGATAGAGGGATATATGAGGACTGTTTAAATACTTTAATTGTTTCCACAGGCTGTTCGGTCCACCTTGTTGACCAACAAGGTGCATGCATTCGGCAGGACGTGCGAGGGCTGCTCCTGGATGTTACTTCAGGAGTGGCCTAGTGCTTCATGTCGTTAGTATATGCTTAAACTGGACCATCAGATGGGCAACTTGACAGCTCAGAGACTATCGCTGTTGCTGTGCAGACACATGGATTTGGGCCTGTGTCTGCGGGAGTTTGCGCGTTCTCCCCGTGGTTGCGTGGGTTTTCTCCGGGTGCTCCGGTTTTCTCCCACATCCCAAAAATGTGCTCTTAGGCTGATTGGGTAACAAATTGTCCCTATATTGGTCTCTATATGTCATTAAGACGTTAGGACGGCGGCGTGGGCTCGTTGGGCCGAAGGGCCTGTTTCCCATGCTGTGTTGTTCTTTGTTCTTGTTCTTTGATTCCTGACAGTGGCGCAGCTGATGTGGTATATACGTCCTTCCAGAAATCCATTTGGTAAGTGTCATGAACAGGTTTGTCAGCAAAGTTGGAGCCCACAGAATAAAAGGAAGAATGGCAGCAAGGATACAAACTTGGCTGAGTGACATAAAACAGCCAGCAATGGGTGTATTTCAGACTGAAAGGGGTATACAGTGAATTCCCATTGGATTGCTATTACGATCACCATTATTCCTGATCTATATTAACAGCTTGGACTTGGAGTATGGAAAACAATTTCAAAATTTTAAGACAGTACAAAACATGGAAGAATTGTGAATTCGAAGAGGATGGTGATAGTCTGGAAGAGAATTATGGCACCTTGGTACAGTGGACTCAGAGTGGCAGATGAAATTTGTTACAGAGAATATGAAGTGATATTTTTTGACCAGAAAGACAAGGAAAATTAACATAAAGTAAAGGATATCAGAGCAGAAGGACCTGGCACAAATCATTGGAAGTGGCAGGCCAGGTTTCGGTGATTGGCAAAGTAACCACGGACAACACAAAGAAAAACGTTTTGTTATGGAGCAAGTGGTTAGTGTCTGGAATGTCCTATTTGGCAGTAGATTCCAAATTTCGGAGGAAGAACCAAACCTTTTTGGTTTTCAAAAAGAAATTTGATAATTATCAGAAGAGAAAATAATTTGCTGGGCTACTGTGAAAAGGCATGAGACTGGGAGCAGATGAATAGCTCTTACAGAGAACTGCATCAACACAATGGATCAAATGGCTGCCTTAATCATTCAATACGTGAGACCAGACAAACTGTCCTCTCCCATGGTAATCAGAATACACAGGGAAACACACATGGGTCAGTGAAAAGAAACCCATACCCACACAAGGAAGATAACCCTGAAATGCCCCAAATCCAATTAACATGATTATCCCTCCACAGACTAAGCCAACCATGCCACATCCGACCTCAAAAATGTCTCTCTCAATGGGAAGACTCAAATAAACAACGTTTTATCTATCCCAGTAAAGAACAGGCAAAGTGACATTTTTGCAGGAGGTCGCTCTTGCCTCCCCTTGAGTACATCAAAGGACACTTAACAACAGCAGAGCAAATATCATTGCTTATAAAGCCCTGCCCTTCATCAACCGTGGAAGAGATGTTCTCTCTATTTCCAGAAAATGTATATTTTATGTTATGTAAGGCTACAATTAAATTGGAGAATTTACCAACAGGATGACATTTAGGACTAAACTTTGTGATTTTCATTGAATAAGGTAATTTTAAGAAAAACATCTTCAAATTATTTGGAAAATTTAAAGCACTACTGGAAAGATGCACTTCTGAACATTAAAAGAATGGAAATTAAAAATCATAGCACAGTGTGTGCATAATCCTGAAGGTATTGACCTGAAACATTAGAAAGCTAAAATCTATATTTAAAAAACTGACTATTCTAGAGAGTCAGTAAAGTTTCACAACACCAATTCTAGAGAGGGCATATTAACCAGAAAATGTTGTTAGTTAAGCAGATTTCAAAATGTATTCAACATAAAAAGATGTGCAGGTTAGGTGGATTGGCCATGATAAATTGCCCCTTCAGGAGGACTGACAGGGTAAATACACGGGGTTATGGGGACAGGACCTGAATAGGATTGTGGTCAGTGCAGAGCCACTGGGCCAAATGGCCTCCTTCTGTACTCTAGGATTCTTTGATTCTATGATAAAAGGTTATCCTCAATAATAAATCACTATTTATTTTAAGAAATGAATTACTAATTCAAGGAAATATCTATTTGTCATTTATAAGCTGTCTCACTTTATATTGAAAAAATATTGTTACATATAAAATGTCAAAAAGCTCAGCATAACTGTGTAGTTAATCTCCAAACTTAAATTAAGCTGGGAAAACCATAAAATACCTCTCCCTAAATCTTTCCATAAACCACTGAGTGAATTCTACACATTTTCATAAAGCGTCTTGGGAATTCCACTTTTACTGAGTCGGCACAAAGAGATATTGAAATCTAGCTCCTGGTACAACCCAACTAACAAAAAACTCGACGTTAAAAACTTCCTCAACCAACACTTACCGTAGTTTGAATTTTCTTCAGTTCTTAAAGTTCTTATTAGCTCAATAATTTACAAGAACTTTGGCAGAAGAAGTGATTATTCAGTTTATTTTAGAATTACTCAAGTACATGCAGTAAGTAAGGCAGTAATCACTCATTACTCTGGGTGCCACTTAAAACAGTGCCAGCATGAATGAAAAGTACACAAAGTGCCTGAGGCCAAACAATATTTGCATTTCTCATCAGCTCTCTCTAGATACTTGCAGCATCAACATTTCCCTTTGTGAATGTGCTTTCCTCAAGAACAGAAATGACATTGTCTGGACATCCATAATTTTCCACTTTTCAAACAGGAAGAACTGCAGTTACAGGTCAGAAGAATTATCTCCCTATTCTGAAAAACGAAGCTATCTTTGGTTGCTCTTATTATTTTTGAAGGTTCAATTTCAGAGCACTGGGAGCGAAGAAAATAATCTGTTGCATGTACAACTGTGTAAAATTGGACTTGCTAGTTCAGTTTTAGGTACAGACCCCTCAATCAATATATGGAGTAAATTCCAGGCCCATGCAAGCCCCCAAAAATTAACAGCAAGTGGGAGCTTTCAAATTTACAAAGAACAAAACAGCACGGGAAATAGGCCCTTCGGCCGTACGAGCCTGTGCCGCCACCCCGATGTTCCCACCTCTATCCGCGATCCCTGTCCATGTTTATAGATTGATGGATTAAAAACCAAATTTGAGACAATTTAGGGAGAATTTGTTTTGCCAATTAGCCTAAGAGCACATCTTTGGGATGTGGGAAGAAACCGGAGCTCCCGGAGAAAACCCACGCACGCACGGGGAGAATGCGCAAACTCCCACAGACACAGGCCCAAATCCATGTATCTGCACAGCACAGCGATAGTCACTGAGCTGTCGTGTTGCCCATCAAATGATCCAGGTCAAGCGTACACTAACGATGTGAAGCACTAGGATACTCTTGAAAAAAATCCAAGAGCAGCCCTCTCACGACCCATTGCGTGCATGCCCCTTGTTAGACAACAAGGGGGACCAAAGCACCTGTAGGATAAAAACAAGTACATCAATATCATCATCTATTTACACACTTCCAAGGGACTCCCAAGGCTCATGATCCCTATTTTAAATCAGTTTTCTATACCCCTCCATTCCCATTCTGTTCATGTGCCCATCTAAGTATTTCTTAAATAACTCCAGAGTATCTGCCTCCACCACTTTACTTGGCAGCGCATTCCATACCCACACCACCCTCTGTGTGAAAAAACTCCCTCTAGCATCCAAATTATACCTTACCCCCCTCACCCTAAGCCCATGACCCCTTGTGCTATTTGAGTCCATCCTAGGAAAAAGCTTAACCCTGTTTACTCTATCTGTACCCCTCATAATCTTGTACACCTCTATTAGATCTCCTCTAAGTCTACGTCTTTCTAAGGAAAACAGTCCCAATTTGCCTAATCTCTCCTCGTAACTCAGACCTTCCATACCAGGCAGCATCCTGGTAAACCTCTTCTGCACTCTCTCCAGAGTCTCCACGTCCTTCCGGTAGTAAGGCGACCAGAACTGGACGCAGTATTCCAAATGAGGTCTAACCAACGTTTTGTACAACTGCAACATTAAAGGCCAGCTCTTGTACTCTATACCCCTTCCTATAAAGGCTAACATACTATATGCTTTCTTCACAACCTTCTCCACTTGCTCTGCCACCTTCAGAGACTTGTTCACCTGCACCCCAAGGTCCCTCTGTGTTTCTATACTCTTAATAGGTCTACCCTTTATCATATACCTCCCCGCTACATTCTTTCTCCCGAAATGCATCACTTCACATTTATCAGGATTGAATTCCATCTGCCATCTGTCTGCCCAAGCTACCAGCCTATCTATGTTCTGTTGCATCGCCTGACAATGCTCCTCACTATCCACAAGTCCAGCCACCTTTGTATCGTCTGCAAACTTGCTGATCACTCCACTTACTCCCTCATCCAAGTCATTTATATATATTACAAATAGAAGAGGTCCCAGTACCGAGTCCTGCGGCACACCACTAGTGACCGACCTCCAGCTAGAAAAACACCCTTCCACTATTACTCTCTGTCTCCTATTACTAAGCCAGTTACTTATCCATCTAGTTACCTGTCCTTGTATCACATGAGCCTTGACCTTCTCAACTAACCTCCCATGAGGGACTTTGTCAAACGCCTTACTAAAATCCATATAGACGACACCAACAGCTCGCCCTTCGTCCACCATTTTCGTCACCTCCTCAAAAATTTCTACCAGATTCCTAAGGCATGACCTCCCCTTAACAAATCTATGCTGCATATCCCTAATCAGATCGCAACACTCTAAGTGCCTATACATCCCATCTCTAAGAATCCCCTCCAACAGCTTCCCTACCACTGACGTCAAACTCACCGGCCTATAATTTCCAGGGTTATCCCTACTACCCTTTTTAAACAACGGTACAACATTAGCTATTCTCTAGTTCTCTGGGACCTCACCTGTGTCCAAAGAAGAGACAAAGATTTGCGTCAGAGGCCCAGCAATTTCACCTCACACCTCCCTAAGCAGCCTGGGATAAATGCCATCAGGCCCCAGAGATTTATCAGTTTTAATGCTACCTAGAAGCTCTAACACTTCCTCCCTCGGTATGGATATTTCCCTCAACTGGTCCACAGCTCCCTCAGAGACAGGAGCTGTCAACAAGCCCCTCTCCTTCGTGAATACCGACGCAAAGTATTCTTTCAGGATCTCCGCCATTCCCTCGGGCTCTAAGTACAGTTCCCCTCCTCTGTCCCTAAGAGGTCCGATTTTTCCTCTAACCACCCTTTAGTTTGGCTGTGCTCTAGGACTAAGCAGATGGAGATACAAATACCCTAAATCCCAAAGAAATATCTTGACAGTTCTAAGGAATAATTAACTGTTTTCCTAACAACATCATAAGTAATATTTCAGATTGTAAATATGAACCCAGCCTGGACTGATTAATGAACATCTTGATGGCCAACAAAACATAAACTGATCACTCTTTCTCAGTGCGAAGCCAATTTCACCAGCAAAATGGGGCTGGTAAGATTGCATGAGGTAAGAAAATGGGCACAACCCTGATTTTTCACCTCTCACACAATCTTACCACTTTGCCTTGTCGAATAACAGATGGGACAAGGTCATAAGACCATGCCCTATGTTTTGGGTTTTGAAAGCACGAGCTGGTTTGGGACAGTCAGTAGTTTTACCTGTTATGAACAACCAAAGGGACATGCTGTTTGATACGATTGCCAAATATACAGCATTACACTGAAATGAATATACTGCTTTACACATTTGTCAATCCGGTACGGTTTGCAGAAAGAAGTGTGCACACGCATTGTGCCTTTTTCAACTAAACAAAAACTTGGGGGAAAGAAAATTTGCTTCATTTCCAATGGCAAAACATTGACCAATCAGACTCAACTGCCTGTTTGAATTGACAAAGTTTGGCAGTTAACTCTTCCTTAGTGCACTCTCCATGGCAATACTTCCACCAGAGTCCACTTGCTAACCAATCTGCATTCTCATTCAGTATAAATTGCTGTTCCTGCTAAGACTGGGATTCTTGCAAATCTGTCCTGACGTGTTTAAGATAGCAATACTCAAGTTGTGTACTAGAAGAAAACAATATAATTTCCTTTGTTAGTCAATTAAGATTCTCAGGGCACCACCATCTCCCAACAGAAATCAGAAACAATTGTTTTTGTCGCATCACCCCAGATGTCAAATACTTTTTAAATCAGAAGATAAGCAACATGATAAACATTAAACCAACACACAGCACCTCCTTCATTGGAGAATCAAGTTTAATACACAAGGCTGCCAGGTGTCAGTAAGAATGATCTGGAACAAGTGCCGGTATTTCAGGGAAAACACCTTGCCTGCTGCTGGAAGGATGGGGAGGCAGATGAGAAGTCTCTAACCCCCAATTCCATATGAATAAATCAACATCAATACCAACACCAATGAAAAAAATATAGTTCTCTCAATAGGCTTCCTCCTTGGGATAAGACAGGCAGTTGCAGTAAGCTCAAGAATCCCCGTGATCCTCCGACATTGGCATTTGTGGATTCCCCCAAGGTCCACTGTTTACTTCAGGATATCAATAGTGTTATTAGTGTCCTGGCAGGTATGAGAGTTCAACTCTCTCTTTGTTACAAATTCAATCTTGAGGGTCACACCATTTGCTACTCCTTAGTTTCATTGATAGTAATGGGTCCACATAAAGAGAGATATGAGCTTGACCTATAATTACTTCCAGATGTTTCCAGCACTTCAGCCAACTTGCAAATCACATGACCCTTAGCAACCAAGTTAATGATCCAGCAAAGTGTTATGACCGCAGCAGACGTTAATTACTGAGCAATAGAGGAAAGTTTGGCTTAGGCCATAATTCTTCTTTTTGTATCCTGAAAACCAGAAGTACTGACTTCAGCAGAAAGAAGTCCAGTAACTCTCTGGAGATTTAAAAAATTAAAATTAGAAGACTTGCTAACAAAAAAAGAAAACTTAAAAACTTTAGATTACAGTTACATTTAAAATTAGTCTTACAAAACATCCTCCACAAAAGACTCAGTATTTGATCAAACCCACAAGTAAACATCTTCCAGGCAATGCTATCATATAGATGTTTAACAATAAAACTTCAATAATATCAACTTTAATGAAGGCATACCACACAACCTCTCAAATTCTTTCCCACTCTGCTTTGATATTTCATTTGACATTCAACAGCTGGATAATACAAGTCCCTGTGTATCTCCCAATGCAAATTTTTAAACCTAGCTTATTTACTTATAAATCACTTGACCAGGAAGGTCTCATTACAAACGTATGCATCAAGCATGGGCTTGTTCAATCTTTTCACTTAGGGAGGTGGGAGAATAACATTCAACTATCTTTTTCACTCAAGGGGTTGATGAGAAAATTTTAGAAAGATAAGGTTTTGCATAACAGTGAAGTGAATTTCAAAAATAAAGCGAGGGTTAATAGTATCAAAGTATTAAATTAAGGGAAGAAGAATAAGTGATAACGATAAGCAGAATGTGGAGAGGGGCACTCCCTTTGACAGATCTCTCGCACCATGAAACCTTTCAGTCATTTAATCTCTTCTGCCATCCACACTATCACAAACTTTTCCTTTTATTCTTCTTCCCCACCCACCGCCTCCCCCCACCTTCATTTGTTTAAAGGCTATTACATTTCTAACTTTTTCTAATAAAATGAAAAGTTAAACACCTGAAATGTTAATACGGTTTCTCTTTCTATAGATACTATGTGAACTGTTGAGAATATTCTGCAGTTTCTGTTTTTATTTCAGTTTGTAGAATTCAGAACTAATATAACAAAGACACTTGTTTTGTCCCAGGCCCATTAGCCAGGCTTCAAACAGTTCCTTGAGAACAAATACAAGACATTTTTGTCTTCGATTACTTCAACCCAAGGAAAAGATCAAGTGATAAAACAGTGAAGGGAGGAACCTTTTCATCCCTTTACCCCAGCTGACAACACAATGGGCAACATAAGTCTCAAATTCTGAACAGGAGGTTGTGACACACATGGGGCCTGGAGCAAGATGCTGTAAAAACGCAGATGGTTATTTCCTTGCAACAGAAAGAAAAAGGGCTCATGCTAAAAAAGCAAGCCAATCAGGCCACGGGAGAGACGACACATAATCCCAAGCCTTATTTCCTGTTGCTCACACCACACCATGTTTCTAAGAATAGCTGACACTGAGCTATGCCACTGGAATTAGTTTTGAATGTTACACCAAATTCACTTACTGTCTGTGAATGAAGCAAATTATCAATTTGTGCCCAGCCATTTATTATCAAGAGCAAAGTCCACTTGTGAAGGTTGGACATGTGCACTTGAAGCATTTGTGGAAAAACATCACTGAGTGGAATCCTATAATTATAGCACAGAAACTATGACAGACACTAACCTATTATAATGTGGTCAAGGGTAGTCATTTAATCCCTTCACTAACCAACATGTAACGTTATATACTATTAGTATACCAATACTATAATCAGGTTGTCATCACCTTAATCTAAGCAGTTGAAAATGTGTTCCAAAAATATATATGTTCCATTATGTCATTTTTACAGTGTTAAACTACCTACATATTACTGTATCACAAAGTCTTTCAGATGCTGAATTATGTATGGAGTGCAATGGCTGTTGTTATACTCCCATTCTGCATGAGCAACATCCCATAAGCTGCAGAGATAAATAATCATTTTTTTGAATGTCATCCTTGTTCTAAGAGGAAGTTAGCTGGGATACAGAGAGCATTTCCTGTTCTTCAAGAAAGAACTTCAATTTAATAACTTGTCTGAAGATCAACTTTGACAATGTAGCACTCCCTCAAGACAATATTGAACTGCCAAACCTGTATAACATAATCAAGTCCTGGAATGGGGCTTCAGCCCATATCTATCAAAATAATGAATTATTACTAAGTCAGATAAGAGTCTAAATGTTCAACTACAAGAGGCACACCTTAAATACTCAACTGGAGCATAAAGTGAATTCTCTTTTCCTTGGTACTTGGTAAAATTTCCCTTTGTAGTTTTAGAACAAAGAACAAAGAAAATTACAGCACAAGAACAGGCCCTTTGGCCCTCCAAGCCTGAACCATCCATCTGACTGATTTAACTAAAACTCCCTATCCTCTGGGTACCATATCTCTCTATTCCCATCCTATTCATGTATTTGTCAAGATGCCCCTTAAAAGTCACTACGTATCTGTTTCCACTACATCCCCTGGTAGTGAGTTCCAAGCACAATGAGGTAATTCCATGAGGTAATTTTCACAGGAAGAGTTCAATAAGTGGTCGTTGGTCACAATAATTAAAAACATTCAACAGTTCAACTTTCAGCTTCCCACTCCCATAGTTCAGTCCTTTAATAAGTTAGTGAACTGAGTAAAATCTGGGAAGGTTTCAGATGGAAAACAGAGGGACAAATAATTAACTCAAACATACAAAAAAAAATTTTCTTTAAAATCCAGATTTATAATGTTTTATCACTGTTCAAAAAAAACCCACCTACCTTTTGCATGAAAGGTCCAGCCTTTTCTGAAGTACTCGTGTAGTCTTATTCTATCCTGCAGCCCACTCTGGTACACTCTACGGTAAAATTGTCTGGCAATGTAAACATAAGCAGAAGGAATGGCTCCTGCCACACCCTTAGCACCAAAGAAGCCATTCACCTCTGGTGAGGCTAGTAATATCTGGTAATCTGTACTGGTGCCCAAAATAAGATTCATATAGGCTTGAGTGAGGTTGAAATACCCTGAAGTCAAATACATCTTAGAATTTGCTTCAGCTTCAATCATTAATGTTTCAGTCACTTGCTCATCTATTCTTATTTCAAATGGCCTCATTTGTATTATGGGGTAGATCCATGTATCTATGCATTTCTCAGCTCCACCAATGTCACTGCGCACAAGCATCTCTTCTTCAGAACTATCTTCAAACAAGTCTTTGAGACGGTTTCTGCAGTGCTGCTTGCTTCTTGCTTCATTTACCACAGCCATAATCCTCTTATTTGCTGCCGCACAGAATTCTGTTCGTCTACCTGGAAAATAATTTCAACCATGCATTTAACCAACGCTGCTTCCATGATCGAGACAGCTTTTAGTTTAACTACTCGAAATTTATATCAAAACCTTAGAGAAATCAAATGCATAGTTACTAAATATTTTGACGACACAATGATAGTTGAAAGATAAGCTGTAAGATGACAAAAGGAATTTGTCAAGGGACATGGATAGATTAAATGAGTGAGCGCAAATTTGTCAGGTGGAGGATAATGTGGGAAAATATCTACTTGTCCTGAACAATTATGAGTAATAGGGCATCATTATCTTGTTTCATGCATATTCAGAGAGTGTTCATGTGTGTTAGAGAAAATTCATGGATACAGGAAGTGGACATATTGGGCCTCCAGCCAGTCAAGTATAAGTCAGCGTATTAGAAAGCTTACTGATCAAGCTATGGACAGGGAAGCAACAGGAGGAAGGAGACATCCTCAAATAGAACTGGGGCACTGCAAGACAACGTTCTGAGGAGTCAAGGAGGTTCTGGTAGGACGCAGGAACCGTGGTGCACGAAGGTAATGGTGAACCTAGTTAGGAAGAAAAAAAAGGTTTATAAAAGGTTCAGAGAGCTAGGGGATGTTAGGGATCTAGAGGAGTATAAGGTGTGTAGAAGGGAACTTAAAAAGGAAATTAGGAGAGCCAGAAGGGGTCATGAGAAGGCCTTGGCAGGTAAGATTAAGGAGAATCCCAAGGCCTTCTACAAATATGTGAAAAGTAAAAGGATGAGAAGAGAAGGGATAGGGCCTATAAAAGATGAAGGGGGAAAAGTCTGTGTGAATCCGGAAGAAATGGCAGAGGTGCTTAACGAGTACTTTGCCTCGGTATTCACGGTGGAAAGTGAACTGGGAGATTGCACTGCAGGTTTGAGGCATACGGAAAAGATTGAGTATGTGGATGTTAGAAAAGAGGATGTGTTAGATCTGTTAAATTCTATCAAGATAGACAAGCCACCGGGACCGGATGGGATGTACCCCAGGTTATTGTGGGAGGTGAGGGAAGTGGTTGCAGAGCCCCTGGCAATGATATTTGCGTCGTCCATGGAAACGGGAGAGGTTCTGGAGGATTGCGGATGTGGTTCCTATCTTTAAGAAAGGGAACAGGGATATCCAGGAAATTACCAACCAGTGAGTCTGACTTCAGTGGTTGGTAAGCTAATGGAGAGGCTTCTGAGGGATAAGATATATGAACATTTCGAGAAGTTTGGACTGATTAGAAATAGTCAGCATGGTTTTGTCAAGGGCAGGTCATGACTTACGAGCCTAGTTGAGTTCTTCGAAAATGTGACTGAACACATTGACGAAGGAAGGGCAGTGGACGTAGTGTACGTGGACTTTAGTAAGGCGTTTGATAAGGTCCCCCATGCAAGGCTTCTGGAGAAAGTGAGGGGGCATGGGATCCAAGGGGCTTTGGCCTCATGGATCCAGAACTAGCTTGCTGGCAGAAGGCAGAGAGTGGTTGTGGATGGGTCTTGTTCTGCATGGAGGTCGGTAACCAGTGGAGTGCCCCAGGGATCTGTTCTGGGACCCCCGCTGTTTGTCATTTTCATAAATGACCTGGATGAGGAAGTGGAGGGATGGGTTAGTAAGTTCGCCGACGATACAAAGATCGGTGGTGTTGTGGATGGTCTGGAGGGATGCCAAAAGTTGCAGCGGGACATAGACAGGATGCAAGACTGGGCGGAGAAGTGGCAGATGGACTTCAACGCAGATAAATGTGTAGTGGTCCATTTTGGCAGGAATAATGGGATGAAGGAGTACAATATAAGGGGTAGGAGTCTTAGCTGTGTTGTAGAGCAGAAGGATCTCGGAGTCCGGGTCCATAGGACTCTTAAATCGCCTCGCAGGTGGAGGAAGTGGTCAAGAAGGCGTACGGTGTACTGGCCTTCATTAATCGAGGAATAGAGTTTAGGAGTCAGGAGGTAATGATGCAGCTCTATAAGACTCTTGTCAGACCCCAGTTGGAGTATTGTGCGCAGTTCTGGTCGCCTCATTATAGGAAGGATGTAGAGGCTATTGAGAGAGTTCAGAGGAGATTTACAAGGATGCTGCCTGGATTGGGAGGCAGGCCTTATGAAGATAGGCTGAGGGAGCTGGGACTCTTCTCACTGGAGAGACGTAGGTTGAGAGGCGACCTGATAGAGATTTATAAAATGTTGAGAGGAATAGATAGGGTGGACTCTCAGAGACTATTTCCCCGAGCTGAAATGGTCACTACGAGAGGACACAGATTTAAGGTGCAGGGAAGCAAATACAAAGGAGATGTCAGGGGTAGGTTTTTCACTCAGAGGGTGGTGAATGAATGGAACCGACTGCCGTCGGAGGTTGTTGAGGCAAACTCACTGGGGTCTTTTAAAAGACTTCTGGATGAATATATGGGAAAGAATAGGATAGGGGGTTATAGACAGGTCTGTGTATTGGTAGATGTGATCGGTGAAACTCGTGGGCCGAAGGGCCTGTTTGTGCTGCATTGTTCTATGTTCTATGTTAAAATATATCTATAGTTAGTTCCAACTAAGACTACCAAGTGATTGAGTCTCCTTTAAGAAAACAAACTTAAATAGTTGGTGTGAATCTAGAAGAAAATGCAGCCCAGGAAGAGTGACTGTATTTTAGCCTACTCAAAACATGAGTTTGTAGTTGGTGCCAAGGATCATGCTTCTGTTCAAATCAACCTCGCTGATGTTGACAAAGTAACAGGAAGATTTAATGACCAGCACAAAACCTATGCTGTACGTAGAGCTATCCATAGGACGGGTAAATCAAACGACTGCACCTTGAAACAGGCAAAGAATGATTGTATTATGGCCAAAAGTGTCGAACAAGCTGAAGACTTGGGTTATAGGAAGGTTCATGATCGTATTGAAATATAAAGTCAAGCAAAAAAAACTATATGTCACAAGGGGAAAAACAAGAACAATGGATATTTAGTTGCGAATTAGTACAAAATGTTCAGTTAACAACTACCAACAGCACCCACTTCTATCTCATTAACATAGATCTGCCTTCCTAAAGAACATTAAAGTTTACTTGAGGATAAAAGAACAAAGATTACAGAACTCATATAACAATCAGGTCACACCCTAATCTTTGCCCAACTTACACTATCGTATGGTGAACTATTGAATAAAAGAGAATTAGAAAACAATGATGGAATGACCAGTGTTACTGACCTCAAAACTATCTCTGAAACAGACCACTCTTTGTGACTGTGCCATTAATATGGCAATGTCACGCTCCATATAACTCAGCCACAGATAGGGGAGAGAGAGAAATCCTGGTTAGGATATCTGGGTAAGAAGTCTAACAAAACCACTTTTAAATCCAACCGATTTATTTGATAGTAAACTCGCAAGCTTTCGGCTTTATGGCCTTCGTCAGGTGAATGAGTCTCCAATAGCACACATATCAGCACAGTAAAACTGGTGTTGTCAGACTTCTTACTGTGTTTACCCCAGTCCAACGCTGGCATCTCGACATTAGGATATCTGGGTCACAGGGTTTAGTCGAAAAATGAGCTTTAGTCCTTAAAGAGTGAATTAAGGAACACTTCAGTTGGTGATGAGGGAACAAAAATGATGAAGGTTGAGGATTTAACATGATTGCATATTGAGGTTCAAGAATACATAGAAAATTGGAAAATTCCTTTGTAACAGAACACCAGTTTCTTCTCTGTTACAAAGGTTAGCACCTTTATACAGACTGCAAGAACTGTGCTAACTGTTATTGTTAGCAATAACAAGTTTTGGAGTCAGACAGCAAAACTGTGTTAGATATAGAGGATAAAATACCAAGATAAGTCAGCAGTCTCTGCAATAAAAAAAGGTAAATTTGACGACAAGTAGAAGATGTGCCTGTTTTGCTGCAACTTATCTGTATTGTTAGATCAAAATTTAAATAATGTTCATTGCAAAGCATGATATAAATATATGCAACCTTCATGTAAACATCCATCAGAGTCTGCTCAGAGACCTCTGAAGTAGTGCTCCCTCTATGTACACTTGAAACATAAAGTGATCATAATCTGTTCTGAGTCTCCAGTGGTTAGTTCATAAGAACTCAGTGATAACAACTTCTACAGTACAGCAGCAGATAGAAAGTTTCGAGCTCTTTTTGCGAATGACAAATAATGCTAGACTAATTGTGAATTTAAAAGAGATTATTAACCAACTGTATCAGGAGACAAAATGAAGAGATCTGTGGGGTTCAACTACAGATCAGCTGCAATCTCACTGAATGGCAGAACATGCTTAAACAGGAGAAATGACCTACTCCTGCTCTTATGGTTTATTTTGACTAATCACCTGAATGAGTGACCACCAATAGTTATTGCAGAGAGGTAAGATGGGATTAATTTAAAGTAGGGTCAGATAACCAACAAGAGATTAGTTTTGAGTTACTCCTAAACTTGTAATAAATGTCAACATTGTTATACCACTGTCAATAAACCTTTGTAATAATTTGTCACACCATAATTTAAAATTGGAGTAATCATACAAATTATCTAAATGTTCTGGTAATCAATACATTTTTGGTGGTGATGTCCATATCTCAAGTATAATTAGAATGAACATTAGCCCATATAAGATGGCGTAGAATTTTCTGTGTTAAATATCCTCATTGTAAAATACTAGTAGAGGTGCAAACAACATCTAAAAGTTGACATATTCAATAAGGATGCAGAGCAGACAAGGAATGGTAATTGACAGACAAAATGTTGATGCCATCAACTTCCTTAATGCTTTACACTCAAAAATGTATTGCCCCACTGAAGTTACTAAATAATTTAAACAATTTTATTAGAAGTATCTAGCTTTAAATAGATGCACACGCACGTGCGTGAACACACACAATCATGCACATCACACATGCACGCAAACACACACAATACTCACATACACACAACACACGCACAAATACAAATACATGCACTGTTTCAATTAAAATTAAAATCCTAATTTGACGAACTATGTCCTTCCTGAATCACATGCCCAATTCCATGCCTATTTTAAGCATGAGGTAACTAGTTTTAACTGGAATTTTCATTTACAGTAATTTAATAAAAATGAAGATCACATGAACCAAGTGCAGGAAATCACATTCATAATGCAGTCTGGGCTCACAGCTAACCATTAATGCTCATTTATGAATAAGGATCATGCAGATCCTGTTAAAACAAGGCCCTGATAATATAAATTGAAAGAACAAATGTCTCAGGGTTGATGCCCATGTGGCCATAGTCAATTCCAATAAAGTCCCAATAGTCAACATTAGTAAGGATAATGTGTTCAGCTAGTAGTCAATGGACTGTAATGAACAGTTCTTAAACATTCTGGCAATAGCCCTATGACTAAGACGTTATGATTATTCACAAATCAATACGGTGGAAAATCCACTTTCCTGTATTTGAAGTGACAGTTAATTTACTGGGCAGTTTTGCTTCAGTGAAACATCTTTTAGAGAAGCAATTGCCAGAAACCATTCTTTAAATATATTATTTACATAGTTTTTATCCCACAACTAGTTTAAAAAAAATCACAGAGATGCTGCCATGTTCTAATGATGTGTTCTGGTCTCTTTGATGTTATCAAACTTCTTACTGAGTTTCAAAAATGAGCCTATTGAAAAAGAAAACTTGAAATGTATGAAAAGATTAATGCCTTAAATTATAGCAGTGTCAAGTTAAATATTTCCTCAACCAAATAATTTCCTCAACAAAATAAAAGATTTCTCCTAAATATTTATTCACTGAAAACTGAACATGAGACAGAATATTTCATCTCAAAAATGTCAATCTATTTATCAGGTTTGTATTACGCTCTTTGCAGGATGTCACAATGTATTATAGGTTTTCAATGTTAAATCAACAACTGATTCAGCAAGAAGAGTGTTGGGAAAAGTTACTGTGGGCTTACGTGCTTTGGCCACAGGATGTCACTGTGGAACTAAGGATCTGTGTCTCGTAAACTCAGTAAGAAGTTTGACAACATCAAAGAGACCAGAACACCTCATTTGCCTGACGAAGGCCATAGAGCTGAAAGCTTACGAGTTTACTATCAAATAAATCGGTTGGATTTAAAACTGATGCTGTCAGACTTCTTACTGTGTTTCTTACCCCAGTCCAACGCCAGCATCTCTACATCATGACTACTATCTTACGTAAACTGTCAGGGCTGACATCACAAGTACAGGAAATAAGATACAGAAGATGTTGTTTATTTTGTTTGACATCCATTTAAACCTTTAAAATTAATATTTAAATTCTATTATTACTTTCTCATTTTCAGCCTCAGGTAAAATATCAATAATCTCTGGGATTTTCTACCTCCTGACTGATTGTGGGCCTATCTCTGATACCTCCATCATAACTGAGAACAATAACTCCTTCTTCTCAATCAACTACTTTTTAGTGACCAGCTGTTACCCATCAACCCCAGTGAGCAGTCAGCTCCGTGACTGTACTCCTACTTCAGAGTCAGAATTTCAGTTTGTATTTATATTGAGTCTTAGTGGCTGCAGTAAACACTGTCTATTAATATGTGTATGTTGTCAGCGGAACTAACATCACAGGTTGCTAGCGCAGGAAAGTGGCAGAATGACTTGAATGGCTGATAATGAGAGGCGGCACAATGATGCAGTGGTTAGCGCTATACATGCCAGGGGTGTGTGTGTGTGTGTGTGTGTGTATATGTATATGTGCGTGTGTGTGTGTGTGTGTGTGTGTGTGTGTGTGTGTGTGTGTGTGTGTGTGTGTGTGTGTGTGTGTGTGTGTATGTGTGTGTGTGTGTGTGTGTGTGTGTGTGTGTATAGTGTTGTGTGTATATGTGGTGTGTATGTGTGTGTGTGTGTGTATGTATGTGTGTGTGTGTATATGTGTGTGTGTGTGTATGTGTGTAATCTGCACATTCTTCCACTTCTGTGTGTGTTTCCTCCAAGGGCTCTGGTTTCAACCCATTGTCCACAGATGTGCAAGTTAGGTGGATTGCCCCTTAGTGGCAGGGGGGTTAGCGGAGTAACTGAGGGTTACAGAAATAGGGCCTTGGTGGGATTGTGACTGGTACATTCTCAATGGGCCAAATGGGTTCCTTCTGTACTGTAGGGATTTTATGAAGCACAGCCTGTAGTGAACACACCTTTTAAATAAAGCACCATTAGTTTAAACTCTCCATGCTTCCTAGCATCAATATTGCTTGCTTGTCACCCCAGAGAAGAAAAATAATAGTAAAAAGTTGGAAAAAAGAAAGGCTTTTGCATGTGTGCTCCATGGGCAAGGTGGACATAAGTAATGATTCTCTGCAGAGCAATTATAAAACTTGGGGTGTTTTGAAAAAGGCTGAAGCTTGGGTTGTTGCCTTGTTTAAATGGGAAAAGGCAAGGTAATTGCTAAAAACACATTGCCAAGTTGGCATACGAGGAACCTCCGTTAGAAAGAAAATGACAGGAATGTTTGGCCTTGTGGGACCTTTTGATGAAAATGTGGAGCAATGGGATTCTTATGTTGAACGTTTTGACATTTTGTGCAGGCAAGCAAAATTGCAGAAGATATCAGGGTGCCCAAGTTTCTGAGTACGATTGGAGGAAAAACATTCGATCTCCTTCTAAATTTAGTACAACTGGAGAAGTCAGCATTAAAACATGTGAACTAATGTAGAGGATCTGCAAGGACACTATTCATCAAAGCCTTTGGTGATTTCAGACTCCACAAAAAATATCAAGAAGAAGAGTAACCAATTGCATAATTTATAACTATATTAAAAAGATATGCAGAGTCCTGAGAATTTGGTGATGTGCTAAATAATACGATTCAGGACAGACTGGACTGCTCCACGAAGTAAGGCATAAGAATTGGCTTATAGCCAAGAGTAGACTCTGATAAACACCATTGAAATTGCTGTTTTGATGGCTACGAAAAACGATCAGCAAATGAGTTTGAATATTTGGATACACAGGCATTGATTCAGCCGACACCTTAAGAGTTTTAAAGCTCGTAACTAATGTGCGAAGCCATGCCATTCAGCTGGGGAATGCCGGTACAAGGATGTACCATACAGAAGCTGTAGAAAATAGGTCACTTAGAGCACCTGCTGGAAGAAAAAGCAAGCTACAAAGAACAACAACACAAAACAGCATGTTAACAGAATAAAAGGAGAAATATATATGCTATGCAAAAGGGTCAAGAATATGAAAGACATCACAGTTAAATTGAAGATTTAAAAAGCCAAGCAAAATGATTGATCACACAGTCGATATCCTGTGCTATCAGGTCGAAAATGGAAGCTGACTTGGAACAACCTGTGAAGACAGGAGTTTTAGAACCCATCAGCATTAGTGAGTGGCTACACCAATAGTACCAATTATTAGAAAAGATGGCTCCGTATGGATTTACAGAGACTTCAAAGTCACCCTTAATCCAGTGTTGTGCAGCAAAACAATATCCCTTACACCACATTGATGCTGGTTTGCTGGATTGACAGGAGGTCAACAGTTTAGCAAAATCAACCTGAGCCAGGCATACTTACAAATGAATGTGCACAAGTCGACACAGGAACTTCTAACAATCGTGCAACATAAAGATTACCATTTGGTATTGGATCAACTCCACCACTGTTTCAAAGAGGAATGGATCAGATCCTGAGTAGAGTCCATCTATCAGAATGATATCTTAGTCACTGGAAAAGACAAAGAGGAGCATCTGCGGAATGTGGATGCACTCTTCAGAAATTAGAAGACTATGGACTGAGAGTTTGCAAGGACAAGTGAGAGTTCTTCCAGCCCTCTGTTCAATATGTGGGATGTGTATGTGATGTTACAAATCTTCTTTGATAAGCATGGCTATCAGAGGCACCAAGATCTCGGAATATTAACCAGTTGTGATCCTTCTTAGGATTGTTGAATTCCTATGCAAGATTTGTTTCAAATTTTGCAACTACTTTAAAACCATTGTATCATCTGTGTTGCCAAAACAAGAAGTGGTCAGATCAATGCAACAACACTTTTGTGCAAACAAAACAAGTATTGTTCAAATCTGTAGTCCTTATACATTTTGAAGCTACTATACCCTTACAGTTGATGTGATGCATCTCCTTATAGTGTAGGAGCAGTGGTATCCCACATCATGCCACTGAGTAAGGGAAGACTCATTGTCTTTCTATCTCTAACATTGAGCAAAGCTGAAAGTAACTGCGCACAAATCGAAGCGGAAGCACCTTAGGGGTTATCTTTGGAGTAGAGATTCCACCAATCCTTGTGCAGAAGGAAGTTCACATTGTTGATGGATCATCATCCATAAATGACAATTTTGCACCACACACAGGAATTTTGTCACTTGTGGCAAGTAGAATGGAGATGGGTATCACTACTGTCTGCAATATTTATACCATCAAGTATCGACAGCCAAAGGAGTCGCCATTGTAATGCAGATGGACTTTCACCATTACTAGTCATTCATCAAAGTACTCGAGCAGAGGTATCTTCTACTCTGAACAGGTACATAGCACACTGATCACTTCAGAACAAGTGAAGAAATACACTGAGTAATCCGATCCTCTCTGAAGAAACGGACATGGTATTACTAGTTATGACCTCAGAACTAAAACCTGACTTGAAACCATTCTCAAAAGGACTGGACTGTCTATACAGTCAGGATGTCTTTTTTGGGGGTTCAGAGCAATCATTCTGTCACTATCAAGAAGACAAATTGTGTGAAGGTCATTGTGGAATTGTGCACATGAAATAAATATCAGGGAGCTATTTCTGGTGGGCAGAATTGGACCCCAAGATTGAAGAGAAAGTTGGAATGTGCTCCTCATGAGTGAAAGTAAGAAATCTGCTACCCTTAACACCATTGCATCCTTGGGAACAACCAGAAGAGGTTTGATAATGGGTGCACGTTGACTTCAGTTCCTATTGAAATATCGCTCATTCAACAACTAAAATCTCTAAAATGAAGAAGAGACAACTGTGCTCCGCATTCAACTTGTGGGAACCTCCAAAATGAAAGAAATTGTTCCACAAAACAACAAAGACAGATAAACAGTGGGAAAGCAAAGCAAAACACTGATTCTTCTACCAAGGAGCGGTGGCCAGGATTTACTCCACCAGAAAGAAATAGATCCCTGTCATGATCCTTGCACAGACTAGACCTGTATTGTATTCCAATCAAACCAGAGGTAATGTGGACTGGCTGTTAGTGGAAAGAACCAATCTGCCGGAAATGGTAGCTGCTGAAAACCTGAATTCAATTGAACAAAATCCTAACCTGAACTTTCCCGAAACCCTGACACTGACGGACACTGTTGAGGAAAGCAACATTTCACCTCTAGACCAAACAAGAATCATCCTCCCGTTACAACCTCGATGCTAGTCAAAAAAAACTGATGACCTTTGTGCAGAGACAAAAATGGCAACTAATGCAAAGAAACGCCAGAGGTTCATGATCAATAGCTCCTCTAAAACACCTAACACATAGATTACTATTTATTGATTATTGTTCATGTTACACTTGTTTGAAATTATTGGCAATGTTCAATTTAAAGGGGGAGAAAATGTTATGTATTTACATTGAGTTTTTGGAGCTGTAGTACACAGTGTATTAATAAGTGCATCACAGCGCTGGGAGTGACGTCACAGGTCACCAGTGGGGGACACTGCCAGAGTGAAGAAGCAGCCTATTGTGAATAAAGCACCATTTGTTTTAACTTTCTGGATTTTCTTGTGTCAATATCACAATACACAACAATGTGGGTTCAAATCTCTTTCCAGTATTGAGGGAGTGCTGCACTTTTGGAGCTACTGTCTTCGTCTATAGCCATACTTGTCTGAAATCTCATCTGATCTTGAACATTAAACAGAATCAGGCCTGGTTAGTACTTGGATGGGAGACCACCCGGGAATACAGGTGTATTATGATTTTGCACTGATATCACCTATTCTCCACACAATTGATAGATAGGCAGGCAACTGCACCCATGACCTGCTGTCATAGTGGAGAGATGCTGAAAGAATGCATTATCCTTTACCTATCACAGTCCTGTTCCCCACTCCTTTATCCCCCACCCTGCTACACCACAAGGACTGTTTTTAAATTGTGAAACTGAAGCTCCATAGTGAAAAATATCCCCAAAAATTCATTAAAGGTCATGTTGACGAGTGATTCTGGGATTAGAGATGGAGAAAGGTAATCCATTTGATGTTCCACTTTTCTTGTGTTCTGTATAACAAGTTATAAAAGGAGCAACACCAGACACAGAAAGGATGCATGAGACTTGTGTCCCATTGGAGCTAATGGGTAAAAATGGAAGATCACTTGAGGGGAAAATGAGTAAGGAAACTATGCTGCTGACAGTGCACAAGACATGAGAATTCCATTTGAAAAATGAATAGATTGCAAGATCAAGAATTCAGAACAAAAATTGGAGTCAGCAAAGGTGGTTAACTGGAGTTGTGGGAATTGTATTTCAGCTCAGAAGAGGTAGGGAGGCCAAATACATTGATAAAGGAGGATTATGGGTCACGCCACCCAAAAGTAATCTTTGGTGGGTAGAACATGGAGCAAGTGAGCCTTGATTGAAAGATTAAATGTGTTTTAATTTTCAATGGCCCTAAAACTTCAACAAAGTGAGCATGTAGTGATTCATTCATTATACAGAGAGTGAAGACACTGATTCATCTAATATACAGAGGGACAGTGAAGACACTGATACATCCACTATACAGAGGGACAGTGAAAGATACATCCACTATACAGAGGGGGAATGAAGACTGTACAGGCTCCAACACAAACTGAGTGGTTCCTAAAAAAAATCATTCATTTATCCTACCTGTGAATGGGTGAACCATTCCTGGCTTCACATCAGCAATATCATTTTGCTGCAATTGAAGTGAGACATCGCTGACTGCATTAACTAGTTCATCAAAGAAATCAGCTATCTCATGGCAGTTACGGAGTAAAACATAACGATCCTGTCGATTCGTAAAGTAGGAGTCGCTCAGATTTGCTCTAGAAAATGAAAAAAAGATTACAGTAAGTCCTGAAAATTGCAATACTATTCCAGCCCCCAAAACGTCAGCACCTTCAGAACACTAACCAGTATCATCGTGCAGAATGTAACACACATCACTCCACGCTCCCTGACATGCCTATCTGTCACCCACAGTGGTTTAAGATGTCATTGATTCATTGAGCAGGATGTTGCAAAAGAAATAATAGCAGGATTACTAGTACTCATCACCATTAAAGAGATTCTGCACCTAAACTTTTCTGCCTTTCAACTCTCCTCCTCCTCTATGATGCTTTCACAACCTATTTTTTGACAAAGTTTTCAGTCACCCCTCCCAATGTCTCTTTCTTTTGTTCAGTGTCAATTTGTGTCTGAAATGCACTAGTGAAAAGCACTGGGGTATTTTGCTATTAAAGGCACTATGAAAAACAAAGCACTGATATTTTCAAGCTGTTTCAGCCCTTACACAAATTATTTACACTTCACAACTAATTAGCCTGATAAATCACAAAACCAATAACAAATGTGTGATGGCCATTATCATAATTAAAACTAAATTAATGGAGTTTACCTTAAGCACTCTCTTCACAATATGCAGAATGGAGTCAGGAAGGGTAGAAGGTAAAAATAAATTGGGAAAAATGTCCACTGCCATTTTACCGAGGGTTTGCAAAATATGCCTGTGTCGGAACCCACCGCCACTGCCATTTTTACCATGGATTAGCATAGCATGCCTGTGTCCTAACATGAAATGGTGGAACATGGTTATAATATTTAAATCAGGCTTTCACAGTACAATTGAATGGAAGCAACAAGAGCAACTAGTTTTTAATGGTACAGCTTGTGGGCCAAGAGAAACTGGGTTTCTTCCCTCAAACAAACCTTTTGCTAAACATGGCTTCACCTCACTGCTGATAATCCCACTCTGTCCAATACCTTTCAACTTGAACCTCCCGAACCCCAATTTTATTACCACCATCCCACAACTCCAGCTCACCTACAACTTCTCTCTTCTTCCTCCCACCATCCCGACCAATATCCCTTCAACTATGGAGGTGGACTTCTACAGTTAATTGCCTTGACTTGCAACTGTTCAGCATCTCAATCTGAGCAGCTACCAGGTAGCAAATCGAATTCCTGCTGCTCTATGCTCCACGTCTCCATGATTTCCCAATTTGCTCTCATTACTACTCTGTTTTCATCTCCTCATGCCATTGCAAATATCAAGGTCAATACTATTTATAAATGCAACTTCTTTCATACTCACCCACTAATAATCACATTGTTATCAAACAGATAGACTTTGATGTGCTGTAATCCAATTGTCTCATTGAACCGCTCTGGAAGTAGGAATTTAAGAATTCCTCTGAGATCTGGCGTGTGATACAAAGAAACACGCACTTGATTTGGAAACTTCTTTAGCAGTGGAATCAGCATTGTTCGAGAATTCTTCTTGCCTAGGTAGAGGAGCACAATTACAGCAAGAAGGATGGTCAACGCTCAGTTAAAAATCCATGTCAAAATGTTTAATGGGGAACAAAGGCCAACATTACTTTTATCTTCCCTGTTCCCTGTTGAATTTGCATGCTAGCTTTTTGTGATTTACGCACAAGGACACCCAAATCCCCTCTGCGCTGCAGCTTTATGCTTTTTCTATTTAAATAATATTCAGCACCTTTATTCTTCCTATCAAAATACATATCAGCACATACATTACGTTCCATTGCCAAGTTTTTGCCCTCTTACTTAACATGAATATACTCCTCTGAAGACTCTGTGTCTCACCACTTGCCTTCTCACTCATTTTGGGTCATCTGCAAATTTGGCAATTGAACATTCATTTCCCATGTTTGAGTCATTAATATATTTTGTAAATATATAATATTGACTTGATCAGGATTCCAGTACTGATCCCTATGGCACGCCAATAATTACAGGTTGCCACCCTGAAAATGCCCCTCTCTCCCAACTCTCTGTCTACTGTTAGCCAATCGTCTATCAATACTAGATTTTGAATTAGTGGCTTACAAGAGACAAGCCTAGCTATGTATTGTCCAATATTCATCACCCCATACTACACACTAGTAATGATTGAAAATATAGACACAGCACGCTCTCAGCTTCAACTTACATCAATTGTGTTCAGATTCAAGTGTAGTTAATGGAGGAGGAGGAGGAGGAAGCAATTAGCATTTTTTTTTGTCCTTAGAGAAGAATAGCCTCAATTCTGTTCCCCATTTTATTTGCATATTCTTCCAATTAAAAAAGAACTTGGAATTCGCTGTTACCAAGTTAAAAATAGGCCATAAGAGGAACTTTCTTTTAGAAAACTGTAAGAATATTTGTTCACAGTTAGGGAGTATAATCAACACACTTATCTTTGTCTAGCCAATAGTGGCTACTGGCAATACCTTTCAGTGTCTTTTCAGATTATAATTCACAATAGCTAATGCACTGTAGGTGGCAAACTATGGTTTGTTTATAAGGATGCAATGGATATTAATGAAAGAAAGTAAATATAGGGCATACAATATGCATCTGGCCTTCATTAACCAACTATTACATTAATTATTACAATTTCAATAATTAACCTACAGTCTCATTATGACAATGTTATATTACATTTAAGAAAAATCTAAACTTTATAAGGTAACAATTGTTACCTTCTACACACCTCTAGACCCTCTTATGCAATCTAGCAGAACAGAAACTCTAAGATCAGATAGCATAGTCTCCTCTTGTGATCTTTGCAATGTTTCTTCTATGCAATCTACCTGATAAAATCAAGAGGATAAAAGATATATTTTGTTAGTTGAAACAGAAATATTAATTCCATTGAAGCTAATAAAACTTAAAGATTTCATTTTGTAGATTTCAAACATTAAATATATTTAAACTTCAATATTTATCCATCCTGCTCACTGTCATATTTTGCAAATAATCATGGATTTCTTGGTGACTGCTTTGCATGTACTCTTGTGTCCCAAACTTCCCCAAAGTAGACAAATGGTTCGGCAAACATCAGAGCTCAGTTCTGAAGAAGAGCTGTATCCAATTTGAAACATTAGCTGTTTCTCTCTTCACAGAAGTTGCCAGGTCTACTGAGTACTTTTTTCTGTTTTTAATTCCGATTTCCAGCATTTGCAGTTTCTGCTTTGATATCAGGGTTCAAAAGGAGTGTTATTTCCCTTCAAATAGGAGTTAGTTCCCCTTCCTTTCCCCGCATCTAGCTAAATCCCAGGCATAAAAAGTGGCAACAGGATAAGCTAGTTACAGGTCTTTTTGGAAATGCCATTTGTTTCGGCAAAGGAATATTGCAGCAATTAGTAACTGTCCCATTCTGTGAGGAACCATTCCTTTGTGCAAACAAGCACAAAGCAATGCTTGATTCTCCATGCACGTGAAGCTACAATATGGTGCTTTGCCCAAGTCATTTATGGGCTTTACTATACCTCGGGTTATAATTACCATAATTAATCCACAATTCCCATAAAAATACAAAATAAAATACCATTCAATAATTAACTTCTGTGGTCCTCCAGTACGTTACCCACCAGCTCCTGTTCCAAAGGTCCTGTTCCAAGGTATAAAGATGCCATAACTATTCTCTCCTTAGCCATTTTGATGTGTTCCTATTCACAAAAGTCAAAACAAAACATCAAATGATTTGCTTATTCGGGGAGCCAGTGCAGACATGATAAGCTGAATATCTCCTCTTGTTCTGTAACAATTTGGTGATTCTGCAATTCACTTCATAATTATACAAATTTATAATGGCGGCATGGTGATTAGCACTGCTGCCTCACAGCACCGAGGATTGAGTAAGATACTCTTTTGGAGATTCACTGCAGATTCGAAGGGCTGAATGACCTCATTCTGCATCGTAGGAATTCTATGGTTCTATGCTACTGCTATTAAAATGAGGCAAAAGGAGTACATTAGAAATTGAAAGCCTAATCCTCATTAATGTACACTATACTCTAGTCTCACTGACCCATACTGCCTGTTCATATGTATGACAGTAAAATCAGTGTTGGCTATTTATTATAATCCTTGTTTTGATTACAATTTGTTGTCAATTGTATTATGTTTGAAAAAAACAAGAACATTTTAAAAATAAGTACAACTATGTCAAATAATCATTATTAATTGTTAATGTTTCCTCATGGTAACTTTTATCCTATTATGATTTACTTTATAAGAGTACAATTTTTAAAATGAAATGTCCTTCTCTATTTAATCTCACAGATTTAATATAACCTAGAATTAAAGCAGTTTATTTTAAAAGAAATCTGATCAATTTCTTCACAAATAACAAAAGATAATGAATTTATACTTTATATTTTGCAATGTGTTGATGTTATGCTCATTAATCTATGAATGAAAATTTCCCACATTTTTTAAACCCAGTGTCAGATACAGCACAAGCTGGACTGAATATTATTCCATACTTGAACTCCCAAATCAGCTTCAGAAAAACATATCTAACATTACATTTACATTACTCACACCTATCCCCCTCCTTCGTTTGGGCAAGATCATAAGTCATTGTTAAAATTTACGCTGTTTTGCACAGAATACTAACACTTAATACCAAAATTGGCTGAGGGTGAGAAAAACCATTTTGCTCGAATGACCTGCTGCCACCGAAGGGGCAAACTCAATCCCTTGTCAAAATAGAATGAAAGTCAGATTTCAGAGATAAAAGAATGCACTGCAGCCTGCCCACTTTTTCGTTTGTTATCATTGCTTCGCTACAGTAAAGTAAAAATGCACACATTTAAAACACGAATTTTACCTGCAGTGCATTTAACTTTCTTTATCCATCTAGGGATGTTGGCATTACTGATGAGGCACCATCCTATTTGGCCTCAGATGGTAGTGGACTTTCTGCTTGAAGTGTTGATACAATCATCACTTCAGTGCACAGCAAGAGTCAACTAAGTTGAAGTGAAACTGATGCTACATATAGGGCACATCCTGTCAGGACTGCAGATGTCCTCCAAATGACATGACTGAACCAGATGAGATTTTTATGACAACGTGACAGTTTCATCGAATTAATTCAAATTCTCAAACTACCACAGTAAGATTCAAACTCAGGTTCTCTGTTTTTAATTCAGATCTCAGCAATACAGTAACAAGCTACTACATTACCACACTGAGGAGTCAACTCTTTAAAAACTTCCACAAAAAGCTATAAAAAAAACACTTCAACTTTATTCTCAAACATGACTGGAAACAACTGATCAAATTTAGATACAGAAAGAAACAAGACAAAGTTGCATCCTCTGATCATGAATAAGAAGGAAAAGTACCATAGCAAAATCTCAACCACCATTAACACTAACTGAAAAAATATTATATTTTATTATACAGTGCAGGAGTCTAAGATATGTATGTATGCATGTACAATGGTAATGTGTAAATAAAATCATGAGGCATTTTTCCAGAGTAATTGACATGAATAAAGATGGGCTTGTGAAAGAGCATAAACAAAAGACAATTTTAACATTAGAGAATAGAATTTATTGGCATTTATTGACCAAATTTAAAAAGCACCTTAAAAACAAGAAGATATGGTTCACCTGCCCTCAATACAATCAAATAAAGCTTGCACATTTAAATCAACTCATTAACTCACCTTCATTGTATCATAGAATTCTGAGGGGGAATTCAGGATCTTCACCTGACTGCCTGAAATTCCAAAAGTTGGAACAAGTTCCCCAATCCACTGGAATCGCTGAATGTTGTGCGCAGAAACACAGCAAGGAGGAGACGGCAGGTCAGTCTGTGGTTTGGTTTGACACAATAATGGAGCCAACAGCAGGTATGAGGATCTAGCCACAAAAAAAAAGTTTTTTGTTTAAAAAATAGTAGTATGTTGGTTGAGTGTGTACAAGAATTTACAAGGATAATACTTATTACATATTAATCGATTGGTAAAAAGTTATTCAATTAATAGAAATCAGCAGTTTGATCATCATTTAATGTAGAATCAATCTTCACTGCTGCATATGGTATTTTTCAACGCAAGATGTATGTTTCTAAATGCACTCTGGTTCATTGCAAGGGAACATTTTAGTTGGAAAATAACATATAATAATTATGGAGCACATATTTATTGTGACTGCTTATTCTGACTGCTTCAAATCTGACTGCTTATTCATCCATTCACTTAAGATATCTTAGAAAATTAAAGGCAAGATAAGATTTCCACACTTTAGCTCCCATGCACGTCTTATGATGATTTACAAGAGTATTAAATTACAGATTCCAACCAAAAGCGGAACAGGCTGTTAATTTCTCAGGTAGATTCTCCTGATCAGTCAAGGCATATAGAGAGAAAAGTTTTGTCTGTGTTTCATTTCAGCCATTGTTAATAATGCATAATGAGTTATGATCTTTGTCCTGACCCATAACTGTTTATAACATCAATCTGCCATCAATTGATAGAAATGACAAGTTTTAATGTTTTAAAACTTTTACTGTAACAAATTAAAATCAACATAGATTAAAGATTACTTAACAGACAACTAATACATAAAACCAAAGAAAAGGTATTTTTGCATTATCAACAATTGTAATACATCCTATAACTCATTTTGCTGTGCAATATACCTCTGGCAAATGGTAAGCATTAAAGGACACATCTAAAGTTACTCCAACTTTCCCTGTCTACTAATTTGAAAGATTCTGCATCCTTCAAAATTTGTCCCGCGCAGCCTGAGTCTTCCAGAAACAAGGTTCATTTAATTGACTCTTTGTTCCCCAAGCTCCAAAAGTCCAGTTGTTTCTTTTCTTTTCCTTTCACACAGGAATGTAATTCTTACAAGCAGCATACCAAATGGTTCACCCGGCTCTTATAGTAGTAGCTTTGTAGTTTCTCCACAAAGCAATAATCTGCCTCATCTCCCTCTACATGTGTCATAAAGCACCTCTTCCTTTACTGAAAATTAATGCAGAAGCTGTTGAAATTATTTGATATTTCAATAGGTTTCTGTTGAGTCTCTTTCCCATGGCCACCAGAACACATGGACCTGTCTCCGAACAGAAGTGTTTGGTGTGACTATCATTTCCTTTTTTGTATATTATGTTTCACCTTAAGTTAAAGAAGACATTTTCACACATAACCATCTTGAAGTCCAACGTTTGCAATAAGAGGAATAGATCAGCAATCAACAGTTTTATCTGATTTTGGAAGAGACAGGAAATTAACAATCAGTTGCCAATCTACAAAGAAAATCTTATTCTCTCATTGTTGTAAGCAGACACCCAATCAGAACTGTGTCCTTAAAGATATACTGCTACACTACAGCAAGAGAATAATACACGGTACTTTGCATGGTGTAATTCTCAGTCATTATAAAACAGTGCATTTGAGAGCATTGTCTTGAAAAAATTATTGCAAACAATACCCAAATAATATGTTATGTATCCTCTCAAACTATTTTCTAAAGTTCAATAAAATTATTACTGTGTGGAAACAAAAGCATATAATGTTAACTCTAAACTCAGCCACAACATTTGTGTAACATAAAAAATACAGAGGAACAAGAGTAATTCATTCAGTCTCAGAAGTCATTCTCTTTCTCATAGCACTTTTACAGTAGTTCAAGAAAATAACTCACCAGCTTCCAAAGTGAGAAATGCTAGCTTGCCTATAAAACACACATCCCATGAACGAATAAAAACAAATCATGGCTGTTCTGTACCTCAACTTAATTTATCAACCTTGGCTCCACATCCCTTGACACGTGTCTAACAACAATCAATTGATCTGCCATGAAAACTCCAATTGCTCCAGCATCTACTTTCTGAAACAATTAGCATTTTCAAGGCTAAATACAAATGGAATTCGATCTCTAACACGTGGTCGCATCTAATAAGCAAAATTTATTTTGTCAGCTATCAAATCAACTTAAGTGATTTATAGATCATACAATGTAACTTCACATCGCATCTTGTTTATGCCATACATTGATAAATTAGAAATATTAAAAGTTAGGAATGGATATTCAATTGTAAAATCAAAGGACAGCAACATACTGATTGTGAAGTGACTATAGTGATTTCACTGTTAAATGTATGTACAAACATAAGTTAATGTTAAAATATGAAATTTATAAGATTGTTATGTTTTGGGACAGTGTCTTCAAATTTAGATGGGCTTGAAATTTTTTAAGTTTAAGTTTATTAGTGTCACAAGTAGGTTTATGTTAATATTGCAATGATGTTACCATGAAAATCCCCTACTTGCCACATTCTGGTACCTGCTCGGGTACACTGAGGGAGAATTTAGCACAGCTAATGCATCTAACCAGCAAGTCTTTCAAACTGTGGGAGGAAACTGGAGCATCTGGAGGAAACACATGCAGACACAGGGAGAACTTGCAGACTTTGCACAGACATTGACCCAAGTTAGGATCGAATCCAGGTCCCTGGTGCTGTGAGGCAGCAGCACTGGTTTGCATGACAACAGAACAGTGATTTGGCCATTGAAGATTAAAAGAATGCCCAAGTAGTTTTGCTGCAGGGAAGGTGCCAGATGGTTAATGTGGAAGCCATGAAAGCAATATCTATACTTATGAGTTTCCAAAGTCTTCAAAGACCCAAGAGGGTGTTGAGAAGGTCAGGTTGTATATAATCATACTTCAAACTATCCACTTAATTCCAGAATATGACAGAGTTTGGAGTCTAAAGGACAACTAATCAGTACTTCTACCTGGATGCAAGGCCACGTGAATCACTTTATCAGGGGATGAGTTGTAGAGGAAGCCATTTTAAATCAGGATACAGGTTTTCCAAATGATCTCTGAACACTGCAGCGAGGAAGTTAGTCTATCAGAATCCAGGACAGAGCAACAAGAGGCCAAAATATTGGTGGGAGCTTGCATTCAGATTAGAAAGACCAAATTTCTGATAAGTACAAGGCTGGAAGATTTATCTTGTTTGCAATATAGAGAGAATTGCCAGGAAAACTTTCACCATGAAGGATAGTTCTAGGATTAAAAGCTAACTAGCTGAGAAAGGAAAAAGAGCACTCATTAGCTAAGAACACCTTTGGGATGGTTCCAAGAGAATTAAATACAAACTTAAAGGGCAGTGATTTATTACTGTCACATGTATTGTTCAATGAAAAGTATTGTTTCTTGCACACTATAGAAAACATACTGTTCATTGAGAAGGAAAGGACAGAGTGCAGAATGCACTATTACAGTCATAGCTAGACTATAGAGAAAGATTAACTTCATGCAAGATAGGTCCATTCAGGAAGAAGCTGTTCTTGAATCGGATGGTACATGACCTCAAGACTTTTACATCTTTTTCCTGATGGAAGAGAGATTAACCAGGGTGGGTGGGGTTTTTAATTATGCTGCTGCTTTTCCGAGGCAGCGAGATGTTTAGACAGAGTCAATAGATGGGAGGCTGGTTTGTGTGATGGATTGGGTTATATTCACAGTCCTTTGTAGTTTCTTGCAAACCTAGGCAGAGCAGGAACCGTACCAAACTGTGATCTAATCAGAAAGAATGCTTTCTATGGTGCATTTGTAAAAGTTACAGAGTGGTAGTTGACATGCCAAATTTCCTTAGTCTTCTGAGAAAGCAGAGGCATTGGTGGGCTTTCTTAACTGTAGTTCCATTTGTACTGTTGGCATGCAGGGCCCAGGACAGATTGTTGGTGAACTGGACACCTAAGAACTTGATGTTGTCGAACCACTTCTATTTCGTCCTCCTTGATATAAACGGACCATGTTCTCTACTACACTTCCTGAAGTCGATGACTATCTCCTTTGTTTTGTTGACATTGGCGGAGAGATTGTCAGTGATTATTACAGTGCAAGGTTTACTTGCAAAGTCAAATCTTTGGTCATGTTAAAAGAGAGAACTATTTATCTGTAATTTAAAGTTTATGCTGCCTACAAAAATAATGTTTAACCAAAGATGCTTTTAGTTTATTGTTACAGTGAAGTCTTAAAATGTGAAATCTTATCTGTCATCCAATCAGCTACTAACTGGAAGTTTAAATTTCTTTACAAAGAAAGTAGTTGGTATAACAGAACGTGTTAGGACATAGGACAAATAGTATAGAATGAAGATGAGCTGGATAAGTAGTTAGTTCCCATTTAATATTGACTCAGTCAGCATTGCTTCACTTTAACATTGTTCATAACATTGGGATGATAATGTTGCACCGCTGACAATAATGTCGTTTGTCATAGACTTCCTCTTCTGTGGCCTGCACAGCCCAAATGTGTATATGGCATTTTCTGAAATTTGCCCGGAATTGTTGGAATCAGTGCATCACAGAACCTTCCTTGTTGCTTCTCTTTTGTCTGCTCCTACTCTTATCTCTACTCCCCTTATCATGAAGTCTTGGAACAACTTCAGTGGCTCCTTGCACTGACCAAGCTCTACCACTAGATGGAACCCAGTCACTTAAACCTGGCAATTAGTGAGCATGTTGCTTTACATTGATATAAGAACAAAGAACAAAACAGCACAGGAAACAGACCCTTCAGCCCAATGAGCCCGCTCCGCCACCTCGATGTTCCCACTTCTACCCATGATTCCTCTATGTTTATAGATCTAAGGATTGAAAGCAAATTTGAGACAATTTAAGGAGAATTTGTTCTGCCAATCAGCCTAAGAGCACATCTTTGGGATGTGGGAGGAAACCGGAGCACCCAGAGAAAACCCACGCAAGCACGGGGAGAATGCGCAAATTTCCACAGACACACGCCCAAATCCATGTATCTGCACAGCACAGCGATAGTCACTGAGCTGTCGTGTTGCCCATCAGACTGTCCAAGTCAAGCATACACTAACGACGTGAAGCACTAGGATACTCTCGAAAAAAATCCAAGGGCACCCCTCTCACGACCCATCGCGTGTATGCCCCTTTTAGACAACAAGGTGGACCAAAGTACCTGTAGGATAAAAACAAGTACATCAGTATCATCATCTATTTACACACTTCCTAGGGACTCAGTTTTAAATCAGTTTTCAGTGTCCCTCCATTCCCACTCTGTTCATGTACCCATCTAAGTATCTCTTAAAGAACTCCAGAATACCTGCCTCCACCATTTTACTTGGCAGTGCGTTCCTTACCCCCACCACCCTCTGTGTGGAAAAAACTCCCTCTAGCATCCAAATTATACCTTTACCACCCTAAGCCCGTGACCCTCATGCAATTTGAGTCCATCCTAGGAAAACGCTTAACCCTGTTTACTCTATCTATACCCCTCATAATCTTGTACACCTCTATTAGATCTCCTCTTAGACTTAAAGGACATCTAATAGAGGTGTACAAGACTATGAGGGGTATAGGTAGAGTAAACAGGGTTAAGCGTTTTCTTAAGAAAACAGTCCCAATTTGCCTAACCTCTCCTCGTAACTCAGACCTTCCATACCAGGCAGCATCCTGGTAAACCTCCTCTGCACTCTCTCCAGAGTCTCCATGTCCTTCTGGTAGTAAGGTGACCAGAATTGGACGCTGTATTCCAAATGAGGTCTAACTAACGTTTTATACAACTGCAACATTAAAGGCCAGCTCTTGTATTCTATACCCCTTCCTATAAAGGCTAGCATACCATATGCTTTCTTCACAACCTTCTCCACCTGCTCTACCACCTTCATAGACTTGTGCACCTGCACCCCAAGGTCCCTCTGCGTTTCTATACTTTTAATAGGTCTATCCTTTATCATATACCTCCCCTCTACATTCTTTCTCCCGAAATGCATCACCTCACATTTATCAGGATTGAATTCCATCTGCCATCTGTCTGCCCAAGCTACCAGCCTATCTATGTCCTGCTGTATCACCTGACAATGCTCCTCACTATCCGCAAGTCCAGCCATCTTTGTATCATCTGCAAACTTGCTGATCACTCCATTTACTCCCTCTTCCAAGTCATTTATATATATTACAAATAGAAGAGATCCCAGTACCGAGCCCTGCGGCACACCACTAGTGACTGACCTCCAGCTAGAAAAACACCTTTCCACTATTACTCTCTGTCTCCTATTACCAAGCCAGTTACTTATCCATCTAGCTACCTGTCCTTGTATCCCATTAGCCTTGACCTTTTCAACGAACCTCCCATGAGGGACTTTGTCAATCTCTTTTTGTATATTTAAAATATGTCTTTTAAAGGCCACTTCATCTATGAATGTAGACACTTAGGAAGGTTTAAACATTTCAACTTGCAATGTTTTGAATTTATCTTATGAGAAAGGTCCTAAAGAGCCTAACTACTGTACCATACTTCATTTTCCGAGTTATATCAGGCAGGAATCCACAGTACTGCACATGTACAGTACAATATTTTTAAACATTACTTTTTTTGGGTAAGAAACGTCCAGAATGACCTAACTCCGGCTTTAACACTGATTCTTGTGGAACCTATGATTCTTGTTTTGAGGAAGATTAAACAGACCAGGTATGTTCTCACCAGAGTTTAGAAGAGTGAGGGATGACTTGATTGAACTATATAGAATCCTGAATGGTCTTGACAAAGTAAACATGGAAAGGATGTTTCCTCTTGTGATTTGGGTGGCACAGTAGTTAGCACAGCTGCTTCACAGCTCCAGGGTCCTGGGTTCAATTCCTGGCTCAGGTCACTGTCTGTGTGGAAGTTGCACTTTCTCCTCATGTCTGCATGGGTTTCTTCTGGGTACTCCGGTTTCCTCCTACAGCCCAAAGATGTGTGGGTTAGGTTGATTGGCTATGCTAAGAAATTGCCCCTTAGTGTCCAGGGATGTGTAGGTTAGAGGGATTAGTAGGTATAATCTATGGGGATAGGGCCTGGGTGGGATTGCGTTCGGTGCAGACATGATAGGCCAAAGGGCCTCTTTTTACACTGTAGCGTTCTATGTTTGATAAGTCCAGCATGAGGTGAGTATTGCTGTGAAATTAAGTGTTGACCTTTTAGGACAGAGATGGTGTTTTTTTGAGGGCAATGCCACTTTGGAACTCTGCTCAGAAGGCCGGGATCATCGAAAATTTTTAAGATGGAAGTAGACAGATTCTTGCTATATGGGTAGTTTAGAACGTAGAACTTGAAATGCAAACATATTAACAATGATCTTAGAACGGCAGAGCAGGCTCGAGCAGCCGTATGATATATTTCTGCCCCTATTTTATATGTATGTTCATATGATTCACTGACAGTCATCATTTTAAGGAACACAACTTCAAGTGAGTGCTTATTGTAAACGAGGGAGAAAAGGACAGTTGGAACTGGCGGTAGAGTTGGATGAAGAAATGGCGAGGCTGGTTGAGCATAAACATCGATCAATTAGGCCAAATCTGCTTCTGTGTCGTATTATTCTATATAATAGGGCCCAAGAAATAAAAATGTATGGTGACAATTATGAGAAAAATTGGGCTACCAACTTCTTCAACGCAGTTTAAAATCATTTAATTCTCCATAGGTACAATCTGCTAGGTTGTTCACTTAGCCAAAACAATTTTAAACCAATACTTTAATCTTTATAACGAAAAGGCACACTTTAAACATGTAACATTATTCTGAGCAAAATGAGTGAATTCTGAGACCAATTTCCAACTCATTTCCTTGATACCGAATTACTAAGTTTCTCCAAGTGTTTCGAGAAAAGTTGCTATCGAATTGTGCAAACATGGTATTTTGTGTGATGATGACTAAAGTAGTGGGGGAAGGCTGAGTTTGCGGTCTTGTGAAAGGACTGCAGCCTCTCAGTCCGGGAAAGGTTCCAGGGGCTGATGATCATGTTAAAGTTGCAGCTGGTTTCAGATCAGTCTCAGGCCACGGCCTCAGGGCCCGACTCCTTCCGTACTAACCCCAGCCGGGAAAACACTGGCACAACTCACCTCCGCTCCTTCCTCCGCAAACCCACTTTTAGCCTCGTGAACCCAGCGGCAAATGGTTTCAGTACCGAGGCCGCCAGCCTGTGCGCCGCCATGACAGCCGAGTGAAGCATCCTGGGAGAGGGCAGCAGGAGGTCAGGCTGCAGCTTCACACAACAAACGGCATACAGTGTACAATATTACACACACTGCAAACAGGACACTACCATATAATATACACTGCAAACAGCATACAGTGTACAATATTACACACACTGCAAACAGGACACTACCATATAATATACACTGCAAACAGCGCACAGTGTACAATATTACACACACTGCAAACAGGACACTACCATATAATATACACTGCAAACAGCGCACAGTGTACAATATTACACACACTGCAAACAGGACACTACCATATAATATACACTGCAAACAGCACACAGTGTACAATATTACACACACTGCAAACAGGACACTACCATATAATATACACTGCAAACAGCATACAGTGTACAATATTACACACACTGCAAACAGGACACTACCATATAATATACACTGCAAACAGCGCACAGTGTACAATATTACACACACTGCAGACAGGACACTACCATATAATATACACTGCAAACAGCGCACAGTGTACAATATTACACACACTGCAAACAGGACACTACCATATAATATACACTGCAAACAGCATACAGTGTACAATATTACACACACTGCAAACAGGACACTACCATATAATATACACTGCAAACAGCGCACAGTGTACAATATTACACACACTGCAAACAGGACACTACCATATAATATACACTGCAAACAGCATACAGTGTACAATATTACACACACTGCAAACAGGACACTACCATATAATATACACTGCAAACAGCATACAGTGTACAATATTACACACACTGCAAACAGGACACTACCATATAATATACACTGCAAACAGCACACAGTGTACAATATTACACACACTGCAGACAGGACACTACCATATAATATACACTGCAAACAGCGCACAGTGTACAATATTACACACACTGCAAACAGGACACTACCATATAATATACACTGCAAACAGCATACAGTGTACAATATTACACACACTGCAAACAGGACACTACCATATAATATACACTGCAAACAGCGCACAGTGTACAATATTACACACACTGCAAACAGGACACTACCACATAATATACACTGCAAACAGCATACAGTGTACAATATTATACACACTGCAGACAGCACACACTGTACAATATAATATACACTGCAAACTGGGCACTACAATAAATTATACACTGCAAACAGTGCACAATGTACAATATACTATACAGTGCAAACAGCACACACTGTACAATATATTATACACAGCAAACAGCTCACAATGTACAATATTATACACACTGCAGACAGCACACACTATACAATATAATATACACTGCAAACAGGACACTACAATATATTATATACTGCAAACAATGTACAATGTACAATATATTATACAGTGCAAACAGCACACACTGTATAATATATTATACACAGCAAACAGTGCACAATGTACAATATTATACACACTGCAAACAGCACACACTGTACAATATAATATACACTGCAAACAGGACACTACAATATATTATACATAGCAGACAGTGTACAATATTATACACACTGCAGACAGAACACACTGTACAATATACTATATACTGCAAACAGTACACTACAACATATTATACACAGCAAACAATGCACAATGTACAATATATTATACACTGCAAACAGCACACTTACAATGTGCCATACACAATAAACAGCACCCTGTACAATATATTACATACTGCAAATAGCGCACACTCTATAATGCATTATACATTGCAAACAGCACATGCTGTATAACATACACTACAAACAGCTCACTACAAGATACACAGCAAACAGCACACACTGTACAATATATTACACACTGCAAACAGCACACTGTACAATATACTATATACAGCAAACGGCACACACTGTACAATATGTTATACACTGCAAACACACTGTACGATATACACAGCAAACAGCTTACACTATACAATATTTTATACACTGCAACAGCCCACACTGTACGTTATATTATAGAATGCAAACTGCACACAGAGTACAATATCTCAAGCATTGCAAACTATATACTGCACAGAACAGATTTACAATATCTCAAACACTGCAAACTGACTATACACTATGCAGAGCAGATGAACAGTCTCACATACACTGTAAACTGCACACAGTACAATATCCCAAACACTGCAAACCAAATATATACTGCACAGAGTAGACTGTTCAATATCTCAACACTGCAAACTGACTATACGATGCACAGAGACCATTCAGTATCTTAAACACTGCAGACTACACAGAGCAGACTATGTAACAAAATGTACACTGCAAACTGCAAGAACTGTACAATATATTATAAACTGCAAGGGCTGTACAATATATTATACACTGTATACTGCAAAACTGCAACATCTCATACACTGCAAACAATACATCATACAGTGCAAACTTCACAGAGCAAACTGCACAGAGCAAGCCATACAATAGGCTAAACATTGCAAAATGCACAGGATAGAATGCACAATATTTCAAACGTTGCAACCTGTATGATATGCAAACTGCACAGGACAGACTGCACAATATTTCAAACATTGCAACCTGTATGACATACCTACAAGTAAACTGTACAACATATCATACACTACAAACTGACTAAACATGACAAACTGCACAGAGCAAGCTGTACAATAGACTAAACACTGTAAAGCACACAGAACAGACTGCACAATATTTCAAACATTGAAACTTGTAAATATACCATACAAGCAAACTGAGCAATATATTTATTATACACTGCAAACTGACTATACATGGCAAACTGCACACAGTAAATTGCACAAACTGTACAATATATCATATACAGCAAACTGCGCAGGGCAAACTGTACAATATATCATATAGAACAAACTGTATCATATACAGCAAACTGCACAGAACAAATGACACAAACTGAATAATTTATCATACACTACAAACTATACGAATGACAATACACTGCAAATGTACAACTGATTATACACTGCAAACAGCGCTTTAGATTATACATTGCAAACTGTACATTAGACTATATACTACAAACTGTATAACTGACTATATCCTGCAATCTGCACAACTGAGTAATGTATTCTGAATTGTACATTAGACTATACACTGCAAACTGTAAATTAAAATGTACACTGCAAAATGCACAACTGATTAGATGCTGCAAACTGCACAACTGACTCTACACTGCAAACTGCATAACTGCCAATACACTGCAAACTGTATAGCTGACTACACACTGCTAATTGTATGTTAGACTATACACTGCAAACTGCACAACGGACTATATATTGCAAACTGTACATTCAACTATACACTGCAAACTGCACAATTGACTATACAGTACAAACTGCACAACTGACAATATGCTGCAAACTGTACATTAGACTGTACACTGCAACTGCACAACTGACTACATGCTACAAACTATACATTAGATTCTACACTGCAAATTGTACAACTGAATATATGCTGCAAACTATACATTAGATTATACATTGCAAACTATACAACTGAATATACGCTGCAAACTGCACAACTGATAATGTATTGCAATCACTATGCCAACTGGATTACCATAGAAGGTGCAAAACAGAAATCAGTTTCTGACTAGGTACCTCTAGTGTAACTTGACATGGGCAAAAATGCTAGCTTCAGCAGCAACACTCTCATCCCATGAAAGAAAATATTGTAGATAAAATGATAAGCTGAGCATTCCAAATTGTTCCACAGATCTCCTGTTAGAAACTATAAATAAATACAGGAGGTGAGTTGGCAACAGTTTTCATCCCCATACTTTTGGTTGGGAGAGCATAAAGAATCTTTTAGAGAAATTCAAGTAAATGTTGGTTATGGGCCTTGTTTTTTGATATGTATATAGTGCCCGTGGGCCAAGGCTCATCCTGAATTGGATTTCTAACATCACTGAAGCATTTTATGAAGGCTGTCAATGTTCATGATGTCTCTAGAGGTAGCTGTCCATTTCAAAGGGTTATTTTCAGGCCACCAGCTTCAGAAGAGACCTTCAAATTAATCTGAAAGGAAGAGGGTGAAGGACAACAGGAAGGAAATAATCGTGAACTGGAAGAGGTCTTCAAGAGCTCTGAGTTTGAATCATCCTTTCTGCTTAAGCTGGTTTCACATCCTGTTGAAAAATGCTGGGCTCCTTTATGATGTAGGTGTGTGCTAGACCATATCCATAATAGAAACTTCTATCACCTCATAGAGTCAAACATACTTCAAGTATTCTTGGAACATAATCATGTAAAATAGGTACTTTCTGCTTCTATTTTCCATATAGACCATGTTCTACATTATTCTATCTAAAGATTTGGTTTCAATGGCATTGGGCATTAGGTAAGGTTGGCGGCAAGCAATATTATGGAAGTAAGCGGCCTTTATGATAGGATATAAATTAAACAGGTCAATTCTGGGTAAAAATGACCATTCAGTTTACATGTAACCTGAAAAGCAGCAGTTGCCAAGGGTGCAGTGTCCAATGACATGGACCAAAAATGTTCTATTTACTCTTCCCAATGTTTGCTGGAAGAATTCAGGTATCTACCTGATGTAATGTCAGATAGATTGCATGTCAGCCAGAGACTTTCACGGTGGTAGGGAAACCAGTGAAGAAACAGATCTGGTGTCATCAGCATACAAGAGATTATTCTGGCAAGACTGTGAGTTCGCTAACAGCATGTAGGTGTGTATGGGAAGGGAGGAGGGAGAGGGAATGGAATAGGCATGGAGGCATGGATCCATAGTTGGAATATTTCTAATTTTCACCATACATCATTTTGATGAAAATGATGTTCTGGAAGTCCCATTTGTAAGGACACTTAAATATGTAAGAAATTAATCAAAATGTGCAGACGAGTTAACTTTAAATCATGACTCCTTTTACTCTCACAGTCTCTTAAGCTGTAATCATATTACAGGTAGGATTTTGACATGAGAACATTTTTTTATTGTGTCTATATTCTGAATCAGGTATGCATCCATAAGACCCAAAAGCTAAAGTTGAGAGTAATTTGCCAATTCTTTGAGGAAATGATAACCAATGACTTGGGAAAACCACAGCAATCTTGTATTTTAATATAAGTCAAGGTACTATCTTAATTCTAATGAAATTTCAACTTTCTTATAAACTAACAATAAAATTACTGTGGAGTTTCTGTTTCTGAGATATTAGTAGTAGGTATAATAAAACATTTAATCATCAGTGTGAAAGGCTGAAAGTATGTGAGACGGAAAGAGAATGTGTGAACGAGTGTATTTGTGTGAGGGACAGCATGAGGGAGAGAATGTGTTTTGTGTGAGAGGGAGAGTATGTGTGAGAGCGAGTGTTTGTGCGAGTTATGTTATCCTTACACAGATGTTGATGTTTTAAAACTAATTTGATGTCACAATTAAAATAGCTCCATTCTGAAGCCTTTTAAAAATAGTCAATACTATAAGGTTTGTATTCTATACTATCTCTCCGCACTAAAGAACACGTTAATTTACTCATTCTATTTATGCACAATAACGTTCTAATGGAAACAAGACAAGGCTTGCCCAATCCCACTGCCCCAAGGCCAGATGTAACCTGCAAAGCCCTTTTATTATGGCCCAATGAGCCAGAATTCAAAACGCCAATAAAATGAGAAAGTAGAGTGGAAGATTCCGCAAGGAACTGCCTATCAACAGCAAGTGTGGGAAAGAAACAGTTTGTGGTGGGGGATCAATGAACACTGATGGTGAGTGAGCCCAGGAAAAAGAAAGATTTCTGAGGGTGGGGAGGCTGATTGTGGGGCCCTGGGGCGAACAGAGTCTGTCCAGTGGTGGAAGTGTGTGTGTGTGTGTGAGAGAGAGAGAAAAAGTGCGTAAATGTGTGAGAGAGGGAGATTGTGTGTTTGAGTGTGAAAGACTGAGCGTATGTGAGACAGAGAATGTGTGACCGAGTGTATCTGTGTGAGGGACAGCATGAGGGAGAGAATGTGTTTTGTGTGAGTGAGTGTTTTGTGCGTGTGAGGGATCATGAGAATGTGTGAGGGAGAGAATGTGAGTGTGTGTGTGTAAGAGAGAGAGAACGTGAAAGTGTGTGAGAGTGAGAAAAAGTGTGTGAGAATGTGAGTATAAAAGAGTGTGAGAGAATGTCCGTGAGAGAGAACATGAAGGAGAATGTGCGTGAGAAAGTGTGTATGTTTGTGAGAGAATGTGAGACACTGCGAACGAGCCTGTCACCCTCTAATTACTGTCTTTATTTATTTATTTTTAAAAAATTATCAATGTATTGCTTTGACATTGCTTCATTTTTCTCAGCGAGTTGTTGCTTTTCCTCTGAATTCAATGTCTTTGTGAAATTCATATTTATTTTTGAATTTGAAAATGGGCCACTTGAGTGAGAAACAGCATTATTTGCTCCGCCCCCAGCCAGGAGGTGGGACAAGTCTGAACTGGAGGATTTCATTCCATTTGTAATTAACGGAGCAGTTTAGGTATTGTGTGTCATTCCATTTTTGAGACAGATTTTTAAAGCACTGTTACAATGACGAAAAGGCAAAATCCTTGCGTAAATTGTTCTTAAGTAGTATCGCATTCTCCAAATCAGAGAATAGAAAACGCCAGTTTAGTAAACTACGCCGAAGCTTTTCGATATTCAAAACTATGATTAAAAACACTCATTAATTGGCATGTGTATCTTGGTTCAAATGTGGCAACTTTAATGTGTACTTCGTCTGTAGTAACGACCGTTTTAATCTCATTAAAAACCCACTTTGTCAGAATATTGCCATGTTTAGTTTGAGTTAAAAAAAAATGCGAAGCCTAAATGAAGTAAAATATGTTTGTTGAGCAAACATAGAAACATCACTTCCCCAAGAAAATAACCTGAAACCTTGACTTGAAGTCTTTCGACAAATGGAAAATATTTGAATATTTCTTCCGTACTTCTATTAAACCATGTGCTGTCCCGAGATTAGGGGATGAATCATGTCTTCAATTATTGCTTGGCGTTTGCTCTTCCCAGAAGCGAGGTTCACATTTCGAAAGCAGAGTTTGGAAACTCCTTTTGTTCCCAGTCACAGATGAAGGCAATTTTCGTTCGCAACAGCTCTCCCTCCTGGTTTCCTTCTTGGAAGCCAAGTGTATACTTTCACAACATGCCCAAGTGCTGTGGATACGGGAAGAAAGCAGCCGAAAACTTTTTGGACCCTTCTCAAATGTTCAAGGTCTCCTTGAAAAGGATTGATTTCTGTGACTCCCTGAAATGTTTGTTATTGACAATAATAATAACAACAGAAAGTATTGGATATACTTCAGCCGATCTGTGGAGAGGGGAACAGAATAAATAGGAATCCCTTTCTTTTAATGGCATGTTTATTTTTCCCGATGAACTGGATGGAACTCCTGTGTAAAGGCGGGGAGGTGGGGGTGATTTTAAATCCGCAATTACATGTAACTAATTAAAGGTCCATGATACGGGAATGTACAAAAGTAGTCTTATTTATTAGTTGATGGAATTGGAATAAAGAAGGGTGATGCAGTACTGCGTTTCCCCGGGCGATGGCACCATCAGATCTTTATGACAAGTCTTCGGCAGTGGAAGGAGGGAGGGGGAGGAGTGGTTATTTCTTTTGGCAATTTACATGGAATTAGAGTCATCCCATCCCCTTCGGTGGAGAACGGTGAACTGAGTGAACCGAGAGGCATTCTTTTCAGGGCATTAATTCTGGTGTATTCCGGGCAGATAATAAGGAGTTTCTCTTCTGTTTGCCTGTAGCATTGAAGTGAATGCCACTTTGTTTTCTCTTTCTCAGAAGTTACAGAGACCTTCCTTAGGTTCCGGGAGTATTTGTGTAACACGATAGCAGGGCAAATCCGCCTCCTGAATGAATGTCGCAGCCCCGGGTTAAGGAGAGGGACGGGGCAAGTCATGGGCAAGAGTTTCAGAGTCAGAAACAAAGTGTAGCGTTGTGAATGAAAGGGAAAATGAAATGACAAGAGACACTGTTAGGGGCAAATTACTGGAAGAGAATACAGATTGCGGCCGTCTAATATTTAATGAATCAAGGACAGGGTGCCACGTTTCTGAATCATTGTCTCTGATCGGGGCCAGTGGCTGGGATTAGTTCGGGTTCGCCTGCGAGGAGGGGGAATGCTAGAATTTCTTTCACCTTCTAAGAATGAAAACACTGTATCAGACTCTTCCCCCAGAACAAATCAATACCCGTAAAGGAGCGTATTCTTTAGATACTTCCCTTTTCTGGCAATTGGCCCATTTTTTTCTTTTTGAATCACGTTGTTACCAGAACTAATGCATTTCCAGGAACGCGCGGGGCGGAGCTTGGGCATACTATAAGAGGCAGCTCAAAGCCAGTCTGCTAGAAGGTATCAGAGAGATCGCCAACAGCACCGTTATAGAGAAGGCATCTGATCGACCCACACACACAAAAACTCCTATCGACTTCTTGAAATACATTTAAAAGGGCATTGATTTGAAAGGAGCCAAGCAGACGGGTTGCCTCTGGACCTAAAGCAACAACTCGGAAACTAAAACAATTACCTCGGTTCGCAAGAGCCGGGAGCAACTTCATTCTCCAGCTTTGCTTCAAGGGAAAGACTTTGATCCAGTAACAGAACACAGGCGCTATAATTAAAGGTAAGATTATTTTCTCTGTGTATGCGCCCGCCTCCCGTGCAGCTTGTAAGCGATTAACCTGGAGTTTTTCGTAGAAGCGATTAATAAACTGAAGGAGTTACGATAAGAGTTTCTGCATCAAATTGTTTTAAAAGGGGGAGAGGGTCGTGCGCTTTAAATGAGGGGAAAAAATGATAAGCTACAAATAACATTGAGACAAACAATGGGAGAGTATTAGAAACACTCAGAGGGTATCTGGAGAGAACAAGGCAAAGCAAACGTTTCAACTTTCACCCTCGACCTGACGAGGGATTGAGTACAAGTCTGAAACGTTTATTTATTTCTCCTCCACAGATCCCGTTGAATAAGTCCCAACACTTAAATGTTGGGAAGTAAGTCCACCTGATGTAGCACAGTCCACTTGTACATCGCATTTAAACACACTTTCTAGTATCAATTATTAATTGAAGGTTTTTTATTGTTTCAAACAGGCGCTGGAAACCTATCAACAAGGCACTTATGCTTTAGCAGAGGTTTACGAATTCTCCCGGAACTTCCAATTTCAGGACTTTTCTGCAATGGTAACACACAGTAAGTTTGACGGGATGAGCCGTCCTGTCGACATGCCGACCCAGAGATTCTCTTACCGGCTGAAGACATTTGCTTCCAAAAATGAATACAATTTAATCGTGAACACTGTACGGAAACTTAAAGAAAGCGGTTTCTATTGGAGTACAATGAACGGGGGCGAAGCTAACATCCTCCTGAGCTCCGAACCAGTTGGAACGTTTCTAATCAGGGACAGCTCGGACAATAGACATTTCTTTACCCTTAGCGTTAAAACAGAATCAGGCACTAAAAACCTGAGGATACAGTGTGAAAACTGTTCATTTTTCTTGCAAACGGATCCTAAGAGCACCCAAACAGTTCCTAAGTTTGACTGTGTCTTGAAGTTGATCCACCATTATATGCCTTCAAAATCGACAGACTCAGGGAATGTGAAAAGAGTCTATTTCATTTACTCTGGGGGTGACAAGATCCCTCTGGTACTCTCCAGACCTCTTTCATCGAGTGTTTCAACGCTGCAGCATCTGTGTAGGAAAACTGTAAATGGACATGTAGCGGTCTCTGGCAAAGTGGACGAATTACCTGTGCCTGTCAGACAGTTCCTACAGGATTACGATGCCCCGGTCTAATCCTTAAATTGCCATATGGACTCTCAAAAAAACCCCAGCTTCTTGGTTGGATATCTAAGCTTGAACAAAACAGAAATATTTGCACTCGTTTTTTATTTATAACAAATTTCAATAATTTATAATAAAATGCACTATTTTTCATGACTACAAAATTGCATGCTTCATTTCTGAATTATGTGCTCTGCTGTTTGTGATGCTTTTCAATCACATAGTTTTAAAACACACATATCTAAGACGAAATGCAATTCCAAATGTAGCTATCCATCCCTGCTTTTACTGTGTCAGTGTTTGGGGTCTACCAGTATAAAGCACAAACTGTTTACAATTAGCCTCCGATGGCATATAGCTCCTCTATTTACGGGCTTCCAGTTGATATCGCTATTCAGCATGCCATCACAAGGAAAGTTGCTGTCTATATCACTTCTAACCCAGCATTAAGTAGAAACACACCAACTAGATCCATTATGATTGTGGGTTCTAGGGTAGATAGCACCATCAGACTATTTAAAACACACTGATATAACATGCTCACATTTCATTAGGATATTTAAGATTCTACATATTTCCTGCTGCTTTGGAACCACTGTAGTAAGGGACCTTCATAGAGAGACATTTTAATTAGTTACAGTAAGAGTTAAAACATACTAACACATAAAGAGATGCAAACATTCGTGGACTTGAATTGGCATGTTTAAAGATGTTTAGTCCTGCATATTGAGCAATTTCAAGCGCTGCTTTTCTATGCAAAGCCTTCCCTGAAACAAACCAATTTGCATTCAAAGAACCACCCAAATTGCTTTCACACATTATTTTCCTGTAGTGCTTAACTAGTGGCCAGAGTTTCTGCATAACAATTCACTTTCTATGAATATGAAGTTTTTACGTAATTAAAAAAATGGGCTGAGATACTAAGCAATATATTTTTCTTTATACATAATTTAATCAGTTCTAAGTCATTTCAAACAAGGTGTTTTATGTGCATTTTTTACATTAATTCTAAGTTTTAAGCTATATTTAAATTGATGATTCTCATAAAAGTAAAGTTAGCTGCACTAAGCATCTGATATTAAATAGACTCCAGTAGAATCCCTCAAATACATTATTACAAGTCTTCCGGCATTCTGAACTGTGCACGTGATCCTATTAAAATGCAGTACAATTTATATATTTTTCATTCAGTATAGCTTCAAAAACCTGTAACAGCCTATAGTGATTTAAACAGAATCTTCTATAGAGTTTCGTTTTATGACCATACTACATGTTTAAACGCTGGGTTTGTAATGTAAGCTATAACTTAAAATGAGCTCAGTTAGTTTGCCTAGGAAGAAAGAGCTGCTAACAGCTGGTGGTTACCCATAAACAGCTGAAAGCTCCCATTGTTGGTACCCTATTGATGATTACACTCAAAATCAATAGCTGTTCATTCAAGCCCTCAGCAATGTAATCCCCTTCATCTAGGGCAGCAACATCAGTCAGTTATTGCTTGATGGAAATGTGTTCTTTTGAAATCAATTTATGCTTGTACCAGTAATCACTTGCCAGTATCTGCACAAATGTGAATGACTGGGAATGCTGATAAATTTAAATAGATGTGGTTGTGTGGTTTGATTGTGTACACTGCAAAAGCTTTTCCATTGTGCTGTAAGAATATATCATCCCAATTAGCAGGCATGGGAAATGTAAATACATTATTCAATATCTAATCTTTCTCAAATTATTAATTTTCTGAGAGAAAATTATAGTTGAGAGTCTAGATTTAGAAAGAAATATGAGAAACCGCATATTCATTTACCGCCCATCTGAATGAAGAGATAAAGGTTTTGTTTGAATGGAAAGCATGACTATGTATACAGCACTGTAATGGTTGACAGACATACTGCTTTTCCTGTATAAATTCAAGGACAAATTATTAGTCTTGTTTGCTTTCTATATTTCACAAGTGATCAATGTATTGAACACATACGTAGTGCTGGCGGATGTGAACTACCCACACCCAAGGTCTGCCTTGGACCTGGCTCAATTCCAAACTGACCTTAACTGACAGTGAATTCTATTACAAAATTATTGCTTCCCATCATGTTAAATTACATTAGCTGCTGCATTCAGTTACTTATGATGTGAATTCAGCAGCAATTTTCCAGTTAAAGGCTCTGAGTAACCCAGTAAGGTATTTATTGACATAAAATGTTTTTTCCACTGAATAAGAATATAAAATATTCCAGACCAACTTTTGAGATTAATACTGATACTGGAATAAAGTAGGAAATAATGTTCTGTCCTGCTCAGTTTCATAAAAGCACAATGAGGCAAGAAACATAATAGCTTCACACAGTAACCATTGTTCACTGGCATGTGTAAAGTTAGACTATATGGGATTCCAGTTCTCTTTACTATTTTAAAGTAGCTTACATTTACTTAAGGTAGATGTCCAAATAAAAAGAAGTCAAGCTCCCACTTATCCCAAGAGATTATTCTTTGAACATCTGAGGTTTACAACCAGGAAATTCCCTAGGTTTGTACTCTGGACTTTAGGATTAATGGATTTCATCCAGGGTGGTTTTGGCATCCTGCAATTAACACTTTCACCCTTGAATTAAGGAAATTATGATCTTGGTCAATAAGCGATGCTCCTGGTGTAAATGTGTGAATGTTTATACGCCTAAGAATGTATGTGTGTGCACAAAATGTCAGGTGATGATATTAAATATCAATTAAATACCCTGACATTCATTGTTAAGACTCATAATGATTGATAAACTTCAGTAAGTATAAGTAAGTGTAACTGACAAAGTGGATCAATATTGCAACGATAATTAATGCATCCAATAGAAATGTGGGATGGTGAAAATTCTTTGGAAGTGCAAACAGCTTAAAGCTGTGGGAGAAGTCAAAACTTTGCCAACGAAAGTAAGACATTCAGATAAAATGGACAGAAAAGATCATATCAATTTATTGAGAAAATGAGGCAAGAAAGTTATTGGCTCCAAATCTCAGTTTTAAAACTTTCAGTTAAAATATCTGAATGGCTTCCTTCAGAATGAAGGTAAATCCAATAATATGATTTTATTTTCAAAGGAAGGAAATCTGCTAGATTTGTCTGGAACTTCTGCAATTAGGTGTTTGACCAGTGCATCTCATCCTCAGTAAATAACTGAAAGTTGTGCTATAAATAACAGCAGAATAAGTCGTTGTTTTTGGATCCACATGTAAAGTGTGATATGCACCTTCCAACGAATAGCCAACACAAATCCCATTTCTTTTGGTGTAATAATTATTGTGATTGTAGTTCCTCCTCTTAAGACTCCGTCAGGCATTAAGCGATTTGGTAAGCTATGAGAAGCATTTGAAATGACACCAGAGCCAGTTCCCAATTCTCATTCACTATTTATCTACAGTAAAGGAGGTTCCTTTGACGTAGTTTACTACTTTTCACGCCCCCAAATGTTCTTGTTACCATGGCTGCAAAGCAAATGTAAGCACAGCTGTTTATTCATAGCAAATACCAGGAAACCACAGTGAAACACTGTGAAACTCAAATCTTGGCTACACCATACAACTGCAGACTTTTGCAATTCAATAGGGGGCCGTCTCAGACTTCAGAAGGATGTGTTCTGATGAATCTGCTTCATGTTAATCAAAAACTTTAGTCATTTTCACAGAACAGCTGTCAGGTATTGGGTTCAGTAAGAAGTCTCACATCACCAGTTTAAAGTCCAACAGGTTTATTTGGCACTAGCTTTCGGAGTCTTGGGTTCTTTCATCAGGTGAGTGAGGACTTGTGTTCACAAACAGGGCATATACAGACACAAACTCAATTTATAAGATAATGAGTTCAGCAAGATCTCAGTTTGAATTGAATAATAATGAAATTTTCAACAGACTACAGACATTGCGTGTTTGTGTGTACAGCTTGATTATTACTTTAAAACTCATTTACTTCCCAATATTACTAAACTTCTCAATAATTGTTGGAATGTATGAACTCAAAAGGTCTCCTTCTGAACCGCAATGACTCTGTGATTTATGTTTCAGGAAAACTAAAGTCTTTTGCTGTAAACTTACATTTTTTTTTCTTTGTGTGTTTGGCTGGAATTGTCAGAGTGAATCATTGAAGATCACCAGGCAGTATTAGAAAAATTTCCAAAAAAGACATTGAAGTCATTAAATGTCTCCTTGGAAATGGTTCTTTTTGCTTACAAAACACGTGTTACTGAACAGTGTACCCAGCAGAGGGTGGGGAGAGTAAAAGAGTACACACATTTCCTGTTAGTCACAGAACCTACAGTCTTCAGAGAGCAGAGTCCCTGTTTCTCTGTAAAGCAAAGGGTCAAAGTCTGTGAAACTTGACTGAGTAAAGCTACAGGACGGGAATATCCATTCTCTTATAACAAACAACTGATTCAAGAGTAAAAGATGGTTTGCTTTTGGCTGAAGTTAACAGTAACTGAAAAAAAGCCCAAGTACTGTCCAGCCAACTCAAAGCAGAACAAAGAACAAAACAGCACGGGAAACAGGCCCTTCAGCCCAACGAGCCCACGCCGCCGCCCCTATGTTCCCACTTCTACCCTTGATCCCTGTCTATGTTTATAGATCTATGGATTGAAACCAAATTTGAGACAATTTAGGGAGAATTTGTTCTGCCAATCAGCCTAAGAGCACATCTTTGGGATGTGGGAGGAAACCAGAGCACCCAGAGAAAAGCCACACAAGCATGGGGAGAATGTGCAAACTCCCACACACACAGGCCCAAATCCATGTATCTGCACAGCACAGCGATAGTCACTGAGTTGTCATGTTGTCCATCAAATGGTCCAGGTCAAGAGCATACTAACGACGTGAAGCACTAGGATACTCTTTAAAAAAAATCCAAGAGCAGCCCTCTCACGACCCATCGCACCTATGCCCCTTGTTAGACAACAAGGGGGACCAAAGTACCTGTAGGATAAAACAAGTACATCAATATCATCGACAATTTACACACTTCCCAGGGAACTCCCAAGGCTCATGATCCCTATTTTAAATCAGTTTTCTATATCCCTCCATTCCCATTCTGTTCATGTGCCCATATAAGTATCTCTTAAATAACTCCAGAGTGCCTGCCTCCACACTTTACTTGGCAGTGCATTCCATACCCCCACCACCCTCTGTGTAAAAAATCTTCCTCTAGCATCCAAATTATACCTCCTTAACAGTCTAAACAGCACAGAAAATTCATCCATGCATACAGGGTACACAAAATAATATAAGAAAAATGAATAAACATATGATAATTATATATATTCAATATATGGACAATTATATATAACATGTTAGAGTTCTTGGTGATATGTATTTAATTCTCTGAATGTGGACATTGTTGGCATTTATTGCTCACCTTAGTTGTTCTGAGAACAAACTAATGGGCTATCTTCTTGAATCTCTGTACTTCATTTGATGAAGGGATAATCCTGGTAGGGCTATAGAGGCTGGGACTTTCAGGACTTTTCTCGAACAATGATGAAGATACGCACATGTTGGCATGGTGTGTGGAGAGAAAGTTATAAGTAAATATGCTCCCATGTACCAGCTTTCTTTGTCCATGTTATTGGTGGAGTTTGGGAGGTATGGGTACAAATCCAGATAGAGAGGGATTTTCTTAGCAGAGGTTGAATAGGCTGGGCCCATATCCATTGCAGTTTAGAAGAATGACAGTGACCTTACAGAGATATATAGGATTTTGACAGGGTAGATGCTGATAGATTGGAATCTAGGATCAGAGGGCAGAATCTCAGATCAGGAGGAATTTCTTCTCTCGGAGAGTAGTGAATCTGTAGAATTCTTTACCATTGAGGGCTGTAGGTAAAGTCATTAAGTATGTTCAATATCTGACAGATTTTTAATTAGTACGGGAATTAAGGATTATGGGGATAAGGCAGAAAAGTGGAGTTGAGTATTATCACATTAGATCAGTGATAATCTCATTGAATGGCAGAGCGGGTTTGATAATCAAATGCTCTATTTCTTCTCCTATGTCTCATGAGCTTATATCAGTCTTTTCAAATATAACCAAAATAGAATATACTTTATGCCATCATGAAATCAGATCTATACTGTCTATGTTATATTTTCATTTTTAATCAAACTAAACTTGAGCATTGTTTAACTACAAAGAATCTTGGTAAACCCATCTGCTTTACAATTGGTGAGTTCATACAGAGGGATGCCTAACTGTCTCACTGCAAATCACGGCATGTAGTTTTGAATATGATCTATTTATTGTGGATAGAAAGGGGCTGAGGGAGTGGCTGGTTTCACAATGGGTTTGCCTTGACTTGGAGGAACATAGGAGTTTAAGTCTGGTTTACTGTAGATGTACTTGTACAACAAATATTTTTAATTACATGTGCCTTCTGTGAATCTTATATCAGAACAGTGTCTTACTGTAAATTTGAACTGAAGACAGGATCTGGCCATAATCAGAGGGAAAAACAGACAGAATTCTGTGGGTGAATTTTTGAGTTACTGATAAGGATTTAACATGAAGCTGCCCATAAAGCCTTGTTTTTATGACAGGAAAAATCTTGTAAAATCTTGGGAGGAACTTTGTAACAGAATCTTGCAGCATGCTTTGCATTCTCACAGGGAAAATGAGTTGGGACTTTCTCACTCCCAATACATTAATGGTCTCATTAACATTTGAAAATGAAGTAAATGAGGTCAACCTCTTTCTTCCTACCCAGCATTTGGTCTGGTTTGATAAACTTCCTAGACTTTGAGAATAAGTTCCTTAAACATGCTTTCAGCTGGTTTATGAGTATGAGACAGAAGAATTGTCTTATGGATTTTGTTAAGTTTAGTTTGGTGCATTATTTGGTTTGTATGTTGACTTTAACATACTCTCATTAGTTAATTTCATTATTTTTCATTTTGTGGCATTGAAGAATTAATTAGAGATTTTTCAAATAATCTCACTCCATTAATGGGTACAAAATATATATAATTCATTGGGAAAAAAAAATCTGAAAGAAATACTTGCATTTCTATTGTGTCTTTGATGACCTCAAAATACCCAAGGCACTTTACAGTTAATTAAGTGCCTTTGAAGAATTGCCATTTTTGTAATACAGGAAACTAGGGATCCACTCTGTACATAGCAAACTCCTATAAACAGCAATGTCACAGTGGTTAGCACTGCTGCCTTACAGCACCAGGGACCCAGATTTGATTCCCAGCTTGGGTCACTGTCTATGTGGAGTTTGCATGTTCTCCCCATGTCTGCATGGGTTTCCTCTGGGTGCTCTGGTTTTGTCCCACAGTCTGAAAAACCTGCTGGTTAGCTGTGTGCCTATGCTAAATTCTCCACTGTAGCCAAAGAGGTGCTGGAGTGTGGCGATTAGTGGATTTTCACAGTAACTTCATTGCAGTGTTAATGTAAGCTTACTTATGACACTAATAAATAAGCTTTTTAATCTGTTTTACTATGTAGATTGAGGGAAAAATATTGGCCAGGAATTCAGGGATCATTCCCATGCTGTTTTTGGGAATAGTGCCTTGGGACATTTTACATCCATCTAAAAAAGTAGATATGCTTCGGTTTAGTGTCTCATTCAAAAAATGGCATTTCCAACAGTGCAACATTCCCTCACCACTGCATTGAAGTGTCATCTTGATTTTTGTGTTCAAATCCTGGAGTTGGGCTTGAAGAGGTTGTGAAAGTCAAATTCTCCACTATTCAGCCCTTATTTGATCAGACTTTTGCATCACCAGAAGCATTGACTATATTATAGTTGAACTTGGGTCCAGTTGATGTCACTTAGATGAGAAGCAACCAAGTGGCCTTTCACATAAAACAGAAAGATTATTATTAGGAATTTAGCTCTTTATTATCTTCATTAATGGCTATGATGTTGGGGAAATGATCCATAAGTTTGTGATGACACCCAGCTATGTGCAGATGATGCAATTATAGACGATGCTCATGAACTGCAGGATAATCTTGATATGATGGAAAATGAGGCCATGTTTAACGAATTATGTTTAAAGTAGATGAGTGTAATACATACACATGAACAAGTCGCATATATATATGCTCAATCAAGAATAAAATTGAATCCATTAAGGAAAAGACCTGGGTCTCACAATGCACGATGTAAACCTCGTGTTGTCTGACTTCTTACTGTGTCTCACAATGCACCCATAGAATTCCTACAGTGCAAAAGAGACCATTCGCCCATCAAGTCTGCATCAAATATCTGTAAGGGCATATCACCTGGATCTTCCCTCTGCTCTTTCCCCATAGCCCCACATATTTACCATGGCTAATCCACCTAACCTTCACATATTTGGACAACTAAGGGACAATTTAGCATGGCCAATTCTGCTAACCTGCACATCTTTGGATTGTGGAAGGAAACAGGAGCACTGAAGGAAATCCATGCAGACACAGGGACAATGTGTAAACTCCACACAAACTGTAACTCAAGGCTGAAATTGAAGATGCCTGGTGTTCTGAGGCATCAGTGAAATGCCTCATTCTATAATGATTCATGACCTGTGAAAATATATGAGGATGTATTCACAAAACAATTCACTACAAAACTTAGGTGGTTTTACATGTCTTTGGTTAAGTTGCATTTAGGATGCTATTTCTAGTGTTGTTGAACTCAGTGGCTCATGTTAAGCTCGGGAATATGTGGAGAACAGAGCCAAAAATTGATTCCTATTTTAAAACACCATAGTTATCCATCTAGGCTTAAACAACTAAGTCTGCACACTTCAGAAAAACAAAAACTCGGAAGTATATAAAATAACAAATAGAATAAATTGTGTTCACATGGACAAGCTTTTTAAAGTAGTTTATTAGTTACAAGTAAGGCTTACATTAACACTGTAATGAAGTCACAGTCACCACATTCCAGCACCTGTTCAGGTCACTACCTAACCAGTGTATCTTTCAGACCTTGGGAAAAAGCCGGAGGACCTGGAGGAAACCCATGCTGATATGGGGAGAACATGCAGACTCCGCATAGAGAGTGACCCAAGCCAGGGATCGAATCTAGCTCCCTGGAGCTATGCGGCAGCAGTGCTAACCACTCTCTCACCATGCAAATGACATGTTAGGGAGTACCAGGAATTATTTGAACAGATTACATGAGATTGAAAATGTTGTCGTTTTCTAGTAAATAGCAGACCCGCAGAACATGTGCAGTGAACACTGATTTATTATGTTCTTTCAACAGGAAATGAGATCTGGTTCTATCTGAGAAGGTGATCAATTTTGACAAGACACGGCTCCATAAAATATGGTTGATGTGGCCTCCTGGACTGGTTTCTCATGCCTCCAGGATCAGAGGGGAATTTTCCAGATTTTCCTAATCTTAATTGGTCGAGGATTCCATCTGTTTTCTCATCTCTCTCACAAAGGTAAATGCTCTGGGTGCGGTATGTTTTCTGACACATAAAAAGGCATCACTACAGTATGGATCAGCTGGTTTTTGCCACTTTCATATATTCTCAAGTGGCACGGTGGTACAGTGGTTAGCACTGCTGCCTCATAGTGCCAAGGACCTGGGTTTGATTCCCAGCTTGGATCACTGTCTGTGCGAGTCTGCACATTCTCCTAGTGTTTGTATGGTTCTCCTCTGGCTGCTCTGGTTTCCTCCCACAGTAAGAGGTCTGACAACACCAATTTTAAATCCAACGGATTTATTTGATAGTAAACCTGCTAGCTTTCGGCCTTTGTGCCTTCGTCAGGCGGATGAGGTGTTCTGATCTGCAATAGCACACGTATCAGCACAGACAGTTTACAGATTGCTGATTAGAATGCGACTCCTTACACCTAACCTGCTATTCAAGTCTTAATGTGGCTAACAATGTGAGTGGAAGGAGCACTGAGCACAGGTTAGAGAGATGTGTATTGTCTCCAGACAGCACAATAAGTGAGGTTTCTTGCTAACCCAGGCAAGTCATAGGGGTTACAGATAGTGTGACATGAAGCCAAGATCCCTGTTAAGACTGTCCTCATGTGTGCAGAACTTGGCTATCAGTCTCTGCTCAGCGGCTCTGCAGTGTCGTGTGTCGTGAAGGCCCCCTTGAAGAATGTTTACATGACAGCACAGAGCCGCGGAGCACAGTAACCTCACTTATTGTGCTGTCTGGAGACAATACACATCTCTCTAACCTGTGTTCAGTGCTCCTTCCACTCACATTGTTAGCCACTTTAAGACTTGAATAGCAGGTTAGGTGTAAGGATTCGCATTCTAATCAGCAACCTGTAAACTGTCTGTGCTGATATGTGTGCTATTGCAGACCAGAGCACCTCATCCGCCTGACAAAAGCACAAAGGCCGAAAGCTCGCAGGTTTACTATCAAATAAATCCATTGGATTTAAAATTGGTGTTGTCAGACCTCTTACTGAGTTTACCCCAGTCCAACGCTGGCATCTCTACATCATTCCTCCCACAGTCCAAAGATGTATGAATTAGGTGGATTGGCCAGGCTAAATTTCCCCTTAGTGAACGAGAGACTAGCTAGTGTCAATCAATGGGGTTATGGGGATACAGTCTGGGTAGAATTGTGGTTGGTGCAGAATTGATGGGCTGAATGGCCTCCTTCTGCACTGTAGAATTCTATGATAAAGACCGTGATACTCCCAAAAGCACTGAGTTGGTGGGAAAGCTGTTCTGCTTTGTCAATTCAACTCACCCAAATCTCCGCACTCTGTGCACTGCAGAGATCCCAATTGTGAATCTCATTAAAAACCCAGGGAAACTGGGCCTGTTCACACTGGAGTCTGACAGTTCTGGAACCCTGTGCATGTGCAATGATCCCAATCTGTCAGTCTGCCTGTTTGCTGGTCAGCTTGATTCCTGGCCAGCCCAGGATCCCCATAGTGCTACCCCTCCAGCTCCCCCATGGCTTGATCATGGCCCCCACAACAATTCTCAGATCAGCCCTGGCCCCCCAACCCTTCTCCCCACCAGATCCTGCCCTCCACTGACCTCTCTCCCAGGGTCAGATACTATCCTCCCCAGGAGGCAGGCCCCCTCCGCAGACCACCCACCCCCACCCCAAGCCACCCCAATCACTGTCCTCCCTTCATCCCAGATGATCACCGTGCAAAGTGGCAGTGGGAATATCCTACGCCCACCAATCCTTAGGTCCACCCACAGTAGATCAGGCCCCATTGGCATATCTGATGTCCAGTGAGTGCCCCCAGGTATGGGCACTTTGCTCTTGGACAGTGCCGGGGGACACAGGCTGACATTGCCAGGATGTCAATGCCCAGAGGTAACCACCCCTCCACCACCCAAATCCCTGGGGGATGCGGATTGGCAGTAAGGGCCCTCTATAAATTACTTCATGTAATTTACCCTGCTAAGCCCCTTAACCTTGGAATAGTAAAAGAAAATTTAACATGGCTAATCAATCTAACCAGCACGTCTTTGGAACTGCGGGAGGAAACCGAGAAACCTATTCAGCCACAGGGAGAATGTGCAAACTCCACACAGTCAGTAACCCGAGGCTGGAATTGAACCCGAGTTCCTGGAGCTTGAGGCAGTTGTGCTAAGTACTGTGCCACCATGCCAATTCTGAGACTGAAGGTACTGTGCTGGGCCCCAATCCAGAGACTTCCGTGCAGTGCCAGAAGAGATGCGATACTGTTGGAGTTGCCTTCTTTAAAAGGAGGCATTAAATTAAGATTGTGTCAGCCCTCGCAGGTGAATATAGATAATATCCCATTAGACTACTTGAAGAAAAACAGTGCGCTGCTTTGACAGAGGGTTGTCTGGACATGAAACATCAGCTCTTTTCTCTCCTTACAGATGCTGCCAGACCCTGCTGAGATTTTCCAGCATTTTCTCTTTTGGTTTTACATTCCAGCATCACATTAATTTGCTGTTATCCAGTGTTTAACTCATTGCCACTTCTCTTCCAGGAATGCCTGCCTTGAAGAAGTATTGCTCTTCTCTCTGACAGCATTCTTGTGTGTCTCTCTCTCCCCACCCTATCCACCTTCACCGTTTTCCATTTTTCTCTTAGAGTTGGACGAAGTATTTACCAAGACTCACTTCCACAGTCACGGACTGTCTTTATTCCACGTGGATTCCAACTCAAATTCCACCCCTCATGTAATTTCCAGGATTACAAGTACCTTCAGGCTATACAACATTCTTCGAATTGCTGTTCTCGCCACATCCTGAAAGTCACACTCAGTTCCATGTGCCGCAATATGAAGACATTTGACATGGGTGGCACAGTAGCACAGTGATTGGCACTTCACAGTTCCAGGAACCTGCGTTTGATTCCCAGCTTGGGTCAAAGAACAAAGAACAAAGAACAAAACAGCACAGGAAACAGGCCCTTCGGTCCAACGAGCCCGCGCCGCCACCCTGATGTTCCCATCTCTACCCGTGATCCCTGTCCATGTTTATAGATCTATGAATTAAAAACCCAATTTGAGACAATTTAGGGAGAATTTGTTTTGCCAATTAGCCTAAGAGCACATTTTTGGGATGTGGGAGGAAACAGGAGCACCCAGAGAAAACCCACACAAGCATGGGGAGAATGCGCAAACTCCCACAGACACAGGCCCAAATCCACTGAGCTGTTGTGTTGCCCATCAAATGGTCCAGGTCAACAACGTAAAGAACTAGGACACTCTCGAAAAATCCAAGAGCAGCCTTCTCATGACCCATTGCATGTATGCCCATTGTTAGACAACAAGGTGGACCAAAGCACCTTAGAATAAAAACAAGTACATCAATATCATCATCTATTTACACACTTCCCAGGGATTCCCAAGGCTCATGATCCCTATTTTAAATCAGTTTTCTATATTCCTCCGTTCCCATTCTGTTCATGTGCCCATCTAAGTATTTCTTAAATAATTCCAGAGTGCCTGCCTCGACCACTTTACTTGTTAGTGCAGTCCATACCCCCACCACCCCCTGTGTGAAAAAACTCCCTCTAGCATCCAAATTATACCTTACCCCCCTCACCCTAAGCCCGTGACCCCTCGTGCTATTTGAGTCCATCACTCCACTTATTCCCTCTTCCAAGTCATTTATATACATAACAAATAGAAGAGGTCCCAATACTGAGCCCTGCGGCACACCACTAGTGACTGACCTCCAGCTAGAAAAACACCCTTCCACTATTACTCTCTGTCTCCTATTACTAAGCCAGTTACTTATCCATCTAGCTACCTGTCCTTGTATCCCATGAGCCTTGACCTTTTCAATTAACCTCCCATAAGGGGCTTTGTCAAACGCCTTACTGAAATCCATATAGACGACATCAATGGCTTACCCTTCATCGACCATTTTCGTCACCTCCTCAAAAAATTCTACCAGATTTGTAAAGCACGACCTCCCCTTAACAAAGTCATGCTGTGTATCCCTAATCAGATTGCAACGCTCTAAGTGCCTATACATCCTATCTCTAAGAATCCCTCCAACAGCTTCCCTACCACTGACGTCAAACTCACCGGCCTATAATTTCCAGGGTTATCCCCACTACCGTTTTTCAACAACAGTACAACATTAGCTATTCTCCAGTCCTCTGGGACCTCACCTGTGTCCAAAGAAGAGAGAAAGATTTGCGTCAGAGGCCCAACAATTTCACCTGTCTGTGTGGAGTTTGCACATTCTCCTTGCGTCTGTGTGAGTTTTCTCCAAGTGCTCCGGTTTCCTCCAACAGTGCAAAGACGTGTGGGTTAGGTAGATTGGCTATGCTAAGAAAAAACACTTGTCCTGAGATGTGTAGGTTTGAGGGATTAGTGGGTAAATATATGGGGATATTGGGTGGGATGGTGCAGACTCAAGAGGCCAAATGGCCTCTTTCTGTACTATAGGGTATCTGTATATCTCTCTCCAGCAACACCGTCTTACTCTCTCTCAAAGCTGCCCCTGTCCCCCATTTCATTTCATCCTCCACATCATTTGACTTCTTAACAAAAAACTTTTCCTGTTTCTTGCAGATGTGAAGAGACATTTTGAAGATAGTGTTGATAAGTTGTAAGTTTGAACAACTTATCAACACTATTGCTGATCCCAGGCTCTCCATTAGTCCCAATCTCTTGAATTCAATCTCCTCCAGATTCAGCCCTTGCCATGTCTTCACCATACCTCTTTCCTCTCTCTGAAGCTGAGCGTGCTGCCCTCAGCATAGGACTCAGCTGTGTACCCTTACGTCATGGTGTGGAGACGCTGGCGTTGGACTGGGGTAAACTGTCACACTATCTGTAACCCCACAGTTTGCATGGACTTGCAAAATCTCACTAACTTTCCTGTCTGGAAACAATACACATCTCTTTAACCTGTGCTTAAAGCTCTTAAGTTGCCTGTACCTTTAAGAATCGATTAGTTGTAAAGACTCACATTCTACTCATTATGCATGTAAATTGAGTTTGTGTCTTTGTGTTCTTTTTTATGATCAGAACTCCCAGCCACTGATGAAGGGACAGGCTGTTCCGACAGCTTGCGACTTTTGTTACAAATAAACCTGTTTGGACTTTAAACTGGTGTTGTGGGATTTCTTTCTGTTTTACTTTTACGTTCCCACCTCAATGAATTGTGGGCTCGACATGATGTTGAAGTCTTCTTTCATCACTTTTATCTCCGTGCCCACTTTGCGCAAGAGGCCTCCCCACGCTCCACTGATCCTTTCATGTGCCTCCAACATTCTGCCTCTGATTGGACAGCCCCACCGGGGTAATTACCTGCCCTCCATCTTTTCATTGGGGATTTTCAACAGGACAGTCTCCATCTCAATTTTTCTTCCCCCTCCTCCCCATCCATTCCAATCTCTCTCCTTTTGAACTTGCGCCCTTCTTTCCCTCAGGTCCAACCCTGACATTGTCATCAAACCTGCTGACAAAGCGGGTGCTCTTGTTTGGCGGACTGACCTCTACCTCGCAGAGGCTGAGGGCCAAGTCTTAGATACTTCCTCCAACCTCCCCATGTATCATGACCCCACACTGAACATCAAGCCATTGTCTCCAATACTGTCACCTACCTCATTACCTCTGGATGCTTCCCTCCCCTACAGCTTCCAACCTCATAGTCTCCCAACCCTGAACAGCCTGCTTCTATCTATTTCCCAAAACCCACAAAAAAACTGTCCTGGTCAGGCCATTGTGAAAGCATGCTCTTACCACTTTGACAAACAGTCATCTGGACTCAAAATGTCAGCTCTTTTCTCTCCTCACAGATGCTGCCAGACCCACTGAGCATTTTCTCTTTTGATTTCAATGCTCTGCTCTGCGGAGTAACGCCTATCTTTCAACCAATATCACAAGAACAGATTATTTAATCATTTTTCTCATTGCTTATGCAAAGAAATAGAGCAGCAAGATTCCACAACCAGCCACATGAATGTATTTCATTGATTGTGAAGCATTTGAGGGCATGCTGAGGTTATGAGAGGCACGAAATAACAAGTGAGTTCTTTAATTCCAGTACCATGTAATTTCATGTACTTTTTACTCAGGTTTTTAGGCAAATATTACAGCAACAAGTGTGAAATGACAATCACAGAGAATTTAATTTCAGTACTAATTTTAATATAAACCATTAATTAGTAAGAGAATACAAGTCCATTCTTGGAACGACTGCCAAAGGCAACTTTAATTAGCTGGAACCAGCCGATAACCTGTTCAGTAAAGTGTAGTTTTGCAAGAAAGTTGTATTGAAAAATGTGTCAATGGGTGAGAACTGGCTTGAGTTTCCAAGAATCAGACCAACACTTTACTATGACTTGTGCTGAATCACATGGTCTTCTATTACATCAATTGTGATGTCACAAAATGAAGATGTTCACCAGTGAAGTGTTACAATATCACAGAATGACAGCATATAGAAAGATGCCATTTGGCCCTTTGTATCTGTGCTAGCTCATTGAAAAAGCTAAACGCAAAATACTGTAGATGCTGGAATCTGAAACAAAATCAGAAAAAAATGCTGGAAAATTTCAGCAGGTCTGACATTCTGCTCTTGTGTTCGATCCTAGACGGGATTTTATTCTCGCCTAGTTCATTTCTCTGCTTGTTTCTGGCCTTTAGTACGAACTCAACAATGGCTGACGCTTTCTATTTATACTTAATTCTCTATTAGGAACATATGAGTTATGACCAGGGGTAGGCTATTCAGGCATTTGAGCCTACTCTGCTATTTAGTTAGATCATGGCTAAATTCCCTTCCCAATTATCTCTTCCCTTTTCTCCTCCTTTAAGACAACTCTAAAACTTAGCACTTTGACCAAGCTGATCTAAAATCTCCTTATGTGGAACTGTGTCCAATCTTTTCTTGTTAATGATCCTGTAAAGCACCTCAGGAGAATTCACTATTTCAAAGGTGCTATACAAATGCAAGTTCTTGTTGTTGCCAAGTCTGTTCAGTTTGGAAGTTCAGATGTGTTTGCCTGGCACAGCCAAGTTCATTTTTTTATGATGAAAAAATTATTACAAGATCAAGGAGATAATCCAGATAATTCTAGCCTCTGCTCTTTAGCTGTGCACAGAGGTCTATTGCAATTCCACAGCAAGCGATTATTATTTGCATTTGATCCAGATTGACGTACCAACTTGCACCTCTTGGCCAATTACCGCAAGCAATTTAGCCACCGCCTTTTGCCCTGTTATCTCTTTCGGACATTGCTGCTGCTGACTCAACTGTGCGAAGTGGCTTAACTTGTCGTAAGACAGATCAATTTATTGCGAAATAACGTGAGAACAATCAAAAGTTCCGCTTTTCATTGTCATCTACTGCATAATCAAGCTTTCTCAACATAACACCTCTCAATATAAATTCCAACAAATGCCCTGATATAAATACAACTACCTTTTGTAAGTATCGATACAAAAATACAAAATGGTTTCTTGAAAAAAGAACAACATTAATTTTCTTCATTACCCTATTGTAATTATATATTGCAACATTATTTTCATTTTGTTGGTTAACCTTGTAGCCTGAATTATAGTGTTTCTTCATCCCCATTTCCTGTTAAACATTACAGTATAGTTTCTTACTTCCTTTAACCTGTAACTTAAGGTATCAAAGAGCAATATGGTTAAATAGGGTTAGGGTGATGTTTCAAAAGCGACATTGGTGGTGAATATGCCATGATTATATCGTCACAATAAATGATAAATTTAATATCAACAAAATTTGCCCTGAACACATTGGTGAGATTCCATGATGAATGTAGTGTGAGGAAAACAGATACAGTTGCACCAGCTTGGTCTAGACTCTCTTTTAAACCTAAAAATCCCTGGTGGTCATAACTTTTTTTTGTCTCAGCATGAAGGCAGAACATTCTGAATTTAAGTCACACTCCAGGATCTGGATCTAAGTTGATACCTCAGTGTGAGTGCTGCACCGTTGAGATACTGCCTTTCAAATGAAATATTAAACCAATTTCCCCTCTCAGGTGGGCATAAAAGATCCATGATACTATTTCAAAGATTTGGAGAGTTCGTCCTGTGGTCCTGGCCAATATTTATTCCTGATGTAGAGATGCCGGCGTTGGACTGGGGTGAACTCAGTAAAGTCTGGCAACACCAATTTTAAATCCAACGGATTTATTTGATAGGAAATCTGCGAGCTTTCGGCCTTTGTGGCCTTCGTCAGACGAATGAGGTGTTTTGGTCTCCAAAAGCACACATATCAGCACAGACAGTTTACAGATTGCTGATTAGAATGCAAATCCTTACACCTAACCTGCTATTCAAGTCTTAAAGTGGCTAACAGCAGAGGTTAGAGGGATGTGTATTGTCTCCAGACAGCACAGTAAGTGAGGTTTTTTGCTAACGCAGGCAAGTTATGGGGGTTACAAATAGTGTGACATGAAGCCAAGATCCCTGTTAAGACCGTCCTCATGTGTGCGGAACTTGGCTATCAGTCTCTGCTCAGCAACTCTGCGCTGTCGTGTGTCGTGAAGGTCCCCTTGAAGAACATTTACCCGAAGGTCGGAGTCCGAATGCCCATGACTGCTGAAGTGTTCGCCCACAGGAAGGGAACTGTTTTGCCTGGTGATTGTTGAGCGATGTTCATTCATCCGCTGTCATAGTGTCGGCATGGTCTCCCCAATGTACCATGCTTCGGGACATCCTTTCTTGCAACGTATTAGGTAGACAACATTGGCTGAGTTGCAACAGTATGTACCGTGTACCTGGTGAATGGTATTCTCACGTTTGTCGATGTCATCCATGTCAATGATCCGGCATGTCTTGCAGAGGTTGCTGTGGCAGGGTTGTGTTGTATTGTGGTCCCTGTTCTCCTGAAGGTTGGGTAGTTTGCTGCAAACAATGATCTGTTTGAGGTTGTGCGGTTGTCTGAAAGCAAGAAGTGGGGGGGTGGGGATGGCCCTAGCGAGATGTTCATCGTCATCAATGATATGTTGAAGACTCTGGAGAAGATGTCGTAGCTTCTCCGCTCTGGGGAAGTACTGGACAACAAGAGTTACTCTGTCCACCGTGTTCGTCTTCTGAGGAGGTCAGTGCGGTTTATAGCTGTGGCACGTCGGAACTGTTGATCGATCAGTCGAGTGCCATATCTTGTTCTCACGAGGACATCTTTCATCGTCTGGAGGTGTCTGTTACGATCCTCCTCATTCGAGCAAATTCTGTGTATACAGAGGGCTTGTCCATAGGAAATGGCTTCTTTAACGTGTCTAGGGTGGAAGCTGGAGAAGTGGAGCATTGTGAGGTTGTCTGTCGGTTTGCGGTACAGTGAGGTGCTGAGATGACCATCCTTGATGGAGATGCTTGTGTCCAAGAATGCAACTGATTCTGGAGAATAGTCCATGGTGTGTCTGATGGTGGGATGGAATTTGTTGATATCATCATACAGTTGTTTCAATGATTGTTCACCATGAGTCCAAAGGAAAAAAATGTCATCAATGTATCTAGCATATAGCCTTGGTTGAAGATCCCGTGAGGTGAAGAAGTCTTGTTCGAACCTGTGCATGAAGATGTTGGCATATTGAGGTTCACCAGGTACACGGTACATACTCTTGCAACTCGGCCAGCGTTGTCTACCTAATACATTGCAAGAAAGGATGTCCCGAAGCATGGTACATTGGGGAGACCATGCAGACACTACGACAGCGGATGAATGAACATCACTCAACAATCACCAGGCAAAACAGTTCCCTTCCTGTGGGCAAACACTTCAGCAGTCATGGGCATTCGGCCTCCGACCTTCGGGTAAATGTTCTTCAAGGGGGCCTTCTTGACACACGACAGCGCAGAGTCGCTGAGCAGAGACTGATAGCCAAGTTCCGCACACATGAGGTCTTAACAGGGATCTTGGCTTCATGTCACACTATCTGTAACCCCCATGATTTGCCTGCGTTAGCAAAAATCCTCACTTACTATGCTGTCTGGAGATAATACACATCCCTCTAACCTCTGCTGTTAGCCACTTTAAGACTTGAATAGCAGGTTAGGTGTAAGGATTTGCATTCTAATCAGCAATCTGTAAACTGTCTGTGCTGATATGTGTGCTTTTGGAGACCAAAACACCTCATTCGTCTGACGAAGGCCACAAAGGCCGAAAGCTCGCAGATTTACTATCAAATAAATTGGTTGGATTTAAAATTGGTGTTACAATATTTATTCCCCCAGCCATCATGGCCAATATAGGTGATCTAACCATTTATCTTACTGGAAGTTGGGGGATTTTGTTCTACTTGACTGCTGTATGTCCTTTATTAGTAAAGTGATTACACTTCAAAAATACTCTACTGACAGTAAAGCACTATGGGACATGCTGAGCTTGTGGAAGGCACTATATGGATACAAGTTTTATTTTAATTTTCCATTACAATTTTAATAAATTATTTGCTGGAACTTTAGACTCAACCAGGCCTCAGTAACTGTCATCCAAATCATTGCTTTTGTCAGATTTTATAGAGACAGAGGGAAGCTCCCTTCAACAACAGCCCACCCACTTCCCCTACCCCCCACTACCTCCCACCCTCACCAATGATTATTATCTGTAACACACAGTAGGTTGCTGTTTGCCTTAGAAGGGGGTGGGGGGAGAGGTGGTGGCTGTGTGCAAAGGTTTGGTTTCATCAGTAAAATTGGCAAAAGTAAACATCTCCCTGAATCTGTGTCAGGTTCAAGACACCCATGATTAGTTTGGGAACTGTGACTGGTCTTGGGCCTCTGACTCTGTCGACCCTCAGGTAATGGACAGTTTCCAATAGTTGGGGAATGCAGAGAGAAGGAGCAGAGATGTAAGACTTAATTGAAGAGATTTTTAAACAACATTTTTTTACACCGATGAAGTGTGCTGCCAGAGTTAGCGACTGAAGCAGAGAGCAGATCAACGTTTAAGAATCGGTCCATTAGGTGATTGGAGGAAAACAGCGAGACAGGCACATGGGATGAGGATACTGCTGACATGGAGAATAATTTCCACTGCTTCTATGTAGCTGTTTTTATGTAGCCTTTTGTTTGTCATTTACAGTTTCACAGTGTAGTTTTTCAGAGTGGCATTTGCAATTTCCCCAATTTGATCTGTCTTCCTGTGTTATCTCAGCCATTGCACACATGAGGTTACCCTCTTACTGCTGTAACAATGTGTTTCAGAATAAGACACTGTGGAGCAGCACCAATGTCTCTAACTGCACAATACAACTGAAACAAAAAGTTGTATAAAACGCTTTATTTTAAATCCATTTTTACAGGTTGTGGGCATCTCTGATTGTGCCAGTATTTATTGCCTATCCCTAATTGTCCCCCATTTCAAAGGGCTTTTGAGAGTCAACCACACTGGTGTGGATCTAGAATCACAAGTAGACCAGACTAGATAAGGTGGCAAATTTCCTTTCTTCAAAGACATTTGTGAACCAGATAGGTTTTTACAACAATCGATGATGGTTTCATGGACTTTTAATTCCTGACTTTTATTGAATTCAAATTACACCATCTGACATAGTGGGATGTGAACCTGGGTCCCCAAAGCATTTCCTGGGTCTCACAATTACTAGCCGAGTGCCACTGCCTCCCCATAACAATAGCAATTTTTAGATTATTGGATCTCAGTAGGCAAAAGGTTAGAGAATGAATGGGGAAAGGGCAAGTTGAAATAATTCCAAAAAGCTGACACAGGCATGTTGGGCTGAATGGCATATAGCATGATCTATAAGACAAAGAGTAATGGTCATTTTTATCAATAAATATAGAATTATTTTCTACATATCCTGACATTCTGACTGTGAAAGATGTTGATTTCAAAGGGTTAAATGTTTCACCATATAGAAAGAATGGTAAAACCAGTAATTTGAGTAACATAGTTACCTGGAAATCCTTTGTGATAAGATTCTGACCAGTATTCATTTACATACCGCCCACACATAGTTCCAGTGAAAGTTGAAATAAGTTACATGGCAGTTCCTCTTTTCATCATACAGGTGGATTATTGAATAATCAAATATTTCTGGAATTAGAAATAAGCTTTAATGAATGATTCATTGAAAAAGTAATTTCTTTTCTAGGTAAATGAAGAAAGAAATATTAAAAGAATGATGGGCGAAACTGTCATAGAAATTCTAATCAAGATTAACTTGGTAATGTTGATGGAAACTTTTTTATACAAGTCAAAATAATATTTAATGTTAAGAATCTTTTGGCATTTTACAACGGGTGACTGAAGGATTATATGGTGTGGGTTTGTATTTATAGATTTCCCACATTGATTCTCTTCCAGATGAGACTTTAAACCATGCCTGCCCTCCCAGGTGGATGTAAAACATCTCACAGGATGATCAGGGTCCACATTTGTCTCTTAGTGTCACAGAAACCAGATTAACTGGACATTATCACATAGCTGTATGTGGGAGCTTACTGTGCACAAATTGACTGCTGGGTTTCTTACATGGCAACAACTTACATAATAAAAATACTTTCTTGGCTGTAAAATGTTTTGGGACATCCTGTGGTCATGAAAAGAGCTATACAAACAAACAACTTTTTGCTTTCGATTATTGTCCACCCTGACAGGGTGAGGTACATGATTGAGGTCAGGTGCTAGTGGATAGGGAGGGAAAAGAAAATCATGTAACTCAGCCGAGGTAAGATTTGGATACTGACCGGCTGCATGGCCACAATAACATACTGTCCAGAAAGCATTGAGCTGTCAGTTTTCATCCTATTTACTGTAGAATGATATGTGGTATGGGGGAAGAGAAGTGTGAGACAAAAACAACTCACTAAATAAACATCAAGAGATCTGCTTTTCCAATTCATTGTCTTAACTGATACAGCCTAGTGCTCTGCATTGTAGAGATCTTTGCATTTCATCCAATAGTTTCCATCTTTTGGCCATTTCACTCGTTCACTCAGTTCCTGAGAAGGGGCACATGTTCTTAACAGAAAACATTTATTTGCTGCCTCTTCATCCTACTCCTCCCTGCCCCCCCGCCCCCACTACCCCATTTTTCCCTTTCCTATGGCCTGAATTTTCAAGATGGTAGGTTCTCAGCACTCACATGCAAAGAATTGAGATGGAACATAACTCCACTCTGACAGGCATGCTGCCATTTTACGTTCAGTTGAGCATTGATTGGTAGCAGTCGGGGCCCTTAACCAATTAGATTGGCTGAGAGCTCTCCAGCCACCTCTAAATACAGCACTAGAGTGTTCAGAAGCGGTACTCAGGTTGTGCCTAAGCCTAAGTCACAAGACTGCATTTCAGGTAAGCAGAGAGGGATGGCTGGGATGCGTTGGTGGGGGGGTGTGGGGGGGCAGGCTGTCTCAGTTTCAGTGATAGGCTGAGGGCAGGGAGACAGAAATCTGGAGCTCCAAGCCAGGGCTTTCAGAGTGAGGTGCGGCCTTGCCCCTCTTGCCCACCTGAGATTGAGATTGTTAACTATTTAGTTATTGAAACTGGACAGACAAAAGGCCCTTAACTAAGTAGCCACTTCAGGACCTTAATCGGGGCACAGCAGGCTTGCCATCAGAAGCCCTCCTCTCCACTCAATAATTTTCTCTGAGTTAAGGCTGGCAGGATTCTGTACATGCAATTTTAGACTCTTCTCAAAACTTGCCAGCTGGGCATCATCACATTCTCACCTATCCTTCCACTATTTTAGTTTTGCTACTTTCCATTCCTATCATTTGTAGACTTAGCTTGGATTCCCTTTGCTTAACTAAACAAATGCTGATTGGCTAGTCAAGTAACATTCTTCATTGTTACATATTGTTTTATTGTCAGTAAAATATCTGTAAAGAGTTAGGGACTAATTATTGAGGAACTAATTGCTATGTGTAAGTATCCCAAGGAACCACATTTTGTCACTGCACTCAAAACTTGTGACGTGCAGCAAGACCAGTTCAAATTGTTCATTTCTTTGTTCAAGACAACATGGCAAATATTGGCCGGTATTTTACAACCTTACTCAGGCAAGGCTTGTAAAATCCTGTACAAGGCCAATGGGGATTCCTATCTGTAAGCTGCACCTGGAGGGGCGTGGCAGTAAAATTCTGGCCGTTATAACTTAAAGAGCTCTCACCTTTCCAAGTTTAAAGTGTAATTATTGCCAACATCAAGGAGACAAAGGGCAACAAGAAAACATAGCAATAATGATGTAGCCAATTTACTTTACTCCAGAAAGCTTAAGCATTATTCAGTGGCATCCAGGATCTGGAGATTACATTTGTGTTGATGTTTGATGCACTAAAAAAATGCAGTTCACCAACCTCAGTATATCAGCCTGAAGAATGATTACATTTTAAACTGACTAGTTCTGGGTCCTGACTCCACATGAGCCTGTTCCAGATATACCCAACCAATATTTTAAAGGGCCAAGCCAATTAATGACAGTGTGCTCACTTTCAATTAGGACAGCGGACAAATTTCCAAGATTGGAGGTGAGACCATGACACCTCAGCAGCCATATTGGACAACCTGGGAGCTGCAAAGAGAAGATGCACTCTGAAAACAAGAACAGTTTTAAGAAATGGACAGTTGCCACTGTTACCATGATTGTGGAGAGGCAACCGGCACATGGGATGGCCAGAGGCTGCAGCTGTGAGCTGTTGGCCATCACCAGAGTGATTCTGGTGGGAGAGAGGGAAGGTACCATGTGGAAACAATCAACTTCTCCCAATCATGGTCCAAAATGGTTGTCAAGGTTGACATTATTTGCCCACATTGATGACTGAAAATTCCTGTTCTGGGCCAGGGTTCATGGCTCAGTTGGTTATCTGCCCCTTGTAGGTGGGTAACCATTCTGACGCAAGCTGTCCAGAAATGGTCTGGGGTCAAGATCACGGTTCCAGACTAGCATAATGGCCACATTATCTCACCTCAGACCCCAAAGCCAACCTGCTTTTAAACTCCAGCCTGACATCTCTGACCTTGCAACATTCAACAGGTTTATTTGGCAGCAAAAGCCACTGAAAGCTAGTGGCTTTTGCTGCCAAATAAACCTGTTGGACTTTAACCTGGTGTTGTGAGATTCTTATTGTGTTTACCCCAGTCCAATGCTGGCATCTCCACATCTTGATTGTAACATTCCTCAGTACTTCACTTTAGTGCAGGCTTAAATTAAATATTAAAGACTTTGGATTGAAATATACTTCTTATGGTCCTCTAAATCAAGGTGAGAGTGCTACCATAATCTAAATATTCTGAGTTTATTTTCTCCATACATAACTGTCTCTTTTGTCTTTGTAAGAACGTTATTTGTTTTAGTTTAACTGCTGCCAATGAAAAATAATCAGGTTCTTTCGTTGAATAAAATTACTGCTGTAAAGAAATAGAAAATATGCACTTCTTCAGTTCAAACTTTATAATTGCCTGGTATCAAATGCATAAATGTTTTCATTGAAAATGTCTTTTTCAACCTTTTTCCAAAATCATTTCGCCAAATGCTGGTTCATGCTGGTCTTTGATTCTGGGGGCTCTAACAGGGGGATGAGGGGATAGAAATTCAACTGAATCTGCTTCAGTCTTTATCTGACAACATCAAACACGACTTAAGAACAGCTTCTTTCCTGTTGCCATCGGACTTTTGAATGGCCTGACCTTATACTAAGTTGATCTTTTTCTACACTCTAGCTATGACTGTAACACTACATTATGCACTCTCTCCTTTCCTTCTCCCCTATGTACTCTATGAACAGTGTGCCTTGTCTGTATAGCAAGCAAGAAACAATACTTTTCACTGTATGCCAATAATAAATCGAATCAAATCAAATCAAAAATGTGCGCCAAGCTCAAACTGTGGATAATCTTCAGTGAGAAGTAGCCCAGAACCCTGCCAGTTTGAGTTTACCTTATTAATTGAGGTTAATTGCGGCAACACAGGTGTTTCCTATTCACCTAGTTTGCTCACTCAGGGTGTCATGTTTCTGGTACAGGGCAATGATCTGAAACTGCCTGTTACTGTTAAAAGTGTGATTACTGGAAGCAGTATGTGGAATTCCTATTGGCAATAACTTGCTGCCACACATTCAGACTAAAATGAAACTCTACATCACTCCTTGAATAACAGTGTGGTCAGTTCTGGTATACACAACACTTCTCATAAAAAGGAACTGTTCAGTCTCTGCTTGTCTGCAACACTTAAGCAGGAAGAAATCCTCAGAAAATTCAGAGGGTTTAAAGTCAGATCGAGCGTCAGATAGGAAGCTGAAAATAACTCCTCAAAAATGAGAGAAAGAAAGAGTTCAATGGAATGAAGTGACACTTTAAAAAAAAATTATTCAGTCATGGGACATGGGCATTGCTAGCTGGCAGCATTTGTTGCCCATCTCTCATTGCCCTTGTTTAGAAGTTAATTGAGAGTCAATCACATTGCTGTGGCTCTGGAGTCACTTGTAGACCAGACAAGGGCGGCAAATTTCCCTTGCTGAAGAGTATTAGAGACAGATGGGTTTTTCTACCAATCAACAATGGTTTCATGGTCATCAGTAGATTCTTAATTCCAAATTTTTTTATTGAATTCAAATTCCACCATCTGCTGTGAGATTTGAACTCCTGCTTCCCAGAACATCAGAGGAGTTTCTGGATTAACAGTCTAGCGATAATACCAGAAGGCTATCAGCACTCCTAAGATCACGCTCAAGCTTAGTTTCTATTCAAAGTATAACAAATATCAATTTGAGAACATTGAAGCTACTAATCCACACCAAGATTTTGATGAATATGTCACTAAGTGAGAGGAAATTATCCCTTTAAATATTCCCCAAAATGGACCAATGTCCTTTGGTTGGGGAACATTGATTTGCTTTATTTGAAAGTGACTTACATTAATAGTTATTTATTCCCAATAGCAGATTAGCAAAATGATGCAACATTCAAAGATGTGCAGGTTAGGTGGATTGGCCGTGCTAAATTGACCCTTAGTATCAGGGTGATCAGCTAGGGTAAATATATGGGGTTATGGGGAAAGGGCCTGGGTGGGATTGTGGTTGGTGCAGATTTGATGGGCTGAATAGTCTCCTTCTGTACTGTAGGATTCAATGATTCTATGATTCTCTATACCGGAATATGGTTCTGGCCTCAGAGAAAATCAGCCGCCCACATCATGTCTGACAGGACAGAAAGCAAATATTACACATCTACAGTGTCATGGGTTTAAATTCAAATCACAAATGTTATTAAACTCTGTGACTGGAATTTCCTTCCCTCACCAGCAGTGGAAAATTGGGATCCGAATGACAAGGATTATGGGGGAAGCTTGTGATCTGACATGGTGGGATAATGGTTGGTCATTGTTTTCCCACTGAGGGGCTCTAGGGGACCTGTTTATAGAATTGAAACGATAACCCAACCGGAATTCGTCATCAACCTCAGCATATCATCCTCTCCGCCAGCAGGAACTCATGTTGGTCCGAACACAGTTTTGAGATGGTGAGGACTTTCCAGTAAAGTGCAGCCTGGTCTATTCAGTGTAAGGTGTGTGACAAGTAAGGTGATAGGAGGCGTGGAGGACGATTAGTTGGTGCTGAAACACAGTAAATGGCAGGAGGACAGGCAAGACAGGGCTGCTCGAATACAAGGGAAGAGCGCAGATAAGATGGGGGTGCAGGAACACAAGGGGTGGTGGAAAGCCAAGGGGGAGATGGATGGAACCTTGGAGCCTTCTGGGGAGGGGGAGAGGTTCAGGAATAGACCGGAGAGCAGTGCAGAGTCCATGGGAAAGCAGAGGTAGTGAGAATAAGGAGGGTTCAGACAGAAAGGTCTGTCATATTGATGGAAGAATCATGGGGTAAGGGAGCAAACTGAAGGTACAATCATCATCACCCCACCCTGCCGATCACCCCCACCAATAGAGTTCCTACCTTCACTCCCACCCTGTATGCAGAGTTTGACCAATGAGGTGGTTGAGGTAAGTGGGCCTGATGATATAATCTGGGATTTGTTAATGACATTTAAATTATGTCATTAATATTTAGATTGGGTTAGGTTGATTGACCATGCTAAAATTACCCCTTAGTCCCCTGAGATATGTAGATTAGCGGGATTAGTGGGTAAAATATGCAAGGATATGGGGGTGGGGCCTAGGTGGGATTGTGGTCAGTGCAGACTCGATGGGCCAAATAGCCTCTTTCTGCACTGTATGATTTCTATGATTCTATGATTTAAATTGGGTTCACGCCCTTTCTGAGTACAAAGCCAATTTTATCAGCAAAACAGAGCCAGTACGATCGGGGGAGGTGAGAAAGCACACCTGTTTCTCATTTTTAGCCTCTTATCCTAATTTGCCACCTCACCTGGCTGAAAGTTGGGCAAGATGAGGTCATAAGATTGCACTCTATGATTTTTATAAACTGTAACAGGTGTTCTTCAACTGTATCCAATCTTTGAGTGTGTGCAAATGTGTGTAACAGAAGCGACTGAAACATTGCCTTTAATATAACTGTGTGATAATAAATAATCTTATTTATTTTTAAGCTTGCTTTGAAATGCTGTAACTGAGACACATGGTGCAAGGTCAAGCAAACACACACTTCTTACGTACAAAGATACTGATCACGGCAGTAAAAGGAAATATCTAAATTCTGTCTGTGACAAGAAGCACACTAGCGCAGCAGAATTTTTACCCTTATTAGCCAGACAACCAGCTTGTCTTTTTGTTTGCCTTTAATGTCACTATATAGCAAGAAGAGCACTTCAACTTTCTTTTCCAAGGAGCCTCAGCGACCCTATTGTAAATCACTTTCACATTCCATAATGCCACATTCTCGGCAATGATAGAACAGGACATTCATCATTATTATCTAAATAAAAATGAGAGGAAGAGTCTGCTTTGCTTCAGTCAAAACAATCCGTGGAATATGACTGAAATTGATACAATAAGAAGTCTCACAACACCAAGTTCAAGTCCAACAGGTTTATTTGGTAGCACAAGCTTTTGGGGTGCTGGCTCTTCATCAGCTGAGTGGAGAATTAGGTTCACACACAGGGCATATATAGACACAAACTCAATTACAAGATAATGGTTGGAATGTGAGTCTTTACAGGTAATCAGGTCTTTACAGGTGCACACAATGCGAGTGCAGAGAGAGTTAAGCACAGCTAAAACAGGTGTGAATAGTCTGAAGCAAAATTTTGCAAGTCCAGGCAAGTCGTGGGGGTTATAGATAGTGTGACATGAACCCAAGATCCCAGTTGAGGCCATACTTTTATGTGTGAAACTTGGCTATAAGTTTCTGCTTGGCGATTCTGCGTTGTCGTGTGTCGTGAAGGTTACCTTGGAGAACGCTTACCTGAAGATCAGAGGCTGAATGCCCGTGACTGCTGAAGTTCTCCCTGGAACACTTTTGCCTGGTGATTGTGGAGATGTGTTCATTCATCCGTTGTCGTAGCATTTGCATGGTCTCACCAATGTACCAAGCCTCAGGACATCCTTTCCTGCAGCATATCAGGTAGACAACGTTGGCCGAGTCGCAAGAGTATGTACTGTGTACCTAGTGGATAATATTCTCACATGAGATGATGGCATCCATGTCGATGATGCAGCACATCTTGCAGAGGTTATTGTGGCAGGGTTGTGTGGTATTGTGGTCACTGTTCTCCTGAAGGCCGGGTAGTTTGCTGTGAACAATGGTCTGTTTGAGATTGAGCGGTTGTTTGAAGGCAAGTAGTAAGTTTGTGGGGATGGCCTTGGTGAGATGTTTGTCTTCATCAATGATATGTTGAAGGTTCTGAGGAAGATATCAACTTCTCCGCTCTGGGGAAGTACTGGATGATGAAAGGTACTCTGTCTGGCATGTCTCATGTTTGTTTTCTGAGGAGGTCAGTGTGGTTTTTCACAGTGGTGTCAATCAATGAGTCAAGCACCATATCTTGTTCTTACAAGGATGTTTTTCAGCATCTGTTGCATTTGTTCCCAACTGAGCAGATGCTATGTGTACAGAGGGGATGGCTTCTTTTATGTTTTTAGGGTGGAAGCTGGAGAAATGGGGCATTGTGATATATTGTTGGCTTGTGGTATAGTGAAGTGCTGAGGTGACCGTTCTTAATGGAGCCGCATGTATAAAATCTATTTTGGAGAGTAATCCACGGTGAGTATGTGGTGGGATGGAACTTGTTGACATCATCATGTAGTTGTTTCAGTGATTATTCGCTGTGAATCCAAAGGAAGAAAATTTCATCGATGTATATAGTGTGTAGTGTCGGTTGAAGGTCCTGTGCGATGAAGAGGTCTTGTTCGAACCTGTGCATAAAAATGTTGGCATACAGAGGTGTGAATTTGACCCCCATGGCTGTTCCATGTACCTGAATGAAGAACTGCTGGTTGAAGGTGAAGATGTTGTCATCCAGGATGAAGTGGATGAGTTGTAGAATTGCAAATGGAGATTCACAATTGTTGGCATTGAATATTGAGGCAGTTGTGTTATCGTCATGGGAGATGCTGGTGTAGAGTGCCAAGACCTCCATTGTTATGAGGAGTACTCCTGATTCAACTGCTCCATTGGTGCCAATTTTCTGTAGGAAGTCCGTTATGTTGTGGCAAAAGCTAGGGGTTCCTTGTATGATGGGCTTCAGGATGCCTCGATAAAGCCGGAGAGGTTCTCACACAGAGTCCCATCGCCTGATCCATATCATAACTGAAATTAATTTACAATCCTTGTTTTATTGCAAGTCTCTAGCATTGGACCTCACCGATAGCAGTCTTGCACCATTGAGACTGAAAGAAGAGGAAAGAATGCAATCATTATTTGATATTGTATTTGAGGAGTCTACATTGTACATACTCAAACATACTCAAGTAATGAGGAATCTATTATCATTTCTTTTGCTCACACATTTCATGGGATTTGGGTGTCACTGCCTAGGCCTGTAGTTGTTGCTATTCATTACTGTTCTTGAGAAGATGGTGGCAAGCTACCTTCTTCAATTGCTAAATTTCATGGTATGTAGGTAAACCAACAGTGTTTTTAGGGAGCGAGTTCCAAGATTTTGATCCAACAACAACAAAGGAATGACAATATGATTCTAAATCAGGATAGTAAGTAGCTTGGAGAGAAATTCACAAGTGGTGGTGTTCCCATGTCCTTGTCTTTAATTTATATAGTAGAGGCCTCTTTCTGCACTGTAGGGTTCTATCATTCTATGAGTTTGGAAGTTGCTGTCAAAGAAGCCTTATTGTGTTGTGGCAGTGCATCTTGTACATTGTACACACTGCTACTACTGAGTGTTGGTGGTGGAGGCAGTGGATGTTTGAGGTGGTTGTTGGGGTGCTAGTAAAATGGGTTGATTTATCCTGCATGGTATTGAGCTTCTTGTGTGTTGTTGTAGCTGCACTCATCCAGGCAAGTGGAGAGTGCGATGTTAATGTACCCTTAAAAAGTTTTTTTTTAATCATGTACTCTGCAGTGATAAGCAAACTATTTCAGTCTGTTTTTCTCATTATTGCTGGGCTGTTTATGAGAGTTTTTATTGCTGCTTAAATGGAGATTTGTTTATTTTTACTGGGATGTTTATGATTCTGCACAGTTAGGAAAAAAAACTGGTTGGTAGTCACAGATGACAGGAGTTCTTTTCTTTTCAGTTTGAACTGCCGTTTAGTTTGAGTTTTAGTTTTAAAAGGGATATCAAGCTGAAAAAAAGCCTCTCTCTCTTTCTCCATGGTTCTGGAAATTCTGATGGTTAGCTGAAAACTCCTCTACTTTCTGAAGTGGGGAATCAGTCATTGGTGGCTTACCTAGAATCTCCTGGTGTTTTGTGAAGCTGTTCTGACTTTAACTATTTTGAGTCTATCCAGAGAATTGCAGACTTCACCCAAATGTCTCAAGTCCAGTATCACATAAGCATTAGTCTCTGCTGTGTTAAATCTTTAAAAAGGATTTTGTCTATGGCAAAGGTTTTGTTTGATTAGAACACATTAGATATATTTGTGAAGGGTTATACATTATATTGGTTGTTTTGTTTCTTATTTGTAATTGATATGAGTTCTTGCTAATTTTCCTACTGTACATGTTAACTACATTCTTAAATAAACTTTGTTTGATAAAAACTCCCTAGTAGGTCATTTGAATCATAACTGAAATGAAACCTATCTGCTTCACGTAGCCAAATTCAAATTGCAAAACTTATGACCCAGGCGGGCTCCATAAAACGTCTTGGAGTTTCTGACCTAAACCATAACAAGAGTATTCCATTACACTCCTGATTTACACATTATAGTTGGTAGATAGGTTTTGGGGAGTCTTGAGATGAGTTACCTATGTATTTCTGAATTTTTCACTTTGGATGGTCTGAATGACATAATTCAGAGTCATAGAATCATGGAATCCCTACTGTGCAGTAAGCCATTTAGCCCATTGATTCTGCACCAACCACAATCCTCAGACCTTATTCCCATAACCCCACATATTTACCTTGCTAATCCCCCTGACACTAGAGTCAATTTAGCATAGCCAATGAACCTAATTTGCATTATTTTTGGATCGAGGGAGGAAACCCCGGAACACCCAGAGAAAACCCTTGCAGACAGGGGGAGAATGTGTAAAGTCCACACAGACAGTGATCCGAAGCTAGAATTGAACCTGGGTCCCTGGTGCTGTGAAGCAACAGTGCTAACTATTATGCCACTGTGCCACCAGTCTTTAATAAATCATCTTAAACCAATCTGTGACTTTGTCTGGCCACTTGAGGGGAACAATAATTTCAAATAAAACAAGAAAATCATCATAACAGCCCTGTAACAATTACCTATGTAATTTTTATTTTGTTGAGAAACAAAATAGTGAGAAACAAACTTAATAGTGAGGCTGACATGCCTGAGGAGATCAAAAAATAGATACTCAGTAATGTCAAATTTAGCTTTTAAAGCCTAAACGCATACATCAGTGGACACATGATCTCCTGACCAGTGCTCTCCATGAATGTTCTTCCATTCCAGAAGAACCCAATCAAAGAATCTGCTGTTTGACTTCAATACAATGGGCTGTGTGTGTGTGGGTTGGCAAATTCAGATACTGAATGGGAAGGTGAGTGGTAATTTCACAACAGCAGTTGCCAAAATCATACTCATAAAATGCGGAAAGACGAGAAAGCTTCTAACCTTAATCGCTTGGGAATTAGAGATGAAAGAAAGATTACGAATCTAATGATAAGTTTGGCTTATTTGACATGCCCAAGAATGTACAAAAAATTCAAAGTGCTTCACCAGATATGGGAAGACAATTGAAGTGCTGGCTGGAATTTATGTTGCACAACATTCCAGATCTCTGCCAAAGTTGCTCAGAAATAGGCTATAAAAAAACATATGTGTGTAACTCTGGCTAATTCTGAGCATTCCCCACTTCTGTTCAGAAGTGAAGGAAAGGAATGTTATAATTACATTAAAGAGAAAGAAGGATTTTCTGACTCAAGAAGACCAAATATGTATAAAAATGAAAGATAAATAGTTGTAATCAAAGTATTGGAAGGCTGGAGAATGAGGAGAGGTTTTATGTCTCTGGATGTTGTCTGAATGCAGCAACCATTATTGTCCTCTTTATCATTATAGAGAAGAGAAAAATACTGTTAGAAATTCTGGTGGTGGTTTCTTCCAAGTAGGCCTGCCTTTCATCGAGTGCCTGGGACTCAAGTTGCAAATTCCATGTACATTTTCAGCTACCACAGTCAAATATTGTTGATTTATTATTGTCACGTGTTGGGATACAGTAAAAAGTATTGTTTATTGCGCACTCTGCAGACAAAACCATACTGTTCATAAAGTACAAAGGAAAGAAGAAAAGGATAGGGTTCAGAGTATAGTGTTGTAGTTACAGGTAGGGTGAAGAGAAAGATCAGCTTAATATATGATAGGACCATTCAAAAGTCTGATAGCAGCAGGGAAGAAGCTGTTCTTAAGTCAGCTGGTACATGTTTTCAGACTAATGTATATTTTTCTTGATGGAAGAAGGTGGAAGAGAGTATTTCTAGGTTGCATAGGGTCCTTGATTATGCTGTCTGCATTTCATGTTGGTTGCTGAAAATGTAGATGAAGTCAATGGATGGGAGGTTGGTTTGCATGATGTACTGGGCTTCGTTCACAACCCTTTGTCATTTATGGAGATGTACGATAAGGGGGCCTGGTCCAAGATATATTGTCTTTTTTTTTGTCTTCATCATGCACCAAAAACCGAGAGTCACGCGGTTACTAGATAAAAAAAAGAGAGCAGGTATTTATACCTTCTCCTGTAGACAAATCTTGTGCATGTATGATTAGGAAATGCATCATGACAATTTTATTTTTTTTTACACACACAACATCCACACCAAGCTGAGTGTGTGACAACCGAGTGGAAAGTGTGTGAAGTACAAGCATATTTCTCATAAGTTTTATTAAGGAAAATATACCTTCCTGCATGAAGCACTATTATATCATGGAGATTTTTAAGAACCACAAATCCACAACACTTCGCTTTGTTCCCAGTGCTGAGTGACTGCCCAATATCGGTGATCCATCATGATGGGAATGAGCTGATGTTCAGTTCCCAGCACTCTAGGCCTGAGCTATAATTGCTGACCCTGAGATGGATGAAAAATGGATTTGTAAACTCTCTGTATCAGCTCTTTGTGTCAACATAAATATTCTTTAATTACCGTTAGGTTTACTGCTGAGTATGACACTAGTTGCTGTGGTGAATGTTAGAAATATAGATTTCCAGAAATAAATTCAGCAACTGGGGTCATGTGAATAGGGCCTGGGTGGGATTGTGGTTAGTACAGACTCATTGGGCTGAATGGCCTCCTTCTGCACTGTACATCTATGATTGTATGATAACTAAATATATAACAGATAATTGATGGGATAAAATGCAATTGTATCAGACTGAACGTTCCAAACCATCTGGATTACTTCTTTAAATTGACAAAAATCGGATTTTTTTGCTGATAATGAAGAATGCTGCCCTTGTCGAGACATAAAAATTTTTATGGCCATCTATTAGGATTCCATTCCTGAGTGAAGTTTATTTTCTGATAGATGTGAAAGGACAAACAGGCTTTATCTTAAGTAGGTGCAGGATAAATTGATTCCCAACTTCAAGGAGCCAATGTTTCAGAACAGCACCTAATCACAACATCACTCATTGTCAACTCAAAGTCACTTTTATCCATTATACCTCAGTTGGTCTCACGACACTGGCAATGCTTATATGAAAATATTGACCTGGGAAACAGCTTCAATAATAAAGCAATCAAACTGTTAGGAAATGTCTTGCACTTTTCTTTATTTTCTTTTATTTGGACACTTTCCAAAGCACTTATTATATCCCTAAAGTACCCTCAGAAACTCACCACAGAGCACATGTAGAACAAATGTGAAAACTTACATCAATGGAAAGTATTGTTCACCCATCGCAACATCTACACTTCTTGATTTCAAAATAAACAACATTTATTATCCAGCGCATTTGCTAAACCTGACAAAAGGCAAACAGCACCACATGATACTTGCCCTCGAACTTTGGAGCTGGTTTACTGTTGGCACAACTGTCAAGTCTTATTCACTTAGACTGCAAGTTAGTTGTGTTGATTTGGGAATATAACCTACTTTTAAAGTATCTCACTGTGAAAAATAAACACCAGATGTGTTTTTAAAAGGGTCGGTCACTATTTCACTTATGACTATAAATGACACTCCACTATTTCCCAGTGGGGCAGCTTCAGGCTATTCAGAAAATCACTTTGAAAGATAAGTTACATTAACCTTTCTTAGGTACTGCAAGTATCACATGCAAAGCAGTCCAGGCAGAGCAAGGATCCCATTATAAAATCTATTTCGCCAATCAAAGTAGGAAATAATATTATAGTCTACTACATGATAGGGTGGGTGCATCACCAATCAAGAGATAAGCAAAGGCTCTGCTCCTTTGCAATGTAATCAGAAAGTATGCATCCTGTATCCAGTTGAAGTTGTGATGATAAACAAGGAAGGGAATCCAACCAAAACCAGATCTGATTGCACTTTAGGCTCCCACAGTCTGAGGAACATGTGCTGACATTTAGAGACAGCTTTGTTTGCAGAAAGAGCAGTATGACACATGAAATTTCTTTAATATTTTCTGGTATTTCAGTAGCTTTACTCAGCCTACTTTAGTAATCTTCTGCTCGAAAGCATCACGTATTGGACCCGATTTTCCGAGAAAAAAAACTAAGGGCCCAACAGATGGGAAAACAATGGTTTTTGTCACCCTTTTTTTGGGAAAGCTTAGTTTAATGAACTTCTGGCACTCTGTGTGGCTACAGAGGCTGTCAGTGGATTTACGTCAATAGTGTGGGGCGGGGTGGGGGGAGGGGGAGCAGGGCCTAATCACGCCCAAGAAGCTGGAAGCAGACTGCTGAAGGGGCCAATGCACGTGTGCCAATCTCCCAGTACACCCCCACTACGTTGAGAGATTTGGTGACATGCCTCCCCCTCCAGACATGACAGACTTCCCGATCACTCGCGCCTCCTCTCCCCCCAAATCAGTGGCCCTGACCTTCCATCGCCCATTTGGCATTGCCAGTTGACAATGTGAGGGTGCCAGGCTAACAATGCAAGGGTGCCAGGGACAAACTCCTGCCCTGACCTCAGGGGGGCTTCAATGGTCTCCAGTCCCGCCAGTGAGGTCATCAGACCTGGTCCCCATATGTAATCCCCACTGGTGTGAACCTCCACTGGCAGGATCTGAAACATTAGCGAGCCCAGACAATTGCATCCTGCACATGCTAAATAGATTCAAATCATCTTTTGCATATTTAATAAGCATCATGCCATTCCTTGGTGGAAATAAATCACCCAGGAAGATCACGACCAGTTGGAGGCCAATTACAATTCCCATTTTTGACCACCCAACGGCATTTCCTGACCTGTTATGCTACTCAAGCAGGACAGCAGTCCAGGAAAATCACACTCATTCTTTTTAAATCAAATTAATGGCAAAAAACTAAACTTTGTGGAAAACTGCTGCTATCAATTGGCATCCAATTCCCCAGCAAAATACCATCCAGTCTTATGGAGTCAATTATTTTTGCAGAAATATTTTCTAAAGATCAGTAAATGACATTGTGATTCACTCAAAATATCTCTATAGATCTCCATGATGCCCACTCACTGAATCATTCAAGATCTGAAATCTATCTGATCTCAACTTACAAACCCATATGTGTTTTTGAGGGCTGGGTAAAATAATTGTAAGAAAACAAGCCAATTGTGACTCTTATAGGTTTTGGTGCTCTGGAGCAATGAGTTTCTTCCTCCAACCCATCTCCCCTGCCCCACCCTTGCATTTATTTATCCGCTGCATTTTGATATTTACCAAGTAAGGGGCTATGTTGAAATGAGTAATTGTGTAACATTGCTGACAATATATTGTTCCTATTAGCAAGTTTAAAAATCAGGTTCACTTGAAAAATGCTGAAAACAAACCTGTAAATGGTAACATAATCCATGTGAAGGACTATTCCAATCATTCAGCTAGATTGTACGAATAGTGCCAGCAGGATTGAAGTACAGTAAGAAGTCTGAAAACAACCAGGTTTAAGTCCAACCGATTTATTTGATAGTAAACTCACAAGCTTTCGAGGGTGTGCTCTTCATCAGGTGAATGAGGTGTTCTGGTCTCAAGCAGCACATATAACAGCACAGACTGTTTACAGATTACTGATTAGAATGCAATTCTTTACACCTAATCTGCTATTCAAGTCTTAAAGTGGCTAACAATGTAACATTGAATGATACTGTGTAGAAGAGTTGGCTAGCCATGCCTGTACCAGTTCTTTGATACAACTATCCTATTAATGCCAATTTTCTGCTCTTTCCCCAAAGCCCTATAGTTTTTTATTCTTTCAATTCTTGTTTTCTCCCCATTTCAACCATTCCAATCACCCAAAATTGAATTTATAAGAAATTACTCATTTTAGTGACTTTTTTTATCTGAAAATTATTGTTATTTGAAGAAGAGATGTTTTACTTAAGATTGATTCAAGAGTTAAATGTTGCCTTCCGATAGTGAGCTTCCATTGTGGATGTGTTGTGGATATTCTAGAGGAATGTCAGAAGTTTCAGCGAGACACAGATAGGATGCAAGACTGGACGGAGAAGTGGCAGATGGACTTCAATGAAGATAAACATGTGGTGGTCCATTTTGGCAGGACCAATGGGATGAAGGAGTATAATATCAAGGGTAGGAGTCTTGGCAGTGTTGAGGAGCACAAGGACCTTGAGGTCCGGGTCCATAGGACTATTAAATCAGCCCCGCAGGTGGAGGATGTGGTCAAGAAGGCAAATGGTGTATTGGCCTTCATTAATTGAGGGATTGAGTTTAGGAGTTGGGAGGTAATGCTGCAACTTTATAAGACCCTTGTCAGACCCCACTTGGAGTACTGTGTGAAGTTCTGGTCGCCTCACCATAGGAAAGATGTGGAAGCTATTGAGAGAGTGCAGAGGAGATTTACAAGGATGTTGTCTGGATTGGGAGGCATGCCTTATGAAGATAGGTTGAGGGAGCTAGGTCTCTCTCCCTGGAGAGACAAAGGTTGAGAGGTGACCTGATAGAGGTTTATAAGATGTTGAGGGGAATAGATAGGGTGGATTCTCAGAGGCTATTTCCCAGGGCTGAAATGGTCACTACAAGAGGACACAGGTTTAAGGGGGCAAGTACAGAGGAGATGTTAGAGGTAAGTTTTTCAGAGGGTGGTGAGTGAATGGAATTGGCTGCCATCAGTGGTGGTAGAGGCGAACTCCCTTGATCTTTTAAAAGACTTCTGGATGAGTACATGGGGTTTAATGGGATTGGGAGTTATAGATAGTTCTATGGTCTGGTAGGTACTGATATGATCGGCACAACTTGTGGGCCGAAGGGCCTGTTTGTGCTGTAGTGTTCTATGTTCTATGTTCCATCTAAAGCTCTAAAAAATTCCATATTTTCTTGGTAATATCCATGAATAACAAAATGCACTAAAATTAATTATGAAGCATTGTGACAAAAGATAATTGCTGCTGTTTGTTATTTCACTCTGACACAGGGCAATGGTCAGCCTTTGCATGTAGTTTACATAGTGTATTCAGTGGAAGCAGCTGCTTAAATAATTTTCCAAGAAATTGTCCAAATTACAACGTAGTATTTACCTTACAGTTGGTTGAAGGTTACCACTTCATGGTGTAAGTTGCTAGTTATGTGATGCATTTAGATAAATAAAATCCAATGATGCATTGAAAAATCAATTTGTAAACATTGAATCAAATAGTGGGAATAAGGTCAACATTTAACATTTTAAATTTTTATATCTAATTAAAAAGGAAGAAGTTTCTGCAGTGGTCTCATTAAGAGTTCAATATGAGGATCTTGGTCATGAGGATTTTCGCCATTGAGTTGGAAAGTGATGTGGAATCTCATGACAGAGACTCATAAGCCTTTATCACTACAAATACCACATTATAGTTTTGCACTGTGCCTCTAGCCATTGATGGGAATCACTCATTTACAATTAGAGAGAAAAGTAATCAGTTTCATGGTCTGTAAACTGCTAAATTGGAATTTTTGACCTCAATGAAAACAGGAGTCACTTTCCAGAATATAACTTACATTTATTTAGTGATTTTAGCACAGAACATTCTAATCTCACATCAGATAAAGATTGATGACAAACCAAAGAAGGAAATATTAGAAATTAATGTGTGATCAATGAGGTAGGCCTCTAAGAGACAGACACAGGAGTTTAGGCACAGAATTCCAGAGCTTAGATCCTGGATTGTTTGCCAGGCAATGGGCACAGGAGATACATGTAGTCATGTTATTTGAACATAGGGGTCATGTGGATTAGAAACAGTAACATTCTTTCTCTCTCCACAGATACTGCCAGACTCGTTTGTTTATCCAGAACTCCCTGCCTTTATTTTCCATGAACACTAAAGGCCTGGAGAAGATTAGAAAAAAAAGACGGGCATGGATGTAACAAGATTAAAAGACAAGAATAAAAAAATTTAAATTTTCAGGTTTGGAAGCCAAATGTGTTGGTGAACTGGGCTGGGACAGGGATAGGACACAGAAGCAGAATATTATATGAAGGTTATGGAAGTTGGAGAATCTGAAGACAGCCAGGAGTATGTTGGAATGGTTGCACCAGGAGATGGCAAAAGCAGAAGTAAGGGTTTTTGTTGCAATGAGCTGAGGCAGGTCCAGAGATGGGCAATGATACAGTAGTAGCAGTAGACAGCTTGTGTAACAAGAAGGATATGGAGTTAAAAATCAGCTTAGAATTAAATAAGCTCAAACACAATATTGAAAGTGCATCAGTACAAGGACTACAACACAATTTCTAGGCAAGTAGAGATGAATACATTGCCTATATCCCAGGAATAAATACAAATAATGATCTACCCTTTGAAAGAACATCATGAACTTTTCTTTTAACAGTGAAATGGTCTCTTTACTAAAATCAATACAGTGGAAACCAATGAACTGGGAGTAGATAGACAGAAGCAATTGGAATAGGGAATGCATGAGGTCAGGGTGGGAAGAATGCTGAATGCTAGAAGTACATCTATATTTTAGAAATGTATGTCTAAGCTGCTCCACCACAAAATCATGTCTTTGCTTCTACTTACAGACATTTTGCAACAAGACTTCTAAAGGATGAACATCCACCCCTGTTATATTGGCATGTTAGTGCAAAATATTTACATTGAATCTTAACTGAGCAGCAAAGTTCAGCTTCGTCTGCAGTTTAAAAATTAAACTGATCTTACAAAAATCCCACTATCTAAAAAGGTAAACTAAAGCTCAATATCATTGTATTCCCATGGAAATTTATTTATTTATGAGCGTCACCAGTTTTCTTACATTAACACTGCAATGAAGTTTCCGTGAAAATCTCCTAGCCACCACACTCCAGTGTCTGTTCAGGCACTGATACAGAATTTATCATGGCCAATGCATCTAACCAGCACAGTTTTCGGTCTGTGGGAGGAAACTGCAACACCCGGAGGAAACCCATGCAGGCACAGGGAGAACATGCAGACTCTGCACAGACTTAACCCGGGAATCAAACTCGGGTCACTGACACTGTAAGGCATTATTGTTAACCACTGTGCCACCCATCATGGAGTCATAAAAGTTTACAGCATGGAAAGAGATACTTTGGCCCATTGTGTCCTTGCCAGCTATCACCTATCTAATCTGATCCCAATTCCCAACATTGGACCCATAACTTTGAATGTCATGGCATTTCAAGTGCTCTTCTTAATTGCTGTGAATGTTCCCACCTCTACCACCCTTTCAAGCAGTGAGTTCCAGATTCCCACCATCCTCTGGGTGAAAATGTTTTTCCTCACATCTCCTACAAAACTCTTGCCCCTTAACTTAAATCTATGCTTAACTTAACTTAATCTTAACTTAAATAAAAGGTTATTGACCTTTCTGCTAAGGGGAACAGTTTCTTCATCCATCTATGTCTTCCTCTTAATTTTATATACCTCCAAAAGGTCCACCCTCAGCCTTCTCAGCTCCAAGGAAAACAACCCCAGCCTATTCAGTCTCTCATGATATCTGAGACATTCCAGCCCAGGCAACATCCTGGTGAATCTCCTCTGTGCCTTCTTGAAAGCAATCACTTCCTTCCTGTGGTGTAGTGACTAGAACTGCACACAGTATTCCAGCTGTAGTCTAACCAGTGTTTTATACAACCCAGTTATAACCTTCCTGTTCTTATACTCAATGTCACGGTCAATTAAGGCAAGTATGCAGAGTTCTTCTCACCATCTGAATATAATGGCCGATTTCTCAAATGTGTGTTCCTGCCGCAGAACATTACTCAATAAAATATGATGCATTTTTTTTGCTCTCATACTGAGAAAGTATAGCACTGACTGGGCACTGTCGTTCTATGGCAATGTAAACCAAGGCCCTATCCACTGTCTCCAGAGAAACGCTGCTCAGAGAATGGCCAGGGAACTCTTGGGGAGTGTTCTGGCTACATTTATTCTTCAACCAATTATCCAAAACAGAATACCGACGATTTATCTCATTGCTGTTGGTGAGATTTTATTTTGTGAAAAGAACTACTGCATTCCCCTACATCACGACAGTGAAATACATTTTTAAAAACAATCCATTAGGTGTGAAGTCTTTTGGAAGTCCTCAGGCTACGATGAGGTAATTCTTTCATCCTCATGCAGAGCCCTTCTCTGTAGTTCTCTGAAAGTATTTCAAGTTTCACTGAATGCAGCATGTTGCATTTCTTTGCTGTTTAAAATTTATATCATGTAGTAGAACAAAGAGATAACACCCTATTAGTAATGAAGGAGCTGGGAAAAGGGAAAGGAAAAACAGTAAGAAGTTGGAAACGGGAAAGAACCAGGAAGCTTGGTGCCACATTCATTCATTGATAATCACTTTTAGTAATTTTTAGATTGGACATCTATCCATTATTTGGAGATGAACAAATACCAGATATTGTACACAGAAATATTTTGTGCAAAACTGATACTTTAAACAATCTGTTTTAATATGGCCCTTACCAACAGAAACAATCTATTCTCAGGAGAAATAAAATGTTCCAAATTTATTACATGAAATTTGTAATTTACCACGAATCTCCACTGGTGAGCTACCAGCTTAATCCCTAGTCTACCATCACATTGCAGTACTACCTGAGTGAGAGAGTGAGTATGATTCCATTTTCTCCCAGAAAGGTCTGGCTGTATAATCCACATAGGAATTTTCCTGAAAGTGCTCACTTTGCAATATCACTGGTCAGTCTCTTTACTTATATATTTTTTAAAAGTAATAGGTCTTCATAGAAAGCTTCAATGTGCTTGCAGATGGCTGGGGAAGCGTAACATATTTCCATGGCTGCAGGGTGAAGGGAGGTTGTAACATCGACTTGATGCTAGGCAAATGTGAACGCTCCAACCCAGACATCACCGCTGAACTATTATGGCACTTTCACAGCACTGGGCATCCTGATAGCAATAGAACTTCCCCCAGATCCTACAAATTTTAGCAGGATCATTGTTGAAGATGCTAAATGAACTATCTGGGCCATAAACCGCACACATTAGGAGAGGTTCCATAATTAGTCCTTGGGCCTCACTGGAATAATCTGGTCCTGTCAGTATAGGCCTGCAATTATGGTAAGAAGTCAAAAGGAACTTGATTTATTCCTCTACCTTCACAATAAGATAAATGAACAACAAAATAAAGATTTTTTTTTGATTGCAGCCTCCAGTATTTGTTTTAATGGGCTCCAGTACACTTATGGCTGTGTGGCCAAATTCTGAACCAATACCATTTTCAAGTTTGCTGATGACACCTCTGTAGTGGGTCAGATCTTAAACAAGGATGAGATGGAATACAGGAGAGAGAATATGGTGAATTTGTATGACGACAATAATCTCTCCCTCAAGGTCAGTAAAACAAAAGAGATAGCCATCAATTTCAGGAAGTGTAGTGGAGAGCATGCCCCTGTCCACTTCAAAAGGAATGAAGTAAAAATGGTCAAGAACTTCAGGTTTTTAGGTGTCCAGATCTCTAATAACCTGTCCTGGTCTTTCCATGCCAATGCTATCATTAAAAAAGCTCACCAACATCTCTACTTTCTCAAGAGGCTAAGAAAATTTGGCATGTCCATTATGGCTCTCATCATTTTTTATAGATGCATCATAAAAATATCTTTTCTGGATGTATCACAGTTTGATATGATTCCTGCTCTGATGAAGACCACAAGAAATATAAAGGATTGTGAAAATTGCCCAATTCATCATTCAAACCAGCCTCTCATCCATTGACTCCATCTACACTTCCCACTGCCTTGAAAAAACAGCATAATCAGGGACCCCACACAACACAGATAAACTCTGTTTCACCTTCTTCTGTCCGGAAGAAGATACAAAAGTCTGAGGTTACATACCGACCAAGAACAGCTTCTTCCCTGCTGCCATCAGACTTTTGAATGGACCTACCATAATCTTCCTCTCCATCCTTTCTATGACTGCAACAATATATTCTGCACTCTCTCCTTTCCTTCTCCCCACGAGCTCATTGAAAGGTATATTTTGTCTGCATAACATGCAAGGAACAATACTTCTCATCATATCTAATACATTGACAATATTAAATCGACTCAAGTCAGATGCATTGATTTAAATACATAACAAGACAAATTTCCAGATTAGTTTCTAAAACAGGATTAGGTCCTTCATCGATATATTAAAGGGCTGGCACCTGTTTTAGGCATCACACGCATTACCAGAAAGGAAATTTGGTCAACCCAATGTTTTGCAGGGATATTTTATAGTGTCCATGAACATAGGCTGCAGAGTTCTGTCTCCATTTCCCATCAGAAAGCAGGCTTAGTTTCTGCTAAGTCCCTGTCCCCTCCCAGCACTCCTCCCCAACCCCCCAAACCACACTGCATTGTCCATCCCCCTCCCTCAAGTTAAGCAGAGAGATGTTGAATGTTCATTCATGGTTTGCCAAGCACCATCTGATCCGTTGCTTCCCCTGTCATTAGCTGATTCTTGAATGTCCAGCTTTTTATTTTAAGCCCATATTCTTTAGAGTTTCAGGACTTAGAAGATTATCCTGTTAAATGGTGAGTTAAGTTACAACAGCTTTCATATGAATAACACAAGTAGTTAATAAGCGCTGTCTTATTTTGCTGCAATTTCCCATTCAACATCTTGGAAACAGTTCAATAGAATATTGCATGAAACTATGTGCGAATTTGCGCGTCACCATAATGACACTTGGAAGTTGCAGTGACAATCCTTCTGAGGGTTGATTTTTCAATTGTCATCATCAAGATGTTTCCGGATAGGAAATCTCAGCAAACTATCAGAATCAACTTCTCATTGATTGTCCAAAAAGATCTATCCGACCCATTAGGATAGTGACTGCTGGACACATCTGGAAAACTAGTGGACAGATTCCCATCTGTCAGTGACAGGTCTACTCTGGCAGGCATAGATGAACATCTGATCAGTGAGTAATAATACTACAGATCTGCCTAAGAAGACAATGGATAATTAAAAAGGCTTGATTAGGTTTCAATCCCATTTTGGAGCCACATTAACTCCAACAAGACTTGAGGGTTGACTATTTGCTGCTGTCAATGACAATAAGGTCACTCTTCAAGTTGGACGCTAACAACCCATCCAAAATAACAGCCAAGATAGCTTGCACCACAAGTGTCCAAATATTTGATCTGATTGGCACCCATGATACCAAAACTATTCACCGCACAACCAAATTTTCCAAATAATGTTGCCATGATTTTGCACTCATGTTCACCGCAAATGAAAATGGCGATGTGGGTGCAAAATATTGTGAAATTCAGTAAACAAGAAACTTGTTGATGAGGTTTCATTTTCTGATTTCCTCTTACCCTTACCTATCCTGTCAGTGACAGAATGAGGTTCCCACTCAGGACAGTCAGGAACTTCATTTCATACATTTAATTACAATTATCGGGCTTCCCTCTGTATCATCCCTCACATTTGGAATTCCTCTCTCGCCAAGGTGTTATTATGAGATCTATAAGTGCTTTTCAAAAATGGGAACAGGCAAAGAGGAACTACCTGTGGTGCACAAGTTAGCATAATTCCTCGGGAGAGAGGAACGTGCTCAGGCAGTGTGCTCAGGCAGTATTCTGGCAATGCCCCCTAGAATCGTAGCCTTTGTGCAATACTTTATTGAATCTTTCTGTTAATCCAAATATAATACTGGTTCCTCTTTATCTATCCTATTACCACCTCAAAGAATTCTAATAAATTGTCAGGCATGATTTTCCCGTCATGAAGCCATGCTTGAATATATTATGTATTTCCAAGTATTCTGCTTTAACATCCTTTATAATGGATTCTAACATTTTCCCAATGGCACATGTTAAGTTAATTAGCCTATAATTTCCTGGGGTTTTTTTTTTGTCTAACTCCCCTCTTCAATAAGGGAACCACAAAATTAACATTCACAGTTTTCCAATCTTCTCAGACTTTTCCAGAATTTAAGGATTCCTGGAAGATTATGCATCCATATCTGTATAGCTACTTCCTTTAATGTCCTAGGATGCAACCCATCAGGTCCAAGGGACTTATCAGCTTTTAGCCCCATTAGTTTCCCTAATACATTTTCTCTAGTGTTATTATTAATAGATTATAATCACTAAACGGATGGTCATCAGGCATTCACCAATAGCTCACCTCCTCCTCTGTGGGATCATCAAATCTATACTGCGGAAGGAGGCCATTTGGCACATTGACCCTGTACTGACAACAATCCCATCTAGGTCCTATTCGCATAACCCCATACATTTACCCTCCTCGTCCCCCTGACATTAAGGGGTAATTTATCATGGGTAATCAACCTGGCCTGCACATCTTTGGAGTATGGGAGGAAACCAGAGCACCTGGAGGAAACCCATGCAGACATGGGGAGAATGTGTAAACTCCATACTGATAGCGACCCGAGACCAGAATTGAACCCGGGTCCTTGGCGCTGTGAGGCAGCAGTGCTAACCATTGTGCCACTGAACAGCAGAAAAAAATTCTTACAGGATGAGAAAGTTAGAAAACAAAGGAGTACATCCCTCCTCTCCTCACTGAATTCCCTCTTCCCCCTCTTCCTACCAAATATCCACACAATGGGAACCCCATTACACCATTGGCTGTGTGTGTTGGGGGGATGGAGGAGGGAAAGGGATGGGATTGGGGGGGTGTTGGGGTGAGATGAATCTCAGCGGGGAAGCTTGCTGGTGTAAGAATTATTTTGGATTCCTATTGGATCCCCCAGCACCTCGAGCATTCCTGCCTGCTGGAAACAAGAATGGAAAATCCCTGTTATAACTCAGATATTGTACTTTTGTTACAATAGACACACAAGCCCCATTAATCTATATTATAAGCACAACAACGATCAAGCAGGATCATTACCAATTTCCTGGATGATAAAAGATTTAAGATAAAGTTAGCCTGGCAGAACTTGTACTTTGATTTATTTCTTCATTCGTTCATGGATCTGGACATCATTTTCAAAGCCAAATTGCCCTTGAGAAAATCCTGGTGAGCTGCCTTCTTGAAATGCTAAAGTCTGTGTGAAGTTTAAATATTAGTCACAAATAAGCTTTATATTACTAGTGCAATGAAGTTACTGTGAAATTCCCCGAGTCACCACACTCTGGCACCTGTTAGGGTCAATGCACCTAATCAGCACATCTTTCAGACTGTGGGAGGAAACCGGAGCACTCAGAGGAAACCTGGTGTTGTGAGACTTCTTACTGTGTTTACCTCAGTCCATCGCTGGCATCTCTACATCACTTTCTTCCATTGAGCTAATGTTTAATCCAATTTACTACTTCTCCATGTATACCTAGCGATTGAACCTTCCTAACTAACCTTCCACGCGGGACCTTGTCAAAGGCCTTACTGAAGTCCATGTAGACAACATCCACTGCCTTCCCTTCATCCACTTTCCTAATAGTCTCCTCAAAAAACTCTAATAGATTGGTTAAACATGACCTACCACGTACAAAGCCATGGTGACTCTGCCTAAAAAGTATTTGTAGTCATGATATTTACGTAGCTGATTCAGTTAAGTTTCTGATCAATGGTAATTCTCAGAATGGTAATAGTATAACTACGACACAAAGTTTATAATTATGAAACACTTGAGCAATCAGCACTTTGTGATAATCTGATCTGAATAATTATTGGATTATTTTGGCAAACTAGCAACTCCTTTACAAGTTTACATGAACTTGTAATAAACATTCTGAGTCTTTCGTAAATTGCTCAGGGCGTTGCCCATGCCAGTTAACAGTGTTTTTTTTTATACATGTTGAGTTGGGAGTTTTATGGAACTGAAACCTGGTAACTGTATGCAGCTATTTATACACAAGGTGGGGAAGTGGGGAATTCACTGACTTTGTCAGACAGTCGACGGGAATTCCAATGCTCTGCTGGATGGGGTGTCAGTCAAAACTCTGGATTCCTGCTGGGCATGATGGTTATTGGGATTCATCCAACTCGCCCTGATGGCCCCACTCAGGTTCCTGCTCTCAGCAGTTGGCAACCCAATTTTATGCAAACCTGCTAACTGTGATATCTTATCAAGAATGATTAGATTGTGTCTGGAATGAATTGCCAGAAGTAGTAGTAGAGGTGGGTACTATTTTGCCTTTTAAAATGCATTTAGATAGCTACATGGCTCAGATGGGTATAGAAGGGCATGGACCAAATGCGGGCAATTGGGACTAGCTTAGTGGTAAAAACTGGACGGCATGGACAAGTTGGACTGAACGGCCTGTTTCCACGCTGTAAACCTCTATGGCTCAGCAGATCATTACAAATTTCCTGAATGGTAAAAGATTTAAGATCAAAGTAAGGCTGAATTTGTACTCTGATTTATTTCTTTATTCTATGGGAATTGATGTTATTATGAAAGCTGAACTGCCCTTGAGAAAATTCTAGTGAGCTGCCTTTGTTAAAGTCCACCAGTTTATTTGGTAGCACAAACCAAAAGATTTCCGAACACTGTCCCTTCATCAGATGAATGGGCTTTGCGTTCACAAACAGGGCATATAAAGACACAAACTCAATCTACAAGATAATGATTGAAATGCAAGTCTTTACAGGTAATCGACTCTTAAAGGGACAGACAATGTGAGTGGAGAGATGGTTAAGCACAGGTTAAAGAGATGTGTATTGTCCCCAGCTGGGACAGTTAGTGAGATTTTGCAAGCCCAGACAAGTCATAGGGGTTACAGATAGTGTGACATGAACCGAAGATCGCGGCACCGTCCTCATGTGTGCAAAACTTGGCTATCAGTTTCTGCTCAGTGATTCTGCGTTGTTGTGTGTCGCGAAGGCTGCCTGGAGAACGCTTACCTGAAGATCAGAAGCTGAATGCCCATGACTGCTGAGGTATTTCCCAACAGGAATAGAACACTTCTCCTTGGTGATTGTCCAGCGGTATTCATTCATCCGTTGTTGTAACATCTGCATGGTCTTCCCAATGTACCATGTCTCAGGACATCCTTTTCTGCAGTGTACAAGGTTGCAACATTGATCAAATTGCAAAAGTATGTACTGTGTACTGGTGGATGGTATTCTGATGATACTAAAGTTGGTGGTGTGGTAGATAGTGAAGAGGGGTGTTTTAGTTTACAGAGTGACTTGGACAAGTTGCAGAGCTGGGCCGAGAGGTGGCAAATGGAGTTTAATGTGGAAAAGTGTGAGGTAATGCACTTTGGCAGGAACAATAAATGTGTAGAGTATAGGGCTAATGGTAGGGCTCTTAATAGTGTTGAGGAACAGAAGGATCTTGGTGTATGTGTCAATAGATCCCTGAAAGTAGGCAGTCAAGTGGATAAAGTTGTTAAGAAGGCATATGGAGTCTTAGCTTTTATTGGTAGGGGGATTGAATTTAGGAGCCGCAGCATCATGTTGCAACTGTACAAAACTCTAGTGCGGCCGCACTTGGAGTATTGTGTGCAGTTCTGGTCCCCACATTATAAGAAAGATGTGGAGGCATTGGAGAGGGTACAGAGGAGGTTTACCAGGATGTTGCCTGGTATGGAGGGCAGGTCCTATGAAGAGAGGTTGAAGGATTTGAGGTTGTTTTCGTTAGAAAGGAGGCGGCTAAGGGGGGATCTTATTGAAACATATAAGATAATTAGAGGTTTGGATAGGGTGGACAGTGATAGCCTTTTTCCTAGGATGGAGAAAGCTAGCACGAGGGGACACAACTTTAAATTAAGGGGTATGAGTTATAGGACGGATATCAGAGGTAGGTTCTTTACTCAAAGAGTGATTAGGGAGTGGAATGCCCTGCCTGCAGCTGTTGTAGATGCGCCAAGTTTGGTGGCGTTTAAGAGGTTAGTGGATAAGTATATGGATGAGAAGGGAATGGTTTAGTTAGGAGGGGCATTGCTTTTTATTTTGGTCGACACAACATCGAAGGCTGAAGGGCCTGTTCTGTGCTGTATTGTTCTATGTTCTATGTTCTATGATGTGAGGTAATAACATCCGTGTCGATGATATGGCACATCTTGCTTTGGCAAGATTGTGTGGTATTGTGGTCACTGTTCTTCTGAAGGCTGGATAGTTTGCGGCGGACAATGGTCTAAGATTGTATGGTTGTATGGAGGCAAGAAGTGGGGGTGTGAGGATGGCCTTGGCAAGATGTTTGTCTTCATCGATGACATGTTCAATGAAGGCTCCAGAGAAGATGTTATAAGTTCTCCGTTCCAGAGAAGTACTGGACAACAAAGGGTACTCTGTCCACCGTGTCCCGTGTTTGTCTTCTGAGAAGGTTGGTGTGATTTTTCACTGTGGCACGTCGGAACTGTTGATCGATGAGTCCGATACCATATCCTGTTCTTATGAGGCATCTTTCAGCATCTGGAGATGTCTGTTGCTATCCTCCTCATCTGAGCAGATCCTGTGTATATGGAGGGCTTGTCTGTAGGGGGTGGCTTTTTTAACATGTTTAGGGTGGAAGCTGGAGAAGTGGAAAATCGTGAGGTTATTCCTGGGCTTGCAGTACAGTGAAGTGCTGAGGTAACTACCGTTGATGGACATGCATGTGTCCAAGAATGCAACTGATTTCGGAGAGTAGTCCATGGTGAGTCTGATGATGGGATGGAACTTGTTGATGTCATCATATAGTTGTTTCAGTGATTGTTCACCATGAGTCCAAAGGAAGAAAATATCATCAATGTATAGCATCAGTTGAAGGTCCTGTGCGGTGAAGAGATCTTGCTCGAACTTTTTGCATGAAGATGTTGGCATATTGACATGTGAATTTGGTTCCCATGGCTGTCAGAACCTTTTTGTCTTTTTGAACAACTGCACTCCATATCGTTTGGGTAAATCTACAGTGCTGTTAGATAAGGAGCTCCAGGATTTTCACTCAGTCACAGTGAAGGAACTGTGATATATATCCAAGTGTGGATTATGTCTGGGTGGAATTTTCCAACCCTCTCCACCACAATGGGTTTTCCAGTTGTAATACAATGAGAGGGTTGATGGTGCATTCACCGGCCTCTTGCTATTTACTCACCTTTCCAGATGGAAATGGGCATCACAGTGGTGCAGTGGTTAGCATTGCTGCCTCACAATACCAGGGATCTTGGTTCAGTTCTGGCCTTGGGTTACACTCTGTGTGGAATTTGCACATTTGCCCCGTGTCTGGGTTTCCTCCGCATGCTTCGATTTGCTTCCACAGTCCATAAATGTATAGTTAGTTTGATTTTCTATGCTAAACTGCCTTTTAGTGTCGGGGCATAAGCAGGATTAAGCAGATAGAGCCTGGATTGGATTGTTGTTGGTGCAGGCTCAATGGGCCAAGTGGTCTGTTGGAGCACTGTAGGGATTCTGTGACTCTATAATTTTATGAAATACATTGAGTGGACTTCTGTGCTGCTCATAACCACATGGGCCTGGATACTGGACCCCAAGGGGGTGTCAAGAAACTAGTTGGTCATTTGCCCCTCTCTATTGTTAGGCTGTGGGGAAAGATGCCCCAAGGGTCTTAAGTATTGGAGAGGGCTCAGACTGGAGCAAGTGGTTGACCTTGCCACTCTTCTTTAGGATAGGTGTCTCATGGCTGGACTGCCCCCTCCAGTCCTAGCAGACCTGAAGATCACCCTAACATGGTGATTTTAGGCAACTCTGCGATGAAAACCTTCATTTCTGCCTGTCAGCTGTGAAAATCTGAAGTAGCCAGTTCATTTTAATCTACATGCCCTGTGGACAGCTGGCACCCCATTCTCCATTGTCCATTTCCTAAGAAGCTGCAAATGTGAGAAGATCCCTGTCAGAGAGAAGTTGTTAATTTCACTGCTCCTTCTCCACAGCTGTTCACTCAGCCAAAATGTATTCACACAACATTTATCTGAAGTCTCTGAGCCTTCATAGAAAGCTAAAATCTTTGAAAACCTCTTTATTCCATTGAAAACATTTGATTCCTTTCAATTTCATAGTGCAGTGCTTTAGTATAGGTTTTCATTGACAGCTCAATGAATTTCTGTTCAGCATCTAGTCAGCTATTTTTATTTACCTTTCCCTTCATGCTTGAATGCATCTCAAGTACCTCCATTATTTCTAACTGCAATATTTACAAAAATTCTGAACCTGATTGACAGCTGTGGTTTCTTCAAGAGGAATAAGTAGTCTGAAAAAGAGGAATTGAAACCACTTATTCCCACACAGCTGACTTGTGGTGTCGTTGGGTCACCCTCACACATGCATAGTCTGGATGGGAGATGGGAGGTGTGGTGGTGGCCTGTTATTTGAGTGTTGGAGGGGAGAATGCTTCTTTTTGCCTTGGGATTGATGGTGCTCACCTGGTAAGTGGGGGGAGGGGGCACAATTTCAGTTTTTGGGGAGAGAAGAAGCTTGTCCATGAGTGAGGAGATCAAAGAGCCCCAATCTTAGAAGAGCCAGGATGGCTGGTGTGAATAGCAGGATGCATGTATTTTGTGTCCATTAGGTGGGTGAATTTCGTCCCCAAAACCAGTGTGAGATGCTCCCATCTTCATGCATCCTGAAAACTGTGAATCATGGCCAAGGTATCCAGTCTAGATATTTTCTTAGATATTAATGTTAAATGTTGGCATAGAGGCTTACATCATGGAACAGGTCCTTTGGCCCATCTTGTTCATGCCACCTGCATGAGAACTGATCATAAATTTTACAAGATAGGTAAATGAATATGTATTCTTGCATAGCAAAGTGTTTAATACATCCGTTGATACTTAAGGGGTGGAATTCTCCCGTCCTGCCAGTGGTGTGTTCGGTGGCAGGAGAGAGTGGAGAAGCTAATGGAAACCAAAAGTCAGGAACCCGCAGTGGAAATCACGTTGCAATTCTCCCAACAGCGGGTTAATGGCAGGTCAGTCTTCCTGTTGGTAAGTGGTGTGAATGTTATTTGCATTTATTTGCACCTCTGACATTCCAGTCTTACGTTGCACCAATACAAAATTACATTGGTCTGAAAATCAATTGATAAAGGGTGGCTCGTACAAGATGGTCTTCAGTTTACAGAGATGTTGAGGTGACTGTAACATATAAGTTTACCTGTCACAGCGCTGTGCTGCTCTTGATTGATGGCAGTCCGGTTCCTGCCTTACATCTCCATGCCAGGCTAGTCTTCATGAACAGCACTATACTGCTGGTCCACGCACCCTCCTGTGTCACCACTTCAGATCAGTGCCAAGGATTAGGGAATTCAGGGGTCTCCTTTCTCCTTATCTGGACAGCACTATGCTGCAGGACTCATGCACCAACAACAACAAAGGTCCAAGCTCGACCCAGGGTGAGATGCAAGGTTAAGCCAGGGGTGAGGGCTGTCCAACATGGCAGGCAGGATGAAAATGATGAGGGCTTACATTGGCAGGCAGAGGGGCAAGGCAGTGGATAAAGAGAATGAATAATGAAGGCAGAGAGAAGACCGAGGGAGGGGAAGCTGGATCCCAACAAAGCTGCATGAAATTCAGACAAATAAGAGGGTCAAAGGGTTAGCACATGTTATACTGAGAAATATACATACAGGAGGTAGATTATGGGATGGGAGCCTGTTACTGTGGCATACCCCAAATAGGTCAGGGCTGTTGTCTACGATCCTTGTTGAAAATGGGAATAATGTCAAGGCCTCTGTTGAAGTTCAGGGGCTGGCAGATAGGAGTTAGAGAGTGTAAAATGAAAAAGGGTCACAATTGATAGACAGTCCAGAGGCTATGTGGATCTTGGTCTGAAGTCAGAGAAAGGAGACAGTGCAGAAAAGCAGCGGCCATGCAGCAGGACTAACCTTCAAGAGCAGGATGCCCCCCGCTGCAGAAAGAGGCAAGGTCTCTGCTTCAGGTAGGGACAAGAGCTGTGTGCTGCAGAGAAGAGCAAGGGCTGTTTGCTTCAGGGAGGGGCAAGGGCTGTGTTTCAGGGAGGGACAAGGGCTACTTGCTTCATGGAGGGACAAGGCTATGCGCTTCAGGAGGGACATGGCTACGTGCTTCAGGGAGGGACAAGGCAACATGCTTCAGGGAGTGAGAAGTCTCAAAAACTTCGTTAAAATCCAACAGGTTCATCTGGTAGCACAAGCCACAAGATTTCGGAACACTGCCCCTTCATCAGGTGAATGGGACTTGTTCACAAACAGGTCATAAAAAAGCACAAACTCAATTTACAAGATAAGGGTTAGAATGCGAGTCTTTAGGTAATCAAATCTTAAAAGTACTGACAATGTGAATTAAGCACAGCAAACAGTGTATCCTTCGTCATCCAGTACTTTCCTGGAGCACAGAAGCTACAACATCTTCTCCGGAGCCTTGGACATGTCATCAATGAAGATGACATCTTACCAAGGCCATCCCCACTACCCCGCTTCTTGCCTTCAAACAACCGCATAACCTCAAACAGATCAAACAGACCATTGTCTGCAGCAAATTACCCAGCCTTCAGGAGAACAGTAACTATGACCTTGCCACAGCAACCTCTGCAAGATGTGCTGGAACATCAGGGAGGGTGCGGTGAACTGCAAACTGCCGGTTCGAAGTAGAGAGGATCTCCAAAAAGATCGCGCATATCGACACAGACCCGGAGCAGAGAAGCTACGACATCTTCTCCGGAGTCTTCAACATCTCATTGATGGACACGAACATCTTGCCAAGGTCATCCCCACATCCCCACTTCTTGCCTTCAAACGACCGCACAATCTCAAACAGACCATTGTTCGCCGCAAACTACCCAGCCTTCAGGAGAACAATGACCACAACACCACACAACCCTGCTACAGCAACCTCTGTAAGACGTGCCAAATCATCGACACGGATGCCATCTTCTAATGTGAGAACACCATCCACCAGGTACACAGTAATACTCTTGCAACTTGATCTACCTGATATGCTGCAGGAAAGGATTCCTGAGGTTTGGTATATTGGGGAGACCATGCAGACGTTACGACAATGATGAATGAACATTGCTTGACAATCACCAGGCAAGACTGTTCTCTTCCTGTTGGGGTACATTTCAGTGGTCACGGGCATTCAGCCTCTGATCTTCGGGTAAGTATTCTCCAAGCGGTCTTCAAGACACACCACAGCGCAGAGTTGCTGAGCAGACTGACAGCCAAGTTCTGCACACACGAGGATGGCCTCAACTGGGATCTTGGTTTCATGTCACACTATCTGTAACCCCCACAACTTGCCTGGACTTCCAAAATCTCACTAACTTTCTCGTCTGGAAACAATACACATCTCTTTAACCTGTGTTTAAATCTGTCTCCACTCACATTGCCTGTACCTTTAAGAATTGATTAGCTGTAAAGACTCACATTCTAATCATTATGCATGTAAATTGAGTTGGTGTCTTTGTGCCCTGTTTGTGATCAGGGCTCTCAGCCGCTTGACAAAGAGACAGCCTGTTCTGAAAGCTTGCGGCATTTGCTACAAACAAACTTTTTGGACTTTAATATGGTGTTGTGGGATTTCTTTCTGCTTCAGGGAGGGATAGGGACTTATGCTTCAGAAAGGGGCTAGAGCTGTGCTTCAGGGAGGAATGGGGGCTGTATGCTTCAGGGAGGGGCTAGAGCTGTGCTTCAGGGAGGAATGGGGGCTGTATGCTTCAGGGAGGGATGGGGGCTGTATGCTGCAGAGGGGGACAAGGGTTGTGTGCTTCAGGGAAGGGCAAGGGCTGTGCTTTAGGCAGGGACAAAAACTATGTGCTGCAGGGAGGGGCAAAGGCTGTATGCTTCAAAGGAAAGATGCAAAGGAAAGCTTGATATCCCTGTAGTGGGCTGCAGAAGGTTTGGTGATGGTCACAGGCCTGTAGATGGAGAACACAATACGTGTGGGTAGAGGGAGTGTGAAGCTCTCATGAGGAGTTGGGGGAGCCCCTGTAAATGACTGTGTGGTGCACGGGTCCATGTGTGATATGGTGCCTTGCAGGTGATGGACTTGTAGGGAGTGTGTCATTGTCTACCAGCACAATGACAAATCCAACATTAATGAGAGAAGCTAGCAAATACCATCTCCACTTACACATAGTGAGGCTCCAGGTAAATCGGCAGCACACAGCCACTGAAGGAGGGTCAAACCCTATCCTATACTATAGGGATAGGATACCATCTCAGATAAAATGGCACCTTCGAAGATTGAAAGTAAGATTGGTTATGTCTGAGAGGGGCACGATGACATGTGGGGAAAAATATTAAGCTGGACTCTGGGCTCATTCTAGGAACGCCTACTCACTTGTTGGTGCCGATGCTGTGGATAGATCAATTAAACAGAAAGCAGAACACCTTGCACAGGAAGCAAGAGAAAGCAGATCTGTAAGTTTGTGCTTTGAAAGGGATTGGCATAACTCAATAACCTTACAGCATATTGGGAAAAGCTACATAGTGGTAGATGGTAATGGGGCCTTTTCCTTTGTGGGTAATTGAAGGCACAGCCAACAACAGTGGAGCAATTCAAATTGAGGATGCCCAAAAGGCCAGAATTAGGGAAGTACAGATATCTTGGAAGATTTTGGGGCTGGAGCTGATTACAGGGAAAAGGTGGGCAAAGATCCTGGAGGGACTTGAAAATAAGAATGATTTAAAGGAGGGTCACTTGAACAGAGAGAACGGTTTACCACATCCTCTGGCATGGGAAGCAAGTTGGGAGCGTGGGTGACTGCAGTTTAATGGAAATAGATTGTGGTAACAGTGGGTGAGCCTCATGGACAAGATGATCTCAGAAAGGGCACGAGGAGAGATAGGAGAGAAGCTAGAGGAAGTTGAAAATTCAGGGCTAAGAAGGTCAGGGAGGAGCACGATAGAGGCCACTGATCAGACAGTCTCAGAAATGTCCATTATCATCTCGCACAAATTGTCGGAAGCATGGGTGAAAGGGATAGGAGAGAGGAATTTGATTTTTGATTTGATTTATTATTGTCACGTAATAACATACAGTGAAAAGTACTGTTTCTTGCACACTATACAGGCAAGGTTCATAGAGAAGGAAATGAGACAGTACAGAGTGTAGTGTTACAATCATAGCTAGAGTGTAGACAAAGATTAACTTAATGCAAGATAGGTTTATTCAAAAGTCTGATGGCAGCAGGGAAGAAGCTGTTCTTGAGTCAGTTGGTATATGACCCCAGATCTTTTGTATCTTTTTCCCAACAGAAGAAGGTGGACGAGACAATGCCTGGGATGTATTGTGTCCTTAATTATGCTGGCTGCTTTTCTGTGTCATCATGAAGTGTAGACAGAGTCAGTGGATAGAAGGCTGGTTTATGTGATGGATTGGGCTACATTCACAACCTTTGCCATCTTGGACAGAGCAGCAGCCATACCAAGATATAATACAACCAGGAAGAATGCTTTCTATAGTGCACCTTTAAAAGTTGGTGAGAGTCGTAGCTGAATTTGCACAATTTGCAGTTGGATAAAAAAAATCTCAGGATTTTCAGTGGCTGAATGTTAAAATGGTGGTGCAGGCTTGTTGGGCTGAAGGGCCTGTTTCCTGTGTTGTGTTGTTCTTTGATTTACCTTTTAATAAAACTGACATAACTAGACCCAGTTTTATAATTAATATCCCAGAGGAATTTCATAGAACGTAACATTGGGTTGGGTTATTTGAAGGTAGTGGCCTCTGTTGAGTGGTGTGGTGATGTCAGTGTCATCTAAAATAGGTATTTGGTACTTTATATACGTAAATGAGAGGCTAAATGCTTGCAGTTCCCATCCTGAAATTGTTTAGCTATAAGTAGGGCATGTTTTGGGCCCTGTCCCACTCAGGGTTCTGCAGCTTCCGTTGTGACCTCTAAACAATGACCAAATAGAAATAAGATTGTATTTTTGAAAAAGCTTTAAAAAAGTCTCCTGTGGTGCCAGTGGGATTACTGCCACAATTCCACAGTTGTCACATTCAACATCCAACTGCATCATTTCACCCCCTGTTGCCTCCTGCAATCTCTTTCAAGTGGCTGCCAGTAGGTCATGTAGCTCAGCAGTCAAGACACTAAAAGGTGGGATCTGCAGATACACCAGGCAATGGCACGCACGTGAAAGAAATGTGAATTGATGAAATTCTAGGCCCAATTTCAGACCAGCTCTGTTTCAGATTAAAGTTTATTTAATATCGTTGCAAGTAGGCTTACATTACAACTGCAATGAAGTTACTGTGAAAATCCCCTAGTCGCCACACTCTGGCGCCTGTTTGGGTACATTGAGGGAGAATTTAGCATGGTCAATGTGCCTAACCAGCACGTTTTTCAGACTATGGGAGGAAACTGGAGTATCCAGAGGAAACCCACACAGACACAGGCAGAATGTGCAGATTCCGCACAGACAGTGACCCAAGTTGAGAATCAAACCCAGGTCCCTAATGCTGTGAGGCAGCAATGCTAATCACTCTGTACCTGCCAACTGAATTTGCATTTCACAATATTTTTATCCTTTCATGTAACAAATATATGATATTTTTTTCTGTAGATGCTGATTTATTTGCACTTTTTTAGTTTTCTCAAAGTGAACTAATCTTCACTGCCTGACAGAAACTATAAACATGAAGCTCATATCACACCTCCAACTAGAACACAATCCTGGCAGAGAAACATCAGGGGAAATGTTTCAACTAATCTACGCCTCAGGGTGTTCTTACCAGTAAGTGATTGACATGAATTCCAGTCAATGCATAATTTTAAAATCAGGATACAAAGACTAGTATATCTATAGTAATTAAGACCCAACCACGACACTCACATTTTCCCTTTGTACAGCTGTAAATTGTTTGCTGTAAAATAATCTTCAACTTCTTACAAATATACATTTAAGATTAAAATGTGAGCAGGTGAGAATAAATGAAATATATCTCAGTGTCCGTGAATGTGTGTCTGTGTGAGAAAGGGTGCATGTGTCAGATGGTGAGTGAATGTTGCATGTATATTCTTGTGTGTGGTGGGTGTGTTTGTGCATGTGTGTGGTGCGTGTGTGTGTGATGCGTGTGTTTGCAAGTGTATGCGGTATGTGTGTGTGGTTTGTGTGTCTGTGTGTGGTTTGTGTGTGTGAAAGTGTTTAATTGCCAAAAATGAATAGGTTTGAAATAGGTGGGAACTAAAAATGCAAATTTTCTTGCCTAGTTCTGGATTCAATAGAACTGGGATGGAGACAGGTACAACCAAACCCCTTCTAGTTGATCAGTTGCTTATTTAAATATTTTAATGAGATTGCGTGTCTCAGAATTTTTTCCACCTTTAATACGTGGTCAGATGTATTTCTCTGTCCTTGGTGATCCCAATAGCTAAAGGGAGGCATTGTCTTCTCCACACAGCTGCTAAGCACTATTCAAGTGATGCTCACTGCTGGATGTATGTCTCTTCCATATCCACCAAGCAAACTTGTTATCTTCCTCTTTGATCATATCACACCCCACTCCCATCCCAGGATCCACTGCTCTCTTGATATTCTGCATAGCTGTCAGTCTCACAAGAACAAAAAAAGGCCTTGCTCCACCATTCAATATGATGATGCATGTTCCATTTCCCCACCCACTCCCCATGGGGTGGTACGGTGGCACAGTGGTTAACACTGCTGCCTCACAGCGCCAGGAACCTGGGTTCAATTCCAACTTCACATTCTTTCCGTTTCTATGTGGATTTCTTTTGGGTGCTCTGGTTTCCTCCCACAGTCCAAAGATGTGCAGGTTAGGTTGATTGGCCATGCTAAATTGACCCCACTGTCAGGGAATTCGCAGAGTAAATATGTGGGGTTACGAGCACAGGGCCTGGGTGGGATTGTGGTCGGTGGAGACTTGATGAGCTGAATGGTCTCCTTCTGCACTATAGGGATTCTATGTTCTCTTAATGCTCAGAGAGACCAAAGATGGTGTGCCCCAGCCTTAACTGTAATCAACAATGGAGCATCCATACCCCTCTGGAATAAAAAATTCCAAAGGTATTCACAAATTATTCCTCTTTAACTCACTTCTGAATGATCAGCCCCTCATCCTAAGACTGTTTCCCTGTGTTACAGATTCCCTGATGAGTGGAAGCAATCTCTGAGCATCCATCCTACCAACCCCTGTTAGATTTTGTCGGTTTCAGTGAGATCACCTTTCATTTATTCAAACTCGAGAGGATATCAGACCAATTTATTCAGCCTCTTATCATACAACCCCTAATTCCAGGGACCAAATTGGTGAAACTTTGCTGTACTGCAAGACAGCTAGTATATTCATTCTGAAGTGTGGAGACCAAAACTGCATACAGTATTCCAAATGTGATCTCACCAAAACCCTGGTACAATTGTGTCAAAAATTCTTTATTCTTGTTCTCCAATCCTGTTGCAATAAGGGCTGACATGCCATTTGCCTTCCTAATTGCATTCTACAACTGCTGCTGACTTTCTGCATTCCTTACATAAACACACCCAAATCTCTGAACATCAACATGTTTCACACCTTCTAAAATATACCTTGCTTTTCTATTCTTGTAGCAAACGTATATAATTTCATACATCCCTACGTTATACTCCATCTGTCAATTTGTTGCCCACTCACCTAACCTGGCTACATCTCTTTGCAGATTCTCTGTTTTCTCCTCACAGCTTACCTTCCCACTTGCTTGGTAGAGATTTCATAGAAATCATAGAAACCCTACGGTACAGAAAAAGGCCCTTCGGCCTATCGACCACAATCCCACCCAGGCTCTATCATCAAATCCCTACATATTTTACCCACTAATCCTGCTAATCTACGTATCCCAGGACACTAAGGTCAATTTTAGCATGGCCAATCAACCTAACCCGCACATCTTTGGACTGTGGGGGAAATCGGAGCAGCTGGGGTAAACCCACGCAGACATTAGGAGAATATGCAAACTCCGCACAGATAGTGATCCAAGCCAGGAATCGAACCCAGGTCCCTAGAGCTGTGAAACAGCAGAGCTAACTATTGTACTACCATGCCAATTTGTTGCATTATAGTCCCTTAAATTTCTCCAATACATTATCTGCTATTTCTATGCACCTCAATTAAATCTCTCCTCAGCCTGCTCCTACGTAAATAAATATAATCTATCCAATCTTTTCTCATCACTGAAAATATTAATTCCCAGCAATATCCTCATAAGTCCTCTGTGCCTTCTTTAGTCCAATGACATCCTTCCTGTAAAGTGGTGACAGAACTGTATGTAGTAATCCTGTTGTGACCTACCTAGTTCTAGTGTAACCTCTCACTGTTACATTCACATTCATTCATTGATGGCTGCTTATTTGAGTTTATTTATTATTATCACCAGTAGGCTTACATTAACACTGCACTGAAGTTACTATGAAAATCCCCTAGCTGCCACACCCTGATTCCTGTTTGACTACACTGAGGGAGAATTTAACATGGCCAATTCACCTAATCAGCACATTTTTGAACTGTAGGAGGAAACCAGAGCACCCGGAGGGAACACACGCAGACATGGAGAGAACGTATAGACTCTGTACAAACTGTGATCCAAGCTGGGAGTTGAACCCAGTTCCCTGGTGCTATGAGCAGCAGTTCTAACCACTGTGCCAACATGCCAGCAAAGAAGGTCTCAGATTTCATTCCTGAGGGCTACGTCTTTCCTATTTTTTACTTTCATTGACTTCAAGAAAACAACTGGTTGCCTCGCCATTGCCTATGTTATATAATCACTCCTACACAGGATGGGGAGGGAGTGGATGAAAATATAAAATTTACATCCACTACCTGCCTGAACCCCCTCCAACCCATGCCTGAAGGCAGAGTCTTGCCTCATTTTGTGCTCATGCTTCATCCTGAGCCTGTTTTCCAGGTGTTTTTTTGGTCAGTGGAGTTTGCCATTACCTGCTATTCTACCATTCCACCTGCCATGGGAATCATAGCAGACCATGAAAAGGCCTGTTGACCTTGAACTGGATTTTCCGGTTTTGAGGTGAATATGGCTGGAAAATCCCACCCTCAAGGTCAGGATGAGGAGGCAAGTACCAAGTCTAACTCCACCAAAGTTGGAATTGAACACACATTGTTGGCATTAATCTGAACCGTATGTTAGCTATGGAGGCCCACTGAACCTATCAGCCCCCTCTTATGCATCGCCGCATAAGGGAAAAGATCCCAAATCTTTTAACCATCTTGTAGTCAGTGGGCAGGGATCAATTAGCTCAGTTGGGTAGGTGTAAAATGACTGCAATGATACAGGTTTAATTCTCGTAGTGACTGTGGTATTTGATGGGAACTTCTTGTCTTGTTCTAAGGTTGATGTAGAGTGGTGCCGTACAAGGTGAACAATTGTCTTACACCAACAGAGAGATGTCGATTGCCCTTCATGGACTTTGGCTAACTGTGCTTGCCATTTTGAACCAGCCTATCTACCTTTTCCACGACTTTCAGAGATCTGCAGACATGTGCTTTAAGGTCTTTCTGATCTTCTATTTTCTCACCATCTTATGTGTATTTCTGTGCCTTGCTGGTCCTCCCAAGTGCTTCTCTGGCTGAATTTCATTTGGCACTAATCCTTCCATGAGACCAATTCACTGATATTTTCCAGCAGTCTAAAACTTCCTTCCTGATGAGCAATCAATCAGCCCCTCTTCATTTTATCTGAAAACGTCTTAATTGTGCCCTTATATTTATGTCTAATTGACGCATTATTATTATTGTAAGTGATTCTTAGGTAATAAAACTGGAGAGAATGTTTTAAACATATTTCAGTTTGGATTTTTTATTTCACAAATCAACAGTTTTTTATATTCATTTGTGGGACATAGGCATCATTGGCTGGTCAGTATTTATTGCCCATCCCCAGTTGCCCAAGAATAGTTAAGAGTCAACCACATTGTTGTGGTTCTGGAGTCACATGCAGGCCACACAAGGTAAGGGCAGCAGATTTCCTTCCTTAAAGGACTTTAATGAACCATGGCTTAATTGTTATCAATAGATTCTTAATTCCAGATTTTTTTTTATTGGATTTAAATGTTATCATCTGTTGTAGTGGGATTCAAACTCAGGTTCCCAGATCATTAGCTGAAGTTCCTGGATTAATAATTGAATGATAATGCCGCTAGGCTGCCACATTTTGAGGTTTTGAATGGTGTTAAATCAGGGGTGCTTAACTTTTCGTCTCAGCAGCTACACTGTAATTTTTATTTCTCACTCATGAGGTTGATGAGCAAATTTTGGAAAAATAAAGCATTAGAAAGTTGCTAGTTCTCAGGAAGAATGTGACCCAATAGTCACTTTGCAATTAACTTTTGACATTTATGTCACAGGCATATTGACTCTGTCTATACTTTCTGCTGCCTTGGCAAAGTAGCCAGCATAATTAAAGATCTTATGCCCCTGGATATTCTTCTTCTTTTCTGAAAAAAACACAAAAATCTGAGGTCACGTACCAACCAACTCAAAAATATCTCCTTCCCTGCTGCCGTCAGACTTTTAAATGAACTTGCCTTGCATTAAGTTGATCTTTCTTTTCACCCTAGCTATGACTATAACACTATATTCTGCACACTCTCGTTTCCTCCTCTTTGAACGGTATACTTTGGCTGTGTAGCACGCAAGAAACAATACTTTTTACTGTATGTTAATACATGTGACAATAATAAATCAAATCAAATCAAAAATTGTCAGAGAAAGAGTCATCCCAATGAACACTTCTTTCTATTCTTTTTTCCATGATTACACTCTCACCTTCACTGATGTCTTAGCTACTCTTTCAGCCTTGTTTTTTATTTAATAGTCACAAGTAAGGCTTATATTAACACTGCAATAAAGTTATTGTGAAACTCCCCTAGTTGCTGTACTCTGGTGCTTGTTTGGGTCCATGCACCTAATCAGCACATCTTTCAGAATGTGGGAAAAAATTGGCACACCTGGAGGACATGAGAGGAATGTGCAAACTCCACACAGACAGTAACTCAAACTAAGAATTGAACCTGAGACTCTGGTGCTGTGAAGCTAACTACTGCACTAACGTGCCACCCAATCCTGGTCCTGTGTGGAGTTCATTGTTCTCAGCCTTGGGCACGACAGCAGAATAAAAAATCCTGGTTTGACGTTACTCTTCTCATTCGAAGCTTGCTGATAAAGATGTATGTTTTTCTGTTGTTTTGATTACTAGAGACTTTCAAATGCTTTATTTTTCCAGAATTTGCTCATCAGCCCCATGAGTGAGAGAGAAAAAAATCAAGTGTGGTCCCTCACAGGAAAGCTTGAGCACCCCTGATATAATGCCTTTCAAAACCTCAAAATATGTTCCAGTGAAGTGATATGACGTCACTGTTGTAACATAGGCAACGCAGCAGCTAATTTGCACACAGCAAACTTCCACAGACAACAATAAGATAAATAGCTAAATCAGATGTTTCGGTTTGCTGGCCAACATACTGGGGAGAGTGACCCCATTCATTTTAAAACTAGTGCTGTGCTTTTTTTATATCCACTTCAGAGGAAAAGAAGTTTAATCTTCTTTCCAAAAGGTGGCACCTCTAACAGTAAGAGACTTTTGATTAGATTTGAATTATTATTGTCATGTATTAGTATACAGTGAAAAGTATTGTTTCTTGCATGCTATACAGACAAAGCATACCATACATTGAGAAGAAAAGGAGAGAATATAGAATGTAGTGTTACAGTCATAGCTAAGGTGTGGAGAAAGAAAACTTAATACAAGGTAAGTCCATGCAAAAGCCTGATGGCAGCAGAGAAGAAGCTGTTGTTGAATCGGTCAGTACATGACCTCAGACTTTTGTATCTTTTTGCTGAAGTAAGAAGGCAGAAGAGAGAATGTCAGGATGCGTGGGCTCCTTAGTTATGCTGGCTGCTTTGTCAAAGCAGCGGGGAATGTAGACAGGGTCAATGGATGGGAGGCTGATTTGCATGATGGATTGGACTGCATTCACGACCTGTTGTAGTTTCTTGTGGTCTAGGGTAGAACAGGAGCCATACCAAGGTGTGATACAACCAGAAAGAATGCTTTCTTTGGTGCATCTGTGAAGGTAAATGAGTGTCGTAGTTGACATGCCAAATTTTCTTAATCTTCTGAAAAAGTCGAGTCAGCATGGGGGGACCAGGACAGGTTGTTGATGATCTAGACAGCTAAAAACTTGAAACTCTCAGCCCTTTCTGCTTCGTCCCCATTGATATAGACAGGAGTATGTTCTCCTATACACTTCCTGAAGTCATTGACAATCTCCTTAACATAATTTCTTATTTATAGCATCGGCATGGAGGGATCAGGACAGGTTGTTGGTGATCTGGACACTTAGAATTTTGAAGTTCTTGACCATTTCCACTTCATCCCCATTGATATAGAAAGGGGCACGTACTCTACCACACTTCCTGAAGTCGATGACTATCTCCTTCGTTTTGTTCACATAGAGAGAGAGGTTATTGTCATTGCACCAGTTCACCAGATTCTCATTTATCGGCAAACTTGAAAATCAATTCGGAAGGGAATTTGGCCACACATTCAAAGGTGTATAAGGAGTATAATAAGGGGCTGAGAACACAGCCTTGTGGGGTACCAGATAAGAGTTATTGTGGAGGATTGAAAGCCACCCTCTATTGGCTTTCCAATAGTTTTCCATTGCAATAATACTGTTGCAGAAGTATTATTGATGTTGCTGATTTCCTGCACTGGCACCTTTATGTCTTTGTGACAAGCAATAACCAGATCTTGACACCAGATCAGTCAAAGCCTTCTTTTCATGAAAATTCATGATTGGTTTCAGAGTCTTAGAATAGAATACAGGGGATTCACATGGGAATTCACCTGATTCTCTGCAGCCTAGTCAAGAGGAACAAGATCTGAAATCTGAATCAAACCAGTTCTTCCAGATAATAATTGTACCAGGTGACGACCATCATCAACAAGAATCAGCCTATTCACCTTTCCACTGACCTTCAAAGTTATCAGCATTGCCAATGTATTTTCCCTTCCCCACCTCTCCACCTCCCCACCCCCACTATTCTTGGAATCACCACTTAACTCAGCTATATCAACACAGTCTCTCATATAGGGTGGCACCTCAGCAAACCCTGCTTACCCTGTCAATGTCTCATCACTATTTGCAAAGCTCATTACTGGTGGGTGCTGCGGGTGGGGGAGGAAAGGGGGGAATTGGTGTGGATGGAGATGGGGGCGCTGATAGTGGGTGTAGATTTACATTTTCAATTCCAACCCCCCCCAATGAATGATTGATTGCAGATAATGGCAAGGCAACCAGCTGTTGTATTGGAGTCAATGAAAATCAAAAATGGGAAAAATGTACTCCTCCCAGGAATGAAACCTTCTTTGCCAGCACGGTGGCACAATGGTTAGCACAGCTGTCTCTTAGCACCAAGGACCCAAGTTCGATTCCTGGCTTGGGTCACTCTCTGTGCAGAATCTGCACGTTCTCCCTGTGTCTGCATGTATTTCCGCCGGGTGCTCCGGTTTTCTCCCACAGTCCAAAAGATGTTGTTGGTTAGGTGCATTGGACATGATAAATTCTCTCTGTGTGCCCGAACAAGTACCAGAGTGGCAACTAGGGGATTTTCACAGTAACTTAATTGCAGTGCTAATGTAAGCCTACATTATACTAATGATACTAATAAATAAATACTAATAATACTAATAATACTAATGATACTAATAAATAAACGATACTAATAAATAAATATTCATTCACAGAAGCCAGGCATCACTGGCAAGGTAACAGTTATTACTCATTCCTAAATGCCTTTAGAAAGGAGGCGGTTGAGCTGCCTTCTAAAACAGAGTGACTTGCTAATCCATTTTTGGCAGCGGTTACAAATCAACCACAGTGCAGGTGCTCTGGAATCACATATAGGTCAGATAGATTATGGAGAGCAGATTTCCTGATGTTGGTGAATCAAAGGGATTACTGACGCTCGTTATTATTCATATATATTTAGTTAATTGAAATTGAAATCTCAGCCACTATGATGGGTTTAAATTCTCACAGATTGGTCTGTTGATCACAAGTATAATAACATTAGCATCATGCCATCATTATTCTGCATGATGTACTACATCAGGTGAGCAGACTTCTTACTGTGTCAGGCTAAGACCCATAGCTTCTGATTCTGAAGGCAGTGTGTTATCCATCAGGTTACAGAAGTCCTAAAACTAAGTCAGGGTAGGCCATGCTTGTTATTTGAATAGTAACACCACAAGTAGCAGCAGCAAAGCCTTTATCAGAAAGCGCCAGTCAAAGCTTCATTGTCGGTGAGGAGGAGGGGACAGACAGTGACTTGGCAGCGTCGTAATATGTTAATCGCATGCAAGTCATGAAACAAGAGTCTTTTCACATAATTGTGACTTGCATTTGAAAGCTGGTGAAGAGCTTGCCAAACATTTTAACTCCTTTTACACAGCTGTTTCGTATTGGTTTCATATGCTTTACTGGTAACCTTTTCTCACGAGATTAACCTGAAACACTCTGATACTCACCTACAGTCAGCAATTCAAGTTACCATAACAGCCACAAGGGTTATGTACATAAAATGTTTCGATCTTGGGGGGGGGGGGGGGGGGGTTTGTTGCAATTTAAAATTTCACTGCATCGTTCTCGGTTTCGACTAACTAATTATCTGGGTTTTGGTTCTGCAATAAAGTTGCATTGCCTTGCCAGAAAGTGACAGCACAATCTTAATGATTGTTTGCAGCAAACCCAGGCTATGCGAGAATGGGTGGAGAGTTTGCATGCAAATGACTTCGAATAACAAAGGGTTTCCTCCTTGAGATAATGGGAAGGAAATTGTTTCCCTTCAGTATGATGCAGCCACCAAACTTCCTTAACCGACAAGGAATGGCTGATTAAAAAAAGAAGCAAACTGTTAGATAATTAATAGTTATCCAAACTACTGAATAATTCATACAAGGGCATCGTATGGACTGATGATAATATAAAAAGGGAAGGCAAATAATTTTTACCCTTCTAAAATAAAATGGGAGGAGATTTTCGTTTAAGTTTTCACATTTCAGCAATTCCCTTCTTTGAAACATTTCTCTAAATTGTAAAAGAAAAATCTGCAATAACTGAAAAGGAAGTTAGTCAGCCTCTTGGACCCGTAGAGGAAATGAATCCATTTGGCAAATTTTCCCTGTATCTTACCCCAACACTTGTCAGTTTTTGTCAGTCAGTGTGGGAGGGAGGGAAGGAGGGGGCAAGTGGGGTTCTTTCCCTGGGTCTGCTCAAAATAGCCAGTCACGTGCCCAGGGTAAGTAGTGAGGTCAATCTGGCAGCCTTGAGGAAGGAAATATGTTGTTCCTGGGTTCTTTGTAACCAATGGACAAGGCAAGTTATGGCATGATTTACTGTCAGTAAGAAGTCTCACAACAGCAGGTTAAAGTCTATCAGGTTTATTTGGAAGTAAACACAACTAACTTCTGAAAGCTAGTGGTGTTTGCTACCAAATAAACCTGTTGGACTTTAACCTGCTGTTGTGAGACTTCTCACTGTGCTTATCCCAGTCCAACGCTGGCATCTCCACATCATGTCTTCTTGATGCAGGTAGTAACTAAAGGGGCATAGGCCTGAACTTCCACTGAATGGCAATCAGAGTCAGATTGGCACTCTGCTTCTGAGTTTCTTGCTACTTTTGCTCTTTTTAATGATTTCTGAACTGGTATCCTTTGACCCTTTTGTGTCTCAACTCCATTTAGGCTCTTATTTTCCAAGATTGAGGACAGGAACAATTTTTGATCAGCTTGAGGTGTACCCTGGTTGTTGGTGAGGTTGGGGGGTGGGGTGGTTGGTTTGGCATTGGGTGGATGGAATGGAAGCAGGTTCTACTTACTGTAAGTCCTAGGCCTCACTTAGGAAAGAAGAGTGAGCAATTGTATTCTCTTCTGGAGGGCACACAGCACAAATGGAGCTTATTCTAGCATGAATTAGCAACTGAAAGCCGAGTGCAGATATTCATGGTCTGTATTTGATTCTTGCAACAACCAGATGTGAATTTTCTGAAAAAGGAGGCTGTGACATGTTCTTAATCATACAAAGTCTGAGTTTTGATTTAATACAGGAAATGAGATGAGAGCGTTAAAGCAAGAGCTAGTGTTATGACTTAAATCAGTATTTGTTGATAATCCTTTAACAATTTGACAGCGGCAAGACCTGCCCTGAGGGAATTCCAGGGAATGTGCAGTCCGGTGCAGAAGGTGGGAAGCAGGCTTCATGGTGAAGGTGAGCTGTCAGATCAGAAACCCAAAGAGGCTGCTGGCAAGCAGTTAAAGAAAGAGCAAATACAAACCACAAACCAAAACATTTCTCTCCTAATTTGCCAGGTTAATCTTGTGTGGCTGGAGACTCATGAACAATCGGGGAAGGTTGTTAATCCTGAATGACCAGGTGAGACTATCTGCAGACAATAGCATAAAATCAGATAATCTGGTCATTATCACGTTGCTTTAGAGTTTATTCTGCACACATTGGTTGCAACAGTGTTACATTACAACAACACCTATATTTCAAAATGATCCCATTGGTTAGAAAGCACGTTATGATAGCATGAGGGCAGTAAAGGTACAGTAGAATCGCAAATCTATTTTTCTTTCTGCACTAGCATTCCACCTACAGCCCATGATTGCCCAAGAACCAGAAGATAGCCTGTTGTTTGGCTGTCCCTCAGTGAGTTTATTGGCTGTGGGACCGTCCAAAGTCTATCTTGTTCTAAGTACCATGTTCTGTAGACCCTTCTTAGGCCCCTTTAGCAGACTGCACTCTGTGGAAATGTAGGTATATGGAACCATTGAATGATAAAGATTAGGCAATCACTAGGATGCTTGCTTTTACTGCACACTGTTGGATCTTGATTATATTTCTATTTGTGTATCTTTTAAATTGCAGGTGATTAGGAATAAGGGGTGTAATTGTATATGGGTAATTGGAGAGTGCATATTTGATTGGGGCGAAGCTCATTGTATCGAATGTGGATGAAGCTACTCAATAGAAAGGTGAAAGAAGAATTTCTGTTCTTTGGTAACAAAGCAATTTTTACACTCTCCTTGACGAATTGTGAATGAAAATAGCCAAAATTACCAAATGACCCAAGTCAAGAAATTCCAAACGACGTTTCACTTTCTGCAATTTTTATTTTAACACAAAATCAATGAATTGACAGCGAATGATACTTCAAATAAAAAGGTACTTTTCACTTTAAATAGTCAGGACGACAAAAATATGCTTTACAGGACCACAAATAGCCATGTCCCTTCCCTCAGAAATGTGAACCACTTCAGTCCTCTAATCCAGCTTCTGGTAAGTGGCATCTCTCACTTTCCCACTTGATCAATGCAGCCCTTCACCAGTGTTCATCAAAATCTTATTCCATCCAAGATCCCTGCTTGTAGTTAACACCAACATGAATACGGATGCTAACATCTCCTACTCAGATTGTAATGACATAGCTTTTCTAAATTTGTTCATGGGATGTGGGTATCACTGACTGGCCAGTATTTGTGGGAAAGAGGAGATGCTTAAATGGCTGAAAATATATATTGAAGAGTCAAAAGGAAACACAATAAAAAAAACAAAGAATTAAGAGACATTTATAAGGCACAGAATTTGAAGTAGGGAATATGTAAAAAGAAAACATGGAAAAACATGGAAACGAATGCAATAGGAATCTGTCTGTTATTGTTGTATGATGTGGAGATGCTGGCTTTGGGCTGGGATGGGCATAACACCAGGTTAAAGTCCAATAGGTTTATTTAGTATCACAAGGTTTGGGAGCACAGCTCCTTCTTCAGGTATATGGAGACTCACATTCCAACCATTTTTACATTCCAATTTGTAATTTGCATTCCAATTTGCAACTGTGTCTTTGCCTATATATGCCATGTTTGTGAACCTACCTCCCTGATGAAGGAGCAGTGCTCTGTAAGCTCGTGATTCCAAATAAACTCTTTGGACTTTAACCTGGTGTTGTGAGACTACTTATCATTGTTGTAAATCTGAGCTTCAGTTGTCTTTGATTAAGATCAATAGAGATTTCTGAAGGCAAGGCTCTTGATAAACTCTACCTTTTATTAAACATTTTTCTAATATGTACTGGATGAGGCTTCACACAGAACCATCCCTCAGTAGGCTATGTAATCTTATATGCCAAATGTAAATCACCCATTTAAATATTTGCACTAATTCTTTGCGCTACATCTCCCCCCATCTATGGTTCTATTCATTCAAGTCCTCCAGGTCCTCTTGGTATGACAGTAATCAGAGAATACCAACTCAGTGTTCAGCTCATCATCTTGAACTTCTGGATAACCGGTCTGGGGGTGACTTTAATTATAAAGTCTTTATTGCAAAAAATATACATAACAAGGTAAGACTAGATTACAAGTGTGACAGCTCTTCTGGGGTGGGATTGATGGGTCTGGGTAAGAGTCAGTGTAGACTCCATGGGCTGAATGGCCTCTTTATTTTAACTCCATCCTTAAACTTATAAAGTCAATACTCAGAATGGACCAGGCAAACTCAAATCCCTTCCTTGCTTGCTCCAAAAGCAAATTTAAATTCCAATTGAATCCGATTCATGATCCTTACAAGAAAGACAAACACAGTCCAAGCTGACAAGATAGGCCGTTATATCCCATCTTGAGCTTGTTCTTAGCCAAAGGGCTGAATGGCCTCCTTCTGCATTGTAGGAATTTTAAGGTCCTGTGGTACATCACTGATGACAAAGAACAAAGAATAAAACAGCACAAGAAACAGGCCCTTTGGCCCAATGAGCCCACGCCGCAACCCCGATGTTCCCACCTCTACCTGCGAACCCTGTCCATGTTTATAGATTGATGGATTAAAAACCAAATTTGAGACAATTTAGGGAGAATTTGTTTTGCCAATTAGCCTAAGAGCACATCTGTGGGATGTGGGAGGAAACCGGAGCACCCGGAGAAAACCCACGCAAGCACAGGGAGAATGCACAAACTCCCACAGACACAGGCCAAATCCATGTATCTGCACAGCACAGCGATAGTCACTGAGCTGTCGTGTTGCCCATCAGATGGTCCAGGTCAAGCATACACTAACAACGTGAAGCAGTAGGATACTCTTGAAAAAGATCCAAGAGCAGTCCTCTCATGACCCATCGCATGTATGCCCCTCGTTAGACAACAAGGTGAACCAAAGCACCTGTAGGATAAAAACAAGTACATCAATATCATCATCTATTTACACACTTCCCAGGGACTCCCAAGGCTCATGATCCCTATTATAAATCAGTTTTCTATACCCCTCCATTCCCATTCTGTTCATGTGCCCATCTAAGTATTTCTTAAATATCTCCAGAGTACCTGCCTCCATCACTTTACTTGGCAGCGCATTCCATACCCCCACCACCCTCTGTGTGAAAAAACTCCCTCTAGCATCCAAATTATACCTTACCCCCCTCACTCTAAGCCCGTGACCCCTCGTGCTATTTGAGTCCATCCTAGGAAAAAGCTTAACCCTGTTTACTCTATCTATCCCATTCATAATCTTGTACACCTCTATTAGATCTCCTCTAAGTCTATGTCTTTCTAAGGAAAGCAGTCCCAATTTGCCTAATCTCTCCTCAGAACTCAGACCTTCCATACCAGGCAGCATCCTGGTAAACCTCCTCTGTACTCTCTCCAGAGTCTCCACGTCCTTCCGGTAGTAAGGCGACCAGAACAGAACGCAGTATTCCAAATGAGGTCTAACCAACTTTTATACAACTGCAACATTAAAGGCCAGCTCTTGTACTCTATACCCCTTCCTATAAAAGCTAACATACTATATGCTTTCTTCACAACCTTCTCCACTTGCTCTGCCACCTTCAGAGACTTGTTCGCCTACATCCCCAGATTCCTCTGCGTTTCTATACTCTTAATAGGTCTACCCTTTATCATATACTTCCCCCCTACATTCTTTCTCCCGAAATGCATCACCTCACATTCATCAGAATTGAATTCCATCTGCCATCTGTCTGCCCAAGCTACCAGCCTATCTATGTCCTGCTGCATTGTCTGACAATGCTCCTCACTATCCGCAAGTCCAGCCATCTTTGTATTGTCTGCAAACTTGCTGATCACTCCACTTACTCCCTCTTCCAAGTCATTTATATATTTTACAAATAGAAGAGTTCCCAGTACCATTGTTTAAGAAGGGGAAGAGAGACCTTCCTGGGAATTATAGGCCAGTGAGTCTTACTTCTGTGGTGGGCAAGGTATTGGAGAGAATTATTAGGGATAGGATTTATAGTTATTTAGAGAGAAATGAATTGATTGGGAATAGTCAGCATGGTTTCGTGAAGGGTAGATCATGCCTTACTAACCTCATTGAGTTTTTTGAGAAAGTGACCAAAGAGGTGGATGGGGGTAAGGCGGTTGATGTAGTATATATGGACTTTAGTAAGGCGTTTGATAAGGTGGCCCTGGAAGACTTCTACAGAAAATGCAGATGTGTGGAATAGAGGGTGATTTAGCTAATTGGATTAGGAATTGGCTGGCAGATAGAAGACAGAGGGTGGTGGTTGATGGGAGATATTCATCGTGGAGTTCGGTGACAAGTGGTGTACCTCAGGGGTCTGTTTTGGGCCCCTGCTGTTTGTAATTTTTATAAATGATCTGGATGAGGGTGTTGAGGGATGGATCAGTAAATTTGCAGATGATACTAAAGTTGGTGGTGTGGTAGATAGTGAAGAGGGGTGTTTTAGTTTACAGATTGACTTGGACAAGTTGCAGAGCTGGGCCGAGAGGTGGCAAATGGAGTTTAATGTGGAAAAGTGTGAGGTAATGCCCTTTGGCAGGAACAATAAATGTGTAGAGTATAGGGCTAATGGTAGGGCTCTTAATAGTGTTGAGGAACAGAAGGATCTTGGTGTATGTGTCAATAGATCCCTGAAAGTAGGCAGTCAAGTGGATAAAGTTGTTAAGAAGGCATATGGAGTCTTAGCTTTAATTGGTAGGGGGATTGAATTTCGGAGCCGCAACGTCATGTTGCAACTGTACAAAACTCTAGTGCGGCCGCACTTGGAGTATTGTGTGCAGTTCTGGTCCCCACATTATAAGAAAGATGTGGAGGCATTTGAGAGGGTACAGAGGAGGTTTACCAGGATGTTGCCTGGTATGGAGGGCAGGTCCTATGAAGAGAGGTTGAAGGATTTGAGGTTGTTTTCGTTAGAAAGGAGGCGGCTAAGAGGGGATCTTAGTGAAGCATATAAGATGATTAGAGGTTTAGATAGGGTGGACAGTGATAGCCTTTTTCCTAGGATGGAGAACGCTAGCACGAGGGGACACAGCTTTAAATTAAGGGGTATGAGTTATAGGACGGATATCAGAGGTAGGTTCTTTACTCAAAGCGTGATTAGGGAGTGGAATGCCCTGCCTGCAGCTGTTGTAGATGCGCCAAGTTTGGTGGCGTTTAAGAGGTTAGTTGATAAGTATATGGAAGAGAAGGGAATGGTTTAGTTAGGAGGGGCATTGCTTTTTATTTTGGTCGGCACAACATCGAAGGCCGAAGGGCCTGTTCTGTGCTGTATTGTTCTATGTTCTATGTTCTATGTACCGAGCCCTGTGGCACACCACTAGTGACCGACCTCCAGCTAGAAAAACACCCTTCCACTATTACTCTCTGTCTCCTATTACTAAGCCAGTTACTTATCCATCTAGCTACCTGTCCTTGTATCCCATTAGCCTTGACCTTCTCGACTAACCTCCCATGAGGGACTTTGTCAAACGCCTTACTAAAACCCATATAGACGACATTAACGGCTCGCCCTTTGTCCAGCATTTTCGTCACCTCCTCAAAACATTCGACCAGATTTGTAAGGCACGACCTCCCCTTAACAAATCCATGCTGCTTATCCCTAATCAGATCGCAACGCTCTAAGTGCCTATACATCCTATCTCTAAGAATCCCCTCCAACAGCTTCCCTACCACTGACGTCAAACTCACCGGCCTTTAATTTCCAGGGTTATCCCTACTATCCTTTTTAAACAACGATACAACATTAGCTATTCTCTAGTCCTCTGGGACCTCACCTGTGTCCAAGGAAGAGACAAAGATTTGTGTCAGAGGCCCAGCAATTTCACCTTGCACCTCCCTAAGCAGCCTGGGATAAATGCCATCAGGCCCCAGAGATTTATCAGTTTTAATGCTACCTAGAAGCTCTAACTCTTCCTCCCTTGGTATGGATATTTCCCTCAACTGGTCCACAGCTTCCTCAAAGACAGGAGCTGTCAACAAGCCCCTCTCCTTTGTGAATACCGACGCAAATGTAGACAAACTATCTAACATTAACTTTACACTATAGATGGAAGACAAAAATCATGTTCCAGGAATCCTGACAAAATCATACTTAGATTTGCTGAAATATAGACTCTATGTAAAGCCATAGATCAGTGATAGCACTCAACTTCTGAGTAGACAGGGATTTAATATCAATGCAAATTTCTCACCATGGGATTTTCCATTTCAGATAACTATTGGTTATGACTGAGCTATTTCTAGCATGATGTAATGTTTTAGTTTCCATATGAACCACTATTATGTTTGCGCACAAAACTGGAACTGAAAGAGGTCCTAAAGTATAGTTGTAGCATTTCCAATAGACAGTGTTTTCCTGTTATAAGTGATTCATAATGCCAAAAGATTGGCTTGCACATCACTTAATCACAAAGCACCAAAGAACCGTTGGCCTGAATGTAAGTCTATCTGCCATGTCCCCTCACCACCCGAGACCTGACAATGGGAATCAGGGAAGAGGGAGAAGCTTAAAAATCAGTAAACACAACCCCAACCTGCCACATCACTCCTATTATCAAAGAGGATTTTAAGATGCCCATGTGCCCCATCTTGAAGACGCTGAACACTTCATTATTGTATCATCAAAGTCAGGTGACATGGTGGCACAGTGGTTAGCACTGCTGCCTCATAGCACCAGGGACCTGGGTTCATTTCTGGCCTCTGGTGACTGTCTGTGTGGAATTTTCATGTTCTCCCCATGTCTGTGTGGCTTTCCTCCCAAAGTCCAAGGATGTGTGGATTAGATTGATTGGCCAAATTGCCCCTCAGTGGCGGGGGGGAGACGGGGGTGCGCTAGCAGAGTAAGTATGTAGGGTTATCCAATAGGATCTGGGTGGGAGTGCTATAGACTCAACGGGCCAAATGGCCTCATTCTGTACAGCAGGGATTCTATGATTCAATGATTCAGTTGGGAGCTTGATTTTATTCTACTAGATCCTGGCAGAGTATCCCAGGGCTTTGAAAACCCAACAGCAAAATAAAGGCAGGAGCTGCTGGCCTTTGTTGAACTTCTGAAGGGCCAGGAGGAGCAAGAGTGATCCCCATCCTCCTTCTCTCTCCCCAACCCCTCAAAGAAAGGCTTTGGCTTCCATCCTACAGATCACAACCTTTCATTGCTTTAGCAAGGACTACAACAAGTTGTATTTTCTTGGACATTGTCATGATTCTATGCTGAGAATCTGATACATTCAATGTATTTTTTCAGCAATGCCTCAAATAATATAATCACGGTGGCTTGTTGTTTATAGGGTGGGATTCTCTGGCTGTTGAGACTAGTGGGATTCTCTGGTCCTGCTGCTGTGAATGAAGATTTGGCTGAGCGCCAAGTTCTCCATCTTCACTGGCAGTGGAAGCAGGGCGTGAACAGTCAGGGAATTCTCGCTATAGCGTCTGACATTGATTTGTTAATGAGTCTAAAGTTTTGCATAGCCATGAAGTAGGCTATTGAAAGTTGCTTTGAATATTGTCAAAGGAATAACACTTTGGGCAGAAATACTTGTATCTCACTGCAATTCAAAGAATTTTTCCAAATGATATGACTGGAAATTTGATGCTACACTCTGATAATTGGCCAAAAATAAATCAGTAGGCTGTGTCTCAGAGGCCACCAGATGCCCTATGTGAGAAAAAGAAATGCCATGTTGGTGCAAACAGCAAAAGGCAGGGAAGATATAGAGAAGCAATTTCCGCTGGTTAGAGATTCTAGAACTAGGGGCATAGTCTAAAAATTAGGGCCAGACCATTCAGGAGCATTAGAAAGCACTTCTACTCAAAGAGGATGGTAGAGGTTTGGAACTCTATTCCACAAATAGCAGATGATACTAGATCAATTAATATGTTTACATCTGAGATGGATCATTTTTTGGTTAAGCAAAGGTATTAAGAGAGTTGGGCCAAAGGCAGGTATTTGGAGTTATGCCACAGATCAGTTATGATCTCATTAAATCATGGAATCATAGGATAGAATTCCAACAGTGCAGAAGAACACCATGCGGCCCATCAAGCCTACACGGACAACAATTCCACCCAAACCTTATAGCCATAATGCCACATATTTACTCTACTAATCTCTCTGACACTAAAGGCAATTTAACATGGCTAATCAACCTAACCCACACATCCTTGGTGTGGTGGAATAGGCTCAATGGGCTGAATGGCCTATTCCTGTTTCTATGTTGCTAAATGATTTTTGAGGTTATTTGCTGGAGAGTAGAGAGAACTTTATTCCCGTTGTGCTTTATATGACCTGGGAACGCTGAATGAAGATACTGAATGGGAAAGAGTTCCTGTGTTCACTAGTTGTAACAGAATCACAAACACAAAGGGAGGAAATCTTCCTAGGAGGTCAAACGGGGGTGGCGTATTCTCCTTCCTCATTTCTCCCCTGACTTCTCTCACTTGAGGCACAGAAGTCAAACAGGAAAAATACACAACTAAATCTTAATTCTGGGAAGAATGAATGTGCAATAGGAAACTGTATCACGTTGCGTTTCTAACAGATATGAAGCACTCACTTGTGACTTCACAATCTTGAGACACAAAGACATTGCCTCAGTTCCTTTCGCTAAGACTTTGTTTTTGGCAGTAATATAAAGGAGGAGGGATTCTCAGATAGGACCTGAAATGTTCATCTTCATCTTTATGATGCATTTCAGAATAATGAGATGTGTCATTTAAAATGAGATCTTCTGACTGTTGCCTGTCCACAGTACATGGATTTAATTGCTTGCTCTTTCCAATGACAAAACTGTCAGCCCAAGGATTTCAGAGAAATGGGTTCTACTCAAACACTATGTTTGCGAGGGCAAAACCTAATTAATGAATATGATGACACTAATTACACAATTATTTCATATTTGATATTTGAATAATTCGGCCTATCTGTTCTTGCACCAAGCAGCAGAAATATACCCCAAAATATCCTTGACCATGTTAGCCCAAAACCAAAGCGAAAATCTAAAGAATGCTGGAAATTGGATACAGAAATAGAAAATGCTGGAAAAACTCCGCAGGCCTGACAGCATCTGTGGAGAGGAAAAAAAAATCATAGAATCATGGAATAGAATCATATAATCTCTACAGTATAGAAGAAGGCCATTCAGCCCATGGAATCTGCACCAACTCTCTGACAGAGTATCTTACCCAAGGCCTCTTCCTGTAAGCCCACATACTTATCATGGCTAACCCATCTAACTTTTGCATTTTAGGACACTAAAAGACAGTTTTCTTTTTCCATGGCCAATCCATCTAATCTGCATATCTTTGGAGTCTGGGAGGAAACCACAATACCTGGAAGAAACCTTCGCAGACACAGGGAGAATGTGCAAACTCCACACAGACAGTGGCCCAAGACCGGAATTGAATACGGAGTCCTAGTGTGGCAGCACTGTGCCACTGCGTTGCTCCATACAAAATAGAGTTAACATTCTGAGTAAAAATGAATCTATTTTCTTTTTCCACCGGTGCTGCCAAATTCACTGGATTTATCATTTTACATTTCTGTTGCAATAATTAAAAGATCTGTTTCTTCCAACATGGAACAAAGTTCTGATATAAAAACGATGGAATGGTTGAATGTGTGTGCATGTGTTGTGAGTATGTATGTGTGTGTACGTGTGTGTGTACTAGTAACCTTCCTGTTAGGACTTTACTGGAAGTGGATTAATCCTTCAGCGTTGCTGCATTTGGCGGCTGTGAATTTTGTTAAAATGACCCAACAGAGCCCTCCACTGGTAAAGCTGCATCAATCCATCGCTATGATGTGGAGATGCCAGTGTTGGACTGGGGTAAACACAGTAAGAAATCTCACAACAAATCTCACTGTAATTTTTTAAAGTGTATGTGCCTTTATATGCTTGTCTCTGATCAGAACTTCCCAGTGTTCCGAAAACTTGTGGGTTTACTATCAAATAAACTTGTTGGACTTTAACCTGGTGTTGTGAGACTTTTTACTGTGTAAGTCTGCAGCTGCCAGCCTATCCTCCAAAAGAAATCAAATGTCAAAGGTAAAGTTCTCAACCAATTCACTGAGCTATTTGAAGATTTAAAAATAATAATTAGCATCACTGGAAGCATTGAAAATGGTGAACTTTTGATGCTGGATATTTTACATTCTTAGTTTGCAATGTTCATCATCGACCATCCGTGGTTTAGTAATTTCTTCCCTCCAACTTGGAAATTTTCCTCTGATGAAATCACCAGCTGGCTGATGTTCACACACAGATTCTGCTATTAGGGAGTTGGAAGAGGAAAACCCAGCAGAAAATGTAAGCCAGTGAGAGATAAAATGCTGCCTTCAAAACATAAAATACCTGTAATTGTGCCATTTTTAAACAGCCACTTAACGTTAGACGTGACTTCTGCTTTCTTCTAACTGTATTGATACACAGTGAAAAGTATTGATTTTTGGGCACTCTATGGACAAAGCAGAAGGGGTATCTGGGTGGAATTGTTTTCAGTACAGACTCAATGGTCCGCATGGCCTCTTTCTGCTTTGTATATCATTCATAGAATACATATGGGAGAAGGGAAGGAGAGGGTACAGAATGTAGAGTTACGATAATAGCTTGGGTGTAGAGAAAGATCAGTTTAATCATAGAATCCCTACAGTTCAGAAGGAGACCATTTGGTCCATCGAGTCTGTAACGATCACAATCCTATTCCTATAACCCACATATTTACTTTGCTAATCCCCCTGGCATCAGGATCAATTTAGCATAGCCAATCCATCTAACCGACATCTTTGGACTATAAGGAATAAGGTATTCACCACAACTGGGTAAATAACAGGAACCCTCTGGGAGAAGAAATTTCTCCTCATTTTTGTCTCAAATGAGACATGCCTTATTTTGGAAAAGAAATTACAGATAAACGAAAAGGTCACACAGATAGGCAAATTTTGTTATCTGGAAACTATGTTAATGTCGGACATAACGCGTAGTCAGTAAATAAGAGTAAGGATTGAAATGGCCAAAGATATATTTCAAAGAATGAGAAAGCTTATAAACTCCAGTTCCAGTTTCTGTGCTGTTCTTGCCATGTGGACAAAGATCTAAATTTCCTCAACTCCAGCCCTGAATTAACATTCTCTGTAGTTATTCCTTGAGCTTCCGCACAGCCACTGTTTATTTGCCAGATTTCCCATAGAAAAAAGATCATCTGCAGCGTTTGAAACGGAAAATGTGTTTCCTTTCACAGTATCGTTGTCCATTATGTGGCATAACATTTATACCAAGCTGCATGACACAAAGCACTCACATAGTCTTCTTCGGATAGATGGAGGCACGGGGACCAAGGTTCTCACTCTCTACAGATAGCTGAAAAATAGGAAGTCTGGTGTCATTCACATCAGATAGTTGGGAAATGGGAGCCCTGGGTCTTACTCTCTACGGATAGTAGATAAATGAGTAAATTGTTGTCAAGCAAAATGATTTTTTCTTTTCCCAGGGATTACTGTTGCCCTGTACAAATGTATGAAACCAGACTAGAATGCAGCTATAGCCACAAGATACATTACTGATCCTTCAGGACCCAATCAGAAACAATTTTGATTTTTGATTTGATTTGATTTATTATTGTCACATGTATTGATATAAAATGAAAAGTATTGTTTCTTGCGTGTTATACAGACAAAGCACACCATTCATAGAGAAGGAAACAAGAGAATGCAGAATGTAATATTACAGTCAGAAAAGAGTTAGAATGAAATTTTAGAAGCTTAGAACAAGAATTAAAGACAGAAATAGAAGGTGTGCTGGACACACCTTACAAGAAGTTGCCTCACTTTGGCACCATCTTGAATATTGTATTAAGTTAGGAGTTGTGTACGAGAGACAATTTATGGTCTTAAAATGAATATATAATAAATTGTAAGAGGGATGTTATTTAAAAATGGACGTGCATTGGGCAATTACTTGTTATAGAAGGCAATTTCAGCTCTTGTCTTTCAATAACTGTTTAATATTTACCCAAAATTTTTGATGTTCTCACATAAACTAAAAAAAATGCATTTTTACAATATTCAGCCCTTAAAGGGGTAATGTTCTCCAGCTGTGTGACTATGTGTGCTGTCCAATAGTCTGTGAATTCTTCGCTGCTTTAGTTGCATACCAGAAACCAAAAAACAATCTTGCCAGTTAATTTTCAGCGCATGAGATCAAATCCAATTCATGTCATTCCAAGGAGTACTGAGCAAGCACAGCTGTAACTTGGTAGTAAGATACGGAGAGGCTTCATTCTACTCAGGATATTATTAACCTCCTGCCTCTTTGTTTAACAAATTCAGTAACATAAATAAAGTGCTCCACAAGCTGGTGCTCTGATGGCCACACAGTTCAGGATGTGACTTATCGCTTCCTTTACTATCCCTGTGCTGACTTTAATATGTGTCATGAGGCCAACTAACTTCACCCTGAATCAATGACTGTGGCAAGTTTACTGTTATCCTCATTTATTTTCCCAAAAATACATGTCCAAGATTATTCACATTTATTGCAACATTAATCAAGAGAAATATTATCACACTTTCAGCGTGAAATTAGGATCATTTGCCGGCTTTACTGTACATAACAAGTGCGCTTAGGCCTCCAAAATGGTACCTATATTGTGGGCACTCATAGAATCATAGAATCCCTATAGTGCAGAAGGAGGCAATTTGGCCATCAAGTGAACTGACAACAATTCCACCCTGGCCCTTTCGCTGTAACCCCCTATCCCCTCTAACCTCCGACACTGGGACACTAAGGGACAATTTAGCATAGCCAATGCACCTAACCAACACATCTTTGAAGTGTGAGAAGAAACCGAAGCACCCGGAGGAAACCCACATGGACACAAAAAGAACGTGCAAATTCCACACAGATAGTGATCCAGGCCGGGAATTGAACCCAGGCCAGTGCTAAGCACTGTGACACCATGCCACCCTCAGACTAGATTGGTGAGGACATCTGTCTGTGCTGTGAACATCTGGCTGAAGTCTACAGAGTAGATAAATCATAACTGCAATCGCTGTGCAATGCTGATTTGATGCATTTCGTGCTGTTTTGGAGTTTAATGCTCCAGCTAACAGGCTCTCATAACCCTGCACTGCTAAACACGCATTCAGTAGCAAGCAGGGCCACCACCAGTCCAAAAGCCATCAATTCCTCACAGTTTATTTGTTGAATGATTTCTTTGAATTGCTGCTTCAATTCCCCAAGCGTTTTGTGCTTGCTACTGTTGTTTACATTTCTGAAAATCTGCAGTGAGTTGTGCTGCAGGAACTGAACTCAAGGTTTCTGCACAAACCATCAAAAGCTGCCAGAAATGGATCTGCAGGTAAATTTTCCCTGGCAATATAACACGTCTGCGTGGAGTTTGTACATTCTCCCCATGTCTGCATGGGTTTCCTCCGAGTGCTCCAGTTTCCTCCCACACTTTAAAGATGTGCGGGTTAGGTAGATTCATTATGCTAAATTGACCCGAGTTTTGGGATATTCGAAGTGAAACTATGTGAGGCTACGGGGATATTGTGGGATTGTTGTTGCTGCAGTCTCGATGGGCTGAATGACCTCCTTGTATAGGGATTCTACGACTGGGAGAAAGAACAGTGGTCAAGCAGAACAGGAGAAGCTCTAGAAATGGGAGAGGCAGAGGCAAAAGAGCTCTCAATAGGAGGTCAAATCAAACAAAAATGTTAAGGGAGTAACTGTCCTATCTCTGCAAAGAACAGTGTGTCCATAATCTGTGCTTCACTAAAGGCTGCCATCAGCTGGAATCACAACCACAGAAAACGTCAGAATAGGGTGAGGACAGCACTACCAGTGGCTGTGAAGGGGACCATAGTGATGAACTTGCATGTATCTGGTTCCTTCCAGGCTGGTGCTGGAGATAATTCCAGCACCTCATAGCTAATTGTTCACTGATACACATGGTGAGGTCACTGCAGCTCAAATAAGAGAGATAATTATACTTCACTCTCTCTTGCCAGACAGAAGCAGCTGGAGTGAGCGTTCAGGGATTTCAGGATCACTCATGGTGCAAGGTGTCAATTGACTGCATGAAAATAGCTTTGCAGTTGCCACATATCAACTCTGTCATACACCAGATCGAAAAGGGATTCCACTCACTCAATGCCCAGCTGGTCTGTGACCAGAAGCAGAGTAACATGTAGGGACTGCCCAGTATCCTGGCAGCAATGATGATGGTTTCATTTTGTAACAGTCCACTGTGCCAGCTGAATTTAAGCCACCATAGCACACCAAAGGTTATGACTGAGTGAAAAGGACTATCTGACCACATGGTCAATCACTCCAATGCACACTTATTACAAATAAACATAATGAAAATTATTCTGACATACATGGAGATAGTGGATCCATTGGTTATAATATTCCAAAATTCTCTGGATACAGAAAAGGTTCCAATGTATTGGAAAATGCTAATTCAATGCCCTCATTCAAAAATGGAGGGAGGCAAAATGTGGGAAAATACAGACCAGTTAACTTAATATCTGTTGTTGGGAAAGTGTTAGAATCAATTATCAAGAAAACAATATCAAGACACTTTGAAATTCAAAACACTAGCCATCAAAGTCAGTATGGTTTTATGAAGAGCAAATCATGTTTGACTAATTTGCTAAAGTTCTTTGAAGATATAACAAAGGGGATAATGGGCATCCTGTAGTTGTAGTATATCTGGACTTCTGGAAGGCATTTGATAAAGTGCCACACAAAAGATTAATTCACATGGTTAGATCACATGGGATTAGAGGTAATTTGTTAGCTTGGATAGGTGACTGGCTGATGGACAGGAGGCAGAGAGCTGAGATAAATGTTTTTTTCTGGATGGCAAGAAGTAACTAATGGGGTGTCACAGGGTTCAGTCCTTGGGTCTCAGCTATTTACAATCTATATTAGCGACTTAGATACAGGGATAAAAGGTTCTATAGCCAAATTTGCAGACAACACAAAAATAAGTGGGAAAGTAAGTTGCAATGAGGAAATAAGAACTTTACAAAAGGATTAGATAGGCTAGAAGAGTGAGCCAAAATGTGGCAGATGGAGTTTAACATGAATAAGTATGAAGTCATGCTTTTGGTCAAAAAATGGGAAGGAGACTTATTATCTAAACAGAGAGAGACTTTGCGGTGCTCTGCAGAGAGATCTGGTTGTCCTTGTTCATGAGTCACAGAAAACTAGGATGCAAATAGAATAGATATTAAAGCAAATGAATTTATATGAATTGGCATTTATAGCTAAAGGAATAGAATATAAAGGCAAGGAAGTATTGTTGCAACTATACAAGGCATTGATGAGGCTGCATCTGGAGCATTGTGCACAGGTTTGGTCCCCTTATTTAAGGAAAGACGTAATGTCATTGGAGGAGTTCAGAGAAGTTTCACTAGATTGATTCCAAAGTTGAGAGTTTGTCATAAGAGGAGAGCCTAAACAGTTTAGGCTTATACTTGCTGGAATTTAGAAGAATGAGGGCAGGTCAAATTGAGATATTCACAATGATAAAAGGTATGGAGTAGATGCTTCCACCGATGGGGCATTCTAGGACGGGAGGTTATAGTATCAGGATAAAGAGCAGCAGATTTAAAACAGAACTGAGGAGAAACCAGTTCTCCCAAAGGGTTGTGAATCTGTGGAATTTGCTACCCCAAAGTGCAGTGTATGCTGGGACAGTGAGTAAATTTAAGGAGGAGTTAGACATTTTTAATTGGTAATGGGTTTAAGGGTTATGGAAAAAATGTGGGAAAATAGGAATGAGGAGCAAATCAGCCATGATCAAATGGCAGAGTGGACTTGATGTGCCGAAAGACCTAATTCTGCTCCTATATCCTATAAACTTATGAATTTATAAACAAAATAGAGAAAATCAGCATTTGTCATGTTACTTGAATGGTAATCCTGAGGCCTAGACTAGTAACTCAGGAAAAAATGGTTCAAATCCTGTTACAGCAACAGAAGGAATTTAAATTCAAAGAATAATTCTTGCATTAAAAGCTATTCTTAGTAATAGAGACCATGAAACTGTTATCAAACATTGTAAAAATCCATCTAGTTTACTAATCTCCTTTAAGGAAGAAATCTACTGTCTTTATCTGGTCTGGCTGACATGTGACTCCAGTGACTCTGAAGTGGCAATAACATGAGATAGGCAGCAGAGGTTCTTTCTAGTATTGGCCACAACCCATGAAGTATTTTTTTAATTGGAATTTTGAAATAACCTCTTGCTATCTGGTCAGCTTTGGATGAGACCTGCAGTTCTTAACAGAGCAGGTGTTAAGATTCAATGTGAACTCCATGCTGCACAACCTCATTATCATGAGGGCCCAGCCTGAGTCACCAAATAGAAGGATGAGGAGAAGGAAATAGAGAAGAGGCAATCTAGACAGCACGTTTCTGGCTGGGTTCTTCTGAGGGTGATACCAGTGTCTACAAGCCCAATTCCAAATTCACTAACACCTTACCCATCTCTCTGTCACCGACCATCACAGTGTGCATTTGACCAAAATGCAAAAACACCTGTTATAAAACAAATATTCAAATCAAATTTAAAAATGAAATCTTGCTATATTGCATATTAAAGCAGGCTAATCAATCTTGCCCATTCCTTTGGCATTTCTCTTCCATTTTTTAAAAAGTATTTGTTCATTGGATTTGGGCATCACAAGCTGGGTCAGCATTTATTGCCCATTCTTGAGGGCATTTAGAGTCAATCACATTGCTGTGAGTCTGGAATCACATTTAGGCCAGACCAGATAAGAACGGCAGATTTCCTCCCTTAAAGGGCATTAGTGATGGGTTTCCAACAACAGTTCCAAGGGCATCATTAGACTTTTAATTCCAGGTTTTTTTATTAAATTCAAATATTGTATCTACCATGGCAGGATTTGAACATTAGTCCCCAGAGCATTACCCTGGGTCTATCTGGCTTACTAGTCCAGCGACAATACCACTATGCCACCACCTCCCTAATGTATTTGCCTGTCCTAGTGCTCTGAGTAAGAAGACTTACAACACCAGGTTAAAGTCCAACAGGTTTATTTGGTAGCAAATGCCACTGGCTTTCGGGACTCTGCCCCTTTGTCAGTGGCTCATCTGAAAAAGGGGCAGAGCCGCAAAAGCTAGTGGTGTTTGCTAGCAAATGAACCTGTTGGACTTTAACCTGTGTTCTGAGACTTTTTACTGTACTTACCCCAGTCCAACGTTGGCATCTCCATCATGACTAGTGCTAATATACAGTATTACCCCACTGGCTGCTAGGACACTGGGAGAGATTGCAGAAAGATTTGGAGGATGATCTTGAGCACCTCTGAACCTGAAAGACCTGATGTTGGACTGCACTGTCTCACAATGAGCAGCAGCAGCAGCAGCTAGGGGTGGCTGGCAAAGAGGTAACCAAAGGGTATTGGAGTGGGAGCAATAGGAGAATGAATGCTGTCATTCTAAAAGAGGACAGTAAACCATAGTCCATGGAGCCTCTCCAGATCAGAGCGCCAAGAATTCCTGTAACCAGTGGAAGGACAAATCACTGTAAACCACTGTTAGGCCCTTTATTCTGTAATCCACAGCAAAGGTGGCAGCATCCTGCACTCCTGCTGCAGCATGCAGACACTGTGTGGCTGCTGTCTGTGTTGAAATGAAAGTTGCGGTATCAGCTGTTAGACATTGCATCATGGTTGCAGCCACAAGTGTGTGAATGAAGTTGGACACCACTTCCACACTGGAAAGAGTAAACTCAAAGCTCTGCACAAAGTCCTGCTTCAAACTGGTGCTGGACACTCCCGTGATCTTTGTTATTGATCTCAAGCAATGATCTTCTCAACCCATCAGGCACTCAAATGTCCCAATCAAAGTTGCTCATCTGAGACCACTGCTGCAGGATTTGAGTGTGTCCTTGCCTTTTAGAGCTTGCACCTTATTGCACCTGGCTTGGCTAAAGGTCACTCTTTCCCAGTATGTTACTCTATGAAAATTTCATTCCTACGTTATCCTTTAAATTAGAGCTTCTCAAATAGTTTGTTGTGATTGGAGTCTCCATAGAGCAGGTTTCTGCCATCAGTGAGTTCCACCTGTTCTTCTGTGTTTTGGAGGTGGTTAAAATAGGCTTAGATACAAATACCCGTGCAGATTCTCACCATTGGACATCACCACGCAGCATGTTTTTTGCCAAGTTCATCCGTGTGTTGCTAGCTGCTACAAATTTATCCAAATTTTTTTTTGCTTCTACATTCATAGACATAGCCCACTTGCTGCTTTACCAAATAATCATCATAGAGAAGTTGGAATTTCTTGAAATCTGAGTTGGAATTGAGGAAATCAGTGAATTACTCTGGCATGAGGAGTATAGATAGAGTAAATAGGGTTAAGCTTTTTCCTAGGATGGACTCGAATAGCATGAGGGGTCATGGGCTTAGGGTGAGGGGGGTAAGGTATAATTTGGATGCTAGAGGGAGGTTTTTCACACAGAGGGTGGTGGGGGTATGGAATACGCTGCCAAGTAAAGTGGTGGAGGCAGGTACTCTGGAGATATTCAAGAAATACTTAGATGGGCACATGAACAGAATGGGAATGGAGGGGTACAGAAAACTGATTTAAAATAGGGATCGTGAGCCTTGGGAGTCCCTTGATATTGATGTACTTGTTTTTATCCTATAGGTGCTTTGGTCCACCCTGTTGTCTAACAAGGGGCATACATGCAATGGGTCGTGAGAGGGCTGCTCTCGGTATTTTTCGAGAGTATTCTAGTGCCTGAAGTCGTTAGTGTACGCTTGACCTGGACCATTTGATGGGCAACACGACAGCTTAGTGACATGGATTTGGGCCTATGTCTGTGGGAGTTTGCGCATTCTCCCCGTGCTTGCATGGGTTTTCTCCGGGCGCTCCAGTTTCCTCCCACATTCCAAAGATGTGCTCTTAGACAAATTGGCAAAACAAATTCTCCCTAAATTGTCTCAAATTTGGTTTTTAATCCATAGATCTATAAACATGGACAGGGATCACGGGTAGAGGTGGGAACATTGGGGTGGTGGCGCGGGCTCGTTGGGCCGAAGGGCCTGTTTCCCGTGCTGTTTTGTTCTTTGTTCTTTATTATGCAGACTGAGGTAGTGAGCTTTCAATCCATTTCTTTTCTTTTATGTGGATTCTCACCTGGAAGGCAGTTTATTGATTCCATATCAACCAAGTAGCTGAGCTAGGAGTGGTTGATGAGGCAGTGTCGATAGAGAGTGGGCCTGTCACATGGTCTTGGAGGAAGGTAAAAGGGAAGGAATGACTTTCCAGGCTCTGAGGCTGTTACAAACCAGAAAACCGTATTGGGGTTTGATATTGAAGTAAGCAGAAATAGGGGCTTCAAGCCCAATAGTCTCACAATTGCCACTCAAACTTAGCTCCAGTGACTCAACAAACTGAATTGAAACCACCCCCCTCACCTGATGAAGAAGCAGCACTCCAAAAGCTAGTGGCTTTTGCTACCAAATAAACCTGTTAGGCTTTGACCTGGTGTTGTGAGACTCTTCCATGCTTTAGACTGAGTGTAACACCATCATTCTCATTTGTAAATCATTTATGGAGGCCCCGTCAACTTATACAGAGATCTACAACAAATGAAGTTTAGGTCTGAATATGTCCCGTTGTCCATTCAGTTAGTTACCCACATCACCCTCTGCCTCTCACTGAATCCCACCACTTTTCCGCACCCACCATAAAACCATAAAACCCACCTCTTTGACCAAGCTTTGAATTGCCCCAACTAATTTTCTCATCTTTGCCTTGATTTTCCTTCACATTCAGATTCTGAGAAACAGCTTGGAATGTTTATCTACATTAATAGGAACGTGGGTTGCAAATCTTGTCAATTTTTGCAAGTGTGGAACTGCCAAATGAGCATTGTGACTTGGCCAACTTTCTTTCCATTAGAAAACAAGTCACTGAAAAGCTTACTCAGGTCTGAGTCCGCAAACTGTTTATTTTATGACTAATTCTAACCTTACGTTCATACAACTTTCTTTCACTGTTGCTTAAGACTAGTTTTTCAAATAAGTTTCCTAGTGAAACCAGTAGTAATGGGAATAACCAACCGCCTGTTATGTTTATAAAATTAATAAAATTATTTTCCTTCTCTTAGAAGAAAGTACCAAAAATCCAGGAAAATCTGAAGAAGCGAAATCAGTGGGTAGAAATGAAATGAAGTGCATGACTAATCAGTTTTGAGAAAAGTATTTTATGTCTTTTGAGAACATCCTTAAGTAAGATCATCTACAGTAACACAAATGAATCAGCAGCCACAGTATAGAATGATCCTGGGAAAGAAGAGCCCCACTGAACACTGACACACAGCACCCTAAATCTTTGTTCTTTCAAACATAGATCCCTGCAAAGGCTACAATCGTTTTGGGAATATGATCTGACTGTATAGAAGTAATAAGCAGTATTCATGGAAACCAATCTCTTAGGACATTGTGATTTGTTCTTTAGATGACATAGCATTACGTTTGAGAGCGAGAAGCCAGGTTTAAAGTTGTTTATTCTCGAAGGCATGACAAAAGCAGAGAGTTCAAGTGTTTCACAGTTTACTGTTATTGCCAGAGTTATAGAATTGCGCCATCTGAGCTGATATTTTTTCCAGAGCAGTTTTTTTTGTAGCATTCCATGTGCCTTTGTGTACTTCCCCACAATGCTAAATCAGTTAGCTGGGGTTTACCACAACAAAATAAAATCTCCCAGATTTCCAAAACTCCCATCAAAATGCTTAAAAGTGTATCCCCTTGCATCCTCCCATCTCTCCCCTATATCCCCTCTCTTCTCGTTTTGAAGATCCCAGGGCATCCTCCAGAATATCTGTCAAGTTGCAATTCTTCATAGTTTATCTTGCAACACTGGAAATGAACAACACCCTTGTCAGCATCCAAACACAGACAATCTGTACCAAAGCATTGTGTAACTGCCTGCCTTGTATGGAGGGCATTAGCTATGAAGAGAGGTTGGAGAAATTTGGTTTGTTCTCATTGAAGCGACAGAGGTTAAGGGGAGACCTGATAGACGTCTACAAGATTATGAGAGACAGGATCAGAGTGGATAGTCAGAAATTTTTTCCCCAGGGTGGAAGAGTCAATTACTAGGGCTCATAGGTTTAAGGTGCGAGGAGTACGTTTTAAAAGAGATGTACGAGGCAGATTTTTTACACAAAGAGTGATGGATGCCTGGAACTCGTTGCCGGGGGGGAGTAGTGAAAACGGATATGGTAATGACTTTTAAGGAGCTTCTTGACAAGTACATGAATGAGATGGGAATAGAAGGATATAGTCCCCCAAAGTGTAAGGGATTTTAGTTAAGTTGGACAGCATGCTCGATGCAGGCTTGGAGGGCCGAAGGGCCTAATCCTATGCTGTAATGTTTGTTCTCTTTGTTCATTCAGTTCTTCCTACAGATGCTATTGACTTGCTGTGGGGTTTTCCAATATATTTTCCTTTTAGTTCATATTTGTAGCATTTGTGTGGCTTCCTTTCTTTCAAAAAGGCCATCCTTCATCTACAATATTGAGAGTTTCTGAGCTCAAGTTGTTGGGTATTTTAAATGTTTCAGTCCTCAGTATGGTTTTCCAGTCTGAGTCACTGGCTAGGAGTGAATATTGCGCTTCTGAGTATCAGCTGGTTTGAAGGAAAAATAGAGAAACTTTCCTTCAACAAAAGCCAGTAAGGGAAATGATTATTGTTGTAACTAAACATTCTTGGCCAGGTATACAGCAACTTTGATTTATATACCATAATCAACCACATTGATGTGTGGGTCTATGTGGTTCTGGATTCGGATATAGGCCAGATCAGGTAAGACGGCAGATTTTCTCCCCTGAAGGACATTGGTGAGTAAGATGGGTTTTTACAACAATCAACAATGGTCACCGTTAGACTTATTAATTTCAGATTTTAGCATGTCAATGATTTGAGGAAAATGTGTGCAGAGCCTGAAGGAAGTTCGGTTAAAAGAATTGAGTAAATGGTAGGTCAGACAAGTGCGTTTCAAGGAAGGGTTGACGTGGGTAAATTGTGTTAAGAACCCATTGCACTGAGTACCCAATCACAATGACTCTGCTTCAACAGGAGGATCAATCGGGAAGGGTTTGAATTTGAATTCTTACTCTGGGTCTCTAGATTACTAGTCCAGTGTCTACACTGCCAAGCCACTGTGTCTCGGGCCCTCAGCTGGGGGGATTGGAGGTTTATATGCATTTCAGGAATTGGGGGTTTGAGAGACTGAAAGAGTTGAGGTTTGTGGGACTTTCAGGGGTTGTAGGAGTATGGAGATTTGAGGGATTGGGGATTTGAGGAGTTGAGATGTTTTGAGGGGTTATGGGGGATTGAGGGGTTGGAGGGTTGTGGGGAATTTGAGACACTTAAGGGATGTGAAGGGTTGGGGCTTGACGTACTGAAGGTTTGGATGGGATTTGAGGGTTTGGCAGTTTTGAGCAGTCGGTGTATTTGGGAGGTTTTGGGATTTGAGAGTTAGGGAGCAAAAAAAAGTCAATCTGATTTTGTGCAGCTGTTGTTTGTATCCTGTTGATAAATGAAGGGTAGTGCAAGTTACCCAACTTCCTTCTTGAACAAAAGTTTTGCAAGACCTACAAAGAGAAGAAAAATGTAAGGATTTCATGTGCTTTGAAAAGTAACTACTATAAATGATGTTGTGTCAGTGAATCACATCCTGATGAGATAGGTCTAAGGGAATGAATGTTTAAGTTATATGTTGCAATGAATTTCCAAAAGGATATAGTTCTCAACACTCAGGTGCTTTCTGAACTCCACTGACTTTGTGAATTGACTTCAAGATCTTTGTTCTCATTTTCAAATCTTGCATTGGCTTTGTCCCATTCTATTTTAATAATCGCCCCTGCCATATTTCTCCACACGAACTGTCCACCCTGTCACTAGACTCCCCGTCTCTGCTTCCTATCACAATAGCTGCTCATTCAAATATTGTGACGCTGTTTTCACAAGCTCTCTCATTTTGCAATGTGTTTCAGCTCACCTCCGTATGCAAGGGTCTTTTCTCACATCAAGCACTTTAATTGCACAATAGAATTTTTCACATGTAAGTGGAAATACATAAAATAACCGTGTCAGATTGTCTCAAAAAAGCCTACTGTACTTAAAGAATTAAATGGTTGAAATTCCAAAAATACAAACTGGCACTTTGCTGACTTTATATGCTTCAAAAGCAATGTGAAGTTCTGAGACAAAAGTTAACTTGATATAAAAAAAATCACCTTATATCATAGAGTTATAGAATCTTACAGTGCAGAATGAGGCCTTTCAGCCCATTGCATCTGCACTGACCACAATTCCACCCAGGCCCTGTTCTTGTAACCCCACAAATTTATCCTGCTAATCCTTCTGACAACAAAGGGAATTTAGCATGGCCAATCCACCTAACCTCCACATCTTTTCTCCTGTGGGAGGAAACTGGAGCACTCAGAGGAAATCCACATAGACACGGGGAAAATGTGCAAACTCCACACAGACAGTGACCCAAGCTGGGGATTGAATCTGGGTCCCTGGCGCTGAAAGGTAGCAGTGCCACTGTGCCATCCCAAAGTGATCAAATTACCACAATTCATTTTTAACAGGTTACAGGGTTAGGATGGGGGAGAGGGCTTGGGTAAGATACTCTGTCAGAAAGTTGGTGCAGACTTGATGGGCCGAACTGTCTTTTTTGCACTGTAGGGATTCTATGATTCTATGAAGGTTCCGGTTTCTGAATAACTCAATGTTTATGAGAACCTGTATCCTATCTGCAATACCCTTGTTTTTGGAAATTTACAAAGCTCATTCTCAAAATCTAAAAACAGATAACACTTGTTGAATAATACAGATGCATCACACATCATCGAACATTCGTACATTTCTCCTATTTCAGGAACTGATGATTTCTGCAGAATAAAATCAGGAATTAAATAATTCAGAGAAGATCAAATTACTTTAAATTAAAGATTCTTGGGTTTAAAGCATTTTGTAAATTTTGTTAAAGATTTAAACTTTTAAATCAGAAGTGTAGTTTTTAAATTTGCAGATGACATTAAATTGGTGGGACTGATAGCCAAAACTAAGGAGACTTGCAACAGATTACAACAGCCATTACTAAATTGCAGAACATGCATATAACTGGGGACTTTATTTCAACATAGAGAACTGTTAAATATTACAAACTGAAGAAAGATTAGGAGGGCACATTTTACTTTAACTGAAATTAAGAATTTAATAGTGTTGAAGAACAAAGAGATGTGGGAGTACAAATGTATGAATCTGCTAGGGTAGCACAGTGGTTAGCACTGCTGTCTCACAGCACCAGGGCCATGGGTTTGACTCCTGCCTCAGGTGACTGTTTAGTTGGCCATGCTAAATTATCCCTAGTGTTAGGGGATTAGAAGGGTAAATATGTGGGGTTACAAGAATAGGGCTTGAGTGGGATTGTGGTTGGTGTAGACTCGATGGGTCAAAGGTGCTCCATCAGCACTGTAGGGATACTAAGGCCAAAACTTTAGCAGCACCCCCCCCACCACCCCAACCCCCCCACCCCCCACCCCCCAGCTCAATTCCTGGGCTGGCTCAGAGAATGGGATCTTACGAAGCTTGGATGGATGTGCTGGAAAAAGACTGAGTTGATGGAGAATATTTACACTTGTGGGAAAATGCAAAACTAAGGGCCATCAATTTAAGATAATTTTAACAAAATATCAAATAGGGAACTCACAAGAAACATCTTTATCTGGAAACTCAATGCCAGAATAACTAGTTGGCCCATTTCTGTGCTATATATTCTATGTAATGCCATGTAATTCACATGGGACAACTTGACTTTAATTCTGTTATTGATCCCTCTCACTGTAATGTTAATTACAAGGTACTCAATCAATATTCATGAAGTTTCAGTGCTTATTAAAAATAACACAGGGTTGGCACTAAAGTTACCCAATTCTCTCAGTAATCTTGTGAAATTTTACCGAGAATATCTTATTGCGCACTGTTAGGAAATGCAGGAACATCAATCATGCAATGACAGTAAAGAGCAAATTGAACTAAGTGTACACACAGAGGAAGACAACAAATCTAACGGTCGATTCCAAAACAGCACCTGACAAGTTAATGCTTAGCTTTCATGAATGCCTGTGTATCCTCTCTGTGTTTACCAAGACATTGCTCGATTTACTGTCATAATGCTCCATTCATTACCCTTGTAATCCCAGGTCAAATGAAATAAGAGTTGAGCCAGTTTTGGATTGTGAAGCAGCATTCCAAGTATCGTTCAAATGGGATCTCCACTACAGCTGTGACAGGTCTGGGCCGCAGGTTGGCAGGGTGACACCACAGCATAGCACTGTCAGCTGTCAAACATTTTTTTCAAAATTGATTTTTAACTCTTGCTTTGGCTATTGTTGCTCACCAGCCTTTTCATTTTATAGCACCCATCCCCCAACTGCTTAAGAATGCTGGATGCCAGGAAAACAGCATCATTCCTGACCCCCAGTAAATGCTCAAGCATCAATGATGGGAAATCTACTGCATGATGTTATCCTATCATTAGCCAAGACGTTTGACATAGAACTTGAGCAGCACGGCGGCACAGCAGTTAGCACCGCTGCCTCACGTCACCAAGGTCCCAGGTTCGATTCCCGACTTGAGTCACTGTTGGTGTGAATATTGCACAATGTCCCTGTGTCTGCATGGGTTTTCTCCACATGCTCCAGTTTCCTCCCACAGTCCAAGGATGTGTGAATTAGGTAGATTGACCATGTAAAATTGTCCCTTAGTGTCAGGAGGACCAGCTAGGGTAAATGCATGGAGTTATGGGAGTAGGGCCTGGGTGGGATTGTGGTCGGTGAAGACTCAATGGGCCTAATGGCTTCCTTCTGCAATTTATTCAGCTCGGAATCAGAAAATGGGTACAGCTCAGAAGGAGGCCATCCTATCCATCAAACCCATGCTGGCTCTTTGTATGCACAGTAAGAAATCTCACAACACAAGGTTAAAGTCCAACAAATTTATTTGGTAGCAAACACCACCAGCTTTTGGAGCATTGCTCCTTCATCAGGATTTTAAAGTTGGATTTTAACCTGATGTTGTGAGACTTCTTACCCCAGTCCAATGCCAGCATCTCCACGTCATGGCTGTTTGTAAGAACAGTTTAGCTTTTCCCACTCTCCAACCCTATCTTTTTAGGTCTTAATTCTCTTTGCCCTTAGGTGTCTATCAAACTCCCTTTTGAAAGTTGCAACTGAATCACTTCTGCAAAGCTCTAAAGCAGCAAACTCCAGATCCTAATCCCTTACTGCATTACTTTCTCTTCCCCAAGAATCAGATACTTCTTGAACCATATTGCAGAAAGGTGTCAATGCCTATATCATTTAATGTCTGTACCTTAAGGATCAGCGAACATTGCCAAGACAGCAAACAACAAATAATAAATATTGAAATCTCAGCAGGTCTGACAGCACCTGTGGAGAGACAATAGAGCCAACCTTTCGAGTCCTGGTGACCCTTCGTCAGAGCAGTTGTTTCAGATTCCAGCAACCACAGTATTTTGCGCTTATTATAATAAATATGTGACCGACAACTTGGGCAGTTTTTCATATTATTCAAGCTGAAAAATACATCGCCACCTGCTCGCTCACAGTCCTGAGAAGAATTACTATTCTTCTCCAAGTGGAAGCATTGCACAGGCCTGGCTCCATCTAGTATCTCAAGAAGATTTATTCATGTGTAATTGTGACTGATGACAGACAAAGAGGAAGAAGAAGACATTAGAAGCAATCTCATCCATGCTGTACTCCACACGGTTGTACTTCAACCAAATGGGAAATCTGACCAATTTCCCCATCGTTCACTGAAGCTTTGTGAGGTCAGTCATGCAGTGCCCCAAACTGACAGCAGCCACATCAGCAAAGGCTGATCAAAACAGGGGCTTTCCTATCCCTCAGGGCTCAGCTACCCACAGATAAACTTGCTGAGCTACAAGGGAATTCCAAGTTAGGCACTACAGTCAGAACTGAGTTCTGATTTCGCAGAGATGACGTTAAGCTGCTTCAAGATCCATGAAAGTGACTGAACCTCAGCTGTTACTGCAGAGGAGAAAGGGGAAATACTCTTTTTGTGTACATGTTCAGTTAGGCTTATATCATTGAGGAAGGCCAAGTTTCAGTTCATTTTTTTAAAAATGTTACTATCCATCTCTGAGTACAACTCACATTTCCACTGATCTTGGACATTTTGTTGTTGCTTGTATTTAGCATGAAATTGATCATGCTGGAAAGTTTTCAGCTTATCTTTGGGTTTATGAGCTTAGTCTAAATACCAAAAGTATTAGTACCTAAATACCAAAAAGAGTGAAAGGGTATTTAGCTTCAGCTAAAAAATGGACTGAATTTCCTGAAAACACAGAATATTATTTGCAAAATCATAGGCAGATACAGCAGACAAGGAGGCTTTTTGGCCCATTGTGCATGTGCTAGCCCTCTGAAAGAGCTATCCAATTAGACTTGCTGCAATGTTCTTTCTCCAGAGTCCTACAAATTTCTCTTTGCCTGTTAAATCAGAGGCTACAAGAGGGTGGTTCCAAAGAACTCACACAAAGTCAAGCCACAGAAATAAACTGCTCTCCTCGCACTCCAGCCCTCAGCTGTCTGTAAGGTGTAAGGTGTAAGGGGGCAGGTCACCTCCACTCAGGGTTATCTAACCCATCCTCTTACAGAAGCTATGTCTCATACGTAACATTTACACGTACATATCCCATCCTGTTTTGAAAGTTACAATTGAATCTGCTTCCACTATCCTTTCACGCATGCATTCTAATCATAATGTGCTATGTCAAAAAAAAACTCATTTCCCCACTATCTGTTTTAGCACTCAACTTAAATGTCAGTTCAATTATCTTCAGTTATTTTAATTGTTCAAAATGTTTTATAAGTGAGCCATGTGATTAAAAATGTCATCATGGGGAACCTCCAACCTTGTCCACGAGATTCTGTGAGGTTACTGTGCGCCAAGTACCCCATTCTTGCTGTCAGTGGAAGCAGGACTAATGAGATCAGAGAATCCTGCCCTCTATGTTAGGGGAGCAATTCATAATTTAGTATCCAGATGGGCAGAATATGGGACAAATACAGAATCTTCAAGAACTGGAACAACTGGATTCAAAATTAGCTTCACTTGAATCCTAGAAATTTTGTTGAATTATGGAGAAAGAGAAGGAATGTGCGATTTATTGGGCTATTCTTTTCAAAGTTCTTATGGACTGAGACGTACAATGGGCTGAATGGCCTGGTTTGGTGCAGTAAAATTCTCCAAATTTTCTACAAATGTACCAACTCCATGTTCAGTGGTTAAAACTCATCCTGACTCTGCCACAGGGTACCAGCAAGAATCTGATTGAAACAATCTCTACAGGTCACCCTGCTCATCACTTCAATGATCCTGGTCAAATTGTCCCCAGCCCTGATAGAAACTGGGGCTGCGATTTTCCCAAAAGTGCAGGAAAATTATGCTAAATCCCAACTGTTTTGTCAATATTGCTGAATTGACAAGCTTCTCACTTGAATCTCAGCACTCTGTACACTGCACAGGTCCCAGTCAGGAATCTCATGAAAATCCCTTTTTTTTGGGGGGTGGGGGGTGGTTTGGTGGTGGTGGTGGTGGTGGTGGTGGTGCTGGGGAGGGCGGTTTTCAGCGAGTGGTATTTGACAATTCTGGAACTCTGCACATAAGCAGGGCCCCAATCTGTCAAACTCTCTATTTATTGGCCAGCCCAATCGCTAGCCGGCCTAGTACCTCAGCAGTTCTGTCTTTCCAGCACTCCCCATGGCTCCCACAACAATTCCTGGGCCAATCTGAACCCCTCCCACCCCCGTCCCGGAGTGCCCAATGTACAGCTAACCACCGCCCCCCACCCCCCCAGCAGATCTCCCACCCCTCACTCAGGCAGAACCCCCTCCTCCCTCACTGACCCTCCTTAGGATTAGACCCTCACCCGCCCACCCCAATTGTTGCTCTCCCTCTTTCCCAGATCGATCACGGAACATAGAACATACAGGCCCTTTGGCCCTCGATGATGTGCTGACCTGTGAAACCAATCCAAAGCCCATCTAACTTACACTATTCCAATATCATTCATATGTTTATGCACTCAACATGCAAAGTGGCAGCAGGACTCCCCCACCTCCACCAATCACCCCTAGGCCCTGCCACAGTAGGTCCTGCCTCTTGGCATTGCCCAATGCTTGATGGGCAGTACAATGTGCCGCCTGGGCATGGGCACTTTGACCCTTGGACAAAGCCAGGGGACACAGGATGGCATTGCCAGAATGCCCATGCCTAGGGGGCACCACCCCCCCACCACACACCTCCCTGGGGGAGTCAAATTGCGCCCTCTCCCCCTCCCCCCCAAACTTTGTTCTGGCAAGGTTCCTTGCTAGTTTCCTGAATGTGGAGAGCTGGTTTGAACCCTGCCGGAATGAAGTACTCCTGGCGGGTTGGGAGATTCAATCGGGAGCACTAAGTTCCTGATAATTAGATTTAAAAGACATTTAATACACATTAAAAAAAGGATTCAAATTACTTCCTTGTCTTCTTACTGGTTTCCAGTGAGGTCTGGCCTGTGACTATTGCTGGCTCTGGGAGATGTGCCCGTGTTCCTAGCACGTGTGCTAATCCTGGAACAAGGCCTGCGATGCACATGTCCCTTTGCGCATCAGGATGGGAGAATTGCAGCCTGGGTTTCCTCTGCCCGGGTGAAGTTTCCAGTAATGCTCCTGTCCAATTTTGCGTGATTCAGGAGGGAATCGGTTTCCTCTTAAGTCGGTTAGTTTTGATTTTTGGTCTGTTTCACAGAGGGAAGGGAAATGTGGAACAGAGAAATCTCACAATCAGATGATTCAAATCATCTGTTAGTTTTAAATGTGAAGTTTTAGTGGTTGTGGGAGGTAGAATGCTGGAACTTAATTGGCATCATCAAATTAGAGATTTCTAATTTTAAAGAAGTTCTCATTGGAACTTTGTGCTCTCGCTGGTGATGAGCTCGGAGGCTGGAAGTAATTAGCTGGATTGATGGCATGTCGAATCCTGCTTCCTTCACCCTTCTCAGGATTCAGTTCAGGATGAGCAGGCCCATGGTTGACCTTTCAGTCCTGCTGCCTACTGAAAGCCTTAAGTAGCCAATCTTTGACGATTGATATTAACCCAGTGGCAGGTTGGCCTGTTCACACAGTCATCTTGATTGTTTCATCAACCAGTTTAAAATGGACTCGTTTAAATAACCAGTTTAAAATGCTCACCAGAAATGCGACAGAGATATATCAATGTGAATACTCTGGATTTATCAGGCAAATTCCCCCCAAAAATCGTGCTTTATGCTGATGAATTTGCTTTGGTAGCCAGACTGGTGGCTGTTCGAGGGATTCAATATCAGAAAGAGAGGGCCCACTGAAAATCAACAATCTGTCCTTGCCACCGACCCCTCTTATACACAGAATCCATAGAACCCCTAAACTGCAGAGAAAGGCCCTTCAGCCCATCGACTCTGCATTGACTCTCCAAAACAGCATCTTATTCAGGTCCATTCCCTGCCCTATCCTTGTAAGCCTGCACATTTACCATGGTAAATCTATGTCCAGCAATTCCCCCCCAATACATTGGCAAATCCCCACAACCATCTACATCCCCCAACACACACACAAACACATGCACGCACACACACGTGCACACACACGTGCACGCACACATGCACTCACACACACATAGGCACATGCACACACACACACATAGGCACATGCACACACACACGTGCATAAACACATGCACAAATGGCCTACCTATGACCTGTGCTGCTTTGTGATGCAGGGACTCCAGCACCACCACCAAACCCCCACCCCACCCTTTGGAGCTGCTGACCACTGATTGGCTGGCAGCACTTGACAGACTTCTGCCCCCACCTCCTGTGTCTTAATTTCAGAGCAATGCCTACCGGTGGCCTAGTCACAGCCTGATTGGTTTCTGATTCAGCAGGCTTTCCCAAAATGAGACAGCATGGTTCTCTCAGCAGCTGTCTAGCTGAAGGCAAGACCCCTGAATCCCCAGAAGGATTCCTTCCATACATTGCCTCTGCTGCCTTTATATCTAACAGGATGGCAAACCTACAACCTCATCAACAACATGCATTTATATTGCACTTTGACAACAGGGCCACACTTCTCTAAGTGTATTTGCTAAACCTAGTGAACAGAACTGAGCTCACTAAAAGGCTCCTATCGTCTGCCTGGTTTCACAGAAACCCTGACCACTTGCCTGTTCTAATATTAACCTAACTTTATCTTCCTCAGTAAGGGGCATAGGTTCCAATTGGGTGAAATATTGTTCATTATTCATGATTTATGTACTTACCTTTAAAATTATTTCTGCAGTGTTCTTGATGTATTCGTGATGTGGAGATGCCAGCTTTGGACTGAGGTAGACATAATAAGAAGTCTCACAACTCCAGGTTACAGTCCAACAGGTTTGTTGGGTAGCTCAAGCTTTCAGATTGCTACTCCTTCATCAGGTGAGTGGAGAGATGGGTTCACAAATACAACACAGACTCAATTGCAAGATAATGGTCTTCTTTCTTGCATCTTTGTAGAAACTTAATGTCTGTATCTTGGCATATTCCACTCTGACAGAGGCAGCTGGAATAATTCAAGACAATTGCTGAAGGACTGAAGCTTGAAAAAATACTGAGTTTAGTCAAAAGGTTTGACCCTATCTGTCAGCACTGCTTATACTCAGAGCTTGCATCTTCACTGGAAAAAGGAAATTGTTGCTCTGAAAATCCTGTGTCTTAGTTTTCAACTAAATGTCATCAAAAGGAGTTAATAAGGTCTCCTCAAGTTCAGGAAGCTTGCACGTTTATCAACTGGTTATCAGCAAATAGAGTCACTGTTGCTTCACTCTCAGCGGAGGAGAAGCTACCTATTATAGAATCACAGAATCCATATAGTGCAGAAGGAGGCCATTCAGCTTATCAAGTCTGTGCACACTCTCTGACAGAGCATGTTACCTAGGTCCATTCTCTCAACACACATATTTACCCTGCTAACCTCCCCAACCTACATATCTTTGGACACCAATGGACAATTTAGCATGGTCAATCCATCCAACCTACTCAACTTCAGACTGTGAGAGGAAACTGGAGCACCTGGAGGAAACCCACGCAGACACAGGGAGAACGTGCAAAGTCTGCATGCTCAGTGACTCAAAGCTAGAATTGAATCTGGGTCCCTATTGCAATGAGGGAGCAGTGCTAACCACCGATTTGACTACCAAAACATATTCATCACTGTAAAGCATCATTTTAGTTTTGAACTTTGCCTGATAGCCCCAGGGTATTCACATAGTTATCTTGATTGCTTCATCAACCTTAAAAACATACAAGCTGTTGCTGCCCACCAAAAATGCCACAGAGATAAGCCAAAACAAGCCATGATTAATACCACAAGGCACCAGTATGTAGAAAATTACAAGTTCCCATCCGAGCTACGCACTATCCTTTCTTGGAAATGTTGCTTGGTCAAAATCCTGGAAATCCCTCCTTAACAGCATTTCATGGAGGTGGCCCTACATGAAATGCAGCAGTTCAAGAAGGCACCATCACCTTCTCAAGGGCAATTAGGGATGGGAAATAAAAATGTTGGCTGAGCCAGCAACATCCACGTCCTGTGAAAGAATAAAAAATTACAGATTCCGATTTAAGAGCTTGTATTAAACAATTTAGCAAGATCCCTTTAAAATTGTAGACAAGTTCACATGAATTTTTAGTCTTATGAAATCAACACTGATGCAATGAGAGAACACATGAAACCTGGACTTATTTCAAAAAAACAACTGGTTCCCTTCAGTACTTTGTAACTTCCTGTGGTAATAGATTAGACAAACTGCATGGGCTACCCTGATAGCCTTTAGTTTCAAGAGAATGTTACGTTCATTTTAGTTTCAGTTTGTAAGAACTCAACCAAAACAGGAAATCATTCAGACTGAGAATAACTACTTAATAAAAAGGAGAACCTGATTGACATCATTGAATCAATCAATCATTAATTCCATGAACAATGGGCTTTCACATCCATCCTGTAAGATGTTAGCTTCCTAAGTTCACATTGTCGTTACATGTCTGCAATAAGCACATCAGGGTTAAAGACAAGATGATATACAGTCTGTACTGTCAGCAGCCATCCTCACATGACCTTCAACAGGGTTGATGCATTTAACTTTTGACAATTTTTTATACATTGTGAAGTTCCGAAATTTCACTTTACAAATGTAGATTTGTGTTGCCGTTGTAGCTGGTGATTGTGAATAAAGTTACCATCTCCCCTTCCCTTCCTCTAGATCTCCTGTGCCATGTATCTCCACATTCCAGAGGTTGGGTAGGATGCCTGCTCTTAGACTAAGGACATTTTAAAGCTGAGCTTCCCAATGGTGCCTTGTACGATGTCCATTCAACACCTTCTCATTGAACTTGATAACTGTAGGTATAACTCCCCATTTTTCAAAGTGCAGTGGCAGACGGGATTGTCAGCGAGTTTCTGACTGGTCAGCAGAGCGGGCTCTCACCCCAATCTTCCAACTGAAAGCTTATTAGTTATGCATCAGTGAGTTGCTTACCAATTCACATGACAGGGCAGGCATTGATCGTCCACTCACTGTAAGCACATGGAGGTGGGGGGGCCGGGGGGGGTGGGGTGAGGTGTCAAAGTTCCAGGCACCATATTTAAGCAGTGCCCAAACATATTCACTCTCTGTGGGCTAGCTATATTTATTATCACTAAATTAAATCTCCACCAGGAGGAGCAGGCTCCTTTGTGCTTTCAGTCGCAACTCCCTAGTGACTCATTTCCAAGTGGCGTACAAATGCCAAATGTCCTCTTTCCGAGGATGGCAGCAACTGTGCGATCAACCTGACCTCATCATGCTGGGAAGGAGTGGCAGTGGTATTGTCACTGGATGAGTAATCCAGAGACTTAGGGAATGCTCTGCAGACCCAGGTTCGAATCCCACCATGGCGGAATGGTGGAATTTGAAAACAATAAAAATCTGGAATTGAAAGTCTAATGATGACCATGACACCATTGTCAATCATTGGAAGCCTATCGGGTTCAGTAATGTGCTTTAGGGAAGGAAATCCGCCATCCTTACCTGGTCTGGCCTATATTTGACTCCAGAGCCACAGCAATGTGTTGACTCATAAATGCTCTCCAAAAGGGCAGTTATGGACAGGCAATAAATGCTGGTCTAGCCAATGACAGTCATGTCCCATAAAATGAATTTAAACAAAATGACTGAATTGGGTCAATCTGCTTCACCAGGATGAGTTTACCTTCTACTCCTGTTCAGCTCACACTCATTACGGAAGCAGGCACTCTAGCTAACCCACAGAGGGAGAGATTTCCAGAAAGCTGCTGTATTTCCAAATACAGGAACTGGCTGTCTTTAAAGAGAAGGCAGCTGTGTTGGAAGGCGAAGACAGAGAATGCTCCTGTTGCAAAGATGAGATCAGCCTTATAGATTAGAATCCCTACAGTGCAGAAAGAGGCCATTTGGCCCATCAAAACTGCATCAACAACATTCCCATTCATGCCCTTTCCCAGTATTCCTATGTATTTACTCTGCTAATCTCCATGACACTGAAAGTCAGTTTTAGCTCGTCCAGTCAACCTAACCCACACATTTTTTGAGTGTGGGAGAAAACTGGAGCAGCCAGAGAAAACCCACACGGATATGGGAGAATATGTAAACTCCACACAAGCTGGAACTAAATCCAGGTCCCTGGAGCCTTGAAACACTATGCTGCCTCCTATAGCAGATAAGCCTTCCATTAGTTGGACATGTTATGACCATTACAATGAGTTAAATATACTGTTGGATTCTGTCTACTCATGAACTAATTCTCTCTCTTACAGGTTCCAGCAGGAGCAGACTGAGATATCTCCAGACAGCTCCTCAGCAACCATTCCATTCACATGATAATGCTGAGGACCTACTAGATGTCTAGCTGTCACTGTGTTTACCTGTGCCCTCCACCAGCACACAGATACACACTTCATTCTAGATTATGTTCAGGTTTACATTCTGGAGACCTCTCACCAGCAGTTGGAGGCAGTGACAGCTCAACACTGCTGGAAAATGGGCCCTGGTTGAGTCTGATAATGAGCTTTTGCATTTAGCCATTGCACACATGTTAGAGATGCAAAACAGTTAGAGGCAGTCATCAGGCCAGAACAAAGGATGGAAGAGTCTGTCCTCATTCACTCTGATGTGGCAGCTCTGACATACGAACACAAGGCAATCTACATGGGGAGGATGGCAGCGGCCTTAGAGATCCTGGCCATCAATTTCTGCTGCATCGCTCTCAACATAGGTGCATTCATCAATGATGAGGCAAGAGGGTGAAGGGCTATCTCAAGCATCTTGAAGTACCCCTTCCCTTCAGGAAATCAGGCAGAAACCCTAGGGCATGCCAAGGGTGTTTAGCTATTCCCAATCCTCTCTGCCTGTGATGAAATCAGCTCCAGCTCCTGAGGAGAATGAACCTGCCCCACAGCAAGAGACCCAAAGAAGGGCAACACGTCCAGAGGGTGCCAAATCAGATAATAGGGCATAGAATCTGTGGGGATACCCCTACCTCTACTCCAGATGTCAGGGCTGCATTTGAGTAAAGTTAAGAGATTTATGATCATACACCGATGGAATGAGTGATCATTAGTTGTATGTAATGTGTCTTTTAATTTAGAATTTAATTTTATGACCCAATGTCTCAGGATGTGACTACCTCTTGCATCTGATTCTATACAAAAGCTTATTGATAGGATGATTTAAACTCCCATGCCTCATTTGTCTGCCTTGATGTCCTTCAGATTCATGCCATGTCCAGTAATGTCATGTTAGTCACTTGCTCCATGTCTAACACTGTACCAAACCAGAGCCTGAACTGAATGTAAGTCCTGCAGTGTATGATTGAAATACATGTGCTCCTTTATCTTATAGGGTGACATTTAATGTGGCATCAATACTGAACTGTGCTGTGTGTGTGAAGCACATGTCCTGCTTGCGTTATTTTCATTGCATCCAAGCCCAATTCTCAGTGCCAAGTCACACAACCCAGAATGCCCACATGTGAGACACTGACCATTCCCTGCACTCCATTCTGTGCACTATCCCCCTTACTGAGGCGAGCCTTTCCCCCTGCCTGTGATTATGACCTGAGTGTCCTGTAGCATGCCCGCATAGTCCCTCAGTCCTTCGCTCTGACAATGTATTCTGCACAGCCCCAGAACTGCCTTTCATTTCTGATCCTGACCACATGGCCTCAGTCTCAGCACAAAATGCCTGACTGGTTCCTGTAATGATGCACACTGCAGACTTGCTCAGGAACATAAGGGTGTTTATTAACGAGGATAAATTGTGCACAGGCTAACAGCCCCCGACTTTCCTAGAGCAGGCCACCGGCTGACTCAGCTCCTACATGTCTTCAAACTGCCTTCTGCTTCAAAGAGGATGCCACTGTCTGGAGTGCTTACCCACTCTCAATCCTAATTGGTCCCCCAGCCAGGAGACCTTCATTTGCTTAAAGGGACAATCAGCAAATTCCTTCAAACCATGTCCTCCCAGGTTTAGTCTGTGTGCATCCACTCTCTCTCATACAAAACTGACCTCTTCCTAGCACCCCCATGAGTCTACATTCACCCCTGCCATATCAGCTCCTGCTTCCTCCTTCCCAGTCATTCTTCTATATATATATATCAGCCCTTATAAGTCTTAATCTCAACCAAAACCCCATTTGTTCTCTATCTGTCCTCTCCTCACTCCCTCAGTCATCTGAAGCACACATTGCCTTTCAACTCTCCCAATAACATCCTTGCCCATCTCCTACATGACTGCATATTCCACCTCTCCATCTGGCACTCCTGTTCCTCAGTTTGATCTCTCTGGGTACAGACCAGCCTTTTCCCCAAACTAGTCTCTGTGGATACAGTCTATTCTGTGCCCCACACCATTCTTTTCGGTTAACGAGCACATTCTGCCTGTGCCTCACATCAGCGTCTCCAGGTACAGCGCTGTTTGTCCCCCACATCTGTCCCTGAAGGCATAGCCTAGCTCTGTCTGTGCCCTACACCAGTCTCTCTGGGTACAGTCCTGTCTGTCCCCCATACCACGGTCTTTGTGTAAAGCCCTACCTGTCCTTCACACCAGTCTTGCAGATACAGTGCAGCCTGCCAGTTCAGCCCACCTATGTCTTACCTGAGAGAATAGCACTGAAAGGAGTCAGAGAGGCAGAAAGAGATAGCAGCATCACAGTGAAATATTGGCTAATTTGATGTGTATGCATTTTGAAGCCGCGAGTGAAGTGAAGATAGAAGGTTTGATCTTACCTAGTTGTAAATCTGACCGGTTTAGTTTACCACTGACATGGCACAATATTAGGAAGGAAAACATGATCCTGGCAAGTTTTGATTTTAATTAGTGTTTATGACATGTTAATGCACGCAAATGGCATTCCTGACACAGAACAATGGGAGTGTCAATCTGTCATTAGGCTGTCATGAAAGTCCTCAGGGGAAAATTCCAGCTTATTTTCTACCGGCAGATATCCAACTTTTCCCCTCATGTCCAATTGGAGAACTCAATTTTGGAGTTGAATTGAAGTATAAGTAACTGCACTTTGCTGGAGACTATTTTCTTCCTTTTAATACCGTGATCTGTCTCCTAGATATCAATAAGTTTCTTCTGAGGCACAGTCACAATTTCTAGAATATTAATGTTGTAGAGATAGGGTTTTTCTTAATTTGAAAGATCTAGATAAAAGGAGAGAAAGATTTCTTACTGCCCCTTCAGCAGTTTGCTGATTCATTTTTTTAATGTCATGAATTTTCAGTAGGTTGAAAGTTTTAAATAGAAATGCATTTTCACAGCAGTATTACGGTGATTCCAAAAAACTGCAGGGTGGCAGGCATGGTTTTGTACTTTGCCATGCACAATGACACAATTATGGGACACAAATTCCTCCTTGTATTCATTTGACATTTTATATGAGGAACATAAGTGTAATAGGCAAATGCTGACAAATACTCAATTATAATAGAATCTTGCAGCACCAGAATGATTGTTTGATTCATTGTTCCTAGTGATCCAATTCATCCCACTCACCTCCTCTTTCCCGTAATCCTGGCAAATGTCTTAAGCGAAGATCCATTTAATGTTTGAAAATTACCAACAAATTTGCTTCCATCCCTATTTCAGGCAGTGCACTGTAGATCAGAACTATTTGCTTCATGAAGGTGTTTTGTTCTCCTCTCCACAATACAATGCCACCATTTCTATCTATTTGATCAATGATACCTTCTCATAATTTTCGATATCCCTATTAAATCTCCCCTTAATTTTCTCTGCTCTGATGAGAACAATCCCAGTTTCTCTAGTCCCTCCATACAATTGAAATCTACCACTCTGGTAACTCTTCATTTAGCTCTTCATATGCCCAAAGCTTGTAAACCCCACTGGAGGCCAACAGAGAATGCCATTCCAAGATCATCACCCATTCTGATTTTGGGATGGGCATGCCGGTAAAATTCTGGCCAAGGTGTCCCCATATAACTGAAGTCTATCATTCTGATAGTTCTTCTCTGCATCCTTTCATTTTCTCATAGCCATTCCATGGTACGGTATCCAAAATTGGATATACTACTGTGATGATATTGTGCTATTGATATATTTAAGTTTCTGTAGAATGTATAAAATTCAGCTTTATTCTGCAGGTAGTTGACATATCTAGAAAACATTCAGTTCAGTTTTCCTGCTGGGAAAGGAGGATTTTAGCCATATACGCTAGAATTTTATCAGCCCTCCGGCTACGGAATTGGAGCACACCAAGGACAAGTAATGGAAATGTCCATGAACTTAGGTCGCATTTTCCGGTCTTGGGTCAAGCGAGGTTGTAAAATCCCGCCCATTGTGTTTACTAAAATAAAGCTAATGGAATTTTGTTTACAAGAGAAAAGTCCTCTGGGGTTTTTTTGATTAAAGGAATGGAATGCAAGTTTTTATTAAGTTGATTGAAAGGTCACATGATTATGAGGTTAATGAGAGGAGCTAGGTATGTAACAGAGAGAGAAAAGCAACTTTCTAGCCTGGGTTGTTCAAGACTGTAAGCTGCTCTGAAAATCAAAACCTCTCTGACAGCTTCAAGGTTGTTGACACAATTTATAGCAAGTATGTCTGGGTTTGTTAACTATACTTGAAGAGGCTTTAAATGTTACTTGGAACTGAAATAGTGATAAGTTAAAAATTAGAGCTGTTTCCATTCATTTATTTAACTACTGTTCAATTATTAACAGTCAAGCAGCTTCACTTTATTAGAGTTATACTTAAAACAGTCATGAATAAAGCTTGTTTTGATGAAATATCTCTAATATGTCGGTGGAATTACTCCTGGAGTGAAGTATCCTTTCCTCACATTTACCCTAAAGTAGAAAAATTGCTGGAGTCTAGTCTGGCTTCATAATATTCCTTGCGGTTCTGGTCCAGGACCGTAACAATACTTAAATGTGGGCTCATTTAGTGATTCATAACATCTTTGCTGAGATATCACCAATCCCAATCAAATGACGACTTAATAGCTGGACACATGCATTGTCCCTCGGGAATGGACAGGGAATTGTTCTGTCTGCCCAGCCATGTGAAACCCTCTGCCGTCTTTGCTGAGATTACCTAACACAGCATAGACCTTGCAGCCTGGACCTTCCTGCTCTTTAGGTACATTTTCCCAGTAGAGCTCATAATTCTTTCTTCTACTAAGCAGCCCTAAGATCTTGTACAGTGAGAACACATCAGTTCAAAAATTAGATAATGTGGGAAGAATCTCAACAATTGAGCGGTGGGGTCATTTCCATGCTCTGACCTCACATTGGCAATCAGCACAACGATGAGAAGAATTCCTTGGAGGTGACCAATGAATAAACCTCTCAGGTTCCACTATCTATTGAAGAATGCAGGTGGGTTTCTGAGGTTAAAGGCCCATTTGGAAGGCTTGTTAACTTGAAAGGACAGACAGCAGTCCCACTGGCAGAAGTGGGCACTGTTGTTACAGCAAGAGGACTGCAATGGGTGGTAGTGGTGGCTGCAATGGATGGAAGTCTGACTGCCCTGCCGCCACCCTTGGTCAACCATCAGCAGCAAGTCATCTCCAGGTGTTTGTCAGGCCTGTCCCTCAGTGGGCAGAGCTGAGAAGATCCCATGGTGTTCCCAACTGGCCTGTGAGTGGGCATTACAATATTCAAATTGACTATTCGCTACTGATAAATGAGTGCTTTTTCTGGTGTTGTTTGCAAGTCTACCTAAAGGGGGGAACATAATAGATCACTGACTAGATAGCAAGTTTTATATATTTCCTCCTAGTCTAATCTTCACATAACCAAGAAAATCCCATCCCATCTCTGCACTGCTCAGCAATCTTCATGTTTCTTTCCAACTTTCTTTAGAAAGTTACTATTGAATCTGTTTCCATCACATGTCCAAGCAGACAATCTGAAACTACTGTGTCATCAAATGCTGCATCATTCCCAGCTTCAAGTTATTGATGTAACTGTTCCCTTTTTATTTTTGTTAAAAGTTAACTTGATCTTTGAAGTTTAGCTTGGGATTTCCCTTTTTTAAAACCTTGCGTTATGGAACAAGTACAGTTTGAAATTCCCCTCACCTGGTTTCTGCAGACTATTCTTATAACATTGGGAAATATTTTTTAAAAACCCAAGGAATGTTTTGAACGTAAATTTCCCTGGTGCTGTCTATTGATTTCGAAATCATGAGAAGAAAGAGCTGTTTCATTCCAGCAATTGGTGCCAATTTCATGCCAGTGGAATTTTTATTTTGGCAATTCAAAATAATATTGTCTGACCTACTTGACAAAATGCCAACAGGCAACATTAAAATCAATGTGGACGTAACATAAAATATAGTATAGAAGATATGTTGCTTGGTGATAGACACCATTTATTGTGCAAGTTTCACACCAGAATTACTCTACAATTCAGGAACTGAACTTTCCTTCCTCAACCTATCCCACAAGTTCATTATTATTCGTAAGGACATTGATAACACAGAATCGTGACCATGGTTAATCAAATAAAACTGGAATTCCAAAGTAGTTTACTGTAAATGTCCTGGAAGATTTTTCGTGACTTAAGCATTTATGGCAAAAGCAAGTGATAACTATTCTAAGCGGGGCATGGCAAAAAACTAACTTAGAATAAGTGAACAAAATCAGAAATAGTTTATTTGAAAATAACCTCATGATTTTTCATTTAAATCTATAGAAAGCTTGTACTTGTGGGGAATTCGACAGAATTTGTACAACTCAATAGTTGCAGCATTCTGAAGGCTGTTCAAAGTTCATTTATTATAGAAACCATAGAATCCCTACAGCGCAGAAGGAGGCCATTTGGTCTATTAAGCCTGCACTGCCAACAATCACACCCAGGCTCTAACCCTCACATATTTACCTTTCAATCCCAACAATACTGGCCAATTTACCTAACCTGCACATCTTTGGAATGTGGGAGGAAACACACGCAGACATGGGGAGAACAATGCAAACTCCACACGGACCATCACCCGAGGTTGGAACAAATCCCTGTCCCTGGCGCTGTGAGACAGCAGTGCTACTATGTCACTGTGCCACCCTAAACATCCGAAACAGCTCATTTAAACAGAAGGGTTAAATTGCCAACATGCAGAACTTTGCTTTACAAGCTTTGGCTCAATCACTGGGTTCACACAAAACTCTTTTATTCAGGCTCTCAGCACAAGTGTTTGGACTCAAAGTAGTTAAACATTGGAATTAAAAGCTTAGAAATTTCTGTGATTAGCATTCCCAGCCAGGTTGGAGCCACCTCCCATTTGGAAATAATATGAATCATCGGGTCCCTCCTGAATATTAGGACCATTAAAGTTATCTTGTACAGTCATAGCTATAAACATCAAGGTTAAGGAGGAGGCTGATTTTTCTTTTTGTCAAGGGTTGCCATATCTCCCTTATTCTGAGGCAGGGTAGCCCCCATATCTCCTATTTAGTACATGAGCCAGCCTGCCACCATATCCAATTGCTGCAGGATTCAATAAATTATATCTTGTTTCTAAAAAAATGATTGTTCTCATCAAAACCATCGCATCTTGTAGAAAACAACTTCCCATAGGAGGACATACCTTGGCTTTCCCATAGTCCATTTTTCCTTAAATTAGTCAATCAGTTTGTGGCTTCACTGTTAAACAGACTCAGGAGTAACGCTATGCTCATGCGATCTGCTTTGAAAGAATAATCCTATCAAATTATTTTCACTTTCTAAAATATGAAAATGTGGCAAATACAAAGTGCATCTGGTACCAAATAGATGTCAGTTTTAATACTTGATTTACTTGGTTTGCTCATTTGACGTAATCAGAGTGACTAAAATCCTCTACAGCTTTGATATTGGACATATTGCTCTGTCCTGTCAGGTTGTTCAGCCCACGTTCATTGCAAGCAATAATTACCTATAAAATCATCTAAAACATAACGTTGTAGCTCCTGGAAGAAAAACGCCTGAACAGAATAGATATTTGCACAGGCATCACAGATACTTACCCAACCTTTCAATTCTGTCACCAATTGCTGAACACTAATATAAATCAAATAAAATATCCAACTTCGCCATTGAACGTCTGAAAAGCAGGAGGAAGTTGTCACATCACTCAGCTGATACAGAGTTAATGACACTAGGGTGGCAAATGTTTCATCATGATGATGAGTAAATAGAAGCACTCAAACCTCAGCCAAGACAAATAAATTCAACATTCATGATTAGATTGCATGGGTGGATATATGAACAGAAGGGATTAGGCATAATTAGGACTTTCACACAAGTGAAGAATAAACATTGACACAACTCAAACATTCCATCTCCCAGCGCCAGTGTTCCAGGTTCAATTCCAGCCTTGAGTGACTGTCTACGTGAAGTTTGCACATTTTCTCCATGTCTGCATGTGTTTCCTCTGGGTGCTCCAGTTTCTTCCCATACTCCAAAGATGTACGAATTAGGTGGGTTGGCCATAGGAAAATTGACTCTTAATGTTACAAGATGTGCAAGTTGGATGGATTGATAAATGTGTGGCATTAGAGAAGTAAGGTGGGGGACAGGGCTAGTATAAGATACTCTGTGAGAGAGTCAGTGTGGACTCGATGGGATGAATGGTACAGTGAAAGGGATTCTATGATATGTTGATTTGTTTGTTTTATCTGTTCATATATATATTTTCCCTCCCTTTGGGAATTGGTGGGAAGGGATTAACAGGCTGATTGCGAACTTATTGAATTGTATCATAACACACCTTTTGTAGCTGACAAGTCCTGGAGTGAGAATTGAACACAGAATTACTGGCTCAGAGACAAGGGCATTATCTACTAAGCCATAAGATTGGTTTTGTGCTCATAAACTACATGTTGTTAGCCACTGAGACTCCAGTGTTAACCTGTATATACTTGGAGATTCCTCCACTTTTGCTTTTGTTGTTGTGTTAGGATGCTGGACTAGAATCCCATTGTACATTAGGATGCCAGAGTAGACCCCCAAAATTTTTCTATTTTAGCATAAAATATAAGGTTAGGAAGCTCTGTTTCAGGAGTAATTCTGCTGATGTTCAGGGATCTTTTATAGTAAAACAAACTTTATGCAATCACACAGTTTAACTATAACTCTAACAAATGAAACAGCTTAACCATTAACAGTTGAACAACATTTAAAAAGAAAGAAAACAAATTTAATTTTGAACTTATCAATATTTCAGTTCCAAATAACCAACATTCCTCTTACAGACTCACAATGTCATTTTTAACACAGTTAATACTGTAATGATCATAGACAGTTTTGAAGCTTTCAGAGAGGCAGAACGAAGTATAACAGCTTGTGGAAAACCTCTGTCTTCATGCAATTCCCAAGCAAAATCGGAAAGCTTGTTCTCTGCTGTAGAATTAGCTCCCCATTAAACACGTCATCACATGACCCTGAATACCTAAACCTACTCTTCCATTCCTTTAATCAAAATCACAGAGGAAATTTCCATCTGTAAGCAAAAATCCATAGCTTTAAGTAAACACTAAATGTCTAAAATGATTAATTATCTTGCTCTCCCAGCATCTGAGCTAAATGTTTTCCAGATATATCAGCTATCTGAAGGAAAGGCTGAATTTTAAACATTCCCTTTAAAGAGAAAAAAAGATAATCTTTATATTGATTGCATTTGTATGCCATTGTCTTTAAAATCTTATGACTGACTTTATGCTGCTATGATTGACATGAAGCAAATATGGTGTTTTTATCAATTTTTGTAAAACATACATATAAAACCATTCAGGTGAATCTGAGGTAATCCTTCTAAAGTTAATCTAAGTTTGTCAAAGTCAGCAGTATTCTTGCAACAATGTTTTTATGTCTTCTTAGAAAAAGATGTAACTGTGTTTCTGGAAATGATTTAGCCACACCCAAATTAAAAGCAGTGTCTACCCACAGCAAACCATCAGGTAATTTAAGCCTCTGGTTCTCTTTGCACAGAATCCATGGATAGAGAATCCATGAGGCCCATGTTTTCAGGCCTAGGCCTTTGCTTGGACAGCCTCTCTGTGTCAATGTGCTCACAAACAAGTTTCCCCAAACTTCTAGTGCTCGAATCCAATTTGCAGGAGCAAGAGCCCGAATCCAAGCGGCCATTTCTTTTAACAATCATGGTGCCTTCTGCGTGATATAGCCTGTCCTTGGCTATGCTTTAGCTGAGTGGTTCCCAAATGGGTGAAACAGCACATTGGACTGCAGTGAAACTGCCTACCCCCCCCCCCCCCCCCCCCCCCCCCCCCCCCCGTCACACCCCCCAACCCCCACCACCCTCCTCCGCAAATCTGCTGTAAAAATTTATTCAAAATTATTCAAAACTCATGTAATTAAACTTAAAGTAACCATTGTCTTTAGCTCTGTAGTTGGCATCTCAAAGATCCGACAAACCTTGGATGTCCTGGGCATGTGCCACACGTGCGTGATTTAGATTTTTATGTTGGTCAGGCCCATGCATGTGGCCAATGGGACTTGGAGCTGAAGATAAAGGTTCCATGTACCCTCACAAAAAGCAAGAACTCAAAAAGGGAGAATTCTCCTAGTCCAGGGAAAAGTGAGAGATACAGGGGGAATTTAAAACATACAGCCTAGAGGACAGGGAGAGGTTAAAACTAAAGCTCCTAATAAGGGAAGAAGACATAGAAAATAGGAGGTGTGCTTCAAAATTTTTTTATAGTATAGACATGAGCCATAACTTAGAATCATAGAGTCATAGAGGCTCAACTTGTCCATGCTGCCCATTTTTTTAAAGCCCCTAAACTAATCCCAATTGCCAGTATTTGGCCTATATCCCACTATACTCATCATACCCATGTATCTATCTAAATGCTTTTTAAAAGATAAAATTGTACCCGCCTCTACTACTACCTCTGGCAGCTTGTTCCAGACACTCACCACCCTCTCTATGAAAATATTGCCTCTTCGTATCTCTTCCCTCTCACCTTATACTGACGCTCTCTAGTTTTAGACCTCCCTACCTTTGGGAAAAGTTATTGACTATCTATTGATTCTTGCCTCTCATTATTTTATAGAACTCTATAAGATCACCTCTCAGCCTTCTACGCTCCAGAGAAAAAAGTCCCAGTCTATCCAGCCTCTCCTTATTCTTTCTAGTGAAAGGTGAGGAACCATCGTTCTCACCTTCCTGTTTAAGCTCTGAAAAGTTATTGCTTTGATATTCATTTTTTTGTTCAGCAAGTTGGTTATGTTTTTTTCATACCTTAACATTTTTTAAAACTTCATGTTTAATGTTGTGCCCAATTGACATTCAGGCAATGGGTTTCTCACTGAAAGGGAATGAGAAGTTCACACAAAGTTCAATTGGATGGCTGGCAAAATGTTTTTTTTTGCTCCAATTGGATGGAGAAGCGTTGGAAATGCATACACATCTGGCAGCATCTGTGCAGAGAGAAATACTGGTCAGTGCTCCTTCAACAGAACTCATGCAGCTTGTCAATCTAAAAATTGACTCTGTTTCTCTCTGAGATGTCTCTGGGATCTATTGGTTGCAGTTCCAGCAGCAGCCACTAATCAGCTCTTGGCATTGCTGGGACTGAGGGAACTGCAGTAAGAAGTCTTACAACACCAGGTTAGAGTCCAATAGGTTTATTTGATAGCACAAGCCACAAGCTTTCAGAGCACTGCTCCTTCATTAGGTGAGTGGGAGTTGTGTTCACAAACAGGGCATATATAGACACAAACTCAATTTACAAGATAATAGTTGGAATGCAAGTCTTTACAAGTAATCAAGTCTTAAAGGGACAGACAATGTGAGTTGAGAGAGGATTAGGAACAGGTTAAAGAGAAATGTATTGTCTCTAGCCAGGGCAGTTAGTGAGATTTTGCAAGCCCAAGCAAGTCATGGTGATTACAGATAGTGTGACATGAACCCAGGGTCCCGGTTAAGGCCGTTCTCATGTGTGCTTAACTTGGCTTCTGTTCAGCGATTCTGTGTTGTTTGTTGTGAAGGCCACCTTGGAGAACGCTTACCTGAAGATCAGAGGCTGAATGCCTGTGACTGCTGAAGTGTTTCCCAACAGGAAGAGAACACTCCTACCTGGTGATTATTGAGTGGTGTTCATTCATCTGTTGTCATAGCGTCTGCATGGTCAAACAGACCATTGTCCACAGCGAAATATCCAGCCTTCAGGAGAACAGTGACCACGACACCACACAACCCTACCATAGCAAGACATGCTGCAAGACATGCCGGATCATCTCATGTTAGAACATCATCCACTAGGTACATGGTACATACTCTTGCAACTCCGCCAACGTTGTCTACCTGATATGCTGCAGGAAAGAATGTTCCAACATTGGGAGGCCATGCAAATGCTGTTGGGCTTTAGCTAGATGTTGTGAGATTTCTTACAGAAACTGATAGCCAAGTTCTGCACATATGAAGATGGCCTTAACCAGGATCTTGAGTTCATGTCACACTATCTGTAACCTCCACGTCTTGCCTGGGCTTGCAAAATCTCACTTTCCCGGCTGGAGACAATACACATCTCTTTAACCTGTGCTTAACTCTTTTTCCATTCACATTATCTGTACCTTTAAGACTTGATTACCTGTATTCCAACCATTCTCTTGTAAATTGAATTTGTGTCTATATATATCCTGTTTGTGAGTACAACTCCCACTCACCTGATGAACGGGTAGTGCTTCGAAAACTTGTGGCTTGTGCTACCAAATAAACCTTTTGGACTTTAACCGGGTGTTGTGACACTTCTTACTGTGCTTACCCCAGTCCAATGTCAACATCTCCACACACTGAGGGAACTGCCAGCCATTCAGTTTGGCTGACAGCTCTCACATTTTCTCCCGAGGGGCAGAATCCTTGCATTGCCCCTCTTCAGCCCACCCACAGTGCAGGGCAGGCTGGCACAAAGTGAGTCAGCTCCATGCTGACCTTCCTTCCATGATGCGAGTCATCCAACTGTCTCCACCTCTGCTGCACACCTCCATTCCCCACCCTAACCCACCATCTCATCCCACCCCCATAATGCTCTGCCTAAGCTTCCCAAATCTGTGTGCCCAAAGAATGTGACTGGGAGGGTTAAAGGAGCCTGAGGATAGGCCCATGATTTCTCTCTCTGGCCCTCCTTATGCACACACTTCTACCCTTTAAACATACAGAGGACAAGAGAAGGTTCAAACCAGTTGAAACCTGAGCTGGCATCAACTAGTCTGAATTGGTGCCCTTGTGCTCGTTACTGAATCTGATTGGAGACACTACTGATTTGACAGTTCTATGGAAGTATCTGGGAATCCAGTAGGGACTTCCATTTGGCAAGTGGGTACCAGTACAATTGCCAGTGCATACAAGCTGACTTCAACCAATAACTATAGTCCTGCCAATCTACTAAACTGAACATGGTACAGAAGTCAGCGTACCGGTCTTTATGGAATGATTGCAATCGTAACTTATTTTCATTCCTGATCTGGATTCATGCCACAGCTGACATAGGACAGAATTTTATGAGAATTTGGCAGAATGTCAGTTCCAATGGGGAACTCTCCAGCTTCAATGGCCTCTTTTCTCTCCAGATCTTGTCCTCTAAGGTATCAGAAGAAAGACTGGATTTGGTTTGCACCATTATTCTGGCAAGTTGGGGTCTCATAGAGCTGGGAGAGACTGAAATTGGGCGCTCTCTTCAAAGATGCTGTGATGACAAAAGCTAATTCCACCATCCCGTCCACCATGGAGGTATCTGTGGCCTACCATGCCCTGATCATCAATAGCATTTTCCCCCTCCATCACCCTTGGCATTTCCCTAACCTTCGCTCATCCATTTTATTGCCCCTTCCCCTTTCCCCCTTAGCACCACTCCCCCATCATCGCTGGTGTCCCCGTTGCTCTTTTGTCTGCTTCACCCACTATTAAAGATATGTTCCTGTATGTTTGGCTCCCCTAAGGGTCTACCTCTGGCACTGCCCTCTGGGGTTGCCAGTTTGAGTCTGCCAGTTTGACACTGCCATCATGTGCCAAGGCATTGCCTGGCCATGTTCTTCTCCTTCGAGGCTATGGTGACCTATGCACCTCTGAGGCGATCCCTACGACAGGTTTACTTATGGATGAACCTGTTGTAAACCTCGCATGTAATATCATGTTGGTGAAGTACAAATATTTGGTGAGGGTAGAAGATGGACATGAACCTGATTAGGTCACTAGCGAGGGACAGCGAATTTCAGAGGTTTCAATCTTGCCAACAAGATACGCAATTTCCAGGTATTGCAAGATCCTGGGAACTTGCCAGCGATCTCACGGATGGAGAGTGAAGGCTCATGATTCTACTCTTCATTTCCCTTTGATTTGCACACAACCAAACAAGAAGTATCCTCCTTACGTGTATACAAACACTCACCCCATCCCACACCCTCCACATAGCCCTTTATCCCCCACCTTTTTGTCCCTGCCTGTCCCCATCCTTCTCCCAGCACAATGTTGCTCAATTCTGCACTTACCCTGCCCAGATCTTAACTCTGATTCCGATCTTAACCCACTCCTACCAGGAGCTTTATAATACCTTGCTATTGACACATTTTCTGAACACACCAGCCAAGGTGTAATTTGATCTTTTTCTATTATTTTTTGTTGCAAAAAGAAACTTGGAAATGTTACATGAATACATTAGTGACAAATTCAGCAGAGTTTAATGCGTTAATACATAGTTGTGTTTTCAAATTGTTCTACTTGCATGTGCGAGCAGACTAGGTATTCATGTGAAGTAATATTTAATGGTTAATGGTATGATGAGATCAAAAGACAATAAATGGTTTTATTTATGACATTAATCACATTTTTTATTTTAATTTCTTTACAATTCCTTAGGATAGCATTCATTGTGACATCTGCCAGGTTTTTGGGAACATGGCTTTAGATATCCTGCTTGTCACAATGAATCCTTGTCTCACATATGGTTACAAATATAGAACGTTTGCCCCAAAATGACAAAATGTTTTAGTGTTAATTTAGAAAATGGTGGAAAATGCACTGTGCCACATGATTTGGAAAGTATGCAATATAGAAAATGTCACCAAATTCTATGTTAAGACAGTTGGCCATGGCTTCTCCATTCTGTCAGGAGAAACACCTGCACAGATCCTCAGAGATTTCTGGATCCTGAAGTGAGACAGTGCCTCTGAGTAATCCTTCTTTGACAACTGTAAGGCAATGATCTTGAAATGGGGAGACTACATGTAGAGGCCCAATGTACGTAGCTTCACTTTTGTATCAGATTTACATAGTTAATAATGACATTTAAGCTAAGCTTCTCCACAAAATGAGCTTTTGTACTTATTGGTAATGGTATACAGAAACATACTATACTACACTGGATGGAATTTTTCCATTGCCTCCCATTGCAATGGCTCTAATGTTGGCAGTAGCAGGAGGTCCAAAAGTCAGCTTCATGTTAATATAAAGTGATGGTGGGAGCTGCAAGCCATAGTGGCTTGCAGTTTCTGCCAGAATCAGGTGTGAAACTGATTTGCATCCCGCTAATTTGCATTTCCCAGGTGGAATCACCTCCGCCATGCCTGATTGTCTGTGACCTAATCAGCAGGAACTATGGAACACGTAACCGTGAGTGGGGGAAACATCCATCAGGTGGACCTTCCAGTTTCCGTGTCTTCCAGCCTGAGAATGTTCCTGAAAGTCCACCTTCTTTCTCCAACGGTGGGTCAGTTATGTCCAGACTCACTTTAAAAATAAGGCTCGGGCATGATGGTACGGCAAGAGACATCCAACCCAGCTGCCCCCTGTTACATCAGGAAACGCCAACTGCATATTTAATGAGGCCAGGATGACATGAATTCCCAGCAGCTTCCATAACAAGAAACATACCCATCCTGCCCCACTATGGCACTGAGTCCTAGATGGGAAAACTCCACCCATTATTATTGTTTATTGCATATCTACAATAAGAGCCAGCCATGGAACTACAATGGTGGGACCGGGTGTGTTGGCAAATAGATTAACAGGCAGAATCTTGTGCACTCTCTAGTCGTGGCCTTGGAGGTGCGAAGTGGATTTAATGAGGTGGGCTGGTGATAACCCTGATCCCTATCACCTTCCTGTCTCACCAGAATTAAGCTTTGGGTGAAAAGGCCCATGGTCAGCCTTTCTGCTCCACCACCAGTTGAGGCCCCTAACTGACCAATTAATGACCACTTAAGAGCCACATTCCATTGTTGGCATTAACCCAGCTTTAGGTAGGCCTGTTGTCATGCAGGGTGCATGACAGACAAAAGCGTGCAGCCAACTTGTCACCTCCCCGGGGAGGAATCCCTCAAACAAAGGCACTCAGTGCTCAATCAAGGGACTCAACATTGGGAAGGGCTGAGCTCTGCTGAGAACCACCATTCTTGTCCTTCTTGCCAAACTTGCTGCAACCCTTTTCACATGGCCCTTCCCACAGCCCTGTGAAAATTCCCCCAACTATTACTGAGCAGCGGCCTGGGTTGTTGCACAATCCTGGAACTCCTGTGCCTCCTTCTGGTATCACTGCTGCACAGTGCAATCAGATACTAGCAGCTCTTGGCAAGTGAAACTTTCACTCCTGGGGTCCTGATTCTAGGGAAGAGCCCAACACTCACCATACCTGATTGGTACCTTCCCAAAAACAAGTGTGGGTCTCTCAAATAGCAGGTAAGAACCCACAACATTTCAACAAGATTCTGCCCTGGGTCCCACATCACTGGTGGGAAAGGATTTAAATGCATGAAACTCTCTCTATGGTGGCAGGCATTCTAAAAGAAATGAATAGGGACTTCTGCATGTATTTCCTGTTGCACATTGGGACCACCCATAACTCTATTATCTGACAATTCAGTTGACAAAACACAAAACACTACAAATGTTGGAAGTATAAAATCTACAAGGAAAAGGAATATTTCAATACATTAGTAAGGAATGTGGAAAATCAGAAGTTAATTGTTGTTTTAAAATTACAGGCTGTTCCCCAGGACTAGGAGATGCTTGCAGGGAGTCGATAGAATAGGGGGCTGGTGAGGGTTGCTTCTATGAAGATATCACACATGTATGTTCTCTCCCCTTCTCTCACAGCATGCTGCAGGAAATACTGTTCCTGAACACAGGCTCAGAAACTTCAACCAACAGAGCAATAATTCCAGTGCCTGGAAGTCGCTGCCGGGAGAGATAGCGGAAGCAGATACGATAGTGACTTTTAAGTGGATTTGGATAAATGCATGTACAGGATGGGAATGGGGGAATATGGTCCACGGAAAGGTAGGGGGTTTTAATTCACACTGACAGCATGGTTGGTGCAGGCTTGGAGGGCCGAAGAGCCTCTTCCTGTGCTGTAATTTGCTTTGTACTTTATTCTTGAGGCATAGTGAATATTGCCAGTGTAGAACAGTTACTCTGCTTCAATAAGGTGTGCTTGAGGTAGATAGGGAAGAGCGGAAAGACCTTTATCTCACACCTAACTCACTCAGTATCTGATATGTGAATGCTTGAAGCTTATGCATGACCAAAAAGACTGAGAAAGTTTACACTTTATGGCACTGATATTGGCCAAAATAAATCTTCAAAGCAATCTTCGGCAGTGCTTAGAAATGAAAAGTCACAGTATTATGCTGAGAAGCATTGCAAAACTCTAATTATAGCTAAAAGTATCAATCAACCGACCACAACTCATCCAAATCAAACAACCTCTTTGGTCTTCTATGTTATTTGGATGGCTTGGAGCCAGTGCATTGCAGAGAGTTTTCTCCGGGTATCTGCCAGCTAAAGTACAGTCTGAGTCCTCATGCTCCATTTATATCGACCAATCACTAAGAACATTGGCTAATCCTCCAGTGGGGAGGTACTCAGCGCATTGCCTTCTGTGGAGAGGCTTCTGTCAGCCAATTGCAAACCTGATGCTGTTTGTGGAATGTTGGCCAAGGTACCAGGGAAACTCTTTGACCCACTCAGCTAAAAAAAAGTCTATGCCCTAGCAAGCAGTTAAGAGAAGAATGATCAACTAATGTATCGGCAGAATTAAAGCCATTGCGTCATGTAACAGTGAGAAATAAAGATCATTATTTCCTCAACTCCTTCATAACTGACTGGCATTTTTAATATAAAATTCATACATACAAACAAGGATCAGGAATAGGCCATTCAGCCCTTCAAACCTGCTCCACCATTTAATAAGATCATGGCTGATCTGATAGTAACCTCAAATCTGCAGCCTTCACCGATAATCCTTCACCCTTTCGCTTACTAAGAATCTATCCTCCTCTGTCTTAAAAATACTCAAAGACTCTGCTTCCCCCACCTTTTTCAGAAACAGAGTTCTAAAGGCTCACAACCCTCTAAAAGAAAAAGATTTCTCCTCACCTTCATTTCAAATGGGTGACCTGTTATTTTTAATCAGCGATTCCTAGTTCTGGATTCTTTCACAAGAAGAAACATCCTCTCCAATTCCATTTTGTCAAGACCCGTCAGGATCTTATATGTTTCAATCAAGTAGCCTATTACTCATTTAAACTCCAGGGGATACAAGCCTAGCCTATCCAACCTTTCCTCATAAGACAACCCGTCCATTTCAGGTATTAGTCTGGATAAACCTTCTCTGAATGGCTTCCAATGAATTTACATTCTTCTCTAAATAAAGTGACCGAAATTGTGCATGTGTGGTTTCACTAGTGCTCAGTACAAATAAAGCATAACCTTCTTACTTTTGTAAATCCTCTCACAATAAATGATAACATTCTGTTAGCTTCCCGAATTATTAGCTGTACCTGCTTTCGAGCCTGCTTCCACTCATGCACTAAAACACCCAAATCCCTCTGCTTCTCAGAGCTTCTTAAATCTCTCACCATTCAGATTAACTGGTTCTCTCGCATTCTTCCTGCCAAATTGGACAATTTCACATTTCCCCAAACTACAGCCTCTTAATGATATACAATAACAAGTGATCAACAATGTAAATATGCAGGTGTTAACTGTCCTCAATGTGTCCCGAAATCAAGATCACCTTGAGTCTCACTATTCAGATGCAGGGGATAATCACTTCATCCTTCCCATATCTGAGTTTCTAACCCATTAACTGCAAACCAGAGGTGCACTTAACTATTTTTTGGTGAACCGTGCATTCTTTGAACTTTTGATGAGGCTGTGCAGATCCTATGTTCTTGGCTAGTTTTTTGTCTAATTTTCCCTCTCTTATTTTAGTTACAAAGTCAAAATACACTGTGTCCGGAATTCTCCAGTCTCACATACCCAGAACTGCTGGCAGCAATAACGGCGAATTCGGCATTCAACCAAATCTCCGTTCATGACTGTGTGATTGGAAAATCCTAACCGTGGGCAAAGTCGGAGAATTCCGGCTTGTGTTTCTTTTTATCCTGGATATAGTGGGGTGATTTTCCACAGATACCTTAGCTGCTAAGAGCTTCAGAGGTGACCAAGATGGGGTCTTCAGCCTATGGGCAGGATATTATGGCCTCACTCAGGTGAGATCGGAAATTCCTACTCTTGGTCATCGGAGATTTCTGTTGTCAAACTCTTACCCGCTCCAATTCTGTGACGGGCGACGTGATAGAATTGCGGTCACTTTGTTGGCTTAGCTTGTGTTTAAATAGAGAATAGAATGGAGGAGCATGCAAAGCACTTTATTTTGTTTTCCCTGTGCTTTAGAAAGGGAGAGAAAAGTAAGAGATGAGTTCTGAACAACGGAAAATGGAGAATCAGATGGAGAAAAACAGCAGTAAGAGTGAAAGAGAGAGACAACGGAGTGAAAGTAGAGAGGCGGAACACCAGATTGATTATTCAGGGACATTAATTAAATGAGGCAAGAATGAATTGAAACAAAGAGAAAAAGCAAAACTATTTCAGAAGAATTAAGGGCTCTCAAGGTCTTGAGTAATAACCAACTGGGAAAATCATTGCTGACTTCTAAATAAATTAAATCCTAGGGACTTTCCACTGAAGGGTAGGAAGCGCAGAATGTAATGACAGATGCAAGAAATCGCGAAGTGTTTTAATATCTTACGTGGTATCGCATGTGCTGACTTGCTCAGTTTAGTACTGGACTGGCAGCCCACACAGGATCCACTTGAACCCATGTTGTACTAAGAAAATGAACCAGAAAATCTTATTAATTTCCTTTCTTGTGCCAAGTCACAATGTACTTGCAGTTCAATTGAATTTTATTTGTTGCACCATATTCTTAGAAATCCTCATGTGTGGTCGGGTGATCAGCAATAATAATTTTAAAAGTTTATTAGGTGGTGTAATGACACAGTTACTAGGTTATTTCTGTGTAGTTTGGGTTCAAATCCAGCTTTACCTGACAGGATGAAAATTCCCATTGGGAAATTTTCTGGGCAAGACTCCTGCCCCCGGGGTACTTGATCCCAGGAAAGACCCATTGCTGGCTGGGTTAAGTAACTGAGAGCACTGAATTTGGGGTAGGCTTTCCTAGAGTAGCACGGTTGCACAGTGGTTAGCATTGCTGCCTCACAGCGTCAGAGACGCGAGCTCAATCCTGGCCTTGTGTAACTATGGAGTTTTGCACATTCTCCCTGTGTCTGCGTGGGTTTCTTCTGGGTACTTTGGTTTCCTATCACAATCTAAAGATGTGCGGGTTAGGTGAATTGGCCATGCTAAGTTGACCCTGAGGGGGAAGATTTCCCATCTCACCTGCCACAGGAATTGTAGCCAGGAAGAAAGGGGTGTGTGGGAAGGACTGTGCAAGGGTGCAGTGAACTTAGGTGGGATTTTCTGGTTTTTGGACAAGTGTGGCTGGTGTCAGGGGGATTATCAAGGTAAATACATGGGTTACAGGGATAGGACCAGGGTGAAAATGTTGTTGGTGCAGACTCGATGGGCCAAATAGCCTCATTTTGAACTATAGGGACTCTATGCTAAAAGAGGCATTATGGGGCTATCATTGACTCCAGCAATAGGATCATATCTTTGTAGCTTTCATTAAAAACCATCCAGTGTGATTAGCTATTCCGTAGCTATCAAATCCTTCATAAATACCTCCGTTAGATCAACCCTTAACCTGCTCAAGTCTAGGGAACTCAAATAAAACTTCCTCATAATGGAACCCGGTTAAGCAGAAATATTAAAATAACATTGATTATAATGAAACAGGAAGCATTGTATGAAAACATTAACAACACTGAGCTTAATGAGCAGCATTGTGTCCATTTTATATTTTAAAAGAAAGGTATATCAACTTTCAGATCGGGTACAATCCTTGAAACAAAAAGAGCACGTTCAATTTCTCAGTATGGGTGGGCCCAAATTGGTAAATGGGTGACACAGAAATGATGTTGCCTCCTGCTTCCAGCAAGTTCCAGTTCTTTAGCTTTCTTCGTACAGCGATGAGAGCAACGGTCATATGATGTGCACAGGATGAGGTGGGCTGGGTTGGAAGCTTTCTGTAATGACTGTTTGCAGTAAACAGTAATCAGAGAAGGGGGCGAATGGAAAATTCTGTTTAGGTGGAGTGAGTACTAAAATTAAACAGTTTCTGTCTACCACTCTGAGTATGAAAGGGCACAGATTCAACTGTGTACTTGTTAACCTTGAGTTAGATTTCAGATTATCTAGAAATATGGAGTAACTTAAAAGAAACAGCCATTATTGATAATAAAATGTATCAAAAACTTCCCTGTAAGGAGTTACAAATTGCCCAGAAAATCACTAATAAGGGATGTGATTCCTGGACTTCTTTGACCAAATGAAATAATATCAGAAGCTTTTTTACTATCTTCACTTCTAATCTCCCCCTTTTCCACATTCCCCTCATTTTAGCCCCTCTTCTGAGACACAGGCGAGGTTTCCCATTGGTGCCTCACTGAATTGGAGATTGTTCTGCTATGAATGTGAATGTCAGTCAATTACTCAAACCAAATAACTCTTTAAGATTTGTGCTCTTCATTATGGGGGCTCAATTCTTTTCCTTGATTGGAAGGGCAGCTTGAGGATTTAACCTGTATGCTTCAGTACACTCCAAATATGGAGTAGATGTTCAACTAGTGGATATCTATTTCTCTTCTGAAAAATAGGTGAACAGGCAGAATACATACTGATTGTCAGGCATTTAAATGGCTGAGCAAAGGTAACGCCTTCTTAGCTGGTAATTGGTTTTTAAAATATAAAAATTGGGATTGGGCATCAGGTGTATGGGCAGCACAGTGGCACAGTGGTTAGCACTGCTGTCTCACAGTGCCAGGGACCTGGGTTCGATTCCCGGCTTGGGTCACTGTCCACATGATGTCTTCATGCTCTCCCTGTGTCTGTGTGGGTTTCTTTCGGGTGTTCAGTTTCCTCTCACAGTCCAAAAGACTTACGGTTAGGTGGCTTGGCCATGTTCAATTCTCCCTCAGTGTACCTGAACAGGTGCCAGACAGTGACGACTAGGGGATTTTCACAGTAACTTCATTGCAGTGTTGATGTAAGCCTACTTGTGACACTAATAAAAAAAACTCATGGAGAAACAGGTTAAGCTCTCAGAAGTGCATCCTATTGGCAGGTAAACTGCACGATCTAACCAATGTTCCATAAAGAAGCTGTTAGGGATCATGCACAAAGTTAATTTTTAGTTTCTTTGGAATGTTCTTGTTGGGTACAGGAGGATATTGCATGTTGCTTGTAGTCTCACATAAATCTATAGACCAGATGCTTATCACCCATTCCTAGATCGACTTTCCCTCAAGCATGCTCTACCATCTATAGCTATATTCAGATATCAGGGAATCTTTCACTACACTAAGCCAGTGGCACCTGCAACTCATTGATAAAGTCTAATTGAAGTCAAATCTGTAAATGATCCAGTTCTACCAATGGGAACCTAAGGCCTTCCAGGCACATGACCAATATCATGCCTTTTCTAGATCTGACTTTAAAATCTTTCCTGAGCTTTACTCATAGATCCATTAGAAAGCCATATCTTACATTCGGGGTGTATACTAAAGCACTAGAATGAAGTCAACCAGATAACCATGCCCAATCCTGTGTGGGCACCAAGCTTCAATGAGAATGTCAAGGTGAAAGGCTTCAGTGGAAATTTACTGGAATGACACCAGGAATGGCGAAGTATAAATGGATTAGAAAATCTGATGTTATTCTCTATGGAGAAGGCCAAGAAGAAATTTGATAGAAAATCACGAAGGTTTTGATAGAATAAATAAAAAGAAATTGGGGGGAATTCTCTGGCTTCTTCATGGCACGTTTCTTGCAGTGGGAGGTGGTGCACCATTTACCAGTGGTGGGATCTTCTGGTCTTGCTGGTGTCAGTTGAATTTCCCAGAAGATCCTATCAGCATGAACAGCCAGAGAATTCTGACCATTGTTTCCAATGGCTGAAGGATGAATAATCAGACGACACAGGTTTGAGATCACTGGCAAAAGAACCAGGAAGTTCAGGAGGAAAAACATTTTTTCTGCAAAGGCTGGTTAGGATTTGGAATCCATCACTTCAGAATGCCATGGAAAAAGTTTCAATAAGAACATTCAAAAAGGAATTCAATGAACATGTGAAGAAGAAAAGAAATTGCAGAGATTTTGAAAAGAGCAGAATAGTGGAATGAACCAGGTAGTTCTTTGAAAGTTCAGAGCTACAGTACCCTATAAGAAATCTCACAATACCAGGTTAAAGTCCAACAGGTTTATTTGGAATCATGAGCTTTCGGAGCACTGTTCCTTCATCATATCCTTCATCACAATTCACCTGATGAAGGAGAGACACTCTGAAAGCTCCTGGTTCCAAATAAACCTGTTGGAACTTTAGCTTGGTGTTGTGAGACTTCTTACTGTGCCTACCCCAATCCCAGCATCTCCACTCATACTACTTTATAAATCTATGATTGAATGTGCACCAACGTTTTCAGACCTTAAGTATTAATAGTTAGTGTATTGTGGGAGCAATTTTGACTCTGTGATTGTGCTTTGGTTTATCCAAGCAACTTGTTTTTATTTGAATCGCTGGGGAAGCAATTATACGTCAATATTGAGGTTAACAATCAATTCCATAGCTCCAGCTGATGCAGAGTGAACCGGTTGTGATGCTATCAGGAATGGATCTTTCAGGGCAGGTGTTCAGCATCTGGGCAATGGTGTGATTTAGGCAGTAAGAGTTGGCAACACCAATTTTAAATCCAACCAATTTATTTGACAGTAAATCTGCTAGCTTTCGGCGTTTGTGGCAGCCATAGTTTAAGCTGTTCCTCATGTTCACTCATGGAAGTGCCAAATCTTCCCCATCCCATTCCCAAGTGGTTGACGGAGGCCCAAACTTTCTGTGGAAGGTTGAAACCTGGGACTTCACCACTTGGGTCAGTTAGTAGGTAAAGTAAAGTTAAAGTTTATTTATTAGTCACAAGTAAGGCTTATATTAACACTGCAATGAAGTTACTGTGAAATAGTTGCCAGTAGAGAGGTCAATGCACCTAATCAGCACACCTTTCAGATTGTGGCAGGAAAGCGGAGCACCCAGAGGAAACTCACACAGATTCAAGGAGAACGTGCAAACTCTGCACAGACAGTGACCCAAGCCAGGAATCAAACCCAGTAATAGGTTGCACTTGGGGATATTTAAGTCAACCAAGAAATGCACAGTCTGAGGTAGGAGTCGTCATCTGTCTGTCAGTATGGAATGTGTTCCAGTATGGGACTTCATCAAATGCATATATTTGAGGTTTTGTGTCAAAAGAAATTCTCTGTTAGCTATTAGCAGAAGGTGCTCTCTGAGGAGGAAGTTTTCCCTCTGAACATCAGGGGGCTCAATATGTGTTAAAACAGGGAGCCATTATTAAAGCTCCACTGGTCTGAATGTCTTGGAAATAATCCTCAAATCTTCCCAGAGATGGATTTGTGTGATGCCTCCTAAGATGGGCTGAGCAGCAGTACTCTGCTGTGGGGTAGAGCAGGTCTAGTGAAACGTTGCTTAGAATGCCAGCTGTACCAGGTGGTACCTGTCAGTTTTGATATCCCAACCACAGACTAACTTAGAAATGCTGACAATCTTCACATTTCCTCAAATCTGTTTCACAAACAGATATTGTGGAATATTTATAGAAGTAAAACTCTCACAAATTGTAGATCAGCCTTTACCTAACCCACAAAGACAGCTTACAACCTTAAATAGGTATCTACCTAACAGCCGACCATTACTAGACTGAGCGCTCATGAAGTTTTGGAAGTTTATTTTAGTATCGAGTGAAGTGAAGGAATAAGCAAACCTGCATCGTTTGGTTGTTAAAGATTAAAGAGGGATTCAGATTGGAAGAAGGTGCATGATATTCATATCTGTAAATAAAGACCTGAGCAGGTGTGATAATGGCAGATAGAATATTATAGCTGAATTGAATGGTGGGGGGGTGGGGGAGGGCACATCTCATGGATCACCAGCCCTGACTCCCTTTGCCCATCCCGCCACCCACCCACACGTCCTCCCGATTCACTTGTTGAAAATGGCCAAGCACAACAATAATGTGCTGGGGCAGACTAAACAAGCGGACTGTGGGACTTCCCCGCCTCTATCTGATTGGCCAGCAGCTCAGGCAGTTCAAGCAGTCCCAGCAGTGCCAGAACTCAGTAGTGGCCCCAGTATGACAAGCAATGCATTCCAGAGTAAGTTAAATCCCAAGGATTCCAGGGAAAAAGGGACTGGGCACTCCGGAGTGTGACATGGGTGAGGGACAGATCTTCAAGGCTAGATGCAGAGGCATAGAAGGCCAATATCATCTCAGGAAGTGAGGGCCCCAGTGTGCACTTCTGAAAGTTGTACCGACCCCCTCATTCCCACCTTTCAACCATAGTATAGCATGAGCTGCGTAATATTCGGGTTAATTGATTTATTAACATGAACAGTTATCTAATAATCCTTTTTTTAGAAGGTCAGCAAGTTATTGATATTGGAAACCAGCTATGTACTGATTTATACAGGCCTGGCTGGGCATGGGAAAGAAGACAGTGGGCCAGGACATTTTACATGCCCTCCACTGAAATCTTTCCCGTAAAAGGCTATAAAATCTAAACCTGAAGTCCCAGTGAGGTGTTAAGAATATCAGGTTGTAAATAGTTACATTTTAAACAGGTTATTTGATCTCAAGATCTAAATGACAGCTAATTAGCATTTCCACCTAGGAACAAGGCCCATGTGATTCACATTGCCATGGAAATGGGCTTTGTCAAGAAAGGGTGCAAAGGAAATTGTTATAGGATCAGATTAAAAGGTTCTCCTAAACAATATCCCAGAAGTTCACAAACGGTTGAGTCTACCAGGATCCAGGGGAGATAGTGGGAGCAGATGGAGACAGCAACTCTCTATGGTTCATGGTACAGGAATGTGGCTGGGAACTCATGCTCACTTTGAAAAAATCAGATTTGTATGGATTTAAATAAGACTGGAAGATTCACCTAGTTTGTGCTAAAGAGAGAATCTCCAGGAAAACACTCACCATGAATATCAGTTTTGAGGTTAAATGTTACCAGGGTGGGAAAAGGATAGAAGAAAACCTTTAGTAACTAAAAATCATTTTGGACCTTTTGGGGGAGAACTGAATACCTTCTCCCCCCCGCCCCCACCATTCAATTCAGCTCTAACATTCTATCTGCCATTATCACACCTGCTCAGGTCAATATTTACAGATGTGAAAATCTTGCACCTTCTTCCAATCTGGGCCGCTCTTTAATCTTCAACAACCAAACCACCCAGGTTTGCTCATTCCTTCACTTTACTGGATATTAAAATAAACTCCCAAAACTTAAGGATCAATGTAAAATATAACTACGGAGTGGAGTTCAGGTGCACACCCAGGTGTAAAATCATGCACTGAGTCACTGTGAGCAGCATGGTGGCGTAGTGTTTAGTCCTGCTGCCTAGCAGTGCCAGGAACACGGCTGACTGGCTGTGTGGAGTTTGCACATTCTCCCTGTGTCTACATGGGTTTCCTCTGGATGCTCCAGTTTCCTCCCACACTTCAAAGATGTGCAGGTTAATTTGGTTGGACATGGTAAATTGCCCCTTAGTGTCAGGATAAGTTAGCAGGGTAAGTACATGGGTTTATGAGGTCAGGGCCTGGATGGGATTGTTGGTGCAAGCTTGATGGGCCAAATGGGTTCCTCTGCATTGTAGGGATTCTATAATTCTATGATTCTAAGTCCTTGGGCAACCAATCCCAATGTCATTGCATCTTCATGTGATACTTTGACTGACAATCAAGAAGTCAATCTATGAAACAGTGATGGGCTGAGATTTTAATGTTGTTTGCTTTTGCGGGTGGGTCGATTGGCTAGGCGGCCTTTTCGTTTCAGCTACAACCTCGATCCAGGAAGGGATCAAAGGTCAAGGCTCAAATAAAATTAACAAATGTGTCCAGGGTTTGTGGCCATGAGTGCTTAAGAACAAGAACAAAGGACAAAGAACAACACAGCACGGGAAACAGGCCCTTCGGCCCAACGAGCCCATGCCGCCATCCTAACGTCTTAATGACATATAGAGATCAATATAGGGACAATTTGTTATCCAATCAGCCTAAGAGCATATTTTTGGGATGTGGGAAGAAACCAGAGCACCCAGAGAAAACCCACGCAACCATGGGGAGAATGCGCAAACTCCCGCAAACACAGGCCCAAATCCATGTGTCTGCACAGCAACAGCGATAGTCTCTGAGCTGTCATGTTGCCCATCTGATGGTCCAGTTTAAGCATACACTAACGACATGAAGCACTAGGCCACTCCTGAAGTAACATCCAAGAGCAGCCCTCGCACGACCTGCCGAATGCATGCACCTTGTTGGTCAACAAGGTGGACCGAATAGCCTGTGGAAACAATTAAAGTATTTAAACAGTCCTCCTATATCCCTCTATCTGCAGACCGCTCATGTGGTTGTCCAAGAGACCCTTAAACAACCCTAGCGTGCCTGCTCCCACCACCTTACTCGGTAGTGCATTCCACACCCCCACTACCCTTTGTGTGAAAAAATGCCCTCTAATATTCGTCTTATACATAGCCCCCCTCACCCTAAGGCCGTGACCCCTCGTTCTATCCGATTCTAATGGTGGAAAAAGCTTACCACCATTTACTCTATCTATACCCCTCATAATCTTATATACCTCTAATAGATCCCCTCTCAGCCGACGTCTTTCAAGGGAAAACAACCCCAGTGCATTCAACCTTTCCTCGTAAGACAGCCCTTCCATACCAGGCAGCATCCTGGTAAATCTCCTCTGCACTCTCTCCAGGGACTCCACATCCTTCCGGTAGTACGGCGACCAGAACTGGACGCAGTACTCCAAGTGAGGCCTAACCAACGTTCTATACACTTGCAACATCAAACTCCTACTCTTGTATTCTATACCCCTTCCTATGAAGGCTAACATACCATACGCTTTCTTTATCACTTTTTCCACCTGTACTGACACCTTCAGAGACTTGTGAACCTGCACCCCCAGGTCTCTCTGCGCCTCTATACTCTGGATAGTTTTACCTTTTATCCTATAACTCCCCTCTACATTATTCCGGCCAAAATGCATCACCTCGCATTTATCCGGATTAAATTCCATTTGCCATCTATCTGCCCAATCTACCAGCCTATCTATGTCCTGTTGTATTGCCTGGCACTGCTCCTCAGTCCCCGCCAATCCAAGTATCTTAGTGTCATCAGCAAATTTGCTGATCACACCACCTACCCCCTCTTCCAAGTCATTTATATAAATCACAAATAGAAGAGGTCCTAGTACTGAGCCCTGTGGCACACCACTAGTGACTGACCTCCAGTTGGAAAAAGAGCCTTCCACTAATACCCACTGTCTCCTCCTCCCAAGCCAGTTCTCAACCCATCTACATACTTGGCCCTGTATCCCATGCGCCTTCACCTTTTTTATCAGCCTACCATGGGGAACCTTGTCAAACGCCTTACTGAAATCCATGTAGACAACATCAACGGCTTGTCCTTCATCAACCGTTTTTGTCACCTCTTCAAAAAATTCCACTAGGTTCGTAAGGCACGACCTCCCCTTAACGAAGCCATGCTGTGTATCCCTGATCAGATCGCAGCGCTCCAGATGCTCATACATCCTGTCCCTGAGGATCCTCTCCATTAGCTTACCTATAACTGAAGTCAAGCTCACCGGCCTATAGTTCCCTGGGTTATCCCTCTGACCCTTTTTAAACAACGGTACTACATTTGCAATCCTCCAGTCCTCTGGGACCTCACCTGTGTCCAAAGAAGAGACAAAGATTTGCGTCAGAGGCCCAGCAATGTCATCTCTCACCTCCCTTAGCAGCCTGGGATAAATACCATCAGGCCCCGGAGCTTTATAAGTCTTTATGCTACCTAAAAGCCCCAACACTTCGTCCCTCGTAATGATTATTTCCTTTAACGGGTCCTCAAATTCCTCAAAGCCAGCATCAGACATCAGGCCCCTCTCCCGCGTGAATACTGACGCAAAGTATTCATTCAGGATCTCCCCCATCCCCTCAGGCTCTAAGCATAGATCCCCTCCTCTGTCCCTGAGAGGTCCAATCTTCCCTCTAATCATCCTTTTGCTCCTTGCATAGGAGTAAAATGCCTTAGGATTTTCCTTAATCCTACCTGCTTGTGCTGCCCATTCACTCAAGGCACAGTTTTCCCACCAATATTCAGTTTTTACAAGCCTGCAACAAAACTCAAGGAAGCACATTGGAAATGCCAGCCCACACATTCTCTTTTCTCAGTACCCACCCTCCTCATGCCCTCCCCTAGCAGCTTTCAGCCTTCCACAGACCACATTTCACTAGCATTTTTCAACAGAAAAATGAGCACAGTTTGTGCCACATTTAAATCATGTAAGGGAACAATGTTTACACATTCTGAACGTATTCTGAAAACTTTTGTCAGAGATCAAGCACGGGCTCAATTCTGCACAGTCCAAAATCATGAACTTCCTTTCTAAGTGAGTTCAGTGGGTCCCCAGTTAAAAGTAATTGATCCTGGGAGAAGGTAGTTTTGGTTTGAGAACAGGCTATTCAGTCAAGCCTTCCTGAGGGAAACTCCTGAGCACTCTGTGAAGATTGTTGAGCTTTGATTTGATTTTGATTTATTATTATCACGTGTATTAACATACAGTGAAAAATATTATTTCTTGTGCACTGCACCAACAAAGCATGCCATTCATAGGGAAGGAAAGGAGAGCGTGCAGAATGTAATGTTACAGTCATAACTAGGGTGTAGAGAAAGATCAAGTAAATGCAAGGTTGGTCCATTTAAAAGTCTGACAGCAACAGGGAAGAAAATATTCATGACTCTGTTGGTATGTTACCTCAGACCTTTGTGACCTTTTCCCGATGGAAGAAGATGGAAGAGAAAATGTCCGGTGTGCGTGGTGTCCTTAATTATGCTGGCTGCTTTTTTTTTAAAAGAGCAACACAGCACGGGAAACAGGCCCTTCGGCCCAATGAGCCCGCACCGCCGTCATAACTATATAGTAGCAAATCCATTATCCTATTATATTATTCCTATATAATAATGTATATATTATTCCTAATATGGAAAATTCTCACTATAGGGACAATTTGTTTCCCAATCAGCCTAAGAGCGAATTTTTGGGTTGTGGGAGGAAACCGGAGTGCCCGGAGAAAACCCACGCAACCACGGGGAGAACGCGCAAACTCCCGCAGACACCGGCCCAATTCCAAGTGTCTGCACAGCCACATCGATAGTCTCTGAGCTGTCATGGTGCCCTTCAGATGGTCCACATAAAGCACTCATTTACGACATGAGGTGCCAGGCAACCCATGAATCAACATCCAAGAGCTGTACCCGCACCACCTGCCGAATGCATGCTCAAAGTATGGACCGAATTACCTGTGGAAAAAAGCCGTAGTTAAACAGTCCTACTATATCCCTCTATCTGCATACCGCTCATGTGGCTGTCCAAGAGACCCTTAAACAGCCCCAGCGTGCCTGCTCCCACCACCTTACTCGGCAGTGCATTCCACACCCCCACTACCCTTTGTGTGAAAAACTGCCCTCTAATATTCGTCCTATACATAGCCCCCCTCACCCTATGGCCATGACCCCTCGTCCTATCCATTTCTAAAGGTGGAAAAAGTTTACCTCCATTTACTCTATCTATACCCCTTATAATCTTATACACCTCTATGAGATCCCCTCTAAGCCGACGTCTTTCAAGGGAAAACAACCCCAGTCTATTTAATCGTTCCTCATAAGACAGTCCTTCCATACCAGGCAGCATCCTGGTAAACCTCCTCTGCACTCTCTCCAAGGACTCCACATCCTTCCGATAGTACGGCGACCAGAACTGGACGCAGTATTCCAAGTGAGGCCTAACCAACGTTCTATACAATTGCAACATCAAACTCCTACTCTTGTATTCTATACCCTTTTCTATGAAAGCTAACATACTATACGCCTTCTTTATCACCTTCTCCACCTGTGAAGACACCTTCAGAGACTTGTGAACCTGCACCCCCAAGTCTCTCTGCGTCTCTATGCTCCGTATAGTTTTACCTTTTATCCTATAACTCTCTTCTACATTTTTCCGGCCAAAATGCATCACCTCGCATTTATCCGGATTAAATTCCATTTGCCATCTATCTGCCCAGTCTACCAACCTGTCTATGTCCTGTTGTATTGCCTGACACTGCTCTTCTGTACCCGCCAATCCAAGCATCTTGGTGTCATCAGCAAATTTGCTGATCTCACCACCTACCCCTACTTCCAAGTCGTTTATGTAGACCACAAATAGAAGAGGACCTAGTACTGAGCCTTGTGGCACTCCACTAGTGACAGGCTTCCAGCCGGATAAAGAGCCTTCCACTACTACCCTCTGTCTCCTCCTCCCGAGCCAGTTCTCGACCCATCTACATACCCGACCCTGTATCCCATGCGCCTTCACCTTCTCTATCAGTCTACCATGAGGTAGACTGAGGCATTTTCTGAGGCAGCAGGAAGTATAGACAGAGTCAATGAATGGAAGGCTGGTTTGTGTGATGGACTGGGCTACGTTCATGACCCTTTGTGTTTTCATGCGGTCTTGAACAGAGCAGGAGCCATACCAAGCTGTGATACAACCAGAAAGAATGCTTTCTACAGTACATCTGTAAAAGTTGGTGAGTGTCATAGCCAACATGTCAATATGGCACTGAGTTTTGCCAGTGGGAATGTGACTGCTGGTAAAGACACAAAGGTAGAACAATCAGTAGCTCAGACAGTAGAATAAAGGGTATTTTTCTTCTGGTGGAGAATTGTGCGTCAGGCTATCTTGCCAGTTCAAGATGAGTTTCGATGAGAAAATAACATAGAGATAAGATGGATCTGATATAGATTTGCAAATATAAACATCACCCATGGAAAAATCACAATCTGTCGCTTTAGGGCAAGAAAGTACCTTAATCAAAGTGAAATATCTTGCTCTAAGCTGACAGCAGTGGAAGAAATAAGTTTCCCCACATACCACTTGACACAAGGGCTCCGAAATAACCAATCAACTAGCTTCCAATCAGCATTTGTTCAGAGCTTAGTTTTGATGGGCAAAATAGTCAAACATTTACAAAATATAAATCTCTCAATCAACATCAGTACAAACAGATTTTCTGTCATTCTCTCATTGCTTGTTGTAGATTCATATTGTAAGCAAATTGCTTGTTGTTTATTCTTTAATTACAGTGGGGATTATACTTTATTGAATGTAAAGTGCTCTGCTGTTTCCTGAGGTTGCCCCAAATAAGTACAAGTCCTTCTATTCTTTCTGTAACAAACCGCAGCTAACTTTGTATATAAAAAATCAGCAATGAAAATATCATTTGTTATGACAGAAAACAGAAAAATAGATTTCTCATTCAAATGGAAACTCTTAATTGAAACTACCCTGATGAACACATCCACTATTGTAGGTCAAGGAAGCTAACATGTGGCTGCATTATTCTGCAGTCCTACCACATCCAGCTGTGAATGGTGCTGGACAAATAAACAACGCACTGGAGAATGAGGTTCTACAAATATCCCCATCCTCAATGATGGAGGAGCCCAGCATATCAGCGCACAAGACAAGGCTGAAGCATTCACAAACATCTTTGGCCAGAGCACAGAAAACGCTGGAAAATCTCAGCAAGTCTGACAGCATGTGGAGAGAGAATAGAGCCAATGTTTTGAGTCTGGATAGCCCTTCATCAAAAAACTGCTTAGGTATGTCTCATACACAAGAAACGGGGCAAATCCAACCTGGCCAATTACGGCCCCATCAGTCTACTCTCAATTATTAGTAAAGTGATGGAAAGGGTCACCAATGGCACTGTCAAGCAGCACTTACTCAGCAAAACTTGCTCATTGACGCTCAGTTTGGGTTCCGCCAGGGTTATTCAGCTCCTGAACTCGCTACAGCCTTAGTTCAAACATGGACAAATGAGCTGATGAAGTTAGGTGACAGTAACTGCCCTTGACATCAAGGCAGAACTTGACTGAGTGTGGCATCAAGGAGTCAATGGCAATCAGGGTAAAAGCCCTCCTCTGGTTGGAGCCAAAGGAAGATGGGTGTAGTGGTTGGAAGTCAATCATCTCAGTTCCAGGACATTGCTGCAGGAATTCCTCAGGGTAGTGTTCTAGGGCCAACCTTCTTCAGCTGCTTCATCAATAAGCTTCCCTCCATCATAAGGTAAGAAGTGGGATGACTATACAATGTTCAGTACCATTCATGACTTCTCAGATACTAAGATAGTTCATGTTCAAATTCAGTAGGACCTAAATAATATCCAGGTTTGGGCCAATAATTAGCAAGTAATATTTGTGCCATTTAATTGTGAGGCAATGAACATCTCCAACAAGAGAGAATCTAACCATCGCCTCTTCATTTACTATCGTTGAATACCCCACTATCAACATCCTGGGAGTTATCATTGACCATTAACTGAACTGGACCATCCATATAAATACTGTGGCTACCAGAACAGGTCAAAGGTTAGGAATCTTGTGGTGGGTATCTCTTCCTGACTCCCCAAAGCCTGTCTACCATCTACAAGATGGAAGTCAGGAGTGTGATGGAATACTCTTCATTTATCTGGATAAGTGCAGCTCCAACAACACTCAAGAAGCTTGACACTATCCAAGACAAAGCAGTCCACTTGCTGACAACCTTTCTACAAACTTTCAATCCCTTCACCACCAACAAACTGCAGCAGTCGTATATGCGTGTTATCTACAAGATGCACGGCAGTTCTTCAGGCAGCAACTTCCAAACCCACAATCACTACCATTTAGAAGGACAAGGACAGCAGATACACGGGAACACCACCATCTGTAGCTCCCCCTCCAAGTCACTCAACATCCTGACTTGGAAATATATCAGCTTTCCTTCACTGTCACTGGGTCAAAATCCTGGAACTCCTTCCCTAACAGCACTGTGGGTCTACCTACATGTCAGCGAGTTCAAGAAGGCAGCTCACCACCATCTTCTCAAAGACATCCAGGGATGGGCAACAAAATACTGGACCAGCCAGCAACGCCCAATCCCTTAAAATGAATTTATAAAAAACATTATTCGCTTGATTAGATGAAGTTTAAATAGAAACGAATTCAACATTTTCTTTCATACAGCAACATTCCAAGCCTCAGGGCATCCAAAGATGCTTTACAATCAATGAAATGTTTGTTGAAGTCTCGACATTGCTGAATTGTAAGGAATGTGGCTGCCAATTTATGCACAGAATGATTCCATCAGCAGTGATGTAATTGAGATCACATAATGTTTTTAATGATATGTTAGCTTCAGAAACACAGTAGTGGATCTGTTCATTAGGATAATTTTGATTAAAGTTTCCATTTGAAATATAAATCTATTTTTCTGTTTCCATGATAACAATGTGGAGGGATGAATATTAGTCAGGACACCAGGGCTAACTCCCTTATTTTTCTTCAAATCCTCAGCCATGTTTTTTTTTAATTCATTTGTGGGACATGGGCATCGCTGGCTGGTCAGCATTTATTACTCATCCCGAGTTGCCCAGGGAAAGTTGAGAGTCAACAACATTGCCATGGCTTGGAATCACATGTAGGGCAGACCAGTTGAGGATGGCAGATTTCCTTCCCTAAAGGACATTAGTGAAGCAGATGGATTTTTCTGACAACAGACAATGGTTTCATGGTCATCAGTAGATTCCTAATTCCAGATATCTTTTATTAAAATGAAATCCCAACATTTGCTGTCAGGGAATTTGAAACCGGGTTTTCAGAACATTAGGTGAGTTTCTGGATTAACAGACTAGTCATAATAACACTAGGCAATCACCATCTTCTCTTACTTAAAAGAGAGGGTGTTACAATGGACACATTACCACATTAATAAATGATGGACAATCAGGGAAATGATTTAACTGATCTACATGATTTCCACTCACTATCCAGTTATATAGAATAATAAAGACAATGAGTGATATTGACTAGCTCATGCAGTGTGAGTACAGGTGATCAAATGGAAAATTCAAACTTCAATCTGCTATTGTTTTTATTTTGAATGGGATGAATTTAATGTCATCTCGCAGTAATTTACTGGTGTCCCCAGTTTCAGGAAGAGCAAGTTGAAAAATTGCCGATAGGGATGTTCATAGTTCACAGTATTAAATAGTAACGTGCCTTGCTAATTAAAAAACATGCAGTCATAAACTCACTATACAAGAAAAACAAGGTTTCTGAAGTTAAAGTACTTCGTCAAAAAGTCCAAGACAAAGAAAATGAAGGAGACAAAAAGCTAATTTGTACAGCACATATTCAGCCAAGCTGGACTCTATTGAAATGGAAACTGACGTTTTAAAGACTCAAGTATTTGCTTTGACCTCCAGTTTGCAAAATTCACATAACAATCTGGGGGGTGATGTAGGTCTTCAGAGGTAATGCAAAACAAGTGATGATGAATCGGCTCCAGTTCTAGTTCCAATTCTGATTTTCTACCCAATTGAAATCAATGACAAACACACTCAACTGGGGTCTATAATGGGCTGTCCATTCATTGCCACCTATCCTGCAGTACTGCCTTGGACCAATTTCACCCCCACTTTGATTTGCTGAGAGTACTTTTGCTGTACAATCGGGGAGATATGCCGTGGTGAGTGGCATCATCACTGGACAGTGAGGTAAAGCACACACATTGCAGAGCAGAACCTCTAGGATGCTGAGCTCAGCACGTTTTCAGTTACTCAGCATGCACCAGAAAATGCAAATAAGTTGTGTGCAAATATTGGTGGAGGTGGGACTCCGGAAGAAGTTAAGAGTGCTTAGGTTGGAGGCAATTACATGGTTTATGGGGGCTTATCCTAAAAAGGGCTGTTGTGACTCATTAGGTTTGCTGTGTCTCTAACCAATGTTGAATCTTTAGCAGCATTGACATATTTACAGTTCCTCAATCAACCCACGCATTTCTTGTTTAAATTTGTTAGTCATCGCTTCATCCAAAAGAAACCTTCAGAAATAAATCAACAGATGTCAAATAGGAACCTTCACTATATTAAGCATTGCAACCTATTTCTTTTTCCAGCCCATTTGTATTTGGCTCAGATCTATCCAGATCCCGTCGCAGTACTAGAATTTTGAATGATTACCAGATGATTATGTCACAATATGTTTCATTTCATTTAAGATGTTTCATTTAAAACACCCTAAACTCCTAGGAGACAGGATCCATGAAGGATTGATAAGGCATCTTTATTTCCTGAATAGAAAATTATGCAAACTAACTTCTCCTCTGCTGAATGATAAACCAAATCAAAGTAATCCTCAGTAGAATTCCAGCATAAAGAACAGAATACAAAGTCATGTTAATACTTTTAAAATCAGTTCCTTTAGCCTTAAGATTGGACTCTGAGGATTATATGAACAATAAAGTTGGTCTTTGTCAATATTATAACAACGTCTAATTCTATTTTGCACTAACCAGTTAGTTTATGTAAGTATCTGGCAGATTTTTGAAAGATTGCTTCATTGTTGTGAATTACAAGTCACCAGGAGAGAAGCTGAAATCCCTACGCAAATACAGCCAATGAGATCATCTATGTATTCAGTATCATTCTGTCAGTTTCATTCTACACCATCCTGTGAATAACATCATTATTAAAAATAGACTGGGCTACCCAGGCTCTTTCTGACGTCACAGATATCTGCCCAGAACATCTGGTGGGAGGAGGTTACCGTTGAAGTAGTATTTACCTTGGCATTTGTAACGGGGTTGGTTCAACTTCCATTCACTGACTTCCCACCACAGCTGTCCAATTGACATCATGCTCGGCATTGCAGCCACAGAGCCAGATAACAAACTACATGTGCAGAACATTACACTTCGACCAACAGAACTCGAGCAGCACACCATCAGTCTCTGCTTAGAACTCTGTGATATCAGATCATTAATGTCAAATAATCAGTTCTTTAAAATGTCTGATCACTTCAAGGGCCTGTGTCACTGACCTCCCCTATGACTGGGTGCAGTGAAGTGACTGACCCTTCAAATGCAACACAGCAGAATAAGAGTCACCTGAACTATTGACCAATGGGGACTCAGAGAAGAGAATCACCCCAGGGGATGGATTCCCTTTAGGCAAGAGACATGTAGGGAGTTAGCTACAATTCCTATTAATAAATCCTTTTTGTGTTCATAAATGAAGTATGTGAAAGTGCATCATTGCACTGGGGAAGAGCCAATGCATGTGCTCTAATTTTCGAAGTTTCTGAAGATGGTTATTTCATAGAATCTTAAAATCAAAGAATGGTTACAGCACAGAAAGAGGCCATTTGGCCTGTCATGTCCATTCCTGCCCTCTGGAAGAGTAACTGCCTTTCTCCAATAGCGTTGAACATTTTCTCACTTCAGATAATGATCCAATTCTCTTTTGAAAGCTAAAATTAAATCTGCCTCCACTGTCTTCCTAGCTAGAACATTCCTAGCTAGAACATTCCTGATCCTAATCATGCACCACATAAAATAGTTTCCCCTCGCATCAACAGTTTCACATCATTTTCACCAATTACCTTATATCCATGTTCTCTGGTTCTCATTCCTCTGCCAATGTGGACAGTTCCGTCCTATCCACTCTGTCCAAAACCTTCTTAATTTCAAAAGTCTTTACCAAATCTCCACTTAATCTTCTCTCCTCTACCCCAACTTCTCCAATCTATTCACAGAACTGAAGTCCTCTATTGTCATGAATGTTTCTTATACCTTTGTTAATGACTTCACATCCTCATAGACTTGTGCAGGTGATCTCCATCTTTCCCTTAAGTAGTAAGCTGCTTGCAGGTATGTAGCTATTGATGTAGAATGGCACTAGGTGATCCATCCACAACTCTAATGCTCTTGAAGTGTCATGGTCACCTAGAAGCTCCACTTCCATTCGTTATTGATATTTAGAATTGAAACTGCATACGACCCATTTCAGTGCAGCTCCTCACCAACTTAGCAGCTTTCTAGCATCTGGGAAGATCTCTGATTCTGATCATCGTTGCTATAAGTGAACAGACAGTACTTGGCTCAAGAGGTAGCGCCATGACATTGAAGGTCTGAATATCATGGCTTGAAACTTTAAAGACATAGTGTAATCTGACACTTCAGCTGAGGGATTGCTGCATTGTTGGAATTGCCATTTTTCGAATGACATGTTAGGCCAAAGCTTGTCTTCTCAGGTGAACGTAAAACATTCTATGATATTACTTCAAGTAGAAGTGGGATGTTCTACCAGAAGGCTGGATAATATTTATCTAAGACTATAAGATATTTTGGGACATCCTAATGGCATGAAAGTTGCTATATAAATGCAAGCTTTTTTTGCCAGTGTAACATTTCCACTTCACTATTCGCTTTACTTTGCTCAATGAAGCTGCCACATTACCACTGATTTGTGCTAAAATACAAACAGATTTATTACAGAGTACTTATCTCTCAATAATCATATAAATTAACTTTTCTTAAGACTCACAGTCAAAAAGGACAAAATATTTTGCAAAACTGTTTGAATTGAATCACAGCAAGGTTCGAAAGGTGAAAGAAAATTAATATTGCTCGTGCTGGCAATCTGAAATAAAAACAGAAAGTACTGGAAATACTCAGCATGTCAGATATAGTAAAGTATAAAGTATAATAGTTATTGCTCTGCCGTAAGATCAGAATCATGAACATTTGTTCAACATTCAAATAATAACTAAAATGTTGTATTATAAAAGGATCTCAGTAAAATGAATGTTAAAACTTTATGTTTATTTCTCTCACATAACTTTTTGATTTGATTTTATTATTGTCACATATATAGAGTGAAAAGTATTATTTCTTGCGTGCTATACAGACAAAACATATTGTTCATAGAGAAGGAAAGGAGAGTGTGCAGAATACAGTATTACAGTCATAGCTAGGGTGTAGAGAAAGATCAACTTAGAATGAGAAACATCCATTCAAAAGTTTGATGGCAGCAGGGAAGAAGCTGTTCTTGAGTCAGTTAGTACAGGCCTTAGACTTTTGTGTTTTTTTTCCCCAACAGAAGGCAGTGGAAGAGACTATGTCCAGGGTGCATGGGGCCTTTAATTATGCTGGCTGCTTCTCCAAAGCAGTGGAAAATGCACACAGAATCAATGGATAGAAGGCTAGTTTGCGTGATGCATTGGGCTACACTCACGACTTTTTGTAGGAGCCATACCAAGCTGTGATACAAACAGAAAGAATGCTTTGTTCAAAAATGGTACATATCCAATGTTAATAATTAAAGATTAGCACTTTTTGTTGGCATTATTTGTGTGTCAGAATCAGTTTTGCAATAGATGAATGGCTATAAACAAGCTGAATTATTCAATAGAAAGAGTTCCTCCAATGTAGTTAGATCGGGAAAAGAACATTTTCCAAGGAAGTAAGAAAAATCTCATAGTTCTCAAGCAGTTAGCAAGTTTAGAACAATAATGTAATCCAAATAGCTCTATATACTATCAATATAGCATCTTTAGCATTATAAAATGGTTCCTAATCTCTATGCAGATACTCAGATATGGAAGCACTTTGTGTCCATATGCAGCAAGACAACATTCAGACTTGGGCTAATAAGTGGCAAGAAATAAATGCCAACACCAGCAAGACAGAATCTAACCATTTCCTCTTAACACTCAATGTCAATACCATCACTGAATCTCCCACTGTCAACATTGTGAAGGCTACCAGTCATCAGAAACCGAACCTGATTAGCAATAACATAGTGGATACAAAAGCAGTCAGAAACTGGGAATTCTGAGGCACAAATCAAAATTAACAAGTATGATCTGAAAGCCATTGCAGAGATATGGCCAGAGGATGACTGACTGGCACATGAATATTGAAGATGATGTGACATTTAGGAAGGACAGGAAGTTGAGAAAAGGTGGAGTGGCGGCTCTGTTAATTCATGACAGTTTAACACATTCAGGAGGGATAGCCAAATTCAGGGGACCAGGATGTGGGAGCGGTTTGGATTGAGATGAGAATTGATTTCTCATTTCTTTTCAACCTGTGGAAATGGTGTACAAGCCCTCCAATTATAACTACATGGTTGGATAGAAGGTATAGAAGAAGAGATATTGAGAGCTTGTCAAAAAAATATAGAGGCAATCATGGGGGCTTTTAATCTCCATTTAGTTTGGAAAAATCAGATGGGCAAAGGACATAGGTGAGGAACTCATGGAATGTTTTTGGGATAGTTTCCTAGAACTACATGTTCTGGAGCTACCCAGAGGATGGACCACACTAGATGTCATATTGTGCAGTGAAATGGGATTAATTGATAAACTCATAGTGAAGGCACCCCTAGGTAGCAACGTTCATAATGTAATTGAATTTTACATTCAGCTTGTGGGAGAGAGAGGTGTTTGTCCAGGATTAGTGTTTTAAACTTAAATAAGGGCAATTATGAGGGCATGAGAGAGGAGCTAACTCAAATGAACTGGCAAATGTGCTTAGAGGGTCAGTCAGTAGAAGTTTAGTGTCAGACATTTGAAGGATTATTTCAGAATACACAGACATATTGCAATAAGAAGGAAAAATTCCAACAGGAGGGCCTATCATCTGTGGTTAATTAAAAAAATTAAAGACAGTACTAAACTTAAAGAAAAGGCATATATTTGCATCAAAACAAATGGTAGGTTAGAAGATTGGAAAGAACATAAAGAATATTAAAAATAACAAAAGATTGATGAGGGAAAACTAGAGTATGAGAGAAAGCTAGCTATTAATATAAAGATAGATAGAAAACATTTCTATAATTATTTATCTAAGGAAAGAGTTAACAAAGTGAGCACTGGTCCTATCGAAAGTACGTGTGGGGAATTGATAATGGAGAGTAGAGCTATGGTAGATAAATTTAATAAGCATTTTTGTATCAACTTTCACTACAAAGGACACAAGTAATGTCCCAGAGATGGCTGCAAATTAGGAAATGGAAGAGAGGCAAGAACTCAGGAAAATTATAATCACCAGGGAAGTGAATGACACTGAGCAAATTGTTAGGGCTGCAGGCTGACAATCCCCAGGTCCAGATGGACTTCAAACATGGATAATGAGATGGTTAATATGCTGGTTTAATTTTCCCAAATTCCCTTGTTGCGCCTACCGCACATTTTGTTTTAATCCTTATACAATGGACAAAGAACTGCGAGTCGATGTCTTTGGTACAACAAACATTTATTTAAAACATACAATCACTAATCACCCATCCAACCAATAATAAGTTATCTTACAGAAAATACTAAAGTTCAAGTCCAATACAAGACCTTGACTTGACCTTGTGTGACTGGCAAATACCCAAGTATATATTGGCCTTTATCTGGGTGCTGGTTGTCCTCTGCACAGTCTGGTCCTTAGTTCTGTCCTGGCACTTTGGCCCTGGTCTTCCTTCCTTTTTGGGTATGGTGATTCTCCTTGTGCTAGTCATCGATGGTGATGGTCACTGTTGTAGCTCATTCATGGGGTCAGAGAGAAACAGAGAGAGAAGAGAGAGATTTTTGGTTGTGCAGCACCCTTTATACCCTGTTGGGTTTCGCGCCCCTTTTGGCCATTGCCAATCAATTGATCAGGACTTGATTATCCTGATCGATAAAGTCCAATCACGTGCTACCACACCAATCTCTGGGTGTGTCCCCAACTGCCATGTCTGCAAGTGCTGGGGGCATGTAGAATACACCCCCCCTTCCAAATAAGGGCTTATGGTGCCCCTATGTCTGGTAAACAATCCAGTTTGACCAGAAAGTCCCTTTTGTCCTGGAGATAACCCATATCCTGTGTATTCACTCGTCTGGATTGCCGCCTGTTTATCTCTATCTTTCAGACTGCAGCCTGTCACTTTAGTTCTTGCCCAATTGTCACAGAGTGCTCTACAAATTGCCCGTTTAGTTTGCCAGTTTGGCCACACCTTAGATTCAGGTAAGGTTTTATTAGATTGGAAGGTAACAAATATAACTCTTTCATTCAAAAAGGGAGATAGAATGCAGGAAATTACGTGTCAATTAGCTTAACATCTGTCGTGGGGAAAATATTAATAGCCATTCTTAAAGATGTTACAGCATGGCAATCAGGCAGAGTACACATGGAGTTGCGAAAGGGAAAGTCATGTTTAACCAATGTACTGGAATGCTTTGAAGGAGTTACATGTGCTCTGAATAAAGAGGGAACCAGTGGATGCACTGTACTTAGATTTCCAGAAGGCATTTGATAAGATGCCAAGTCAAATGTTATTGCAGAAAATTAAAGCTTATGGTGTAGGGGTATATATTGGCATTATCCAATTGTTTGGCTAGCTAACAGGAACAGTGAATTGGTATAAATGGTCTTTTTAGGTTGGCAGTATGTGATGAGTGGTGCATGGAGAATCAATGAGTCACAGGGCTTCAACTTTTACAATTTATATAAATGACTTGAATGAAGACAAAAAGGTATAGTTGCTAAATTTGTTGATGATATAAAGAAAGGCAAGAAAGTAAGTTGCAAAGAGGACATAAGGACGCTACAAAGGGATATCGATAAGTTAAGTGATTGGGCAAAATTCAGCAAATGGAGATAATTTGTGCAAATGTAAAATTGTCCATTTTGGCAGGAAGAATAAGAAAGCAACTTATTGCAGTTAGCACCACTGCCTCACAGCATCTGGGAGCCACGTTCAATTAACACCTTGGGTTGCTGTCTGCGTGGAATCTGCACATTCTCCCTGTTTATGCATGGGTTTCCTCCAGCTGCTCCAGTTTCCTCCTATAGTCTGAAAGATGTGATTATGTGCAGTGGCCATGCTAAATTCTCCCTCAGTGTACCCAAATAAGCGCTGAAGTGTGGCAATTAGGGGATTTTCATAATAATTTCATTGCAGTGTTACTATAAGCTTAGTTGTGATACTAATAAATAAACTTTAAACTTAAACTTTAAACTAAATGGTGAAAGATTGCAAAACTCTGAAGTGCACAGAGATCTGAGAGTCCTAGTGCCTGAATCACAAAAAATTGGTATACAACCACAACAGGTAATCAGGAAAGCCAATAAAATGTTAATGTTTACTGTGAGGAGAACTGATTACAAAAGTAGCGAGGTTATGCTTCAGTTGTATAGGACATGGGCAACAGACCATCCGATGGGCAACACAACAGCTCAGTGACTATCGCTGTGCTGTGCAGATACATGGATTTGGGCCTGTGTCTATGGGAGTTTGTGCATTCTCCCCGTGCTTGCATGGGTTTTCTCTGGGTGCTCCGGTTTCCTCCCACATCCCAAAGATGTGCTCTTAGGCTAATTGGCAAAACAAATTCTCCCTAAATTGTCTCAAATTTGGTTTTTAATCCATAGATCTATAAACATGGACAGGGATCGCGAGTAGAGGTGGGAACATCGGGGTGGCGGCGTGGGCTCGTTGGGCCGAAGGGCCTGTTTCCCGTGCTGTTTTGTTCTTTGTTCTTTGTTGACATTGACGAAACCACATCTGGAGTGTTATGTACGGTACTGGTCTCCTTATTTAAGGAAATAAGTGAATGCGGTTTAAATCTTCTAGGTTAATGCGAGGAATGGGCGAGTTGTCAGGAGAGATTGGAGCAATTAGTTTGATATTCATTAGAGTTTAGAAACATAAGAGGCAATTTGATCAAAACCATTAAGATTCTGAAGTGTTTCTCTTGTCAGAGGATCCAGAATTAGGGGTCATTGTTTAAAAATAAAGGGTCATTTAAGACAGAAGTGAGGAGAATTTCTTTCTCTAAGAGATTAAAGATTTCTTCTTTCTCTAAGAGATTATGAGGAAGTCCTCATAAGTCAGGAACAGGAACAGGAACACATCATACTGGAGGGGCTCAGGAAGTCAGACAAAACTTGCAAAGAATGAAAGCATGTTACACTTTTGAACAGGAAGGGCTGATCCTGAAACATACATTTTCTTGTCCTTGCAGGTGGTCTAGCACCGGTAGTGACTTGGACTTTGGAGTTATAAGGATTGGGAAACAATGTTTTGAAACATTACAGTTGTCATAAGGCTGTTGTTGAAAAAACCAGCTGGGAGAATCTGGTATAACTGCAACGTTTAGCTAACGCCCTACTAATTAGACATAATGATAGCATAATTGGTGTTGGTGCAGTTCAAAGGCGAAGATGTTTCTCTTCACAATGGGTTTTCGGAAGATAAAGTGGCCCCTATTTTTCCTCATATTGAAACACTCTGAGCTGCTTCCAATTGGTAGACTGTGAGAAATGGAAAAAATAAAAGGTACATGGTGGATGTTGAGCAGTGGAAATATTAGCTTCTCAAAACCTGTGTGCCGTGTGACTCCCCAGCTGCGCTGTGAACAAGATTCAAAATGATTGAAAACTCATATAATTAAATATAAATTAAACGTTGTCTTCAGCTCTGAGTTTGGCATCTGCAAGACCCAACGAATCTTGAACCTTATCTGCGTGTGTCAGCTGGGAAAGAGCCGCACGTGTGTGGTTTATATTTTTATGTTGGTCAGGTCCATGTGCATGGCCAACGGGACATGGAGCTGAGGACAAGGGTCCCACACGTCCACCCACAAAGCAAAAACTCAGAAAGTGCACCAAATTCTGTGAGAAGCAGGACAGACAGGGAGAGATTAAAACAAACAGACTAACAGACAGGGAGAAGTTAAAAATGAAAATTATGGCAAATTATGTCACAGTTGTATAAAACATTGGTTAGGCCACATTCAGAATATTGTGTCCAGTTCTGGTAGCTACACTACCAGAAGGACATGGTGGCTTTGGAGGGAGTACAGAAAAAGGTTTACCACAATGTTGCCTGGTATGGAAGATATTAGCTATGAGGAGAGATTGAATAAACTGGGATTGTTGTCCCTGGAAAGTTGGAAGCTGAGAGGGCAACCTGATAGAAGTTTATAAAATTATGAGGAGCGTAGATAATGGGAATAGTTGAAAGAAATGACAGTTACAAGGGGGCATAGGTTCAAGGTAAGGGGGAAAGGTTCAGTGAACATGTGCAGGGGAAGTTTTTTATACAGATGGTGATGGGAGCCTGGAATACACTGCCATGTGAGGTGGTCGAGGCAGATATATTAGCGACTTTTAGACTTGTCTGGATAGACACAAGAACAGAAGGGGTTTAGAAGTTTACAGGCAGTTGGTCTAGATAAGGCAATGTGATCAGCATAGGCATAGTGGGCTGAAGGGTCTGTTCCTGTGCTGTTCTTTGTCTGTTTATTGAAGTTCACATCAAATTCACACCACAGGTGTGACTCAAAACATTTCATATTATAAAAGTGTGCCATGACATATAAAAGGTTGGGGACAGCTGCTAAAAAGAATGATGGCGAGGAAATAGGAATTTGCAGTATAAATGGCTGCTGTGGCTAGAGAGATAGAAGTAGATTCCACATAAACTGTGACACCTGCCTTCTTTGAGTTTCGATTGGGTCTGTATCCAAACTCAGTAATGAAGGAGAACCATTATGATTGAATCCAGCTAAAAAAAAATGTGGATTGAAAAATGGTAACAGAGCACCCATTACACAAAGGCTCCACTGTTTCTATGCCCCACCACAACATTCATCACCATCAGAGTGTGCAGTGGAAGTAGCTCCTATAGACCACACAGTGACCAGGAGGGCGCTTAACTGTAAAACAGACATTTTTCTGTCAGTCAGTGAGTAATGAGGAGCCACAAATTAATACCATCAGAGTTTCACAAACTGGAGACCAAAAGTCTGATTTTTAAATAGAAGTCAATTTTTTTTACTTCTGTTTCTTGCAATGTGGTATCATTAATTATTAAGGTTTGCAGTGAATTTCAACATCCACAAAGCAAATAAGAAAACACTGAAGTGGGTAGATTTTGACTTTGTACAAAGTCACTCAGAATAAAGATGGGGAATGATGTGAAACAGTTTGCTGATTGTCAGTTTAACGCTTGTGTGGAAAGTCATACTGTGCACTCTTTGAACTTGGTTAACTTAAAATGAATTGGATTTTATTATAATTGCCAGCACAGTGTGCAACCTTTTAATGAACAAACATTTTAAAATGTTTGTGGAGAGAGAATAAGGTGATTCAACATCACTGGAGTGATAGGTTTCATCCTCTCTGATATAAGACAGCCAGGGGGAAGCACCTCTTACGATCATCCTGTGGGAGATTTAAACAGGCAAAAGGAATCACATCCTTAGAACATGATGCCAAGATTCTGACATCAGCCTGCCCACTTCCAAGTTTCACCCTGGCAAGCAGGAAAATCCTTTGAAGTTGTCAGGTAACTGATTTATATATTCAAATAGATTATTATCTGTGCTTTTAACAAACTGTTCGGGCTGTCAGTAACAAGCCAGGATTGATCAGCAAACTGCACAGTGAACCACAGAGCCACACAATTCCTGAAGGGCAGAAGGAGACCTTTTGGCCCATCGAGTCTGCACCGACTGTAGAAAAGACATCTCTATCCAAATTCATCACCCACCTGCTCGTCCCTCCCCCAAACTCCGCACATTCTATCCCCATAATCCCATACATTTACCATGGCCAATCCATCTAACCAACACGTAATGAGAAATTAAGGAGCAATTTAGCATGACCAATCCACCTAGTTTGCACATCTCTGAACTGTAGGAGGAAGCCAGAGCACCCATGCAGACATGGGAAGAATGCGCAAAACTCTACACAGTCACCCTGGAATCAACCTGGATCCCTGGCAAAGTGAGGCAGTAGTGTTAATACTGTGCGACCATGCCAACCCAGGGGCTCTCTTCAATGAAACAGGCTAAGAAGGCTTTGGACAGAGAGAAGGAAGAGTCTCAGCTATGTTTTGGTGAATGGCTGGTGCTCTCAGCACCTTTTCTGAGAGTGTGCTTTCACTGCTTTAAGGATGATTGCCAACTTCTTGGAATTTACTTCATCTAGCCAGCACTTCACTCACCCTCAGCTAAACTTCCCTGTTGCCACCTTGATTGCAATATGGGAACAGTTTATGTAGCTCCACCTTTAACCTCAGCTGAAGAACGTAAAAAGCGAAAGCACCAGCAATAAATAACACTAGAAGCAGCAGCCTTTGCTTCCATATCATTCCCTTAAACTTTGCCCCTCACCTTAAACCTATGTTCCTTTGTGACTGACACTTCAACTGCTCCCTATCGATTCTATTCATGCTCCTCGTTACCATGAAGAAACACAACAAATTATTGAAAAGAAGTCTTCATTGTCCAGCTGAAGAGCATGAAGGTCAAAATACAGTGATTCAACAACAACAATTTGTATTTATATAGCACCTTTAACATTGAAAAAAATTGCAAGGCAATTTATGGATCTATAATCGTAAAGAAGCTGCTTGATAGAACTGGTGGTTGTGAGCATTGAGGGCATGAGATCAGAAGGAAACTGATGAAATTGGAATAAAATCATCAGCAAAAAAATGGATTGTGTTGGATGATGAGTGAAAAAGATTGTTGGTTGTGAAAAAATAACACAATGAGACAAAGCAAAATCTTGAGGGAAGCTCTGTTAATGAATGTACTGCCAGCTATAGCAAAAATCGAAGGATCTGAGTAATAACCAGAACCATGACTGTAGCTCTGCTAAGAAACCATGTCATGGAAACCTCTTTAGAAGCAAATGGTCTCAGAAACGCTTTAGCAATAGCAAGACAATAGTACTGAAGATGATCATTTTGAGAGTGATTTCACCATTGCCAAGGAATATGGATAAGGATGTTCCACCATTCTGAGCTATCAGTTGAATTGACAATTGAAAATTGCAGACCTAATGCATATGCAAAATATCATGGGTGAAAAGTGTTTAAATTTCATTTAAATTTAATACTTTTTATTTTTCCTCAATTTAAGTTGGTTAAGTGTTCTCCTGCCATGCCTGATCTGGTAGCGGTCAGTCACTGGAGGTTAATGAAAGGCAGATTGGTTGACTTACTTTTGTCATGTGGCTTCCTTACCTTATCCAAAACTTGACACAGGAGCTATCTTATACCCAGCTTTGCATTTCACTGCAACCTGCCCACCCCCCCAACCACCCTTTCCCCCATCCCCCGCAACCTTTCTCCCCTTCACCCATGATGGATTGGCTAAGATAAAGATCGGGGATCAGTCTGTTAACAAGTCTTACAATTCCAAATCCAAAACTGTGACACAAAGCCAAAAATGCAGTCCCACTAATTGCCTTCAAGTTCAACAAGTTCAAAAAGGAACTAGAATTAAACAACTTGTCATTTAAGAATCTTTGTCACATAAACAGCTTTCTCAATCTCAGGCATAAATAAGATCATTGGCATGAAGTGAAGGATTAAAGAAAACAACTGATTGATTTAGTCAGCATTATTACAAGATAGCACGTGTTCATTCTATACCACATATTCCAGTGTCATTTGTTAAGCAAATATCATTTGCTTTGTTTTGTCATTTTTGTGGTGTGTGTTGGAATGGGGAGGAGCTTTTCTGGGAAATGGATACACAAAGCCTGGATGACGGTAATCAGTTATCAGTCAACATCGGCTTGGAAGAGTTTAAGAACAGAGGGTAGAATTAATCCAAGGGTCACTGAAATGCTTAATCTGCAAGCCTGAACAAGCAAGTTGACCACAAGTATTAATTCAGCGTGATAATGAACCTGACAAGAATTTAATGTTTGCAGAACCATGATGCTTTTTTAATATATACGACGAGATATAAGGAAATGTTAGTTTGAGGTATTGAGTGATATCAAGTCACGCGAGAGAAGGTCAAAAAGATTTAAAGAGAATAGAAATAACTGATTAAGCGCAAGTAAAAATGAAAGCATGGGACAAACTTGGGATAGCACAGTTGCACAATGCTTAATGCTGCTGCCTCACAACTCCAGGGGACAGGATTCAATTCTAACCTTGAGTCTGCACATTCTCTCTGCATCTGATGGGTTTCCTGCAGGTGCTCCAATTTCCTCCCACAGTCTGAAAGACATGCTGGTTAAGTTGCATTGGCGACGCAAACAGGTGCCGGGGTGTGGTGACTAGGGGATTTTCACAGTAACTTCATTGCACTGTTAATGTGAGCCTACTTTTGTCACTAATAAATAAACATAAACTTTAAATCTTTGGGACGCAGTGAGGAGAGACTGTGATGGGACAATTGTTGTGAGAAAAAATTCAAACAGCAGCTAGAAAACAAGGAGGGTACAGGAATGTTGAACCCACACCTGAGGACATAAGCTCAAGCCTCGTTGAAGATGACTGGCCCAAGATTTCCCTTCCTTAAAACCAGTGAGTTGAGATACCAATCAGATCTCCCGATCCAGTTTTCACTTGGGACATCCAGAAATTCCATTAACTTCTACTGGTTCCACATAAAGTTAAACAGAAGAAAAGTAAACTTGTCTCATTCAGCAGCAACACTCCAGTAAGGGTCACTATGGTTGCAGAAAGGTTGGATGAAGTGTGGATGGCACATGCTCCACAAAGTTTAATACTGAATTGGGATTAACTCCTAAAACAGTTGCTGGGACAGAGGTTTACTTGCTCCGTCCTGAAAGCTGTTTCAGATGATTGGCCCAGGCACTGAGAATTTGCAGAATCTATTATAGAAGCCATGTAATTCCAGGTGCGAACAAGCCTATGGCTGGAGATTGGCTCCCCTGGCAGTGCCAACCTTTAAGGCAGATGGAGCAGGGACCAATTTCATAAGAACATAGAAACATAGAAGATAGGAGCAGGAGGAGGCTATTTGACCCTTTGAGACTGGTCTGCAATTCATTACAATCATGGTTGATCATCCAACTCAATAGCCTAATCCTGCTTTTCAACTATAACTTTGATTCCATTCGCCCCAAGTGCTACATCCAGCCACCTCTTGAATAAATTCAATGTTTTGGCATCAACTATTTCCTGTTGTAATGAATTCCACAGGCTCACCACCCTTTGGATGAAGAAATGTCTCCTCACCTCCATCCTAAATAGTCTACCTTGAATCCTCAGATTCTGATCCCTGGTTCTGAACTCCCCATCATTGGGAATATCCTCCATGCATCTACCCTGTCTAGACCTGTTAGAATTTTATAAGTCTCTATGAGATCATCCTTCATTCATCTGAACTCCAGTGAAAACAATCCTAACCTAGTCAATCTCTCCTCATACATCAGTCTCACTATCCCTGGAAATAGCCTGGTAAACCTTCACTGCGCTCCCTTGAGAGCAAGAACATCCTTCCTCAGAAAAGGAGACCAAAACTACACACAATACTCTAGATGTGGCCTCACCAAGACCCTGGATAATTGCAGCAACACATCCCTGCTCCTGTACTCAAAATCTCTTGCAATGAAGGCCAACATGCCATTTGCCTTCTTTAAGCCTGCTGCAACTGTGTGTTTATCTTCAGTTATTGGTGCACAAGGACATCCAGGTCGCCTGCACACTCCCCTCTCTCAATTTACAGCTATTCAAATAGTAATCTGCCTTCTTGTTTTTGTTTCCAAAATGAATAACTTCACATTTATCTAAATGAAATTGCATCTAACATTAATTTGCCCACTTACCCAACCTGTCCAAATCATGCTGAAGGATCTCTGCGTCCTTGTCACAGTTTACCCTCCCACGCAACTTGGTGTCATGTGCAAACTTTGAGGTATTACATTTTGTTTCCTCATCCAAATCATTTATATTGTGAATAGCTGGGATCCCAGCACCGATCCCTATGGCACCCCATTAGTTACTGCCTGCCAATTTGAAAGGCACCCATTAATTCCTACTTTTTGCTTCCCCTCTGCCAATCAGTTTTCTATCCATCTCAATACACTTCCCCCAATCCCATACGCTTTAATCTTGCATGATAATCTCATATGCGGGACTATAACATTTTCTGAAAATCCACATCTACTTGTCAACTCTACCAGTTACATCTTCAAAGAATTTCAACAGATTTGTCAAGCATGCTTTCCCCTTCATAAATCCATGCTGACTCTGTCTGATCCCGCCACTGTTTTGTAAGTGCTCTGTTACAAAGTCCTTGAAAATGGATTAGAGAATTTTCCCCATTATCTATGTTAAACTTACTGGTCTATAATTCCCTGTTTTCTCTCTACTTCCCTTTTTGAATATTGGAGTGTGACATTACATTACCAATCTACAGGGACTGTTCCAGAGTCTATAGAATCCTGGAAGATGACAACCATTGCATCCATTATTTCTCGAGCCACTTCCTTAAATACTCTGGGATGTAGATTATCAGGCCCTGGGGAGTTATCCATCTTCAATCCTATCAATTTTCCCAGTACTATTTCTCTACTAATATTGATCTCCCTCAGTTCTTCCCTCTCACTAAATCTTGCATTCTCCAACATTTCTGGCATTTGATTTGTGACCTCTTTTGTGAAGACAGAACCAAAGTATGTATTCAGTTGTTCAGCCATTTCTTTGTCCTCTATTATACATTCTCCATTTCTGTCTGTACGGAATCTACATTTGTCTTCACCAACCTCTTTCTCTTCACGTATCTATAGTAACTCTTACTGTCAGTTTTTATGTTCCCTGTAAGCTTACTTTCATATTATATTTTCCCTTTCTTAATCAATTCCTTAGTTCTTCTTTGCTGAACTGCTCCTAATCCTCAGACCTATTATTTTTCTTGGCCAATCTATTTGCTTCTTCCTAAGGTCAGATATCTTTCTAATTTCCTTTGTAAGCCATGAATTGGGCCTCTTGCCCATTTTGTTTTTGTGCCAGGAATAAACAGTTGTTGCGGTTTCCCCATGCGTTCCTTGAATGTCTGTCATTGCCTATCCACTGTCTTTCCCTTTAAGTAACTCTCCCCAACTACCAACGCCAGTTCACACCTCATATCCTCAAAGTTTCCTTTATTAAGATTCAGCACCTTAGTCTCCGAATCAACTACTTCGCTCACTATTTTGATTTTAAAAATTCTATTGTATTACGATCTTTCATTCCCAAAGGGGCTCATATAGCTAGATTAGCAATGATTTACTTCTCATCACACAGTACCCAGTCTAAGATGGTCTGTTCTCTAATTGGTTCCTCCATATATTGGTTAGAAAAACTATCCCGTATAGACTTGAGGAATTCCTCTTCTATGGCATTGTGGCTAATTTGATTTGCCAAATCTATGTGCAGATTAAAATCACTTATGATCACCAATATTCCTTATCACATGCATCTCTAATTTCATGTTTAATGTCATTCCCAACAACATCACTTCAGTTTGGGGGTCTATATATGACCACCCACTAACGTTTTTTGCCCTTTGATAGTTTTCAACTCTACCTGTACAGATTCCACATTGTCAGGCCTAATGCACTATTGTGCAAAAGGATTAAGAAAAGTGATAGACAGAGAAACCAAGGGCAATGTTCAAACATGGCTATAGACAAAATATTGGGAGTAAGACAAACAATATTAAAAAGCCAAGTTTAAAGGCTCTGTGCTCTCACTATTGTGTTTATTTCCTCTTTAACCAGCAGTACCATTCCACTGCTTTTTCCTTTATACCTGTCCTTCCTAAATATTGAACAACCTGAGACATTCAATTCCCACCCCATGTCCCTGTAACCCCAATTATATCATAGCCGTTTACATCAATCTGCGTAATTAGTTCATTCACATTATTGCAAATGCTGCACACATTAAGGGACAGAACCTTTAAGCTTGCCTTTATTAAGCTTTGCCATTGTTTGCCTTGCTCCCAATATTTTTCTCAATAACTCTGTTTGAACTTTGTCCTTGGTTTCTCTGCATATCACTTTTCTTACTCACTTCTCTACCTTTTGTTTTTGTCCTTGTTTTCTCCATCTCTGATTCCTTACACAGGTTCCCATCCCTCAGTATATTAGTTAATTCTCCTTTACTCCCCCTCTTAAGATGTGGAAGAGTCTATCACCAGGCGGCATAAATTTAAAGTGTGAAGGGCAAGGTTTAAAGGAGATGTACGAGGCAAGTTTTTTACACAGAAGGTGGTGGTGCCTGGAACCCATTGCTGGTGGAGGTTTTGGAAACAGATACGAAAATGACTTTTAAGGGGTATCTGGACAAAGACATGAATAGGATAGGAGTAGAGGTATATGGTCCCCAGCAGGGTAGGGGGTTTTAGTTCAGAGAGAAAGCATGATTGGCACGGGCTTGGAAGGCCAAACAGCCTGTTCCTCTACTGTGATTTTCTTTGTTATGAATGGCTGGTTTAGATGGACTGAATTGATCTTTTTAAATTTGATTTATTATCAAGTATTACATATATTAACATACAGTGAAAAGTATTGTTTCTTGCACACTATACAGACAAAACATACCATTCATAGAGAAGGAAACAAGAGAGAATTGGGACTCAAACTGTGACCCCACTTCAAAACATCTGTAAGTTATTCTACATCTAAGTGTGACTATGATGCCAATCTCCCAGAAACAAAAGTAAAGAGCTCCTCAAGAGAGATAATTGAGGGAAAATCATATTTGGACTGTTAAGAGACCTGAGGATTGCAATGTTGAACGAATGCTGGATGTTTACAGACAGGTCTCATGCAAACTTTACATTTCAAGCTTATGTTTTCACTAATGTTCTCCAGGATGTGGGCATCTTTGGCTGGGCCAGCACTTGCTGCTCATCATAGAAGGAGGTGGTAAATTCATGATTGTAGAGTGTGTAGCTCAGTGCTGACTGGGTGCACATTTAGCATGGGGTTCAGCTGGGCCCAGAGCTAGCACGGTGCGGTTAATTCTCACCTTTAAAACTATCAGTACCTTCTGAAAGGAGGTTTACTCAAGCTACAGAAACTGATTGAACATGTCAGAAAGACATTGTTGGAAAAATATTTTAAATTGGGAAGAATTTTGGAGATAGGAATGCAGCACTGGATGCCTTAGCCCAGGAAGTCAGGAGGACAGAAGAACAGTGTGGTCATATTTCCATTGGGATTCAGGAGGCCCTCAGGGAATGCCTCACAAAAGGAATGGTCACTGCATGAATTCCAAGAGTCTATCCTGGAGCACTGGATTACAGTGCTTCCAATGCATGCATGCTATGCCCATTCTGGCACCTATACAATCACAGCCTGCCATAAGAGCTGTTCCAGAAATTGATAGAAATGGCCAGTGTTCGGACCCTCTGCAGCATTATCACCAGTGTTTCGGGCCCTCTGCAGCATTATCGCCAGTGTTTCAGGCCTCTGCAGAATTATCGCCTGTGTTTCAGACCCTCTGCAGCATTATCGCCAGTGTTCTGACCCTCTGCAGAATTATCGCCAGTGTTTTGGACCCTCTGCAGAATTATCACCAGTGTTTCGGACCCTCTGCAGCATTATCACCAGTGTTTTGGACCCCCTGCAGCATTATTGCCAGTGTTTCAGACCCTCTGCAACATTACCACCAATGTTTTGGACTCTATGCAACATGATCACCTGTGTTTCAGACCATCCGCATCATTATTGCCAGCGTTTCAGACCATCCACATCATTATTACCGGTGTTTCGGGCCCTCTGCAGCATTATCGCCAGTGTTTCAGACCCTCTGCAGCATTATCACCAGTGTTTTGGACCCTCTGCAGCATTATCACCAGTGTTACGGGCCCTCTGCAGCATTATTGCCAGTGTTTTGGAACCTCTGCAGCATTATCACCAGTGTTTTGGACCCTTTGCAGCATTATCGCCAGTGTTACGGGCCCTCTGCAGCATTATTGCCCGTGTTTTGGACCGTCTGCAGCATTATCGCCAGTGTTTTGGACCCTCTGCAGCATTATCACCAGTGTTACGGGCCCTCTGCAACATTATTGCCCGTGTTTTGGACCCTCAGCAGCATTATCGCCAGTGTTTTGGACCCTCGCAGCATTTTAGCAGTGTTTCGGACCCTCTGCAGCATTATCGCCAGTGTTACAGACCCTCTGCAGCATTATCACAGTGCTTTGGACCCTCTGCAGCATTATCGCCAGTGTTTTGGATCCTCTGCGGCGTATTGCCAGTGTTTCGGGCCCTCTGCAGCATTATCAGTGTTTCGGGCCTGCAGCATTATCGCCAGTGTTTCGAGCCCTCTGCAGCATTATCACAGTGTTTTGGGCCCTCTGCATCATTATCACCAGTGTTTCAGACCCTCTGCAGCATTATCACCATTGTTTCGAGCCTCTGCAGCATTATCGCCAGTTTTGGACCCTCTGCAGCATTATCGCCAGTGTTTTGGACCCTCTGCAGCATTATCGCCAGTGTTTTGGACCCTCTGCAGCATTATCGCCAGTGTTTTGGACCCTCTGCAGCATTATCGCCAGTGTTTTGACCCTCTGCAGCATTATCGCCAGTTTTGGACCCTCTGCAGCATTATCACCAGTATTTTGGACCCTCTGCAGCATTATTGCAGTGTTTTGGACCCTCTGCAGCATTATCGCCAGTGTTTTGGACCCTCTGCAGCATTATCGCCAGTGTTTTGGGCCCTCTGCAGCATTATCGCCAGTGTTGGACTCTGCAGCATTATCGCCAGTGTTTTGGCCCTCTGCAGCATTATCGCCAGTGTTTCAGACCCTCTGCAGCATTATCGCCATTGTTTCGAGCCCTCTGCAGCATTATCACCAGTGTTTTGGACCCTCTGCAGCATTATCGCCAGTGTTTTGGACACTCTGCAGCATTATTGCCAGTGTTTTGGACCCTCTGCAGCATTATCGCCAGTGTTTTTGACCCTCTGCAGCATTATCGCCAGTGTTTTGGCCCTCTGCAGCATTATCACCAGTGTTTCGGACCCTCTGCAGCATTATCGACCGTGTTTTGGACCCTCTGCAGCATTATCGCCAGGTTTCGGACCCTCTGCAGCATTATCGCCAGTGTTTGGGACCCTCTGCAGCATTATCACCAGTATTTTGGACCCTCTGCAGCATTATTGCCAGTGTTTCGGACCCTCTGCAGCATTATCGCCAGTGTTTCGGACCCTCTGCAGCATTATCGCCAGTGTTTTGGACCCTCTGCAGCATTATCGCCAGTGTTTTGGCCCTCTGCAGCATTATCGCCAGTGTTTCAGACCCTCTGCAGCATTATCGCCATTGTTTCGGCCCTCTGCAGCATTATCACCAGTGTTTTGGACCCTCTGCAGCATTATCGCCAGTGTTTCGAGCCCCTGCAGCATTATCACCAGTGTTTTGGACCCTCTGCAGCATTATCGCCAGTGTTTCGAGCCCTCTGCAGCATTATCACCAGTGTTTTGGACCCTCTGCAGCATTATCGCCAGTGTTTCGGGCCCTCTGCAGCATTATCACCAGTGTTTCAGACCATCTGCATCACTATCGCCAGTGATTCAGACCATCCGCATCATCATTGCCAGTGTTTCGGGCCGTCTGCAGAATTATCGCCAGTGTTTTGGACCCTCTGCAGCATTATTGCCAGTGTTTCTGGCCCTCTGCAGCATTATCGCCATTGTTTCGGGCCCTCTGCAGCATTATCGCCAGTGTTTTGGACCCTCTGCAGCATTATTGCCAGTGTTTTGGACCCTCTGCAGCATTATCGCCAGTGTTTCAGACCCTCTACAACATTACCACCAATGTTTTGGACTCTCTGCAACACGATCACCTGTGTTTTAGACTATCCGCATCATTATCGTCAGCATTTCAGACCATCCACATCATTATTACCGGTGCTTCGGGCCCTCTGCAGCATTATTGCCAGTGTTTTGGACCCTCTGCATCATTATCGCCAGTGTTTCAGACCCTCTACAACATTACCACCAATGTTTTGGACCCTCTGCAACACGATCACCTGTGTTTCAGACCATCCGCATCATTATCGCCAGCGTTTCAGACCATCCACATCATTATTACCGGTGTTTCCGGCCCTCTGCAGCATTATCACCAGTGTTTCAGGCCCTCTGCAGCACTATCGCCAGTGTTTTGGACCCGCAGCACCATTATCACCAGTGTTTTGGACCCTCTGCAACATTATCGCCAGTGTTTCGGACCCTCTGCAGCATTATCGCCAGTGTTTTGGACCCTCTGCAGCATTATCACCAGTGTTTTGGACCCTCTGCAGCATTATCGCCAGTGTTTCGGACCCTCTGCAGCATTATCGCCAGTGTTTTGGACCCTCTGCAGCATTATCGCCAGTGTTTTGGACCCTCTGCAGCATTATCACCAGTATTTTGGACCCTCTGCAGCATTATTGCCAGTGTTTCGAGCCCTCTGCAGCATTATCGCCAGTGTTTTGGACCCTCTGCAGCATTATCGCCAGTGTTTTGGACCTCTGCAGCATTATCACCATTTTACACACCCCACAATCACACTGTTTCAACCATCCGCTCATTATCGCCAGTGTTTCGGGCCCTCTACAGCATTGTCGCCAGTGTTTCGGACCCTCTGTAGCACTATCGCCATGTTCTGAACCTTCTGCAGCATTATCGCCAGTGTTTCAGACGCTCTGCAGCATATTGCCAGTGTTTCAAACCTTCTGCAGCACTATCATCAGTGTTTTGAACCTTCTGCAGCATTATCACCAGTGTTTCAGGCCCTCTGCAGCATTATTGCCAGTGTTTTGGGCCCTCTGCAGCATTATCGCCAGTGTTTCAATCCTTCTGCGGCACTATCATCAGTGTTTTGAACCTTCTGCAGCATTATCACCAGTGTTTCAGACCCTCTGCAGCATTATTGCCAGTGTTTCAGGCCCTCTGCAGCATTATCACCAGTGTTTCAGACCCTCTGCAGCATTATTGCCAGTGTTTCAGACCCTCTGCAGCATTATTGCCAGTGTTTCAGACCCTCTGCAGCATTATCACCAGTGTTTCAGACCCTCTGCGGGATTATTGCCAGTGTTTCAGACCCTCTGCAGCATTATCACCAGTGTTTCAGGCCCTCTGCAGCATTATTGCCAGTGTTTTGGGCCCTCTGCAGCATTATCACCAGTGTTTCAGGCCCTCTGCAGCATTATTGCCAGTGTTTCAGGCCCTCTGCAGCATTATCACCAGTGTTTCAGACCCTCTGCAGCATTATTGCCAGTGTTTCAGACCCTCTGCAGCATTATTGCCAGTGTTTCAGACCCTCTGCAGCATTATCACCAGTGTTTCAGACCCTCTGCAGCATTATTGCCAGTGTTTCAGACCCTCTGCAGCATTATTGCCAGTGTTTCGGACCCTCTGCAGCATTATTGCCAGTGTTTCAGACCTTCTGCAGCATTATCACCAGTGTTTCAGACCCTCTGCAGCATTATTGCCAGTGTTTTGGGCCCTCTGCAGCATTATCACCAGTGTTTCAGGCCCTCTGCAGCATTATCGCCAGTGTTTCAGACCCTCTGCAGCATTATTGCCAGTGTTTCAGACCCTCTGCGGCATTATTGCCAGTGTTTCAGACCCTCTGCAGCATTATCGCCAGTGTTTCAAAGCTTCTGCAGCATTATCGCCAGTGTTTCAAACCTCCTGCAGCATTATCACCAGTGTTTCAAACCTTCTGCAGCATTATCACCAGTGTTTCAAACCTTCTGCAGCACTATCATCTGCGTTTTGAACCTTCTGCAGCATTATCGCCAGTGTTTCAGGCCCTCTGCAGCATTATCGCCAGTGGTACAGGCCCTCTGCAGCATTATCACCAGTGTTTCGGACCCTCTGCAGCATTATTGCCCGTGTTTTGGACCCTCTGCAGCATTATCGCCAGTGTTTTGGATCCTCTGCAGCATTATCATCATTGTTTTGGACCCTCTGCAGCATTATCGCCAGTGTTTCGGGTCCTCTGCAGCATTATCGCCAGTGTTTTAGACCCTCTGCAGCATTACCACAAGTGTTTCAAACCTTCTGCAGCATTATCACCAGTGTTTTGGACCTTCTGCAGCATTATCACCAGTGTTTCAAACCTTCTGCAGCATTATTGCCAGTGTTTTGGACCCTCTGCAGCATTATCACCAGTGTTTCAAACCTTCTGCAGCATTATCGCCAGTGTTTTGGGCCCTCTGCAGCATTAACGCCAGTGTTTCGGACTCTCTGCAGCATTATTGCCAGTGTTTCAGGCCCTCTGCAGCATTATCGCCAGTGTTTCGGGCCCTCTGCAGCATTATCACTAGTGTTTCAAACCTTCTGCAGCGCTATCATCAGTGTTTTGAACCTTCTGCAGCATTATCGCCAGTGTTTCGGGCCCTCTGCAGCATTATTGCCAGTGTTTCGGACCCTCTGCAGTATTATCACCAGTGTTTTCGACCCTCTGCAGCATTATCGCCAGTGTTTTGACCCTCTGCAGCATTATTGCCAGTGTTTCGGACCTTCTGCAGCATTATCACCAGTGTTTTGGACCCTCTGCAGCATTATCGCCAGTGTTTCGGCCTCTGCATCATTATCACCAGTGTTTTGGACCCTCTGCAGCATTATCACCAGTGTTTTGGACCCTCTGCAGCATTATCACCAGTGTTTTCGACCCTCTGCAGCATTATCGCCGTGTTTTCGACCCTCTGCAGCATTATCGCCAGTGTTTCGGGCCCTCTGCAGCATTTCACCAGTGTTTGGACCCTCTGCAGCATTATTGCCAGTGTTTTCGGGCCCTCTGCAGCATTATCGCCAGTGTTTCGGGCCCTCTGCAGCATTATCACCAGTGTTTTGGACCTCTGCAGCATTATTGCCAGTGTTTTGGACCATCTGCAGCATTATCCCAGTGTTTTGCGTCTGCAGCATTATCACCAGTGTTTCGGGCCCTCTGCAGCATTATCGCCAGTGTTTTGGACCATCTGCAGCATTATCACCAGTGTTTTGGCCGTCTGCAGCATTATCACCAGTGTTTCGGGCCCTCTGCAGCATTATCACCAGTGTTTTGGGCCCTCTGCAGCATTATCGCCAGTGTTTTGGGTCCTCTGCAGCATTAACACCAGTGTTTTGGACTCTCTGCAGCATTATCGCCAGTGTTTCAGGCCCTCTGCAGCATTAACACCAGTGTTTTGGACTCTCTGCAGCATTATCGCCAGTGTTTCAGGCCCTCTGCAGCATTAACACCAGTGTTTTGGACCCTCTGCAGCATTATCACCAGTGTTTTGGACCGTCTGCAGCATTATCACCAGTGTTTTGGGCCCTCTGCAGCATTATCACCAGTGTTTTGGGCCCTCTGCAGCATTATCACCAGTGTTTTGGACCGTCTGCAGCATTATCACCAGTGTTTTGGACCATCTGCAGCATTATCGCCAGTGTTTTGGACCATCTGCAGCATTATCACCAGTGTTTCGGGCCCTCTGCAGCATTATCGCCAGTGTTTCGGACCCTCTGCAGCATTATCACCAGTGTTTTGGGCCATCTGCAGCATTATCACCAGTGTTTTGGACCATCTGCAGCATTATCACCAGTGTTTTGGACCATCTGCAGCATTATCGCCAGTGTTTTGGGCCGTCTGCAGCATTATCACCAGTGTTTTGGACCATCTGCAGCATTATCGCCAGTGTTTTGGGCCGTCTGCAGCATTATCACCAGTGTTTTGGACCATCTGCAGCATTATCGCCAGTGTTTTGGACCATCTGCAGCATTATCGCCAGTGTTTTGGGCCGTCTGCAGCATTATCACCAGTGTTTTGGACCATCTGCAGCATTATCGCCAGTGTTTTGGGCCGTCTGCAGCATTATCACCAGTGTTTTGGACCATCTGCAGCATTATCACCAGTGTTTCGGGTCCTCTGCAGCATTATCACCAGTGTTTTGGGTCCTCTGCAGCATTATCACCAGTGTTTTGGACCATCTGCAGCATTATCGCCAGTGTTTTGGACCATCTGCAGCATTATCGCCAGTGTTTTGGGCCGTCTGCAGCATTATCACCAGTGTTTTGGACCATCTGCAGCATTATCGCCAGTGTTTTGGGCCGTCTGCAGCATTATCACCAGTGTTTCGGCCCTCTGCAGCATTATCGCCAGTGTTTTGGGCGTCTGCAGCATTATCGCCAGTGTTTTGGGCCGTCTGCAGCATTATCACCAGTGTTTTGGACCATCTGCAGCATTATCGCCAGTGTTTTGGGCCGTCTGCAGCATTATCACCAGTGTTTTGGACCATCTGCAGCATTATCACCAGTGTTTCGGGTCCTCTGCAGCATTATCACCAGTGTTTTGGGTCCTCTGCAGCATTATCACCAGTGTTTTGGACCATCTGCAGCATTATCGCCAGTGTTTTGGACCATCTGCAGCATTATCGCCAGTGTTTTGGGCCGTCTGCAGCATTATCACCAGTGTTTTGGACCATCTGCAGCATTATCGCCAGTGTTTTGGGCCGTCTGCAGCATTATCACCAGTGTTTCGGGCCATCTGCAGCATTATCGCCAGTGTTTTGGGCCGTCTGCAGCATTATCACCAGTGTTTTGGGCCATCTGCAGCATTATCACCAGTGTTTTGGGTCCTCTGCAGCATTTTCACCAGTGTTTTGGACCATCTGCAGCATTATCACCAGTGTTTCGGGCCCTCTGCAGCATTATCACCAGTGTTTTGGACCGTCTGCAGCATTATCACCAGTGTTTTGGACCCTCTGCAGCATTATCACCAATGGTGATCAGGAACTGAATTTGACAATCAGCTTCTCTTATTTGGTTAGAAGTTTATAAAATTATGAAGAGTATTGGTAAGATGAACAGTTGGAAGCTTTTTCTCAGGACAGAAATGACAATTACAAGGGAGCACAAATTCAACGTAAGAGGGGAATGGCTCAGTGGAGATGTGCAGGGAAAGGTTTTTGCACAGAAGGCCTGGAATGCACTGAAAAGTGGTGGTTGAGACAGATACATTAGCAACATTTAAGACTTATCTGGATAGATATATAAACAGAAGGGGAATAGAGGGATACAGGTGGTAGGTCTAAAAAGAACAACTTGATCGGCGCAGGCTTGAAGGGCAGAAGGGCCTGTTCCTGTGCTGTATTGTTGTTTGTTCTTTGTTTATAAGTGACAGATACTCACATATATAAAATAACAGAGAAGACGGAGCTGCCTGTTCTGCCCTTCAGACTACCAGCACAAGGCTACTGGTCACTAGTAAACGGTAGATAATGACACTTCATCCAAATTCTTTAACATGACAAGTGACTTTGCTGATATAGTGTTGTTTTCATTTACACTTCTGTTAGGTTCAACTTTCCCACTTACCTGTTTCAACATCGAATACTCTATTCTGTGTGAAATCCCTGATTGCTATCTCCACATTTGTATTAAAATAGCACCTAACAGTCAATTGAATTCACCACAGAAACCTGTGTAACCCTCCCGTACTCCCCTCTCCACCCATTCCAAGAATCTCAATTCACTGACACTGCTTTATCTGCTAAATGGAAAGACATCAGCCCCCGTACTTCTTTGTAAATAAACTGAAAGAACCACAAAACAGGATGGTTTGCAAAGCAAAGGTGATAGCGTGCAAAGTGTGTCAATATCGTACACTGTGCATGTGAATCAGCATGGTTTCATGTTTAAACGCTGGATTGAGCATGCTTTCTACTTACAGCTTATATGTTGATGAAACTTGAACAAGTTCTGTGGCACATTGATGTCTGAGCAAAGAGAAACCCAGCTCCCCAAAGGATTTTTTTAAAGCTTTAACTTCATTTTTGATCGTTTATTTCCCCTGTTATGTTCCCCTGTCACCTCTGTCACTCTGCCAGCTTCATAGTAGCCATGATGGGGAGATGTCAGCATTGGACTGGGGTAAACATAGCAAGAAGTCTCACAACACCAGGTTAAAGTCCAACAGGTTTATTTGATGAAGGAGCAACACTCCAAAAGCTTTTGCTACCAAATAAATCTGTTGTTCTTTAACTGGTATTGTGAGACTGCTTACTAAGCTTCATAGTGAACAGTTCACCTGAACTCTGGCTTCTCAGCTGTTACAACAATACCATGTAGACCAGAGGCATCTGTCACAATCCATGTATCGGTCTCCCTCCTGGCTTGTCTTGTTGACTGCCTCTGTGCCACCAGATCACACGCTCAAACTCTGCTATGAATCTACGGAAGTGTTTGAAGAATGTTCTCGGTGGATGTTTACTTACCACAGTTAGCAGGTGTTACAGTCTCCTTGGGAGGAGCACTTGTTCCTGTTTATCTTCAGGGGCTTGTTGCTGGTGTTATAAGCCATGCAATCTCAGATTCTCGGCTTGGGTCACCATCTGTGTGAATTTTGCACGTTCTCCCCATGTCTGCATGGGTTTCCTCCAGGTGCTCCGGTTTCCTCTAACAGTCTGAAAATTGTGGATTGATCCAAGCAGGCACAGGACTGTGGCGACCAGGGGAATTTCACAGTGAATTCATTGCAATGTTAATGTAAGCCAATTTGTGACACTAATAAATTTGTGACCTTAATAAATAAACTTTACCTGCACAGAAGTCATTGAACGGATCCAAACAGAAGGAGCATAATTCATAAAACTTCAAGAATTTTGCCACATAATATTCAAAAACAAACTGTTAAATATTTTTTGTCACACCAACCCAGATTTTCAAGATGTTGTTAGCACAGCTGCTCTTGCATTTCAAATCTGTTACGAGTGTTACTGTCTTCAATGCACTCAAAGCAAACTTGATCAAATCAATCTGCAAATACTGTAGAATTCTGTAGGTTCGCAATGTAGAAAAATGCAAAGATATCAGCGAGAGACATGAGATGCAGTCTATGAGTTTGAATTCCTAGCTCTCCCGAAGCGGGTGAAGGCTGATGGAATCCAGTTTCACAACTTCTATCTGCGTAGAATCACCCCAGTTATCTTTGTATGAAAACAGGACAGTGAGTACAACTGCTATTCAATATGGAATACTGTATTTAAAGGCTAGCTGCTGCCAATGGATAGTGGCCAGCAGTCAAAATATTAGACTAGTTATTTTTTCCCTCCCCTAACATCATATAGCATGTGCCCCCACACTAATTGAAGTCAGGTCATTTCACCCGAGACAGGCCAGAGATCAAATTCAGTCACTTTCACTTCAATCAGGCCACTGTCTCATGGGGGAGGCGATGGCCTCTTGGTATTATCACTAGACTGTTAATCCAGAAACTCAACTAATGTTCTGGGGACCTGGGTTCGAATCCCACCATGACAGGTGGTGAAATTTGAATTTAATAAAATATACCTGCAATTAAGAATTTACTGATGATCATGAAACCCCATGGTCAATTGTCAAAAAAATCCATTTGGTTCACTAATGTCCTTTAAGGAAGGAGATCTGCCATCCTTACCTGCTCAGGCCTACACGTGACTCCAGATCCACAGCAGTGTGGCTCTTGGGCAAATAGGGATGGGCAATAAATGCTGACCAACAACACCCATGTCCCACGAATGAATAAAGAAAACTTCCACAGAAGGCATTATGCTAAACAATGGACTGGGGATTTTGCATTTTATCTGTTTTTTTTACCCCTGCTGAGTTTCACGTGGAGAGTGACTGTTAATCTTAACAATCATTGTTTGTTACGATAACTCTGAGTGCTCCAGATGTGAACAGGGAGATTTCAGACGTGCTGAGGGTTGGAGAGGAGGTCATGGATCACTGGGAGATAGTGGATGGGGGACTGGGGGAGGGGGGGAGGATGTCAGAGATTAGGCTGACATTGAAGGAAATTGTGGCTAGGGTTGCCAATCAAGTCAGGTGGGGGGGGGGGGGGGGGTGGTGTAGTATGGCAGGGTGAGCTGATGAAAGGGAGATGCCATCCAATCATGGAGCAATAAACAAGCTAGCCTCAGGGGTGATGGGGATGGGAAGGGGTGAGGGAAGTGGTGGGATTAGGGGTTCATGGGAATGGAAACATAGAGAACAGTGGGAGTTTGGGTCTGTAGGGCAGTGGGAGAAAGGGATAGGAGGCAGTAAAACGGAGTGCAGTGGGTTATGGTCGGAGTACGGGGGTAGGTGGCAGACTTCACACATATACCCTGCTAATCCCTGACACCAAGGTCAATTTAGCATACCCAAAACACCTAACCTGCACATCTTCGGACAGTGGGAAGAAACTGGAGCATCTGGAGGAAACCCTTACAGAAATGAGGCAAACTTCACGCAGACAGTGACAGAATTGAACCCAGGTCCCTGGCACTGTGAGGCAGCAGTGCTAAATGTGCCAATGTGCCACCCATATTGTAGAGGTACAAGCAGGAGCGGGGAACAGGGGGCAGTGGTTCAGGGGAAGGGGCGGGGGGTGGGTTAGAGATAGTCTGTGTTGTGGGATGGTGAGAGTGGGGCAGGTGGATAGTGGGATTGGAGGTGGTTGTGGGTGGTGGGAGTCGAGTCGGTGGGTATTTGTAGAGATAGGAGTGAAGGTAGATATAGTGGGGGCAGTGGGAGTGTAGAGCAGCAGGCAATGGATGTGAGGGGGTTAGGCAGTGGGAGTGAGAGGAGTGGGCAGTGGGAGTGAAGGGTGAGAGTGGGAGTGAGGAAGTGGGCAGTAGGAGTGAAGCGTGGGCAGTGGGAGTGAGGAAGGTGGGCAGTGGGAGTGAGGGAGTGGGCAGTGGGAGTGAGGGGGTGGGCAGTGGGAGTGAGGGGGTGGGCAGTGGGAGTGAGGATGGTGAGCAGAGGGAATAGTGGGCAGTGGAGTTTTAAGGGTAGTGAGGACAAGTGGAAACGTGTTTGAGCACATGGCTCTCACCACTCTGTTTAAGGAACAATGTCCCCACAGGCATTGATGTATAAACAGATCCGGGCAAATGCAGGGAGGATGTGCAAACTCCACACAGTCATCTGAGGCCAGAATTGAACCCGGGTCCCTGGCGACAGTGTTAACCATTGTGTCACTATGTCATCACAAGCAGATTGATACATGCCACTCATTCCCAAACATGTTTTTGAGTAGTCTAAACTATTTGCATGACACAAGATTGGAAGGGCACTGTGATTTTGTTGTATAGTGTTTTAATTAATATTGTGACATGATCATGCATGAAAATTGTGTCTCCATTCCTGATATAATCTGCAGGGAACCAGATGCACTTCAACCCGCCTTCAAGCTGGTGTTGGTTAAATTCCAAACTGTCTTGCAGCAAGAATTGGATTTTGGGCCTCTCTCTGAATGTGCTGCTCTCGCTTACCACAAAACTGCCAATGGCAGGAGCGGAAAATTGCACTCTGAGTTTTCACATCACTCCTGTCAAAGACCCTGTGTACAAAGTCACTTGCATTTCATTGATATGTTTCTTGTTTCTTCAAAACAAAAGTGAAATATTACAGTTACTGGAAATTGAAGCAGAAACTGCTGGGAACAGTCTGCAGGTCAGACAGTCTCTGGGGAGAGAGAAATAGACTCAGTGTCAATGGCCTCTAATCAGATCTATGTAAGCTGTATAAAACCCTGGTCAAACCCCACTTGGAGTACTGTGCTCAGTTCTAGTTGCCTCACTTACAGAAAGGATGTGGAAGCCATTGAAAGGGTGCAGAAGAGATTTACAAAGAAGTTGCCTAGATTGGGTGGCATGCCTTATGAGGATAGGTTGAGAGATTTCGGTCTTTTCCCCTTGGTGCGACAAAGATGAGAGGTGACCTGGTAGAGGTGAATAAGATGTTGAGAGATATTGATCAGGTGAATTCTCAGAAGCTTTTTCCTGAGCTGAAATGGCTGCCATAGGTTTAGGGTGCTGGGGAGAAGGTACAGAGAAGATGTCAGAGGTAACTTTTTCACTCAGAGGGTGGTGGGCGAGTGGAATCGGCTGCCATCGGTGATGGTGGAGGCGGATTCGATAGGGTCGTTTAAGAGACTTCTGGGTGAGTACATAGGACTTAGTAAGATGGAGGGTTATCAGTAAGCCTAGTAGGTAGAGGTATGTTCAGCGCAACGTGCGGGCCGAAGGACCTGTTTATGCTGTAGTTTTTCTATGTTCGATGGACACCCACGGAGAGAATCTTATCGCGGATAGGCTCACTTAATGAATCATTCAAACTACTCACATGTCCACTGAGATGTCGATGATACAGCCAGTCCTGCCACAGTAATGGCTCTGATCCAGATTAAAGAGGAGAGCTCATTGGAGATTGGCACAGAGCCCGAAGTGGGAAAGAGCCAAAAGAGCAACAGATCAAGAAGATCAAATTACTGACAAACATGAACCACGGCAATGGCGAGCATTGGCCCAAACATGGGGATATCTCAGGCGTGTGTTCTGATCTAGAAATGGATGAAAGGGTAATGCTGGAGATGCTTTTGTTTGTTCCAGGATGTGGTTGTTTACATGTGCCAGCTTTTCCAGTACTGGCTGCAGATGTAAGGACTTCGGAAGATTAATTCAGAGCCTCTGGACTGCACTAAATGAATGGTGTCTGGGTGCCAATTTATTACGGCTGCAGGTCCCTCGATCCAACAGGTTATAGTGGGGCAGGCAGTTTCCTGCCGCAGGATTGGCCAAGCCCCTCACTGCTGTATAATTAATCAGCTGAACAGCGTTTAGTCATTTCACCAACCATCCGGAATCTCGCTGACTTTCCTGCCCACAGCCTGCTCCAGATATCGCCCTCTGGTTCTGTGAAACCTTTCGCAATTCTAAAGACCACTATCGGGTCTGTGTTCTTTCTTCAAGAGAAAAGGAAAGGAACCTGTGGTAAAGTTTGAGACATGCAGCTTCCTTATCAGATTGAAATCAGGAACCCATGTTAATCATCCACCCCCAGCCAACTTCAGTTAAAATTAAAATTTGGTGTGTTAACATTTTAAATACCTTCATCCCTCCTGGGGGTTTGGAGGAGGAGGTGAGGCAAAAATCATTTTTTATTCAAAGAATCATTGAGGTTTACAGCATGGAAACCGGCCCTTCAACCCAACTTGTCTATGCTCTTTATTATTCCCCAAAGCCTCCTACGCTCCAGGGGAAAAAAAAACACTCCTTATAATTCAAACCATCAAGTCCCGATAGCATCTTTGTAAATCTTTTCTGCACCCTTTCTAGTTTAATAATATCCTTTCAATAATAGGGTGACCAGAACTGTACACAGCTTTCCAAGTGTGGCCTTACATCTTCAACAGGACGTATACTCCAAACCCCGCCTCAACTGAAAAGTCAATTGCTATTTCCCACCCCATCCACTCTTCCCATCCGTTGTCTGTTGCACTGCCCCCTCCTTCCTCAGATCCTGAGTCCAAGTGTAGCTCTATCAATGTCTTGTACAACTTCAACGAGACCTCCCAACTCCTGTATTCAATATTCTGATCCATGAAACTAAGCCAGTCCACCTATGACTCCACTTTGCTGGGGTTATGAAACTATACCCCCAGATCTCTTTGTTCTATAACTATCCCCAATGCCTTACCATTAACTAACTCTGCCCTGGTTCAATCTACCGAAATGTGTCACCTCACATTTATCTAAATTAACTCCATCTGTCATGGCATAGCTAATCTCTGTAACCGGGACAGAACCAGAGCAGACACTGGGAGAACATACAAATTCTACACACACAGTGACCTAAGTCTGGAATTGAACCCAGACCCTTGGTGCTGTGGGGCAGCAGTTCTAACCACTGTGTCACCATGCCACCTTTAACAGCCAAACAGGATAAGACTGACTTTGAGTAAAATAAATCAATTCTCCTGACATCAGCTGAGAAAATGGCTAAGTGCTTGTTTTTGCTTTGCATCTTTGCATTCTTCAGTGGTGGAGGCAGAAGGAAGGACTTAACATTCTGACAGGTACAATATTGTTGCTGTCCAAAAATAAATTGGCTTGTTACAACACTTACGTGCAACTACCCACCATTTAAATAGTCCACACTGCCAAGAGAGAATATTCTAGAGAAATTGTGGTCTGAGAAAACAAGTCACTGGTTACATTGGTAAAAATACAAGTGTAGTTGCCAAGAGCGAATCATTGGTCACGATCATCATATGGAGATGTGATGTTGGACTGGGGTAAACACAGTAAGAAGTCTCACAACACCAGATTAAAGTCTAATAGGCTTATTTAGTAGCAAAAGCCACTATATTTTGGAGCACTGCCCTTTCGTCAGGTGAATGACATAGTAGCTCCCACTCACCTGACAAAGGGGCAGCACTCCAAAAGCTAGTGGCTTTTGCTACTAAATAAACCTGTTAGACTTTAACCTGATGTTGTGAGACTTCTTATCCTATCATCAGACAGAAAACAGAATAGGACAGTGACTACAGTTCCAAAAATACATCACTGGTCAGTCTGCGGTTGTGTAAGATGATACATGCAAATTTTTCCTACTCCCTTTACAAACTCAAGGGAAAATTAAACACTGAAAGCAGCTCGAGGGGGAACTCTTTTTTCTGGTCACCACAAATGACTAATTATCAATATCTGAATCAGCATTTGAGCTCAGTAGGTTGTCCCAGTTCACAAGAAAAATTGGGCAAATTCAGTCAGATAATAAATAAGATAAACAGCCCACCATTCTATCAGGTTAAGTATGTTAACAGTTACACCTACTTTCACATAACCTATAATGATTCTTCTCTCCTTCAATAAATACATGTATTGTTCCCATGAACTCCCAAGCTCTGAAAATAGTTAAATTCTCAGTTAAGTATGCTAACAGGAATCAAGTCAAAATAGCTTTGCGATTTTACATTCTGTTCCAGTACCTCAGTAATTTCCTGCCTTCCTAACCCTTAACGATTACATTCTTATCAGGGTAATTACCTTAATCAGAATAAGGAAAAGCTACTCGATCTCACAGACCATCTTTTCCGATTAGTATTATCCTAAAACATTATCAACTTATTTGAAACAAATGAGTTGCATTAAGTCAGGTTAACGAAACAGGCTAATACCAGTTCAAAAATTTGGGTGAAGGATCTTCCTATTTTAAAACAGTGTGTAATCCAGTTGGATTTTGTTAGCAATCAAAACATCAGCAAACAGTCTTACAGTGTTGATTTATCTCTCAACACATACATTAAGTAGAAGTTGAACCAGTTGCAGGAAGGGGAAAGTTAATAACTATACAAAAACACATAGGCCTGAATGTTTCGCTGTTTGGGTGCACGCACTCAGTGAGTCTGGAAGCAGATGTGAAATGTGTTGCTACTGCTTCTGACCGCAGTGGGCTCAGGAGCACAATTTCACACTGGCTGACCGATTAATGATGTAGAGATGCCGGCGTTGGACTGGGATAAACTCAGTAAGGTTTTACAACACCAATTTTAATCCAACCAATTTATTTGGTGGTAAATCCGCGAGCTTTCAACACTCCGTGTCTTCCTCAGGCAAATGCAGTGTTCTGGTCTGCAATAGCACACATCAGCACAGACAGTTACAGATTGCTGATTAGAATGCGAATCCTTACATCTAACCTGCTATTCAAGTGTTAAAGTGGCTAACAATGTGTGTGAAGGGAATCCTGAGCATTGATTAGAGAATTGTGTATTTTTTCCAGACACTTTAACACTTGAATAGCAGGTTAGATGTAAGGATTCGCATTCTAATCAGCAATCTCTGACTGTCTGTGCTGATGTGTGCTATTGCAGACCAGAACACTGCATTTGCCTGAGGGACACACGGAGTGTTGAAAGCTCGCGGATTTACCACCAAATAAATTGGTTGGATTAAAATTCGTGTTGTAAAACCTTACTGAGTTGACCAATTAATGGCCATCTGGTGTGAAGTGCTGAATGGTTGTGAAAGGTGGCACGTTGTCAGGGGAAGGTGGGAACAAGACAGGCACCAAGAAAAGGGAGGAGGGGGAGCTAGTGTTTCCCATTTGCTCCTTTAGTGGGGCAGCTTGCATGGAGCTGTCCCAAGAAGCTGCAAACCCTCAAAAAATAAATATCAATGTCAAAACTATGCCACGAGTGGTTAGGGTAACACAGTGGCATAGTGGTTAGCATTGCTGCCTCACAGAGCCAGAAACCTGGGTCTGATTTCCTGGGTCGCTGTCTGTGTGGAGTTTGCATATTCTCCCTGTGTCTGCATAGGTTTCCTTGAGTGCTCTGGTTTCCTCCCACAGTCTGAAAGACGTGCTGGTTAGATACTTTGGCCATGCTAACTTCTCCCTCATTGTACCCGAACATGCGTTGTCAGAGTGTGACAACCAAGGGATTTTCATAGTCGCTTCATTGCACTGTTAATGTAAGCCCACTTGTGACACTAATAAATAAACTTTAAATGAGTGTCTAGCCAGCAAAGTCATGCACAGATCTTAGTCCCCAGACATATTAATTTTATTTCAGAGCAGATAGCTCAACCTGTTCTAGATTGAGATTGAAGCTACAATATAAAGGCCACTGGGCCAATCAGCCCTCTTGCTGACAGTAAAAACAGACAGGCCATGTAAGATTAAGTTCAACTGGCCCCACTGAAAATGCAAATTACTGTTGTTGGTGTGTTTCTAAATGTTTTTTTCATATGATTTAAGGCCATTAAATTGCTAAGTAATGCCAAATCAAATGCACGATGGAGCAATATAAAATCTGCCATTTTAAAAGTGTACCACACAATGTTTCCTTTGGTATGCTTCGTGGTATTGTTGTTGGACTAGTAATCTAGAGACCCAAGATATTACTCTGGGGAATGAGGTTAGAGTCCCACCACAAAAAATGATGAAATTTGAATTCAGCAAAAACATTTGGAAGTAGAAGTCAAACCATTGTCATCAAAAAAAAACCTCCAGTTTGTTAATACCCTTTAGGGAAGGAAATCGCTGTCCTTACCTGGCCTGGCCTACATGTGACTTCCAGACCCACAGGAAGGTAGTGACTCTTAGCTGCCCCTCTGAAATGGCTGAGCAAGCCATTCAGTTCAAGGACAATTAATGGGGGACAATAGATGCTGGTCCATGGATGAATTTTACAAAAGGACTTTCATATGCCAATGGAAGAGTGACAACTACATCTGATTCCTTTTTCAGATCAATGACCCTGTTGTACAGAGGATGAATGTTTGATCCCTGGAGCCTTCAGAACAACCTGCAGAGCTGGCAACTGCACTGCCCTCTTATGTCTATGGAAAAGCTTCTCGTGGATCTATTGAAGGAAGAGTGAGGAGCATCTCCCAATATCTCAGGTGCAGTCCATGTTTCAACTAACATTAGGAACAACATGATCTCATTATTATTTGTGGACCTTGCTGAGCACATGTTAGCTACTATGCCCCTCTACATTTCAGCAGACATTATTGGCTGCAATACGTACTGGGAGCCTTGGAGTTTACTCAAATGTCTACATTATGGGGAGCGGTGTTCAGTTATCACTGTTCATGACATAAAACATAACAGCAAGAACAGCTGGGAAGGAATTTTCTATTTAATAAAAACTTAAATCTGTTTTTTATTTAGTGTTCTGCCGTTTCATTGCAAAATGATCATTGCTGAAGTGATGCTTTTGACACTGTCATTTCCCGCTATCAACTGCATTTGTTTTTCAGAGTAGCTACTTGTTTGACTCTGCCTTACGCACGATGTGGAGATGCCCAATTTGGTCTGGGGTGGGCACAGTAAGAAATCTCACACCACCAAATCTCACTATTCCCTTCCGAGAGGTCAGTGGCATCAGGCTGTGTAGTCCAATGTGTCAGTGCAGAGATTGGCATATGGGCAGTAACCTCATACTGCCAGCCTCCCAAATGTTGGCCACCCCACAAATCCCCATTGCTGGCCTTGCAGAGCCCCCACATCCCCAATTACTGGCCTCCCGAACCTTGTCAGACAAGCCACTATGTCCCCTACCCCGCTGTCCACCAGCCCCGATCTCACCCCTACCCCTCCACTTCCCCCAGCACCCACAACCCCCACTGATCCTGGAGACTTAAGTCCCAGGCCCGCTTATGAAATGGAAAGCCGAATTTCCATGGTAATCAGGTCCATGCCAATTCCCAGGGTGGAGTTGATTACTCTGGAAATCTTAGCTGCGGAAATTCGCAGAGGCCATGGCATCCAGCCGGAAGCCCGCGAAAGGGCCTCTGCAGATATTCCCCAGCTATTAAGAGTATAGAAACGCAGAGGGACCTGGGGGTGCAGGTGAACAAGTCTCTGAAGGTAGCAGAGCGGGTGAAGGTTGTGAAGAAAGCATATGGTATGCTAGCCTTTATAGAAAGGTGTATAGAGTACAAGAGTTGGCCTTTAATGTTGCAGTTGTATAAAACATTGGTTAGACCTCATTTGGAATACCGTGTCCAGTTCTGGTCACCTTACTACCGGAAGGACGTGGAGACTCTGGAAAAAGTGCAGAGGAGGTTTACCAGGATGCTGCCTGGTATGGAAGGTCTGAGTTACGAGGAGAGATTAGGCAAATTGGGACTGTTTTCCTTAGAAAGACGTAGACTTAGAGGAGATCTAATAGAGGTGCACAAGATTATGAGGGGTATAGATAGAGTAAACAGGGTTAAGCTTTTTCCTAGGATGGACTCGAATAGCACGAGGGGTCACGAGCTTAGGGTGAGGGGGCTAAAGTATAATTTAGATGCTAGAGGGAGTTTTTTCACACAGAGGGTGGTGGAGGTATGGAATGTGCTGCCAAGTAGAGTGGTGGAGGCAGGTACTCTGGAGTTATTTAAGAAATACTTAGATGGGCACATGAACAGAATAGGAATGGAGGGCTATACAAAACTGATTTAAAATGGGGACTCCCTTGGGAGTCCCTGGGAAGTGTGTAAATAGATGATGATATTGATGTACTTGTTTTTATCCTACAGATGCTTTGGTCCACCTTGTTGTCTAACAAGGGGTATACACGCGATGGGTCGTGAGACGGCTGCTCTTGGATTTTTTTCGAGAGTATCCTAGTGCTTCACATTGTTAGTGTACGCTTGACCTGGACCATTTGATGGGCAACACGACAGCTCAGTGACTATTGCTATGCTGCGCAGATACATGGATTTGGGCCTGTGTCTGTGGGAGTTTGCGCATTCTCCCCGTGCTTGCGTGGGTTTTCTCCGGGTGCTCCGGTTTTCTCCCACATCCCAAAAATGTGCTCTTAGGCTAATTGGCAAAACAAATTCTCCCTAAATTGTCTCAAATTCAGTTTTTAATCCATAGATCTATAAACATAGACAGGGATCACGGGTAGAGGTGGGAACATCAGGGTGGCAGCGTGGGCTCGTTGGGCCGAAAGGCCTGTTTCCCGTGCTGTTTTGTTCTTTGTTCTTTGTGCGATGCAGCACACTGGGAGATTTACCCTGTTGTGTTTTCCCTGAACTGATGAATGAGCATTTTTATATTCAGCAACAAAGATAAAAAAGATCCTTAGATGTGAGTATCCAGTTTACGTTGAAGTTGAGTGAAGCTAGTAATAAAAAAGAACACTTATCAACTGGCCAAGTTGGAATTGTCCTGTTTCTTGTGTACAGGACATACCCAGGCAGTTCCAACATTGCTGGGTATTGCCAGTGTTGTACGTGGACTGGAAGGAAGTGGGATAACTCGATCTTGGTTTCGGACATAGCTCGGCACATCAAGGGTTGAAGGCCCTGTACTGTTCTATGTCCTATGAACAGCTTGGCAAGGGATATGGCAAGTTCTGGAGTACAAGGCCTATTGCCTTTTCAGTGACCTGTGCCTTCAATCATTTCTTGATATCAGTGGAGTGAATCGAATTGGCTGAAGATTGACATCCAAGATGCTAGGGACCTCTGGAGGAGGCCGAGATGCATCATCCACTCAGCACTTTGCGCTAAAGATCATTGTAAATACTTCTTATCTTTTACACTGATGTGTTGGGCTCCTCTGTCTTTGAAGATGGGGCTATTTGTGGAGCCTGCTCCCCCAGTGAGTTGTTAAATTGTTCACCACCATTCACGAGTGGATGCGCCAGGATTGCAGAGCTTAGATCTGATCTGTTGGTTGTGGGATTGCTCAGTTTTGTCTATTACTTGCTGCTTATGCAATTTGGCATGCAAGTAGTCATAGCTTCACCAGGTTGACACTTCATTCTTAGGTATTCCTATTGCTGTTTCTGGCATGTCCTCCTACATTCTTCACCTCCTGGTTTGCTGAGTAATGGTAGAATGGGGGATATGTCAGGCCATGAGGTTACAGATTGTGGCTGAGTCCTTCTCTGCTGCTGCTAATGGCTCATTGTGCCTCATGGATGCCCAATCTTGAGTTGCTAGAACTGTTTCAGGTCCAGTCCACTTAGCACATTGTTAGTGTTACACAACATGATTGAGAGTAACCTCAATGTAAAGATAGAACTTTGTCTCCAAAGGACAGTGCAGTAGTCATTCCGACTGATTCTGACATGGACCGATGCAGATGTGTTAGTGGCAGACACATTGGTGGGACTGAGATCTGTAATGTTCTAATTATGTTAGCAGTTGTGGATCTTAACAGAAAAAGAAAAGACTTGGTATGCAAATGTGGATCCAAGCTAAGACAGAAGGGGTTTTACTGAAAAGTGGCTCTCTGTGCTGCATCTGGCTCAGAACTGAAAATAAAAGCCTGAGCAACACCCTAATAACAACACCATGAAATCATGTGATCAGCTCTTAAAGCAACCTACTGTCCTTTTTAAAATATAGCAAGTTTAGGTATGTTTCTCCCTCTCATTGATTTCCTCACACCTGCTACAGACTCAGTATAGCATTTATATTCTTTAGGACCTGATTAGCTTGATCTGTAGTGATAGTACTGAACCACTCTTAAGGATGGACATTGAAAACTCCGTCCAGAGTACATTCTGTGTCCTTGCCACCCTCAGTTCTTCCTCCAAGAGGTGTTCAACGCAGTGGAGCACTGATTCATCCGCTAAGGGAGAACTGTTTTTGTAATCAGCAGATTTCCTTGCCCATGTTTGACCTGGTTCCATGAGACTTCATGGGATCCAGAGTCAATGTTGAGGGCTCCCAGAGTAAGTCCCTGCTGATTGTACACTATTGTGATGCTATCTCTGTTAGTGGGACAGAACGTACCCAGGAATGTCGATGGTGACGTCTGAGATATTATCTGTGAGGTATAATTTTGAGGCTTTGATTACTTCAGGCTGTTGTTTGACTTGTCTGGGAAATTTCTCTCTCAAATTTGGCACAAGCCAAAATATTTGTAAGGAAACCTTTGCGAGGTCAACAGGTTTGGGTTTTCCATTGTTGTTTCTGGTATCCAGGTCAATGCTGGGCAAACTGTCCGCTTCATTCCTTTTTATTTCATTTAAAGCTCTTGAATAGAATTAAATGGCCTGCTAGGCCACTTGAGAAGGCATTTAAGAGTCAGCCACTTCACTATAGGTTGGAGTCACATGTAGGTTAGACCAGGTAAGGAGACAGGTTTCCTTCCCTAAAGGACATTAATGAACCAGTTTTTTTTTACAACAATGGTTTCGTGGTCATCATTGAACTTTTAATTCCAGATGTTTTATTGAGTTTTTGAAAATTGCATGACCTGCTGTGGTAGGATTTGGTCCCCAAGACTCTAAGTCTCAGGCTTACTAATTAAGTGGCAATATCACTGCACCACTGCCTCCTACAGTTGATTTTCCTCCCAAGAAAACACTGGGAGGAACAATCAGGGCAGCACCGTGGTGAGCACTGCTGCTTCACTGCACCAGGGACCTGGGTTTGATTTCTGGTTTGCATCACTGTGTAGAATTTGCACATTCTCCCCCTCTCTGCTTGGATTTCCCCTGGGTACTCTGGTTTCTGCCCATAGTCTAAAGATGTATGGGTTAGGCGGATTGCCATGCTTAATTGCCCCTTAGTATCAGGAGGACTAGCTAGGGTAAATGCATGGGGTTATGGGGATAGGGCGTGGGTGGGATTGTGGTGGATGTGAACTCGATGGGCTGAATGGCCTCCTTCTGCATTGTAGGATTCAATAATTCTGTGAAAATCTCAGGCAACTTAATCAGCAATTTTCTAAGAAGTCACCCTTTGCGTCTGATAACAGGTTGTGATTCTCAGAGTTTCTGGTGAAATCCGGTGTTAACTTCTGCATTTCAGATTTTCGCATGTACAGCTGTGCTGTTGGCACACACTGGACCCAGGGGGATTCTGATCTTCTCCCCTCATAACAAAATACCAGCTGCTTATGAAGAGCATCTGATATCCTGGATAGATGAATGATTATTTTTAAGCGGCGCAGCATTGGGTTATTTCTCAGTAGAAGCCCCGTCTTCCTGATAGCTGGTCCTGTTCTAACTCTGACCTGCCATTCCTGCACTGCGAGGCACCTTACTTCCTGTCACATGATCACAGAACCCACACGTAAAACAGATGCTGTTAATGGTATCGGGGGGCGGGGGGGAATAAACTCCAAGAAAACCACAGTGGGAAAATTCTGAAAAGATCATTCAAAGGAAATTATGCGTCGTACAGAAAGCTAGTTAAATGTGGAAAGATTTGAAAGCTGAAGCCCACTAGTCAGATCTTGGCAAATATTTAACTAATTTTAAAATCCTTAAATATTTTCTAGCCATGCGACATTCTCCAATCCATCATTCCTTGTTTAACACTCTTACATACATCTTTAAACAGAAGAACAATATGACTCAAAGAAATTGGCATTGTACAAGCATGAATTAGTCTATTCTGTAATTAAATATGTTTGTACAAGCATCTCGTTCAGTCACTGAGGGGAAATGTAGAGAGCTAGATAGCTTGAGGCATTTGAAGGAATGTAAATCCACCCTGCCTCTGTGTACTTTCAATTTTACCTTTTAATTTGATTTGATTTGATTTATTATTGTCACATGCATTAGTATACAGTGAAAAGTATTGTTTCTTGCCGCTATACAGACAAAGCGTACCGTTCATAGAGAAGAAAATGAGATAGTGCAGAATGTAGTGTTAGAGTCATAACTAGGATGTAGAGAAAGATCAACTAATGCATGGTAGTTCCATTCGAAAGCTGATGGCAGCAGGGAAGAAGCTGTTCTTGAGTCGGTTGGTATGTGTCCTCAGACTTTTGCATCTTTTCCTCAACTGAAGAAGGTGGATGAGAGAATGTTCAAGTTGCGTGGGGTCCTTAATTATGCTGGCTGCTTTTTTGAAGTAGCGGGAAGTGTAGACAGAATTAATGGATGGGAGGCTGGTTTTTGTGTGGTGGATTGGGCTACATTTTTGACCTTTTGTATTTTTTTGCAATCTTGGGCAGAGCAAGAGCCATATAGAGCTGTGATACAACCAGAAAGAATGCTTTCTACAATGCATCTGTAAAAGTTGGTGAAAGTCGTAACTGATATGCCAAATTTCCTTAGTCTTCTGAGAAAGTAGAGGCTCTGTGTAACTAAGTTCTTCCGATAAAAGATGTCCAAATTCAAACAGATAGGCCATCAAACAACTCAATTAAACTTTGATTGAGGGTCTGCTAGGATTGCATCACAATGATGAGTGGGCCTTCGTACACATTGGGCTTGGTTGATAGCATCCTGTCTGGAATTCTCTGGTCTCTGATACCATTGTCAGCCAGAACTGAGAATTTATCTCCGTTCACAGCAATGAGATCGGAGAATCGGGGATGGCAATGTATTAATGCCCAACGTTATATTCTTGCTGAGCAATTGGTGAATTACTTTATCTCCCTTAAAAAAAAGCCCAAAAATGGTTTGTGGTCTGGTACAAAGGTAAAATATCTTCCAGACACATTCTGGTGGAGCTTCTTTACTCCATATATGATAGGAACACTTCTTTGTCAATAAGAGAATAGCCGTTCTCATCCTCTAGGGTTCTGGAGACATATCCCATAGGTCTTTCAGGCCGATAATTCATTTTATGAGACAAACCTGCAGAGATACCATGAGGAGAAGGGTCACAGGTTAACACCAATTTCTTGGATGGTCAATGTGCATGATTAAACAAGATGAATGTAATAACTGCTTTACCTTGTTAAAACCTTCTCTCTGAGCCGTCCTCCACAACCAATACTGGTGCTTCTTTAGTATCATATATAACGGGGCCAACAATGTCAACAAATTTGGCAGAAAATATCCATAATAATTCCTAAGAATATAAGCTCAGGAAGGCAGGACTTAAGTTCAGCCCTTCCGGACTGAACGTTGAGTTCAACAACTTCAAAGTGTAAACTCTCCCCACCATCTTCATCCCATTTCCATTTTAGTTCATTTCTTCCCCATTTTTAATGATCCTTCATTCTCACTTCCATTGTTCCAATTCTCCATTCTTGCTCTCCATCTTACCCCCAAACCCTCCCTCTCTTTCAGGGCAATTGTCTCATTCCTCAGGCAGTCCCTTTACAGTCTGTACCTCTGTTCTGCCATTCACACATTCTGATCACTTAATGGACTTTTCTTAGTCTTCTTCATTATCGTTTACATTTTCTTTGAGCTACTACAGCCCACCTCCCACCTCCCCATACCTTCATTGTATAAATTGTTTCTGATTTTCTCTGCTCTTAGCTCTGACAAAGAGTCATCCAGACTTGAAACTTTGGTTCTCTTTTCTCTCCACGTATGCTGTCAGACCTGTTGAGATTTTCTACATTTTCTGTTTTTGATTTTTGTTTCAGACTCCAGTACCTGCAGTATTTTGCTTTTGACTGAAGCTCAGACATCTTTCTAGGGTCTGGGGCCTCTGATTTTGCTCTAACTGTGAATCCCACAGGGTGAGACTCTTGTGCATCTACCATGTAACACAGGTAAGCCACTTCATTGGCTAGAAAATTACACTTCTCCTTCCTGAGGTAAACTCCAACCCCTTGAAATCTTTATGATGTGGAGATGTTGGCATTGGACTGGGGTGGACACAGTAAGAAGTCTCACAACACCAGGTTAAAGTCCAACAGGTTTCTTTGGTAGCACGGGCTTTTGGAGTAGTGCTCCTCCACCAGGTAAGTGGAGAGCTGTGTTCACAAACAGATCTGAAATAGTCTTGGACCTTTTCCAAGTTAGCAAGGTGCTTGGCTTCTGTCAACCCTGCTATCAATACATCATCCAGATACACGTGACAATCCTTGCATCAAACTTTCCATCGATCTCTGGAAAAAGCACAAGCTGGTCTCACACAGAAAAGTAGGCCGTTGCGTGTATTAATTGTAACATAGCTTGGGGAAGAATCCTCCAGCTCAAGTTACTGAACAAACTTGGCTCATGTCTCACTCTGTGTGAGATTGGCTTCCGGCCAGCTTGGCATACAGATCTTCTTTTTAGAATGGGGTACTTGTCCAGCCTGGTGGCCTTATTCACTGTCATTTTGTAGCCCCACAAAGCAGTGGTCCTGTCCGGCTTCACTGCAGGGACAATGGGGCTGTCTATTCTGAAAACTGGATTGGCCGGATGACTTCCAGTTCTTCCACTTCTCCATTCATTCTCTACCTTTTCTATCAAGGCAGAGGGGATAGTTATGGCTCTGAAAATCCAGAGGGCTGCCTCTGGCTCTGTGTGGATCTTCTCCTGTCGGCCCTTAATTTTCCCCAGCTCATTGCAAAATACACCTTCATATTTTATAAATTCTAGCAGGCCTCCTTTCATTCCAAAAATTTCTGTCCACTTTAATTTAATTTCTTTGAGTCAGTCAAACTTCAGTGACACAACTGTTAGTGAGAGTTGGGCAGATTGCTACAGATATCTCACTGGTACGGTTGTTGTACCTATGATCTTTCTGGCCTTTGTCGTATAGGTCATCAGTTTTGCTGATGTATTCCTCAAAGGTTGAACCCCTTCTTGTAAATATCTGTACAAGTATCTGTTCTCCTGTTATGGTAGAGGACTCTACCACGTCTAATTCCATCGCTACAGGTTTGCCATTAACAAAGAGCACCACTGTGATAGGGTTACGTTGCCCACTTTCATGTGGTTTAGTGAATGAACACTCAAATCATTTATAAGGAAATCTACTTTAGGTACTTGCAGTGTGCTACCGTCTTTAGCACTGAGCAGATTTTCTTGTTCTTATACTGGTGCCTCAAGTGCTCCTTCTTGTGGTATAAAGAGTATTCTGCTTCTGTAACTCTGCAAGCTTCTGGGGGCTGATTAACCCCCATACCAGTAATACTCTGCTTCAGTTCTTGGTGTTGCATTCATTCTCCTGATTCTTTCAACTCTGCTTGCTGCTACATTTGCTTTCTATTTAAAACTGTGTCTTCACTTTCGGCAACACTGCTGACTTCTCCCCCTAAACTGATGAACCATGCCATTTTGATACTCTGGAGTTTCTATACGCCCTTCTCAGCACTCTACATTGCTAGCGCAATCTGCAGTGTCTTTTTAAAATTGCTATCTTCTCAATTAACAGCTTTTTCTGAATGCCCTTGTTATTGACTCCACAAACTAAGCGATCTTTTAGCATGTCATTCAAGATGACCTCAAAATTGCAGTGTTCTGCATTTTCCTTAGCTTCATAAAGGAAATTACAATAACCTCTTTTCCGGCTGACCCCATGGAATCAAATTTAAAATGCTGCAAGATGATTGAGTGCTTTGAATCATAGTGTGCCTTCACTAAATCCACTATCTCTGTGAATTAACTTGAATTATGTGCATTCGGGGACTGTAAGCTGGATCTCACACATGCTTAAGTTGTCTCCTTCATCCCCATTTCCTCTATTCCATTGGCCACAGAATAATAATCTAGACACTTTGCACTCTGTGTCCAATCCTCAAAGGGATCTAATCAACCAAATAGGGGCACATTTCCTGCAGCACACTGGCTTCGACATCAGCTGGTTCTATACTCGGTCTTGGGACAACATGTCTTCTGTTTTATCCTCATCACCAATGTAATACCTTTGATTTATTGGCTAGAGATAAAATAACTAAAGTTTATTTACAGCATAATATCTTACAGGGTCCTGCAACTTCGTAACTGCCAACTGGCGTCCAGGATCAATCTGAGGAAAAAGCCTGCTCTTGCTAGGGTAAATTCCACCCTAGTCCATGATTGGGTTTCCCAGGTCATGTGACCCTATCAGCCAATCGTCCCTTAAAGGGACAGACATCACAAGTAGAAAAACCTAACTGTGAGTAACTGATAATAAATGTGTGGTCATGGTGTCATTGTTTTAGGTCATGATGGAGTGAAACAGTTCAGGCTTAATTCTTGTATAAAAAAGACAACACACAAACTGCCTTGCCAAAACCTTCACTGCATGTTATTCAAGGAGCATACTTTTACCCAGGAAATGTGGTTGTTAATTGACCTTGGAGGCTACTGTTTAAAAATAGTTGGAACCATTTTATATAAAGTCCACCAGTTTATGAAACATAATGAAATAAGAAATTTGGTTCATAGAATCATAGGATCCCGACAGTGCAGAAGGAGGCCATTCGGCCCATCTAGTCTGCACCGACCACAATCCCATCCAGGCCCTATTCTCATAACCTCACGTATTACCCTGCTAATCCCCCTGACACTAGGGTCAATTTAACATGACCAACTCAACCTAACTCATTGATTTTTTAATTCACTGATGGTTAGAACTTCAACCATTAGTGAATCCCATGCATTCAAAATATGAAAATGAGACATTCAGTATATCAAACCACGTGAGTTGAGATCCTTGCCATAGCAAAACAAATTAGTTTGAATACCCTGCATAACTGCCCATTAGATTGCGAGTTTTCATTCGTATCATTAATTGTATTCATAGCTCCATTCCACCAGGTTATATCGAGAGATCATTAGTTACTGCAGCCTGAGCTCTGTCTTTGACTTTTTCAAACTCCAGATTACATCATGTACGAACATGCAGCTGGTTTTGTGTATTTGCTGATAATGGACATGAAAGCCAACATTTCCCGTCAGTGGAATCATTTCTTAACATTCTGGCCTCAGCCCAAGGTTTTAACTATGATTACAAGAACCCTAAAGCGTACTTCAGTTAGCACAGCATCGTGAGCAGCTGAATCAAAGAAATATGTCAGATATTTATACACAACGTCAAACTTAACAATACACCACTTGACACAGGGGAGTCCTCAGGCAATTGTTAGTGATATTTCTCGGGATTCCTGTAATTCAGCAGTATGCAGTAATATAGTGCACAGATATCGACTGTCAATCAAGATTATTAGCCTCAGAATTGCACAAGTGACTCATGTTGTATTGCCTGGAAACAAAGGTCTTATCACACTCTATTCAGTGGTATGATGACCGTGTCCAGTAGAGATTAGACTGGCTATGCCCATCATAGTAACCATTCTGAAAGAGTCAGCTCGTAGTCAAATCCACACTGATCTTCCGCAGTGTGTTCGACTTGGCTCATTCATCTCCTGCATTTCAGCCTAGCTTTTACTGTTACATTTCAGACGTACTGCACTGATCCTTCAAACCTCCCCCCCTCCCCCAGAGCTTATCTCCAATATGGCACGGTGGCGTAATGGTTAGCACAGCTGCCTCACAGCACCAGGTACCTGGGTTCAATTCCCAGCTTCTGTCACAGTCTGTGTGGAATTTGCACATTTTTCCCATGCAAGCCTGGGTTTCCTCCCACAGTCCAAAGATGTGTGGGTTAATTGGATTGACCATGCTAAATTACCCCTTAGTGTCAGGAGGACTAGCTAGGGTAAATGCATGGAGTTATAGGGATAGGGCCTCAGTGGGATTGTGGTCGGTGTAGACTGGATGAGCTGAATGGCCTCCTTTTGCACTGTAGGGATTCTATGAATCCATTAAATAATCCAAACCCAAATCATCACATTGACAAATATATTGCTTGCATTGACCCAATGCAAGTTTTGAAAGTTAGGAACTGCTGTTAATTCTACATATGGATATTATAAACACTGATGATGGGAAGCATTCATTAAGCATTTATGTATAATTTGTAAAGACTGGATTTAGATTTTCTTTTCCCTTTTGGTTAAAGAATAAATACAATTGCAAACAAAGAAGAAAATTGCATTTTATAATGTTTCTGATATGCTCAGGACATTCCAAAGTATTTCACAGTCAATGAGATTTAGAAATGCAGTCAAGGTTGTAATTTTGGCAGAGTTCAGTCACTCACTGTGAGCATTAAACACTGTCACGTAACATTTAAATTTAGCATGGCCAATCCACCTAACCTGCACATCTTTTGTTTCCGGGAAGAAACTGGGAACACCTGGAGGAAACCCACGCAGACACTGGGAGAACGTGCAGACTCTCTGCACAGATGATCACCCGAGGCAGGAATTAAATCCGGGTCCCTGGAGCTATAAGACAGCAGAGTTAACCAATATGCCACTTTTAATTCCAGATTTATTTTTACTGAATTCAAATTTCACCATTTGCCACGGTGGGATTTGAACCCGCATCCCCAAAGCATCATCTTGGTCTCTGTATAACTGGCCCAGTGACAAAAAGATTATGCCAACAGCTCCCCTAATTGCTTTATTATTTATTTAAATTAGGTAATTTTGCAACCAGGCATAGATCCAGGAAACTCCCTTCCCCTATCTCAGACCCTTCAGAAAAATCAGATAATTCTGCAGCAGCAGAATTTTTAAACATTTCCCGGATTGCTAATTTGCACCAAATTATAGACTGTTTTGTGCAGCAGGCTCAAGCCGACTAGGAACTGAACTGAGAACACCATCCCACATAAAACTCTTGTGATGAGTAGTAGATAGAGCGAGGACAGATTAGGTTACCTCTGAATCCAGGGGTATTTAGTGGAGGTGACAGGGGTCTTACACACAAACTGGAGAGCTGGTCAGACCCCCCTCTTTCACCTACTTTAGGAAAGACCCACCATATCAAATGCCAATTAGACATTTAACTGGACAGCAATGGGTCTTCCCCAGGACGTCAGAGGATAGAGGTCTTACCCATCGAGAGCTCCAGCTAGAAACTAATCGCACTGTTGAACCACCAGGAGGGTGATGGCTGCTGTCATTTCTACACCTACCTGAGGCGAGAGAGGCGATTGCAGAGCCTCTAGCTCTGATCTTCAGGTCGTTGTTGGTTACGGATATAGTGCCGGAAGACTGGAGGATAGCGAATGTGGTCCCATTGTTCAAGAAGGGGAAGAGAGACTTTCCAGGGAATTATAGGCCGGTGAGTCTTACTTCTGTTGTGGGCAAAGTATTGGAGAGAATTATAAGGGATAGGATTTATAGTTATTTAGAGAGAAATGAATTGATTGGGGATAGTCAGCATGGTTTTGTGAAGGGTAGGTCGTGCCTTACTAACCTTATTGAGTTTTTTGAAAAAGTGACCAAAGAGGTGGATGGGGATAAGGCAGTTGATGTGGTATATATGGACTTTAGTAAGGCGTTCGATAAGGTGGCCCATGGAAGGCTTCTGCAGAAAATGCAGATGTATGGGATTGAGGGTGATTTAGCTAATTGGATTAGGAATTGGCTAGCAGATAGAAGACAGAGAGTAGTGGTTGATGGAAGATATTCATCGTGGAGTTCGGTTACAAGTGGAGTACCTCAGGGATCTGTTTTGGGGCCCCTGCTGTTTGTAATTTTTATAAATGATCTGGATGAGGGTATTGAGGGATGGATTAGTAAATTTGCGGATGACACCAAAGTCGGAGGAGTGGTAGATAGTGAAGAGGGGTGTTATAGTTTGCAGAGAGACTTGGACAAGTTGCAGAGCTGGGCCGAGAGGTGGCAAATGGAGTTTAATGTGGAAAAGTGTGAGGTAATTCACTTTGGCAGGAATAACAAATGTGTAGAGTATAGGGCTAATGGTAGGACTCTCAATAGTGTTGATGAACAGAGGGATCTTGGTGTATATGTTAATAGATCCCTGAAAGTTGACAATCAAGTTGAGAAGGTTGTTAAGAAGGCATATGGAGTCTTAGCTTTTATTGGTAGGGGGATTGAATTTCGGAGCCGCAACATCATGTTGCAACTGTACAAAGATGTAGTGCGGCCGCACTTGGAGTATTGTGTGCAGTTCTGGTCCCCGCATTATAAGAAAGATGTGGAGGCATTGGAGAGGGTACAGAGGAGGTTTACCAGGATGTTGCCTGGTATGGAGGGCAGGTCTTATGAAGAGAGGCTGAGGGATTTGAGGTTGTTTTCGTTAGAAAGGAGGCGGCTAAGAGGAGACCTTATTGAAACATATAGAGGTTTAGATAGGGTGGACAGTGATAGCCTTTTTCCTAGGATGGAGAAAGCTAGCTCGAGGGGACATAGCTTTAAATTAAGGGGTGGTGGTTATAGGACGGATGTCAGAGGTAAAGGGTGGAAGGATATGGAATGCCCTGCCTGCTTCAGTTGTAGATGCGCCAAGTTTGGTGGCGTTTAAGAGGTTAGTAGATAAGTTTATGGACGAAAAAGGAATGGTTTAGGTTAGAGGGTCATTGCTTTTTCCTAATTGGTCGGCGCAACATCGAAGGCCAAAGGGCCTGTTCTGCGCTGTAATGTTCTATGTTCTATGTTCTACCTGAGGCTTAGTATCATCATTGGCTCTCAGGCCACAGAGAGGGGGTGTATTGCAAGGTAAGGGTCACAGGGGTCAGCCGCAAAGATAGGGGAGTGGCTGTCAGCAGTTCACCCTTCCCAAAGCCGGGTCCCTCCATCAGTTACTGAGTGCCTTTGAAGTGGGAGTTCCCTGGCAGCACTCACACAATTCCCTCACAGGTTTGCTTCTCTTTCTCTCGATCTGACAAGCCCCCATGCCCACCATTGGATTAGTACCAGGAATAGCAAGATGAGGCCCTTAACTCAACATTAACTGCCCACTTAAAAACCTCAGTTGGCAAAATGGGGTGGCAAGGCAGTCCATAGGCCTTTCTGCCAGGATCTTAATTGGGGTGAACTGGTGGGGTTCCCAGCCAACAATCTCTCACCTGATTAAATGCTGCCCCACCTCAACCGCCCTCCCACCCCACACTCCCTGCCCCCCGCCCCCGTGCCTCCCGCCAAACACAAGGGGGTGGGAATACATTCTTCCACAGGTGTCAAAGTAAAAATGCCTCCAAAATAGATGATTTTGCTTTAGGTTGGGTTGAACTTTATCCCATAGTTCAGTCTGTTGACTGGAGTGATATAGTTCACATGAGGAGTACATTTTCGCTAAGTTTAGCATGTGGCCAACTTACACTGCCAGCGCTGGGGTAACCCCAACCAGTTACCATAGATATCAAAATGCTGAAATTTGTTAGCCCAGATAAACCCAAACTTGATATCTGTATGGTTCATTGAGCTCTGTAGTTAATTTATGTTAGATCACACAACTATTTGTTCCTAAAAACCGGGGAATTACACTTCCGTTAGTGAACACTTGAGTATTATAAACTGATCTCTGCAATGCATACATGGCTTCTGTTCTTCTGAGCAATGATGTCAATAGTCAACAATCAAGAACTCGTTTATAATCTGATTGCCTTTCATTCAATTACATTTGCTCTCAGGTTACTGTAATTAGTCTCAGAGATCCATCTCATTGTGGTTCCAGTTAAGGTTTTCACTGTTTTGGTAAATGATTTCTTTTTAACTCACTTATTATAGATCCCATTAATGTGACTCCCACGGCACTCCCTGCAACTTCCATTGAAATACATCAGCCAAATGTTGAGATCACTTGGCTATAGTTATATAGAATTGCCCTTTCATTGTCAGTTCTTATGTGGCTCCTTTAAAAACATGATTGGACACCAACTGAAACAATATGTGTATTTGAGCAGGCCATGTGCAGAAGTGCAACCTGAGTTGATTAAAATCTCCTTGAAATCAAGATTATTTTACATTTTGGGGAATTTTGTGCTCAACGTTATAGTTGTTGATGCCAAGAAGTGAAATACTTGTTAACAGCCCAGTGTTAACATCAGATATTCCCAGCCCAGGTATATCTATCTGTCTGATGGGCTTTCATTGCATTCCCACAACATTGAATGGAACTGAATTATTCTCAATGATGGTATAGTCATGCTGTTTACGGAGTAAAATGTATTGAATGGAAATGTGATTTGTACGTTTGTTAGTTTAGAACAATATAACGTGTTTAGTATTAACAGCAGTATTTAATTATTTAGAAAATGCCACAGTTTCCTGCAGGAGTTTGAGAGAAAGAATGTGAATGTGTATGACTGGGAGGCGATGTGCACTCATGAGTCTGACTTGCCTCATTTTTTAAAATAATCTTTCCAGAATGTGGGCATTCCTGGCTGGGCCAACATTTATTGCCAATTTCTAATTGCACTTGAACTGAGTGTCTTGCTCGGACATTCCAGAAGACAGTTAAGAGTCAGTGCTACTGAGTCATAGAGTCATAGGAGTTTACAGCATGGAAATATTCCTCTATATCCATCTTACTCATGTAACTAAATACATTTTAAAAGACAATATTGTACCCACCTCTACAATTTCTGTCCTTTGGCAGCTTGTTCCAGACACTCAGCACTCTCTGTGTTAAAAAGATTGCCCCTCTGGATCCTTTCGTATCTCTGTCCTCTCACTTAAACATATTAAGTTGCTAAATGGATACAGAGGGATATGGGCCAAACATGGGCAGCTAGGTTTAGCTTAGGAGTTAAAAAAAGGATGACATGGACAAGTTGGGCTGAAGGGCCTATTTCCATGCTGTAAACCTCTATGACTCAGTAGCGTTGACTCTTAACTGCCTTCTGAAATGTCCGAGCAAGACACTCAGTTCAAGGCCCTAGGAATGGGAAATAAATGTTGGCCCAGCCAGGAATGCCCACATTCTGGAAAGAATATTAAAAAAAAATGGGGCAAGTCAGACCCATGAACAAAGAACAAAGAACAAAACAGCACGGGAAACAGGCCCTTCGGCCGTACGAGCCCGCGCCGCCACCCCGATGTTCCCACCTCTACCCTCGATCTCTGTCCATGTTTATAGATCTATGGATTAAAAACCAAATTTGAGACAATTTAGGGAGAATTTGTTTTGCCAATTAGCCTAAGAGCACATCTTTGGGATGTGGGAGGAAACCGGAGCACCCGGAGAAAACCCACGCAAGCACGGGGAGAATGCGCAAACTCCCACAGACACAGGCCCAAATCCATGTATCTGCACAGCACAGCGATAGTCACTGAGCTGTCGTGTTGCCCATCAAATGGTCCAGGTCAAGCGTACACTAACGACGTGAAGCACTAGGATACTCTCGAAAAAATCCAAGAGCAGCCCTCTCACGACCCATCGCGTGTATGCCCCTTGTTAGACAACAAGGTGGACCAAAGCACCTGTAGGATAAAAACAAGTACATCAATATCATCATCTATTTACACACTTCCCAGGGACTCCCAAGGCTCATGATCCCTATTTTAAATCAGTTTTCTATACCCCTCCATTCCCATTCTGTTCATGTGCCCATCTGTTCAGTGCACACTCACCTCCCAGTCATACACATTCACATTCTTCCTCTCAAACTCCTGCAGGAAACTATTGCATTTTCTAAATAATTAAATACTGCTGTTAATACTAAACACATTATATTGCTCTAAACTGACAAACGTACAAATCACATTTTCATTCAATGCATTTTACTCTATAAACACCTGACTATACCATCATTGAGAATAATTCAGTTCCATTTATGTTTGTGGGAATGCAATGAAAGCCCATCAGGCAGACAGATATACCTGGGCTGGGAATGTCTGATGTTAACACTGGGCCGTTAACAAATATTTCACTTTTTGACATCAACAACTATATTGTTGAGCACAAAATTCCCCAAAATGTAAAATAATCTTGATTTCAAGGAGGTTTTAACCAACTCAGGTTGCATTTTTAGACTCCTTACTTTGGCAGAAGATATTGACTATTTAGCTGACCTATTCCCTCATTATTTTATAGATCTCTATAAGATCACTCCTAAGCCTCTTACACTCCAGAGAAAAAAGTCCCAGTCTATCCAGCCTTTCCTTTAAGTCAAATCACCAAGTCCCATAGCATCTTAGTAAATCTTTTCTGCATACTTTTTAGTTTAATAATATCATTTTATAATAGGATGACCAAAACTATATGCAGTATTTCAACTGTGACCTTACCAATACCTTGTACAACTTCAACAAGATGCCCCAACTCCTGTATTCAATATTCTGATTCATGAAACCAATTCTTCACCACTCTGTCTACCTGTGACTCTATTTTCAAAGAGTTATGAATCTATACCCCTAGATCTCTTTGTTCTATAACTCTCCCCAGTGCCCTACTATTAGCTGAGTAAGTCTTGCTCTGGTTCGATCGACAAAAATGCATCACATTGCATTCATCTAAATTAAACTCCATCTGCCATTCGTCAGCCCACTGGCCCAATTGATCAAGATCCAACTGCAAACCTCGATAACCTTCACTGTCCACTATGCCATCAATCTTGGTGTCATCTGCAAACTTACGAACCATGCCTCCTAAATTTTCATCTGAATCATTAAAATAATTGACAAATAACAGTGTACCCAACACTGATCCCTGAGGCACACCACAGAAACTCACCTGACAAAGGAGCACCGCTATGAAAGCTAGTGACATTTGTTACCAAATAAACTTGCTGGACTTTAACTTGATGTTGTAAGACTTCTTACTGTGCACATCATTGGTCACAGGCCTCCAGTTTGAAAACTGTTAGAATCATTCCTATGGATCTGGAGTAGGCCAGACCAGGAAAGAATGGCAGATTTCCTTCCCTAAAGGGGCATTAAAAGGGGATTTTACTGACAATCGACAATGGTTTCATAGTTATTGCTTTAATTCCAGATTTTTATTAAATTCAAATTCCACTATCTGCCGTGCCAGGATTCGAACCTGGGTCCCCAGAGCATTATCTTGAATCTCTGAATTACGAGTCCAGTGATAGTGCTGCTGTCACTTGTACAGTATCACAAAGCTTCACTTCAGTTTAATTTCAAACCACCCTCAGGTTGACGTTTTGTTTTAATGATAAAGGCAAATGTGATAAATAGAAGAACTCTCAAATTTCAAACAATTTTCTCTAAACTTGGGTGGGATTTTCTGGCACAGCAGGTAAACAACAGGAAACTCCATCTCTGTCACATCAGGACGAGTGGCATGGCTGGGGAGGAATCCACCCCAACCTTTCCAAAGTGTGCCATCTGATGTTGGGGTTTATAGAACTATACAATCCCTACAGTGCAGAAGGAGGCCATTCAGTCCTTTGGGACTGAATTGACTTACTCGGGCCCACCCTTTCTGTCCAATCCTCATAACCCTTTAATTTACATTTATTATGGCTAATCCACCTATCTATTCTGGGACACCAAGGGGCAATTTAGCATGGCCAATCTAATTTGATGCAGATGTTTGAACAGTGAGAGGAAGCCCACACAGACACGGGGAAATGTGCAAACTCCACACAGTCACCCAAGGCTGGAATCAAACCCAGGTCTCTGAAGTTGTGAGGCAACATTGCTAACCACTGTGCCATTGTGCTACTTATGTTTACATACTATTTACATTTGCAACCCAGCCAAAAGTTCTGAATCCCAATAGGCGCCAATATTTTTTTCAAATCCTTCAGTGAGCTGTGCAAACTGCAAACGCAGGCTGGAACAGACTAGGGACCCCAAGCTGTTTGGAATATTAAATAAAAGTAATTATTTCCAGAATATTCTGAAAATCTGAGATGAGAAATATCTCTAACATTCCCTTTGCTCTCAGTTAAGTTATTTACTTAAAATAAAGATGAGACTCATTTTGCAATGCTATGTAATTAAAACAAAAGTACAGTGAAGCATTTTATGATGTCTCTGTGTTGTGAAACGTATTACACCAATACAAGTCATTCGATGTGTCAGAGAAATGCAGACAAATTAATCATCTCCAGTTCTTACAAATTTGAAGAAAGTGTGCTCACTACATTAACGTAATCATCTCTTGCTCCTATTTTCTGAACACATCATTAAGCCCTGTAGACTTGATGTCCAGATGTCAGCTAATGCTCCAGTGTAGAGTAGCATCAGAGATATTTTTGGGTAAGACATAAAGTAAGTGTGCATCTGCAAATCTCAGGTAGATATCAAATATTACACGGGACTATCCTAAGATAGGTAAGGATTGGCCTAGTATCCCCGCCAATATTTCTCCCTCAATCAACAATACTAAAAAGAACACAGCTAATCGGATCCTGCTTGCTTTGTGCTAATTAACTGCCACATTTTTTACATTCTACACTTCAAAAGTAATCCAAAGCATGTTGCAATCTTGTGAAATTACAATATGAATGCAAGTCTTTCTTGTTTCTCCTTTATTTATCTGATTACATGTGAGTTTGAGCCTGACAGCTGGCTCCACACTTATTTCCACTCCAGTAGTTCCTGTCCCATTTTGAACATTTGATGCCAAACCTTATAGCAGGTCAAGAGGCATCCATTTTGCTGGCCAAGAACTAAAATTACACAGTAAATTTGGGTGATTATACTGTGTAGTCCTCAGCTTTTAAAGTTCAAAATGCAAACCTTCATTTTAAATTGATAAAACAGTCATACAGATCTCAACTGGTGAATCTCATTTTCTCCGACAACTTTCAAGCTTCTAATATTTCTGAAAAAATATCATTCCTACTTTCTTAGAATTTTCATTTTATTCTTGATTTTGAATTGAATTTATTTATTATCTTCTTCGTAATTTTTTACTCCAAGCTTAAAGTTATAAGTCAACGCTCAGAATGGAATGGGCAAACCCGAATCCATTCCTTGCTTGCCCCAAAAACCAAATTCAAAATCCAGTTGAATCCAATTCACGTTCCAACAAGACAGACAAGATAAGGCATTGCACCCTATCTTGGGCTTGATCCAACACTTCATCTTAGCCAAAAAGTTAACATTGAATTCTATATGGAGGCAAAACACAATACATTAGAAGCATTGCATAATTACTCATGGTGCGATCTTTACCTACAGCTCACACCACACTCCAGCTGCAGTGAAGAGGGAGAATTTGGCATCCAGCCAAATGTGTGATTCTATAATTCTGTGTTCCATCAATGGAATATGAATGGGGCTGAAACATAGACTGCAGATCAATATAGATTTAATGAGCCTGAAAACTTTCCTAGCAAATTGAACAAGGCCCTACAGACAAAATCTTAAGAAATCTTAAGGATTATGGGGTTAGGATGGGCGATTGGGCCTAGATTGAGTGCTCCTTCGGTAGGTCAGTCCAGCCTTGATGAGATGAATGGTCTCTTCCGCACTTTAGGGATTCCAGAAAATGGTTTGAAGTAGTTCATTTCTCAAATAAACCCATTGGTCTTTAACCTGGAATTTTGAGACTCCTTATTGTGCTGACCCCAATCCAGGGGATGCTGGCATCTCCACATCATGTTTATTTATTGGTCACAAGTAGGCTTACATTAACAATGAAGTTACTGTGAAAATCTCCTGGTCATCACACTCTGGCATCTGTTTGGGTACACTGAGGGCGAATTTGGCACTACCAATACACGTAACCGGTATGTCTTTTGGACTGTGGGAGGAAACTGGAACACCCGGCAGAAATCCACACAGACACAGGGAGAATGTGTGCAGGTTCCACACAGCCAGTGACTAAGGCTGGAATTGAATCTGGGGGTCTCTGGCAATTTGGGTAGCAGTGCTAGCCACTGTTAACATGGTATGATGCATTATACTTTACTAAATGAGTAAAGCCCGCCTGTTCACCATGTGTGGAATATCATACAGCTGGCTATTCTCCTGCTCTCATTTGCCATCCACATATTTGTTTTCTAGCAATAATCACTGGGAGAATCACAATACAGAGATATCCTGCACCCAGAAAAAATATCAGAGGTAACACTACCTGTCTTTTACTGACAGAGGATTTAAACTGGGTCATTCCCAAGCTGTAAATGTAAACCACATACCGATATATAAAAAGGAGGAAAAACCAACTGCTCCGTTTAGCTTATACATCGCCATACATCACAGGCAGCACAGTGGTCAGCACTGCTGCCTCATATCACCAGGGACCCAGGTTCAATTCCAGCCTTGGGTCACTGGCTGTGTGGAATCTGCATGTTCTTGCTATGCCTGTGTGTGTTTCCTCCAAGTGTTCCAGTTTCCTCCCACAATCCAAAATACTTAGGTTAGGTACAGTGGCCATGATAAATTCTCCCTCAGTCTATGCAAACGGGCACCAGAGTGTGGCAACTAGGGCATTTTCACAATAACTTCATTAATGTAAGCCTACCATTGACTAATAAATAAACATGAAGTGGAGATGCTGGCTTTGGGCTGGGGTGGGCGCAGTAAGACGTCTCATAAGAACATAAGAAACAGGAGCAGGAGTAGGCCATCTTGGCCTTCGAGCCAGCCCCGCCTTTCAATAAGATCATGGGTGATCTGAAGCAGATCAGTTCCACTTTCCCGCCTGCTCCCCATAACCCTTAATTTCCTTATCGATCAGAAATCTATCTATCCCTGACTTAAACATATTCAACAAAGTAGCCTCCACCATTTCAATGGGCAGAGAATTCCAGAGATTCACCCTCTGAGAAAAGAAGTTCCTCCTCAACTCCGTTCTAAACTGCCCTCTTTTTATTTTGAGGCTGTGCTCTAGTTTCCTTTCTAAGTGGAAAGAATCTCTCTACCTCTACCCTATTTAGCCCTTCATTATTTTGTAAGTCTCTATAAAATCCCCCCTCAATCTTTTACTCTCCAACGAGTGCAGGCCCAGTCTATTTAATCTCTCCTCATAAGCTAACCCCCTTATCTCCAGTATCAGCCTCGTGAACCTTCTCTGTACTCCCTCCAAGGCCAATATATTCTTAATAAGGGGACCAAAACTGCACACAGTACACCAGTTGCCTCACCAGTGCCTTGTACAGTTGCAGCAAGACGTCCTTGCTTTTATATTTTATCCCCCCCCCCAACCCCCGTGATAAAGGCCAACATTCCATTCGCCTTCCCGATCACCTGCTACATCTGCATACTGAGTTTTTGCAATTCGTGCACAAGGACCCCCAGGTCCCTCTGCACAGTAGCATATTCAACTTTTCACCATTTAAATAATATTCCATCCTACTATTATTTCTTTCAAAATGGATAACCTCACATTTGCTAACATTATAGTCCATATGCCATGTCCTCGCCCACTCACTCAGCCTATCCAAATCTCTCTGCTGACTTTCAATTCACTTTTCTCCTCTATGCAATTCGCATTTCATAACTCCAGGTTAAAGTCCAACAGATTTATTTGGACTCACCTGAGGAAGGAGCAGCGCTCCAAAAGCTTGTGATTCCAAATGAACCTATTGGACTTTAACTTGGTGCTGTGAGATTTCTTATTGTAATAAATAAACTTAGCTTACCCACACAAAAAGTGATTCTCCAACAAAACGAGAAAAAGTAAATAAAACCCAGGACAACTCAGAACAATAAATCCCAAAATTCTGGAATCATAACAGATTGAAACAGGAGCGCTTTAGAAAATGGTCGATCTTGTGACCCCGCAATGATTCCATTAGATGGATACCAAAACTCTTTCTTTAGAAAGTGCCTCAGTCTAATGCTGTTTGGACTCTGTGTCAATGTAAACAGTAATTCAGAAATAATTGCACTTATTGTCCGACAATTTAGCGTAACTTCATTTTGATGTCAGATACAGCACAACTGGGCTTGCTTTCGATTTCTAATTAATTGGCAACTGACTGCTGTCACATAATGATCAGTGCATTACGGGAAAGTCTCGCTGATATTGTTGCTATGGTTTCAAAGAGCTTTCGTTGCCTCAAATGCTGAAATGTTTCTTCACTGAAATGTTCAACTGTTTTGGTAATGCTGATAAAGGTTGAACAGATAGAAGTGGATACTGATTACTAATAACATTGATACCAGAGGAACATGAGGATTATGTAGCCCCAGTATTCTTTATTCTATTCCTGGTTCCTGCTTTTCCTAATCTTACATTTCTGGCATATTTTTCTACTGCCCTATTCCCATATATTTGAGATTGTTCCATTGTCCGTAACATCATTAAAGTAAGAGTTAGTACTGGCAAGATTAAAATCAATAGTTAATGTGTTTATTATTTTGATAGATGAATTACGTACTATTATCATTGGGTTAACACTATTAAAATAGGGAGAGACCTCCTATAAATAAGCGCTCACTAATACTGGAAGGAATATTTTCCAACTGATAAGATATTATGATAAAAAATCCACCCTGCAGTTTAGTATACACCACTCCCTAATTTGACATAATTCCAGTAAAGTTCCAAAGTCTATATACATGAAAGTGTAAATTGTCCATTCCTTCACACCGATTGCAGTATTTTCCAACTATGCACTACCAGAACAATTTTTAAAAATTGCCCCATTATTTCGTCATTCTGAGAATGTATCTTTACAGCCATCTCCCTTTCCCAGCACCCAATCCACTCTCATCTCGCTAATTCATCCCATTACTCATTCTCCAGGGATTCAGCCTCTCCACAGATAAAACCTCCTCCAGCTGTCACACCCAATCACTGTCTAACACTCACTCCAATTCACTCACTTTCCCTGTCTAATCTCACTCCCTCCAATTCACTCACTCTCCCTGTCTAACTCTCATTATCCTCCTCCATCCTTTACCCCTTCACAAAGCCACATTCCCACACCCTCTTTATCTCTTTAACTCCCTCGCATCACTTCCTCTAAGCCTCCAATTCACACACTGCCCCCCCATCCCCCACCCCACCCTCCTGATATCACATAGCCCATCCTTCACTATACACAGATCTTCTCTTCCCTCCAAGAACTCGCCTGAGTTAGAGACACTTGATCAGTTAATGATCTTTCTCACGTTGGCCCTGACCACAGTCTTTACCTGACTGTGATTTACAGTGCTGCAGGACAGAATTCCTCATCTTTCCTGAGATCATGGATTTCTATTTATAGCTTACAGCACACAGTGAACTCTTGGCCAAAAGAGAAAACACTGGAAAATCTCAGCAGGTCTGGAAGCATCTGTAAGGAGAGAAAAGAGCTGACGTTTCGAGTCCAGATGACCCTCTGTCAAAAGCAGGGAACTCAAGGAATGAAGCAGCGTCAGCACTGAATTCCAGTTGGAATTGAGAAAGAAAAATCACCTGGATTTCTCAGCTAGACTCTCCACAGCAATCCGTTAAACACATTTATACACAGCCCAGCCACTTTCCTCTATCCCTGACAATAAAAGTCTGGAAAATCTCAGCAGGTCTGACAGTGTCTGAGGGAGGAGGAGAATACAGCTTATGGTTCGAGTCAAAGGATAAAGGGAACAAAGGCCAAAGAACGGTACAGCACAGTGATAGGCCTTTTGGCCCTCCCAAGCTGACCCAATCATGATGCCTGCCTAACCTAAAACCATATGCACTTACAGAGTTTGTAACCTTCCATGTCCATCATATTGAATGTATTCATCTAGTTGCCCCTTCAATGCCACAACTGTATCCGGTCTCACCACCTCCCTGGGCAGCACATTCCAGACATTGACTGTGCAAAAAAGATGCCACTCTGACGAAGGGTCATCCAGACTCGGAACATTGGCTCTATCCTCTCTCCACAGATGCTATCCAATCTGCTGAGATTTTCCAGCATTTTCTGGTTTTGTTTTGGATTCCTGCATCCACACAGTCTTTTGCTTTTATCTTTGCTCCACCACTGGCTTGGATCAGGGTAAAAAGGCCAATTGTTGCAATCTTTAAAGCAGTACTTGGGTCAAGACGTTCAGAACCAGTGTGAGCCTGACTTGAAATGGAGCAAATGATGAAAGAGACGAAGTGCCAGTGGTGTGTGAAGATTGCCCTCACCACCATGCCAGCAGAAATAAGGTGAAGATCTACAGGGGGGGGTTGCAAAGGGATGGAAGGCAGCTGGATAGTTGTTGTGCAGTGAGTTGTTTAGCAAAGTAAATACCATCGGCAACAGCAAAACATTGCAAGTATTACATCTGATTTTGATTTGATTTATTATTGTCACATGTATTAGTATACAGTGAAAGGTATTGTTTCTTATGCCCTATACAGAGAAATCATACCACATGTGGAGAAAGAAAGGAGAGAGTGTATAATATAGTGTTATAGGGTGTAGAGAAAGATCAACTTAAAGTGAGAAAGGTCCATTGAAATGTCCGGTAGCAGAGAAAAGTCAGTTGGTTCATTGTAAAGAACAAAGAACAAACAACAACACAGCATGGGAAACAGGCCCTTCAGCCCAACGAGCCCACGCCGCTAGTTTAACGTTCCCACTTCCGCCCATGACCCTTGTCCAAGTTTATGGAATTCTGCATTGGAACCAAATTGGGAAGACAATTTAGGGGCAATTTGTTTCGCCAATCAGCCTAAGAGAACATCTTTGGGGTGTGGGAGGAAACCGGAGCACCCGGAGAAAACCCACACAAGCACGGGGAGAATGCACAAACTCCCACAGATACCAGCCCAAATCCCTGCATCTGCACAGCAACAGTGATTATCACTGAGCTGTCGTGTTGCCTATCAACCGGTCCAGTTTAAGCGTACACTAATGACGTGAAGCACTAGGCTACTCTTGAAAAATCCAAGAGCAGCTCTCTCACGACCCATTGTGTGTATGCCCTTTGTCGGACAACAAAGCAGACTGAAGTACCTGTGGGATAAAAGATACCTGTCCTTGTATTCCATTAGCCTTGACTTTTTCAACTAACCTCCCATGAGGGACTTTGTCAAACGTCTTACTGAAATCCATATAGACGACATCAAAGGCTCACCCTTCGTCAACCATTTTCGTCACCTCCTCAAAAAATTCTACCAGATTTGTAAGGCACGATCTCCCCTTAACAAATCCATGCTGCAATCTCAGACCTTTATATTAGCTTCAAGTCAGAGATCTCCAGAGTCCTGAGGATTGCCAAATCTATAAGAGATAGTAAAAGTGTATTGTTAGAGAGTTTAAAAGAATTCAAATAGAGTTTTAGAAACAGAGAATGAGAATAAAAGATAAAATTAAAGGAAATGCTGGGCATAACTCGCAAGAAGTTGTGTGTGTGTGTTTTGTGTATGACTATGTGTGTTTTGTGTATGACTGTGTGTGTTTTGTGTGTGTGTGTTTTCTGTGTGTGTGTGTGTTTTGTGTGTGTGTGTGTGTGTGTTTTCTGTGTGTGTGCCTTCAGTTCATTGTTTAAATGTAAGGACTGGGAAAATACACAACCATTGATAAAAGGAGAAATCAACATTATAAAAACACACATTTCTTGTGGAAGGATAGTAAGGGAAGAAATCAGGGCAGTTTAAATTAACCCTTCTCGGGGCTGTGACACAGACTATTCAGGTTGGTGTTCTGCCCTGCATGAACCTCTTTCCACCCTGTGTCATATGAACCCAAAGAGTTAATGGAGGGTGAGTGTCTATGTATTAGTCTACTGTCAGCTCAATGTCATAATTTCACTCACTAATCCACAGTGCATGTTGTGACTTTGTATTGTATTCTTTCTCAGTGATACAGCAGTGCTTTGTTTTTCAAATTCTTTTATAAATTCTTACTATTCTCTTCTGTCAATCTCAGCCTCTGCACCTCAGAAGGCTACATTCAGGCCATTGCCATAGTGCATGGATTTGACTATCAGGGATTGCTAGAATGATTCAGATGTGCTTAATTCTCTCCTGTCAGCAGATACAGCAGTCCCTTTGGCCAAATGTGATCAAATTGAGCAGAAAGCAAAGGACTTCAACCTGAAACCCTCATAATAAGGCCCAGAATTACCTGGGCTGCACTTGTGCAGAAATGGCTCCAATTTGGCTTGTGTTTCTGAGCACCTCTTGTCAATGGTGACTTCCACCCAAATATCCCAGATTTGCTGGATGTAAGTTTGTGTTGATTCTTAACTTGCATTAATGCAGAAAAGACACTCTTCTTTCTTGCATGGGCACAGAGCTCTGTTACAAAGCTAAACAGGGTTTTAACAAACGTAACTCCGGGTGACAATGATTGAGGAGTTTCACAGGTTTTTTTGATTTGATTTGATTTATTATTGTCATGTTTATTAGTATACAGTGAAAAGTATTGTTTCTTTTGTGCTACACAAAGATACCATTCATAGAGAGGAAGAGGAGAGAATGCTGAATGCAGTGTTACTGTTATAGCTAGGTTGTGGAGAAAGATTAACTTAATGTGAGTTAGGTCCATTCAAAAGTCTGACGGCAGCAGGGAAGAAGCTGTTCCCATGCCAGTCGGTACACGAACTCAGACTTTTATATCTTTCTCCTGCCAGAAAAAGGTGGAAGAGAGAATGTCAGCAGTGTGTGAGGTCCTTAATTACGCTGGCTGCAATGATAGCTATGTTTTAATGCAAATGAGTTACATGCAGATTTCCTTTTCAAACAGGAAGAACGATCCTTTTATACCCTTTCCAAGAAATTCTGCACATTAATACCCAAAGCAGCTGCACTAGCTCGGAACAGGAGCTTTATGCTTCGTGGCTTGGGAGAACTGTTATGATCTCAGTTTCATACGCAGTGACAGAGCAAATACCGTTGAAGTTATTTTTTAAAGTCTGTTGCAAGGGTTTGAGACTATGACATACTCAGATCCAACATTCTGATAGCATCACCATTGTATTGTTCATTAAAACTAAAATTACAACAAGGTTCCATGCCATCTGGGTCAACTTTACTTTTTATGTCTACACTGTTTAGTTTCTTCTCTACATTGAATGTATAAAAATGAAGAAAATTTAATCCTCGGCCTTAACCGCTTCACATGGAAAGTGTCATAAGTATCATAAGTTGCAAATTGGATGGAATTGCAACCAGTGCGAATGTTGGGAAAAACTAAAAACTATAAATTATAAAGTGTGCTTTCATTACATGCTTCTCTATGAAGCATGGTCCCCTGTTACCACCAAAACAAAAAATAGGAGCTGCCTGGTCCACTATTTAATAAGACAACTGGGATTCTCTGATCTCACAGCGCTGCCAGTGAGTACGGAGAACATGGCACTCAGTCAAACCTCCATTCACTGCAGCGGGACCGGAGAATCCCAGCTGCAGGCGAGGTCGGAGAACTCTGACTGGTAGCTGCTCCCTACCCAAACTTCACTCTCCTGTCCCATTTCCATATCCCTTGATTCCCTTAGTGTCCAAAAATCTCATGCTTGCTCAGCATCAAAAGCTCTGCGTGGAGAATTCCAATGATTCACAACCCTCTGGGCAATGAAATGTCTCATCATTTAAGTTTTAAATAGTGGATCCTTTATCCTGAGGCTGTGACCACCCCCCCCTCCTACCCCTACCAGACTTGCCAGCCAGAGAAAGCAGTCTCTCAGCATCTATTGTATCAATCCCTTTAAGAATTTTAAACCTTTGAATAAGATCACCTCTCTTCATTGGAACTCCAGAAAATATCAGCCCATTTCACTCACTCGCTATTTATTGGACAACCCTCTCAAAAGACTGCCCTTTTGGTTAGCACTGCTGCCTCACAGCGTCACGGACACAGATTCAATTCTGGCCTCGGGTGACTGTCTATATGGAGTTTGCACACTCTCCCCATGTCTGTGTGGGTTTTTTCCATATGCTCCGGTTTCCTCCCACAGTCCAAAGATGTGCAGGTTAGGTTGATTGGCCATGCTAAATCGACCTCAGTATCACGGAGACTAGCAGGGTAAATATGAGGGGTTATTGGAGTAGGACTGGGTGCAGGCTCAATCAGCTGAATGGCCCCCTTCTCCATGATTCCATGAGAAACAGAGTACAGCACAAGAAAGGCCCTTCGGCCCACCAAGCCTGTGCTGACACATGACACCTCTCAAGAAAGGAATAAATCTGGTGAACTTTTGTTGCACCCTGTCCAAGACAAGAAGAAAGGATATACAAAAAATGAAAATTCCAGAGGTTAATTATGAAACACTTTCCGAATACAACATAGTAAATCAAAATTTATGTTTACAAATTCGGAAGTTGAAAAATAGCAAAATGCATCGCATGACACTTAATGTGCATTAGTTAGCATGCAAAATGTACCTGCAAATAGTAAGTAATTACAAATATCACTGAACGTCACACTAAAGTGTTGTTAGACACTGTATGCCTTTTGTTATATGATAAGGCTGACATTTGCGAACCTAACCAGTAATCGTGGCATTCTATGATGGATTTTCCACAATCTTTGGCTCCCCAACATATATACTTTCCCAAGCAGCAGAAGCGGCATGGTAGCACAATGATTAGCACTGCTGCTTCATAGCTCCAGGGACCTGGGTTCAATTCCTGGCTCAGGTCACTGTCTGTGTGGAGTTTGCACATTCTCCTTGAATCTGTATGGGTTTCCTCCGGGTGTTCTGGTTTCCTCCCACAGTCTAAACATGTGCAGGTTAGGTTGACTGGTTGTGCTAAAATTGTCCCTTAGTGTCCTGGGATGTGTAGATTAGTGGGTAAATGTGGAGGGATATGGGGATAGGGCCTGGGTGGGATTGTGGTCTTTGCAGACTTGATGGGCTGAAGGGCCTGTTTCTGCACTGTAGGGTCCTATGTTCTATAAGCGGGAAGGGTTCTTTACGAGGATTATTTTGAACCATTTTATTTTGCTCCCTACTTTTTCGAGAAGGTTTTTCTCGATTGATTTGTCCCTTTATCTTGCGGGGTGAGCTCTAGATTAGAGTCTCAGACAGACAGCATGTGTAGGATGTCAGAATGGGCAGGAAGGGTTAGAATGAGGACACTACTCTCATAAGTAAGAGGTTCATTAAACAGACTAAACAGAAATTCAAAACATACAATAAATTAAAATACCCATTTTAAAATGTATAATAAACTGCCTTGTCCAAATTCAAGTAACTAAAGGCTCAAAACTACTCTTGGTGATATTCGCAGACATATGATTTTTCTGATTCAAGCAGCATGGTGGCACAATGGTTAGCACTGCTGCCTCACAGCGCCGGGGACCCAGGTTCGATTCCTGGGTCACTATCAATGCAGATAGTCCGCATGTTCTCCTTGTTACTGCATGGTTTTCTCCGGGTGCTCTGGTTTCCTCCTCCAGTCCAAAAATGTGGAGTTTAGGTGGATTGGCAATGCTAATTTGCCCCTTGGTCAAGGGGACTAGCAGGGTAAATACAAGATGTTACTGGAATGGTGGGATTTGGGTCATTGCAGACTCAGTGAGCCAAATAGTCTCCTTCTGAACTGTAAGGATTCTATGAATTTCCTTGATTGTTCGAAGGTCACAGATAATGCTGTAATTTTAGCATGAGACAGTAAAAGGAGGCATACTGCATGTTTATCTCAACCAAATAGGGGATCAAACCCTAAAGTGTTGCCTTTATTCTGAACGATGGGCTAACAGTCGAGTCAATGAGCTAGCCTGATCCCTGACAAACCATTAAGGTTCACATAAGATTCCTCTGCCCATTATTTTACCAAAGACATTAACCCACTTAGTTTGAGTGAAAGTCTTTGTTAAAAACAGCTGTCAGATGGTTTAGTTCAGCATCCATTTCCTCCCCCTCCCTCACACAGTTATTTCTAGGTCATTAAAAATTAGAGTTAATATTTTGTATGTCCTTGGGGTTACCATTGACCACAGACTCGATTGGACTCACCACATAAACACAGTGGCTACAAAAGCAGGTCAGAGGCTAGGAATACTGTGGTGAGTAATTCACCTCCTAACTTCTCAAAACCTATGTACCATCTACAAGGCACAAGTCAGGATTGTGATGGAATACACCCCACTTGCCTGGATGGGTGCAGCTCCAACAACACTCAAGAAGCTTGACACCATCCAGGACAAAGTAGCCCGCTTGATTGGTACCACATCCACAAATATCCATTCCCTCCACTACTGACGATCAGTAGCAGCAGTGTGTACTATCTACAAGATGCACTGCGGCAATTCACCAAAGATCCTTAGACAGACCTTCCAGAAGCACATCTATCTAGAAGGACAAGGGCAGCAGATACATGGGAATGCCATCACCTCCAAGTACCCCTCCAAGCCACTCATCATCCTGACTTGGAAATATATTGCCGTTCCTTTGCAGTTGCTGGGGCTAAATCCTGGAATTCCCTTCCTAACAGCATTGTGTGCCAACCCACAACATGTGGACTGCAGCGATTCAAGAAGACAGCTCATCATCACCTTCTAAAGGGCAACTAGGGATGGGCAATAAATGCTGCATAGCTAGTGATGCCCATGTCCCATGAATGAATAATAAAAAAGTATAGGTGAGGTTTGTTGTTACAGCAATGAATTTACTACCAGGTAACCCTAATTACTGTAAGGCCAAGCTTTATTTACTTTACTCATTTTCCACACAAAAGAAACCGCATGCAGCTTATCTAGTTGGCTACCGCTAGGTAACTTACAGTAAAAGAGTTATAAAGAAACAATTAGTTTAGTGCAATTTGCATGTACCAGAAGTGGAACTTTGCATATAAGGAACAAGGTACTGTTCATGTTGTTATCATAAGATCATATCACTAACCGAAAGAGTGACCAGAAACAGCTGGTTGTACTTCGATTTATAGTATCTAATTCCAGGAATCACAACATGATTTAGTTCGGGCAGTGTTGTCTTGTTTTATGGTTTTCCATTTTTGATGGTAGCTTATGTAATCAATTTGTCCTGTCCAAATTTTAAATGCACTAATTTAGATTGTTATCGCACTGCCGCTCAATTATTCTGGCTTGTGTCAGATGAGCCGCCCTGAATGGTATCTGGCGTTTTGCCCACTTCTCAGGGCAGCCAATGAACAGGGTGAAAGGGGTGACGGGAATAAAATAATCTGAAAGTACAAACAAACAGAACATGGAGGACGCCATTAATATAGAACAGCTAGATTGTCAAACTTGTCCCAAATCCTCGAGGCTGCAACTGAACATCAAGCCCAGACTGTTCCTGCTTTAACATATAATCATAAAACTCCAACATAGCAGTTAGGAAGAATACACTTATCCCAAGCTTGCTGTGCACTGCCCGCCAGTATGACGAGGCTGATTAAATTGGTATGCCATGTCGACACCCGAAACAGGCCTTGGTCACTTTGTATGTGCAAACAAGGATCTTGCTAGGCCTATTCGAGGCCCAAAACGCACAAATGGTTTGCACTGAAGCAGCTGACTCTGAAGCAAACCTTAACCTTGCCTTATTGCTGGGTCTTAAAGTGTTTTTAGTTTTAGTTTCATTTAGTAGTATCACAAGTAGGCTTACATTAACACTGCAATGAAGTTACTGTGAAAATCCCATCGCTCCGGTGCCTGTTTGGATACACTGAGGGAGAATTTAGTACGACCAAAGCACCTAATCAGCATGTCTTTCGAACTTGGAGGAAACTGGAGCACCTGAAGGAAGCCCACCCAGACATAGGGAGAATGTGCAGACTCCACACAGTCAATGACCCAACAAGGGAATCAAACCCGGTCCCCGGCGCTGTGAGGCAGCAATGCTAACTGCTATACCACCTTGCTACCTCAAAATAATTGCAATTAAAAGTTTCAATCAGGCAAAATATATAAGTTGGGTCATTTTGTTTGGTGGGAAACTATGCAATGAAGGTCAGTTATATTCCAAAAGGCACCTACTGACCCCTATTTGCAAAGTGTTTCTGTTGAAGCAAAAGAGCACTGAGGACATCTCTGTGCGATGTGCTTTTGCCTGTGTCTGAGGGGACCTTACTACATGCTATCCATCTACCTGCCTATTTCAGTTCCCCTGAGACTATCCCTCCCATCTCCAATTTTGTGTCACCTGCAATTTCCTCTGCATTGAACATTCTTCAAATGGAGACCATGGGGCATGTTGAAATGGGGATGCTTTCTGAGCATTCTGGGCTTCATTCAACTGCACTCTCTCGGGACCTGAAGGAACCACAGGCAAGAACATTCCATTTACCGTCCTTTAATGAAATAACAAAAAGTGGAGGTCGACAAAGAGATTGAGTATTGCCCATCAGTAGATCATAGCTGTTCCTATAATTAAAACCAGCCACATCTCAGTTAAAACACATTGAGTGACAAGAAGAGTCAGTTGGGAGCTGCCCTGTTCATTGGCATGTAGAATGTCAAAGACAGAGCACTTTTCACTTTCACAGTATAAAATGCATAAGACACAATTACAGCTTTGAACTCTACCTAATAGTGCAATGATTCACATTGGAACAGGCTATTTCCTTATTGTCGCAACAAGCAGAATTCCGGGAATACCACATCCGAAGGAAGGTAAATGTAATTCCTCTCAATAATGAGTATGGAGTAGCTCATATGCAAATAGCTCATCCACAAGATTGTTACAAAATACAGAGAACACGTCAATCTTTCAACCAACGGATTTCATACTGCTCACAGTGTGTCCATTAAGTTTTCCAATGTCCTGCAGTGCGTCCACACTCCCCTCCCTCGGCAATTTGTCAGAATTTTCCTATAACAGGATGGGCTCACAATGGGAGGTACAGTTTTAAATCAAACAGCTCTGGCTCCAAACACCCCTGTGATTCTTCAAATCTCAGTGCTGTTAGTGCCAAATGGCATCAAAGTACAAGGCATAATGATGGTTAATCAAAGGCACTGAATTGATGGACTATTTAAATACAAACCTTAAGCCAACTCCTTTGTAACATAGTATACTTCAATATTCCAAATATTGTTTCAATAAATTTTGTTTAATCATTATCTGACAATTCGGAGTGTACTTAAAGGTAAAAATATTTGGTGACGTTTCCAAAATTTGTCTTTCACTTTGAGGAAGTTTTGTTATCAGATATGATTCATTCTATGCAGGAATTATACCTCACCTGAACGCAATGGTCTTTATTACACCCGTTGGCCGGAATTTTACCGGCACGCCTGCTCCGATTCCATGGATGACTGAGGCTCGGAGAATGGCACTCCCCGTTGGCTTCAAGTGGGATCGTCTGAATCTTGGTGGACATGCCTGTAAAATTCCACCCACTTTCTTGTGAAACTATTTGTTACTTCACCTCTCCCTGGCTTCCTCCCTATCACAAGCTTTCCTTGCCCCTTCCTCCCCTCACAGGCTTAGAACCTTTTACATTTCCATCCTTCTCCAATTTCGATGAAAGGTCAGTCACTTGGTTTCTTTCCACAGATGCTGCCTGACCTGATGAGTTTGTCCATCATTATCTATTCTTTCAGGTTTCCAGCATCCGCAGTATTTCGGTATAATTCATGAGTGTGCTGCTGCTGATGTTTTCTCAAACTATTCTCAAATTACTGCTTTGAGACCTCACAGGACCTATAAAGTCATCGTCAAATACATGATGCGTAAAATCCACTGTATCAACCTTCAATCCCTGCACGGCTTTGAGATATAAATCTAAATATCATCATCAATCCATATAGCACAGGAGAAGACCATTTGGGCTGTCCAGCCTGTACTGGCTCTTTAGAAGAGCTAACCAATTTAGTCCTTCATTCGAACAATTTCTTCATAATCCTGCAAATAAATCCTCTTAAAGAACATTTTATTTAATGTTCAAGAAGAATCTGTTTCCAAAAGCACATTCCAGATCTTAACAACTGTCTGTGTGTAAAAATTCTTATTTCCCCTCTTGTCGTTTTGCCAATTTTTAAAAATCCATGATCTTTGATTATTTATACACTTGGAAGAGGAACAAATTTCTCAGATACATTTATTAGAGGAATCAATTTCTCTAATACACTTGGTAGAGGAACCAATTTCTCTGACAAACTCAGTAGAAAAACGAGTTTTTCTGATATACTTGATAGAGGAATTAATTTCTCTGAAATACTTGATAGAAGAACCAATTTCTCTGATACATTTGTTAGAGGAACCAATTTCTCCGATATACTTAGTAGAAAAACCAATTTCGCTAACATACTTGGTAGAAAAACCAATTTCTCTGATACACATGGTAGAAAAATCAATTTTTGTGATATGACTTGACAAAGGAACCAATTTCTCTGATATGTTTGGTACAGGAACCAATTTCTCCAAAACACTTGGTAGAAGAACCAATTTCTCCAATACACTTTGGTAGAGGAACCAATTTGTCTGATATACTTGCCAAAGGAATCAATTTCTCCATACTTGCTTCTCCATACTTTACAACACCCTATAAACTCTAAATACCTCTTAGCCTTCCCAGCCATACGAGCAATTCCAAAGCCTCCAAAATAAAATGCTGGAAAAGCTCAGAAGATCTGGCAGCCCCTGCGGAGAGAGAAAAAAAGTTAATGTTTTGAATCTGTATGACTCCTCTTCAGAGTCCTGAATCATACGAACTCGAAACATTAGCTCTATTTTTCTCTCCACAGACGGTGCCAGACCTGCTGAGCATTTTCCACTTTTATTTCAGATTTGCAGCGTTTGGCTTTAATCCCAGAATTTCCAACCTGTCTAATGAACTGCAATAACTTATTCAGTAAACCTCATCTATACCCTTTCCAAGGCCTTGAACATCCTTCCTAACATCTGTGCCCTGAAGCAGAAGCCTAACCAGGTTTATCATGACTTTAATAAATGGAGTAAGGGGAAAGTGTGGCCAGAAATATATTTTTATGTTCTGTCAGAATTCACAGTGCCCAAGTGTTCTCCGGGGTTCTCTAACTGTGCAATTATTATACTGTTGGTGACACCAGTAAGCAGAGGATGATGATAAAACTCCATGCTTCTTCCTACGAAATACATCTCAGTGTCAAGCTAGTGAAGCTATATGAATAAATGTGAATAAATGAAACTTATTGAGAGATTAAATGTGTTCAAACAGATGATAAAGCAGAGCACTTCCACTTCTTACAGCATTGCAAACTGTTGTTGAAGCTTTTCATCTTGCACTCATCTGGTCAATTGTTTGCCCAAATGACTAACAACCTCAACAATTAATACCACAGGAGAAAAGGGGCGCTGATTGATTGGTAAGTCGATGTTGATTGGCTGAATGAGGGCGGTACAGTGACACAGTGGTTAGCACTGCTGCCTCACAGCCCCAGGGACCCAGGTTTAATTCAGGCATTGGGTTTTTGTGTGGAATTTTGATTTTCTCCCCATGTCTGCGTGGGTTTTCTTATGGTGCTCAGGTTTCCTCTCACAATCCAAAGATGTGCAGGATAGGTGGATTGGCCATGGTATATTGTCCATAAATGTCCCAGGATATGTGGATTAGGGGTAAATACATGCGGCTATGGGATGGAACTTGGATAGGATGCTCTGTCAGAGGGTCAGTGCAGACTTGATGGGTTGAATGTCCTCCTTCTGCACTGTGTGGATTCTGTGAGTCTATGAGTGCGAACCATGAGCGCACACAGGAATATTCACCAAGTGCTGCCCAATCAACTCTAACAGAAGAGTTTTGTTTTGTGTTTTGCAATTTAAGATAATCAGTCAAGCTATAAGGTGGCACATTTAGGTGACAAATTTATTGTCAATGATCCATCCCCCGCGAACAAAAGGAATCTGTTCAAGTTTTGTGCTTTTCATGGATTACTCAGAAGCATTGTTCCCCATTTCTTTGGCAGTGCCCCAGCCAATCAGAGTCACCTTGTCAAATTATCAATACTCCTTTTCTCCTGTATTATCAACTGTTGTGATTGTTTGAAATTTGGCATTTGTCCTGATGAGTGCAAGGTGAAAAGCTTCAGCAGCATACCCCATTTTTCAGCAAGGTTCAAATTCTGTTCTATCAATGAACAGCGAGTAAAATTATTTTGTTCCGCTCCTTTCCAAAAATATAAGGCTTTAGGAAGGAATTAGTAAAATGTACACATCTGGTCATAAGAATTAAGAGTGAAAAGCCTTTGAAAATTTATGTGCTGAGATTTCTAGTTGTTCCAATTTTCTGCTAATCCTACGAGTGCATGGAACATTTGAACATGAATGTTGGAGGAAGACTGGGGATGATTCAATTTGTCAGTCCGTTGCCTGTCAGATAAAAGGAAAGGCAATTTCAACAGCCTTTCAAAATGTTACGTATGTTTCTGTGTTTCCAAGCGACACACAAATAATCCGTAACAACTTCTTTTCCATAAAGTCGTAGTGAGGGAGAAGTGATTGGGTGTGAATCATTTGTTTAATGTTGAGAAACCCTGTTTACGTTGTCAATGAGATCAAATCAAAGTTCAAATCTACCAAACTCCAACTTTCAATTTGATGGCTCTGCTTATTAGTGCTTATTGCTAAACTAGTTACATAGAGAATTACCACACAGTAATCTCAGGTTTCAGATGAATGTTATCAGCTGCTTGCATTTTTCTGTCATGATTTAAGATGCTATCCCAGAGCACCAACTAAATTACAGTTCAGCAGTTGCTGGTGGGTATTCACAGTCCTCTGTGTACACAATTAGTGTAGCAACATATCTCTTCTTCGACTAATAGATACAATGGGATCTTTAATCTTCCATTCTACGCTGGCACTGCAATCTTCCTAAAACCAGCCCATTTTATTGTGTCTTAGAGCTTGGAAGAGGATGTTCGGTTTTCGAAGTGTGTACGTGGTTACAGATTCCCCATCTCAAAAGAGATGTGCTTCTTATACTGTGTTACTCTCTGCCTGTTTGTTGCACCTTGGATAAAGCTGTCAAAGTGGGAATGTTACAGTGGAATCTCAGCTGTTCTGAAGATCGAGAGGGGAAAGATGAATAAGTTACTGAACTACTTTCATTATCATTCATTAACCAACAAAGAACAAGAAAAACTTGGAACAACTGAAAGGTCACAAGATGAAGTTTTTACAGTTCTGGGTACTCCGGGAATCTTGTTGTCATTAACTGATCTTTCTGGACGTTCGAGAAGTCCAACACATCTTACATCTGAGCATTTAGGAAGATAATTGGCATTTTATTCCAATAATCCAGTAGACACAGAGGAGCCACCACTTTTGATATGGGTCAATGAGGAGTCAGCGCAGATATTCACAGCATTTTTACTAGAAAATGTCAATCAGTGATGGGAAAATGTTATTGATTTTGAAAACTGTGAGTCATGGCAAATGGTTTCAAGGATGTAAATATGTTTCCTCAGTGAGAGTACTACAGGGTTGTATTAAGCTTTAAATATGAGTGAAACAAAATAACAAAATAAATATATTTTTTGGAATTTTCCACTATGATCACTTAATTCAGGGTTTCCAAAAGTTGAGGAAAACAGTCATTCTAATGCAAACATTATGTAAATCAAAGCAGTAGCCATAATGTAATGTTTAAATGCAATTATACAAAGAATATATCTGTTCTCAGAATACTGCCCTGCTGATGAGCCATAGTCATTGAGAACAACATTGAGAATATTTAAAGTGACTTCACTCAAGAGCTTAACACAAACACTATTGATCGAGTTAAACAGCAAAGATCCAATCTTTCATTTCAAAGCTAGAATCAACTGTACTTCATTTAAATTTGATAAGCTTCAGCGTTTATGTGAACTCATAATGTTGCTGCTACAATCATCTAGCTATTGGAGTAGGGCTCCCTTTCCATACGTCCGTCATTGGTTGATGCCTCATTATGAATGTCACCAGTCAACAACACCTACTCCAATTTATATTGCATCTTTGATATAAAGATACATAGAACAGTACAGGCCCTTCGGCCTCAATGTTGTTCTGAGCTGTGTCCGAACCCATGATCAAACTATCCCACTTCCTATCATTCTGGAGTGCTCCATGTGCCTATCCTAAAATGTCTGACTCCACTATCACAGCAGGCAGTCTATTCCACACCCCAATCACTCTCTGAGTAAAGAACTACCTCGGCCATCTCTCTATATTTCCTACCATGAAACTTATAATTATGCCCCCTAATAACAGCTACATTCACCCTAGGAAATAGTCTCTGAACATGCACTCTATCTACTCTCCTCATCATCTTATAAACCTCTATTAAGTCGCCTCCACTCTAAAGGGAAAAGCCTCAGCTCCCTCAACCTTTTCTCATAAGACCTGCCCTCCAAAACAGGCAGCATCCAGATAAATCTCCTCTGCTAATACTTCCACATCCTTCTTATAGTGAGGTGACCAGAACTGAACACAATATTCCAAATGTTATCTCACCAAGGTCCTGCATGGTTGCAGCATAGCCCCATGGCTCTCAAACTCAAACCCTCCGTTAATAAACCAAACATATTATAAGCCTTCTTCAAGGCTCTAATCATTTGAGTGGCAACTTTCAGAGATCTGCAGATATGAATCCCAAGGCCTCTCTGTTCCTCCACATTCCTCAGAACCCTGCTGTTGACCCTGTAATCCGCATTCAAGTTTGCCCTGTCAAAATGAATCATCTCGCACTTATCAGGGTTAAACTCCATTTGCCACTTTTTGGCCCTGCTCTGGATTCTACCAATGTCTCTTTGCAGCCTACAAGAGCCCTCTACTTCATCCACTACTCCACCAATCTTGGTCTCATCAGCAAATTTACTAACCCATCCTTCGGACCCCTCTTCCAAATCATTGATAAAAATCACAAATAGCAGAGGATTGGCTCCAGTCTGAAAATTTTCCCTCTACCACCATCCTCTGTTTCTATGAGACAGCCAGTTACTTATTCAATCAGCCAAATTTCTTCTATCCCATACCTTCTTACTTTCTTCATGAGCCTACTAGGGGGAACCTTATCAAACCTCACTAAAATCTATGTATATGACATCAACTGCTCATCAACATGTATATGACATCATCTACACACTTAGTTACCTTCTCAAAGAATTCAATCAAATTTGTGAGGCCAGACTTCACCCTCACAAATCCATGCTGACTATCCTGGATTAAGCCGCATCTTTACAAATGGTCATAAAGCCTATCCCTTGGGACCTTTTCCATTCACTTACCGATCACCAGAGTAAGATTAACTGGTCTATAGTTACCAGAAACCTCCCAAGGCAAGTCACCGATACATTTTATAATAAAGTATGGCACTAAGCAACATAAGGAGGTATTTGGTTAAGTAACCAAAAGCTTGGTTAAGGTGGAAGGTTCTAAATAATTTATTTAAATTATTTATTTATTAGTCACAGGTAGGTTTACATTAACACTGCGGTGAAGTTACTGTGAAAATCCTCTAGTCGCCACATTCCAGTGCCTATTTGGGTACACTGCGGGAGAATTTAGCATGGCCCATGCACCTAATCAGCATGCCTTTCAGACTTTGGGAGGAAACAGAGCATCCAGAAGAAACCCACATAGACATGGAGAGAACGTGCACAAATACTGACCCAAACCAGGAATTGAACCTGAGTCATGGTGCTAGGCAGCAGTAGTAACCATACTAAATAGTGTGTGTTAAAGAGAGACAGAGATGCAAATTGGTGCAGGGAAAGTATGTCAGAGTGCAGGACCTAGGAAAGTATGGTTAAAATGTTGTGACAATTAAAATCAGGAATGTACAAGAGGCCAGAATTAGAAGGAGTGCACATATCTCAAAGGATTAAGGGACTGAAGAAGATAATAGTGAAAGAGTGCATGAGGCAACAGAGTGATTTGAAAACAGGATGATAATTTTATAATCAAAATATTGTCTTGAGTTTGCAGAATTAGGGGACTCATCCCCCGTTTTCTGAAGAGTTAATTAGTAACACATCCTCCAGGAGCATCAATGCCATGTTACAGCTGTGAGTGGAGATGCCAGCATTGGACTGGGGTGGGTACAGTAAGAAGTCTCACAACACCAACTTAAAGTCCAATAGATTTATTAGGAATCACAAGCTTTCGGAGCACCGCTTCTTCATCAGGTGAGTCACAGCACTCCGAAAGCTTGTGATTCCAAATAAACCTGTTGGACATCAACCTGGTGTTGTGGGACTTCTTACTATATTGTAGCTGTAGCATTGATTGGTCTAAGGCAAGATTTCCATCCTCACTTTGGGAAGAAATCCCACCTAGCCAGTCAATCAGGCTGGCCAGCAGTTCACCGTTCCCACAGGGCGCAGTGCTGCAGTGGCTGGAAGCAGCCACTAGGTGATGGGACCTGGAGAACAGGCAAATGATAGGAGTCCCAGGGCAGGGAGGGTAGGGAATGCCTGAGGGCAGGAGGTGGGAGTTGCAAGGGTTGAGCAAGGGATGGGGTGATCAAGTCTTGAGGGATAGGCCAAAGGGAGAGGGTAGTCTGTAAGTCAACAGGCCTTAAGAATAAGACGCTCCTACTGAAAGAGGGGCTTCTGATGGAAACACTCTCGCCTTCCTCCACAACCGTTACCACCTACATTGACGATTGAACTTTTTATGCCTTTTCCCCTAGCTGCCATACACCCACCAGCCAAAGAATTGAGGCTGGATGGGCAAAGACCCTTAAGTGGCCATTAAATTGCCACTTAAGGGCCTTAAATGGGCCCAGGGCAAGCTTTCCATCTGAGGTGTTGTCCGTCCCAGCATCATGGCAGGCAGGAAGCCAGGGCCAATCCCATTCAATCTTCCCCCCACCTCAGAACCCAGGAGGGGAAGAGTCTAAAATTCTGGCTATCGATGGATCAGGAGCCAATGTAGGTCACCTCACACAGGAGTAATAGGTGAGTGGGATGTGCTGCAGGGTAAGGCGGGGTAACAGAGATCCAGATAATCTCAAGTTTACATAACATTCTGTCCTCTCCTGGAATATTTGGGCAATGTGTTCCTTACATTCATCAGTGACCTGCTGAGTGTTGCCAATGTTCTTGTTGATGATGAAAAGTAGGGTGACAAAAAGAACATTAGCAGCAGCTTTGAGAAGACCAGGTCAATAAATATTAAGGAAAACGTAGCATCAAATAAAAAGTAGTTGCTCCACTTTTTTCCACTTGGTGTTTTGCTCCTCCCTCTGTTCATCTGCCCTCTCTGAGTTTTTGCATTATTGCTGTAAGGCAACTTTACCAGGAGCTAGTGTGCCCCGTCATGCAGCAATGTACAGAATCCTATAGTGCAGAAGAAGGCCATTTAGCCCATCAAATCTCCTCTGACCACAATCCCACTCAGGGTCTGTCCCTAGAATCCCATGCATTTATCCTAGCTAGTCCCCCTGACACTTTACCATGGTCAATCCATCTAACATGCACATCTTTGGACTGTAGGAGGAAACTGGAGCACCTAGAGGAAACCCACACAGACACAGGGAGAATGTGCAAACTCCACATGGTGATCCAAGCCGGGAATTGAACCTGGGTCGCTGGCGCTGTGAAACAGCGGTGTTAACAAATGTGCCACTATGCTACCACCTCCCAACTGAATAGCTAGGTCATTTCTAATCACAATCCCTTTATTTTCAATCATAAGAAATGTTTTAAAGTCAGCTTAGGATGCCTTGTGAAGTCTACAAACGTTAGTAAGACAATCTCATCAGAATCGCTTTTAAAAAAGAAATAATCTGCTTTTCTCCCAGTGTTCTGAGCATGACCATTTACAACAAAAAATTATCCAAGAGCTGCAGAACTCCCCTGGAAATGTTCGGCTGAGATATCAGGATATAAATGTCAACAAGGATCAACAGAAATATTTAATATAAAAGTGCTGGTGATGAAATAAACTATTAAGAAAGACGAGGAAGTCAGCAGCAGCCAGTTAATGTCACTGGCTGTCTGAAATTATTTCCAGTAAATGTTAAATAACGTTAGCCTCAGAGGGCCTCAGTTACAATAAACAAAGGAATACGCACTTCCACAAATGTATAAGGAACAAAGAAGTATTCACACTAGGACCGTTACTGTAATCCCACCCAAAGCAGCATCAGAACTACAGCTTGAGGGCTGTGGTGTGAGTCGAGATGAGAGACTGGGTTCTTCAAACAGTTCATACATACCATTTACGTTAGCCCTCTACACACTTGGTAACTTGCACAGAGAATACGATTGTGAGGCTGGGATGAGGTTGGGGAGTCATGCTCACTCACAGTGGTCAGAGGAGCAATTAGGAGGAGGTAGTTGGTTAACAGTTCATCACAGTTTGGAAAAAATACGAAGCTCTGCAAGCATCACATGAGGACACTTGTGTGCAGCTTGACGGCTTAATTCTGCATCTGAACAACTCTATCACACCTCGAGAAGTGAATGTATTACTACATGAAATGGTTTAAAGTGGACTGGTCAGCTTGATGCTCCCAGAGGACAGCAGGGGGTAACTAGACAGCTGCACACTGGTCACTTGCTCTCTGCATAATGGAGAACTGAGGCCTGAGGCCTCCTCAGTAATCCAATAACCCAACTCAACTGAAACATCACGTGGAATCTCATGCTCTGACTGATGGTAAGTGTGGAGGTGGAAAGAATATGTGGGAAGGGCAGGATTGTGGTGTATCAGAGCTCCATAGTTTTCCTGCCTGAACCAGAATGAAGTTCTGGGCAGTAAGGCCCACAATCAATCTTTCTGAACTGCTAACTATTGAGGCCCAGAATTAGTGACCTCCTGAGGGCTTCATCCAACTGCTGCTAGTATTAAACCAGCTGTATATGGACCATGCAGTGTGCACAGCAAGTATAGAACATAGAACATAGAACATTACAGCACAGAACAGGCCCTTCGGCCTTCGATGTTGCACCGACCAATATAAAAAGCATGCCCCTCCAAACTAAACCATTCCCTTCTCTTCCATATACTTATCAACTAACCTCTTAAACGCCACCAAACTTGGCGCATCTACAACTGCTGCAGGCAGGGCATTCCACTCCCTAACCACCCTTTGGGTAAAGAACCTACCTCTGATATCCGTCCTATAACTATCACCCCTTAATTTAAAGCTGTGTCCCCTCGTGCTAGCTTTCTCCATCCTAGGAAAAAGGCTATCACTGTCCACCCTATCTAAACCTCTAATCATCTTATATGTTTCGATAAGGTCCCTCTTAGCCGCCTCCTTTCTAACGAAAACAACCTCAAATCCCTCAGCCTCTCTTCATAAGACCTGCCCTCCATACCAGGCAACATCCTGGTAAACCTCCTCTGTACCCTCTCCAATGCCTCCACATCTTTCTTATAATGCGGGGACCAGAACTGCACACAATACTCCAAGTGCGGCCGCACTAGAGTTTTGTACAGTTGCAACATGACGTTGCGGCTCCGAAATTCAATCCCCCTACCAATAAAAGCTAAGACTCCATATGCCTTCTTAACAACCTTCTCGACTTGACTGCCTACTTTCAGGGATCTACGCACATACACACCAAGATCCCTCTGTTCATCAACACTACTAAGAATCCTACCATTAGCCCTATACTCTACACATTTATTATTCCTGCCAAAGTGCATTACCTCACACTTTTCCACATTAAACTCCATTTGCCACCTCTCGGCCCAGCTCTGCAACTTGTCCAAGTCTCTCTGCAAACTATAACACCCCTCTTCACTATCTACCACTCCACCGACTTTAGTGTCATCCGCAAATTTACTAATCCATCCTTCAATACCCTCATCCAGATCATTTATAAAAATTACAAACAGCAGGGGCCCCAAAACAGACCCCTGAGGTACACCACTTGTAACCGAACTCCACGATGAATATCTCCCATCAACCACCACCCTCTGTCTTCTATCTGCTAGCCAATTCCTAATCCAATTAGCTAAATCACCCTCAATCCCATACATCTGCATTTTCTGCAGAAGCCTTCCATGGGCCACTTTATCGAACGCCTTACTAAAGTCCATATATACCACATCAACTGCCTTACCCCCATCCACCTCTTTGGTCACTTTTTCAAAAAACTCAATGAGGTTAGTAAGGCACGACCTACCCTTCACAAAACCATGCTGACTATCCCCAATCAATTCATTTCTCTCTAAATAACTATAAATCCTATCCCTAATAATTCTCTCCAATACTTTGCCCACAACAGAAGTAAGACTCACTGGCCTATAATTCCCTGGAAGGTCTCTCTTCCCCTTCTTGAACAATGGGACCACATTCGCTATCCTCCAGTCCTCCGGAACCACACCCGTAACCAACGACGACCTGAAGATCAGAGCCAGAGGCTCTGCAATCTCCTCTCTTGCCTCCCAGAGAATCCTAGGGTAAATCCCGTCCGGCCCAGGGGACTTATCCAACTTCAAACCCTCGAGAATATCTAGCACATCCTCCCTATCTACTTCGATACCTTCCAGTTTGCTACCCTGTACCTCAGTGTTCTCCATAACTACATTTACATCACCCTGCGTGAATACCGAAGAGAAATATTTATTCAGTACCTCTCCAATCTCTTCAGGCTCCACGCACAACTTCCCACTGCTGTCTATGACTGGCCCTAATCTTGCCCTAACCAATCTTCTATTCTTAACATATCTAAAGAAAGCTTTAGGATTCTCCTTAATCCTATCAGCCAAAATCTTCTCGTGTCCCCTCTTAGCTCTCCTCAATTCACTCTTTAGCTCCCTCCTGGCTAATCTATAGCTATCCATTGCACTAACCGAGCCTTCAAGCCTCATCCTGACATAAGCCTCCTTTTTCTTTTAACCAGCAAATCAACTTTTTTCGTACACCAAGGTTCTCTTACTCGACCATTTCCTCCTTGCCTGACAGGGACATACTTATCAAGGACTCGCAGCAGCTGCTCCTTGAATAAGCTCCACATTCCAGATGTTCCCAGTCCCTGTAGTTTCCTAGTCCAATCTATGCACCCTAATTCTCTCCTGATGGCCTCATAATTACCCTTCCCCCAGCTATAACTACTGCCCCCAGCTTCATACCTATCCCTATCCATCACTAAGGTGAACGTAACCGAATTGTGGTCACTATCACCAAAATGTTCACTAACTTCCAAGCCTAACACCTGGTCTGGCTCATTGCCCAGCACCAAATCCAATGTAGCCTCACCTCTAGTTGGCCTATCTACATACTGAGTCAAAAAACCTTCCTGCACACTTTGTACGAAAACTGACCCCTCTAACGAGCTAGAGCTATAGCTATTCCAATCAATATTAGTAAAGTTAAAGTCCCCATAACAATTACCCTATTACTTTCACTCCTGACCAGAATTGACTTTGCAATCCTTTCCTCAACCTCTCTAGAACTTTTAGGAGGTCTATAAAAGACTCCCAACAGGGTGACCTCTCCTTTCCTGTTTCTAATCTCAGCCCATACTACCTCAACAGACGAGTCCTCATCAAAACAGGATGAGGACATCCTGAAGTATATCCACACAGCCAGCTTATCACCTTTGGCATTGGGTTTCTCTTGGTAAAAGGCACTCTTCAATGTCTGGTTGAGGGACTCGATATTGGAAAGGGAGGTGGCCACTTGGAAGCCAACCTGCTACCATGGCTTCCATACATGCTACTCCCAACAGCCCCCACCCAGCAACCTTAGAACTTGGTCACTCCCCCTACAATCAGGAGAACATTGTGGTAATGTTGCTGGAGTAGTGATCCAGAGGCCTAGGCTCTGTGGACATAGGGTCAAATCCCAACATGGTGGAATTTAAATTCAATTAATAAAAATTTGAAATACAAAGCTCATCTCAGTAATAGTAACCATGATAACCATCATCCATCTAGTTCACTGATGTCCTTCAGCGGAGAAAATTGATTATCCTTAGCCCAGTCTTGTTTACATGTAACTCCAGACCCACAGCAATGAGGTTGACCCTTCACTGTCCTCTGAATGAGCAATCAGACATGGATAGCAAATATTTAGTTTTTATTTATTAGTGACACAAGTAGGCTTACATTAACACTGCAATGAAGTTACTGTGATAATCCCCTGGTCGCCACACCCTGGCACCTGTTCAGGTACACCGAGGGAGAATTTAGCATGGCCAATGCACTTAACCAGCATGTCTTTCAGACTGTGGGAGGAAACCAGAGCATCTGGAGGAAACCCACACAAACATGGGGAGAGCATGTAAACTCCGCACAGATCTTGACATGAAGTACCAGTAGATCCAATGTGTCTTTCCTCAATACTATCTCTCAATGGAAGTTCTTTACTTCCCAACTTTTAGCGTTGGTTCAGGGAAGAGTTACGTAAGGTGGAGAGTGCTGTCTATGGATATCTGTCTCTGACCACCAAGGTGACAAAACACTTCCTGTTCTGAGTCAAAAACCGAATGAATAAATGACGCTCCAAATATCAGCACTACAGACGTAGATAGGGCAACTGTCTGGCTTGCTGCTGTGTGATATGATACATTGCATAGTCATTGACACGGAGAGACTTACTCTTTCCAAAGCAGCCTCATGATTCAAAATACCTGTGTCATTTGTGCCAGATCACCCTGCTGCGTAGAGCTCCCCTCAGCACGACAAGAATTTAGACGGACTGGAGGAGGGTGAGGAACCATTTTACATTTTTTACGGTTGGAAATAATTGGCTGAAGCCAGTTGGAGCTTTTTCCATTTTGAAAGTTGGTGCATGCTGAATAATTCATGTCACACAGGTACGAGGCAATGACCACCTCCAACAAGAGAGATTCTAACAATCTTGACATACAATAATATTACTGTCGCTGAATCCCCCACTATCAACATCCTAGGGGTTACCACTGACCATAAACTGAACTGGACTAGCCATATACATACTGTGCTGCAAGTACAGGCGAGAAGTTAGGAATTCTGTAGCGAGTAACTCACCTCTTGCCTCCCTAAAGCCTATCCACAAGGCACAATAAAACTTTATGAAATACTCTCAACTTGGCTGGATGACTGCAATCACAATGATGCCATCCAAGACAAAAGCACACTTGATTGGCAATCCATCCACAAACACTCCCTTCCCTGCCAACACACAGTAACAGCAGTGGATACCATCTACAAGATGCACTGCAGAAACTCCCTAAGGCTCCTGCCAAACCCACAACAATTATCTAAAAGGATAAGGGTAGCTGCCAAACCCCACAACAATTATCATCTAAAAGGTCAAGGGCAGCAGGCACATGTGAACATGCCTCCTTGAAATTCCCTTCCAAGTCACCCATCATCCCGACTTGGAAAAATATTGCTGCTCCTTCGCTGGTCAAAACTTTCTGTTGAAAGTCTCCAGCTGCAGCACCCCACACACTCCCCCCGATTCTCCAACTCCCTCCACGTCCTCAAAGACCACCTTGGATATTTCTGTAGTACAGCATGCAAGAGGAGCCAGCAAAGAAGCTAAATTAAGAATATATTTCCAGTATTAATTCACAAACATCAGGGAGAATTTCAATTGGTAGGTTCCTTGGAGTTAGCGCCTCCTTACTGGCCCTCACTTTGGCCACGATTCTCCCATCCAGGACCAGGAGAATCTCACAGCTGGCGATGCACAGAATTCGCGCATGCAGTCCTGTCACAGTAGTGTCTCCCAAATTTCTTGCGGTATTTGTTCCGTGTCAGAAATCAGTGGGGAGATGCAGAAGTAATTTTAATCTTATTTTGATGTGATTTACATGCAATTAGTGGACTCAAGACTGACGTCTCCAGGCCCACTAGCCTCTCCCACTATCCACCCAACTGGAGTGACTTACTCCAGCAGGGATTACTCTAGCTTCCCACTTTTGGGGAACTAATGGCCTGACCCCACTAGAGAGAATGGGGGCATTGCCCAATGGATGGCAGGCGGGTGTGCTTGTATAGGCCTTTGTACACATTCGTCCAAAGGTTCGTCCAATTCAAGTTAGAGATACACAAAACTAACGTCAAACTTCGAAAATGCTGGGCCTTCCGTTAACCAGGCCTACAGATCTTTAATCCAGGCCATGGGGTGTCTGTCAAGTTTAGAAATCCTACTAATAGTAACCTTATAAACTCCACAAAGTCGAACCAACTTATCCAGCAGGTGCTGTGGAAACTGTACAGGTTTTATTGTGCCCAACTTTTCAGTTGTATCAGTTCCAACTATATTTTCTAATAGTTCAATCTGATCTTTCTCCATAGGCTAGGTTCTTGTCCCCTTGTCGAGCAGAGTGCTGCTTGTAAGTCACTAGAGTCATAGTGGTCCCCTTTATCTGCACTTTCTGGGACATTAAGGGACAATTTAGCATGGTCAATCCACCTAACCTGCATATCTTTGGACCCAGAGGAAACCTACGTAGACACAGGATAATGTGCAAACTTCACACAGACAGGCACCAAAGGCCAGAATTGAATCCAGGTCCCTACCACTGTGAGGGAGCTGTGCTAACCACTGTGCCACAGTGGCACCTGTTATGGAAGATTGGGGATCATAATAAATTTTAACATGTCCAGTAGTTCATCAAAGTTTTTGGAGTTGGGGCATCTAGATAGATGAGGCTTTTTATCACACTGCAGGTCGGGACCTCACAAGCTGTCAACAAGATCACTTTCTGCTTCTCGTCCTCCTGAAAACTGTTGACCTGAAGAAAGTAACACATGCCCAGTCTGCTTTGTTTGCATTGTAGGTTTGAAGTTTACTGAAAGAAGCATTTTTCTTACCGGAGGATTAATTGTCTTGATAATAACGATGGCCTGAAGGGAAGAAAAAACTTGTTTTTCTCCTCATCGCCAGTGTAATAATCTTTCTGAAACCAGTTTTCCATACAAATCACCAATTTATATACAATGGTGCCTGAATGCCTCTCTGGTGCAGATCAGTCCCCAGTCTATCAACTGCCAGCCTGTGTGGAAGCAACGATAGTGGCACAGTGATTAGCACTGCTGCCTTATAGTGAAAGGGACCTGGGTTGGGTCTGCACAGAGTCTACATGTTCTCCCATATCTGTGTGGGTTTCTTCCAGGTGCCCTGATTTTCTCCCACAACTCAAAAGCCATGCTGGTTAGGTGCTTTGTTCATGCTAAGTTCTCCTTCTGCATAACCGAACAGGCCCTGGAGTGTGGCGACTAGGGGATTTTTACAGTAATTTCATTGCAATGTTAATGTAAGCCTACTTTTGTCACTAATAAAGAAACTTTAGAACTGGTTTTAAACCTTCCTGCTGCCCCTTGTCTGTAAGAAAGCTTGTATTCTATGAGGCCCATGGAGAGATCTACTGAACAATCCCTATGCTCATCATAACACAATATTCCCTGTATTTATACTCTATTCCATTTGAAATAAAAGCCACATTCCATTTGCCTTCCCTATTATCTGCTGAACTTGTTTTTTTTTGTGTGATTTATTGATGAGGGCCCCCAAATCCCTCTGTGCTGCAGCTGTCTGCTGTTTATTTAATTAATATCCAGTTCCTTTCTTCTTCCTACCAAAGTGCATAACTTGACATTTTCCAACATTATATTACACTCCTGAATTCAATCTGACGGTAACAGCTGGTGGATACATGCAAGTGTGTGTAAGAAACTTTGGACGTCAGACTGACAAGTTGTGAAGCCTTCCACAGTCAGTTGGGGTCAGAGTTGGTGAACAGTCACGTTGACAGGGTAACAGAGTGCTGCTGATGCTTGTCAGGGAAAGTAAGAAGAGGAGACTTAGAAACAGAAAGGAACACAGAGTTCTTTTCCAAAATTGAACAAAAGCAGATATTTCGTAATCTTGCCTCAACTCCTTGGCAATAACAACTGCCTGACACATGAGCATCGCTTCCTCAGGAATCCATTCTGTGTGTTCTCTGGCCTGGATTAATCAAAGCCAGGTGAAACTCGGATGGATGTTATGGAAAAAGCTAACGTGCGGCATAAGTGATACTTGATGTGCCTCTTAAACATTCCTCACGCAGCAAGTCTCAGCAGGAAACCAAGTAGGCTCCCAGCAAGAAATTAGAGAAAGAAAATCCAACATGGCACAGGAGATAGAGCAAATATTCTTTAAACCCTAAACAGAGGAAACTTGCAAGGGGTGAAAATCAGAAAGAGGAAAGACTTTCTGATTGATATAAGGCTGCTCAAAAGGCATGTCCCCACCTCCAGTGCTGACTGTGCTGACATTAGTCATTTATGGCCTGTGGACTTTACTAATCCCAAATTGTTCTTGAGGTCTTGGTCAGGACAGGAGCCATGCCAAGCTACATCTGGAAAGAATGCTTTCTATGGTGCATCTGTGAAAAAAGAGTGTTAGTGGGATATGTCGAACTTCCAGAGACTTCTGAGAAAATAGGGGTGTTAGTGGGCCTTCTTTACCATAGCGAGGCTGTGCAGGGACCAAAGCAGGTTGTTGGTGATCTGGACACGTAGAAATTTGAAGCTCTCGACCATCTCCGCTTCATCAACTTTGATGTAGACAAGGGCATGTCCTCCACTACACTTCCTGAAGTCGATGACCTTTGTTTTACTGGCAGTAATATGACAGTGATGAGGACTGTCACCACATACCAAATAGATTTTCCTGTTCCAGGGTGTACAGAATCACTTGACAACAGCTAATAGAGAAAATAAATTTGTATCCAGTCACTTTAATGGACAAAGATTAACTGGGCTCCTTCTTATATTTACAATCCTTCCAACTCAATATTCCTCTATTCACTGTGTCGAGAAGGACAAGGGCAGCACAGAAACGGGAACACCATCACCTGGAGGTTTTCTTCCCAGCCACTCACCATCCTGGTTTGGAAATATATCGCCATTCCTTCAATGTCTGGGGGTCAAATTCTTGGAACTCCCTCTCTAACAGCACTGTGGTGTATCTACTCTCAGATATTGCAATGGTTCAAGAATGCAGCTCACCATCACTTTCTGAAAGGCAACTTAAGATTAGCAAAACCCACAACCCACAAAGGATAAAAAGGAAAACCTCATTTATCCAGGTGGCAGGGTGAGTAAATTCCTCTTCATTACACATCCAGCACCGAAATTAGAGATACACAAATCAGGCATTCTGACCTTTACTCTGAAAGAAAACCAGAAAATACTGGAAATGTTCAGGCCAGATATGTGCCAAGAGAAAGCAAGTGGATGCTTCAGGTCAATGATCTTTCAACATGCAGAAACATATTGGGGAATTTCTGTGCATGTTGGGAGAGAAGCGTTTCAGAATTTGCTGCCTGCTACATTCTGCATTACATGGTGATATAATAGCAAGGACATGTGTCGGATATTGGCCTTGCTTTCTGATTGACTATAACAGGGTTTTCTGTCACTTATAAGGATGAAGATCTTAATTCATTGCGTGTGCTTAACCGTCTACACGTTGATTATAAAAAAATCAATCGGATAGGCTTTGCACAGTTAGGTTCATTTTATTATGTTAATACTCAAGCAGGCAAACACATAAAGATAAAATTAAAAAGGTAACACATAACCATCACAACACAACACACGCACACATACACACACACACATATACATGCATGCATACACGCACACATGCACACACGCACACACAAACACAAGCATGCACTCATGCGCACACACACGCGCATACATACATGCATGCACACACAACACACACGCACACACACACTTGCACACACATATAAATACACGCACACACAACACATGCTCACACACACACATACGCACGCACACGCACACACGCAAGCATGCATGTACACACATGCACACACACACTTGCACACACACACAGAACACACGCACACACACAGATGCACACACACAACACATGCACACACACGCATGCACACATACACATGCATGCACACACATACACTACATATATACAACACACACACACATACGCACACACATCCATGCATATGTGTACACAAGTACACACACACTCACACATACACACACACGCTACACAACACATACACATGCACACATATGCATGCACACATGCACACACACATGCACACACACTCTCGCACACATGCACACACACACACATACACACACGCACTCATACAGATGCATGATGCACATACATGCATGCACGCACACACATACACATACAAACACATGCACACATGCATGCACACACACATGTACATTTACCTGCACGCTCACACACACACACATGCAAGTGTTCAAATTATACAGCAGAGAAAATTACTTTTTGACCAAATTAAAATTCAATGATAAAAGGCAAAAACATAGAGAGCTCACCGTTCATCAATCCTTCACTGTGCTCGTGGCTGAAGCAGTTTCTTTCCATGGTGGGCTTGAAATTCCTGTGGCAGTAATATGCTAAGCTACTGTTTTTGAAACAGTGTCCTTTTTAAATACAATCCATCTTTTCCAATAGCTGCCTCACAGTGCCAGGGACACAGGTTCAATTTCCGGCTTAGCTCACTGTCTATGCGGAGTCTGCATAGGTTTCCTCCGGGTGCTCCACTTGCCTACCACAGTCCAAACGACGTGCTGGTTAGGTATACTGGTTAGGTATGTGGCCTTGCTAAATTTGCCCTCTGTATACCCAAACAAGCGCGGGAGTGTGGCAACTCGGGGATTTTTGCAGTAACTTCATTGCAGTGTTAATGCAGTGACTAACAAATAAACTTTAAATGTTAGCTGATGATATGGCACCTGAGGTTGCTTTAAATTGAAGTTCTCTAGCTGTGATAGATTCTGAGCTATAGTAGAGATAGGGGCGAGAGGTGGTGTTCATATTCCATTCAGATTTCTTGTAGGCTACATTTATCAGTTTGGGTGTTGGAATAAAAGACATTTCAAAATGGTTACTCTGCTCACATGAGCTCTCTCCCCATAGTGAATTACTGATTCCACAGAACATAATTGAGTAGCTCATGTCTGGTCAAACTTTGGCTATTATTTTGTGACCTCCGTTACTAGTTCCTCTAAAGTCACATCCGAATTTATATTTTTCCCTGTGATGAGCTGCAGAAAATACATCAATGTCTCTATATAACCATTGCCTCAACAGACTTTCTGGCTCTGTCTGATTTATAGAAATGTAAATGGTAAAAACCAGTTTCAGTTCACCTTTGAAATAAGTATTAACCTCAGCAAGTGTGAAATTCTATAGAAGATTGCCTTGACACGTCCTAATTGTAATTCACATTGGAAACTTCCAGAACTGACTAAGTTGTAATAAGTGCCTGTGGCAATCATCTTACGTCACTGTCTTCGCTTTTGAAAATCTTTTTAAAGAAGTTGAACATATATTCAATTATTAGGGTAGGCGATGGCCTTGTACTATTATCATTAGACTATTAATCCAGAAACTCAGCTAATGTTCTGGGCACCTGGGTTGAATCCTGTCACAACAGATGGTGGGCTTTGAATTCAATAAAAAATATCTGGAATTAAGAGTCTATGATAACCATGAAACCACTGTCAACTGTCATAAAAATGCATCTGGTTCACCAATGCCCTTTAGGGAAGGAAGTCTGCCATCCTTACCTGGTCTGACCCAGATGTGACTTCAGTGCCACAGCAACGTGAAGCTTTGGAGAGAGTGCAAAGAAGGTTCACCAAGATGTTGCCTAATCCTGAGGGTGTTGAGTATGAGGAGAGGTTGAATAAACTAGGATTGTTTTCACTAGAAGGATGGAGGCTGAGGGGAGACCTGAAAGAGGTCTACAAAATTATGAGAGGTATGGACAGGTTATGGTGCCTTTGAGGTAGGTACTCAATGAAAGTTTGTTTTTATGTGAGATTTAACAACTTTGAATAGATTTTATAAATGTTGTTTTTGCTGTCAAGTGTACAGCAGTGACAGCACATTAGTCTGTTAGAAATGTACTTTTTCTCATCTCCACGAGGCTCCTGAGATCTGACTATGGTGGATAATAGGTGAGTAGTTATGGATGTGGCATGGTGTGTGTGAGGGGTTGTGAGTGAAGGGATAAGGACTCGAGGGACTAATAACTTCTAAAACATCTGGGATGAAGCCCCTGAGATCTGAAATGTACTTTCTAACCAGCCTGCCTCTGTACCAGCCACTATCCCCTCCATTCATTCCACCAGGACAAGGTCTGGTGAGCTGGAAGAATTCCTAACTCGAACCTTCTTAACAAAAATCAAAACCTAAAAAACCATTGGGATGTTTCAACTTCCAATGCTTGCAAGTTTTAATTGTTATTTTGTATTGACTTGGTATGGCTCCTGCTCTGACCAAAAGTGTAAGAAACTACAAAGAATCATGAACAAAGACTAGTCCATCATTCAAACAAATTTCCCATCCATTGACTCCATCTACACTTCCTGTTGCCTGGAAAAGCAGCCAGAATAATCAATGAACCCTAGCACCCCACGTACTCTCTTCCACCTTCTACTGTCGAGAAAAAATTACAAAAGTCTAAGCTCTCATACCAAATGACTCAGCTTCTTTCCTGCTGCCATCAGGTTTTTGAACGGAACTACCTCATATTAAGTTGATCTTTCTCTATACCCATGACTGGAACATTATATTCTGCACCCCCTGCTTTCCTTCTTTCTTGTGTACTTGACTGTACACTGTGCAAGAAACTACACTTTTCACTATATCCCAATATATGTGACAAGAATAAATCAAATCAAAGCAAAGAATTCAGATGGAAAATATAGCATGGTTCTAGCACTAGAGCAGAGAGCATCATAGCATGAACTGTACACAGCAGGAGGGATTGCGGCTACATTACATGTTAGTATCTAAACTGACCATAAAGATTACTTTCATTAAATCTTATCAGAATGCTAATCAATTAAGAGTGCTCAAAACACATTTTAGAATAGAAGAAGCAGGCTTTGTTTTTTGCAACATCAATATTGAGATTTATTAACACAAAAGAATACTGGTATTAATAAAACAGTGCTTCAACGGGGAAACTGGTAATTACATTTACTGTACATTCAAAGGTCTCAAAGGAAAAGTCTAGTGTCACTGCCTGATAACTCAATGTCAATGTGAACTGACTTATCTTTAGAACTTAATTATAGTAAAGAAAAGCCTAACTTTGATGGAGAGAGCACAGTCATTGTGGCTGCCCAGATGTTATTAACATTGCACGATCTCCTCTCTCAATATAAGGTCTCCTCTGGGGATTATTGTTATAGATTTGGACATTGATGTATTTACTCATAAATAAGAATTCTGGGAAAGATTGGCCCAACCCCAAGAACAGACTTAATTCAACTAACTCCCAGCAGTGGCAGCGAAGCTATATTTACTTACTTAGCATGAAGATGCTGCATTACTCTCAATATATCCCAGAGATTGCATTTTATTATCCATTGTGGATTAAGTCACACTAAACCATCTGTGAAGCTCCACTCACATTCTGCCATTGACAACAAGGACATTTCAACTCATTCACACAACTCATTATTCCTAATAAAAAAGTATTTAATATACTTACAGGAAATGTAAAGGTAGAAGGGTACCTGTAAAACTGCGTTGACCCAAAGGTCATAATTGAGCCTACTCCAGGATGGTGTTCTAGATGTATGATTTGAGTTGGATTCTCACTTGGCAAGGAAACAAAAAGGCTTACATTTACACAGTGCACTTTTAACAGCCTCATCATATCCCAAAACACCACACAGGCAATTGATCTTTTGCAGTGTAGTTGTGGTTTTGGAGGGAAACACTACCATCAATTTGTATGTAGCCAGGTCCCACAAACAACAGAGATAAATTATCATAGAATCCCTACAGTGCAGAAAGAGGCCATTCAGCCCTTCAAATCTGTACCAACGTTCTGACAGCATATCTTACCCAGACCCTCTCTTCCACCCTATCCCTGCAATCCCACATATTTACCCCAGGGCTAATGCACCTAACCATGTATCTTGTTTCAATGAGGAGCAATTTAACATGGCCAATCCATCAAACCTGCATGTCTTTGAAGTGAGGGTGGAAATTTGAACACCCGAGAGGAAACACAGACATGGGAAGAATGTGCAATGTCCACACTGACAATTCCCCAAGGCTGGAGTCAAAATCGGGTCCCTGGCATTGTGAGGCAGTAATGCTAACCATTGTGCCACCATGCTAATGTTTGAGACTCACGAAAAAATTTTTAATCATCGTATTAATGAAATAACCAATGAAGACTAATGAACACAGTAAATCTATTCTTGCCTGGCAAACTGTGAATTAACTTGCTTGCAGTAGCTGTAAGTGGAGCTTCTCTCTAAATGCATCCTAGTTATACCAATAGCAAATGGAGCGTGTTGTGTAGTCCTTTGGCAAATAAGAACTATAATAATTAGACTCTAACATAACTGCAGTGTAATGTACAATTAAACAGGTGCTCTGGATAAACATTTGAGAGAACGGAGTAAAACTAAATTGCGTGACTACTTCAGAATAATATCTTTGCATACTATCTTCATGGCTGGTTTGATCCTCCATAAGTGTATGATTTTTTTCACAGTTAAGACTATCTCAGTTTTCCAAATTGGGAGGCCTGTGACCAACTATGTGCCTCACAGATTGGTGCAGGGCCCATTGTTATTTGTCACTTATATTAATGATTTGGATGAGAATTAGGAGACATGGTTAGTAAGTTTGCAGATCTCACTAAGATGACAGTGAAGATGGTTATTGAGGATTGAAGCTGGATCTTGATCAATTGGGCCAGTGGGCTGATGAATAGCAGATAGAATTTAATTCAGATAAATGCGATGTGATGCATTTTGGTAGATCGAACCAGGGCAGGACTTACTCAGTTAATGGTTGGGCATTGGAGAAAATTATAGAACAAAGAGATCTAGGGGTACAGATTCATATCTCCTTGAAAGTGGAGTCACAGGTGAACAGAGTGGCAAAGAAGGCATTCGGAAAGCTTGATTTCATTTGTCAGAACATTGAATACAGGAGTTGGGACATCTTATTGAAGTTGCATAAAATATTGGTAAAGCCACACTTGGGATACTGTGCATAGTTCTGGTCACTATTAAAGAAAGGATATTATTAAACTGAAAAGAGTGCAGAAAAGATTTACTAGGATCCCACCGGGATTTGACGGATTAAATTATAAGGACAGGCTAGATAGACTGGGACTTTTTTCTCTGGAGTGTAGGAGGCTGAAAGTGACCTTATAGAGGAATATAAAATAATGAGGGCATAGATCAGCTAGACAAGCAGTATCTTTTTCCAAAGGTAGGGAAGTCTAAAACTAAAGGGCATAGGTTTAAGGTGAGAGGGAAGAGATACAAAAGTGTCCAGAGGAGCAATTATTTCATACAGAGGGTGGTGAGTGCCTGGAACAAGCTGCCAGAGGTAATAGTAGAGGCGGGTACAATTATGTCTTTTAAAAAGCATTTAGACAGTTACATGGGTAAGATGGATATGGAGGGATATGAGCCAAATGCAGGAAATTGGGACTAATTTAGGGATTTAGGAAAAAGAGTTGGCCTGGACAAGTTGGGCCAAAGGGCATGTTTCCATTCTGTGAACCTCTATGACCCTATTACTGCAGTAAAATGCCAAAATACTCAGCAAGTTAAACAGCACATGCGGAAAGTGAAACAAAATGAATATTCCAGCTGACCTTGGATTTGGCTTAACTGACCTGAAACGACAGTACAACTTGTCTTAGCAATTTCGTCTGAGGAAAGGTATCCTGTTTGCAGACATAGAGACATAAAGTGAACATAAAGGGCAATTAGGGATGGGTAATAAATGCTGGCCTGGTCAGTGACATGGATGAACGAACAAAAAAAAATCATATTCAACGGTGATTCCTTCATCCATCCATCCTGGTGATGCTCCCACATGGAGAGTGGCCATTTGGGGAGGTATCGGGAATTGCACCTTTGAATAATATAGTAGCTGAAGTGAGGTTCATCTGACTGACTCCTAAACTCACCTTGATTTATCTCATCTGCAGCAATCTCTAAATACCTTAATGTTATTTTACCTGAGAAATGTAGATGGTGGGGCTGGTGGATATGGTTATTGTTAATGACAGGTGAATTGTACTGTGTTGTAACTTGGCAATATTGCAGCAAGGTGACTGAGAAATGGTAGGGCTGATGTTGGTTTTGCTTCATTTGCAGGTCATAACCACTGGACTGCCACCTGTATGTGTCTTAGACTCAAAAACTTTCCTTGAACCTCATTTGTTGGGGTGAGTAGCAAGCAGCTGTCCACAGCAGCTTATCACTTTGCTTAAAGCTGAATGTTGGCCTCAGAGTCTCAACATCAGTGACCCATTGTGTGTTCCAGGAGGGCTTTGGAGCAGTGGAGGAATGTGGCGAGGGGCTGGGGGATGGAAGCAATTGGGAGTGCTGTGAGTCAGGGAACATCTCCTCCTGACTCCATGGCAAACATTTTGGATTTTTTTTCTTATGGAAGCAGGATAAACTTGCTCTTGATTGGTGGAAGGTGAAGAATTCACAGTAGAATTGTCCCTGCTCCTGGCTGCCCACCACTAACCTCTCTTGGCGAGGGGAGCCAAAACATCATTCGGCCTCTCGTTCACGTATGCACGAGTTCTAGCACCAATTTTAGGTAGCCAACGGGATGGCACAGTGGCATGGTGGTCAGCTGCTTCACAGCACCAGAGACCAAGGTTCAATTCCAGCCTCGGCTGACTGCACATTCTCCCTGTGTCTACATGGGTTTCCTCCAGGTGCTCCAGTTTCGTCCCATAGTCCAAAGATACACAGGTTAGGTGATTGGCCATGATAAATTGCCCTTAGTGTTGGGGAATTAATGGAGTAAATGCATGGGGTTATGGAGATAGGGCATGGGTGGGATTGTTGTTGGCTCGATGGGCCAAACAGCCTCCTTCTGCTCCAAGGGGATTCTAGGATGCAGATACCTGACAAAGTCATCTGCTGACTTTACCAGAGGCTTGAATGCCAGTGCAGAGTGAGCTTAGGCTGTTTCAATATTAAACCGAGCAACATCTGCCAACAATAATCCACCAGCTATTACTTCAATGGACTGAAAGAAACAAGAACATTTTTGAAGAATTAGAGCATTGGCAATTCTTCTCTTTGATCTGAAATGGTAATTAAACAATCAGCACATTAATTTTGCCAAGACAGCAGACGTTAGTCACCATAGTTACAAGATGAAGTGTAAATTTTTATGCTTTGAGGGATGTTTCAGGTATGTTGGTGCAGTGTGTGCCAAAACAGCAATTGCTATTTTTTATGGATTTGGCATGCTTATTTGCATGACTTATGGGAGACAAAAACTGATGGAATCAAACAGCTTTGCCCCAACATCTATATTTCAAGGTGATTTATTTTCCTCAAAGGAATGAACTTGACTTTTAAAACTGTTTTTTTTGAAGTGCATTTGTAACTCGATAACCGCGTTTAATGCCAAATACCTGTCAAAAGCTGATGTGGAAATGCAAAGTTCCGATGCAGAAACAAGCTATTCAACTGCCGCTTACCCTTCGTGTGGGCAAATAATTACATTTATCCAAGGTATTTCTATATGCCTTGATCCTCATTCCTTTCATCCATCTATCTAATCTAATCTTGAATATTGACAACATTGTCTGCGAACCTTGTAGGCAAATTCATAGCTTCACAACTCTTGGCCTAAAAAAATTTATTTTCTCTGTTATAAACTTCTTGTTTTAAATACTGTAAAGCACCAGGAGATCACAATCATGGATATTGTTATTAATTAATTTAATTAAAGAAAAAATTTGAACTTATATAGCAATACTCAGTATCTCAAACAAAAACAAAAAATGCTGCAAAATCTCAGCAAGTCTGACAGCATCCATGGAGAGAGAATAGAGCTAACCTTTCGAGTCTAGATGACCCTTCATTAGGACCTCAAAATATATCAGCACGCTTTACAGCCATTGAAGTATTTTTGAAGTGTGGTTACTGTTGGAAAAGTTTGAAGTTTTTGAAGTTCATATATTTGTGTCACAACTAGGCTTGCATTAACACTGTAATGAAGTTACTATGAAAATCCCCTAGTCGCCACACTCTGGCGCCTGTTCAGGCACACAGAGGGAGAATTTAGCATGGCCAATCCACCTAACCAGCATGTCTTTCAGACTGTGGGTAGAAACAGGAGCAGCCGGAGGAAACCCATATAAATATGGGGAGAATGTGCAGACTCTGCACAGACAGTGACCCAAACTGGGGAATCGAACCCACTGCTTGAGGCAGCAGTGCTAACCACTGTGCCATTGTGCCACATGGTCAATTTGCACATAGCAAACAGCAATGGAATGCTGTTTAGTGCTGCATTTAGTAAGCATTTTAAAATGCTTTTAAGTGCTGGTTGAGTAATGAATATTGGCCAGCATTCCAGAGAGAACTCTCCTGCACTGAGTATTACCTCGTGGATGTACTCTTGGCTTAAAATCTCCTCTAAAACACTGAGGCTATTTCAGTGATGTAGTAGGGGCTAAAAACGTATCTGAAGAGATTCAAGCATGGCTACATATCCACTAATCCACTTCTGGCCTGCTAGTCTTCCACATGTACCTGCCAAACTCAGTCACACGCATGTGCCAGGGATAATATCAGGTGTCATCTCAGACTGGGATGAAAACAAAATAATGCAAAATAAAACAAGCTGAATCTCACAGAAGTCAAGCTTTGTGTGCAATGTCCCTGCAATTCAGCAATCCATTAAAATAAGCTCTTTTAATCTAGAGTGAATCTCCGTGAACAGTACAAACCTTTGCTGTAATGCAAAAAGCATTATGCAAAGTTTCACATTCTATACTTCAGTTAATTCTGATTAATAGGAAACACAGGGGGATGTACAGCAGATGACCAACTGAGACAGGATGCGGTGAACCAGTTCTCTGTGTCCTGTACAGGAAGGAAAGAAGTTCACACTGTAGCTGCCCTCAACGCAATATCAGTCTCCAGTATTAACAGTGTTCGAATAAAATAGAATCCAACAATGCAGAAGGGAGCCATTTAGCCCATCGAGTCTGCACCGATCTCAATTCCATCCAGGCCCTATCCCCATAGCCACGTGAATTTACCCTAGCTAATCCCCCTGACATTAAGGGGCAAATTGGCATGGCCAGCGCACCTAACACGCACATCTTTGGGGTGTGGAAGGAAACTGGAGCACATGGAGGAAAATCACACAGACACGGGGACAATGTACAAACTCTGCACAAGCTGGGAATCAAACCCAGGTTCCTGGTGCTATGAGGCAGCAGTGCCACTGTGCAACTGTGTTACTGGGAAGAGTGTCACATGAAGGGGTGGGGGGAAGAGGGGAACGCTCTTTATCACCAAAACACAATAGGTCAAACAATCAGAGTGCTTGACCCCATGAGGCAACTTCCACGTAAAGTCATCACCAGCCAAATAACACCACCTCAATTCTCATACAGTGAGTGATTAGTGTTGGGGCAGGAGGTGCCAAAGGGGTTGGGGATTAAAAGATCATTGTTTTTAAAGAAAGGGGGGAAAAGAAACAAAAATTTCAAAGAAGCATCAGTCCTCGAAGGGATATGTAAAAATGGACTCAAGGGAAATAACTGACTCTCTGGAGGAAAATAGATAACTAAATAATTCATTATTGTACTACTCGGTGACTTGGAACTATTTATTTAAATCACTTTTTTTAATAGAAGAAAAATTGCTTGTGTTCTGAGACATCATATGACTTTCTGATATCGAAGGAGATTATTCATGGTCTGTCATTTCTGCACAACTGGAAGTAGAGGTCTGCTATTTGTGTGTTTGATGTTGATCTGTTCCATTCTAAGATATCAATGCTTAGTTAGGTGCTTTCAGCTAATACAGAGAAAGGGCCATTAGATTTGAAGGGTTGGGGAGGAGTGTTTGGCCCAGTGAGATGTGGTGCAATGCTTAGCACTGCTGTCTCAGAACACCAGGGACCTGAGTTCAAAATCGGCCACTCTCTGTGTGGAGTTTGCACATTCTCCTCGTGTCTGCATGAGTTTCCTCCAGATTCTCCAGTTTCCTCTCACACTCCAAAGATATAGTTTGGCCATTTAACGTCCAGAGATATCTGGGTTAGGTAGCTTTGCCATGGTAAATGCAAGGGGTTATTGGGATAGGGCAGGCAGGTACGCCTGGGTAAGATGCTCTTTCAGAGAGTCAGTGCAGATTCAATGGGAAAATGGCCTCCTTTTGCATTGTAGAGACCCTATGGACAAGGTCTAATGGGCTATGCAGCATTGTTTTAGAATTCTATGGTTATAGATGGATGTCAACATAGTCTTTTTTTGAATGATGTTTATTGAAGAATGATGTAATGATACAATGCTTTTAAGAAATATATCATGTTTCTTGTAAGCGACAGTGTTTTGTTGCAAAGAGTCAATTTGTCTGAAAGAACATGAAGCTCTATGCTGAGACTGCAGGATAATAAATCACTTAAACTAATGGTAAGTTGTCTAAGCAGAATTAGTGCATTTGTGTTTACTTAGTTTTCCACTGGGGTTTCAGATTAGAGTTTTGATTATGTTGATTGCCAGAGATCAAGGCATTATCAATAGGAGGACCTACACTTGCTGGGAATATACACAGTTTATTTTTCATTTTTAAAAACAAGTAGTTTATGATGCCTAGACTGCTAGATGGAAGCAGTGGCTCTTTCTTACTCTATCTGAAAAGGCCTTCTGAGAGCTCTAGGACTGTTAACTTAATGGTAAAGAATGCCATGGTTGACACGTTCAATTAAAACTATTGCCAAATCTGGCTACTCATAAAAGAAGTGACACGGCTGATTTCTAACATTTTTCTTAATTTAAGTCTAAATATATTTTTAAACAAAAACTATACTGGGTTTAATTGTAACAAAATATTGCACAATTTACCAGAAAACAGAGCTCTGATGAAATACAGTAGGATATATAGTAGCAAAATGGTTATGTTACAAGATTAGTAATCAGGGAACTAGGTAAACGATTCTGAAACATAAATTAAAATCTCACCAAGGTAGCTGGAGAAGTGTAAATTCACTTAATTTTAACATTTGAAATAAAAGAGAGCATGTGTAATGGTGACCATGAAACTCTCAAATTGCCATAATGTCCATTCGGCATGGAAATCTGCTGCAGTTACTCAATGTGGCAAAATGTGACTCCAGGCCAACACTGTTTACTCTTAACTGTCTTCTGAAATGGTTTTAAAAGCCACTCGCTTGTTCACAATAACACTGAAAAACTGGACAGGTCATCTGACATTCACCTAGGCAGGAAATTCGGACATAACAAAGGCATTGTTCCAGCTAACCCTGCCATCTCAGTCAATCCTGCAAAGTCCATCCCCTCATCTGGGGACTAGTACCAAAATTAAGAGAATTGTCCTACAGAAGCAAGTGACAAGTCAGGCAGGGGGAATTAGCTCAGATGGCAGAGCCCTCGCTTCACATGTAGGAGGCAGTGGGATCGTTGTCCATCTTCCCCACTTTGATTTTTGGGAGGCACAGTGATTAGCAGAGCTCCCTCACTGGGTCAGGGACCTGGATTCAATTTCCGCCTCGGATGACTGTGTGGAATTTGTGCATTCTTCCTCTGTCTACGTGGGTTTCCCCAGGCTAGATGGTTCCCCCAATGCTAGATCACCCTTTAGTGTCCCAAGGTGTGCAGATTAGATGGATTAGCCAGGGGAAATGTGCAGGGTTACAGGGATAGGGTGGGATGATGGACTTGTGTAAGGTACTTTGTCAGACAGTCGGTGCAGACTCAATGGGCTGAATGGCCTCTTCTGCACTGTAAGATTCAGTGATTCTGTTATTCTAATTTTCACACAGCATGGACCCAGGACCATCAATGTGATAATAACTAGATAGTCTGTGTTTGTGACATTGATTGAGGGACAATTGTTGGCCTGGTCACAGAGTACAATGAAGGACAGCACCTCCAACAATGAATTCCCTCACTAGAGTACATTAGAGAATTTAGCCTAGGTTTATGTGTTCAAGTTTCTGGAACAGGGTTCACAACATCTTAACTCAGGGGCAAAAAGTGCCGTGGCTGACACATTTAGTTAAAACTATTACCAAATCTGGTAATTGGTTGTTAAGAAGGCATACGGAGTCTTAGCTTTTATTGGTAGGGGGATTGAATTTCGGAGCCGCAACGTCATATTGCAACGGTACAAAACTCTAGTGCAGCCGCATTTGGAGTATTGTGTACAGTTCTGGTCCCCACATTATAAGAAAGATGTGGAGGCATTGGAGAGGGTACAGAGGAGGTTTACCAGGATGTTGCCTGGTATGGAGGGCAGGTCTTATGAAGAGAGGCTGAGGGATTTGAGGTTGTTTTCGTTAGAAAGAAGGCGGCTAAGAGGAGACCTTATTGAAACATATAAGATGATTAGAGGTTTAGATAGGGTAGACAGTGATAGCCTTTTTCCTAGAATGGAGAAAGCTAGCACGAGGGGACATAGCTTTAAATTAAGGGGTGGTAGTTATAGGACAGATGTCAGAGGTAGGTTCTTTACCCAAAGGGTGGTAAGGGTATGGAATGCCCTGCCTGCTGCAGTTGTAAATGCGCCAAGTTTGGTGGCATTTAAGAGGTTAGTAGATAAGTTTATGGATGAAAAGGGAATGGTTTAGGTTAGAGGGTCATTGCTTTTTCTTAACTGGTCGGCGCAACATCGAAGTCCAAAGGGCCTGTTCTGTGCTGTAATGTTCTATGCTCTATGTTCTATGTAAATCTGGCTCTTCATATGAAATATGACAGCTAATTTATGAAATTTTTCTTAATTTAAGTCTAAATATGTTTTTACACAGAAACTATACTGGGCTTAATTGTAACAAAATATTGCACAATTTACCAGAAAACAGAGCTCTGATGAAATACAGTAGGATATATAGTAGCAAAATGGTTATGTTACAAGATTAGTAATCAGGGAACTAGGTAAACTATTCTGAAACATAAATTAAAATCTCACCAAGGTAGCTGGGGAAATTTAAATTCACTTGATTTTTAACATTTGGAATAAAAGTGAGCATGTGTAATGGTGACCATGAAACTCCCAAATTGCCATAATGTCCATTCGGCATGGAAATCTGCTGCAGTTACTCAATGTGGCACATATATGACTCCAGGCCGACACTGTTTACTCTTAACTGTCTTCTGAAATGGTTTTGAAAGCCACTCGCTTGTTCAAAATAGCACTGAAAAACTGGACAGGTCATCTGACATTGACCCAGGCAGGAAATTCGGACATAACAAAGGCATTGTCCCAGCTAACCCTGCCATCCCAGTCAATCCTGCAAAGTCCATCCCCTCATCTGGGGACTAGTACCAAAATTAAGAGAATTGTCCTACAGAAGCAAGTGACAAGTCAGGCAGGGGGAATTAGCTCAGATGGTAGAGCACTCGCTTCGCGTGCGGGAGGTAGTGGGATCATTGTCCACATTCCCCACTTTGATTTGTGGGAAGCACAGTGATTAGCAAAGCTCCCTCACTGGGTCGGGGACCTGGGTTCAATTATGGCGTTGGGTGACTGTGAAGAGTTTGCCCATTCTTTCTATGTGCCTGAGTAGGTTTCTTCCCACAATCCAAAGATGTGCCGGTTAGTTGGATTGCCCATGCTCAATTGCCACTCAGTGTCCCAAATTAGATGGTTTCGCCACAATGTGGAGATACTGGCATTGGACTGAGGTAGGCACAGTAAGTAGTCTCACAACACCATGTTAAAGACCAACAGGTTTATTTGGTAGCACGAGCTTTCGGAGCGCCGCTCCTATATCTGACCTAATCAGGACTCACCTGATGAAGGATTGGCTCTCCAAAAGCTCATGCTCTTGTGACACTGATTGAGGGGTAAGTGTTAGCCTCGTCACTAGGGATAATGAAGGATGGCACCTCCAACAATGCAACACTCCCTCACCAGAATATATTAGAGAATTTAGCCTACGTTTTTGTACTCAAGTTTCTGGACTCAAAACCTTTTAACTCAGGAGCAAAGAGTGCCATGGCTGACACGTGTAGTTAAAACTATTATCGGCTGTTCATAAAAGGAATGACAGCGAATTTCTAACATTTTTCTTAGTTTAAGTCTAAATATATTTTCTTACACAGAAACTATACTGGGCTTAATTTTAACAAAATATTGCATAATTTACCAGAAAACAGAGCTCTGATGAAATACAGTCAGATATATAGTAGCAGACTGGTTATGTTACCAGATTAGTAACCAGTCTGGTGTATATGTGATTCCAGCCTACACTGTTCACTCTTAACTGTCTTCTGAAATGGTTTTGAAAGCCACTTAAAATAACTTTGAAGAATGGGAACAGAAATCTGAAGAGATAATCTGGCATTGACTTAGGCACGAGATTCAGACACAACAAAGGCATTGCCCAACCCAATCAACACTGCAAAGTCTACTTCCACATCTCGGGACTGATACCAAAATTGGGAGAGTTGTCCTAAAGACTAGTGAAGCAAGTGACAGACAGAGCCATATAGCTCAACAAATCATTCCTTATAGCCAATGTCCCTGGCTTCTCTATCACCATTCCCTGCACATGTCCCATCACACCAGAACACCTTCCATCATGTTACCTTGCTAAATGAGATGAATTCAGAATAGATCTAGCATCTCAAATCCATGAAGTGCTGTAGACATTTTCCCACACTCTGACACATCATAATCCAGCATATCCCTAACTCTATCACTACCATGTCAGAACTCCAAACCTGGTTCAATGAGGACTGTAGAATGCCAGGAGCAGCATAGGTAAACCAGAAGTGAGATGCCAGTCTGTTGGTTACTGCATAGAATTTATGTATGCTAAACGACAAGATGGAATATGCTACACAGCTAAGCAACCCCACAATCAGTGGAATAGATCAATGTTCTGTAGTCCTGCCACATTCAATATGAATGCTGGTGGACAATTAAACAATTAATGTGAAAAGGAGGCTCCACAAACATTCTCGTCCTCCAGAAAAGCAGACACCAGCATGTCAATGAAAAAGACAAGGCTCAAGCAACCATCTTCAGCCAGCAGTGTCAGGATTAATCATCTCAGCCTCCTCCTGAGAACTTTGGCATCATTGATGTCAGTCTTCAACCACCTTGATTCTTTTCCTGTGATGTCAAGAAACAGTGTAGCATATTAGTGCAACAATGGATCCTGACAACATCAAAATTACACTCCAAAATTAACTGCATCTTTAGTCAAACTGTTTCAACGCAGTTACAGCACTGGCATCTACCCAAAAAAGGTAGCAATTGCCCAGCTGTGTCCTGCCTGTTAAATCCTGTTGTACTGAGGTTTCTCCTCAATAACTACTCTGCAGTCAAGCATCAGGGAACACAATTCTTTATTATGTCTATTTACTCCACGATCCAAACATTGATTGCCCTCTCTGGGCAGATCTCAACCAGCTCACCTCACATCCCAGGTCATATGACCTGTTCTCTTAAAGGGGCTATGCACCAGCATACATAATACTGACTGTAAAAGGAGGGACCAATCCAGTGCAGCCAATTATTGCCCCATCAGCGTGATTCAATCACCAGCAAAGTGATGCATAAAGTTTATCAACAGTGCCTCACACATTCTCTCCCTCACCACCAGTGCGCAGGGATGTCAGTGTGTATCACCTACAAGATGCACTGCAGCAACGCAATACCACTTCTTCAACAGCACCTTCCTAATCTGTAACTCTTCTACCATCTAGGAGAACAAGACTAGTAGATGCATGGAACACCATCATCTGCAAATTTCCCTCTAAGGCTCACACTGACTTGGAAATACAGGATAAGTATCCTTTATCCAAAATCCTCAGGGCCAATCACATTTTGAATTTCAGATCATTTCCTTTTTTTGATTCCACATATAGGACGAAGCCTATTTATATTACAATAACCTATGCATAGGTTAGCTACAGTCTAAAGCAAACAAAATAGGCGGAAGAGCAAGATGTATACTGAACAATAAATATAGGGTAGCTGTAATAAGCACCTGCCATCATCTGCAATTCTGCGAGATTCATGTGAGAGCAGACAAACAATTAGATTCCCACATTCAGGGTGGGTTGCAGTTGGTGATATTGGATCAGCAAGTTTTATGTCAATTTAGGTTCAGGATCCCCCATCCGAAAGGTTGATGAGGTTCAAAGAAAGTGTGATTTTGGATGAATCGATTTTTAGGTGTACGGATAGATTATACTCAACCCGTGTACTATTTCTTGTTGCTGGGTCAGAATCTTGAACTTCCCCATCTAACAGCACAGTAGGTGCATCAACATCACATAGACTACATCAGTTCATGGAGACAGCTCACCACCACTTTCTCAAGAGACATTACTGATGAACAATAATTGCCAGCCTGACCAACGATGCCTATATTCCATGAACGAATGAATAAAAAATAGAGAAGTGACGAAAGGAACTGGAATCTGGAGAATCGTTGCTGAATGAGAGCTGCACTCACAGAAACATGCTAAAGACAGACTGAGTCAATTAGGCAACAATTTTACAGTAAGGAGTTCCAATGAGGAAATATTATTGGCATAATTCAAAGAGAGATGCCAGGAACAATAAATAGCAGAAAGTAGCAGGACAAAGTGAGTAAATTCTGTTATAACGAACACTCTGGCTGCATCCCAAGAAGCATTGAGGCATTACTGGATCTGTGAGGCATGTATCCATCTCCTCAAATATTACTAGGTGGAGTAACTGATGCAAACAGGAGGAGGAGCGAAAAGGGGAAAGAGTCAGAGCAAGTTAAAGGAATCAGTCTCAACTCTTCCAAAACTATTTCTCGGGTTTTTGTTCTTTCTTTAATCCTTATTGCAATCTTCAGCCAGCTGTCAAACTTACATTCAAGTAACGAAACCTCACACAAGTAAACTCCTGCCAATTTCCTGATGGGATAAGTGCCAATTGTGAAAAACATGCCAATGTTGCCCCTTAGCTGGTTCTGTTGTACATTAGTCTGAGTAGAACCAATCTCCCCAATTATTTCCAGTTGTCGAGACTAACAGGGTATCAGTTGCAATGAAGTAATTCCAAACAATGGAAGATAGTTTCAACTCTAATGCAAATTCAGCTTCATGCCCACATAACGAACTCAAATCTGTTCTGATAAAGTATCCACCCATAAAACATGAACCTGTAAATCCTCTTCATGCATGAACCTGCTGAATATTTTCCAGAATTATCAGGTTTTAGTTTCACAGCCAGTTCCCTTGTGTGCAGCGAAGCCCAGCCTATTTAACTTTATTTATTATTGTCACAAGTAGGCTTACATTAACACTGCAGTGATATTGCTGTGAAATTCCCCTTGTCACTATAGTCCCGTGCCTGTTCGGACACATTGAGGAAGAATTTAGCACCAGCGCATCTTTTGGACTGTGGGAGGAAACCCACACAAACATGGGGAGAATGTGCAGACTCCAGACAGACAGTAACCCAAGCCGGGAATCGAACCCAGATACCTGGCACTGTAAGGCAGCAATGCTAACCATTGTGCCACTACGTCACCCATTTCAGAACTGGGCTAATTTGACCATCACTAGTCAAGGCATGTTCAAATTCCTAACAGAAGTGAATGGTTTGAAATGTCCAGTACTCATTGCTATAGGCATTGTACCTTACACATCTACTCTTAAAATGCATTTATTTTCCCCAAAGTATTATTCAGCTCATTATTACTTTAGCATTCCTTTCCTTTGAAAAGATAATACTTGATTAGATTGCTGGCAAGATTGCTACTAATAAAAGGATCATGTTGCAAAACTGGGCCAATATCCAAGGCTGAAGAGCTGAGCCATTCCTTAGAAATGGTTTTAAGTTGGATAAACTTCTTGATGGTAATGAAACATCCATGCTGTGTATAAGTTTATATTTGGTTGCCTGGTTTCAATAATATTTTAATATTCTATTTATTATAATTGAAACAAAACGTGGATATTAAAGAGCCAACCAATGATTCTACTCTATTTCTGCACAAAAAATACACCGGTAAATGCAATATCTGATTCATCACAATTTTTCAATTAACAAGTCTAAACTGCACATCTGGACTGAAACACCTTTAATCATCTAAAGCAGGAAACCCACTAGTTAGGATTGCTCACACTTCATACCTGATAGATACTTGGACTGGAATTCCCCAGCCTTGTATGCCCCACTACTGCTGCCAGCTAGAATGGAGAATTTGGCGCCCAGCAAAACCTTCATTCGCAACAGCAGGACTGGAGAATTCTGACAATGAGTGAGATCGAGGAATCCGGCCCTTGATATTCCTAGAGATTATCCAAAAAACAGTGATTCCTGTCAGTAAATTGAAAAGTGACCTGCGTATGACGTTTTGCACATCGCAGTTGATTAGATTTTTTTTAGATTAGAGCAACACAGCACGGGAAACAGGCCCTTCGGCCCAACGAGCCCGCGCCGCCGTCATAACTACATAGTAACAATTCCATTATCCTATTCTAATTTTAGGTTATTCCTAATATGGAAGAGTCTCAATGTAGGGACAATTTGTTTCCCAATCAGCCTAAGAGCGAATTTTTGGGATGTGGGAGGAAACCGGAGCGCCCGGAGAAAACCCACGCAACCACGGGGAGAACGCGCAAACTCCCGCAGACACCGGCCCAATTCCAAGTGTCTGCACAGCTACAGCGATAGTCACTGAGCTGTCATGGTGCCCTTCAGATGGTCCAGATAAAGCACTCATTTACGACATGAAGCACCAGGCAACCCATGAATCAACATCCAAGAGCTGTCCTCGCACCACCTGCCGAATGCATGCTCCTTGTTGGTCAAGTATGGACCGAATTACCTGTGGAAAAAAAGCCATAGTTAAACAGTCCTACTATATCCCTCTATCTGCATACTGCTCATGTGGCTGTCCAAGAGACCCTTAAACAGCCCTAGCGTGCCTGCTCCCACCACCTTACTCGGCAGTGCATTCCACACCCCCACTACCCTTTGTGTGAAAAACTGCCCTCTAATATTCGTCTTATACATAGCCCCCCTCACCCTAAGGCCATGACCCCTCGTCCTATCCATTTCTGAAGGTGGAAAAAGTTTACCACCATTTACTCTATCTATACCCCTTATAATCTTATACACCTCTATTAGATCCCCTCTAAGCCGACGTCTTTCAAGGGAAAACAACCCCAGTCTATTTAATTGTTCGCATGGAAGTTGCGTATGGAAAGTTATTATTCTGAAAAGTCACATGATTTACGACTTCCAGTGCTCTGAACCTGAACCCACGATGCCCACCAGGAACAACGCTACTAACAGGAAACAATCATTTCCAAGTAGCAACGTGCCATCTACCTCGCCTGCCAAAATACTTAACCGATCCAATGCTTCACTTTAAAAAATATTTTTTCAAATTTGCTCATTTAATAAAATCGAAATAATTAAATGTGCAGCAAATTTGTGTTCTGAAGATGAGTCAACAACCAAAATTGTTAGCTCTGTTTTTCTTTCCTAGATGCTGTTGCATCCAGTTAGAGAACGTTGTGTTTAAAATAGACAACGTTTGAAACCCTAGTTACCCACTGAGAGAATAAAGTCACAAGGTTCCACGGTTTTAAACAAATGAAATAAACTTTCCGACACAAAGTCAGAAAAAGTTAAACAATTTACAATATCTATCTTAGTAAACATGAGGTAATATTGGATTAATAGACAAACTGCAGCCGAATACACCAACAAGACATAATAAATAGCAAATGCAAAAACAGATCTCCCGGATTTCTCAGCAACCCACACAGATACCAATGACCACTGTGAGTCATAAATCTCATTAAGACTCTGCCTACCTCATCAGGCATTTCGAATGCTCATTTTTAAAGATCTAACCTCTGAATTTCCTCAATTGCTGCTGTCTCAATGACTGTTCACCTATCAGTAGTTCAGTCTGTCCTCCTGAGACAGTGTTGTCTGAGATTTACAAAGTCCGCTGCCTCTAATTACTGGCACAATTCCAACTCCTTCATAGATCACTAGCTTCATTAAACTCTCCCTGGATTTTTCCAAACTCCAATCTCCCAGCTCCACCAAGCTAAACAGACTTTAGCACCATAGATATTCTTTGGGATCCATGCAATTTGCACCAGGTGCTGTGAGGTCAGAGAATTACCTTGTGTTTCCCTGAGCCCTAACTTTCACCTGCACAGAACTGGTAATCTTCCACCATCTTCATAGATCCCAGGACTTCTCCTGAGCCCCAACTACACTGAACAGCTCCCAGGATCTCTCTGCGTGCTGTAAACCAAACAAAGTCCAAACTGCACTGAATGGTTCCCAGGATTTTGCCTCAATCCTAACTGCCTGCAGCCTGCTAACAGTGGTAATCTTTTAAAATAAAGCCTTTTCCCCTGCTGCAGAACACAGATTAATTGAAACCAGTGAACCTTCCTATGCTCCACCTATCTCTATGATGGTGTAGCCATTCAGAGTTCACTGAATGCTTTTGAACTAATTTAGCTCTAACTCCCAAAACAAAACTCTCCTCTGAGCTGCCTTTCCCCTCAAACACTGTGGGGCCAATTCTCTGACCTCACCGCACCCAGCGCAAATCGCATGGATCCTGAAGAATATCATGTGGTGCTAAAGTTTGTTTCACACCCAGTGACAAGGAGCTTGCAAATCTCCCAGCCCCCTTCTAAAGGCCCCCAACTGGATGGCGACAAGAAAAGGTGCAAATCTGATGCACACTTAAAGTAAAATTTAATTATGCATGTTAACAATGGGATGAGGAGGGGGGTCCCCATATCAATATCAAAGGGATGAGGAGGGATATGGGAGGGAGTCTCCCATTGCACTGTGAAGTTGGGGCATCCTTGAAAAAATGGCATCCGAGCACTTGGAAGCCGGTCTCACTGCCATGTTTAGGAGAAAAATATGTTGATGAGGGTTGATGGTGGCACATAGTCCTGTTTAACTCCATTAGTGACTGGGAATAAATCAGAAGATTCACTATCATCCAGTATTGCTGTAATGGAATTGCACTGAACCATTGTGCCTATTATCTCCATTCCCTTCCAAAGGCACAGATGCTCAAGCTGTCTGAATGAACCAGACAACTGTTAGAATTGTCAAAGCTTGTGTACCCTTTACCCAACTCCGAACATCAGTCTGGGAATGAAGAGGACCAAATCTGCTGACCAAACTGACATTTTATGGAGCAATAGTCCTGCCCAAACATGTGAGACTTGAACTGTGCACCAGCGTCATGCCAAGAAGTTCAACTACTTTCACCAGAATGGCCTTCAGAAGCTTCAGGAGATCAGATGGCAGGGAAAAATATCAGACAATGAGGTGCCCACCCAAGATGGCATTCCAAGCACCCACACTGTATTGAGATAGTCACACCCGGGCTGGGTTTGTCATGTAGACAGAATGTATAATACTTGCTTACCAAAATAAATCTTCTCTGGAAGACCTGAGTTTGGGATACACTCTCATAATTGTAAAAGGATTTTGATTTGATTTGATTTATCATTGTCACGTGTATTAGTATACAGCGAAAAGTATTGTTTTTTGCATGCTATACAGGTAGAGCATACTGTTCATAAAGAAGGAAAGGAAAGGGTGCAGAATGTAGTGTTGCAGTCAAAGTTAGTGTGCAGAGAAAGATCAACTTAATATGAGATAGGTCCATTCAAAAGTCTGACAGCAGCAGGGAAGAAGTTGTTCTTGAGTTGGTTGGTACATGACCTCAGACTTTTGTATCTTTTTCCTGATGGAAGAAGGTGGAAAGGAGAAACAAGATAGGTGGAAGTGTAGACAGAGACAATGAGTAATGAACTAGGCTTTGTTCACGACCTTTTCTAGTTTCTTGTGGTTTTGGGCCAAACCAAGCTGTGAAACAACCAGAAAGAATGCAGTCATTCTAAAAGGTTCACTCAAGGTTTTTGATATCAACTTCAAATCCTAGGAGAAGCTCACCAAGAATCAATGCACCTGGCACAACCAAATTTTAAAAATATAGACCGGATTTCTCTGGCTGTTCACGCCTGTAGGATTCTCTGGTCCCCTGTGCAGCATAACCAAGTCCACGGGTTTCAATAGGAATCCCCATTGACAGTGGCGGGATCAGAGAATCCCACCACCAGCAAACAAGGTGCCTCATCTCACCGGCAGGAAACTCGCAATTAGAATGCCGGAGAATCCCACTCACAGTCTCCTGCTAAAGCAAGTGCATATCAAAGGTCAAAAGTGAACAAAGGGAGAGAAAATCCAGAGTCAACAATTTGTCAAAAACAAAATCCTGTGTGGTATCCTGTTCTATTTGCAGCAGAAGCTAGGTGCAGATCGGTCTTAGCAGATACCTAGAGGCCTCTCTGAAACCAGCAAAACAATCCAGATAATGCATGTAATCACCTCAAAGGATGAATACAAGAGAAGGGCAGAGAACAAGGAACTGGCCAAAGTCAACTACAAGATAAAAATGATACTGGGAAATTTTGTCAGGAGCAGGAATCTCTTGCATGCTATTAAAAGGCATATTTCCAGATTGCCTGCACAAGGGACCAAACCACTGTTATTTGCAGTAACTCCATGGCCATGGGGCACGAAACAACATCAAAATAAAAGCATTGAGTCATTGAGCAAATACACAATACTCACTTTACCAGAAGAACTATCACATGCACTCTACAGTCAAAAGAAGTCCAAATAAAATGATTGGAAATGCTTCTGTTTGATAAGGAGCAGGCACGGAAATGAACAAAGACTAGGTTAAGTCAGCACTCAAGAACTGCGGTAAACTGGCTGGACGATGGTGATAGCTGGAATATATGAATCGATGCATTGTGCAATCACAATCAAAGTGATACTAATCAAACAGACAATCTTTTCATTTAATGCCAAATTAATAGACGTTCCTGATTCATTGGAATCTATATGCCAACAATGCCTTCCTTTACAATGTCAACCCAATAGTATTTACCTTCAGTGATACCAAGTGACACATCTAATCTTGTTTTCCGAACTTAGATGAATAATTCAGGCCTATCTTGAAGATAGAAACAAAGATTTAAAGGCAAGAGCCTTTTCAGGCTTGCTATTTTATACTCACACCGCTCTCAGTTGGTTAACAAAGGAGATGTGTTGAAAGACGATGGTGTAGTTGGACTTTGTCAATGGCTGCTTCGATACAGGTGTGATAATGTACCACAGACATATTGGGATATTTCCATGTCGGGACAAAGACAGAAATCTAACTGGAGGGACACAAAGCTATATGGAAGATGTGCAGGGATTTGGGAGGCTCTGAAGAACAAAGGGAGATGAAATTAGAGAAAGGCAACGATTCAAGAATGGGGCTAAGAGAGCATGATGGGCAGCTGAGGATTGTCTGAATCTTGGTGACAAAATATCTGAGCTACTTGTGCTTGCTGTTGGGAGTGAGGGTGGAGGGAACAGGAGAGAGGAGTTTAAGGACATTGTAGTTAATGCAAACCTTTACTGTCTCAGATGAGCTTGGAGTAGTTTTAGTCAAGGAGAGAAAGCTACTTGATAATCATAGAGATCTACAGCACAGCAGATGTGAAATGCCTGTTTTCAGCTGTTACCTTGGTTTTGATGAGCTTTGGCTGACGCAGACTAACTTGAGATAGTTTAAAGTTTATATATTAGTGTCACAAGTAGGCTGACATTGCAATGAAGTTACTGTGAAAATCCCTAATCACCACACTCTGCGCCTGTTTGGGTACACTGAAGGAGACTTTAGCATGACTAATGCACTTAACCAGCCCGTCTTTGGACTATGGGAGGAAACCAGAATACCAAGGGGAAACCTATGTAGACACAGGGAAAATGTGCAGACTGTGCACAGACAGTGACCCAAGTTGGGAATTGAACACAGTTCTTTGATGCTGTGAGACAGCAGTGCTAACCACTGTGCCACCATGTAATTCCCAGTCACTATATATGTTTTGAAACTATTTACGAAGAGCTATTTACAAAGACATCATAGTCTTTGCAAATAGTACATGGTTCCAGGAACACAGCTTATTGCGTGCCTTGTTCTCTTGCAGCCTCTTGGTCACCTGATCTTAATGTCATGTTTAATCATCATTGATGTCATTGTCTCATTAACATAACTATTAACCCTTCACTCTGTTTGATTTGCTTAACCGTCACATGTACTGGAATACAATGAAAAGTATTGTTTCTTGTGCACCTTACAGGCAAAACATACCGTTCATGAAGTATATAGGGGAAAGGAAAAAAATAGGGTACAGAATATAGTGTTATAGATAAAATAATTCAAATTTATAAGTGCAGAATAGGTGTAAAAGATGAAATAAGGGGATATCCTGGAAACAGTTCACAAGAAGTCCCCCTGCTCACGTGCCATCATTTTTTTAACATCTCCCCACCAAGTATAATCTCAAAGCTGTTACATTTTTTTTGTTGGTTTGTTTGCATTCCCACTGCTAACCTCATGTACTATTTGCTGTCTACATCCAACTCCTTCCTCACATCATCAATCTCCCACCATGTTCTCGATCCTGTTGGAGGGTGCTTAGGATGGGTGTGTTCTTTTATCTTCTCCTCGGAAAGCAAGCACATTGTTGGAGCAGGATAGCAGCTTCTCACAACAGTTAGTTCCTGGGCTGTGACTCTTAACAACAATCTGAATGTAAAAGTTGTGTAAACCAATCCAGGAAAAAAACAATTCAAGAGAGCTTTCAGGGCTTGAATGATCACAATCCCTTGAGAAGGAACACAATAAACTGAGATTCTCGTTGTCTTCTGCAGACCGAGGAAAGGTGAAGCCTTGAAAAAATGAAGCATTTGCTTCTAGGGGCTCTGAAGGGGAGGGTGCAGATAGTGCCAAATACCAAAGTCTGAAGTCTGAGAGGCCTGGAGTGGAGCACAGTGTTACAAACAGTTTCTCATCATCCATGCAGAGCAACCAAAGCTGCAGACGTGAAGAAGTAAGCATCTTAAAGGAATAGATCTGTCAGGCTCGGGATGCCAAATAGAACAAGAGGACATTGTCTTTGCTTTGTGTAGCTCTACATCTCCTGCCCATCAGTCATAGATATAACTGCAGCAAAAGTCTTATTTGTTGGGTATCTCCACCAAATTGTTGTAACATCAGAAAGTACTTGATGCAACTATTATGATGAGCAAACCTTTCAGATGGGTCCATTCTCTCATTTGAATAGATAAGGGGACAACACTGATACAAGTTTTAAAATGGTTTTCTTTTATTGAACAGGACTTAAAACATTAACATGACAAAAGCGAAAAGAGAAAGTGAACTTGGAGGCTAGCTTCTACTGCCAGCCCCTGTACTGAATGGATCTCGAAAATGAATTGAAAAAACACACACTAAAATGCAAATTATATTTCAACTGTTATCTCGTTATTGGACTTTTTTTTTCACAGTTTGTCTCTGACTCAGAAAAACAATTCTTCCAGCTGCAGTTATGCTGTTGTTTGCCTGTATTATGTACACTTCAGGAATGCAGTCAACTTGTAGCTAAACATTAGCCTTCTGATTTGACATGTAGTTAAGTTAGCAGAGTTAATTCACAGGCAGAGATATCTTAAAATTAAGTCTATGCATAGACTGAAGGAAACAGGGCTAAGCACACATAGGATCTCTCACTTTCTTTCAAACAAACTAAATTGTATCTGGAATCTAAGATAAAGAAGCCAATCATCAAGCCATGAGTTAGAACTGGTGACATTTCTCTAAGAGAGTTATAATGATTTAACCCAACAGACTATTACTGTGTTTATATGATGTTTTCAGTCTAGATAAAATTTTATTTTGAAACAGCCAACTGATCTCAAAAAACATATCAGAAACATAGAAAATAGAAGCAGCAGTAGATTGTTTGGCCCTTTAATCTGCTCCACCATTCATTTTGATCATGGCTGATTATCAAATTTAATACCTTAATCCCGCCTTCCCCCATTATCCCTTGATCCCTTTAGTTCCAAGAACTATTTCTAATTTCTTGAAATATTGTTGGACATGTTGGGCATGGTGGCACAGTGCCACAATGGTTAGTACTATCCCCTCACAGCATCAGGGACACGGATTCAATTCCCGGCTTGGGTCACTGTCAGTGCGGAGTCTGCATGTTCTCCTCATGTCGGCAAAGGTTTCCTCCGGGTGCTCCAGTTTTCTCCCAGAGTCTGAAAGATGAAGTGGTTAGGTGAGTTGGCTGTGCTAAATTCTCCCTCAGTGCACCAGATCAGGTGCCAAAGTGTGGCAACTAGGGGATTTTCACAGTAACTTCATTGCAGTGTTAATGTAAGCCTACTTGTGATACCAATAAATAAACTTTAAACATAATTTATCACAAGCTATCCCTCTACCCCTCTATGACTTCATAATCCTGCAACAGATATTCAATATACAGGTTACAGTAAAAGCACAGAGAAATTTTGATGGGAAATTGCAAGTCGTGACTATGGACATTTGTTTTATTCAAAAGAGAGAAATACATGCTTGCTTCCTGAGAGTGGAGAACGAGAGATTGTGAGGGTCTCAGATGTATGTGTTCAGACAATGCGTTTTGCTCAGAGATCTTGTTTCCACACATTTTGATTTGGTTAATTATTGGTGTATTGGTTTACAGTGAAAATTATTGTTTCTTGTGCACTTTACAGACAAAGCATACCGTTCATTGAGAAGGAAACAAGTGAGTGCAGAATATAGTGTTACAGTCGTAGTTAGGGTGTAGAGAAAGATCAATTTAATGTGACATAGATCCATTCAAAAGTCTGATGGCAGCAGGGAGGATGCTGTTCTTGAGTTGGTTGATACGTGCTGTCAGATTCCCGTTGGAAGAAGGTGAAAGAGAGAATGTTTGGGATGCACAGGGTTGTTAATTATGCTGGCTGCTTTCCAGAGGCAGCAAGAAACGTAAATAGTGTCAATGGTTGGGAAGCTGGTTTGCGTGATGGACTGGGCTTTGTTCACAACACTTTGTAGTTCCTTGTGGTCTTGGGCAAAGCAGGAGACATACCAAGCTGTGCTACAACTGGAAAGGGTGCTTTCTATGGTGCATCTATAAAGGTTGATGAGATTTGTAGTGGATGTGCCAAATTTACTTTGTCTTCTGGGAAACTAGAGGCGTTGATGGGTTTTCTTAACTATAGTGTCGGCATGGGGGACCAGGACAGGCTGTTGGTTATCTGGACATCTAAAAACTTGAAGCTCTTGACCATTTCTACTTCATCCCCATTGGTATGACAATTTTGTAACAAACTCCCCCGCAGTTAGGAAATACCCAACGACGAGGTTAGAGTCATAGAGATACGTTAGGGTCAGGATTGTGGTAGACTGGAGGTGGGGTTTGCTGCATTCGTAGATGTGTGTATAGATTTCCAAGCCAACCACACAATAACTCCACAGCCACTCTGCTGGATTTACAGGAAGGTTATAAAAGTTGATTTTAAAAAAGGGAATTACGTCCTGTTTACCAAACCAAACAGTTAGGGACAAACTAAAAGGTAGAAAAAAAAAGCAAAAATGTCTTGATGCATTAATGAGGTTTGGTAAACATGCCTATGTTATTAGTAATACCCAAAAAGTCTGAAATAGCAAGAAACAATGCTCAGTTTTGTAATAGGATCAGAACATGGTTAATTAGTTGGAAACATGAGTGGCCACTAACTCATCCCTGAGGATTTTCATTTAATCTACTGTCAAAATCTTTTAATTCCAAGTTGATATTTTTCTTCTCTCGGAACATGCCAGTAAAGAGTTAATATTGCAATAAGAACAGAGTGCCATGTTCAAATGAATAAATTAGTCAAACATCTCCAAAAAATTGTTGAAGTGTTCACAGTGTCAGATTTCAACACAAGCAGTCACTTAAGAGAAGTCACATGGCTTACTGGGACTGTTTTTGGTTTTCTTTATTTTCTTTAAAATGCTGGAATGCAGTGTTCGTTTTACCTAAAGGTGAAACGGTGAGGTTAACTGAGTGAATGAAATGTGTTCAGATTTGTTCTTTGTGATGGTATAAATTGCATGCTGTTTTGAAATATGAGCCAGGGTTTTTCTTTAGAGGTAACACTAGCATTATGTTTAGCCCCATTTCCGTCAGGTAATCAGCAGTAATGCAAATAGATTACCAGTTACTTGGGTGAAATGAGATCACTGGGAGTTTGGCAACAGGATTCATCCCTCTCCTGACTTTTGCTCTTTACTCCTAAAGTTGTGATAGTGATGGCTGTGTTGTTTATCAGATGTTAGGACAATGGTAAATAATGGCTGGAGTGCAAAGTGTTCTTGAAATAATCAAGTATATCTACTCTGGCTTCTTGTGAGCATGATGTGGAGATGTCGGCATTGGACTGGGGTAAACACATAAGAAATCTCACAACACCAGGTTAAAGTCTAATAGGTTTATTTGGTACCAGATAAACCTGTTGGACTTTAACCTGGTGTTGTGATACTTCTTCTTGTGAGCATCCCCAACTTTAATCACTCCATAAGACCAAAAGATATAGGAGCAGAATTAGGCTATTCGTCTGTCGTATCTGCTCCACCATTCAATCATGGCTGATAAGTTTCTCAACCCCACATTCCTGCTTTTTCCACATAACCTTTGATCCCTTTCCCAATGAAGAACTCACCTATCTCTGTCTTGGCCTCAATGAATTCCACAGGTTCACCACTGAAGAAGTTCCTCCTCATCTCAGTTCTAAAGGGTTATCCTTTTTACTCTGAGGTTGTGCTAGTCTCACCTACTAATGGAAACATCTTCCCCATGTCCATTCTATCCAGGCCTTTCATTATTCTGTAAGTTTGAAAGAGATTCCCCCCTTCACCGTTCTATACTCCATCAAGTATAAACCTAAATTTCTCCTTTTCATTCCTGGGATCATTTTTGTGATTGAATGATGCACCCCACCAAAGCCCAGAGAACTGGAAATTCCACCCTAATTAAATCACCTCTAACTTTCTTTCCTCCTTTAATATCACCCCTTAAAATCTATCTCTTTGACCTGAATTGATGATCATTGGTGCTAATATCTTAAGAGGTTTAGTATCGAATTTTGTTTGCTGTTATGAAGTGCCTTTGGATGTTCTCTTACATCATAGGCACTATGTAAATGCAAGTTGTGGCTGCAAAAGCAATGTTACTTCTGAGATAGTGAAGTAGTATTTATTTTGTAGGAAGACCATTGATATGTGTTATATCGGAGGACTCATGCTATCTATTGGATAAGAATAACAATGCTGTGTAGGAAGGTCAAGATAATGTATGGATGGGAAGGTCAATTTTATACATTGAATAAGTAATAGGATCAAAACATGGTTAATTAGTTAGAAGCATGGGTTAAAGGTTTTTAAAGTTTATTTATTAGTGTCACAAGTAGGCTTACACTAGCGCTGCAATGAAGGTACTGTGAAAATCCCTAATCGCCAGACCTCTGCACCTGTTTGGGTATGCTGAGGGAGAATTTAATATGCCAATGCACCTAACCAGCACATCTTTCAGGCTGTGGGAATCAAACCTGGATCCTATGGGACCATAAGACCAGAAGACATAGGAGCAGAATTAGGCCCATTGAGTCTGTTTTGCCATTCAATCATGACTGACATTTTTCTCATCCCCATTCTCCTGCCTTTTCCCCATAAGCCCTGATCTCCTTATTAATCAAGAACTTACCTATTTCTGTCTTAAAGACACTCAATAATCTGGACTTCAAGTCTTTTGAGGTGAATTTCACAGATTCACCACTCTCTAGCTGAAGAAATTCCTCCTTGTCTCTGTTTTAAAGGATTGTCCCTTTAGTCTGAGGTTGTGCCCTCTGGTTCTAGTTTTTCCTTCCAGTGGAAACATCCTCTTCACATCCACTCTATCCAGGCCTCATCCTTCTAGACTTCCAATGATACAGATCCAGGGTCTTCAGTTCCTCTGGATCCTTTCTAAGGCCAGCACATCCTTCCTTAGATATGGGGATGTCCCTGGTGCTGTGAGGCATCAGTACTAACCACTGTGCCACCATGCCGCCCACTGTGATGATCAATGTAATGTACCAAGTGGAAAGACCATTCTTTACAATATGTTGTATGAGAAGTGAGTGCTTTGTTGAGGCCCCAAAACACATTAGCCCACATACTTCATTAAAAATACTTGAGCAAAATGAAGCTACCAATAATTATCTTGTCCAAAAGCGAAAAGACATAGGGTAGAATCTTATCAGTCATGTGGATGCGGTTTTGATAACAGGGATAGCTAGCTGAAGCATTCCCACTGCCAAATGGCATTGCGACAGGGAGATTGGGAAAGGGAAAGGTTACCTAGCTGGCAGGGTTGGATAGCAAATTATTGACAAGTAAGTTTGGGATGTCTCTGACAGCAGACACAACTCTGGATAAGACTAGAGTCAGCGGTTACTTGGAGAAGGCTTCCCTATGGCAGGTCAGATAACTAAGAGGCCTCTTGTAAATCTCTCTGTCCAGAAGGGCCAAAGCCCTGGGCCATCTTGCAAAGGGGTTACCCTGCAAAATAATAGCCTGTTAGCTTTGGCCATTTATATTTATACAGATTGTTAAATCATTCAGATCACACCTCTATCTCGAGGCACTCTCACGCTCTCTCTCTCGCTCTCTCTCTGCTGCCTTTCCCAGAGCAGCTGTAGAGTTACCAGCTGTCCAATGCTTTGGGCAATCTGATTGCCTTGTACAACTTGTTCACCATCCCTAACTGGACAGGATCTTCTGGAGTCAAACTCTTAGTTCTTCCCTCCAAGAAGGTCACGTCAGCAGTAATGACATCATACAATATTCAGGGACAGATCTGACGTCTAAAAATCATCTCAGACGATAAAATTCCACCCATAACATACTCTCTTAATTTCTGTTACATGTCGGATTAACCTAGCGCTGCCTCACTGTGCAGAATCTATTTTGTTCCTTGTTGTGTTTTGACCCTAGCAATCTCCCCAGAATATTTAAAAGTACTGTTTAAAAGTAAGGAATTTGCCCATTTAAGACAGAGATGAGGACATTTCTTTTCTCTCAGAAGGTTGTGAGACTTTGAAATTTTCTTGCTCAAAAGGTGCTTGAGGCAGAGTCTTTGAATATCATTAAGGCAGAGATGGATAAATTCTTGATAAACAAGGGGGTGAAAGATTATCATGGTTAGACAGGAATGTGAAATTGAGGTTAAAATTAAATCAGCCGTGATCTTATTGAATGGTGAAGCAATCTTGAAGGGCCGAGTGGCCTGCATCATTCTGACAAAGAGGGAAACCTCGAAAGCTTGTGAGTTTACTATCAAATAAATCGGTTGGACTTAAACCTGGTGTTGTCAGACTTCTTACTCAATCACATTTTGAACAGAGGAAATTTCTAAACGGGGCATTTGTATTAATTTCTTCTCACTTATAAGAAATATCCTTCCTCTTTCTATAGTAATGTAACCAAGGGAAGAAGTTGTAACTGGGAATTTGGTCTCTATCCCCTCGAGTAACGAGTTCAACTGGATTTGAATCAGGTCATTCCACTCTTTATCACAGATGAAATATGGAAGTCACTAAACTCAAGCATAGAACACAGGACTAATGGTAAATCTGGAATGAAATTGGCACAAGTTTTATCCTTGTCAGCAATATTGGATGAGAGTCTCTGGGCCTCCCCATCAGTGTGTTCTTGGCAGTGTGACATTTGCTGGGAGTGGGATCCTCTGGTCCTGCCACTGTCCATTGGAACTCCCATTAAAGCCATCACATGCCAACAAGAAACTAGGGTGTGTGATGGTTTCATCACATGCCTTGGGAGTGTGTGTATGTATGTGTGGAACTGTGTGTGTGTGTGTGTGTGGAACTGTGTGTGTGTGTGTGTGTGTGAGAAACTGTGTGTGTGTGTGTGTGTGTTGTGTGTGTTGTGTGTGTGTGTGTGTGGTGTGTGGTGTGTGAACTGTGTGGTGTGGTGTGTGTGTGTGTGTGTGAGAAACTGTGTGTGTGTGTGTGTGTAACTGTGTGTGTGTGTGGTGTGTGTGTGTGTGTGGTGTGTGGTGTGTGTGTGTGTGTGTGTGTTGTGTGTGTGTGTGTGTGTGTAACTGTGTGTGTGTGTGTGTGTAAAACAACTATTTTAAAACTTTCACTGAACAAGTTCTCAGACTTCTTGCATCCACCAAGAAAGGAAAATCAATCATCTCCTCAAATCCCCTTAGGCTTTTGACCAAATCCAAGGTTGTGGCCTCCTCTGCTCCTCCTTGGAATCTATTCAAAGTGTTAATTATATTTCATGTGAACAAATTCTTCTTACCTCCCAGGTCCAATCACAACCCCCATAACAATTCCCAGGCCAGCCCTGAATCCGCTCGCCCCCGGTTCTGGAACATCTCATAGAACATAGAACATAGAACACTACAGCACAAATTGGGCTGGACATCTCAATGTCCAGCCCAACTCCCCAGCAATGATGATCCCCCCATCTCTTCACTCTGGGATTCCCCCACCCCTGCTGACCCTCCTTGGGGTCAGACATCCCCTTCTCTGGGAGGCAGACCCACCGCCCCTCCCAGCAGACCCACCGCCCCTCAGCCTGCCCTAATTCCTGGCCTACGTCCAGCCCAGACCAATCCTTATATAGGGTAGCAGTGGGAACCCCGCCCCCCCACGCCCTTCCTCCACTAATCACCCTTAGGCCCTGCCCACAATAGGCTCCGCCCTTTGGCACTGCCCATTGTCCGATGGGCTGTGCCCAGATACCCCTGAGCATGGGCACTTTGCCCCTTGTGCAGTGCCAGGGGAACACAGGCTGGCACTGCCAGAGTGCCTGTGCCCAGGGGGCACCACTCCCTCATCGCCCGACCTCATGGGGGGCCCCAATCGTGCCCCCCCTAGCATTTTGGCAGGGTTTCCTGCTATTTCCCTGAACATAGGGAGCTACTCTAAACCCCGCCGGAATGAAGTACTACTGACAGGATGGGAGATGTTATCGGGGCATGAAATGAATAATCACATTGAAATGACATTTAAATTACATTTAAAAACATATTCAAATTACTTATCTCACTTCCAGCCGGTCTTCTGCAGTTTCCCAGCAGCACCATTTTCTTCCGGTAGGGAAATGCACGCAAGCCATACTCGTGGGCACACACATATCTCCCAACCTGACCTGCCAGAAAAATTGTGGATCGCAAGGGGAGAATCAAGCCCACTATTTCTAGTCTATTTTGCAACAGTGCTTCAAGAGTTTTAACATCCATAGAAGCATAGAAAAGTTAAGCACAAAAGGAGGTCATTTGGCCGTCATGCCAGCCCAGAGACACCCAGGTGCCCTTTCTCATCCCATCTTCCTGCACCCCGCCCATAGCCCTGTATCTTATAGCACTCAAGGTGCAGGTCCTGGTACTATTTTTTTGAAAAAGCTTAGAGTCTCTGCTTCCAGCACCAACTGAGGCAACATATCCCAGACATCCATTACCCTCTGTGTAAAAAAGATTTTCCTCTGTCCCCTTCATACTTCTATCACTTATCTTGAATCTATGTTCCCTGGTTCTAGAATTCTCCACCAAGGGAAACAATTTCACCCTGTCTGCTCTGTGTCTTCCCCTCATAATTTTCAAACAAGTTTATTTATTAGTCACAGCTTACATTAACACTGCAAGGAACTTGCTGTGAAAATCCCCTAGTTGCCACAGTCCAGCACCTGTTCAGGTACACTGAGGGAGAATTTAGCATGGCCAATGTACCTAACCAGCACGTCTTTCAGACTGTGGGAGGAAACTAGAGTACCCGGAGGAAACCCAAGCAGACACAGGTCCAGACTCCACACAGGCAGTGACCCAAGTCAGAAATCGAACCCAGATCTTTGGAGCAATGCTAATCATTGTGACACTGTGTACATCTCTATCAAATCATCCCTTAGCATTCCCTGTTCCAACCAGGAAAACTCTCCCAGTAAAAACAAATGTAAAATCAGAGTCCAGCAGGACGAGTTTCTTTGCAATTGAAGGGTGAATGCACAAAGGGAATGGTAGAAGAGGTGTGCTTGGAATTTGCTCTCCTCAGACTGGACCAATCAACTTAAACCTTCTGTACAATACAACATGCATTCTACAGCAACAGGAGTATTGCTGCATTCTGATATAACAGAATCTGAAGAGATCTATTTAACATTGCTCCTTCCCAATATTCAAAATGATTCTTAAACGTTTTCAAAATATGGCTGTAAAGGAAACAGCAGCCAGTCCCTCAGTGTGTCTCCCAACTGTATTAGCTTCAGTCATAAGCGTCAGTAATTCATTCAGACATTAGTGCAGACAAATTGATTGCACTTACTGTGTCTGGCCCAACAGCATTCAGATCCTCACCACAGCATTTAGATAGTAATTGGTACAATTGTTCTGTCAAAACATTCACTTTACCACAGCCTTGCTTGTCAGTTCCACTGAGCTGTTCATAATAAATGGGAAGTAGTTTCAGCTTCACATCAACATAAAGTTTTTTAGTTTCACTCAGAGTGAAGTTCGTCACATCACATGAAGGCAAATGGTAAAGATTCACAACAGAAATGATGTTATATAACTTGAGATTTGTATCTGAACTGACATTTGGAGAAACCCATTGCCAAATCAGTGGCACAATGGCTAGCACTGCTGCCTCACAGCTCCAGGGACCCAGGTTCAATTCCGGCCTCGGGTCGCTGTCTGTCTGGAGTTCGCAAATTCTCCCCATTTCTGCGTGTGTTTTCTTTGGGTGCTCGGTTTCCTTCCACAATCCAAAGATGTGCAGGGTAGATTGATTGACCATGTTAAATTGCCCCTTAGTGTTAGGGGATTGGCAGCATTTAAATACTTGGGCTTACAGAGATATGGCCTGAGTGAGTGCAGGCTCAATTGGCCAAATTGCTGCTTTCTGCAATCTGGGATTGTGTGAAAAGAATCACAAGAAATAAGGGTAGGAGTTAGCCAAATGTCCCACTGTGCCAGTTCTGTTACTCAATAAGATCGCAGCTGAGTTTCTAACTCCACCTCACTTTCTCCCCTTTTCAAAAGGCTTTAGGATTCCCTAAAACTGGCGAAGCCACATCTGTGGGATTTCTGCTTTCCTCTAACAGACAGCATCGTGGCTCATTGCAGGGACTAATCTTGTAGAAATGGACACAAAAGCTGTGGGGCAGGTTGGCAAGCCATTGGGCCAGATTTTAAACTCCGTATTAGTGGATACGTTTCAAATGAATTAAAATCCCGCCCATTGTTTTGTTTGCTGCTCTTAAGAAAACATTAAGAAGTTTTGCTTCTGTTCATTTTAGGCAGACATATAAACATAAAGAAATCCTGAGCTGGTCTCCAAGTGATCCAGTAGATTAGGATTTTGATAAAACCTTTACTGACTGAAAATCCATTGACCATGTTTCTGTCGTGAGACTTCATCCACTGTGTATTTCCAGCTTGTTCTCATTGATTCCACTGCATTGTCATTTTAAAGGTGAAATTCTTATAATATTACACTGGAACAGAAAAAAGAGAAGAACTCGTTTCAGTATTTAAGTATCATAGGATCCCAACAATGCAGAAGGAGGCCATTCAGTCCACTGAGTCTGTATCAACAACCATCCCATCCAAGCTTTATCCCCATAAATCGACATTTTTACCCTTGCTAATCCCCCTGACATTAGGGGTCAATTTTATCATGACCAATCCATCTAACACGCACATCTTTGGAGTATGGAAGAAAACCCATGCAGACACAGGGAGAATGTTCAAACTCCACACAGACAGTGACCCAAGGCCGGAATTAAATCTGGGTCCCTGATGTCATGAGGCATCAATGTTAATTGCTGTACCATCATGCCATCCCATTTAATTGAACAATGAATTTAAAATCAGAAAATGCTGCAAAACAAAACCTCAGCAGGTCTGGGAGTGTCTGTGGAGAGAGAATCAGAGTTCAGGGCCAGAATTCTTTGCCTATTCACATCGGTGGAATCTGCTGGTTCTGTCAACGGGAGCTCCTCTCCCACTGCTGATGCCTCGTCAATGTGGGCCGCAGTTAACAGAATCATACGGACTCAAAACATTAATCCTGATCCTCTTTCCCCTGAAGCTGCTAAACCTGCTGAGATCTGAAACAATCTCTGTTTTTATTTCAGAATTCTGGCATCTGCAGTGTTTTGCTTTTGTTTTAATGATTTCAAAATGTTTCGTGTGAATATACTGGAAAGAAAGATCTGCAGTTACATCACACTTTTCAACATTTCAGGATGTCCCAAAGTGCGTTACACACAATGATTTATTAACTGGCTGAAAGATAAAATATTCTGTAAAACTAGGACCAGCTGATAGCATCGCTCTTTCTCACAAAAGTAGATGTAAAACACATTGGAATATTTGGCTACACAGTGCCAGAATTCAGCTTCAAAATAATAACAGAGGAATCTGTGAGACATAAAACCACATTGGGTTTAGCCTATTTGCATTTAAAATGCTTCTAGTTTGGACATAATATTTGCTCAACTGACTCAACTGACAGTGTCCCTTGACCGATAAAGCACTCACTAAATCGTAGACCAAAAAAACACTCACTGAATTACAGAGAGGACGACCTTAACAAAAAAATTCCAAGTGCTGGAATTTTTTGAAAATAGGAGAGAATCGTATTGATTTTTTAAGCTAACTCCCAATCTCAATCATATAGCACTTAGAAAACAAAAGAGCCAGGATGTGATCCTTGCCACTAGGGGTAGGAGGGGGCCACTTGTCAGTGAAGCCAGCTGCTGATCTCTAGGGGCGCTATTGCGCAGGTGCCTCAATCTCCCAGTATACTGTGTACACTGTACATTGGGAGATCCTCCATCACTCCTCAGCAATGTCCGCAGACATTGTCCTCCCCTACCTCTATTACTTGGTTCAGTCGATCAACCCTCCCCCTTCCCATCCCCGATTAACTTGGCCAATCCTCATTTCTCTCATCATCGTCCTGGCCGATCCTCACCTACCAATCACTGAGTCTGTACTCTTTCCAAAGCCTTCACATCCTCTTGGTAGTTTGGCAACCAGAATTGAACACTATATTCCATGTGTGACCTAACTAACGTTCTTTAAAGTGTAACATGACTTGCCTGCTGGAAGAAGAGAATGCTAAATTTTGAAATAAGGTATTTGGCAATGGGAAGTGAGGAAACACTACTTACCCCCTACAGCTGAGTAATTTGGATTGCATTTTGTGGGGATATATGACATGTATTTGTGGAGTTTGCAGACCACAGTCATGATATAAAGGATGTTAAAAGATTCTTCATTCATTATATTGCAGCTTTGCTGTGCCTTTAAGTAATGTATTTGCCAGACATTTCTTGTGAAGGAGATGTTAAGATTCAACTCTGTATTAAAGGTATCAATTTGTCTACAATCGATAGCTCACACGCTAAGCATGCAGAAGAATAATTGTTCTTAGCAATTGGGGTGTTTCATTTGAGCTAATGCAGTTCTGTTTTTTTTTGGATAGTCCCCTAAGGTTTTAAAGTAATGTTTAATTAGGCTGTTTGTTATGTGTGTGTCATGTGCTAATGGATGGAGCTAGTTTACAGAGTAATAAGCAGGCAGTTGCTGTTTAATTTGAAAAGAAGCTACAGCACTTTATATCTTCCTCTCTCTTTCTCTGGAAGCTACTGTCTGAGATTCATAAGACAGGCGTCTCTCTCTTTATCTCTGGCCAGAGGCGTTAAAAAGTTGGAGGACTGGCAACACACATAAGCCTGTGTGTTTTGCTAATTGATTCTGAACAGGAGTTTACACCATTGGGAATATTGCTTAAATTGAACTAACAGAGATGGCTAGCAGTTAAGAATTATGCTTTGTCATGTTTACATATTTCCATTGGTGAAAATGTGTCAATTCTTTTTCTTATAGTTAAACTGTATTGTTTATAAACACTTTCTAGTGGGTCAATAAAATCACATCTGGAGTAACTCACATTAATACCAAAACTAAAAATGTTTGGGGTCCAATCTAATTTCATAATATACCTTGGAATTTGTGATCTGGTCCCTAACAGAATTGAGGGCTCTTGCAGGATTATAATTTATAATTCCCTGTTTGGTTTAGGATTACTGAACGCAAAAAAAGTGAGTGTTGAGTATTGGTGTTTTCTTTACAGGAGTTATGTTCAGTTAGTTTAAGTAGGGAGTGCCTTGTGAAATAGTGGCTTTTTTAGTAGCTGAAGTTTTTCTGAGTGTAGAAGGAGTCACTTGTGGTAGTTTTCAAAAGATGGATAAAGCAAAGCTTTTGGAATTAGCAAACAAACTACAGTTAATGTCATCTGAAAAGCTGAGGAAGATGGAAATAATTGCAGCAATAATTCAACATTTAAAATGACCAGAAATACAATCTGCATTGGAATTAGCCGGAATTCAATTACTAATGAAACAGCTTTAATTAGAAGCCAGGGAAACGGAGAGAGGAACAAACAGCAACTGAAATGAAGAAGTTTGAATTTTAATTAGAACAAAAAGAAAAAGAGAGAAAATAACACTGGTGAAACAAAGAGAAATAAAAAGAGAATTTGAACTTCAGAAACTGGAACTAAAATGTGAATGTCCATTTAAAATGGTGGAAACAAAGGCAAAAGTTGGGAATAATGATGAGGATGGTGAGGAAGAGCAAAGCCCTCATAGTCAAAAGCCCAGTGGGAATTATTTAAATATATTCAAACACTGCCAATGTTTGATGAGAAGAATGTAGAAGCCTTTTTCATTTCATTTGAGAAAATAGTTAAACAAATAAAATGGCCACAGACCATGGGGTGTTACTGATTGAAACAAAGTTGGTTGGTAGAGCGAATGAGATGTTGGCATCACTATTAGAGGAAGTATCTGGGGATTATGATGAGATAAACAAAGCCATCTTAAGTGCAAATGAACTAGTACTAGAAGCCTATAGAAATCTTAGGAAATAACACCAGTGTTATTTTCTCTTTTTTCTTTTTGTTCCAATTAAATTCAAACTTTTTCATTTCTGTTGCTCTTTGTTCCTCTTTCTGTTGCTCAATGTACGTAAAATTTGAAAGAATCAAACAGAGTAATTTTGATAGGTGAATAAGGGCTTTGAAAATAGACCAGAAGTATGATGCTTTTCGAGCAACAGTTATTTTGGAAGAGTTTAAAAATTCACTTCCTGAAATAGTGAGGACTCATGTGGAAGAATAAAAGATTAAAACTGCAAGATTAGCAGCAGAAATGGCAGGTGGTTATGAATTGGTTTATAAATCAAAGTTTCATTTCCGACATCAGTTTCAGCCTGTGAGGGATAGAAACTGGGGGAAAGAGACCTTCAGGTGGTAGACAAAGATCTCAGTGAACATAGTAAAGATCGTTTATCGCACGTTAAAAATGAAACATATGAAAATAGAAGAGAAATAAAAAGCCTCAGATGTTTTCATTGTAACAAAATTGGACATATAAAGTCACAATTTTGATGGTTAAGAGAAGCACCGGAAGACAGACATGTTAACAGAATATGCCACTGGGAATCGTTAATGTGGTAAAGAAATCCCCAGTTGAAGCTGAAGAGATACACAAGAGTGTATAGTCTGGTCAGGGATTGATGAGGAAGTGCCAGATTTCTTTAAAGAATTTACTTGTACAGATAAAGTTTACTCTTGTGTACCTAGAGAATTTGGTAAAGAAGTTAAGATTTTAAGAGATATGGGAGCAAGTCAATCTTTAATAGCACGAGATGAGGAGATATGTTGTTCAGAAGAAGTATTACCAGAAAAGGTGGAAATAAGTGAAATTACTGGTGGAAAGAGTATCATTCCATTATATAAGATGGGGTTGGAGACTGTGGTGAAAATGTGAAAATTAGAGTGTTGGACAAATTTGACAAAGAAGGAAATTGAGTGACAGTCAGGTAGCATTGTAATTGTTCAGAGGGAGCATGACAACAACAATCTGACACTGCCCTGGTCTTTGAAGGTCAGTTCAAAAGAAAAGTCATTAGACTGAAATGTAATTGTTTCTCACACCACAGACATTCTCTAACCTGAGACGTTTTCCAGTTTTCTCTGTTTTTAGTTTAAATTTAATTTTTTTTTCCCAAAGAAGCTGAAACTGCCAGTAATGGATTATTATGCTGAATATCTCTGGGAAAAAAAAAATCCCACATAAGCAGCTGAAAGCTCAGTGGGATTTTTTCTTGGAAGTCGTTGGTTTCCAAGCACAGATTCACTTTTTCTTCACAGCTCACTAAATGAAACTAATAATATTATCGACTTACACAGCAGAATCCTAGACCATAGTAATAAAAGAGTTGAAACTGTTTTACTGTAAGTCTTTCACTGCATAGCAGCACAAGCATTTGAGTCTGTCTGCTTTCAATTTTACCAATACAGCAGAGAAGGAGATAACTAGACGCTGGCTGGTTTTTAAAAAGAATTCAGTATGGAGAATAAGATTCCATCATTACTGCTCGAATTGCATTTTATGAACTTTACACCATAAGTAACATTGTTAAAGCCTTTGAGAATCTCATCCTCCAGGCATGAAAACTCCATGAACATTTCCACTGAGGATACAGCTTTATATAACCTGATGGCTCAGTGACCAGTAACTTGGGACCTGAGGCCCACATGCAGTCCATCAGGGTCCTGACCGCAGTCATGAGACATTTTGGTCACCATTGCCCACGTGTAGGATTGCCAGATTCCACTGTTTCCGTACACGTAGCTTTTTTCCCACTGTTATGACTAAAGGCGGCACAGTGGCATAGTGGTTAGCACTGCTATCTCACAGCTCCAGAGACCCGGGTTTGATTCTCGGTTTGGATAACTGTCTGTGCAGAGTTCTCCTCGTGTCTGCCTGAGTTTCTTCCAGGTGCTCCGGTTTCCTCCCACAGTCCAAAAATGTGCAGGTTAGATTGATTGGCCATGTTAAATTATGCCTTAGTGTCCCAGGATGTGTAGGTTAGAGGGATTAGCGGGGTAAATATGCAGGATTGGGTATAGGTGGGATTGTTGTCAGTGCAAACTCGATGGGCCGAGTGGCCTCCTTTTGCACAGCTTAGGTTTCTAAGATTCTAAAGTGATGCACACATAAAGCAAGGGTAAGAAAAGTGAGATAGATGCTGATTGCTCACAATATTGACTGTGAGAGCCACGCACTCTCTCCGTTCCCAATTAGAATGTACGGTTATATAGATAATGTCTTACAGCCATCCTAAATTGAAAGTTCAATATCATGAGGAGTCTGAAATAGTGATCATTCAATGATTGGACGTTTGCAGTGGTACGCTGAACATCCCGATGTGTTTATGCTGGAACGTTATGAACTGGATCTGGTTAATCCAGGAGCTAAAGGTCAGCTTCAAATCGGTTTTTTAAATGCATCACAGAAACATAATTCAGGCACAAAAGCCCAAGGCCAGTACAGCGGTTAGCACTGCTGCCTCACAGCGCCAGGGACCCGGCTTCAACTCCCCAGCTTGGGTCACTGCCCGTGTGGAATCTGTATGTTGTGTGGGTGGGTTTCCTCCAGTTTCCTCCCACAGTCTGAAAGATGTGCTGGTTAGGTGCATCGTTCATGCTAAATTCTCCCGCAGCGTAGCTGAACAGAGTGTGACAACTAGGGGATTTTCACAGTAACTTCATTGCAGTGTTAATGTACGCCTACTTGTGACACTAATAAATAAACTTTAATCTTTTTTGAATGATAGGAACTGCCTGTTTATCCCGCTCCCAGGACACCTGCACTTGGCTTCTGAAACTGGATCACATGTCTGCTCCCACACAGCGGAATTGTACATACGATAAAGAGAGAAGACAGCTGAATAATCATTTTGACTATTAGTGGAAATGAAATAAATCAGGCACAGATCAATTGCAGCAGTTCAAGAATCAACAAGATGTTACTTGTGATGAACATTGTCGACACTTTATTGTGTCAGTGCTCAGCAGTCGGATCAGCTTGCTCTTTCACAGTTCAAACTCACTCTCTAATATCTGGGCATTACCATTGATCTGTGTCTCTGCACTGGAGGCAACACAGTGTTGGAGATAAGAGTTCAAACAAGTGGAATTTGGTAATTGAAGGGTTAAACACCAATCTGAACTAAATCAAATTAACAGAGGGATAAATCAAAAGGGACAGCCCCCCCAAAAAGAAGGGAACTGCCTGATACAAAATACAAAGTAGAAAGGAAACTTAAAAAAAATCAAATTATAAGTGATTGATAATACACTCCAGCCCATGCGGTGCCCAGCAGGCATGGAAGACATCAAAGGTGCCCTCGAACACCAGCCGTGAATTTAGCCACGGTAGAGGGGCAGACAGTCAGGTTGGGTGACCCCCCTCGGTTGCCTGTTGCCAGAACCTGTTTATGACAAGTTTAGCCAGGTCCAGGAGCAGGTTCAGGAGGAGGTCCTCCATCTCCACCCTGTCCTCCACCTCCAGATTAGGAAGGTGGGGCTGAAGTGCAAACAAAACATCAGCAAAAGGTTTTTAAGGTAACTAAAAAGGGGGTGCAGCCTCTGGCATTCAACATAGACATAGTTTACAGACTCCGCAAGATTGCAAACAGGGCATGTCTCTTGGGAGCCCTTGAACTGGTGTAACCTTCAATAATAGGGAATTGCTGAATGAGCCACCCTCTACCCTGGATCCCCAAGATAGCGGCGGAGGATAGTTTAGAGAATCGCAGAAACATTTTGAACTTAATTTGAGCGAATAGTGATGAATGCGTCACTGATAAATAGACAACCAAATGTCTCTTTACATACTCCTCAAACAGCAACTCAGAATTCAGGCACTGCAGTTGTTAAAGAGATGGCAATTAGTAACTAACCGGCCCACTTACAAACATCAAAAAAGTACATTAATTATTATGTAAGCTGGTTACCCTCCAGAGGACACTTTTTAACTTCCCTGTTTCTCATAAAGTGGCTTTGCACAATTCAGTTGTTGATTAATTAATTTCTCTGCGTGTGTGAGGGAATCAGACCCAGAGCAACTCAACTTGATTTTTTCCACTTAATTTAAAGCAAGAGCAATATAATGTTCCGAGTAGTCACCTGACTTCCCAGCCTGCAGCCTGGAGAAGTATCAGTGCGTGACAGCTGATATAGCAGAGAGCTGTCAGTTATTGATAAATGCCTGGCCCTGCAGGGTGATTATCAGACCTATGCAAGCAATTTGCAACAGGAATAATTGCAAGTTACATGATACTTTCTCTCATACCCTTTCCAAGCAGAGGACCAGACGGGGAATTTCAGAACCAAGCAAATAATGGTGAAAAGGCTAGACTTTCTGATCCGTGCAATCAATAATTCACCATTATTTTGATTAAAAACAAAGTCATATTTCACTTTTCATAATTGGTACTTGGCCTGAAGTTGATTTATGCAGTATCCTAGTCATTTCAGAAAGCTGCCTTTCTTTTGGGTATTTCAGACCTCGTTATGAATAGATCTTTATTGACAATTGGCTCTCTGTTTACTGAAGCTTTGCTCAACTTCTTCCCACAACTAAAAGTTCTGGATAGCAGATTGGAAAGCAGTTACAGGGAAGTCTGACTCCCATGATGGGATTAGTCAATGTTCTCGAATAGCTGTGTGGTGTGTGGAAGGGAGCAGGGATAACACAGTGCTGTGGAAGCCTCCATATCAGGACTTCCTTCTTATCAAGGCTTGAGCCAGTCTGTCCCAGCTCAGGAGGGCATCAACAGGACTTGCAGGTTGATTGCTTGTTGTGGTAAGTTAAGCTTGCATGAGGTGTGGGCTAGGGTTGCTGTAGTTTTCTTCAATCACACATCAATGCCACATTTGTACCGAATCCCAAATCTCTGAATAGATTACCACCTGTATTCTTCACGGAATATTCTTTGAATGGATACAGCCAGCAGCTGTCAAACGTCATTTGATTCTAAATAATGAGGAATTAACCTCAGGGAGTTGGGATCAGCATTATGCACTAAAAATGAAAGAGGAAGTATGAACAAACATTCAGTGGAATGAATCACGTAACTCAGCTTGGAGCTCATTTACTGACAGGGAACTCTGGTAATAAGTGAGAATTATTTGTGTCATGATTCCTTTTCAGTAAGATCAAGTTGCTTTTTATTGGAAACATAAAGAGAAAATGCTGGAAAAACTCAGCAGATCTGGCAGCACCTGTAAGGAGAGAGAAGAGCTGACATTTCGAGTTCAGATAACTCTTTGTCAAAGCCCAGTCCTTCTTCAGGGTAGGCATTCCTGGAAGAAAACTGGCAGTAAACTTTGACAAAGGGTCATCTGGACTCGAAACATCAACTCTTGCCTCTCCTTACAGATGCTGTCAGATCTGTTGAGATTTTCCAGCATTTTCTCTCTTTTGGTTTCAGATTCCAGCATCTGCTGTGATCTGCTTTTATTGGGATGTTTTTCCCCAGTAACTTTTAATTATGATTGTTGTTGTTTCCTCCATTTTACTCTGCTGGCAATTAAATTTTTGTAAGTCAAGAATTTAAAGTTTATTTGTTAGTCACAAGTAGGCTTACATTAAAACTGCAATGAAATCCCCTAGTCGCCAAATTCCGGTGTCTGCTTGGGTACACTGTGGGAGAATTTAGCATGGCCACTGCACCTAACCAGCAGGTCTTTTGGATTGTGGGAGAAAACTGGAGTACCCAGAGGAAACCCACGCAGACACTCAGAACAGTGACTCAAGCTACAAATTGAAACTGGGTCTCTGGAAGTATGAGACAGCAGTGCTAACCATTGAGCTACTATACTGCCCACATAAGGGCAAATATAAGGGCAAAGATTTTCATCATTCTCTCCACTATCAAGATATGAGCTGTATATAAACTTACGGAATAAAACTTGTACAAAGCTTTAAAAAAAATTCCCTACCATTGTGCTCAAAATAGAACAGAAAGATCTCTCTACGTCCCCTCCTTCTGCACTAATTCTGTGCCAATTCACATCTTAGTCACTGTAGACTTAATTTCACCATTGTATGTTTGCTGACTCCTCCATGCTGGTTTACTAAAATGGTGCCAGGGACTTTAGATAGCTGGAGAGAGGAGAGAAAATCCTACTTAAGGGCAGAGAAGGGAGGCTTTCAAAATGATGAGGATTGGTGATAGGAGAATCCAGTTCCTTGGGTAAGAGAGTCAGTAACTCGAGTTTCTATTTAAAAGTAACTGGTCAGAGAACCACAGAATTCCCACAGGGCAGAATAAGGCCAGCTAGCCCATCGAGCCTGTAAAAACAACACTCCCACCTGGGTTTTATCCCCATAAAACCTTATATTCACCCTGCTAATCCCCCTGACATCAAGAGGCAATTTAGCATGGCCAATCAACCTAACCTGCACATCTTTGGAGTGTGGGAAGAAAGTGGCGCACCCAGAGGAAACCCATGCAGATACAAAGAGAATGTGCAGACTCCATTTAGACAGGGATGTGAGGCCGGAATTGAGCCTTGGTCCCTGGTACTGTGAGGCAGCAGTGCTAACTACTGTGCCAGAGAGGTGATGAGAATCTATTTCACACACTGATTTGTTATAATTTACACTGTCTGAAGGGATGCTGGAAAAAGATTCTGTAGTAATCTTCAAAATGGAGTTTGATATATACTTGAAAAGGAAACACTGTGATATTATGAGGGGGAGTGTGTGGATAGGATTAATTTGATAGTTCTTTCAAAGAGCTGGTATAGGGATGATGGGCTGACTGGCCTCCTGTGTTGTTTGATTCTATGATAGCTGAGTCGCTCATGGATAACAAAATGGGTAAAATTCTCCAGGCTCCAGTCTATTTCCCATCCTTAGTGGATTTGATCTGTTTTTCTTGAATATCAGAGTAAGGTAAAGTACTGCGGGTGCTGGAATCTGAAACAAAAACAGAAGTTGTTGAAGAAACTCAGCCAGTCTGACAGTATCTGTGGAGAGAGAGAATAAATGGTCATCCAGACTTGAAACTCTGGCTCCATTCTCCCTCCATAGATACTGTCAGACCTGCTGAGATTCTCTAGCACTTTCTGTTTTTGTTATGAATATCAGAGTGATGGCTTTGCTCTATGTTCGGAATTAGAATGCGAGCTGAACATTTTTCAGGATCAGCGAAATGGTGGCAGCACTTTAGTACAAAACCTGCATGTTTTTATTTTATTCTCTCTTTTGTTATTCTCTTTTAAAATTATTGTCACCTTGTTGTCTGGAAACAGGCTATGGTTCCTTCCCATGCGTGCCTTTCCAAATTATTTTCCTGCCCCCTGAACCTTCTAGGGGGTTCATTGCAGTACAAAACACATCATCCAGATCAAGAAAATACGATCGTTCACTTCTAATCCAAGTACCAGAACAGCAGCATGTTGGCACAGTGGCTAGCACTGCTGCCTCACAGTGCCAGGGACTCAGGTTTAATTATGGTCTAGGATGAGTGTGTGGAGTTTGCACATTCACCCTGTGTCTGTGTGGGTTTCCTCTGGGTATTCCGGTTTCCTCCCACATTCCAAAGATGTGTAGATTAGGTTGATTGGCCATGTTAAATTGACCCTAGTGTCAGAATTAGCAGGGTAAATATGTAGGGTTATGGGGATAGGGCCTGGGTGGGATGTGGCTGGGGCAGATTCAGTGGATTGAATGGCTTCCTTCTGCACCGTAGGATTCTACGATAAAGATGTGTACATCAGTACCATGTACAATTCTGTTCCTCATATTGCTAAAAGGAAACAGAGGCACTCGACTGACCAGAGAGAGTGAAAAAAGATTTACAAGTTCAAAAAATGAGAGGTCACATTCATCAGGAAAAGGTCAACAGGCTTGTTCACTTTTCTCATGGAAAGGGAAGACTGAGTAGTGACCTAATAGAGGTCTTTAAAATAATAAATGATGTTGACAGAGAGAATGCTTCCTCTTCTAGGGAAGCACATAATTCATTGAATTCATACAACGTAGAAGGAGTCCATTTGGCCCATCGAGTCTGCACCAACTCTCCAAAAGTGCACCTTACCCAGGCTCACCCTTTCCCCACCCCCATAATCACACACAGATGCCATGGTTAATCAACTTAACCAGCACATCTTTGGGGTATGGGAGGAAACTGGAGCACCCAGACATGCAGACATATTCATAGCTCCTTGAAAGTAGAGTCACAGGTGGACAGAGTGGTGAAGAAGGCATTCAGCATGCTTTGTTACATTGCTCAGAACATCGAATACAGAAGTTGGAATGTCTTGTTGAAGTTGTACAAAACATTGGTAAGGTCTCACTTGGAATGCGGTGTGCAATTCTGGTCACCATATTATAGAAAGGATATTATTAAACTAGAAAGAGTGATTGAAAAGATTTACTAGGATGCTACCTAGATTGTGCAGACTCTACACCGACAGTGACCCAAGGCTAGAACAAAACCCGGGTCCCAGGCACTGTGAAGCAGCAGTACTAACTATTGTGCCACCATGCCACCCTTAATTAGAGGCAAACAATGTAAGATAGTGACCAAAAATTTAGTTTAAGAAAAAAACCCTCTTCACTCAGAGAGTAATGAGAATGTGAAACCAGCTGAGTTGTTAAGGCACATAACACAATTACGTTTAAGGAGAGACCAGATAATCATGGGAGAGAGTGAGGAATAAAGGTCATACTGATGGAGCTGCATGAATGATGGGAGCAAGCTCAAGTACATCATTATCATTATAATAGACTTTGGCCTGTTTCTGCGTTCTATATTAGAGTTGTAAAGTCATAGAGGTTTATCGCGTGGAAACAGCCCCTTCAGCCCAACTAGTCCATGCTGCCCATTTTTTTTAAAACCCCTAAGCGAATCCCAATTTCCCGCATTTGGCCCATATCCCTCTATACCCATTGTACCCATGTAATTATCTAAATGCTTTTTAAAAGATAAAATTGTACCTGCTTCTACTACTATTTTTGGCAGCTGGTTCCAGACATTCACCATACTCTGTGAAAAATTGCCCCGCTGGACACTTTTGTATCTTTCCCCTCTCACTTAAACCTATGCCCTCTAGTTTTATACTCATCTAGCTTTCGGAAAAGATATTGGCTATCTAGCTGTCTGTGTCTTTCATTATTTTATAGACCTCTATAAGATCATTCCTCAGCCTCCTATGCTCCAGAGAAAAAAGTCCCAGTCTATGCAGTCTCTCCTTATAATGCAATCCATCAAATCCCAGTAGCATCCCAGAAAATCTTTTCTGCACTCTTTCTAGTTTAATAATATCCTTTCTATAATAGGGTGACCAGAATTGCACACAGTATTCCAAGTGTGGCCTTACTAATGTCTTGTACAACTTCAACAAGACATTCCAATTCCTGTATTCAATGTACTGACTGATGAAACCAACATGCTGAAAGCCTTCTTCACCACACTATCCACCTGTGACTCCACTTTTGAGGAGCTATAAACATGTATCCCTAGATTGTTTTGTTCTGTAACGTTCTTCAACACCCTACCATTAACATGAGTAAGTCCTGCCCCATTTCAATCTACCAAAATGCATCACCTCACATTTATCTAAATTAATCTCCATCTGCCATTCGTCAGCTCACTAGCCCAATTGATCAAGAACCCATTGCAACTGGAGATAATTTTCTTCAGTGTCCACTATACCACCAATTTTAGTGTCATCTGCAAACTTACTAACCATGCCTCCTATATTCTCACCCAAATCATTAACGTAAATGACAAATAACAGTGGATCCAGCGCTGATCCCTGAGGCACATCACTGGTCACAGACCTCCAGTTTGAAAAACAACTCTCTACGATCGTTCCATATGGTTCATGTTGACTCAGATCTGAAATTGTTGAAAAATATATCAGTGTAAAGTGTTCCAAAATCTTTCACATTTGAATTGTCACATTTCAAAGTGTCAAATATATATTCAACAAGAAAGGCAGTCATTTCATATCTCATTCCTCTGAGTATAGGTGGGAAATTACACCTCTCTGGCCTTCCCTCACCACCAGTAAATACTCTCAGAATGTAGTGGCACAGTGGTTAACACTATTGCCTCACAGCTCCATGGACCCATGTTCAATCTGGCCTGGGGTCACTGTCTGTGTGAAATTTGTACATTCTCCTCATGTCTGTATGGATTTCCTCTAGTTTCCTCCCACAGTCCAAAGATGTGCTGGTTAAATTTATTTGCAATTTATTTATTATTGCAATCTGTAACTGTCTGTGCTGATGTGTGCTATTGCAGACCAGAACACTGCATTTGCCTGACAAAGACACAGAGTATCGAAAGCTCGCAAATTTACTATCAAATAAATCGGTTGGATTTAAAATTGGTGTTGCTAAATTCTTACTGAGTTCTTACTACTCCAGTCCAACGCCGGCATCTCTACTCCATAAATTTATTTGGCCATGCTAAATTGACCCCATTGTCAGGAGGATTAGCAAGGTAAATATGAAGGGTTAGGGCTTAGGTAGGATTGGTGTCAGTGCGGGCTTGATGGGCCAAATAGCCTCTTTCTGTACTGTAGGTGTTCTATGATTCTATGAATGAGAGTTTGGAACCTTAACAGTGTACATCACTCAAATATGTCTGTATGCTAACACCAGACTAACACAGGTTGAGAGGCAACCGAATAGAGGTTTATGAAATGTTGAGAGGAATAGATAGGATGGATTCTCAGAGGCTATTTCCCAGGGCTGAAATGGTCGCTACGAGGGGACACAGGTTTAAGATGCTGGACAGCAAGTACAGAGATGTTAGGGGTAAGTTTTTCACTCAGAGGGTGGTGAGTGAATGGAATCAGCTACCATCAGTGGTGGTGGAGGTGAACTCACTGGGGCCTTTTAAAAGACTTCTGGAAGAATACATGGGATTAAAATGGGATTGAGGGTTACAGATAGTTCTATGGTCCAGTAGGTATGGGTATGATCAGCGCAACTTGTGGGCCGAAAGGCCTGTTTGTGCTGGAGTGTTCTATGTTTTATGTTCTATAACATTATTTAAGTAATACAAAAAGAATCACTAAATTCTGGTGCAATGAATCACTTAATCACCTTCTGAGCCGAACATAATTGCAAAGGCCTTCCAGTACAATTTACTGGAAAAGTTATGTCACGCCAGCTAATAATTTCCAGTGAATCAATGAAATCTCTTTATTCATTGCTGTTACTCCGATCAGATAACAAACTTTACTGCTTTAACATTCCTTGAAGAATAATCTTTTCATTTTAATGAATGAGACATCTTTTGTCTGTTTGCAACGCCAAATTCAACATGCGTCTGTTAATGAAACATCTCTTGCAACAAGTTGAGCCAAAAAGCAATTAAATAAAATGTTAATTTATTCGTCCCTTGACTCATAAGTGGAAAAATACACCATACGCAGTGTGGTATATTTGGAGAATTTCAGATGGATTCCTAGCCTGTACTGAGCTAATTAATCTTCTGCCTGATTAACATAGGTTTCAGCGCTTCCAGGCTAGGAAAAAATCAGGATTAGTCAAGGTTCCTGTTCTGGCAAGTAACCAGTCATCCTTCTTGGAAAGTGGTTGATGACAAACAAAGAACAAAGAACAAAGAACAAAACAGCACGGGAAACAGGCCCTTCAGCCCAACGAGCCTGTGCCACCACCCCGATGTTCCCACCTCTACCTGCGATCCCTGTCTATGTTTATAGATCTATGGATTAAAAACCAAATTTAAGACAATTTAGAGAGAATTTGTTTTACCAATTAGCCTAAGAGCACATCTTTGAGATGTGGGAGGAAACCGGAGTACCCGGAGAAAACCCACGCAAGCATGGGGAGAATGCACAAACTCCCACAGGCACAGGCCCAAATCCATGTATCTGCACAGCACAGCAATAGTCACTGAGCTGTCGTGTTGCCCATCAAATGGTCCAGGTCAAGCGTACACTAACGACGTGAAGCACTAGGATACTCTTGAAAAAAAGATCCAAGAGCAGTCCTTTCACGACCCATCGCGTGTATGCCCCTCATTAGACAACAAGGTGGACCAAAGCACCTGTAGGATAAAAACAAGTACATCAATATCATCATCTATTTACACACTTCCGAGGGATTCCCAAGGCTCATGATCCCTATTTTAAATCAGTTTTCTATACCCCTCCATTCCCATTCTGTTCATGTGCCCATCTAAGTATGTCTTAAATAACTCCAGGGTACGTGCCTCTACCACTTGGCAGCGCATTCCATACCTCCACCAGCCTCTGTGTGAAAAAACTCCCTCTAGGAGCTAAATTATACCTTACTCCCCTCACCCTAAGCCCGTGACCCCTCATGCTATTTGAGTCCATCCTAGGAAAGAGCTTAACCCTGTTTACTCTATCTATACCCCTCATAATCTTGTACACCTTAGATCTCCTCTAAGTCTACGTCTTTCTAAGGAAAACAGTCCCAATTTGCCTAACCTCTCCTCGTAACTTAGACCTTCCATACCAGGCAGCACTCCTCTGCACTCTCTCCAGAGTCTCCACGTCCTTCCAGTAGTAGGGCGACCAGAACTGGACGCAGCATTCCAAATGAGGTCTAACCAACATTTTATACAACTGCAACATTAAAGGCCAGCTCTTGTACTCTATACCCCTTCCTATAAAGGCTAACATACCATATGCTTTCTTCACAACCTTCTCCACTTGCTCTGCCACCTTTAGAGACTTGTTCACCTGCACCCCCAGGTCCCTCTGCATTTCTATACTCTTAATAGGTCTACGCTTTATCATATACCTCCCCCTTACATTCTTTTCCCCAAAATGCATCACCTCACATTTATCAGGATTAAATTCCATCTGCCATCTGTCTGCCCAAGCTACCAGCCTATCTATGTTCTGCTGCATTGTCTGACAATGATCCTCACTATCCGCAAGTCCAGCCATCTTTGTATCGTCTGCAAACTTGCTGATCACTCCACTTAATCCCTCTTCCAAGTCATTTCTATATATTACAAATAGAAGAGGTCCTAGTACCGAGCCCTGCGGCACACCACTAGTGACCGACCTCCGGCTAGAAAAACACCCTTCCACTATTACTCTCTGTCTCCTATTACCAAGTCAGTTACTTATCTATCTAGCTACCTGTCCTTGTATCCCATTAGCCTTGACCTTCTCAACTAACCTCCCATGAGGGACTTTGTCAAACGCCTTACTAAAAGCCATATAGACGACATCAATGGCTCGCCCTTCGTCACCTCCTCAAAAAATTCTACCAGATTTGTAAGGCACGATCTCCCTTTAACAAATCCATGCTGCACCTATCCAAAATGTCTTTACATATGCCTTCTTCAACTACCCGCGGGCAGTTGGGTGGCCTATAATACACCCCTGGAATAGTAATTACCCCCGTTCTATTCCTCAACCCAACCCACAGCGACTCCACTCCTAATTCCTCTGTATTGTCCTCCCTCTGCACTGCCATGATGCTCTCCTTAACTAACAAAGCCACTCCCCCACCTCTTCTGGACCCTCCTCTGCCTGAAACACTTATACCCAGGAATGTTCAGTTGCCACTGCTCCCCCTCCTTTGACCACGTTTCTGTCACCACAACCACATCCAAGTTCCACACAAACATTAAGGCCCTAAGTTCATCCATTTTTCCCGTTACGCTCCTTGCATTGAAACAGACACACTCCAGACCTCCAAGCCCACTCGGAACCCCCTTCTCCCTGGTGTATTTCTTCTCATCCAAGCTTACTATATCTCCCATCTCGCTCTCTACTGAGCTATCGGTCTCAGCCCCTCCCCCACTCCATATTAGTTTAAATACTGCCAAAACACTCCAGCCAATCTCCCAGCTGAGATATGTGGAGTTTAAGCTGTGTTATCCTGCTTCCATTCTTGGAAAGTTCACTAAACACATTGGGATATCTTAAGAAACATTTTGGCTGTAATTTGGGCATTAAGGATCGGGAAGGGTGTATAACAAGCATCCAATCCATTGCATTGAGATTTTATCAATAAATCTGTCCCATCATTTGCAGGGAGGTGGTGGTATTGCAGTGTTGTCACTAGACTAATAATCCAGACACTCAAGGTCATGCTCTGGGGATTTGGGTTCAAACCCCACCATAGCAGATCATAGAATTTCTATTAATTAAAAGAAATCTGGAATTAGAATGATTCATGAAATCATTAGCGATTGTTGTAAAGTTTATTTAATGGTATCATAAGGAGGCTTACATTAACATTTCAATTAATTTACTGTGAAAAGTCCCAAGTTACCGCATTCCAATGCCTGTTCGAGTACACTGAGGGAGAATTTAACATGGCCAACGCACTTAACCAACACAGCTTTTGGACTGAGAGGAAACCAGAGCACCCGGGGGAAATCCACGCAGACATGGGTAGAACATGCAAACTCTACAGAAATAGTGACCCAAGCCAGGAATTGAACCCAGGTCCCTGGCATTGTGAGGCAGCAGTGCTAACCATGATGCCACCAAGCCAACCTGAAGAATCTAGAGCACTGACAGAGTGCTGCACTGTTGGAGGATTTGACATTAAACTGAGGCCTGGTCTGCCCTCATGACTGGATGTTAAAGATTGAATAGAAGCACAGGGGAGTTCTGGTCTCGTGGCCAAAATTTATCCCTCAACCAACATCAGTAAATCGGACTAAAGCCATTTATCACACTGCTAAGGTGAGACCTTGCAAAGCACAAGTTGGCTGCTGTGTTTTCTTCTATCACAACAATCACTACACTTTATATCTGTCTCATTGTCTGTAAAGCATTCTTGGACATTCTGAAAAGGAGCATGGGAATATAAATTCTTTCTTTACTTCCAGTCGGATATTTTCTAAAACTGCCAAAGTAATTAACTGGTGACCCAGTTTGAAATCCACCATTTGTAGAAATTTTCAGCAAAGACACCTGTAACACATTCAATTTAGAAAATAATGCTCGCGTGGCATGTTTTAACTGTAATGGCAATTGTTGATTTAGCTTCCCAGAAAGGTAATGATTCCAGCAGGTTAGTTGTTAAATTATGCATGAACAACACATTTGTATGAATTACACACCTTGTGAAAACACTTCAAAAACTTAATGGGCCAAACCCAAACTGTGTGAATAATGTAAGTAGATGTATATGTGCCAGTACATTTGAAATCAACTCTGCATGCTGCTAGCAACTCCACCTCACTCCATGTTCACAATGTCTTAATGCTGTGATCATTGCACCTTAAGCACTCTGGCCAATGATGAAAGGTTGAAGAATTATAAAGGGGTAAACTTCATGCTTCAGTTAAACTACACCTGGAGTACTGTCAGTAATGCACCCAATATATTGGCCTTGGAGGGAGAGCAGATAGACTGAGCAGAATGGACAGTATGAGATAAATTATGAGAAAAGATTATAAAATCTGGTGTGGAATTCCCCAAAATTTGGAAAGGTAGAGAGTGATTTGATCAATTTTCAAAATATGAAGCTCAGTAGATAAGGTGAATAGGGAGAAACTATTTCAATTGGAGTTCAGAGCTACAGAGCATAGAATAAGTATCAGAACCCAAACTTTAGGAATGAAGTTAGGAAGCATTCTTACATAAGTCAGGGGATTATAGAATTTGGATCTCGTTTGGAATCCCGTAATCACCAACTGAAATGAGATGAATTGTTAATTTTAAATATGAGATTGATATGTTTTTGTTATTCGGAGGGAAGTGGAGTTAATAAAATCTCAGTGAATGGTGGAAAAGAAGCTCCTCTTCCTATGTTCCCACATAGCAGGTGGGATTCCCCGGCCATTCATAACAGCCTGATTTTCTGGTCCTGCTGCAGTGAACAGAAGCTGGAGAATTCTAGCCAACAACTCATGATTTTTGGCTTGGAATGAAGGTGTTACAAAGGCAGATAAGGTAACTAAAAGGATGAAAAACCCACATTCCTTTAAACTGAACTGTGAGATCAGGACAAAAGAGTTTCCATGATAGGGAGGAGATAAAACAAATGTGGATATGATCAATAACATTCTAGGTGCTGTGCATGAGTGAACCTCAGATGAGCCTTCAATGAGCACATGAATAGACTTGACTTGGGGGCAAGGTGGCACAGTGGTTAGCACTGCTGCCTCACAACGCCAGGGACCCAGGTTCGATTCTGGCCTTGGGTTCTGTCTGTGGGGAGTTTGCACATTTTCCCTGTGTCTGCATGGGCTTCCTTGGGTGCTCCAGTTTCCTCTCACATTCTAAAGGTGTGCAGGTTAACTTGATTAACCATGTTAAATTATGCCTTAGTGTCAGGAGAATTAGCAGGGTAAATACTTGGAGTTCTGGGGCTGGATGGGATTGTTGTCAGTGCGGGCTCGATGGGCCAAAAGGCCTGCTTCTGCCCTGTAGGGATTCTATGGCTTTGACATTTTCACAGTCAAATAGCTGGCTCATGTTGAAGAATGGATACTTGAGCAAGATAATAGGGGATTGATGGGGTTATAGAGGCACAGAAATCTATTCTTCAGGAGAGAAAATTAGCAACAATGGTGGCCATTTATGGTCATTTCACTTGGTTTGCCTGTGCCAGGTACTATCCCCAATCAATAGGATAGGCACAAACTCATCCGATTCCCCAATTAAAGGACAGTGAGGGATCCTATTTTCCTTGGTGTGTTCTGGAGCCTCTTCTCTTTCTGAGGGATACGACTGTGGTTGGGAGTTCAGCCAATGGAGAGCGATTAATTTGAACATCATGACCCACTGCGCAGTGATCATAGAGTCCCTACAGTGCAGAAGGGGGCCATTCAGCCCATCAAGTCTGCATCGACCCACTGACAGATTATGTTACTCAAATGCTGTTCCCTATCCTATCCCCGTAACCTCACACATTTATCTCGCCCAACCCATCTAAGCTACACATCTTGGGACACTGAGAGGCAACTTAGTCAATCCAGATAATCCACATAGCTTTAAACTGTGGGAGGAAACCGGAGTACTGGGAGAATACCCACGCAAACACGGAGAGAATGTGCAAACTGCACATGGTTACCTAAAACTGGAATCAAACTCAGGTCCCTGGCACAGTGCTAACCACTGTGCCACCATGCTATCCCATCAACCCCTGCCAAGTTTACATTGCCATTGACACTGAGAGTTGCTGCTGGGAGATGGGTATGATGCATTGAATCTGGGTGGTGTCGGAGAAGCCTCAACTTTGTGAAGACTCATTTCTCTGAAAATATTTTTTTAAAAATAAACTCATTACAATTCATCACAAAGTCCCCTTGTGTTTATTTTATAATTTGGGACAGAGGAAAATATTTCAAACCAAACGAATGACGAAATCGTAAATATTTCCAACTCTGATCACTGTGGTGTGGCAAAGTTATTTTCAGGATAAATCCTCTCAATGTTATTTCTTTCTTCGTTGGTAAAATCTGGCAAGAAATAGACGTTGTGGTTTATCATTTCTTAAAAATAAATCCGGTTTCAGTGTAACTAAGCAATTTTCTTCAGACACGTAAAAATGTCAGATTCAGGAAGTACAACTAACCTCAGATTTAATCGAACGTACCTGAGAGCAAAATAGGAATCGGTTGCACCTGTTATTCGGACATTACAGATGGTGTTTGGGAACCAAAATGGCGTCTGCAGCGCGCATGCATACCTGTGGGGGAAGATGTGCCAGATGCCATATTGGTTATGCTGATGCTCAGCATTCCTTTGAAGACCCTCTCTTAACCTTGTACAGCTAAATACACAGTGGGTAGTAGGAAAGACCTCTCGCCAAAGATCGTCAACTACTCCAGGCTTGGGCTGTCAAGTGGCAAGTATGGTTTGCCACACAAATGCCGGGCAATGACCATCACCAATCAGAAACTCTCTTAACCACCTTCCTTTGATATTTAATGGTGTTACCATCACTAAATCCTCCACTGTCAACATCCTTGGGGTTACCATTGACCAGAAACTCAACTGAACTCACCACATAAACAGAGTGGTTACAAGAGAAGGTCAGAGGCTAGGAATACTGCAGAATTACTGAGTAATTCTGATTCCCAGAGCCTGTCCACTCTTTACAAGGCACAAGTCAGGAATGGAATATTCCTTACTTGCTGGATGGGTGCAACTCCAACAACACTCAAGAAACTTGACACCATCCAGGACAAAGCAGCCGATTTGATTGGTGCCACATCCACAAATATGCAGTCCCTCCACCACCAACGCTCAGTAGCAGCAGTGTATATCATCTACGAGATGCACTGCAGCAATTCACTAAAGATCCTTAGACAGCACCTTTCAAATCCATAACCATTTCCATCTAGAAGGACAAAGGCAACAGGCACATGGGAACACCTCCACCTGCAAGTTTCCCTCCAAGATACTCATCATCCTGACTTGGAAATATATCGCCGTTCCTTCACTGTCACTGGGTCAAAATGCTAGAATTCCCTTCCTCATAGTACTGCAGGTCAACCCACAGCACCTGGACTGCAGCGATTCAAGAAGGCAGTTCACCATCACTTCCTCAAGGGCAGCTAGGGATGGGCAATAAATACTAGTCAGCCATGTCCAACAAATTAATTTAAAAACTACTTGTATCTCTGGCTGTTGCCTCAGTTCCACAAGTGTTTGGTGTTTTCTATTTTTGTTTAATGTTGCAAAAGTCTACAGGAAATGATGTAGCAAATGCTGGAAATGCTTTATTGCCTACAAGGCTTCCTCGCAAAGCAACTGCTCCAAGTCATGTCAGTGCAGGGAACACAACATGATTTGGAGAATGAACAGAGGTTGCACAGAGTAGGATACGCTGCTGGAAGTGGGGGGAAAAGGAGAAGGGGATGGAGAAGGGCTTTCATCAGGAAGCCACATTCACCCAGGTATTCAGGGAGCAAATCTACTAGCTGAACCTTAGTGACGAACAGAGACCATCAGTGAAATCCTAGCGATTTCAGATATCAGAGCAGGATGAGGACAGTATTGTCAATAGCAGTGTAGATAACAAACTTTCATTTTTCCAGTTCCTTCCAAGCTGGAGCTAAAGATATTTGCTTCATCTTGCAGCTGCACTTTGGAGGTTATTGAAGATCTACTAATAGAAGTAACAACATTTTGAGCTCACTTGCCAGAGAGAAGGAGGCTGAGTTATCAGGCAGGCATTGCAGGGTTCCCCATGGCGCAATGTGGCAATAATTATCCACACGTCACCTTGCAGACAGCACATGTCAACTCTGCCCTTTTCTGGAACCCAAAAGGATTCCATTCCAATTAACTTCCAGCTGGTGTGCAGCCAGAGACAGGGAATCATAAAGGACAATGTCCTTTGGCAGCAGTCATGATGCTTTCAATCTGTGGATATCTCTGCATTGAAGTCAACATGACAAACTGGAGGATGGTTATTGAGTAACAAGGGCTATCCACTGACCACATAGCAGATGACTTAGTCCACAATGTGCACACACTGGAGGAGGACTGCATGTACTCAAAAGAGCAAGCATGAAGACTCATGATTGTCTGCTGTTTGATGTACAATTTCACAATTGTGAGGACTCAGACCTTGCCACCAGCTGTGCCAAGCAACTCAGGAACGAGAGCATGAGAAGAATGAAAAGAGAGGAATAGGAGCAAGTGGAAGGAAGGAGGCAACTTATAGAGTCCTTTCCTGCCCATGCTTTCTGTGAACATTTGACTGCAATACCAGTACCAACAACGCCAATGCGCTATTCACCAAGAGTTCCATAACTTACATTTCCTCTGTCTTAGACCAACAAAGCTTTCAGTTGGTCACAACACAAAATAAAAAGTAAAGAGGGCACACAGTTGAGTGCATATCACCAGCACACTCTGTTAATTCAATATTATTAAGTAGACAGCTCTTCCTTGAGGCTTTTCCTGGCCAGTCTGATGCTCTGTAATTGCAAAGCTGAAAAAAAAATCTTCTAAGAACTTGTGTCTCACTGAGGAGACTCCAGGTTGATTCACATGAAACAATCTGCTCTGAAAATTCTGCTCATTTTGACATATGTGACAAATTCCAGTAGAATAGCAGAGGTGATTCACAGCATTCAAAAACAATCAACAACATTCTAAGTAAACCACAATAAAGCAAGATAATTCACCTTCTCTCCAAATGTTATATCCTTTAAATAACGGGGTGCAGATCTGTATCTTTGCCTAAATCTGAGCTCATCCTCTCTGGCATAGGCTGTGTACAGAGTCTTAATAAAATCCATCCATTAATTTTTAATAAATATTGTTTATAGACACATAAACTAACAGAAAGAAAGTATTACATCTGTTCGCCTTCAGTGATGGAGGTGATAATCCAAAATAAATTTATAATCAAATAATTCCATATATAAAGATTAGCCAATCAGCCTTATACATTGATTTACTCCCATGTATCTTTGCCTATCTTTGTGCGACTACGCAGCACTAGTTCAATAACTGCAGAATGTCCTGACTTTGGGTGGGGGAGATTGTAGAATAGGTACCCTTGTAGAATGACCTTGAGCAGTTTTATGGCTTGTTACAGAGATAGGGAGGAACAATGCCTTAGATTTGAAAGAATCATAGAATTATAGAAACCCTACAGTGCAGAAAGAGGCCATTCAGCCGATCAAGTCTGCACCGACCACAATCCCATCCAGGCATACCCCCATATCCTTACATATTTCCCCACTAATCCCTCTAATTTATGCACATCAGGACTCTAAGGGGCAGTTTTTAGCATGTCCAATCAACCTAACCCCCACATCTTTGGACTGTGGAAGGAAACCGGAGCACCTGGAGGAAACCCATACAGACACGAGGAGAACGTGCAAACTCCACACTAACAGTGAACCAAAAACCAGGATAAAACTTCTAAAACCAAAGTATTGTCTGCTCAGGAGTTAATGTGGCTCAGTGAGTGTGAATGGGACTCAGTGGAAGTTAGGACATAGAAAGCAGAGTTTAGATTCGTCTTTGGGGAAGACAACCCAGGACAGCGGTCAATTCTATCACCATTAAATATCTTTAGAAATAGTTAGTATCTTGTTAAGGAAGTACTTGTAAATTCAACAGCAGGAAAGAAGTTCCTTCTATTAATTTTTTTTCCAGCCCAATTTCTGAAACGACTTCTTCAATCTGCGGTACAGTTGCTCAAACATTGCTAACTATCCTATAGTACCAGAACTCATCCTCAGGTACAGTCCTGTGGATGCTGCCAACCTCTAACACCTTTGCATTAGAGAATCCAACAGTGCAGAAGGAGGCCATTTGACTCACAAAGTCTGCGCCATTCACAATCCGCCCAGATCCTATCCATATTACCCCTTACATTTACCCTAGCTAGTCCCCCTGACACTAAGGGGCAATTTAGTATGGCCAGTCAACCTAACCTGCACATTTTTGGACTGTGGGAGGAAACCAGAGCATCCAGAGGAAACCCATACAGACACAGGGAGAATGTGCAAACTCCACACAGACAGTCACCCAAGCCAGGAATTGAACACTAATACCTGGTGCTATGAGGCAGCAGTGCTAACACTCTGCCACCATGTCACCCTCAAGGTCCACAGCCCATTGCCAAGTCCAAAGGTGTCTTCCCCTCACACAGACAGGACTTCCAGCAATATCTAGTGAGTAGCTATCTCTAGTGAGCATCCGAGATGAGACCAGTTGCAATGCTGCCAGCCCACTTCACATCAGAAAACCTAACACAGTGCATTCAATCTGAGATATTCCTGAATTGTGACACTGGAAAAAAGGATGAAAAGGGAAGGGAATGGTTTAGGTTAGAGGGTCATTGCTTTTTCTTAATTGGTCGGCACAACATCGAAGGCTGAAGGGCCTGTTCTGCGCTGTAATGTTCTATGTTCTATGTTCTAATGTTCTATGTTCTATGAAAAGAATATTTAACAGTTAAACCAAAGTGATGCTTTTTCTTCCTGGAGCTATGCTTTTCACTTTAACCTTTGGGGTCGGTGCTCATTGAACTAAGTAAATTCAAAGCTTCTTTGCGCTAAAGGGTTTGAGGCTCCCAGTGGAACCTGTTTGAACAGTCTGAGTCTCAGGGAATCTGCTAATTTAATTTCGCGAATTGCTTGAATAATCCATATTCAGCAGAAGCCTGTGGAAACAATGCCACATAGGGGGTGCCTCGGTAGCACAGTGGTTAGCGTTGCTGCTTCACAGGGCTAGGGTTCCAGATTCAATTTCAGCCTCGGGTCACTGTCTGTGTGGAGTTTGTAAGTTCTCGTTGTGCCTGTGGGGGTTTCCTCCCACTGTCTAAAGATGTGCAGGTCAGGTTGATTGGCCATTCTAAATTGTCTCTTAGTGTCAGGGTGATTAGCAGGATAAATGTGTGGGGTTATGGGAACAGGGTCTGGGTGAGATTGTGGTTAGTACAGATTTGGTCTCCTTTTGCACTGTAGGGATTCTCAGCAAGGTGATTTATATTTCAAGCCATTCCTTCTTTCTCCCAAGAGATCGGTTGCAATGTTTTCGACTTGTGTCATTGTTAGTTTTCGATGCCCTTGAGAGTATCTTTGCTGGCTTTGATAGTTTAGCAAGATACAGCATCCAAGATAATGAACAGAAAATCTTTTGTTAGATCTGGTCTAATCAAATGGGCAGAGTACATTAACTGTGATTTCACCAACTGTTTCTACCAATTAATGATTAGCGCTTTACCCTTACACTCTGTGGCTGAATTCATAAAGCCTCAAATTTAATTGAATTTTTATCATCCACATTTGTAACATTCACAGAATCATGAAAATGAACCCCTCGATCTCTGTAGGACCTCACAAAAGGCAGAAAAATCAACGAGTGAAACACTACTATTGAACTGAAATTTAGTCTATAACTTATTGCCTCTGAGACATGTGCAGAGTTCATTTGTGAGGATAGTTGGCTTAGTGCATGAAAATATATTTTTTTAAGGGACATATTTTTCATTGGCAATTCTGCTTTTTCCTGAAATGTGGAAGGCCTGCCAAGTTTTAGGTTCATGAAGCACTTCCCCTTTTAAAACACGGTGTCCCATTCCGTATACATAGAATTGTCTCTGAGTTTCTTGTACAAAAGGTCAAATATGCAGTGATTCAGAATCCAAAACAATTTTGTTGTTTGATTCTGTACTCACGTCCTTTATCTTCCTGCTGTCTCAAGTCTCGATTTCCAGTGGTGTCCCTGAATTTAAAAATGTAAATTTTTGGGAAAACATGATTTTTTTTTAAACACTCTTTCCATTCCTGATTGTGACCATTCAGTGCTGACATACAGCCCCGATCCCCATGTGCAAATTAATCTTTTTGAGCTGGACTTAGTTTGAGCAGGTTCATTGACTGTGATGGGGCAACATAACAAAAGCATACAAATGCTTTCAAGTGAGGAGAAGGAATCTCTGCACATTGATCAGGGACTGCAACACTAGCTAAACAGTTACACAATCTAACTTAACTACACATAGCAGCAGTCTGTGGGTGGCACAGTGGCTAGCACTGCCACCTTATAGCGCCAGGGGCCCGGGTTCGATTCCCACGATTTGGGTCACTGTCTGTGTGGAGTTGGTACGTTCTCCCTGTGTCTGTGTGGGTTTCTTCCGGGTGCCCCAGTTCATAAGATATAGAAGCAAAATTAAGCCATTCGGCTCATCAAGTCCACTCTGCCATTCAATCATGGCTGATATGTTCCTCATCCCCATTTTCCTGCCTTCTCCCCACACCGGCTAAACCCATTACCAATCGAATACCTTCAACCCATTACCAATCGATTACCTTCAACCCATTACCAATTAAAAATCTGTCTAACTCCTCCTTAAATTTACTCACTGTCCCAACATCCACTGCATTTTGGGGTAGCAAATTCCACTGATTCACAATCCTTTGGAAGAAATGGTTTCTCCTCAACTCTGTTTTAAATTTGCTGCCCCTCATCCTAAAACTATGACCTCTTGTCGCAGAATGTTCCACAAGATGAAGCATCTGCTCCATGTCTACTTTATCCATACCTTTTATCATCTTGAATACCTCAATTTGGTCTTCCCTCATTCTTCTAAATTCCAGAGAGTATAGACCTAAACTATTCAATCTGTTTCCTCCCACAGTCCAGAAGACATGCTGGTTAGGTGCATTGGCTGTGCTAAATTCTCCCTCAGGTTGTACCAGAACAGGTGCTGGAGTATGGCAACTGAGGGATTTTCTCGGTAACTTCATTGTAGTGTTAAGGTAAGCCTACTTTTGACAACAATAAATAAACTTTAAAAGCTATGAAATGATAACTCAACACAAGGCTAAGTTTAAATATATCACATCACTCACTGACCTATCAATAGCTTCATTCCCATGCACGATGGATTTTGGAACAATATTGAAAAACTACCAAAAGTTGGAGCCTGTTTGGAATTTATAAATTCCCCTGGACTCTCTGTGGAAAATAATTCCACTGGGAGCCTGAAACCCTTTCCAGCGAAGAAGATTGGCATTTACTTGACTGAAGTATGAGCACTGATCCCAAAGGTCAAAGGTCAGACCTTGTGCTAGTACCACATGGTTTTTTTCCCCACTTCAGGAAGACACACCTTGACTAAAATACAGAGAGGCACCAGGTAGCTCAAATGGTGTTTAACTTGATGTATTCTAGGATGTGGACATTTAACAATCATCTTGATTCTGCATAGGTCAGACTTTATTTAATTTTACCAGATATTTACCTTAATTCAGGACCTTACTTCTTTTAATTTTCTGTAACCCCCTATTTCACAACCTTTCAAGATTGCAGGGAAGACTTCTTTACAGACTTTTGGAGCCAGTGTTCCTTATCTGGGCATTGGAATGTAAATAATATGCACTTATGAGGCCTTGATATAATGAGGTCTGGATAACCAATGCCTCTACTCTGGCTGCATTTGATTGGCTTAATCGAACAATGCAATTAGGGTTTCTGATCAATTCATTTGCTGGACAACAGAGAACCTCCCAGAAACAAATGGAGAATTGTGGAGAATAAGATGTGCAGTTTTTGTTTGCCAGTGACAACTTGAAGAGATTATCATCGCAAGAAGACTTGTTTAGCCAAAATTTTTCCTAAACTTGGTAGTATTTATTTTTAGTTAAATAGTTAAACTTGATATTCAATTAAAGTTCATATTCAGTTAAAGTACAGTTTAAGAGTTAAAAGTTGATGTTCAGTAAAGAGTTAATGAGCACTGCTGCCTCGTAGCACCAGGGACCCAAATCTAGCCTCAGGTCACTGTGTGAAGTTTGCACATTTTCCCCATGCCTGTTCGGTTTTCCTCCCACAGTCCAAAGATATGCGAATTGACCATGTTAAATTGACCCTACTTCAAGGGATTAGCATGATAAATGTGTAGGCTTACGGGAATAGGGCTTGGGTGGGATTGTGGTCTGTGCATACTCAATGGGCAAATGTCCTCCTTCTGCATTGCATGAACTCTGTGGATTCTATGGAGTTGCAACTGTTTATGTTTCAGTTGGTACCATAAGTGTTAAATAAAAAAATTGCTGAATTACTGTCCTAGTTTGTCAGATTAAACTGGAATTCTTGAAAAGTGTTTAAATTAAAAGTCAAGTAACATGATGGATCATGTTCCCATCAGACAGATTGCATTCAAAGGGAGTCAAAGAGAGGGACCAATATGATAGAATTAGTGCAATGGGGCACACTTCATATTTTTGTCTGTCTATTTCCCTTTGTTTATTTCGTAAAAAAGACTTTCATTTATATAGCGCCATTTGCAACCTCAGGCAGTTCCAAAATATTTCAGCCACTTTTATAAATTTCAGTCGCTACAGTAAAGAAATAAATTGAAGTGACAGCTGAGACCCAATGAACTTGACTAACATCAGGATTCCGAAAAAAAAGACAAAGAAAATTTAAAGAAATTAAGTTTGAGTTTTAAAAGTTGAAGAAAGTAATTCTATAATTCTGTAGTCCCAGCCAGGAGTGAATCAGCAACAGTATTTGGAACTAGCAGTGTTGCAGATGTAAGTTTAAGTTTATTTATTAGTGCTACTTGTAGACTTACATTAACAATGCAATGAAGTTACAATGAAAAACACTAGTAGCCACACTTTGGCGCCAGTTTGGGTACACAAAGGGAGAATTTAGCATGGACAATGCACCTAACCAGCACATCTTTCAGATTGAGGGAGGAAACCAGAGCACCCAGTGAAAACCCATGCAAACACAGGAAGAACATGAGCCTCCACACAGACAGTGACCCAAGCCAGGAATTGAACCTGGATCCCCGGGGCTGTAAGGCAGCAGTGCTAACCAATGTGACACGGTGCCGCCCAAGGGAGAAATGTAAGGAGGAAAACCATGTTTAATCTGCTTTAAAATAATCAATTTAAATCATTTTGTTGGCATTTTACTTGGGTATTTTGAAACATGGAAAAATAATTCTGCACCAGGCAGATACACAATGTGCTGGAAGGAAATGAGAAAGCTTTGCAGAGTTGCTTTTACTGGCTTAGTTTGACTCAGATCTTTCTTGTTTCAATAATTGGGTTTGTAAATTGAACCAGATTTTGAGCACAGATGGTTCCATTTTACGAACTGTTCATAACAATTTTGGTCAAACAGGATAAGGCACAGCTAGATTAGCAGGAAGCTGTGATGCATTTCTCGCTGTTAGTAAATCATCACTCACTCCACAATATTGCTTTAGGGATTGCTGCAATAGAAAAGGATGTCATTTTCAGTCAGTGATAAAGTGCAATATAAAGTTCAGGGCTATTTGAGGCCCGTTCCCCCCCTTCACCCGGGCCTGAATATTCAGAACGGAAGGGGCACATCCTCAATAACCCCAGACAGCCCAGTGCCATGTCAAGCTCCAGCATGAGTGTGGGCCAGTTGTCAGCGCAATGGTCACCTCACTGATCAGTTCCGGCCTTGAGTCACTGTCTGTGTGGAGTCTACACATTCTCCCCGTGTCTGCGTGAGTTTCCTTCAGATACTCTGGTTTCCTCCCACAATCCAAAGGTGTGCGGGTTAAGTGGATTGTCCTTGTCAAATTGCCCCTTAGTGTCCCAAGATGTGTAGGCTAGGTGGATTAATTGGCTCAATGGGCCAAATAGCCTCTACTGCACTGTAAGGGTTCTACGATTCTGTGAACTAGGGTTGATTGGCATTAGACTGGACCTCTGACCCTCACTTCAGTGGAAGAGCCATCTTAGAGAGCTACCAGCCAACCTCACTAGCCAATAGCCTGTCCCTCCAAGCACAGCACTGCAGTGGCCAAAAGAGGTACTGTAGGCAGCTGCCTGGCATAAAGTCCAAGGAAAGTAAAACACTTCCCAACACAGGTTTATTTGGCCACACAAGCCACAAGCTTTCGGAGAACTGCCCCTTCATCAGTCCAAGGACATAGAGGACAGACTAAGTAGCAGTGGTCCCAGGACGAGGAGGATGAGAAATGTCTGGGGAACTCTCAGTGGTGAACTGGTGGGGGAGGGGGATAGGAATATCCAGAAGTCATTTGGCCTTAGCGAATTCCTCACCCTCCACCCTCCCTGCCCGAGATTGAACTTACAGTATTTTCAAGTCTGCCCCAGGCCCCAGAGCTCTTACCCACCTGCCAGCCTACAAATTGAGGCTGGGTGGAAAAAAACCCTTCAGTGACCATTAAGTGGCCTTAAATGGGGCAAGGATGGACTTCCCAAACAGGGACTTACCCACCCTACTGCGAACACACCAGTAGCTCGGAGCGGGCGAGAACACAGTGAAAGTCCTGGCCATTGGAATTTCACATTGCTCCCTCCATCCTCCCAGAACATCCTCAGATCCCATATGGAAGAGGTGTAAAATATGCCCCAAGTCAAACTTAACACAGTCTCTCGAGGTCATAACTGTGGAGTGTTGACCCTGGTCTTAATCTCCAGCAAAATAATGCAAAACAATTTGGGAGGTGAGGATTTCCCCATGTGCGCACAGCCATCGAAAGGTACAAGTAAAATCTAATTATTTCATAGATTATTTGTCTTACTAATTTGCAGTCTCTTCCATTTAACAGGTGGCATATCAACATCTCCCAGTGACAAGATGGAAATCAGGAGCTCACAGAGTGGGAATCACAATCACAGACCCATAACATAAATACACTGACCTTCTTCAGCATGGCCCTTGAAAAAGACATGAAACTGGACTGTGGAGTTGAGAAATGTTACGAGTAAAGTTGATACAGGGGGCTGGATTCTCCAACAGGATTCATCCTGAGCTGGGATTCTCCAATCCAGCTGCAGTGAATGAAGATTTGGCTGATGGCCTCACTGGCGGCCGCTAAGAAGCATGAACTGTCAGAAAATTCTGGCTAGGATGTTTGATGTCGACCACAAATGGCCCTCATTCAACACTAAAGAGTGTTGTCCAAGCATGTGTGGGTTAGATTGATTGGCCATGTCAAAATGACCCAAGTATCAGGGGACTGAGTTAAGGCAGAAAGGGCTCTAATCAGCCATACTGAGAGGAGCTCAATGCACCATTAGTAACATGAAAGCCTATCACCCTGCCCATTTGATGGACTGAACAAAGCTACAGCATTAAAGTTTGCTTCTCAATAGCTGCTTGTGATAGCAAAATGTACCGGCATTGTTAATTGAGTATCAGAATTCAGAGGACACATAAACACAAACAGCAAATAGCTTGGGACGAGTGACTCACACTGAGCTTAATCCTCCAATCTTTGGCAAAGGTCCACGTCTTTTTTGCAGGAAAAGTTGAAGACTTGTTGGAACTGGTCTCAGCATTCAAACAATATCAAGCTGAAAGTTATAGGCACTGGTGGATGTGATATTCTAACAACAATAAAAATTGTTTAGTTCCTAGAAAAGAGCGTTTCTATTTTTTTCGTAAGAGGAAGAGAAACCATATAACGATTAGGATCATGGAGAGGAGGAGAGAGGAATGGAAAGATGTGGTTGACCTTTGCAAGACCTTTTGAAGGGAGAGAGAGAGAGAATTGGATTTGAAAGACAATCCCAACCTGGGCCATCCAATTAAAGCACCTTTTAATGACACTAATCTAGCGTCTAATACCCAAATTGGCAAACAGAGAATAAATTGGAAAGAGAACAATGCACACTCAGTTTAACACAGACCGAACCTTGAAGGGATCTTTGGAGGCTGATGAGGAATTAGTATCATTTTTTTGGATCCTTTCATTTGTGTTAATATGGAGGCAGCAGAGACAAGGATTTTCTCCTTGTCACTAATGTCATCGTACCAAGTCTTCTTTCTTCTCTTGTCTAACCATCTTCTACTGCCTGTTGCTAGACACTTATACGCTCACAGCAAAAAGCTAATTTCTACAAATAGATGTTTCCTCTGGTCGTCCCTTTGGCCACTGGATTATCCAGGGGCAATTCAGGAAAACATAGAGCTCAGGAAACCTTTATGGATGAGAATTTCACTTTGTTCAGGCCAGAAAATCCAAAAGCAGCAAACACTAGACCATAAAAATCTTTTCCTACAATCTGAATGATTAGTTAGGTTGATTTGTTGTGCTAAATTGCCTCTTAGTGTCAGGAGGATTAGCAGGGCAAATATGTGAGGATTACAGGAATAGAGTCTGGGTGGGATTACGTCAGTGCAGACTCGATGAGTAGAATGGCCTCTGTCTGCCCTGTAGAGATTCTACAATTCTATGAATGAGCAAGGTCTCAGGGTGAGAGGGACAGCCACTTTGGACAAAGCTGCAGAGAAATGTCTTCACTTGAGAAGTTGTGAATCTCTACCCCAGGAATCTGTGGATGTTCAATCCTTGAGTAAATTGAAGGAAGAGCTCGACACATCTTTGGAATCAACATACAAAAGGATTGGTGAGCAAAGTGGAGTTGAAGTAGTAGATCGGCCATGATCTTATTGAATGGTGAAACAGGCTTGACAGGCTGAAAGGCCTATTCCAGCTCTTATTTCTTCTGCTCTAGTGAAAGCCACACCTTCATATTTGCCAACCGTTTTATTTATTCATTCATGAGATATTTTAAAAAGTTTATTTACTCTTTAGTCATAAGCAAAGCTTACATTAATGCTACAATGAAGTTACTGTGAAATATCCCCAGTCACCATAATTCCAGCACCTGTTTGTGCCAATGCACCTAACCAGCACATCTTTCAGACTGTGAGAGGAAATCGAGGCACCAGGAGGAAACCCACGTAGACACAGGGAGAATCGCACACAGACAGTGACCCATGCCAGAAATCGAACATGAGTCCTTAGCACTGTGAGGCAGCAGTGCTAACCACTGTGCCAACATTCCCCTTAACTTCCAATAATTCACTGGAGATCACAAAGAGTATCATTTTCTTTCAAAGTGCAGAAAACAGCACATTATAAAGCCAATACAATAGGCAAAAATTAATTCATATATTTACAGATTAAATAATACATCAAATTAAAGTGAAAATTTAACATCAACCCAACACATTAAACCATAAAAGGAGAATCAGTCCACTGTGCCTATTCAATGTATGCAATCCAGAACAAGGACACAAAATGTTAAAGTTAGGTTTGGGCCATTCTGAAGGTCTCCTGAGTTCTATATTTTCCTGAATTGCCCCCGGATAATCCAATAGCCAAAGGGACGACCAGAGGAAACATCTATTTGTAGAAATTAGCTTTTTGCTGTGAGCGTATAAGTGGCTAGCGACAGGCAGTAGAAGAGGGTTGGACATGAGAAGAAAGAAGACTTGGTACGAAGAAATCCTTGTCTCTGCTGCCTCCATATTAACACAAATGAAAGCCCCAAAAAATGGTACTAATTCCTCAGCAGCCTCCAAAGGTCCCTTCAAGGTTAGGTCTGTGTTAAACTGAGTGTGCGTTGTTCTCTTTCCAATTTATTCTCCATTTGCCAATTTGGGTTTCAGACGACAGATTAGTGTCATTAAAAGGTGCTTTAATTGTGTACTGTTACACAAAGGCTATTGGAAATCTGCAACTCTGTCTCCGAAAAACTGTAGAAATGAGGGATTGAAAATTTCAGCATCAATAATTTGGTAACTAAAGGCATTGCCACTAATGGTGACTGTAAAATTGGAGATGTACAAGAGGCCAAAGTTGGAAGAATGTAGATATCTCAGTGGGTTGTCAGGTTGGAGGAGGTTGGAGAGATAGGGAGGGATGAGGCCATGGAGGGATTTGAAAACAAGTTGGAGAATTTTGAAATCAAGTTGTTGTTTAGCTGGGAGATGATGTAGGTCAGTGAGCTCAGGGGTGATATAAGAACATAAGAACTAGCAGCAAGCGTAGGCCATTTGGCCCCTCGAGTCTGGTCCGCCATTCAATAAGATCATGGCTGATCTTTTCGTGGACTCAGCTTCACTTACCCACCCACTCACTGTAACCCTTAATTCCTTCAGTGTTCAAAAATCTAGCTATCTTTGCCTTAAAAAATTTAATGAGATAGCTTCAAGTGCTTCCCCGGTCAGGGAATTCCACAGATGATATGTAGGTCAGTGAGCACAGGAAGAGGAAGTTAAGTGGATCAGAAGCAGGTTGCCAGTTAAGACTCTAACAGCAGAGATTTGAATGACGTCAAGTTTACAAGAGGTGGGATGTGGGAGGCCAGCCAGGAATGTTTTGGAATAGTGAGTGTAGAGGTATAAAAGATAGGAAGCAACCTGGAAAGGGGTGAAGTCGAACATGGAGCAGACATGGAAATCGACAGTCTTAGTGATGGCATAAATGAGGACAGGATTAATGAAATTCAAATGTGACAGACTTGTCATGGAGAAGGATGAAGTCAGGCGCTAGGGAAAGAGTCTGGAGTGGCAACCAGAAACAATAGGCCTGTTTCACCAACCCGATGCGATTTATGTACAAATTACAGGGGAGAGGGCATAGCCATATACACATTACTGCTGGCGAGAACCCCCTTTGGGAGTCTCTTGGTCCCCATATCCTGATGTGAGGGCATGAAACAGATTAGTATATTTATATATTTATTTAAACATGCAGGATTGGTTTGGAGTTGAATTCTCCCGGCTCCTGCAGGCACAGCGAGAATCTGACACAAATTACCACTGGTCACTATAAATGGAGGAAAGAGATCAGTCATGGTGGCCACCCTTGGGGGCTCAGGCACCTCCCATACATATGCCCATCCATCACTCACTCCCACCGTGTGTGTGTGTGTGTGTGTGTGTGTGTGTGTGTGTGTGTGTGTGTGTGTGTGTGTGTGTGTGTGTGTGTGTGTGTGTGTGTGTGTGTGAGAGAGTGTGTGTGTATGTGAGTGAGTGTGTGTGTGTGAGAGTGAGTGTGAGTTGTGTGTGAGTGAGTGTGTGTGAGTATGTGCGTGTGTGTTTATGTGTGAATGTGTGTGTATGAGTGTGTGTGTGAGTGTGTGTGTGTGTGCGAGTGTGAGTGTGAGAGTGTGTGTGTATGTGAGTGAGTGTGGGTGTGTGTGAGAGTGAGTGTGAGTTGTGTGAGAGTGAGTGTGAGTTGTGTGTGAAGTGAGTGTGTGTGTGTATATGTGTGTGTGTGCATGTGTGAATGTGTGTGTGTGTGCGTGTGTGACAGTGAGTGTGTGTTTGCGTGAGAGTGTGTGTGTATGTGTGTGTGTGAAAGTGAGAGTGTGTGTGTATGTATGTGTGTGAGAATGAGTATGAGTGTGTGTGTGTGTGAGAGAGTGTGAATGTGTGTGTATGTGTGTGTGTGAGAGTGAGTATGAGTGTGAGTGTGTGTGTGTGTGAGAGAGAGTGAGTGTGAGTGTGTGTATGAGAGTGTGTGTGACTGTGTGTGTGAGAGTGAGTGAGTGTGTGTGTGTGAGAGTGAGTGTGAGCGTGTGTGTGTGTGTGCACGTGTGTGTGCGCGTGTGTGTGTGAGAATGAGTATGAGTGTGTGTGCATGTAATTGAGGATGTGGGGGAAAAGTGTTTGAGTGTTTGCAAGGGAATATGGGGCTGTGTGAAGGTGCGTAAGTGTTGTATACGTGTGTGTTTGTGTGTGGAGGGTGGGATATGTGCATGAGTATGTGTGGGTGTATGTGTGTATTTGTGTGGGTGTGTGTCCAGAGGATCAGCTTTGATGTTCCCCACAGTCAAACCCACTGCTGAAAGCCATTGCTGTAGCTGAAGGATTAATAGTGCAACCATGTAGTCAAGATGTCAGGTAGGGTGTGGTGAATTTCAGCGAGAAATGTCAACAATTCTGGAAACAGACAGTGGGAGAGAAAATATTTCCTTCCTTGAAAGGTTCACACTCTGACAAAGACGACGTGCACCACAATATGAGTAGTCTCTGGCACAACGACGTGCGAACATCTCAGCTATCGGAGCACAGCCGACTCTGCAAACAAAGCTGAATACAAACTGTTCCAGGAAATGAGCCACTTAAGTTGGTACCTCTCCAACGACTGGTTAGTAAGGGTGTGGTATCATCGCCAGTTCCCCTTTGGTCGTTACTGGTTAGAGCAGATTGCTTTTTGGCAGGTTAAAAGAAAGGCTAGCAGAAGAGAAAGCTAGCATGTTATGATGGAAACAACCTTCTGTCTGTGTGCTCATTGTATATCTTAAAGGTAAATGAGTGGCGATGGCACCGGGATCAATCGTGACACTTGCTATCTGTTTGTTCACCAGGAACACACAACTTCATTCTACCTATACAGGCTGAAAGATCAGAAGAAAAAGTTGGCAAATTTCATCGTGTTAAATGATCACAGACTTTGTGCAAATATTTAGCAAAGCTGTATCCTTCTTCGGGTTAGAGATGAACTGTGTGTTATTTTAACCCCACTAAAGATAAGGAAAGTTTAATATTTGCGATTGCATGAACACTTGTTGCACCGTCATTTGATAAGCAGCTAGAAACAGCTCTCATTTCTCATTATCACAGATGGTAAGGATGTTCCCAATTCTTGCTAAGATTGACGCTTGTGCTGGCGTCATGGGGGGGCCAATGGGGAGAGGGAAGCTGCCAGGGAACAAGGATGTTCAGGCGTCCAATAGAAAGCTATAACCCTATCATTCGACAACTCGCCAGAAATGTCATCATCACATGTTTTCAAATAAAACCAAAAATCTGAACCATTTCACAAGAATATAGTGAATGGCCTGTGCCACATACTCCAGCACCTTGTTGTTGCTCCCTCCTTATGCTGACTGTCTCCTCCCTGCCCTGTCTCAGGCCAAACCAAACTGTTCACAATCCCAGTGTCAAATTCAACCCTGAAACCAACTTCCAGTCCACTCTCCTCTGAACCGAATGGGGCAGATTGGGTGAAACTATTTCTGTGGCTCGAGGAGCTCAGGCCTAGGGGCAGAGTCAGCTAAGCTGTTCAGGAACAAAGTGAGAAGACGGTGCTAATACAAAGAGCGGTAGAAGTTTGCAACTTACTAGATGAATGGCTAATTGAAACTTCTTGTTAACCAAGATTGTCAAGAGATATAGGGCAAAGTTAAAGTTAATTTATTAGTCACAAGTAGACTTACAATAACACTACAATGAAGTTACTGTGAAAATCCCCTAGTTGTCACACTCCGGCACCTGTTTGGGTATACTGAGGGAGAATTTAGCATGGCCAGTGTACCTAACCAGCACATCTTTCAGACTGTGGAAGAAAACTGGAGCACCCGGAGGGAACCCACACAGACACGGGGAGAATGTGCAAACTCCACACAGTCACCCAAGCCGGGAATCGAACCCAGGTCCCTGGCGCTGAGGTGACAGTGCTAACCACTCTGGCAAAGGTGAGTATATAGAATTAGACATACTGACAAGGATCTCATTGAATAACAGGTTTGAAGGATTTTTCTTCCTGTGCCTATATTATGTAATACCGATCACTTCCGTCCCTACCTGAAATCCCCTGTTGCTGCAGTCCTCGTTCATGTTTACATTCATATTCTTATTCTGATGCTCTCCCAGCTGTCCCCCCATCTCTCAGTCTCTGTAAACTATAGCTCATCCAAAACCCTACTGCCTGTAATCTCTCCCAACTAGTCCATCCCGTGTTCACTGACCTACATTGCCTCCGCTCACCCAATCCCTCCAAGTTAAAACTCTCATGTTAAAATCTTTTCATAGCTTCATTTCTTCCTGTCTTAACTGAATCCTACAAACTGTTTCCCCATATGTCCATCTTCCCCCGCTCCCCCCTCCCCCACTCTGCTCCTCTAATTCTGGTTTCCAGTACATTCTCCTCTTTTCCCACTAGCAGTGGCTGTGCATTCAGAGTCGAGGCTTCCCTTGCTGTGGGACTCCATTCTCCACCTCTCACTTCTCCTTCAACCTGCCTCTTTCACAAAAGGCTGGGCCACACTTTCAAATATCCCCTCATTTGGCTGAGCAGCCAATTATTTTTAATTATGTCTCTGTGAATTGCCTTAAGAGTTTGGATAATGTTAAAGGTGTTATATAAACATAAGTTATTCCTGTTTATCATCTTCCTCCTGATCTATGGGAATGTTGATAGCTGATAAAAGATGTGCCCATGTTATAAGCAGGACTGCATGGTGGCACTGTGCTGCTTCACAGCGCCATGAACCCATGTTCAATTCCGGCCTCGGGTCACTGTCTGCGTGAAGCTTGCACATTCTCCCCATGTTGGATCAATTTTCTCCAGCTTCTCCGGTTTCATCTCACAGTCCAAAAATGTGTAGGTAGGGTTGATTGGCATGCAAAATTGCCCCTTAGTATCCGGGGGATTAGCAGGGTAAATACGTGGGGTTACAAGGATTGTAACCTGGGTGGGATTGTTGTCAGTGCGATGGGCCAAATGGCCTCCTTCTGCACTGTAGAGATTCAATGATTCTATAAGTTATAAACTAATGACTGGAATTTGGTCACGCAAATTGCTAAAACATATCTGAGAAGTAAAACAGATAGCCAGTCCTCTAAAGCTTGAACTTTGACATTAGGTCGAGCACTGAGACCTAGAACATGAAGACCAAGGCACCAGGCTTGGCCCTGAGTTACAGAGCACATCACTCTGCCCTGAGTCACAGAGCACATCACCCTGCCCTGAAACTGAGTGCCACCAGAAAATTACCATTCCTGGATTTGAGAGTTAACCTGCCCCAATTCTACTACTAATTTGAACATTAGGTTTATGGTAACAATTATGCATTTTCAACAAGAATTTCCAGTCCTCCATTTATAAATAACCTGCTTTAAATTACAGGAAATTGGTTTGAAAATTACACAGAGCCATTTACTAGCTTTATTAGGGAACACCAGTTGACTTCAAGTGAAATTAAATATTTTTAACATGTGAAAACTTTTAAAATGTCTCAACTGGTCTTTTTGTGTCTAAAAAGATGAGTGTAATTTGAAGAGGCACAGTGGGTAAAATCACATCCTCCTTGTTCATTCCATCTGGGAGTATAGCCCGGTGGTCTGGATAATCATCAGGATTTGCTTTGCTTTGGCAAACATGGTTCTTAAATCAATGCTACGGATCACAGAAACATGATTGTTGCCTGATCTTCTTGTGATTTTCATCATGAAGGAATCGGGTGAATGATGATAAAGAACAAAGAACAATACAGCACAGGAACAGGCCCTTCAGCCCATCAAACCTGCACCAACTCCTAATCCTTATTTAGACCCAATACCTATTATCCCTGTGTGGTTTCTAGATAAAACTTGGGACAATTTGGTGGAAACTCTAGCTCAGTCATTTATATCTTCAAAAGCACCTTGAAGTTATTGAGGTATAGTTATTGTTCATCCTATGTTCTGTTATTGCAAAACAGTCACAACATCTGGCAGATAGAGTATAATTCGGGGAACGATGAAGTTATTCACTTTAACAGGAAGTATGAAAAAGCAGAGTATTATTTAAACAGAGAACAGCTGCAGAGGGATCTAGGTGTCCTAGGGCATGAGTCACAAAACGTTATTATGCAAATACAAAGTTATTATGCAAATACAAGGTTAATAGAATGCTATCCTTTATTACATGAGAAACTGAACATTAGGATGTCATGTTTCAGTTCTACAGGGAATTGTTCTGACCACATCTCAAATATTACGTGCAGTTTTGGTCTCCATGTTGAAGGGTGTAAATGCACTGGGAGCCGTTCAGAGGGAGTTTACTCAATTGCTACTTGGAATGAGTAGGGTTGTCTTGTGAGGAAAGATTGGACAGAGTGGGTTTGTTTCCACTGGAGTTTACAGGAGTGAAAGGTGACTTGAAAGAAATATAATAGCTCCTGAAAGTTCTTCACAAGGTGGATATGTGCAGGATGTTTTCTCTTGTGGAGGAGCCTGGAACCAGGAGGCACTGTTTTCAAATTAGGGGTCACCCTTTTAGGACAGAGATGAGGAGAATTTAAGGTGGAGGTAGATAGATTCTTGGCAGGTAAGTGAATCAGAGTTGAAGGGAATGTAGAACTTGAAACACAAAGAGATCATCCATGGTCTTATCGAATGATGGAGCAAGTTCAAGGGGCTGAATTGTCTTGTTCTGCTTCTTTTTCTTACAAACATATGTAAGTAATCTACAGCAGAAGCATGTGCTTTGACTTTGGGACTGTCATTTTGCATTAACTGAAGAGTGCACATTTATAATGAATACATTTCTCAAGGTCATAAAATCCTTACAGTAAAGAAGAAGGCCATTCAGCCCATCGAGTCTGCACCAACCACAATCCCATCTAAGCCCTTTTCCTATAACCCTCATATTTAGTCTGTTAATCCCCTGACACTAAGGGTCAATTTAGCATGGCCAACCCACCTGACCCACACATATTTGGACTGAGGGAGGAAACCATGCAGGCACAGGAAGAACATGCAAACTCCACACAGACAGGGACCCGAGGCTGGTATTGAACCCAGATCCTTGCTGCAGTGCTAACCGCTATGCTGCTGTGAAGCCCAAATCTAATGAAGAAGCAGCACTGTGGAGAACAAATGGATGGTTTAAGTTAAATGCTTGTTAAAGGACATGGGGATGAACGTTGCCAGCAGCGCAGCTTAACATTGATATGGCATTCCTGATTTACACCACATCCAATTTTGGGTTCCATTGGCCAGTTCTATCACAGTCTCTGAAGCAAGAGCTTCTGGCAGATTTAATGAATTATCTGCTCAAATACCTTTTCAGTTAAAATAATTATTTTGGAAATTTCAGCAAACATTGTGTTTTCCAGCATGTTACTTTCTAACAGATGAATCTTGCACAGCAAGTAAGTGAAAATGGAATAACGTGCTTACCATTAGGGATTAAAAGTCAAGCTTGAGCAGCACATGAACACCTTCTACAATTCCCAATCCATCATGCATGATCTGTGAGCTGGGGCAGAGACTTCACTGGGTGGTGGGAAGGTATTGGGAAATGTCCAATCAGGACATGAATAATGGACAGCACAGTGGTTAGCACTGCTGCCTCATAGCACCAGGGACCCAGGTTTGATTTCAGTCTTGTGTCTGTATAGAGTTTGTACATTCTCTCCCTATCTACGTGGATTGCCTCCAGGTGCTCTTATTTCCTCCCACATTCCAAAGATGGGCAGATTTAGGTGGATTGGCCATGTTAATTTGCCCCTTAGTGCCCCAAGATATGTAGGGTTTGGGGGGAATGTTCTGTTGGAGAGTTGGTGTGGACTCAATGGGTCAAATGGCCTCTTTCTGTTTTAAAGTTTATTGTTGGTGCCACAAGTAGGCTTACAGTAACACTGCAATGAAGCTGTTGTGAAAATCTCCTTGTCGCCACACTCTGGTGCCTGTTTGAGTACGCAGAAGGAAGATTTAGCATGGCCAATGCACCTAACCAGCATGTCTTTCAGGCTGTGGGAGGAGACATATGTCTATATCCATGCAACCAGAACATCTGAAGAACACAAACCGACCCAAGCCGAGTGCCTGGCGCCATGAGGCAGGAGTGCTAACCACTGTGCCTCCGTGCCACCCTGTACTGTGGGGATTCTATGATATTACCACGTCTAATTTGATTTTATAGTTCCAAGTTAAGTTGCGTTTTTGAGGCAGAAAGCCTTTATGAGTGATTTATTTGAAGTTTTTCCAGACTTGGGCTGGCTTGTGTTTCCCAATGGGAGCTGCTGATTTTGGATCATTTGAGCCGGTCCCCTGGTATTTGCATTGGATTGGATTTTACAAGCCAAAGGGATTTTATAAAACACTGGTTTAATCTTAACTGGAGATTAAGATCAATTCCAGGCACTAGAGCTCAGGAAAAAGGTTCGAAAGGGTGTAGAAAAGATTTACTGGAAAGATGAAGGGGATGAGAAACTTCAGTTACAAAGATAAATTGGAGCTGAATTCTCCTTTGAGAAGATTGAGGGGAGGTTTGTTGTTCAGAATCAAGTGGGGTCTGAATAGAACATTGAAAGAAATGTCAAATAACCAGAGGTCACCAATTTTAGTTGATTGGTAAAACAACCAGACAGGGTGTGACGGAAAACTTTTCTTACAGAGTGAGTGGTTAGGATTTGAAACAAGCTGGTTGAGGGTGCCTTCAATCATGGCTTCTAAAAAGGAGTTGATCTGAAATGAAAAGAAATTGTGGGGATGCAGGGAAAAGAGGCTGGCTAAGTAGCTGTGACCTTAGAATCATTGAACCACACAGTGCAGAAGAGGCCCTTCAGCCCATCGAATCTGCACCAACACACGAAAAACACCTGATCTTCCACCTAATCCCATTTACTAGCCCTTGGCCCAGTAGCCCTGAATGTTATGATGTGTTAAGTGCTTATGCAGGTACTTTTTAAAGGCTGTGAGACAATTCACCTCCATCACCCTCCCAAGCAGCACATTCCAAACTATCAGCCCCTCTGGGCAAAAAAGTTTTTCCTCACTTCCCCCTTAAACCTTCTGCCCCTCACCTTGAACATATGTCACCTTGTGACCAATCCTTCAACTAAGGGGAACAGCTGCTCCCGTCCCACCCTGTTCACGCCCCTCATCATCTTGTACACCTCGATGAAGTTGCCCCTCAGTTCTCTCTGCTCCAATGAAAACAACACAAACCCACCCAACTTTTCTTCATAACTTAAATGTTCCATCCCATGCAGCATCCTGGTGAATCTCCTGTGCACCCCCTCCAGCACAATCACATCCTTCCTATAATGTGATGACCAGAACTGCACACATTTGGCATGGTGACACAATGGCTGGCACCGCTGTCTCACAGTGCCAGGGACCTCAGGTTTAATTCTGGTCTTGGGTCACTGTTTGTGTGGAGTTTGCACATTCTCCCCATGTCTGTACGAGTTTCCTCTGGATGCTTCGGTTTCCTCACACAGTCCAAAGATGTGTGGGTTATGTTGATTGGCCATGCTAAATTGACCATAGTTTCAAGGGGATTAGCAGGGTTAATATGTGGGGTTACGGTAATAGAGCCTGGATGGGATTGTGTTCAGCATAGACTTGATCAGCCGAAGGGCCTCCTTCTACACTGTAGAGATTCTATGATTCTATGATCCAGCTGTGGCTCCACCAAAGTTCTATACAACTCCAACATGACTTTCTTTCTTATAATTCAATGTTAACCGGTTTAGTTGTTGAGTCAGATTACGAACAGCCGCAAGTTTAATTGCTACTGATGTAAGATTTACTTTGCAAAACATGGGTATTCAGTTTAGAATGGCTGGAATTGGCAGGAAAGCTAGAAGGAGTCGTGATAAATGGGGAGAACACTCATCCTAGGCAGATATATTGGTAAGCATCCAACCATGAATTTCCCTTACAGCCAATGTGGAAAAATGTTCAGATTTGTGAACTTTCTGAGGCTGAGTTCCATGTTCTGTTCTTGAGAGCAATTACCTTGTGATAAGATTCTGATTCCATACTTTTCCGAATATGTAAATGCACAGCAGCTGACTGAGACAGCTGTTCCTGCTCCTGGGTCTATTAAAGCAATGGCATCTTTCTTCTGGATGCTTACTATCCTCTTAATGACCTTTATATTTGGTGAATGAGTATTATGGTAATTGATAAGGCTAAAACTCTAAGTGAGGACAGGAGGCATATGGAAATGAGCTTGCTTGTCTTTGCAAAACTAAACTGATACTTCACCTAATCAAACTGGATTTTTAAGAGTTCCTAATGGCCAAAGCGCTGTGGAAATTCCTTGTGAATACTGCATTAAAGTTGGACACAAACAATTTGAATGATGGGTAGAGTGGAACCACTTTCTGGTTGGGAAATCCAGTAGGATCACATTATAATATTGATGGCATCTATTAGCCCTTGAGTGTTGAGGTGGCACAGTGATTAGCACTGCTGCCTCGCAATGCCAGGGACCCAGGCTCAATTCACACCCGGCCTCTGATCACTTGTCTGTGTAGAGTTTGCACATTCTATCCGTGTCTGCGTGGGTTTCCATCAGGTTGCTCTAGTTTCCTCCCACAGTTCAAAGATGTGTGGGTTAGGTTGATTGACTATGCTAAATTGACTCTAGTGTTTGGAGATTAGCAGGGTAAACATGTGGAGTTACGGGATTAGGGCCTGGGTGGGATTATGGATTGGGCAGGTTTGATTTTATGATTCTAAAACAATAGCATGGTAGAACTGCCCGATTGTGTTCCGTATCTTAAGGGACCAATGGTTTAATTGTCATGTAGACTTTGACAGGCTGTGCCAGATTATTTGGAGCAGTTCTGGACTGTAGCTTAACATGCATTAGCCAGCACAAGCCAACTCCTTGCCCTTTTCCTCATTGAGGTCTGCTTTGCCAATGGACATTTTTGTGGGGAGTAATAGTGTTTTGTTCGATGTCTTTGTCTCTTATATAATCCTCTGATCTCTTCTTGCTCCTTAATCAAGGTAAGCAAGGTAATTTCCATATGCCTCCTGTCCTCATTTGGAGTTTTAGCCTTATCAACTGAAATTTGCTGCCATAACACTCATTCACCAAGGTTAGCACTCCTGTCCTCACTTAGTATTCTATCCTATCTGTGGCTCAAGCGATAGTCCCACATTCTATCCACCCTAATTACTTCCCTGGAGCAAGATAAATCCCCAAAGAAATCAATGTTTTGCAGGGACCTTTAATTTGAACGGTTGCTCTGCAGAGACATAAAGCCTTATATAAATGGTTAAGCAATACTGAGGAAATTAAGAAATGCCAACAAGGAATACTGTACCTGTTCTCAGAATCTCTTGGCTGTTGCTGGGAGCACAAATATCCCAGTTCCTCAGGCAGTCAGAGGCACATCCAGCACCATGTCTTTAATTATGATCAGGTGATGCCCATTAGCTGCAAATTCAATTGTGCATTTATAAATTCAAACAGGCAGAGAACTGCGGTTGCTGAGTTCAGAGATACACTTGTCATATGTATTCTAAATAAAAGTTCATAAACCGATGTAAAGATGGGTTACAGTTCTGTCCTTCACGAGGTTGTCAAACGCCATCCAGGCTAAACAAAAGTATTCCAAAATCCCATTCCCAACTTCATTTGTCTGTTGTTAACTCTTCTGTTTGCTTTAGATTTCACTGCTTCCACCAGGCTCTGCTCTCATTCATAACAGCGCACCTTGTTCATTGTTGCTTAACTTGTATATGGTGTATTTGTGCATTGGCCCTCATTTCACAATGTTTTACAATGAGGAGACAGTAGGCAGATGGCAAGGAAATCAAAAACCAGGGCAATACAGAATTCAGTTAGGCAGCAAGGGTGCACAGTGGTTAGCATTGCTGCATCATAGCACTAGTATTCAATTCCGGCCTGTGCAGAGTCTGCATGTTCTCCCTGTGTCCGCATGGGGTATCATTCGGGTGCTCCACTTTCCTCCCACTGTACAAAGATGTGCAGGCTAGGTCGATTGGCCATGTTAAATTGTCCCTTAGTGTCAGAGGGATTAGCAGGGTAAATGTCTGGGGGTTACAGGGATAGGGCCTGGGTGGGATTGTGATTGGTACAGACTCGATGGGCTGAATGCCTTCTCTGTAGGGATTCTATGATTCTATGAAACCTCGCAAATTGTTCCTCACAATTCTGAAAATGGCAGAGAATTTCAGGACCTGTTCATTTCTCTACTCTTTGTTTAATGTTTCCTCTTTCTTTCTAAGTCATTGTAATATTTGTATTGTTTTTACTTTCTGCTGCTAATTCTTCGCTTGTTTTTTCTCGTTTCACCATATCCTCTTGATTCACCACTTCACTTTCATTCTTACCTTCCCAGGTTGCCTAATAAATATTATGAACTATAGAAAAATAGAAACTTAGAAAATAGAAGCAGGAGGAGGCCATTGGGTCCTTCAAGCCTGTTCTACAATTCAGGCTGATCATCAAATTCAATATCATGGGTTTCCTCCGGGTGCTCTGGTTCCCTCCCAAAGTCCAAAGGTGTGTGATTCCTGCCAAAGGAGATGCTTAATTTACCTTTAGTGTCAGAGGGATTAGCTAGGATAAATGATGGGGTTATGGGGATAGGGCTTGAGTGGGATCATGGTCAGCACAGACCCGATGGGCTGAATGGTTCTTTCTGCGTTGTGTGATTCTATGATCTCTAGTTCTGGACATCTGCACCACTGGGAAATTTCTTTCTGAATCTACCCTATCTAACCCTGTTAGAATTTTATAAACTTCTATAAGATTCCCTCTCATTCTTCTAAACTCTAGTGAATACAATCCTAACTGACTTAGTCTCTCCTCATATAACACTCCTGCCATCCCAGGTAAATCTTCACTGCACTCCCTCTATAGCAAGGACATTGTTCCTCAGATAAGGACATCAAAACTGCACACAATACTCCAGGTATGGTCTCACTAACACCCTGTGCAATTACAGTAAAACATCCATATTCCTATATTCAAATCCACTTGCTATGAAGGCATCTCTGAATTCCTTAGGTGTGACGCTCAATCTCATTGTGATTTGCATCTGAATTTATGTTAAACAGTGTGAAATCAGGTCTTGCAGAAATCAGTTATGCACTTAATTGAAGCAGTGGCCCACTGCTAACAGAATTAGTCAACACACTGCTTTGACTGTGAATTCAATCATCAGTTGATAGCAACACTTCCAATACAAGTACTGCTAATGCGCTGGAGGTGGCAATGAAAACATAAGTGGCCATAAATATCTGCAGCTGGCCAGCTAAGTGTTTGCTGTGAGTTGGACTCATTCTTCCATGATTAGAATCAGAGAGTTTTTGTGATAAGTTGCTGAAAGTGGAATCTGATAACATCAGAGGGTGGAGAAGTGAGCATCTGAGACCTGAGTGATTAGGATAAGAGACTGTGTAACGAATCAGATTGAAAGATTATGAAACTAACAGCGCCAGGACTGAGTAGGAAGCATCAGTTAGAGTGGGTGAATTCAATGTCAAATCAGAAAGAGAAAGAAAATTAAAGCAAGGGAAGAAAAAGACAGGATTAAAAGAGTCAATAAAAGAGATAGAAAGATGAGGGGGGAATAATTCACTTGATTTTTATGTTTTTACAATCTCCAACAACAATTGAATCCAGAAGGACTGAGACACCACACTTGCATTAATTAATTTTCAGTGACAATGAGGTTGATTGGTAGTAATTAACACTTAATATCACATAATTGAAGGCATTCTTGGACTTGAACTTACCTGTCATGGGTATAACTGTGATCAAGCAGGTAGTTCACCCAGACAGGGAGTGAGGCTAGCCCATTGCACTGGGGGTGTGCTGACACCTGCAATCATGGCTAAGGTAGAGTAAATGATCAGCAAAGCCAACGAGATTAAACCGAGGCTTTACCTGATGCAATTTTTCAAAGCCTTTTGGTTTATATCTGCCAAGCCACTAAATCAAGGCTGGAATTCTCCAGTTGCTACTGCCAGCAGGGATGGAGAATTTGGCACTCAGCCAAATCTTTGTTCATTGCAGAGGGTAATCGTGATGTGGAGTCCGGTGTTGGACTGGCGTAAACACAATAAGAAGTCTTACAACTTCAGGTTGAAGTCCAACAAGTTTATTTGATAGCAATCCCACAAGCTTTCGGGGTTTGTCCCTTTGTCAGATGAGTTATGACCGGTGTTGTGAGACTTCTTACTGCAGAGGGACCAGAGAATCCCACTGGCGGGAACGGCCAGACTATACCACTCCATGTTGCTCAAAATATTTCAATGATAAGACAGATATTGAGAAACTTTTTTTTAAATTCATTCATTTGTGGGGCATGGGCATCGTTGGCTGGCTAGCATTTATTACCATCCCTAGCTGCCTGAGGGCAGTTGAGAGTCAACCACATTGCTGTGGCTCTGGAGCCACACATAGGCCAAACCAGGCAAGGATGCTAGATTTCCTTCCTAAAGGACATTAGTGAACCAGTTGAGTTTTTCTAACAATCAGCAATGCTTTCATGGTCTTCAGCAGATTCTTAATTCCAGATTTTTTTTTATTAAATTCAAATTCCATCATCTATCGTGGTGAGATTCAAACCTGGGTTCCCAGATCATTAGCTAAGTTTCTGGATTAATTATCTAGCAGTAATACCACTAGGCCACTGCCTTCGCTGTTTACACCTCCAGTCTACCAGAGTCTATACACAGTACTATTCGCATGAACATACTTCTATTTACACGCTATACATTCATCCTGACAACAAACTGCCTCCCCACCCCAATTATAAAGTAAAAGGAGCTCATTGCTGTATCAGTCAAGCTTTTCTCTGCATCTGATATATTTCTCATCAATAAGAAGCAGTGTCCCAAGAAAAAAAGAACCAAGGTTTTTTTTAAAATTCCCATGTGATTTTTCTTCTGGAGATTAATCTTCAAGTTCCTGAAGAGAATTATTGGAGAATTGGTAACCCCAATTCTTAACAAGACCACTAGTAGCTCCATTACAATTCCTGGAGTCAACGTAACTGAGTCCGAGTAGAACTTTAAAATGATCTGTGGAAGAGCTAAGAGTGGAAGTTTGCAGTAACAATATATCAGCAAAGTAATTAGCAACTGATAAAACCGCAAACAGCATGGAAACTCTATGACAAGTGCTTCAAGTTGAGAGACTACAGGATGTATCAGAAGTGTATTCGTGTGAATAGTATCATGTCTATATACACTTGTCCACTGGAGGCAACTGGGTTTTTTTGCAAGCCATAATTAACATTCAATAATATGTTTTATTTATTCAATAACAAGTATCCAGAGTATTGTACTGCATGTCTTATTGTCAGTATTAATAATTAATATTAATGATTGTCCCTCAAGGGTCAGTTGGGGATGAGCAATAAATAATGACCCAACTGATGATGTCCCAAACAAAAAGAAAAAGAAGAAAAAACCTTGCAGGTTTTAAGCATCATGTACTTCTCATCAGAGTTGCTGTGTTAAATGTAACTATTCCTATTCTGGTGCTGCCTTCTACAGTTCCAAGTCTATCATTACAGGAGATTACATCAAATCCCAAATTCCATGCTCCTCATGATAGTTTCCTCATTTTACTCTAAAAAGGATTTCTTGTGGATTTAGTAATGAAATAATCAGAGTGGATTTTGTTTCCAGCAAATGTTTAGCATGACTTCTGTGAACTTTGCTGGAGATATTGGTTTCTCAACATAATGATGAACGCCTGCCAGTAAATCTGCTGTAACCCCAGGCATGGCTAAACGTTGAGGCTACTGTATAAAGACAGCTCACAATTACACAATACTTTTACATCTGGTGATTGCATTTCCAGCCAGCCATGACCACAGTGCTCACCTGCTAACTCACAAGAGTTAAGAATGGAGGTTGAATTTGGGTGAGAATGTAGTGTGACTCACTGACCGTGCAAAATCTATTGAGTGAGTAGTTGATTCAGACTATATCACAGGTCTAGGCTAAAATAATTATTGTTAACTAGGTTACCTTTCAAATCGCTTCAGTTGGCCTGAGAATTCCTATTTTACAGGAAAACTGTTCAAGATCTCTGCCTCACTGATGGCAGTGCATACATCATCATCTTAACTGAGCTCAGTTCTAATGCTCTCCCATCCCTATTCTAAGTTAATCCATTATCAAATAGCACCCAAAATGGCCAAGTGGGAGAAGGAGCTGTAATCCTCAGCTGTAATCCTCAGCTCCACAAGAATTCATCTCCCCGGGTTTCCACATGACAAGAAAGAAAATACGTCCAATTCAATGGAATTTCTAATAACAGCTCTGGAATTAAATTGACATACATTTAATTACCACTAAATGTATGTGTACATATATATGTGTTTGTGTGTATGTACGAGTTGATGTGACGGTACCGTGACAATGTAGTTGCACTATAACAATGTAGTGATACTCTAACCACGTGTTGGCATTGTAGCAGTGCAGTGACACTGTAGGAGTGTAATGACATTGTAGCAATGCAGTGACACTGTAGCGATGTAGTGACACTGTAGCAATATAGTGACACTGTACAATGTAATGACACTGTAGCAATGTAGTGACACTGTACAATTTAGTGACACTGTAGCAATATAGTGACACTGTACAATGTAGTGACACTGTAGCAATGTAGTGACACTACAATGTAGTGACACTGTAGCAATGTAGTGACACTGTAGCACTGTTGAGACACTGCAGCATGATATGGTAGCAATGTAGTGACACTGTAGGAGTGTAGTGACAATGTAGCGATGCAGTGACACTGTACAATGTAGTGACACTGTAGCAATGTAGTGACACTGTAGCAATGTAGTGACACCATACAATGTAGTGACACTGTACAATGTAGTGGCACTGTAGCAATGTAGAGACCCTGTACAATGTAGTGACACTGTAGAATGTAGTGACACTGTACAATGTAATGACACTGTAGCAATGTAGTGACACTGTAGCAATGTTGAGACACTGCAGCATGATATGGTAGCAGTGTAGTGATACTGTAGAATGTAGTGACACTGCAACAGTGTAATGACATTGCAGCAGTTAGTGACGTTGTAGCAATGTAGTGACACTGCAGCACTGAAGTGACACTATAGAAATATAGTGACACTGTAGCAATGTAGTGACAGTGCGGCAAAGTAGTCTTATTGTAGCAATGTAGTGATACTGTTGCAATGTAGTGACACTGTAGCAATGTAGTGATACTGCAGCAATATAGTGAAACGGTAGTAATGTAGTGATACTATAGCAATGTGGTGACACTGTTGCAGTGTATCGGTGTAGTGACAGCGCATCAGCACACTGACAGTGTATCGTATAGTGACAGTGTATCAGAGCAGTGACAGTGTATCAGCACAATGACAGTGAATCAATGCAGTGAAAGTGTATCGATGTGGTGACAGAGTATCAGCATGGTGACACTGTGACAGCACAGTGACAGTATATCAGTGCAGTGACAGTGTGTCAGCACAGTGATAGTGTATCAGTGCAGTGCCAGTGTGTCAGCACAGTGATAGTGTATCAGTGCAGGGACAGTGCCCCAGTAGGGTGACAGTGTATTAGCACGGTGGCAGTATATCAGCACAATGACAGTGTCAGCACAGTGAGTGTATCAGTGCGGTGTTAGTGTATCAGCACAGTAACAGTGTGTTAGCACAGTGAGTGTGCCGTCATGGTGACAGTGTATCAGCATGCTGGCAATGTGCTGGCACAGTGAAAGTGTCAGCAGTGACATTACAGTACTATGATGAAACTGCAGCAATATAGTGACACTGTAACAATGTAGTGACACTGTAGCAATATAGTGACACCATAGCAAGTGACAGTGTATTGGCACGGTGACAGCGTGTCAGCATGGTGAAAGTGTGTCAGCACGGTGATAGTGTGTCAGCATGGTGACAGTATGTCAGCACAGTGACAATGAGCAACTTGGTGATGTATAAATACCTGCCTTGAAAATGTTTAAAAACTCTACTTTTCACCCGTGATTCTCCTTATTTTATCTGTGATTGGGGAGAAGTGGTGCTGAATGACTGCAAAGTAAAATTGGCAAGAAAAGCACAGAGAACTAGCTGCTGTCACCCCTCTCAACAGAGTTTGAATAACAGACAGTGGATAAAGTGGTCTTATCCAAACAAGAAGGATTGAGAGATCCTGTTCAAACTGTTCTGTGTCCCGAGTAAGATAATAAAGCAAATTTTAATCTCTGGGAACTGTGTTGTACAAGGTGTTTTGCATTAAGGATGAACAAGTTTAGCTGACAAAATAGATGATTAATACAAAGAAAAGGTTGACTCATCTAAATGTTGCATGATAAATGATTCGGACATTTCAGGGATTTGGGAATTATAGATGTGTTGTTACTTAGCTAGATGAGATTTCCAACCGGGAAAATGATTAGAAGAGACCTCTTGCTGTTTTGGATGGATTCTCTAACCTCCCACTATTCCTTCTCAAGTGTGTGACCCGGCAACCCCCAGGGTTATGGGCTCAGAGCAAGGAATTCTGACTGTGGAGTGCAAGCTCTATTGGACAGGCTTGGAACTGGCTCCACTGCCCTTTGATATACACCCCCCCCATTCCCATTCCACCCCCACCTGTCAGCTCACTCCCACCCCATCCAACCACCCTACTCTCACCCCACCAGCTCATTCCCACCTCCAACCACCCACCCCCATCTCCACCCTGACAGTTCACCCCTACCCCCAAACCCCAACCCCACCCCACCCTGATAGATTACCCCTATCCTCAACCACCCACCCCCCTCACCCCACCGTGACAGCTCATCCCTACCCCCAACCACATCCCCCACCCCATCGTGATGGCTCATCCCTACCCCAACCCCCCACCCCACCCTGATAGATTACCCCTATCCCCAACCACCCACCCCTCTCACCCCACCCTGACAGCTCATCCCTACCCCAACCCACCCCCCACCCCACCCTAATAGCTCACTGCTGCCCCCAACCACCCATCCCTCACCCCATCCTGACAGCTTATTTCCACTCCCAGCCCCAACCCTGACAGCTCACCGCTACCCCCAACCACCCACCCCTCCCACACCATCCTTACAGCTTATCTCCGTCCCAGCCCCTACCCTCACAGCTCATCCCCAACCCCAACCACCTACACCCACATACCCCCCCTACCCACGACAGATCTCTCCAGCTTCCCTCCTTCCAGCTGCCAGACCTGAGATTTTCCACTATTTTCTCTTTTGATCTCTCCTTCCCCTGCCCTGGAAATTCTCTTTATCCCTCTGTACTGCTCTCCACCCTCACCTCCACCCTCGGTCCATCACCCGCGCAACCTCATCTGACAGCTATCATTCCTCCCCCTGCTCAGAAGTCACAGCAATTTTCTAATAAAATCATAGAATGCTACAGTGCAGAAGGAGGCCATTCAGCCCATCAAATCTGCACTGACAACAATCCCACCCAGGCCCTATCCCCATAATCCCATGCATTTACCCAAGCTAGTTCCCCTAATGTCAAGGGGTAATTTATCATGGCCAATCCACCTAACTGATTAGGGATACGCAGCATGGATTTGTTAAGGGGAGGTCGTGCCTTACAAATCTGGGAGAATTTTTTGAGGAGGTGACAAAAACGGTGGACAAAGGGCGAGCCGTTGATGTCATCTATATGGATTTTAGTAAGGCGTTTGACAAAGTCCCTCATGGGAGGTTAGTTGAGAAGGTCAAGGCTAATGGGATACAAGGACAGGTAGCTAGATGGATAAGTAACTGGCTTAGTAATAGGAGACAGAGAGTAATAGTGGAAGGGTGTTTTTCTAGCTGGAGGTCGGTCACTAGTGGTGTGCCGCAGGGCTCGGTACTGGGACCTCTTCTATTTGAAATATATATAAATGACTTGGAAGAGGGAGTAAGTGGAGTGATCAGCAAGTTTGCAGACGATACAAAGATGGCTGGACTTGGGATAGTGAGGAGCATTGTCAGGCGATGCAGCAGGACATAGATAGACTGGTAGCTTGGGCAGACAGATGGCAGATGGAATTCAATCCTGATAAATGTGAGGTGATGCATTTTGGGAAAAAGAATGTAGAGGGGAGGTATATGATAAAGGGTAGACCTATTAAGAGTATAGAAACGCAGAGGGATCTTGGGGTGCAGGTGAACAAGTCTCTGAAGGTGGCAGAGCAAGTGGAGAAGGTTGTGAAGAAAGCATATAGTATGCTAGTCTTTATAGGAAGGGGTATAGAGTACAAGAGCTGGCCTTTAATGTTGCAGTTGTATAAAACTTTGGTTAGACCTCATTTGGAATACTGTGTCCAGTTCTGGTCGCTCTACTACCGGAAGGACGTGGAGACTCTGGAGACAGTGCAGAGGAGGTTTACCAGGATGCTGCCTGGTATGGAAGGTCTGAGTTATGCGGAGAGGTTAGGCAAATTGGGACTGTTTTCCTTAGAAAGACGTAGACTTAAAGGAGATCTAATAGAGGTGTACAAGTTTATGAAGGGTATAGATAGAGTAAACAGGGTTAAGCTTTTTCCTAGGATGGACTTGAATAGCACGAGGGGTCATGGGCTTAGGGTGAGGGGGGTAAGGTATAATTTGGATGCTAGAGGGAGTTTTTTCACACAGAGGGTGGTGGGGGTATGGAATGCGCTGCCAAGTAAAGTGGTGGAGGCAGGTACTCTGGAGTTATTTAAGAAATACTTAGATGGGCACATGAACAGAATGGGAATGGAGGGGTATAGAAAACTGATTTAAAATAGGGATCATGAGCCTTGGGAGTCCCTGGGAAGTGTGTAAATAGATGATGATATTGATGTACTTGTTTTTATCCTACAGGTGCTTTAGTCCACCTTGTTGTCTAACAAGGGGCATACACGCGATGGGTCGTGAGAGGGCTGCTCTTGGATTTTTTTTGAGAGTATCCTAGTGCTTCACGTCGTTAGTGTACGCTTGACCTGGACCATTTGATGGGCAACACGACAACTCAGTGACTATCGCTGTGCTGTGCAGATACATGGATTTGGGCCTGTGTCTGTGGGAGTTTGTGCATTCTCCCCGTGCTTCATGGGTTTTCTCCGGGTGCTCCGGTGTCCTCCCATATCCCAAAGATGTCTCTTAGGCTAATTGGCAAAACAAAATTCTCCCTAAATTGTCTCAAATTTGGTTTTTAACCCATAGATCTATAAACATGGACAGGGATCACGGGTAGAGGTGGGAACATTGGGGTGGCAGCGCGGGCTCATTGGGCCGAAGGGCCTGTTTCCCGTGCTGTTTTGTTCTTTGTTCTTTGTTCTTTATTCTTTATTGTCCCTGTTGAATGTTGAATGAGAACAGGTTTGGAAGCACTGGGCTAGTGTCTGGTCATCACCAGGATTGAGTTGATCATTGTACCCTAGACATTCTCTCCCCCATCTTATTCTGTCAGGAAAAATATCATGTATCAATCGACTCAAGAACAGCTTCTTCCCTGCTGCCATCAGACTTCTGAATGGGCCTACCTTATATTAAGCTGATCTTTCTCTACACCCTAACTATGCCTGTAACACTACACTCTGCATCCTCTTCTTTCCTTCTCAATGAATGATATGTTTTACATAGCATGCAAGAAACAATACTTTCCGCTGTATACTAATACATGTGACAATAATAAATCAAAACAAATTGACCCTGTGCCAGCATGTAGTGGAAACTGTTTGAAAATAACAATATTTGAAGTATTCTATTCGAGAGTTCTAAGTTATTGCTAGTCTTCAGTCATCATCACACTTCTAATGACAACAAAATGTAGGGCAGAATTTTACCAGCACATCCGTCCGAAATTCCTACAATCCCGCCCAGAATTGGGGCGGCCATGCGGATACAATTCCAGCCATATTGATGGGCTTGCTCTGTAATTCTCCAAGGCAAAACCCCACAATGATAAGCAGTAGATAGAAGCAAAGAATGTGAGAGCAAAGGGAGGGAGATAAGGAGACCAGAACTGACAGAGCTATGCAGCAAGATACTGCAGACCAGTGTGACAAGGATCAGCTGTTCCTCTCTAGTTTCTTGGAGATATTTGACATTCCTCAAGGAGCAGCAGAGAGATCCTGCGAGATAAGTATCAGTTTTTTGTGGCAGGCTATTTATGAATTGGGATAACTTGAGCTGGTCTGTCCATCTGCTCTGATTGTGAATAAAACTCACTGTAGAATTCCCAAAACAGAATGGTAGTTATGGAAAATGATTTCATCTCGAATATACATTCAAGCCATTTGGAACTCATTACACTGAAACTATAATTGTGTGTAAAGTAATTAGGTTATTTAAACACTAAGAAGTTGGAAATAAAACAAAACCAAATAACTTCCCTTGTACAGACCAATCTCACCTCTTAAATCTTGTTGCCAAGCCCATATCCTCATCACTGCCTCTGTTAAACAACACTGCACTTGCCTGAGGAAGACACAAGAGTGTTGAAAGCTCGCTTTTTTACTATCAAATAAATCGGTTGGATTAATAATTGGTGTTGCTAAATTCTTACTCTGTTAAACAACATCACAGTGAAGTTTCACAATGCTATTACGAGAGTTGGTTATACAAGCCCACAGCCTCACTGTTACTGTCCATCTTACGGACATACTGCATTTACACAATTAGTGTTTTATTTGGAAATCCACCAATGGATTACCCAAGAACATGGGAACACATGTCGGACATTCACCCTACTCCACCCTATTCACTGAGTTAACAAATGATTATGGCTGGAATTCTCCGGCCATTCACATCTCACTAACACTGCTGGCAGGACTGGAGAATCTCAGCTGTAGGCAAGGCTGAAGAATCCTTGGAGCATCCAGCCTAAGGATTCCTAACTCTTTCTACCCACATCCTTTCATAACTTTTGCTGGTAAAAATCTATTAGAAATAAAATTATTCATTGATTTAATACCTACCAACTTTATGGGAGTGAGTTCCATAGCTCTACCACCTTAATGTTTCCTACCTTCTCTCCTGAATGCCTGCCTCTGATTTTAAGATTATGTCCCCTTGTCTTAGTTTCCCTCAGTAGTGTTAAATTTTTCGATTAATTCTATTCAAAATCATAAAACCTCAGCCAAATTGCCACTTAACTTCCTAGGATCCAGGAAAAACCAAGCCCAATTTGTGTAATTTCACCATGTAATTTAAACCTTGAAATACTGGAAACATTCTGATGAATTTACTAATATATCATTGAATCTAATATATCGAGAACGTGCAATGCCCAGAAGTGGACGCAGTGCTCCAGATGTGATTTATACTGTGCAGCTGTAGAAATACTTACTCCCTTTAGCCCTTTATAGGGGTGGCACAGTGGTTAACACAGCTGCCTCACAGTGCCAAAGATCTGGATTCGATTCCCGGCTTGGGTCACTGTCAGTGCAGAGTTTGCACGTTCTCCTGTGCCTGTATGGATTTCCTGCGAGTGCTCCTGTTTCCTCCCACAGAGCAAAAAACATACTGATTAGCTGCATTGGCCGTGCTAAATTCTCCTTCAGTGTATCCAAACAAGTGCCGGAATGTGGCGACTAGCGGATTTTCCCAGTAATTTACTTGCAGTGTTAATGTAAGCCTGCTTGTAACACAAATAAATAAACTTTAAACTTTAGAGATGGATGGTCCATTAGCTTTTTTTGTTGAGATCATTAGTGACACTGTGAAGCAGTATTTTGCTTCATGGTTTGAAACTAAACCACCTTCTGTAATCAGAAGTCAAATGCTTGTTATACTATTTTGAAGTACTGTAATTAGCGGGCCTTAATATGTTTTTACTTATCGGAGCAATTTTAACTCCTTTTGCCTGGATAGTTAAAATCAAGGTGGTCACTTTACTGGTGTGTTCTTACTCCACCAACATTTAAACTTGCACTTTCCACCAGCCGAAGCAGGTGTCTGTCTGAGTTACAATGGGGCTGTCTGCATATACACAAGCTGGTGGAGTTTTGCTACCTTACCAGAGAGATTTGTGCGGAAGATGCTCCACTCAGGAAAACCTGTTGGTCAAAATGATAAGGCCTCAAAAAACAGTATGTCCACAATGATTTTCTTGGGAAACAAAACTGCTTTTCTGGGCTCTACAATAAAAATGTTGACCACTCCAGCCTCAAGCTTTCCTTGCTCCCTTGTAGGAATGCCCCTCTACTCTATCAGGACTATCTTCTGCTTTTCCCATATTGCCCAGGCTGGAGGCAAGCAGTAAGCTACAAGGAAATGCCTATTTAAGGTATATATTGGGTTGCCAATTCTGATTGGGTGTAATCCTGGAGGTTTCATCACATGACCTCTCCAGCATCGTCTCCTGGGTGACACCATTTGTTGCCCGTCCTGGTGAAGGAAGCCAATTGTAGAGCAGACATACTTGTCATTACTTCATCGCGTGCTCCCTGACTTTCATCCTGTCAAACATCCTTTCATGTCCATCTTTAATGGCTTTATAAGAAATGAAGCAAGGTGAAAATCAAATTTAACTTTCTTTTGGAAATGAATATTCCTCTTACTTTTTTTATTATTCATTCCTGGGACATAAGCATCACTGGCTGGCCAGTGATTATTGTCCATCCCTAGTTACCCAAGGGCAGTGAGAGTCAACACATCGCTGTGGCTCTGGAGTGGCGTGTAGGCCAGACCAGATAAAGATGTAGATTTCCTTCCATAAAAGAACATTAGTAACCAGATGAGTCTTTCCCAACTATTGCTTCATGGTCATTAGTAGATTCTTAATTCCAGATACATTCAAATTCTACGACATGCCATGGTGGGATTCGAACCTGGGTCCCCAGAATGTTAGCTGAGTTTGTGGATTAATAATCTAGTGATAAAACCACTAGGCCATCACCCAGCTTCAGTGTCTGGGAGTCAAATCTTTAAAACCTGCGGAGGTTGGAGCTACCCTGGAGGGTTAGTGTGCCAAGGAAATGCAGTAAGCTGTTGGCCTGTTGATGAGACCAACCCTCAAAATAGACTTCTGTGGAGGGAGAAATAAGACAGCTGGCCTGCCCATTGGTTAAAATTGTCTCCGTTTTGCCATTGCCTGCATATCTTTTGAAATATATTTAGTGGAGTAGCAGAACATTGAAGTTCTGCAACGCAATGTGGGAGGTTTGTTATAATCGAGCATAGCAGTATCCAGAGAACTGGTTGCGTGCTAAACATGAGCAAGACATGGATGGATAGGCAACACACAAACATGTTAACTGATACTTACGAGTCAGTGACTGATACTATAGTTCTGGAGAATTAACAGTAAGTGGGAAGTAACTGGCAGGAATAAGAACCGGACAAATCCTGGCACAGTGCTAACTGTGTGAAAGGTACAGATATCTCTGGGCACCATTTTCTGGGATGTAACAGATTCACTCAAAATTTTACTGGACTTCTAATAAAAGTTAACTGATACAAACAAGGCAGAATTTCAGCTACATGAGATTTTGTGGAGTCACAGTGCCCAACCTATATCATTAAATCAGTGCTTTGTGAAAAGAGGCTGAAGCACTTCTCCTAAAATATCTGATGAACAAGACTTTTTCCCAGAAGAGGTGGGATTTTACACTAATAATAACAATTGCAGCCACATCTGCAGCTCAGCCCCCACCGCTGCGCACACTCTATACCTCTGGCAAGAGCTCAGCAACTGAGGCACAGAATGAAGTTTGAATCAGAATATTTGCCCAGTTAGTGTTTCACAACATAGTGCTGAGCGCAAGGTCAATATTTCCAAAGAAAATCAAAATGGCATTTACATAACACCACTCACAGCCTGATGACTTTTGAGCTTTTGAGATGTAGACACTGTTGCGATGTAGGAAACATAACAGCCAAACATGTGCACAGCAGGATCCCACAAGCAGGAATGAAATAAATGACCAGATAAGAAGTTTTAGTGAAAGGACTCCTGGGTAAGATTTTACAGCCTCACTCATCCCAAAACAGCAAAATTCCACCCGAGATCAATGGATTTCCCTATTGTTCACTCACATAATAGGCGGGGTAGTAAAATTCCAGTTCCCGTGTCTGCATGGGTTTCTTCCATGTGCTCAGCCTCCTCCCACATCTAAAGAAGTGGAGGTTAGATGAATTGGCCATATTAAAATCACCCTGACTGTCCAAAGATATGTAAGCTAGGAGGATTTTAGTAGGTGCATTGGTTATGCTGAATTTTCCCTCAATGTACCCAAACAGGTGCCAGAGTGTAGTGACTAGGGAACTTCACTGCAGTCTTAATGTAAGCCTACTTGTGACACTAATAAATAAACTTTAAACTAAATATGTGACGTTACAGGGATAAGGCTTGGTTCTGGATGCTCTGTGGGAGAGCCAGTGCCTTATTAGGAGGGGATGGCTTAGTGTTATAATCGCTATACTATGAATCCAGAAACTCAGCTAATGTTCTGGCAACCCTGGTTCAAATCCCACCATGGAAGATGGTGGAATTTGAATTCAATAAAAAATACCTGAAAATAAGAATCTGCTGGCGATCATGAAACTATTGTTGATTGTCGGAAAAACCCATGTGGTTCACTGATGCCCTTTAGGTAAAAAAATCTGCCATCTTTACCTGGCCTGGTGTACATGCAACTCCAGAGTCACAGCAGTGTGGTTGACTTTCAACTGCCCTTGAGCAGCTAGGGATGGGCAATAAATGTTGGCCAGCCAACAACACTGTTGTACCTGTTAATTCTCAGATACTTTTGATCAGTTTGCTTACTCTAACGTTTTACTCCTGTGCCCTTATTTGCAAGATGGGCGAAGGGACAAATACAAGTAAAGGTTCAACAAGTTTATTAATGATAACACTGTTAACCCTTAAATTACCCACATAAAACAAGAGGATACCCCAGATTCAAGTATACTAGCTGCAAAGATGGTTTGGCTAAACAATTCTCTGAGTCCCTCTGGTCTGTCATCATGAAGGTGATTCTCGATGACAGCTTCTTCCTTCCTTCCTTCTCTGGTCTGGCTTCTGGATAGTCAAGTTCACATCCTCTGTCACATCTTCGCTGATGGTATGTCTGAAAATGTATCCCTTTATCCCCGTCTGCTTGCCTTTCCAGAATCTTCTCTGGCTTCCGGCCAATGAAGTCCCAGGAGGGGGTTCGAATACCCAGTGGGTTTCTTGATGTCTGACAGGACATTAGTGTCTGCCTCCAGGTGTTTATCTCCACGCTGTTGTTTACACGTAACCTGTAATTAGATAAGCCGACTGCAGAAAGTCTGGCCCGATTTGGGCTTCTAACAATAAGCCGGTGCATTTCAATGGGGTGCAATGATCTCCTGCTAAGTATCAGTAGGGTGCAACGACCTTTGATGGGAGATTGATGGATCAGGCCCAGATATGTTTGTGTATTTGTACTATTGGCCTGAGGTTTGACTGTGTTTGATTTTTAATATGCCCAGTTCCTTAATTTAGGATATCCAATTGTAGCAGCCTTAAAACTAGGCCCTGTTTATATGTCCTATGAATAAAAAAATTACTTAATGGGTCGAATGGCCTCCTTCCACACTGTAGGGAGTCTCTGATTCTATGAAGAAACGAATTGTAGGACAGAACATGTTCTAACTGATAGCCTTCCATTCTTGCTAGGTCATTATCCACTCACAATCTCAAGGTCTAGAGAAATATGTTTGTTACTCTTACTATTTTTGGATTTCTTCCTGTTAAAGCTGAACTGTGGTGGTTTCAAAATAAACACAAGTGGGAAAGCATTGCCATTGTTATTCGACCTAGCAGTAAATTAAATGAGCATTTAAAATTGGATGCAGAAGTCTCAGCAAGGCCCATTAGCTCTTTTTAAATACTGTCCATAGAATGGAGTTAAAGTGTTCATAAATCAGCATTTCTTCAAATTGAGGGCAGTTTGAATTGCAAAGGACGACTAATAGTGAGTTAATTTACGGAGCACAATGCTTTGTCAGGCGTTGCCTCTGATTTGAAACATTGTGTACCCATCAATATGTTGAATGCTCCCAAAGGAATTCTTGCTGCACCACAAATGTTCCTTGTAGAAGCGAACCTGGCAGCGGATGGTTTGCGACCATTAAGCATTGTGGTGCTGCAGATAGAAGACAATCAGTAACCCTCCCCAGTCTTATATCTCTCTGTATATGAGGGGACCTGAATCCATTCTCTGGGTAAAAAGATGGAGCTTTTCATTCTTAAAGAAAATACTGGATCAGATCAGAATTCTCAGCACTCGATGCACAACATGCGTTCAGATGTGTTCTGCTGATATGAAGGATTTACAGTAAGCACCTGACCTTGGTACTCACTTTCCTTCCAGTCAAATCACAGTCAGAACATCCTGTAATCCTGAATCATAGAGTCCCTGCGGTACAAAGGAGGCCATTCGGTCCAGCACTCCTGCACTGACAAGGCTCCATGTTTATAACCCCATATATTTACCCTGCTAATTCCCCTGACACTAAGGGGAATTTATCTTGGCCAATCAATCTAACCTGTACATATTCCAGATTGTGGCAGGAAACCAGAGCCTCTGGAGGAAACTCACACAGGGAGAACAAGCAAACTCCACACAGACAGTTACTCAAAGTGGGAACTGAACCCAGATCCCAGTTCTGGTAGCTAAGCTGTTTGTGAGAATTTATCACATTATCACACAACATTTCAGTCGATTCACAAGTTTTAAATTGGCATTTATATTTTTAGGTCAAAATTATCTGCAGAGATGGAGTAGAACTGGTTTTATATCAGGTTATAGCAGTCCCAATTGGAATTGTGCCACCCTCAGATAAAAAAACCAAAGTAAATTATCTGTTGTGTTACATTCTCGCTCATACCTCGCCTCTCTTTCTCTGCCTGATTTGTCCTCGAGTTTTCCCATGATATTCCTGAATGCCCTAACTTCAACTGTCCCACAGCAGTCATTCTTCATTTGTAGGTCCAAATACTGCATATTGGTCAGTTACTTAACATTACAGGATCACAAAATTGTTACAGTGCTGAAGAAGACCATTTAGCCTGCAATATCCATGCTGGTTCTCAGTACAGTCAAGTTACCCAATAGTGTTCTGCTGCCTTTTCCCCACAGTCCTGTGCGTTCTCAGGGAATGATTCTATTTTCTTTTGTAACCTCAGTTGACTCTGCCTCCACAACATTCCCTGGCAGCACCTTCCAGATCCAAACCACTCACTACACAGAAAACTTCTCATGTCTGTATTGCGTCTTTCACCAAGTCTGTGCCATCCTATTCCCAATCCATCCACCACTGGGAATATTTTTCCCTTATCTACTCTGTCTAAAAGCCTTGTGATTTTGAATACTTCTATCAAATTTCCCCCTCAACCTTCTCTTCTCCAAAGAAAACAGTCCTAACTTCCTCAAACTATCTTTAAAGAATATTTATTTGTGATAAGTAACGTTTACATTAACACTGCAATGAAGCTATTGTGAAATTCCTCTAGTCGCCACATTCCACTGCCTGCTCAGGTCAATGCAGCTAACCAGCATATCTTTCAGACTGTAAGAGGAGATCAGAATACACAGGGGAAACCCATGCAGACACAGGGAGAATGTGCAAACTCCACGTGGTGACCCAAGCCAGGAATTGAACCCGGGTCCCTGACGCTGTGAGGCAGCAATGTGAACGAACAACTGTGCCACCTTCTGGCCAAGCAACTAAGTTTCTCATTCTTGCGGCTAGTTTCATGAATATTTTCTGCATCCTCTCCAACACTTCACAACTTTCCAAAAGTGAAGCACTCAAAACTGTAAACAACGCTTCTGCAGAGGCCAAACCAGTTAGTTTAACCAAAAATCCTTGTTTTCATAATCTATGCCTATTAATAAAACCTAGGATGCTGAACATTTTATTAACTGCTCTCTCAATCTGTCCTGCCAGCTTCTTATTATCTTGATTTCTTGTTGTCACATGTATTAACATACAGTGAAAAGTATTGTTACTCGTGCAAGACAAGGCAAATCATTCACAAAGAAGGAAAGGAGAAAGTGCAGAATGTAGTGTTATAATCATAGTTAGGGGCAGAGAAAGGGCAGATTAATGCAAGATATGCCCATTCAAAAGTCTGATGACAGCAGGAAAGAAGCTGCCCTTGAGTCTGTTGGATAAGTCCTCAGACTTTTGTATCTTTTACCCTGACAGAAGAAGGTGGAAGAAAGAACGTCTGGGTGTGTGGGGGGTCCTTAATTATACTTGCTGCTTTTCCAAGGCAGCGAGAAATATAAACAGTGTCGGTGTGTGGGAGGCTGATCTGAATGATGGACTGGGCTTCCTTCATGATCCTTTGTAGTTTCTTGTGGTCTTGGGCAAAGCAGGAGCCATACCAAGTTGTGATACAACAGGAAAGAATGCTTTCTATTGTGCATCTGTAAAAGTTGGTGAGTCATAGCAGACATGCTAACTATCCTTAGAGTTCTGAGAGACGCATTGGAGGGCTCTCTGAAATATAGTGTCAGTATGGGGGGACCAGGACAGGTTGTTGTAGATCTGAATTCAATGATTTATGTACATATACACCTAGGTCCCTCTGCTTCTGCATCTCTTTATTTTATATTGTCTCTTCTTGTTCTCCCTACTGAAATGATTCATTTCATTCAACTCTACATTAAATTTAAGCTACCATTTGTTTGGCTGTTTCACCAATCTCCTTTGTCCTTTTGAAGTTCTACAATATTCTCCTCACAGTTCACATGCTTTCCAATTTTGCACCCACCGAAAAATTTGAAATCATTACCTGTTACACCAAGATCTAAATCATTAGCATGTTAGAAAGAAAGCAAGCCAATGCTAACCCTTGGGAACTTGATGATAAACCTTCCTCCAGTCAGTAAAACTAATCAGTAACTCCATTAACCACTATTCCTTGTTTCCTGTCACTGGGCCAATTTTATATCCATGTTGCTACTGTCCCCTTCATTTCATGAACTATAACTTGCTCCACAGGTTTGCCATGAGCATTGTAGTAAATGTCTTTCGAAGTCCATGTGCATCACATCAAGAGCAGCAAGTTAATTCAACACAATTTTCCTTGACAAGTCTGCACTTTCCTTAATTAAGCTAATCCTGTCCTTAGCACTCAGCAACTGCCCATTAACTGAACCTTAGACCTTCTAGTTTAAAAAGTATTGCAAATATCACAAAGTACTTACAGCACAGGCAGAGGTCATTCAACCTAACAGGTCCATATTGGTGTATATATTCCACATGAATCTCCTAATTCATTAACCCATCCACAAAATTCATACAGTGCAAAGTTAGGCCATTCAACCCATCCTGTCTACACTGACTCTCTGAAAGAATATTTTACAAAGTGTCCAACCCATGCCCCATGCACATAATCCCATGCATTTACCATGGCTAATCCTATAACCTACATATAAGGGCCAATTTAGTACGGCTAATCCACCTAACATGCATATCTTTGGACTGTGGGAGGAAACTAATGTTTGAGCCTCTCAACTGCAATTCAGTAAAGGGAACGCAAGTCCTGCTTCTTCATAAACTGACTTCATTTTCTGATTTAGCTTCTGATTTAACACATACATATCGAACACTCAGTGCCACTTGTAACCCCTTTATATATCTCGGCGAGTGCTATTAAACAATTGACATACAAATTAAGTCTAAAATGGAAAATAGTAATTAACCCATTCCTAATAACTAGGACAGCCAGAGGAAACAGACACAGGAAGAACATGCAAACTCCACATAGTCACCCAAGGCCAGAATCAAACCAAGGTCCCTGGTGCTGTGAGGCAGCAGTTCTAACCACTGTGCCACCATGTCGACCTTCTAGTTTTTTCTAACCTCATAGGATTATCTAGCTTTCCCTTGAAGGCATATCTGCTATTCACCTCAACTATTCTACATGGTAGTGAGTTCCACATTGTAACTACAGTCTGCAATTTCTCCTGAATCCCCTTTAGGATTTGTTATTGACTGCCTTGGGCAGACAGCTCAATTGATAAAATGACATGTGTGCCTTCGAGAATGATACCAACAGCACAAGGTTCAATCCCCGTTCTGATCTTCATATAAGCGTTCTCTAAGGCAGCCGTCAAGACACACGACAACACAAATCACAGAGCAGAAACTGATAGCCAAGTTCTGCATGCAAGAGGATGGCCTCAACTGGGATCTTGGGTTCATGTCACATTACATATAACTCACACAATTTAGCCTGGGCTTGCAAAATCTCACTAACTGACCTGGCTTGAGACAATTCACACCTCTTTAACCTGTGATTATCCCTCTCTTCACTCGCACTGTCTGATCCTGTAAAGACTTGATTTAGCTATAACGACTAGCATTCCAACCATTATCTTGCATTTGTGTCTCTGTCTGTATATACAGTGTTTGTGAAACCCAACTCCCCATTTATCTGATGAAGGAGCAGCACTCTGAAAGCTCATGATTCCAAATAATCCTGTTGACTTTAATTTGGTTTTGTGAGCCTTCTTACTGTATTCTAGCTGAGGTAGATCTGGGGCTTACTGCCTTGCCCTGCCTCATGAACCATGGTTCAGCGATCCACAAATATTTGTTGATGCCATCTGCTGAAGAGGAAGTGACTATGTCAGGCTTATGAACCCTAGTTCTCATCTTGTCTACACCCTATTGAACTTCGCTTTGCAATATTTGGTTACACACGGCTTCAATCGGTTTTGCTATTGGGAAGCTATTCTGTCTATTGCAGCACAGAGAGCGCAGTAACTCTAAGTAACTTCCATACTAACCTCTATATAGTCTGAAAGACCTGCTGGTTAGGTGCATTAGTCATGCTAAATTCTCCCTCAGAGTACCTGAACAGACGCCAGAGTGTGGCGACTGGGGGATTTTCACAGTAACTTCATTGTAGTGTTAATGTAAGCATATTTGTGACTAATAAACAAAATATAAATAAATACATATTTTACCATGTACATTTAACACTTCTGTGCAACTGCTTTGTTTCTATCATGGTCAGTTTATCTCCTGTGCTGACCAGGGTGGCCATTCTGAATAATGTTTAACAATAATTTTATGAAGGCTTTTATGCAGAACTCAAGCCTCCACTGCAAAGATCACACCCTCTAATTTGAGTTGATTTGATTTATTATCATTGCCACATGTATTAGCATACAGTGAAAAGTATTGTTTCTTATGCATTACACAGACAAAGCATACCATTCACACTCTCTCAAATGAGAGTGCAGAATGTATTACTATAGTCATAAGAAAGATCAACTTAATGCAAGGTAAGTCCATTTAAGAGTCTGACAGTAGCAGGAAGAAGCTGTTCTTAAATCAGTTGGTACGTGACCTCAGAATTTTGTATCATTTTCCTAATAGAATAAGTTGGAAGAGAGAATGTCCAGGATGTGTGGGGTCCTTAATTATGCTGACTGCTTTGCCGAGACAGCAGGAATTGTACACAGAGTCAATGGATGGGAGGTTGGTTTGTGTAATGGATTGGGCTACATTCACCACCTTTTGTAGTTCCTTGTAGTCTTGGGCAGAGCAGGATCCGTACATACTAAGCTATGATACAACCAGAAGAAATACTTTCTATGGTGCATCTGTAAATGTTGGTGAGAGTGTAGTTGACATGCCAAATTTCTTTAATTTTCTAAGAAAGACGAGGCATTGCTGGACTTCCTTAACTATAGTGTTGGCATGGGGGGGACTAGGATAGGTTGCTAATAATCTGGACACCTAAAAACATGAAGCTCTTGACCATTTCTACTTCATCCCCATTTATGTAGGCAGAGGCATGTTCTCCTTCCCGCTTCCTGAAATTGATGACAATCTTTTTCATCCTGTTAACATTGAGAGGGAAATTTTCGTTGCTGCACCAGTTCACCAGATTCTCTATCTCATTCCTGTACTCTGTTTCATTGTTGTTTGAGATCCAGCCCACTACAGTGGTGTTGTCAGCAAATTTGAAAATCAAATTGAAGGGGAATTTGGTCATAGATGTAAAAAGAGCTTGTTAGAATAATTGTAAATAACACTCTTTATAGAAGTCATGATGTTCTCATTCACTGGAGCAGTAATTTGCACTTCCAGAGTGCCTGAGGAAAAAGGATGGAAACACATTTTATTTAACAATAGAGCCATTAGAGGACGTCAATTTGCCCTTTTAATCTAATCTGGGTGTGTTTCAAAACATATGTGTGGGGACTGTGACTTATGATTTGTACACCCAATATTTTAAAATTATCATCCCTTCAAATACTATTTCAGAAAGTGTTGTGTCTTACCAGTTTAGTAATAAATGGCCATTCTTTGTCACAAAACCCAAAGTAAAGCAGATTCTGAATAAATCTTAAAAAATTCACAACTGATAGAATTCTCATAAACCATAATGCACAACATTCGGGCAATGAACAATATTCATATCAACAAGATGTTCGTCCAGTAAATACAATCGACACTAAGAAATCCCATAAATCTGCTTGTTTCTTTTCCTGTAATTCAATGGATTTAACACTCACACTGATATGACACAAGAGATTTGTCATTTAATTATTCTGTGGGTTTTTCTTATATTCTGAACAAAGGTTTTATTTACGAGAATGTTTTGTTTAACCATGAAAGTGGGCTTCAGATTAATTGTTTCTGACAATACTCAGTTCTCCTTTGAACCACAAAATACTTGAATCATTATGAAATAAATCAAAGACATCCCACTTTTAACTCACTGGCACAGTGCTTTGTCTGAGCGATGCTGATAGATTAACATTTTACCACCTTGAAATCTTAGCTTTCAAATTTGATATTGTAGTTAAACTAGCTTTATATGAACTAGAGCATTTTTTTAACCATTACAGATTAGATATGTTTTAAATTTCATCAATTCTGTAAATCCAAAAGCACAAGAATTAAACAATGCCATTCTGACAATTTGAGGAAATCAAAAAATCCCTTCTTGTGGGCATCACATTCTCATTCATATTATAAGAAAAGCAGAAGAACGTGTTGCAGGAATCAAATTTGCCTACAATCACTCAGACTGGAAAATGATGTTACATAGCATTACAGTATCAATAGTATAGAATTGTTAGCTATGACTCAGCTGCCTTTGAGTCACAAGGTTCCAGGTTCATGTCTTACTTCAGGACCTAAGCACAATAATCAGGTTTGATTTCCCAGTACCACAGTGTCAGCAGCCATTTTTCATATGTACCATAGAAAGACCCCATCAGACTCCTCAGATGGATGTAGTATGGTACTGGAGATCACAGCACTATTTTGGAAGGGTAGGGGAATTATGCTGACTAATATTTATCCCCCCGACAACACTGCATAAACAGATTGTCCTGTTGTTATTTCATAGATGTTTGTGGGAGTTTGATGTGAGCAATTTGCCTGCCACATTTCCTAAATTAGAGCACAATTCAAAAGTGATTCATTGGCTATGATGTACTTTGAGACGTCGCGACCTGAAAAGCGCTATATAAATGCTGACCTTTTGATTCAGCCTAGCAACTCTCAGCTGGTGTCCACTTTCTTCATGAGCTTCTTCCTCTTCAGCATATCAATACTCACACGACAATATTTCAAAAGGAAATCAATGACATAATAAAGGTGGCACAGTGGCACAGTGGTTAGCACCACTGTCTCACAACTCCGGGGATCTGGGTTCAATTCCTAGCTTGGATCACTGTCAGTGTGGAGTTTGCACATTCTCACCATGTTCGTAGGTTTCCTCCGGGTGCTCTTGTTTCCTCCCACAATCTAAAGATGTGCGGGTTAGGTTAATTGCCCACGCTAAATTGCCCTTTGGTATCCTGGAATGTGGAGGTTACAGGGATTAGCGGGGTAAATACATGGGATTTCGGGGATAGAGTCTGGGTGTGATTGTTGTCAATGCAGACTTGATGGGCCAAATGGCCTCTTCATGCACTGTAAGGTTTCTATGATTTCTAATATTCCTGCGGGGGAGGGGTAAGAATCTTGGGTCTCAGGCCTATTGTTACTGCAAAGGGCTACAATTAGATTTTCCAGTGTTAGTCCAATTGTACACTGAGGTTCAGCGGTTACATCAATTTTATAAGATGTCCTAACTTACATATCTCAGTACATGTTTTACTAATGGGTAGCTTTCATCAATAAGTTTCACTCCCTTGTGAAATAAAGTGGAAATGTATTGACATTTAGGAATTGATGAATGGGTTCGACTTGCCCAGAATATCCCAGCCTTTAAATGAGAAAGAGCATTATATTCACAAACATACGTATGTTGAATACGTTAAAGAGCTGTGGAATGGAGATAATCCTTCCTGTCTCCCTGATTTAGTAGTTACACAAGGAGGTAAAAGCTTACCTGCTGCCAGTTTCCGGGATCAGGGACTGCTTTAATGAATCATTGTGAATATGCTTGAATTTTTTCTTGAGGCATTTCAGATCTAGAGAGATATACCTTTATTAATATCCATGCCACTGCAGCATTTTTGGTTGGCATGGGCTTCACATTAATATGTTTGTTTCTAATTTTTGTTATTATAATAAGGGCATCTGTGTGCGCATGCTTGTTGATTTTTCACATCATAAATTTCTATATAAATTTATCATTGTAAAGAAAGATACTGCTAGAAACTACAATAGGTCATGAATGTAGCCCAGTCCATCGTGCAAGCCGGTCTCTCATCCATTGACTCAGTTCACCCTTCCCGCTGCCTCAGGAAAGCAGCCATAATTAAGGACTCCACACACCCGGACATTTTCTCTTCCATCTTCTCCCATTGGGAAAAAGATACAAAAGTCTCAAGTCACGTACCAATTGACTCAAGAACAGTTTCTTCCCTGCTACCACCAGACTTTTGAATGGACATATCTCATACTAAGTTGATCTTTCTGTACACCCTAGTTCTGGCTGGAACACTTCATTCTGCACTCTCTCTCCTTTCCTTTTCTGTGAATGGTATGTCTTGTCTGTATAGTGTGCAAGAAACAATACTTTTCACTATATGTCAATACATGTGACAATAATAAATCAAATAAAATCAAAAAGGAGGTGGCTGGACTGATTGAGAGAGCAATTAATAAAGCGTTCAGCATCCTAGGTTTTATTAATAGGCATGGATTATGAAAACAAGGATTTTCAGTTAAACTAACTGGTTTAGGCTCCACAGCAGCACTGCGTCCAGTTTGGAGTGCTTCACTTTCAGAAAGACGTGAAGGTGCGAAAGAACCAACTCAAGAACAGCTTCTTCCCTGCTGCCATCAAACTTTTGAATGGACCTATCTCATACTAAGTTGATCTTTCTCTAAACTCTAACTATGACTGTAACACTACATTCTATGCTCCATCCTCTCCTTCTCAATGAATAGTATGCATTGTTTGTATAACATGCAAGAAGCAATACTTTTCACTGTATACCAATACTTGTGACAATAATAAATCAAATCAAATCAAATCATAATGAAAACTGTCATGATGTAATTACGTCTTTCCAAAAATGGAGATGTTGGCTAGGGCCAGTTTGGCAATAGAATAAGAGACTACAAACAGCCCAGTCAAGCTCAAGGGGCCAGCTAGCTTACTCTTGATCCTTATACATATATTCCTCCATATGTTCCAGTTGTTAGAAACTCCATGGATAAAATTTTAAACTAATCCACCAAGCAGATACCTGACAGGTTCGGGTCATCTATTTTAAACACTGCCTGAGTTTATTTTCAATTGAACTCAGATAAAACTTCCCCCAGAACCGCCCCCCCCTCCAAAAAACCTTGCCCACTGCTCCCAATATTACGCAAGAACAAAGAGCAAAGCCACGGTATATCTGCAAGTCATGTGCAGAGGTTTTGTTTTCGATGTCTCAACCAATTTTTTCTATTCCTGATACAAATTATAAAGGGAAAACAGGCAGTCATTTCCAGTAGAAAGAAAAAGATTCCGAGCAGCAGAAATTATCCACAAATTCACCTCATGATACCCTTAAACACAATTACTTTCTAATTTACTCAAGCAATAAGATCTCGTACTTCTCTTTCTGTTAATTAAAATTTCTATCCTGTTGTACTCAGGTAGTATTCAACAAATAAAAATGAATCAAATCCCATAAGAACCAGATACAGATAAAGGCAGTTTTCATTGCCATTTTTGTTTCATTAGAAGATACACAAGACTTGAATGCATTGCCATAGTGTCTACAATTAGAAAGCATTCCACTGGTTGCCAAACACTTTTGGTTGTTTTAGAAGTTATGGGAGGTGCAATGTAACTCAAAGTCCTACAGTTTATATGATAAAATATTTATAAAATTTTAACAGTTACAGGGTGGATGAGCCCCAAACTTGTGGCTAGTGGCAAATAGTGCAAGCACTATGGTAAAGACACATAGGTTGGGGAAGGGCACGAGGACCTTGCACACCTCAGACATTCTCTCTTCCACCCTCGTTCATTGGGAAAAAGATACATAAGTTTGAGAACATGTACTGACTGACTCAAGAACAGCTTCTTCCCTGCTGCCATCAGACTTTTGAATGGACTTACCTTATATTAAGCTGATCTTTCTCTACACTCTGCTTATGACTGTAACACTATATTCTGCACCCTTTCATTTCCTTCTCCCCTATGTATTCAATGAATGGTATGTTTTATCTGTATAACGTGCAAGACACAATACTTTACACTGTATCCCAATACATGTGACAATAACGAATTAAATCAAATACTCCAAATTTGAAACAAAGTGCTGTGGCAAGGGCAGAAAATCCTGTGGGCAGGATTTTCCATGGAATAGATGGTATATAGTGTGCCGGGAAGAACTCAGTAAGAATTTAGCAACACCAATTATTAATCCAACCGATTTATTTGATAGTAAATCCGCGAGCTTTCAACACTCTTGTGTCTTCCTCAGGCAAGTGCAGTGTTCTGGTCTGCAATAGCACACATCAGCACAGACAGTCAGAGATTGCTGATTAGAATGCGAATCCTTACATCTAACCTGCTATTCAAGTGTTAAAGTGGCTAACAATGTGTGTGAAGGGGATCCTGAGCATTGTTAGAGAATTGTGTATTTTCTCCAGACAGCACAGTAAGTGAGGTTTTTTGCTAACCCAGGCAAGTTACGGGGGTTACAGATAGTGTGTCATGAAGCCAAGATCCCTGTTAAGACCGTCCTCATGTGTGCGGAGCTTGGCTATCAGTCTCTGTTCAGCGACTCTGCGCTGTCGTGTATCGCGAAAGCCCCCTTGAAGAACAGTTACCCGCAGGTCGGAGGCCGAATGCCCATGATTGCTGAAGTGTTCGCCCACAGGAAGGGAACTGTTTTGCCTGGTGATTGTTGAGCGATGCTCATTCATCCGCTGTCGTAGTGTTTGCATGGTCTCCCCAATATACCATGCTTCGGACATCCTTTCTTGCAACGTATTAGGTAGACAACGTTGGCCGAGTTGCAAGAGTATGTACCGTGCACCTGGTGAATGGTATCCTCACGTTTGATGATGTCGTCCATGTCTATGATCTGGCATGTCTTGCAGAGGTTGCTGTGGCAGGGTTGTGTGGTATTGTGGTCACTGTTCTCCTGAAGGTTGGGTAGTTTGCTGCGAACAATGATCTGTTTGAGGTTGTGCGGTTGTCTGAAAGCAAGAAGTGGGGGGGTGGGGATGGCCCTAGCGAGATGTTCATCGTCATCAATGATATGTTGAAGACTCCGGAGAAGATGTCGTAGCTTCTCCGCTCCGGGGAAGTACTGGACAACAAAGGGTACTCTGTCCACCATGTCCCATGTTTGTCTTCTGAGGAGATCAGTGCGGTTTATCGTTGTGGCACGTTGGAACTGTCGATCGATGAGTCGAGCGCCATATCCTGTTCTCACGAGAGCATCCTTCAGTGTCTGGAGGTGTCAGTCACGATCCTCCTTATCTGAGCAAATTCTGTGTATACGGAGGGCTTGTCCATAGGGAATGGCTTCTTTAACGTGTCTAGGGTGCAAGCTGGAGAAGTGGAGCATTGTGAGGTTGTCTGTCGGTTTGCGGTACAGTGAGGTGCTGAGGTGACTGTCCTTGATGGAGATGCGTGTGTCCAAGAATGCAACTGATTCTGGAGAATAGTCCATGGTGAGTCTGATGGTGGGATGGAACTTGTTGATATCATCATACAGTTGTTTCAATGATTGTTCACCATGAATCCAAAGGAAAAAGATGTCATCAATGTATCTAGTATATAACCTTGGTTGGAGATCTCATGTGGTGAAGAAGTCTTGTTCGAACCTGTGCATGAAGATGTTGGCATACTGAGGTGCGAATTTGGTCCCCATGGCTGTTCCGTGTGTCTGGATGAAAAGCTGATTGTTGAAGGTGAAGACATTGTGGTCCAAGATGAAGCGGATGAGTTGTAAAATTGCATCCGGAAACTGGCAGTTGTTGGCATTGAGTACTGAGGCAGTTGCAGCAATACCATCGTCGTGGGGGATGTTGGTGTAGAGCGCCGAGACATCCATTGTGACAAGGAGTGTCCCTGGTTCTACTGCTCCATGTGTGCTGAGTTTCTGTAGGAAGTCCGTAGTGTCAAGACAAAAGCTGGGGGTTCTTTGTACGATGGGTTTCAGGATGCCCTCGATATAGCCGGAGAGGTTCTCACACAGGGTCCCATTGCCCGATACGATGGGACGGCCGGGTATGTTTGCCTTGTGTATCTTTGGGAGGCAGTAGAGATCTCCAATGCGGGGAGTACGTGGAATGAGAGCCTGGAGGGTGTTCTGAAGGTCCGGATCAAAGGTTTTGATCAGAGTGTTGAGTTGACGAGTGTGTTCTTTGGTTGGATCTGCTGGTAACTGTCTGTAGTGTTTCTCATTGTTTAGTTGTCGGTACACTTCTTCACAGTAGTCCGTTCTGTTCAGTATGACGGTGGCGCCTCCTTTGTCTGCTGGTTTGATGACAATGTTGCAGTTGGTCTTGAGAGCACGGATGGCCTTGCGTTGTACTTGGGTGATGTTCGGGACTGTCTTGTAAGTGCGGTTGATAAATCTGGTGTTCACGCACCTCCTGATGGCTTGGGCATACATGTCCAGTCGGGGGCAGTGGCCTTCCGGAGGAGTCCAATTGGATTCATTCCTCTTCGGTTGCTGCACTGCGGATCCCTCTGTCGGCTGTTCTGGTTCATTAGCTGTCTCATTGAGTCCACTATTGGCCTCTTGGGGTTTGTGGAAGAACTCACGCAGCCTCATTCGCCTGATGAATTCCTCTGTATCTGCTGCGAGACTGATGGGGTCCATTTTGGTGGTGGGACAGAAATTGAGCCCTCGGCTGAGAACTTCGATTTCCTCTGATTGAAGTGTGTAGTCCGACAGGTTAACAATGGACCTCCCTGCGGTAGTGTTGTTTTCTACTGTGGTGCCAAGGGAGGTTTGGTTGTTGCTGGTGGCGATGCTGAGTTTTTCAAGTTTCCTGTTCTTGGTGTGCATGTAAATGGTGTAGTTTCTTTGTCTCATCTGCTTGGCAAAGTTTTGCAGCCGTTCTGTGTCCTGAGTGCAAGTTGAGAATATGTATTTCATTTTACTTTCCAGGGTGCGGCGTTTGCTATAGAGCTGGTGTATGAGGTGATTGAGGAGTGTGAGAGAGGTGCGACGGCAAAGCCTCTCAGCGTAGTCTGTGTTATAGGTTGACCTGAGTGGGTTCGTGATCTGTAGTCCCTTTGGTATCCTGTCTGCTTTCTTGCATCTCTGTAGAAACTTGATGTCTGTGTCGATATGTTCAATCCTCTTGGAGATCCTCTCCACTTGGATCCAGCAGTATGCGGTGTCGGTGGACAGAGTACCCTTTGTTGTCCAGTACTTCCCCGGAGCGGAGAAGCTACGACATCTTCTCCGGAGTCTTCAACATATCATTGATGACGATGAACATCTCGCTAGGGCCATCCCCACCCCCCCACTTCTTGCTTTCAGACAACCGCACAACCTCAAACAGATCATTGTTCGCAGCAAACTACCCAACCTTCAGGAGAACAGTGACCACAATACCACACAACCCTGCCACAGCAACCTCTGCAAGACATGCCAGATCATAGACATGGACGACATCATCAAACGTGAGGATACCATTCACCAGGTGCACGGTACATACTCTTGCAACTCGGCCAACGTTGTCTACCTAATACGTTGCAAGAAAGGATGTCCCGAAGCATGGTATATTGGGGAGACCATGCAAACACTACGACAGCGGATGAATGAGCATCGCTCAACAATCACCAGGCAAAACAGTTCCCTTCCTGTGGGCGAACACTTCAGCAGTCATGGGCATTCGGCCTCCGACCTGCGGGTAAATGTTCTTCAAGGGGGCTTTCGTGATACACGACAGCGCAGAGTCGCTGAACAGAGACTGATAGCCAAGCTCCGCACACATGAGGACGGTCTTAACAGGGATCTTGGCTTCATGACACACTATCTGTAACCCCCGTAACTTGCCTGGGTTAGCAAAAAACCTCACTTACTGTGCTGTCTGGAGAAAATACACAATTCTCTAACAATGCTCAGGATCCCCTTCACACACATTGTTAGCCACTTTAACACTTGAATAGCAGGTTAGATGTAAGGATTCGCATTCTAATCAGCAATCTCTGACTGTCTGTGCTGATGTGTGCTATTGCAGACCAGAACACTGCACTTGCCTGAGGAAGACACAAGAGTGTTGAAAGCTCGCGGATTTACTATCAAATAAATCGGTTGGATTAATAATTGGTGTTGCTAAATTCTTACTGAGTTCTTACCACCCCAATCCAACGCCGGCATCTTTACTTCATATAGTGTGCCACCATGGGTAGCATAGTGAAAAAGTGTCAACATCACTGACCCACATTGAAGAAAAAAGATGGACCTCCTGAAAGTGAAGATGGATTTCACAAGCACTCTGAGACAAGGAGCTGGACATCCTGCAAACAAAAATGGATCTTCAGGAATATTATAAGGCTGGAAATGGAGTCTTTCCAGAACATTGAATCTGGAAGCTCCACCTGCAACAGATCCCCCAGCCAGAGCTGTGGTGTCCCAGCGTCCAGGGTTGCTAGCAGCCTCCATTCTGAACTCTGGGGGCAGTCCCAGGCATTGTTCAGATGAATCTCGGCATTTGCATGACATGTTATTCCAGATGTGTCATGGTAAAGGATCTGGCATGAGAGGGGTTGGGATCTCATCTACATCCCATTACCGTGATTAAATGAGGTTTCCACTGGCTTCTAGTGGGTTTTCTGATCTGTTATGGCACCAGCAGAAGATCCCATTGTAAATTCACATCAGTGTGAAATGGATTTCTGGGCCTCCTGCCATATTCTCCCCCCATGCCCTCTCGCCACCAACCCACCAACAGAAACAAGAGAGAATTCCACCAAGGTTTTAAACGTGATTGTTAGTAATTACAGGTGGCAGCACTTTATACGTCAACATGATTTCTATCGATCAATATCATTTATTATGGGTTTTCAATGGTTATGTTATGAGGACAAGTTTCATAAACTTGACTTGATACCCTTGAATATGAAAACTGAGTGGTGAACTGATTGAAACATTAAAAATAGGGAAAACATTCAATCTGTTGGGGGAATATCTTAAGATAAGAACTCGGCCATTTAAAGGAGAAGTTCTGAGAGAAACATGTTTTAGCGAAGAGCTTTAGGAAATCAGCATTAGTAAGGAAATGGTTTGGGGGAAATTGATGGGATTGAAGATGGATAAATTTCCAGATCCTGATAATCTTCATCCCAGAGTACTTAAGGAAGTGACCCTGGAAATAGTAGACCCATTGGTGGTTATTTTCCAAAATTCTTTCAGCTCTGGATTGCTTCCTATAGATTGGAGGGTAGCAAAGTCTGCTATTCAGAAAGAGAGATAGAGAGAAAGCAGGGGATTATAGACCAGTGAGCTGAATATTGGGACTAGGAAAGTTGCTAGAGTCCATTTTCAAGAATTTCATAACTAGTATTTGACAGGCACTGCTATAATCAGAGAAAGTCAGCATGGATTTACAAAAGGGAAATCATGCTTGATAAATCCCTTGGAATTTTTTGAGGATGTAACTAGTAGAGTTGACTAAGGAGAATAAGTGGATTTGGTTTATTTAGACTTTCAGAAGGCTTTTGACAAGTTGTCACTTAACAAATTACTATGTAAACTTAAAGCTCATGGGATTGCAGGTAATGTCTTGAGATGGGTAGAAAGCTTGTTTGCAGATGGGAAGCAAAGAGTTGGCATAATTGGGTTGTTCTCTGATTGGCAGTCAATGACTAGTGGGGTTCCGCAGGGATCTGTATTAGGATCCCAACTGTTCACATTATGTATTCATGATTTGGAAGAGGGAACTGAATGTATTATCTCCAAATTTACTGATGAAACAAAGTTGGGTGGGGAGGGTGAACTGTGAGGATGCAGAGATGCTTCAGTATGATTTGGGCAGGCTGAGTGTGTGGGCATGTGCATGGCAGATGCAGTGTAATGTGGATAAATGTCAGGTTATTCACTTTGGTAGCAATAATAGAAAGACAGATTACTACTTGAATTGGTGTAATTTGAGAGAAGTTGATACTCACCAAGACTTCAATGTTCTTGTGCATCAGTCACTGAAAGTAAGTACACAGGTACAGCAGGCAGTAAAGAAGGTAAATGATATGTTGATCTTCATAGTGAGAGGATTTGAGTATAGGGATAGGGATATTTTGCTACAACTGTATAGGGTGTTAATGAGGCCATACCTGATGTATTTTGTGCAATTCTGGTGTCCTTAACTGAGGACGGATGTCCTTGCTTATAGAGGGAGGACAGTGAAAGTTGACTAGTCCTTGCTATAGAGGGAGGACAGTGAAGGTTGGCAGGTTTGTCATAGGAGAGAGACTAAGTTTGTTAGGATTATATTCACTGGAGTTCTGGTGTCCTTATCTGGGAATGGATGCCCTTGCTATAGAGTACAGTAACAGTTTACTAGGCTGATTTCTGGGATGGTACATCTATTATATGAGGAAAGATAAAGTCAGTTAGGACTATGCATACTGGACTCTAAAAGAGTCAGAGGGGATCTCATAGAAACTTATAAAATTCTAACAGGGTTATACGGGGTCGATTCAGAAAGGATGTTCCCTATGGTGAATGAGGTCAAAACTAGGGTCATAGTTTAAGGATAAAGGGTAAACCTTTTAGAATTGGGGTGAGGAGAAATTTCTTCACCCAGAGTATGGTGAATGTGTGGAATTCACTACCACAGAATGAGATCAAAACATTATCTGATTTCAAAAAGAAATTAGACATAGCACTTGGGGATAAAGGGATCAAGATATTGAATTTGATGGTCAGCCATGAACAAAATGAATGGCAGAGCAGGCTTGATGAGCCAAATGGCTACTTCTGCTTCTAGTTTCCATGAAATCAAGAAGCACTTTTTTCACAAAAAGGGATGATAGAAATCTTGAGGTTGTTTCCTCCTCAAAAAAATTATGGATTCTGGGGGGACAATTAGTATTTTTAGGACTGAGCTTGATAGATTTTTGTTAGATATCACAGAATTTGAAAATAAGACAATTAAATGGAATTGGTGAATGGAGTCTTCCTGTTCCCTGCTCCCACAGAAAGAATCCTATTGTATTTACAGCTATTGTATTCACCTACATGTATACAAATATTAGGAAATGCGAGAAAATGGAAGTAGCTTTGTCCATACGGTACCTTAGAGGTTAAAAGCAAGTTCATTGAAAGCAGTGATTGAAGTGCACAAAGCAAAATGCTACTGCTGCTGTTTACTGCATTGCAACAAAAGGTTGCTTTAATAGGCAATTGTGTGTTGGTACAATGCCACTCGCATTGTTCTACACATCAAAATCTCAGATGTGGGCTCAATGGGGATTGTCACGACAATATAATCATTGAATTACGATTCAATGGGCAGTGACCCTTTCAATGGCTCTTTGATTGAGCAACTCTTCCAAATTATTGACATAGAGCTGAATTCTGAGAATGCAACTGATGAATCAAGGCAATCACAAACATATCTCTCCTGATTGCGCCACACATCCTGTTTGGCAGTATGGTACTTTAGGAGCGTGGTATATTTGATCTCCCTTGTCCACTTGTTGCATTCCAAAGGACTAAGAAAGTATTTCGTGAACAGACTTGTCCCATTTTGGATGTAGCGAAGACCGAGGGAGGTAAGCACATTCTATCGTAGACTAGCAGAAATCTCCACCAAAGCTTCTGGCCAGAGACTTTGTCCAAAACCAATTTAACATTTGCTTTAATTGGAGGAAGGGCAACTCTTGTTATTTTCTATATTTAAAGGAAAACATTTCAGATCAGTTGACTGTGAATAACTCTGCTCGTTTATAACCAAAGCCTTGTCTGATCTATGTTTAAGGTTACTGTGATAGTGTGGCCCATTTAAAGGGGCGTTCCATGAGGGCTATGTGATCAGGCTGGACCCAATGGATTGTCGAGGAGGAAAAATGAGCCAACTGGGAGAAAGGATGCAATTGCCAGGTTTGGGAGCCAGCCAGATGATTTATATAGTCGCATAGTTGATTCTGTCTGAACCCTTGTTGTAAATGCTTACGTACCATTTGTAATAAGTCCCTTGATAACTGAATCACATCGAGTTGCCCTCAATTTATTACAGATACCACTTTCTGAAATCAAAGCAATAATGCAAAGGAATGTTATTTCCAATAAGACATTATGTTTAGATCTTAAGGTCCATAGCAATATTCATTAAGACGTACTCAATATGGTAGTGTTTTCCTTTAAGGGGCAACATATCAGAATTGATTTTTTTTAGGAATGATGAACTACTGTGGAAGATTTTTTCCTAATCTTTTGCAGTGTTGGCACATCTATACACACTCTTCAAGAAGCAAGCGAGGTAGCCCTGGAAAAAACATTAGAAAGAGAACTTTGAACAGGATGAACTGGCATAGCAGTCATCCAGTCTCTTAGTCATTTTGATCCCTCAAAAAAGATCACTCTTACCTGTGACGTGTATCTTTACAGACTCGGGACAGTTTTATCACATAACACATTGGGGTGTTTTTTTTTTAGAAAGACAGAGAATGAGGGGAGATCTAATAAAGTGTATAAGATTATGAAGAGGATAGATAAACAGTGGTAAGCTTTTTCCTAGATTGGAAACAAATATTACGAGGGGCCACAGGCTTAGGGTGAGGGGGGTGAGGTGTAATTTGGATGTTAGAGGGAGGTTTTTCACACAAAAAGTTGTGGGAGTATGGAATGCACTGCCAAGTAAGATGGTGGAGGTAGGCATGCTGGAGTTATTTAAGAGATACTTAGATAGGCACATGAGCAGAATAGAGATGGAGGGATATAGGAGACTGTTTCAAATAGGGATCAAGAGCCTTGGCACTTTGCTAGGAATCAATTGATTCCGATGAACTTTCCAACATTTTTTTTGGCTCATTTGTTTTACTTTTGAGCTTCTGGGGATTCCCTTGAACGTGTGCATAAAATGTGCATGATGTTTTTCTCTTTTAATCCACAGGTGCTTCGGTCCGCCTTGTTGTCCAACAAGGGGCATACACGCGATGGGTCGTGCGAGGGCTGCTCTTGGATGTTTCGAGAGTAGCCTAGCGCTTCACATCGTTAGTGTATGCTTAAACTGGACCAGTTGATGGACAACATGACAGCTCAGTGACTATCACTGTTTGCTGTACAGATACATGGATTTGGACCAGTATCTGTGGGAGTTTGCGCATTCTATCCGTGATTGCATGGGTTTTCTCCAGGTGCTCCGGTTTCCTCCCACAACCCCAAAGATGTGCTCTTAGGCTGATTGGTGTAACAAATTGTTCCTAAATTGTCTCCCCTCAATCTGGTTTCAGCATAGACAAGGGTCATGGGTGGAAGAGGGAACTCACACTGTTAATATGGCGGCACAATCTCATTGGGCCGAAGGGCCTGTTTCCCGTGCTATGTTGTTCTTTGTTCTTTTTCCTATGGTGCAGAATTCACCTTCACCTTGAATACTCTAACTGTTGCTGAAAAGGTTTACTCTCAATCAAAAAAGAGGGACTAGTATCATCTTTGGAGTGAAGAAATTCCATCTGTACATTTATGGATGCCATTTCATAGTAGTTATTGACCACAAACCTCTATTGGGCCCATTTTAGAAGGATAAGGCCATTGCTTTCATAGTTTCAGTGTGGGTCCAATGCTGGGTTTTATTGCTAACAGTCTAGGAGTATACACTTCAATGTAGGCCAGGCATACACATTTCAAAACACAGATGTTTTCCTCCACCCCAAAACTATACCACCTCTACCAGTGATATGGAGATGCCAGCGTTGGATGGGTTGGGCACAGTAAGAATTCTCACAACACCAGGTTAAAGTTCAATAGGTTTATTTGGTATCAAGAGCTTTCAGAGCGCTGCTCCTTCATCAAATACCTCTGCAGGAAATCAGATTTGCCCTATACTTTATCAATACATTGCCCATGTCGGCATAGCAGGTCAGGTTTTGGACAAAGGTGGACCCTATGTTATCACAAGTTACACATATAATCCTCCAGGTTTGACATTATGATGACAGGTCTGAGCATTCTGAGCAATTCAGGACCTTTCAGATATGAAAATACAAGTTAATTTGTGAAGATGGCACATTATTATGGGGAAGGTTGGTCATTCCCACTCCCGCTAGAAAGTTATTGTTACAAGAATTGCCATCCACAGCAACTATGTCAGACTCCTATTTATTGACTAATACTCAGCTTTCAACACCATTGTTCCCGTAAAACTCATCTCCAAACTCCATGACCTGGGACTTCGCTCCCTCCTCTGTGACTGGATCCCGGGCTTCTTAACCCACAATCTGTAAGGATAAGCAACAACATCTCCTCCATGATCATGCCCCATGAGGCTGTGTCCTCAGCCCCTTATTATACTCCTTATATACCTATAACAGAGAGGCAAATTCCCCTCCAACTCAATTTTTAAGTTTGCTGATGACACCACAATAGTGGGTTGGATCTCAAACAAGGATGAAATGGAGTACTGGAAAGAGATAGAGAATTCGGTGAACTGGTGCAATGACTATAATCTCTCCCTCAATGTCAGTAAAACAAAGCAGACAATCATCGACTTCAGGAAGTGTAATATAGAACATAGAACATAGAACATTACAGCACAGAACAGGCCCTTCGGCCTTCGATGTTGTGCCGACCAAAATAAAAAGCAATGCCCCTCCAAACTAAACCATTCCCTTCTCTTCCATATACTTATCAATTAACCTCTTAAACGCCACCAAACTTGGCGCATCTACAACAGCTGCAGGCAGGGCATTCCACTCCCTAATCACTCTTTGAGTAAAGAACCTACCTCTGATATCCGTCCTATAACTCATACCCCTTAATTTAAAGCTGTGTCCCCTCGTGCTAGCTTTCTCCATCCTAGGAAAAAGGCTATCACTGTCCACCCTATCTAAACCTCTAATCATCTTATATGCTTCAATAAGATCCCCTCTTAGCCGCCTCCTTTCTAACGAAAACAACCTCAAATCCTTCAACCTCTCTTCATAGGACCTGCCCTCCATACCAGGCAACATCCTGGTAAACCTCCTCTGTACCCTCTCCAATGCCTCCACATCTTTCTTATAATGTGGGGACCAGAACTGCACACAATACTCCAAGTGCGGCCGCACTAGAGTTTTGTACAGTTGCAACATGATGCTGCGGCTCCTAAATTCAATCCCCCTACCAATAAAAGCTAAGACTCCATATGCCTTCTTAACAACTTTATCCACTTGACTGCCTACTTTCAGGGATCTATTGACACATACACCAAGATCCTTCTGTTCCTCAACACTATTAAGAGCCCTACCATTAGCCCTATACTCTACACATTTATTGTTCCTGCCAAAGTGCATTACCTCACACTTTTCCACATTAAACTCCATTTGCCACCTCTCGGCCCAGCTCTGCAACTTGTCCAAGTCACTCTGTAAACTAAAACACCCCTCTTCACTATCTACCACTCCACCAACTTTAGTATCATCTGCAAATTTACTGATCCATCCCTCAATACCCTCATCCAGATCATTTATAAAAATTACAAACAGCAGGGGCCCCAAAACAGACCCCTGAGGCACACCGCTTGTCACCGAACTCCACGATGAATATCTCCCATCAACCACCACCCTCTGTCTTCTATCTGCCAGCCAATTCCTAATCCAATTAGCTAAATCACCCTCTATTCCACACATCTGCATTTTCTGTAGAAGTCTTCCATGGGCCACCTTATCAAACGCCTTACTAAAGTCCATATATACTACATCAACCGCCTTACCCCCATCCACCTCTCTGGTCACTTTCTCAAAAAACTCAATGAGGTTAGTAAGGCATGACCTACCCTTCACGAAACCATGTTGACTATCCCCAATCAATTCATTTCTCTCTAAATAACTATAAATCCTATCCCTAATAATTCTCTCCAATACCTTGCCCACAACAGAAGTAAGACTCACTGGCCTATAATTCCCTGGAAGGTCTCTCTTCCCCTTCTTAAACAATGGGACCACATTCGCTATCCTCCAGTCCTCCGGAACCACACCCGTAACCAACGAGGACCTGAAGATCAGAGCCAGAGGCTCTGCAATCTCCTCTCTTGCCTCCCAGAGAATCCTAGGGTAAATCCCGTCCGGCCCAGGGGACTTATCCAACTTCAAACCCTCGAGAATTTCTAACACATCCTCCCTATCTACTACAATACTCCCCAATTTGCAACCCTGTACCTCAGTGCTCTCCACAGCTACATTTCCAGCACTCTGCGTGAATACCGAAGAGAAATATTTATTCAGTGCCTCACCAATCTCTTCAGGCTCCACGCACAACTTCCCACTGCTGTCTATGACTGGCCCTAATCTTGCCCTAACCAATCTTCTATTCTTAACATATCGAAAGAAAGCTTTAGGATTCTCCTTAATCCTATCAGCCAACATCTTCTCGTGTCCCCTCTTAGCTCTCCTCAATTCACTTTTTAGCTCCTTCCTGGCTAATCTATAGCTATCCATTGCACTAACTGAGCCTTCAAGCCTCATCCTGACATAAGCCTCCTTTTTCTTCTTAACCAGCAAATCAACTTTTTTCGTACACCAAGGCTCTCTTACTCGACCATTTCCTCCCTGCCTGACAGGGACATACTTATCAAGGACTCGCAGCAGCTGCTCCTTGAATAAGCACCACATTCCAGATGTTCCCAGTCCCTGTAGTTTCCTAGTCCAATCTATGCACCCTAATTCTCTCCTGATGGCCTCATAATTACCCTTCCCCCAGCTATAACTACTGCCCCCAGCTTCATGCCTATCCCTATCCATCACTAAGGTGAACGTAACCGAATTGTGGTCACTATCACCAAAATGTTCACTAACTTCCAAGCCTAACACCTGGTCTGGCTCATTGCCAGCACCAAATCCAATGTAGCCTCACCTCTAGTTGGCCTATCTACATACTGAGTCAAAAAACCTTCCTGCACACTCTGTACGAAAACTGACCCCTCTAACGAGCTAGAGCTATAGCTATTCCAATCAATATTAGCAAAGTTAAAGTCCCCCATCACAATTACCCTACTACTTTCACTCCTAATCAGAATTGACTTTGCAATCCTTTCCTCAACCTCTCTAGAACTATTAGGAGGTCTGTAAAAGACTCCCAACAGGGTGACCTCTCCTCTCCTGTTTCTAATCTCAGCCCATACTACCTCAACAGACAAGTCCTCATCAAACTTCTTTTCTATCACCGTGATACAGTCTTTGACCAATAATGCCACTCCTCCCCCCCTTCTACCTCCTTCTCTACTCCGACTAAAGCATTTGAACCCCGGAACCTGCAACATCCATTCCTGTCCCTGCTCTACCCAAGTCTCTGAAATGGCCATAATGGAGGACATATTAATTATGTCTACATAACAGCCTACATTAATGGGATGAAGTGGCAATTGTCGAGAGCTTCAGGTTTTTAGATGTCCAAATTACCAACAACTTGCCCTGGTCTCTCCTCACTGATGCTGTAGTTAAGAAAGCCCACCAACGCCTCTACTTCCACAGGGGGCTAAAGAAATTTGTTCGCTACAACTCTCACCAATTTTTACAGATGCACATTGAAAGCCTTCTACAGCTTCGTACGGCTCCTGCTCTGTCCAAGACTGTAAGAAATTATAAAGGGTCATGAACGAAGCTCAATCCATCATGCAAACCAGCCTCCCGTCCATTGACTTGTCCACACTTGCCACAATTTTGGAAAAGCAGCCAGCATAATTAAGGACCCCTTGCACCCTGGACATACCCTCATCCATCTTCTTCCATCAGGGAAAAGATACAAAAGTCTGAGGTCACGTACCAACCGACTCAAGAATGTTTTCTTCCCTGCTGCTGTCAGACTTTTGAATGGACCTACCATATATATTAAGTTGATCTTTCTCTACCCCTTAGCTATGTTTGTAACTCTACATTTTCCACCGTCTCCTTTCCTTCTCTATGCACAGTATGTTTATCTGTACGGTGCACAAGAAATAATACTTTTCACTGTATACTAATACATGTGACAGTAATAAATCAAATCAAATAAAGATGCATCCTTGGGAGTGACCAGGTCAACCATTGATGCAACTACATATAGATTTTGCCAATCCATTCATGGGCTCCACGTTTCTGATCATTATAAATGGTGGGTCATACACAAAATGAAATGCACAACCTCACCAGCAACGGTCAAGAAATTGTGACAGGCATTCACCATCTGCAGATTGTCCAAGGTGTTTATATCCAATAATGGGACTGCTTTCACTCATGAAGACTTCCAGCATTTCATGAGGACCAACAGCATTCAGCAGGTTTGAACTGTACCCTGCCATCCTGCTTTGAATGGCTGGCAGAGAAAGTCTCCAGACATTCAATGAAGAAACAGCCATCAACTTCTCTACAGACAAAACTGGCCTGTTTCCTTATTGTCTATAGAACAACATCTCATGTCATGAAATTATTAATGGGTGGACATATTAGGATAAGTTTAGATCTCGTATTTCCAAATGAGGCGGGGAGGGTAGAGGTAAAACAGAACGCACAGAGGAAGCATCATAACTTGACAAAAATGGAAAGAGCATTTCAGGTGGACAACTTGGTATATGTAAAGAATTATGATGCTCATCCGAAGTGGATGCACGGACTGGTCATAACCAGGACAAACTCAGTGTCATATAAAATTCTTGTCCAAGGAGAAAGGGTAAAGAAACACCTGGATTATTTGAGGGGGGTGGGGGGGTGGTGAATCACATACAGTCTGTCCCTAGTGTGTCTGTCAGTGATATTGTTCTGGATGAAAGTAATGCAGCAGCAAGCTACCCCAAAGTCATGTTTGAGAGTCAACCCATGGAGGTTCAAACTAAAGTTACCTCAACTTCCAGGGTACCGGCCAGTGAATGACAACATTCCCAAAGGATCAGCAAGTCCCCTGACCAACTTAACTTATAAGGCAATAAGTTTGAGATTCATTTGTGATATAACATTGTAATTAGTTCAATTGTTATTGAAATATTTTAACCAGGAATTTAAAGGGGAAAGATGTGGTAGCATGCCCCTTTAAGGGGCAATCTCTCAGGGTCATGTGACCCATTTGGCCAAGTGGGCCAGAGTATGTGAATCCTGGAACTGAGCCCAGGTTTTCCCTGCAGTTGTGTCTCGAGGTAATTTCAAATCATTCTCTGTACATGGTTACTTATCGTAATAAACCATTCATATATTATTGCACTTCCTGGTCATCTGTCTTTGCAGGATATTACAGGAGTTAATGGCTCAGTTCTGTGGATGATCTTTGGCACAGTCAAGAGGAAAACATCTGAGATAAAGGTTTAAAAGTCAACAGACGCCCTCTCCCCCCTACACTTCTCTTTGCAGGAGGGCCAAGTATTCCTGCTCAACAAGAACAATGTCTGAATCATGGTTTGTGGTTTGTCTGAGAACATAAAAGAGAATGCTGTTGTGAATGTACATCTTAAAAGCGGGAAAGGAAATGAATTTCTCCAAAATTTTTATATTTTGACAAATATCTTTAAAAGGAAGTTCTGTGCACAAGAACGCCCTTGGGCCAATTTCTGAACAGATGCTCCCAGGGTTACTGCCAACTAACTTCAACGTCACACATTTGGGCGGCAATGCTTTTCGTTTGTTTTATCACTATTAGATCATTTTATTCCACCACGTTTATCTCTATATTGACCACTTGAAATCTGGGTAAATCTGAATCAGGCTGGTTCACAGCTGCTTTTGATATATCCATATTGGGTAACAGAGTGAAACAACCTTCTCCATTCACTCTGACCGGAATAGCTTAACTTCAATCTTTGTTTTTAGGAAACAGTAGTTGACTCGGAGGTAAATGCAATGTGGCACTTGGTTATAAAGGTCAGAATTCCATTTTTTTCTATTGCAGCACAGAAGAAGGCCTTCTTATGGAACTTTTCTGCATTCTCTCAGAAGTCTTCACATCCTTCCTAAAATGTAGTTTCCTCCATTGGACACACTATACCAGCTGAGACAGAACTATCGTTTCTAAAAGTTCATCATACCTTCTTTGCTTCTATACTCTTATCTATTTATAACACTTTTGTGAGCCTAATTAATCACTTTCCAAATCCGCCCTGTCAATGTGTGCACATAGCCCAAGGTGTTGCTGCTCCTGCACCCCCAGTAGAAGTTGCTGGGTGGCACGATGGCACAGTGGTTAACACTGCTGCCTCACAGTGCCAGGGACCCAAGTTCAATTCCTGGCTTGGATGACTGAATGGAATTTGCACATTCTCCCCTTGTCTGTGTGGGTTTCCTCTGGGTGCTCCTGTTTCCTCCCACAATATGAAAAACTGGTTAGGTTGACTGGTCATGCTATATTCTCCCACAGTGTACCTGAACAGGCACCAGAGTGTGGTGACTCGGGGATTTTCACAATAACTGCATTGCAGTGTTAATGTGAGCCTACTCATGATGCTAATAAATAAATAAATTAAAATTAAAAATTAATAGAATTTGTTCTTCTGGGTGCTCTGGGTTTAAAGGGCGCAGTGGTGGCACAGTGGTTAGCACTACCGCCTCACAGCGCCAGAGACCAGGTTTTAATTCTAGCCTCGGATCACTGTCTGTATGGAGTTTGCACATTCTCCACGTGTCTGTGTGGGCTTCCACTGGGTGCTCTGGTGTGTCCCATACTCCAAAAGTGTGCTGGTCAGGTTGATTGGCCTCGCTAAATTGACTAGTGTAGAGGGATTAGCAGGGTAAATTTGTGAGGTTACGGGAATAAGGCTTAGGTGGGCTCGATGGGTCGAATGGCCTCCTTCTGCATTGTAAGGATTCTACTATTTCTAAGACATTCTATAAATTGTAAGTGGTCAATGTGGAGATAAAAATGTGTAGTATAAAATGATTTAATGGTGATAAAAAATGAAAAGTATTCCATTCAAGTCCATGATGTTGAAGTTAGTTGGCACTGACCCTCTGAGCATTTGTTCTAAAATTAGCCTAAGGACACTCTGGAGCACAGAACTTCCTTTTAACAATATTTATCTTATATTACCTTTCCTCATTCTTCCTACCAATATGTATCACTTCACACTTCTCTGCATCAAATTTCATCTACCATGTGTCTATCCATTCCATCAATCTGTCTGTGTCCTCTTGAAGTCTATCACTATCCTCCTCACAGTTCAGAATACTTGCCAAGTGGACTTGGTGCTGGATTTGATTCTAAGTTGAGCTTCCAAACTCTCAGCTGCACCATCAGACAGACTGTTTATTTCCTTCTGCGGAGCATCATCTGACTCCACCCTCACTTCAGCTCATCCACTTCTGAAAGCTTCATCCTTCTTTTTGTTACATCTAGGCTGAATTATTCCAATGCATTCCTGCTCAGCCTCCCACTTTGCACCTACTGTGACCATAGCATTCAAACTCTGCTGACCATGGTCCAACTTGTACTAACTCCTGCTCACCAATCACCCTTGTGCTCACTTGATCTACTCTCGACCCCGGTAAGGAACATTTCAAGCTATAAATTCCGTCAATGATCACTCCACCCCAAAATCCTGACACTAAAATACAGCTACACCTTTCTCACACGATCTTCTGACTCATACCAGTTGAGAAACGTACAGTGCTGTGAGTTCTCAAGGCTTTCAGTAAAGTGTATGAGAGCTGTGAGTAAGGAAGACTAGCTGTTGTAAAGCAAGTAAGTTTAAAGGTCCCACCTACTTTGAGAAACTAGGAAGAAAGCAATTGCGTAGACATGTGTTTGTGTGTGTGTGTGTGTGTCTGTGTGTGTGGGAGGGGGGGATAGAGGGAGTGCAGAGTTGGATTCAGGATTGGGCAATGGAGTGGGTGGTCTAGTGATCAGTGAGGGGTTGAGTGGCCAGAGGTAGGGGTGGTGCGTGGATCATGGGGGCAGTATTGGTCGGTTGTAGGATGGGGGTGTAGGATGTTTGCCGGGGATGGGAGGTGTAGTGGGGGGCCAGTGGGATTGGTAGTCGGGGGTCATTTGGGAAGGTAGGCAGGAGGCCCCATAAGAGTTTGAGTAGGAGTGTACTATAGTTACTCAGAAGAGTTGTGCAATTGCATTTATTCTTATTGACTCATGCAGAGCTCTGCTGTTTTAATGTATGCACCAGAAATGATGCAATTGACCAAAGAAACAGCCATGGAAGGGATCACACACCATTTAATTGTCTCCTTACTTGAGAAAGGATGTACTGACACTGGAGAAGATGCAGGGAAGATTCACTCAGTTGATTTCGGAATTGAGAGGGTCGGCTTATGAAGAGAGACTGAGCAGACTGGACCATTGGAATTTAGAAGAATGAGGGCGAATTTCATAGAAACTTATAAAATTATGAAGGGAATAAATAAGATAGAAGAAGGGAGATTTTTTCCACTGGCAGATGAAACTAGAACTAGGAGGCATAGCATCAAAATAAGGAGGAACAGATTTAGGACTGAGTTGAGGAGGAACTTCTTCACCCCAAGAGTTGTGAATCTGTGGAATTCCCTGCCCGGTGAAGCAGTTGAGGCTACCTCGTTGAATGTTTTTAAGATAAGGATAGATAGATTTTTGAATAGTAAAGGATTTAAGAGTTATGGTGAGAAAGCAGTTAAGAGGAGCTGGGTCCACAAAAGGATCAGCCATGATCTTGATGAATGGCGGAGCAGGCTCGATGGGCCAGATGCCTACTTCTGCTCCTAGTTCTTATGTTCGTATGTATCATGTCTCCAATACACAAAAAAACTGGTGACAAGGACTAGTGACATGCGCTTCCTAGTCACCCAGAAAGAAAACATTAATCAAAGTGAGAAAAAAGAAAATTTTCATATTGCTCCTGAGACTAATGGGCTAGGTGGACCTGGGGAAACAATATTCTGCAAACAGATTATAGAGCTAGCTTTGATAAATGAGAGACTAAGCTTGATTCAGTATCTTTAGTGCAAAAATATTAGGGTAGCTGCTAGAAACACATTTGCGAAGCACGCATACAGAAAATCTGCTTTAGTAAACTAATTGCAGGAGTTTTTGGCATCATGAGACTCTTTGATGGAATAACGGAGCTCTTATACTGAGCATTCTGATGATTTTGAATGGGCAAACAAAATACCCTGGGAGGGGCTTGGTAAAATAGCTCACTTTTCTAAGCGTGACTGGGGGAAGATCTTTTAATCTCCTCCATAGTTCAGTGCAACCTGACAACCCAGTACTAAAAGATATAAACACAAAGTGAAAAATCTACAAACACATTTTCCACTAAAACCCTTGGTGATTGCAGGGCATTTTAGGTTCCTTCAAAGAAACCAGAGGAAGGGGAATCAATCATGCAATTTGTGTCAGTATTTAAAAGATTTGAAGAATATTGTGAGCTTAGAAATGTGCTGAATGATAATATTTAAGACAGGTTTGTTTGTGTTCTATGCAGTGAAGCACCATCAAAATGTCTGTTAACAGAGTAATCTTACTCTGCAGGTCAGTGAAATCACTGTTTCTATGGAACTGGCTGCAAAGGAAGCCCAGCAACTGAGTTTGTGTAATCGAATACACAAAATGTCTGCTGAATCGATACCCAAAGTCATTGAGACTCATACATGTTACCAATGTGCAAAGCCAGGCTATTCCACTGTGGAGTACTGGTGTAACGACACAGAATATCAACATTGTGGCAAAAAAGGACACTTAGATCATGCTTGAAGAAGAAAAAGCAAGCAATGAGTGAAAGTAAGAAGCAAGATCAAGCCAAGACAGCATTTAATCACAGTGAAAGGAGAAATGTCCACGTTTTATACAGGGTCAAAGAGAGCAAAGAGATTCACAGTGAGGAGTTATCACGAAATGTGCTAACTATGGCTGTTACTCCACAGATACTGTGTTATTGCACTGTTGGATGGACAGACAGTAAGGTTGGACATTGACACTAGAGAGCAGCCTGGCTGGTGCCAGAGACAATCTACAATGAGAAACTCCAACACATTCCTTTAAGGCCATTGAGCTATTGCTAATGCTATACACAGGTGAAGCCATTCACCTGAAGGACTGTATTGCAATACAGTCTCATGGGCAAACAGTAGGTTTGCCTCTACACATAGTGAAGGAAAACTATCCAGCGTTAATGGATCGCCCACGGCTGGAGAGATTTAACTGAACTGAGCTGAAGTCAATATGATGCCCAATGCAGAATCAGGCCTCACAAAAATATTAAACAAGTATACTGTTGTTTTCAGTGGAGAATTAGGAAGCATAAAAGACACTACAATCAAACTGCACATAAAAAAGCAAAGCCCCTTCCTCTCCCCAAAACGAAATGCTTGAAGGAAAGGTCTATACCATATTCTATTAGGCCAAAGGAGGCTACTTTGAATGACTAGTGAAGACTGCAGTTTCAGAACCTATCAGCATCGGTGAATGGACCATACCTATTGTTCCACTCATCAAGAAAGATGGATCTGTAAAAATTTGTGGGGACTTCAAGGTCACCATAAACACAACGTTTTTGCAGAACAGTACCCATTAGCAGAACAGTACCTATGATCTCACATTGAAGACTTCTTTGCAGGTTTGGCAAAAGGCCAGAATTGACTTGAGCCAGGTCTACTTGCAGATGAATGTGAGCAAGAAGCCATTGGAACTTCTGACAAGTACGACTCGCACAGGCTTGTTCCAGTAACAGATATTGCCGTCCAGTATCATACTGCTCCTGCACTGTTTCAAAAAGCAAAGGATCAGATTCTGAGTGGACTAAGTTGAGTCCAGTGTTACCTGGGTGCCACAGTAATCACTGGAAGAAATGAAGAGGAACACCTTTGAAACTTGGATGACTTTCTCCAGTAATTGGAAGACTATGGTCTGAGAATCCATAAGGGCAAGTGTGAGTTCTTCTAATCCTCCACTGAGTATTTGGGACAGGTGGCATTGTGGTTAGCACTGTTGCCTCACAGCGCCAGGGACCCATGTTTGGTTCCAGCTTGAGTTGCTGTGTGACATCTGCACATTCTCTCACTATCTGCGTGGGTTTCCTCCAAGTTCTCCGGTTTCCTCCCACAGTCCAAAGATGTGCTGGTTAGATGCATTGGCCATGTTAAATTCTCCCTCAGTCTACCCGAATAGATGTCGGAATGTGGTGGCTACGGGATTTTCACATAGTTTCACTGCAGTGTGAATGTAAACCTGCTTGTGACTGAGAAATAAACTTCACGTGATTAACAGTACTGGCCTTTACAAATCTCTTTCTAATGTTAAGGCACTTCAGGATATTAACTAATTACGTTCCTTCCTAGAACTGTTGATTTATTATGGAAGACTTATTCCAAACCTGACAACACAATTCTGAAACCGTTACATAATTGTGTCAGAACAAGATGTGGATGTGGTCAGATCAATGCATTAACATGTTCAAGCAAGCCAAAGAAGTCTTTAAACCTGAAGCTCCCATGCATTTTGATCCTACTTTACCCATACAGTTCACTTGTGGTGCATCCCCTTCTGGTATAGGAACAGTGGCTTTCCACTTTATGTCATCGGTTGAAGAAAGGCCCATTGCTACTGCTTCTTGAACATTGAGTAAAACTGAAAGTAACTATACTCAGATTGAATGGGAAGTATTAGGGTCATTCCACTCCCCCATTCAGAAAGCAGGTGTTAGACAGGCTACACAGGCTATTGCAGAGTTATACACTTGAAGAAAATAGCCGGAAGTTATTTCTGGTGACCTATACTAGATGTGAAAATTGAGGAGAAAGCTAGAACGTGTTCTTGGACAAAGATTAAGAAACATCTGCCCTTAGTTTCGCTGCGTCCAGGGGAATGGCCTGAAGAGGCTTAGTAAGGAGTACGCGTGGGTTTTTGCAGGACTTTTCAAAGGACGTAGGTTTTTAGTAAGAAATCTCAAAACATCAGGTTAAAATCCAACACGTTTATTTGGTAGCATGAGCTTTCGGAGCACAGCCCCTTCATTAGGTGAGTGGAGAACTGGGTTCACAAACAGGACATATATGGACACAGACTCAATTACAAGACAATAATTGTAATGCAAGTTTCAACAGATAATCAAATCCTTTATGGAATATCTGTAACCTCCTCTAGCCCTACAACCATTCAAGATAATAGCACCACTCCTATCCTGGTTTTGAGGAGCTCTGATTTCAATCAAATAAAATAAAGGCAAGTATCTGGAATCTGCAACATAAACAGGAAATTCTGGAAAACCTCAGCAGGTTTGACAACATCTGTGGAGAAAGAACAGAGCTAAATGTTACAACTCTGGATGACTCTTTGTCATGAGCTTTGACAAAGTCATCCAGATGAAATGTTGGCTCTGTTTTCACTCTGTTGTCAGACCTGCTGAGATTTTCCAGAATTTTCTGTTTCTAATTACTTCATCGTTGGTGGTTGTAACTTCAGCTGCCAAGACTGCAATGTCCTAGAAATCCGTTCCTAAACCTCTCTGCCTCTAGACGAAGAACAAAGAAAATTACAGCACAGGAACAGGCCCTTCAGTCCTTCAAGCCTGCACCGACCATGCTGCCCGACTTAACTAAAACCCCCTACTGTTACGGGGACCATATCCCTCCATTCCCATCCTATTCATATATTTGTCAAGATGCCCCTTAAAAGTCAGTATCATATCTGCTTCCACTACCTCCCTCAGCATTGAGTTCCAGGCACCCACCGCCCTCTGTGTAAAAAAACTCTGTTAAAGCAACCTTTAAAACCTAAACTTTTGGTCAACTGATCTAACATCCTGTTATGTGGCACTGTTGCAAGTTTCTTTGATGTTTCTTTGAAAGTGCCTGGGGATGTTTTACAAGGATAAAGCACTATATAAACACTAGTTGATTTTGGTGTTTGTGGGTGATCAGATACAGATTGACAACTAACTTTTCATTTTAAATTAGAGGACAAAATGTCCTCTACTTGATTGAAAAACATTTTTCATTTGTTCTGTTTGAGCCATGTTATGTTTTGTCTCAATGTTGACTAGATAACAGGCTAGTTATGTTATATAACATTTTGTTTCATCATGTGCCAAATGTTACAATGCAAATAAAACAAATCCTGGCTGAACAATATTTTTTAAAATTATATAAAATGAAATTAAATTATTGCCTGCTGTTCTTTTCTGACCTTGAAATGACCTTGACAAGCTTGTTAACATAATAACTCAAGGAGATGCCATTCTAGAGAAACTTCCAGTAACAATAATTAACTTTTCATGGAATGAGTGAGGGCCATGGGGCAAGGGTTTGTACGAAAGAGGGCTGAGAAAGCTGAGGTGGAGAGGTCATGTGTGATCCTATAAATCACAGTGGATTATCAAAGAATTCAATAAGTATTCCAAAAAGTTCATAAAAACACATCTGGGCTGGTACCCAGAAAATCACAGCAACTTCTGTTATTTTAGTCTCCCCCATCTGCATTTTTCCAGTCAATTGCCTTAAACTATCTGTGCAGTTAGCTGCCCCCAATCCCATTTTGTTTCTGCTGGTAAGTCTGACTTCATTTCGCCATAAACTCTTGTTTAACCAAACCTCCAGCAATTAACACTGAGGAGGAACTACGTCTCGCAAAAGGTGGTGAATTCGTGGAACTTGCTGCCCCATAGCGCGGTGGAGTCTGAATCATTGAATAGCTTCTGAGAATGGAGATAAATGTATTTCTAATTTTAAAAAGGGGATACCAAAAACAGATGGGGAGGCAGATTTGAGATCAGGAAGAGATCGGCCATGATTTGACTGAATGGCGGAACACGCTCAAAGGGCTGAATTTGTCTATGTTCCTACGCCTACCACCAACTCCTGCTCACCTAAGTCACTCTCACCTTGTTATTCTCCATTTGCAACCTATATCTCAATACATCTAACTCAGGTCCCTAGTCTTTGTCCTGAATCCCGCCCCCACGGTTTTATCCAGCCTCTTTCAAACATCTTACAGTGCACCTTGATCCATATAGACAACTTCAATACTTTGTACTATTTGTAATGACCACTGTGAAATCAGACTTTTGAATGGACCCATTTGCATTAAGCTGGTCTTTCTCCACACCCTAGCTATGATTGTAACACTATATTCTGCACCGTCTCCTTTCCTTCTCCATGAATGGTATGCTTTGTATAGCGTGCAAGAAACAATACCTTTCAATGTATACTAATACATGTGACAATAATAAATCAAATCAAATCAAAAATCATATGTCTAGAACATTTCTTTGACTGCACTGAAGCATCTCAGAGTGCACCCTGATCCATGCACATAATTTAAATACTTTGTTGTACCATTTTGATTTTATTTTTGTCATACATATTAACATACAATGAAAGGTACTGTTTCTTGCATGCCATGCAAAGCATACCATTCATAGAGAAGGAAATGAGAGTGCGGAATGTAGTGTTACAATCATAGCTACGGTGTAGAGAAGGTAGGTCCATTCAAAAGTCTGATGGCAGCAGGGAAGAAGTTGTTCTTGAGTTGGTTGGTAGATGACTTCTCAATGGAAGAAGGAGGAAGAGACAATGTCCGCGGTGTGTGGGGTCCTTAATAATGGCTGGTTTGCTGAGGCAGCAGGAAGTGTAGACAGAGTCAGTGGATGGGAGGCTGGTAATTTGCAATGACCATTTAGTGACATTCATTACGACGTGCAATGTGATGTATGTAGAAATCTGAATATTTACAGCATTGTATGTGTCAAACAATTTGAAATGTTTGTAATGTTCTTTCAGATATTTTACCAATAAAGTATATTATTGTCAAAACAAACATTTCCAAAATCAACAAATTTGAATGTGACTTTGTTATTTGGAGGAAGCAGGAGCTGGATTGAGGATTAATCCTGTCAGAGAGAGTATTAAATAGGTTTTAATTTATTTACCTGGATTCCCGGGCTGCGGTTAACCATTGAACCAGCCCGGACCTCCGGCCAGGCGACTGAGCCCTAAGGACACAGACACACACCCAGCCCGGAGGATCAGGCAAAGCCCCGGCTCGGCCCCGGGCCTCCTCCCCGGGACACAGATCCTCGGCCCGGAGGAACAGGCAAACCCCGGGACAGACCCCGGACCCGGGTCTCCGCCCGCACAGGGTCCCGGGCTCAGGACCCGCACCTCCCCGCCCCGTTCACACTTTCATCCGGAGCCTCGGCCTCTCCCAGGCTGCGTCCCGCCGCGATGCTCTTCTCCCTGTTACTGAGGCGGCTCCGCCCAGGCCTGGGCTTGGGCCTCGGGCAGCGCCGGTACCCCGGGCCCGGGCGGCCGCTGCACACCGTGGATCTGCGGAGCGACACTGTGAGCCGCCCCGGGCCCGCGATGAGAGCGGCCATGGCGGCGGCACCGCTCGGGGATGATGTTTATGGAGAAGATCCGACCGTAAACGGTAAGAAAGAGAGAGGAGGGAGGGAGTGTGAGGCAGAGGTGAGGGAGTGTGAGGGTGAGGCTATGAGGGAGAAGGTGTCCACGGGGTGACAGGCCAGAAACACTGGCCGTGTCGCCCGTGCCGGAAACACTGGCCGTGTCGCCCGTGCCGGAAACACTGGCCGTGTCGCCCGTGCCGGAAACACTGGCCGTGTCGCCCGTGCCGGAAACACTGGCCGTGTCGCCCGTGCCGGAAACACTGGCCGTGTCACCCGTGCCGGAAACACTGGCCGTGTCGCTGCCTAGAAAGACCAACTCTGCCACTGAGACTCCAAACACTAACTTTCGAAACATCAGCTGTGTTTTCTCTCTCTACAAATGCTGTTAGACCTTATGACATTGAGATTTTCCGACATTTTCAGTTTTTTTCAATGCCTGTTTGTTTATTTGGGCAAGATCAAGAGACGTTGAATGGATTACAGTTTTTTTATTGACTGTATGAACAGCTGCGTTTTAATGACACGTTTAGAAGATTGTAAGATGAGTGTTTTCCTCCCCAAAATTTTGTAAGCACATTTGCTTATTTTGTCAGTTTTAGGACCATTTCAAAGATTTGCCAATGACTCATTGGTTTTGTATGTACTGGATACTGGAAGGATGGAAGAGGCATGGTAAAATAAAAGCAAAATGTTATAGATGTTTGAATTTGATATAAAACAGAAAATGCTGCAAAATCTCAGCAGGTCTGACAATATCAGGGGTGAGAGGACCATGCTAGTGCCTTGAGTCTGGATGACATGAGAACATAGGCATAAAAAACAGAAGTGGTAAATTCAGCCCTTCGAGGCTGCTCTGCCATTCAGCCAGATCGTGGCTGATCTCTCCCTGATCTCAAATCCATTTCTCCACCTGTTCCCCATATCCTTTTATGCCATTTTTCAGATTAGAAATGTATCTATCTCGTCAGTGTGTGTGGAAGAGGCATGGGGTTGGAGGGAATATGAGCGATCATTGGCAAAATCTTTTAAACTTACCTGTGAAAAGGTTCTCAACTCCACAGCAAGCTCCCCACAAGGTTTATGAACTGATTTGCCTTGCGTGTTTGCTTGGAGATGGGGATGGGGTGGTTAGTGGATGTAATTCCTCTTCAAAACCAATGTTTGAAACATTTTGTGTGGGGGAAGAAAAGCTCTAATGGTGATAACTATGTACAAACCACCAGACTTAACTGGAGCTCTAAGAATACACAGTTATACATCTGCTTGTGGTTATTTACTGCCAGGGTAAGATCACACAGTGAGGTGACAGTTCAGTGGAAATTGTGCAAATTAATTAGCAGCCAACATTGAAGATGCTGATCTGTGCTTCTGAGCGCTGTGAATCACACACTGCAGATAAAGCAAAGGACTGAAATTAGGACCCAAACTTGGTTAAATTTTGTTGTTTGCTTTCTCTGCTCTTTCACCATGGAATCCCTACAGTGCAAAAGGAGGCCATTCAGTCCATTGAGTCTGCACCGACCACAATCCCACCTGGGCCCTTTTCCTGTAACTCCATAGATTTACCTGCTAATCCTCTGATACAAGGGTCAATTTAGCATTGACTAACCCGCACATCTTTGGACTGTGAGAAGAAACCGAAGCACCTGGAGGAAACCCACACAGACAGAGGGAGAACATGCAGACTCCACACAGACAGTGACCCAAAATTGGAAGTGAACCTGGGTCCCTGGTGCTGTGAGGCAGCAGTGCTAACCACTGTGCCATCATACTACCCTTTGTCGGGCTATGGAATTCTCAATCAGCCATTATTAATTTCTGAGCTTTGAAAGCAAGTAATGGCACAAACCAGAGAAGGGGTATCACAGCCAAGTCTATTCATGCAGCTTTACAGTATGAACGTGTATAATCCAGGATGCTGGGTTGTATGTACAGATGAACGTAATCTTTGTAGCCCAGAGTGCTGATCTCACATGCAGTTCTTTTAGGATCATTGAATAGATCATAGAAGCCCTACAGTACAGATGAAAACCATTCAGCCCATTGAGTGTGCACCGACAACAATCCCACCCAGGCCTTGTTCCCATAACCATGCATATTTACACTGCTAATCTCCCTGATACTAAGAGTCAGTTTAGCATTTAGCAATCCACCTAACCTGCACATCTTCAGACTGTGGGAGGAAACCGGATCTCGCAGAGGAAACCCATGCAGATATGGGGAGAATGTGCAAACTTCACACAGCCACTTGAGGCCGAAATTGAACGTGGGTCCCTGATGCTGCGAGGCAGCATTGCTAACCATTGTACTATCGTGCTGCCTACATAATAATTCTACATCGTTATTTATATCTTGTTTATCCTTTCATGAGTGAGTGTTCTCCTTTTCTCTGATGTTGTGAGGACATTCATTCATTTTTTTTTAAATTCATTCATGGAATTAAGGATATTCATGGCTAGGCTGGCATTTATTGCCCATTCCTAATTGCCCTCCATTTCAGAGGTCATGTAAGGGTCAACCACATCACTGTGGATCTGGCATCACATGTAGGTCAGACCAAGTAAGTATGGCAGATTTCTTTCCCTAAAGGACATTAATGAACCAGATAAGTTTTTGCAACAATTGACAATGGTTTTATGGTCATTAGACTTTTTAATTGCTGATTTTTACTGAATTCAAATTTCACCAGTTGCTATGTTGGATTGTAGTGCCATCCCATTGAGATCAGCAAACTGATTATGACTGGGAATCGAACCAGTGAGCTTCTTACCTGTATGTTTCACCTACTTTCTGCAGGAAAGATACGTGCCGGCAAGGAGGAAGGATGGGAAAGGTAGGATTAGAGAACCGTGGCTTACCAGGGATATTGAGGACTTGATCAGGAAGAAGCGAGAGACTTACATTAGATCTAGGCAACTGGGGACTGAGACAGCACTGGAAGCTTATAGAGAGTGTAGACGGGATCTTAAAAGGGGTGTTAGAAAGGCAAAAAGGGGCCACGAAGCGGCTCTGGCAAGCAGGATTAAGGAAAATCCTAAGGCATTTTACTCCTATGTAAGGAGCAAAAGGATGGTTAGAGGCAAGATTGGACCTCTGAGGGACAGAGGAGGGGATGTATGCTTAGAGCCTGAGGGAATGGAGGAGATCCTGAATGAATACTTTGCGTCGGTATTCACGCAGGAGACTGGCCAGATGTCTGTTGCTGATTTTGACAAAGTTGAGGATCCGTTGAGGGAAATAAAGATTACGAGGAAAGAGGTGTTGGGGCTGTTAGGTAGCTTAAAGACATATAAAGCTCCGGGGCCTGATGGCATTTACCCCAGGCTGCTAAGGGAGTTGAGGGAAGACCTAGCTGGGCCTCTGACGCAAATCTTTGTCTCTTCCTTGGACACAGGTGAGGTCCCAGAGGACTGGAGGATAGCAAACGTAGTACCGTTGTTTAAAAAAGGTCAGAGGGATCACCCAGGGAACTATAGGCCGGTGAGCTTGACTTCAGTTATAGGTAAGCTAATGGAGAGGATCCTTAGGGACAGGATGTATGAGCATCTGGAGCGCTGCGATCTGATCAGGGATACGCAGCATGGCTTCGTCAAGGGGAAGTCTTGTCTTACAAATCTAGTGGAATTTTTTGAAGAAGTGACAAAAACAGTTGATGAAGGACAGGCTGTTGATGTCGTCTACATGGATTTCAGTAAGGCGTTTGACAAGGTTCCTCATGGTAGACTGATAGAGAAGGTGAAGGCGCATGGGATACAGGGTCGGGTATGTAGATGGGTCGAGAACTGGCTCGGGAGGAGGAGACAGAGGGTAGTAGTGGAAGGCTCTTTTTCCGACTGGAGGCCTGTCACTAGTGGAGTGCCACAAGGCTCAGTACTAGGTCCTCTTCTATTTGTGGTTTACATAAACGACTTGGAAGTTGGGGTAGGTGGTGAGATCAGCAAATTTGCTGATGACACTAAGATGCTTGGATTGGCGGGTACAGAGGAGCAGTGCCAGGCAATACAACAGGACATAGTCAGGTTGGTAGACTGGGCAGATAGATGGCAAATGGAATTTAATCCGGATAAATGCGAGGTGATGCATTTTGGCCGGAAAAATGTAGAAGAGAGTTATAGGATAAAAAGGTAAAACTATTCGGAGTATAGAGACGCAGAGAGACTTGGGGGTGCAGGTTCACAAGTCTCTGAAGGTGTCTTTACAGGTGGAGAAGGTGATAAAGAAAGCGTATAGTATGTTAGCTTTCATAGAAAAGGGTATAGAATACAAGAGTAGGAGTTTGATGTTGCAATTGTATAGAACGTTGGTTAGGCCTCACTTGGAATACTGCGTCCAGTTCTGGTCGCCGTACTATCGGAAGGATGTGGAGTCCTTGGAGAGAGTGCAGAGGAGGTTTACCAGGATGCTGCCTGGTATGGAAGGACTGTCTTATGAGGAACGATTGAATAGACTGGGGTTGTTTTCCCTTGAAAGACGTCGGCTTAGAGGGGATCTAATAGAGGTGTATAAGATTATAAGGGGTATAGATAGAGTAAATGGTGGTAAACTTTTTCCACCTTCAGAAATGGATAGGACGAGGGGTCATGGCCTTAGGGTGAGGGGGGCTATGTATAAGACGAATATTAGAGGGCAGTTTTTCACACAAAGGGTAGTGGGGGTGTGGAATGCACTGCCGAGTAAGGTGGTGGGAGCAGGCACACTAGGGCTGTTTAAGGGTCTCTTGGACAGCCACATGAGCGGTATGCAGATAGAGGGATATAGTAGGACTGTTTAACTATGACTTTTTTTTTCCACAGGTAATTCGGTCCAACTTGACCAACAAGGAGCATGCATTCGGCAAGTGGTGCGAGGACAGCTCTTGGATGTTGATTCATGGGTTGCCTGGTGCTTCATGTCGTAAATGAGTGCTTTATCTGGACCATCTGAAGGGCACCATGACAGCTCAGTGACTATCGCTGTAGCTGTGCAGACACTTGGAATTGGGCCGGTGTCTGCGGGAGTTTGCGCGTTCTCCCCGTGGTTGCGTGGGTTTTCTCCGGGCGCTCCGGTTTCCTCCCACATCCCAAAAATTTGCTCTTAGGCTGATTGGGAAACAAATTGACCCTATATTGAGATTCTTCCATATTAGGAATAACCTAAAATTAGAATAAGAAAATGGAATTGTTACTATAAAGTTATGACGGCGGCGCGGGCTCGTTGGGCCGAAGGGCCTGTTTCCCGTGCTGTGTTGTTGCTCTTTACTCCCTGAAAGAACTAATTGAATCAACTGAAGGATTGCAATATTCATTTTAAGAATGGGCATAATATGCTTCCCGCGCCAATTAACTGAGTGTCATCAATTGTTCTAAGACAGCTGAAATCAGCTACACATGCCAAACTGGTAGGAACGTTGTGCAAAAAATCTATCATCACATTTTCACTTCTTGCTTTCTCTTACTGCCCTTTTCTTCCATTTCCTCCTGAAGATTGCGACTTCAGTACCTCTTGTAATTTAACATTATTCACATTGGATTGCTGACTATAGGAGTTTTGCGGACTACATAGTGGCATAGTGCTGGCCTCACAGCGCCAGGGACCTGGGTTCAGTTCTCAGCTTGGGTCACTGTCTGTGCGGAGTCTGCACATTCTTCCCGTGTCTGCATGAGTTTCTCCGGGTGCTCCGGTTTTCTTCCACAGTCTGAAAGGTGTGCTGATTAGGTGCACTGGCCGTGCTAAATTCTACCTTAAATAGGTTGTACCCAAACAGGCACCGAATGAAGTGACTCGGGCATTTTCACTGTAACTTTACTGCAGTATTAATGTAAGCCTACTGATGACACTTACAAACTTTGCTGTTTATTTTAATTATATCTTCCCTGGCATCCACACATTTCAGTTTCAAGAGTGATTAATTGATAAGTTGGACATGAAAACTGGCTAGTTTTTTTTGTTTTTCCATATCCGAAGGGTGTTGGAGCTGCCCCATCTTATTCCCTAACTACGATCAGAACGTTCCAAGGTTTCCTCCTCTGTAGAGCTCAGTTATTCATTGGATCAACGTGCTGAGCTGTGAAATGCCCAGAATTGTATATTTCAAGTGTTGATGAACTGATATTCAGAAAGATGATGCAAGATGATGGGGTGGAAGAGTTTGTGAAAGAAGGAAAATATTTATCATATTATTTACAGGAATATCCTAAGGGTTTGTTTTTTGCAAAGGGTGAGGGCACTAAATATCAGTCATAGGAGTCTGGGTGATAGTCATGATGGAAAGTTAATGATAAAAATACATTTTGGTTTAACCCTTACAATGCTGTAAATAAGTTTTCTCAGCAAGTTGCTATATAGAAGCAAAATAGATTAACATCTGAATGACCTGGCCTGTTTAACAGAATTTGCAATTCACTTGAAGTTATAACACCTTGTAACATACATTAAATTGATTGCTGTTCTATATAATCGTTGCAGTAGAAAAAAATGAAAACATTATATAATGCACTTAATTTTCCATATATTCTAGTTGTTGGTGTTTTTGTGACTCAGTAATGAACATTATTTGTTTGTAAAAGTACATAGTATGTATTTTTAGATATGCAGTTTTCCATACACAATATTGCCTTTGTTGCAGTTCAGGAATCACATAAATAGACTCTAGCAGTCTCATTTCTCATGATTTGTATCATGTTGGTGAATGTATAATTATACTTTACTGTTGTACCTGTCATGTAGGGATTGCTATAATTTAAATGCAAAATTAGCAGATTAAAGAAAAGTGATGTTTTAATTAGAGGTGGTGAGAACCCAAGCTCGATTCGAGAGAAGGAAATAAATTTGTTGGAAATAAAATACTATTGAGTAAGATTAAACAAATTCCTATTCAGAAAAATAAACCATGCTCTCAACACCCCTTTAAAAAAAGCCAAGTGAAGAGAATGTGAAGAGCCTTTCTCGTGGAGATTTGTTCTGAATAATTTGTTTTGTACTGGACATGATGAGGGAGTACCTTGTCTTGCAATGATAAAATGTTCTGTAAAATATTGCTCTGTAGCCAGTTGTGGTGGAAATCAGAGCAAGAGCTGTCAACCAACACTCCCCCACCCCCCCGGTAAACCCAACCCCATGGAAATTTCAGAGATAGAGAAATAGTTTCCACTGTTCTATGTATTCAGCTTTCACAGTTTGTAGGTAACATGATATGGTTTTCCTGTTCTATTCTGGTATTTCTGAAGTGTTCGTTATGAAATGTATCTTTTTTACACTTCATGCAGATGTGCTCAAAGTACCTCCACCTCCTCAGCTTTGGTGACTTGAAGCCCAAAGTACTGATGCTATCAGTTTTCCATAAATCGTGTGCTCTTCAGTTTTATTTTCCACACATCTTGTTCTCATGTTTCTATTTACACACATTGTGTAGACCATCTGTGAGTGTTATTAAGAGGTTTGCCTTTTTAGGGTGCTCAGGCGCACACCATGGTGGTCTCACAGCTATATATTGAGATTAATTGGATATTTTTGGTATTTTGAATGCATGTCAAATTGTGGAAACTAGCAGCACACATTTAATATTGTTGAAAAGATGATGTGGAACTTGCATCAAATCTGTGGAACATAAGATCACCATCTTCGACACCATTACTATGACTCTGGATTCAGGCTACATTCGTACAACTGCAGCTGTTTCTCACCAGCACTGCATGTCAGTGCGCCCTTACTGACTCAAGTGTTCATCATTCAGAAAATTGCCAGAAGATAAAAACTCTTGTCAAACTTTGAGGCCCACAAAATTTCAACAAGATAAATGTATGAGTTAAAATTTAACAGAAATAGAACTCGAGTTGGCATGGGCTTCGTGGGCTGGACGTATCTATGGGCTATGTTTTTAATTTTCCAATTTCAGAAAATATCTGGCTTAACCCTTCAGAGGCTCTGGTGGTGACCTTCTGCGGCAAAGAGTACCAAAGCAAAATGCTGCAGATGTTGGAAATCTGAAATCAAAACTGAAAATGCTGGAAGCACTCAGCAGATCTGGCAGCATCTGGGAAAAGAAGTGCAGTTAGTATTTTCAGGTCTGTGACCTTTCTGATCAATTAATCCAATGAATGAGATTTCTAGCATTTTTTGTTTTTATTTTAATTAGTCATTAATTGATTTATTCAGATCATTTTTTTTGCCTTTGCCATTCTGCCAGGCCACCGAATATTTACAGAATGTGATTTTTGAAAAATGGATCTTTATGGGTACCATAGGTATGATACATAGAAGACTCAGAACACCTGGTTAATGTCCAACAGGTTTATTTGGAATCACAAGCTTTCAGAGCACTGCTACTTTATCAGGTGAGTGACGCTAAAAGCTTGTGTTTCCAAATAAACCCATTGGACTTTAACCTGGTGTTGTGAGATTTCTTAATGTACCCACCGTAGTCCCAATGCCAGTATCTCCACTTCATCATTATACATAGAACTTTCAGACAGTATACAAAGAAGGCAATATGGTCTTTGAACAGTCCTTAACCTTCACAGAGAACTATCTACTTCCAGTCCTATTTCTGTACAACACTCAAAAGTTAGTTAAAATGTACAATATGTTGAAGTTAGTTAAAATGTACAGCATATTTAACTTTTGTTATTGCACAAGATGCCAACATTTACAATATGATTTCAGTAGTAATCTGATTTTTAAAAATTTGATCTGGGACAAAATTTCTAAGTGACATGTTCATATTGCAACCAACAAAAGAGAAGTTGGAGCTTCAATGAAGCCTTATTTGCAGCATAGTCCCCAGCCTCTGAAATTTTTATTAAAAATCCATTTGTGTTTTGACATTTTTACAAATGCGCTGTTTCAATAATATAAATGCGTGTAGGTTGTAGGCACAGGGAATCTGATGGGTAGCACTGGACTTCCTCCTGGCGTTTAAAAATTCAGCATTCAAATCTACCTGTATTAGCAGAGTTTAAAAGCATGAGGAATTTTTGCTGTAATTTCTAAACTGTAGGTTTTAATTTAGAGTTATGGAACAAAGGCCAGTAGAGTGAGTTGGGATACAGATCAGCCATGATCTGATTGAATGATGGTTGTGGCTTGAAGGACTCAATAGTTTAAGTTCTCCTTATATAGTCATCTGTGTTAAGAGTTGGTGCCAAAACTGATGCAACTTTAGAAGCTTATGCTATGCATTTTGGAACTGTTTTTCTCCACCTGCTCTCGCTGAATATGCACAATGTCAGTTGTCCTGTAATTATTTTCTAAGCAGGCTGCATAGATTGATGTTTCTTGGGTCAACTGATGCTCCGGGGTATGAGATTTGTACCGTCTGTGACACGATCACATCAGTGGGGCGGCACAGTAGTTAGCACTGCTGTCTCACAGCACCAGGGACCCAGGTTCGATTTCCAGCTTGGGTTGCTGTGCAGTCTGCATGTTCTCCCTGTGTCTGCATGGGATTCCTCTGGGTGCTCCAGTTTCCTCCCATAGTCTGAAAGGTGTGCTGATTAGGTGCATTGGCCATGCTAAATTCTTCCTTAGTGTACCCGAACAGGCACTAGAGTGTGATGACCAGGGGATTTTCACAGTAATGTCATTGCAGCGTTAATGTAAGCCTACTTGTGATGCTAATGAATAAATTTTAAATGTAAACTATTGCTACCATTTTCTAATTATATTATAGATCAACATTGTTAATCAAATTATCTTGTTTCTCCCCATTTGAACTTCCAATAAAATGGCTGTGCTGTGGTTCTGTGCTTCCAATATTAGAGATCATACAACTGTTTTCAGTACATTAACTGATGAAATTGATGTTTAATTATGTTAAGTTTTTGCACCCTGATTTTCCAAATCAACATAAACATCATTTGAGCATGTATAAGTAGTTGGAGCCACATTTATGTGTGGCGTTGATCAGAACAAAAATGAGAATTAGTCAGAAAATAGTGCCTTGTGTTTCTGGAAGACTTTTAGGTGCGGATCAATTTAACAGCAGCAAAATTAGTTTGCTAAAAATGATTGAATGTGTTGAGCTCAGTATTGCAAACAAGATGCATCTGTAATACACAAAAACAAAATAACTGTTTTACTGAAGGAAAGTGCCCCCAACTTTGGATAATTGAATCCACCCCTCTCCCGACAATTCCATGGTTTCTCCAAGGTTTAATAAGTTTAAAAGGCTTAAGTTTAAGTTTATTTACTAGTGTCACAAGTAGGCTTATATTACCATGGCAATGAAGTTACTATCAAAATCCCCTAGTAGCCACACTCCGGCGCCAGTTCAGGTACAGTGAGGGAGAATTTAGCACCGCCAATGCACCTGACAAACACATCTTTCGGACTGAGGAAACCACAGCACATGGAGGAAACCCATGCAGGCACAGGGAGAATGTGCAAATTCCACACAGACAGTCACCCGGGTCCCTTGTACTATCAGGCAGCAGTGCCAATCACTGTGCTATCTTGCCACTGTGCTTAATTCTTAAAGAGTCAGTCAAATTCATTCCTTTTGTTTTTTGGATTAGACACAATGCAAACAACTAAATGCAAGGCAGCGGAAACAGAAAAACATGAGCGAGCACTTTGGTCATCTCAGTTCCATAAAAAAATACAAAGTTCCAGCAACTAAGTTGTAATTTCACCCTTAAATTTTTGATTATTGTGGAAACACATACTGGTGCATACTGCTGAACTGACAAAGCCATTTTCAGATTATGAATGTTCCTTTTGTAGTTTTTGATGTTCCCAAACTAGTCTTTAATATCAGAACAATTAGACCTAAAGAAGAAATGTCCATGCGTGAGAAAGTCATAAGATAATCACTAAGGAATGCAGGAGAAACCCTCTACCCGGCAACTGTTAAAATGTGGAACTTGTCAACACCTTGAACAGTTGAGGCAAACACCAGAGCGGTATTTACAGCCAAGTTCAGTAAGTACGTGAAATGAATAGAAGAAAGATATTCTGATAGGGTGGGAAGAAACTTGTGCAAGTCATAAACATCAGCACAGAGCAATTGGGCCGATTGGCCTGTTTCCTTATTGTAAATTCTCTTCAAAAACTGGAAACAGAGAATAGGCCCACTCACCTCTATAGAGCTCACATCCCTATTTGTTGAGGGGGGGAGGAACGATTAAAATTAATCTAAATTTCTGCATCTCATATTTATTTCTGCTTGGGATCTATGCAGAGACCAGCTAGACACTAGGTTGGGCTTGATGTTATGCCCCAAGTGCCAAATAACTATGCTTAGGCTCGCACATGAAGAATAGCTTCTTAAGTATCCAGAAATCGATGCCCATAAAACTGCAAACCACTGAGAGCCTTGCTGTCTCAGAGGGAAAGAATGGATAGGTGAAGTGGGGGAAATGGAATTGCTTTTTGTCTTTGTAGGACAGAACAGGAACAATAGATTGAATGGCCTTCACCTGTACTATATCATTCTAGTCTTTAAACTCAGCTCCTTCTCTACCATCCAAATTTGGCCTCTTATTATCTAAACCAGGTGGTTAGTACTCCTTATCTGCTGCACACACAGTTTCAGAGGTTAACACATCTGAATCACAAATGAAAAATGTTCTTATATGCAAATATTGGGCTTACCACTGTCGGTAAAAAAAATAATTCTGGTGGTGACAATTGTCCACAAGTACTGAACACATATTGACCACCAGATAGAACATCCCAGTTCCGACTGTCTGTGATCTCACGGTTTGTGTTGGTTTTTCCTCATACTTCTCTCTGTTCCTCAGTATTGTGTCAGTCATTTCCGATTGATTTAAGGTAGAGTTTGAATTCTTGGGACTACAGCTGCAGTTTATCGCTCAAAACGATACCAATGAGGACTTTCACTTACCACTCAAATTGCAGGTTGCTATCTTGTGGCATGCAAGCTATTAATAATCTCTGGCATTTATATTGTGCTTTCTATGTTGTAAAAGATCCCAAGGAGCTGAAAGATAATGATGAGATGCTGATCCCAAATTAGAGGTTTGTTATCAATGCTGCCTCACAATGCCAGGGACCCAGGTTCAATTCTGGCCTTGTGTGGAGTTTGCACATTCTCCCTATGTCTGCATGGGTTTCTTCCAGGTGTGCTGGTTTCCTCCTATTGTCCAGTGACGTGTGGGTTGGATTGATCATCCATGCTGAATTGCCCCTTAGTGTCGGGGGATTAGCAGGATAAACGCGTGAGGTTACAAGGATAGGGCCTCGGTGGGATTATTGTCGGTGCAGGCTTGATGGGCCAAATGGCCTCTTTCTGCACTGTAGGTTTTCTATGATTATTGGAAAAGCTGGCCAAAGGCTTCGTTGAATAGGTGGATTTTAAGGAGGGCCTCAGAGGACAAGAGAAAAGTGGTGGCGTGAAGGAGTTCCTAGTGGGGTCCTGACAGCTCAAAGCTTGGCTAATAATGGTGAGGTGATAGCAGAAGAGTCGCAGGAGGACAGCAGAAAGCTTAACAGTTGTGGGGGGATCGGTTTACAGAGGTAGCAAGTGGTGGGACCAGGTAGGCATTTAAATTAAAGGGTGAGAACTTTAAGTCAGTGATGTTGAGCAATTGTGAGCCAATGTGGGTTAGCAGGAAGAGGAAGAGTATTGTGCCACTGAGACTTTTTTAGGATAGGATATGGGCAGCATATTTTTGGATTAGCTGACACTTACAGATATCGCCAGATAGGAAGCTGACTAGGAAAGTAGCGGAGTTTTCAGGGTGGCACAGTGGTTAGCACTGTTCCTCACAGCTCCAGGACTCAGGGGGACTGTCTGTATGGAGATTGCATATTCATCCCATGTCTGCATGGGTTTCCTCCGGATGTTCCAGTTTTCTCCCACACTCCAAAGATGTGCAGGTTAGGTGGATTAACCATGGGAACTGTATGAGGTTACAGGGATGGGATGGCAGAGAGGCCTGAGTATTATATTCTGTAAAAGACTTGCTGGACTGTGTGGCTCTTCTGAACTGTAGAGATTCTACAATTTGAGTCAGAACATGATAGAGGCACAGTCAAAGGTTTTAGTGGCAAATAGACTCAGGGATGGTGATGGGCAATAATAGAGAGATAGAAGTAGAAGATCTTTGTGATGAATAGTATATGGAATTCAGAAGCTCACCTTGGGATCAAATAATCACTTGCATTTCAGACACTGACATCAGAGGGGAATAGAGTCAGTGGCAAGGGCTGAAGATATTGATGCACAACATGTGTTGTCAAAGTGCTTCCCTGACATGGAGCCTTTAATGAGCCCCAATTTCCTACAGCTAAACATTGGGAATTCTGAAACCTCACAAACTCAGTGTACACTTTCCAATGACTGTTTCCTACCCAACCCCCTAACTCCTAAACCAGACTGTTGGCAATCTTGCCAACCTAATTGATCCAGAGCTAAATTTCTAACCATATATCCTCACTTCCACAAAGTCTGATTCCTTCAACCTCCATAGCATCCTCACTTTAGCATATTCCCTAGCGTATCTGCCGTGGACACTCTTTGTCTTATCTAGATTTGATTATTTCAGTACTGTTAGGGGCAGTCTCCTATTCTTCAGCCCATCTCACTGCTTAAATTCTGTCCTGCACCAAATCCTGCTCACTCACATCCCTAACAAGATCTGAAATGTAATTAAAACTCTCATCACTGAGTTTGAAACAAGAGCTGAAGACCAAAAGGCTTTCCTGTCAAGGAGTCTTTAATGAGCTCCAGTATCCTGCAGCTAAAGATTGGGAATCTCTTTTTTAGTCTTGCCTCTCTCAATCTTTGTAATCTGCTTTGGTCACACAATCCCTTTTCAAATCCCCCATTTCTCTAACAGGTTTTTGTACATTTCCAGTTCATTTACTGCACTCTTAATAATTGTGCACTTAGTGAACCTTAGACTCCTATGCACAAGAATTTCCTTCTTGATCCTCTCTACCCCTCAACTTTCCTCTCCTCTGGATTCCAGTGAAGATAGCACTCAGTAGGTCAGAGTGAAAACAAATCTTTTGGCCCACAGACAGTGAGAGAATGCTGGGTTGGGATGGGAAGAATAATGAGACAAAATCCATGCCATTAAAACAAATCTTTTGTTGGTTAGTTAAGAAGCAGCAATGAGAGCTGCCAGAATGACCTGACCCCATTCAACCAATCGAATAAAGAACATAGTACTAAAAACAGGGATCTGCTGAAAACTGATCTGGTTGCTTCTGTGGGGGTAATCCCAAGAGGGGAAGAAAAAAATATGGTGGCACACTGGTTAGCACTGCTGACTCACAGCACCGAGGACCTGGGTTCAATTCCAGCCTTGGGTGACTGGCTGAGTGAAGTTTACACTTTTCCATGTCTGAGTGGGTTTTCTCTGGTACTCTGCTTTCCTCCCACAATCCAAAGAAACGCAGCTTAGGTGAATTGGCCAAGCTAAGCTGCATCTCAGTGTCAGGGGGATTAGCAGGAGGAATACGAGGTGTTGAAGGAGTCAGGCCTGGGTGGGATTGTTACTGTTGTGGACCCAATGGCCTCCTCCTGCACTATATGGATTCTTTCATTCTATGAATATAATGATGAAACGGTAATGTACATTCTTCCTAATGTAGATTTCCATCATTTTAACAATGTGTATGTCTTTTCTCTTCCCCTCATTTTTTTTCTTGAAGTGTAAAAGATAAGATGTAAAACATATGGGAATATGAGTGGTGAGGAGGATGTTAAGAGGTTGCAAGGTGATTTAGATATGTTGAGTGAGTGGCAAATGCATGGCAGATGCCAGTATAACATGGATAAGTGAAGTTACCCACTACAAACAAAGAAACAGACTGACAGAGTGCTTTTTAAATGGTGATAGATTGGGAAATGTTGATGTACAAAGCGATGTGGGTGTCAGCCACCGAAAGCAGGCATGCAAGTACAGCAAGCAAGCAATTGGGATGGCATATGGTATGATGGCATTCCTTGCAAAAGGATTTGAGGACAGGAACAAGGATGGCTTACTGCAGCTGTACACTGCCTTGGTAAGTCCACATCTGGAGTACTGTGTGCAGTTTTGGTCTCCTTATCTAAGAAGAGAATCACTTGCCAAAGAGAACGTGCAGTAAAAGATCACCAGATTGGTTCTTGGGATGACAGGATTGTCAAATGAGGAGAGATTGGGTTGACTGGGTCTGTATTTGCTGGAATTTATAAGGATGAGAGAGGATCTCACTGAAACATAAAATTCTGACAGAGCTGGACAGACTGGATGCAGAGATGTCATTCCCTCTGACTGAGGATCTAAAACAAGGGGTCACAATCTCAAGATACAGGATAGGCCACTAAAGACCCAGATGAGGAAAAACCCCTTGCAGGGTGATGAGTCTGTGGAATTCTCTACTACAGAAGCTGTGGAGGCCAAATCACCAAATATTTTTAAGGAGGAAATAGATTTATAGTCCCTAAAAGTGTCAGGAGATATGGGGAAAGTGCTGGAAAATGGTTGAGTTAAAGGATCAACCATGATCATTTTGAATGACAGAGCAAGCTTGAAGGTCAAATGGCCTACTGCTCCTAATTTCCATATATCTGTAAAACATCCTTCTGGAGAAAATACCACATTCTGAGAAAATGTTTCGGCAGGTGGTGCTGCTTGTTTGATTTGCCATGTATTTAGTACTTTGAAACGATTTACTTTGTAACTTGAAGGCTAGCCCTCAAGCTCTGCCGCAACCTTTCATTTTCTTATCTTGTGTTTTCTAGGTAACTCCATTCGCGTGTAGATCTAATCATGATTGCGCTAGATAAGATATTCGCCTTGAATACATCAACCTAGCCCAGTGCGTGTAACCTTTGAAGCAGCAACACGAATGCACACAACTGCTAGAACAGGCTTTTGTACTATCCACATGTTTGAAAACAGGTCCCTCCTACTATACCTTTCAATATGTTAACCTGAATGAATTCATAGGGAAAAACAAAAATGAATACAAAATTTTCTTTTACCCCTTAACTCTTGCCCCATTAATGTTGGTACTCCAGCTGTGATTAGTTTCCATCGGTATCACTTTTCTAAGTATCTCGAGAGTCCCATTTCATGAGTGCGTATTGACTGCAAATGTTGGTTGGTTATTTTAACATGGAATGTATCACCGGCAAACCTGATCCCATCCTCACCTACACACTTCCATCCTGCACCATCACCTTCACCACTGTGTTGTAAAAGATTGATTTGATTTATTATTGTTGTATATATTGGTACACAGTGCAAAGTACTGTTTCTCGCACACTATAGAGACAAAACATGCTATTCGTAGAATACAAGGGAGAAGGAAAAGAGAGAGTACAGAATACAGTGCAACAGTCATGGCTAGGGTATAGAGAAAGATCAACTTAATATAAGGTCAATTCAAAAGTCTGATGGCAACAGGAAAAAGCAGTTCTTGAGTTGATTGGTACGTAGGGTTGGCTCAGTGACACAGTGGTTAGCACTATTGCCTCAGTGCCAGGGACCCGGGTTTGATTCATGGCTTGGGTCACTGCCTGTTTGGAATTTGCACATTCTCCCCATGTCTGCGTGGGTTTCCTCTGAATGCTCCAGTTTCCCCCACAGTCCAAAGATATGCAGGTTAGCTGAATTGGTTATGATAAATTCTCCCTCAGTCTGGAGTCTGTCTGGATACACTATGGCAACAAGGGGATTTTCACAGTAACTTCATTGCAGTGTGAATGTAAGCCTACTTGTGACTAATAAATAAACTTCGCTTTTACCTTCACATGATCTCAGACTTTGTATCTTTTTCCCAATGGAAGAAGGTAAAAGAGAGCATGTCCAGGGTGTTTGGGATCCTTGATTATGCTGGCTGCCTTTCTGAGGCAGCAAAAGCCTATCAGCTTTGGGGGACATGCCAGATGGCTGGAGAACAGCTACTGTGATTCCACTATTTAAGAGAGATTGTAGAGATAAACCAGGGAACTACAGACCAGTGAGTCTCATCTCAGTGATAGGGAAACCCTGAGGGAGAGCATGTATCTCTACTTGGAGAGGCAAAACTTGATCATGGATAGTCCGCATGACTTTGTCAGAGGGAAATCATGTCTAACAAATCTAATTGAATTTTTTGAGGAGTTGACCAGGTGTGTAGATGAGGGTAGTGCAGTTGATGTAGTTTATATGGATTTTGGCAAAGCCTTTGACAAGGTCCCACGTGGGAGACTTGTAAAGAAGGTAAATTCACATGGGATACTGGATAATTTGATAAAGTGGATTGACAATAGACTCAGTGTTAGGAGACTATAGGGTGATGACAGCAGACTACTTTAGTGATCAGAAGCCAGTGTCCAGTGGAGTACCACAGGGATCTCTGTTGGACTCCAATTATTCATCATTTATATAAATGACATTGATGACTATGTGGGGGATAGGATTGGAAAGATTGCAGATGACACAAAGATTGAATGGGTGGTTAACAGTGAGGTGGAGTGTCTTGGACTATAAGAAGATATAGATAAATTGGTCAAATAGACAGATAAGTGGCAGAAGGAATTTAACCTTGAAAAATATGAGATGATACACTATGGAAGGAATAATTTGACAAGGAAGTACTCAATGAATAGTAGGACACTAAGAAGTTCTATGGAACAAAGGGACCTTGGTATGTTTGTCCACAGATCTCTGAAAGCGCGAGGGCATTGAAAGCGTAGGGTGATGCAGTCGACATATGGGATGCTTGCCTTTATCAATCAAGGCATAAATTACAAAAGTAGGGACATCATGTTGAAGTTGTATAGAATTTTGGTGAGGCTACAGTGAGAATAACTGTGTGCAGTTCTGATTGTCACATTAACAGAAAGATGTGATTGCTGTAGATGGGGTGCAGAGGAGATTCATCAGGATGCTGTTTGGGATGGAACAGTTAAGTTATGAAAAGAGGTATATAAGCTTGTGTTGTTTTTGTTAGGGGGCAGAGAAGACTGAGGATGACCTGATGGAGGTGTGTGAGATTATGAGAGATGTGGACGAAGTGAATAAGGAGTAGCTGTTCCCTTTAGTTGAAGGATCAGTCAGAAAGGGACATAGAGGCAGGAAGTTTGGGGAGGATGTGAGGAAAAATTGTTTTTACCCTGAGAGTGGTGATAATCTGTAATGCGCCGCCTGGAAGGGTAGAATAGGCAAGTTGGTTCACATCCTTTTAAAAAGTATCTGGATGAGCATTTGGCACATCATAACATTCAGGGCTATGGGCAAGTGCTGACAGATGGGATTAGATGGTATTTTTAATGTGTCGATGTGAACTCAATGGGCCAAATGGCCTCTTCTGCACTGTATAATTCTATGGTTTTATGAACCTGGGACATTTCTGGTCCAAATAGCTCAGAACCACATTAAAGTATGTTTTATCCATTGGAACATCAGGCAGAGTTGATGCATTACACTTGTCTGACAGTACATTTACAATAATACTGCCAGAAAGCTGAGAATCATAGAAACCTTACAGTGCAGAAAGAGGCCAATCAGCCCATCAAGTCTGCACTGACAACAATCCTACCCAGACCCTATCCCTATCACCCCACGTATTTACCCCGCTAACCTACACATCACGGAACACTAAGGGGCAATTTAGCATAGCAAATCAACCTAACCTGCACATCTTTGGACTGCGGGGGTAAACCGGAGCACCTGGAGGAAACCCACACAGCCACAGGGAAATGTGCAAACTCCACACAGTCAATGACCCAAGCTAGGAATCAAACCCAGGTCTTTGGAGCTGTGAGGCAGCAGGGCCAACTACTGTGCCACCGTGCCTTCCCTTAGCATTGTGAGTGGCCTGTCTCTTAAAATACCTTTGTTTTTTTTAAATGTGGGCCATTAGAAGTTAAAAAACATGTTGACCTCTTGAACGGAATGCCTAGGCCCAAACCTGCACCACTCCCTAACAACATAAGCACTACTGACGTTTGTGGTTCCCCCAGGGGATGAATTTATACCTCCTGGATCAGTCAATTGGAAAGAGAGAGTTGGAGAGTGAGTGTTCATGGCTTCACTCACATTTCCCTTCTGTGGAGGTCACCAAGTGACTCCAGGGAATGGGGCTGTGTAGAAATGCCCAGCTGGATAATTTCACTCACCTGACTGAATTATGGATCCAGAGCCTATAATGCAGAGAAACAGACCGACTGTAAAAGAAAGAAAGCAGATACTTTTGTTATCCTTGGTAATGTTAATGACTCATTTGTTAAATGAGTAATGATTTCTTTTATTGCAAAAAGAAAATGATGGGTATTTATTTTGGCTGAAGTACATTCCCGACTTGTGGCTCAGCTTTAATTTAGCACTTTGAAGTCCTGTTCTCACAGGGAAAAAGAATGACAGGACAGCAAATGTAATGCTGTCTGAGATCTTTGATTATATCTGCTAATTAGAGCACTGTTGATGACACAAAACTGGCCAGTTGGTTGAGGCAGTGAATTGCACTCTGCAAGATCCTTTGCTGCCAATGGTTGATCTGACCATTGTTGTAATGTTATAATTGTTCTCCGAATACTGAGTGAGATGTGATCATTCTTTAGTTCTTCCTATGTTTATAATCTCTCTTCCAGCCCCACGATTCTCCAAGCTTCTCCAATTCTAGCCTTCTGAACATTGACAGTGGTGTTACCATCACCGAATCTCTCGCTGTCAATATCCTTGGGGTTACCATTGAACTAAAGTGGTCTCGTCACATAAACACAGTTGTCAAAAGAGCAGATCGGACGCTAGGAATATTGCAATGAGTAACTCAGTTTCTGACTCCCCTCTCCCCAGTGCCTGTCCGCCATTTACGAGGCATAAGTCAGGATGTGGTGAAAGCCTCCCCACTTTCCTGGATAGGTGCAGCTCCACCAACATTCAAAAAGCTGGACACCATCCAGGACAAAGAAGCCTGATTGATTGACACCACATCCACAAGCATCCATTCCTTCCACCTTTAAAACTCAATAGCAGCAAGGTGTACTAACTATGAGATGCACTGCAGAATGTCATCAAAGATTCTTAGGCAGCACTTTCCAAACTCATGACCACTTTCATCTAGAAAGACAAGGATGACAGATACATGGGAGTATCACCATTTGCAAGATCTCCTCTAAATTCCTCTCCAAGTCACTGTCATCCTGACTTGGAAATATATCACCATTCTTTCACTGTCGCTGGGTTAAATTACTGGAACTCCCTGCCTGATGGCATTAAAGGTCAACCCACAGCATATGGATCGCAGTGCTTTATGAAGGCAGCTCACCACCATCTTTCCAAGGCTAAAAGGGATGGTCAGCCCATGTCCCACGACTGAACAAAAAACAAAACATCCCCAAATTTAATAATCTCACCATTGGATGGCCATATATTCAGTTAGTTAGGTCTTAGGCTCTGGAATAGAACCTGTACATTTCTCCATCTGCTCCCCATCCTTCTCTTCTTTAAAACATTCCTTAAAACATATCTGTTTTGATTATGTGACCTAACATCTCCTTATGTGGTTTAGTAATATGCTTGTTTTATCATGCTCCAGTGAAGCTCCTTCAGATTTTTTAACGTAAAAAACACAGTAAAATATCAGTTATTGCTGATGTGGTGGACAGATTTCTGCTTTAATATTTCATCTGAAAGACAGCACCTCCAACAGTGCTACGATCCTTCCATACTGGACCAGAGTTCTCCAGGAGTATATGTTTATTGCATCAAAGTCTTTTGTATAATATCTATGCTTTTGAAAGATGCTATTGGAAGATTATTTGGGCAACCTAACCAACATTATTCATCAAACATCAATATATTAGCTAGTCATTTATCTCATGGCTGTTTGCAAGATCTTGTTGTGCACTAATTAGCTGCTACGTTTTCTACTTCTGATGTGTGCATCTTCTTGTTTTAACGTTATGCTGGATGTTGAGCCTCGGGGATGTCTGTGGGGAACGATGTAGTATCACAGTTTCAGCTTTGCCTTTGTTCCTCTTACATTAGGCCGGGGGCTGCAGATGATGCAGACATAGCATGAAGTAGGGAAACTGGGTGCATCTGCAGATTTGCGTCTTTACAGAATCTTCCTTAGTGTTAGAATTACCAGCCAATGCTTTATGAGGAAACGTCAGATACTTTTACCTCTGCATGTTTTCTAGGATCTTGTTTAGATAATACCATCATCCTTTGTCTTTTACACTTATCCGATAGTGTATACAGCACACATCAGGGATTAATCCTTAAGTCCCACAGTGGCACAATTCCAGGGACCCAGGTTTGATTCCCGGCTTGGGTCACTGTCTGTGTGAAGTTTGTACGTTCCCTCTGTATCCGCGTGGACTTCCTCCAATGCTCCAGTTTCCTTCCACGGTCTGAAAGACATGCTGGTTAGGTACAGTGACCCGAAAGGTGCCAAATGTGGCAACTGGGGAATTTCACAGTAACTTCATTGCAGTGTTAATGTAAGCCTTGTGATTAGTAAATAAATGTAAAACTTAAAAAAAAACTTATAATAAGAGATCCAGTCACAGTCAGCGGGCGATATCTCTAACTTCACTAATGACAGCAGTTTAACTGGGCAATGCTCGCCCAAAAACCGGAAAATCCCACCCAAGGTCAACAGATCTTTGCGCAGTCTGTCCCTGCCCGCTATGATTCCTTGGTGGGAAAATTCTCTCTTCCCGCACCCCCCCTGCCCCATTTCCACCATTCAGTTACATGATTGTTGACCTGCACCTCAACTCCAATTTTCTTTGTTTATTATTAACTTGTGGGAACTGGGTGCTGTTAGTTGGACAGCATTTATTACCCATCTCTAGTCTCCCAAAGGCAGTTGAGAGTCAACCACATTGCTGTGGCTCTGGAGTCATATGTAGGCTACAATACGTAAGGACGGCAGATTTCCTTCATAAAAGGGCACTGATGAACCAGATAGGTTTTTCCGACAATCGACAGTGGTTTCATGGTCATCAGATTCTTAATTCCAGATTTTTTTTTAATTGAATTTAAATCCTACCATTTGCCGTGGTAGGATTCAAACCACAAACATTAATTGAGTGTCTGGTGGTAAGTCCATCGCCTCTCCCCTTTCTCCATTCCCTTAGCTAATAAAAATCCATCAACTTGACTCCATGTGGTCCAATTGTTCCGGCATCCTTAGCCGTTCAGAGGAGAATTTCCATTACCCTTTGTGTGAAGATGTTTTTCCCAATTTCATTTTCTGAATAGCCTAGCTCTAATTTTATGAAAATGTTCCTTTGTCCTTGATTTCCTCCACACAGTGGAAGTAGTGAAAAACAGCAGCTGGGAGCTAGAGTGTTATCCTAAAACAATATGGAGGCTTTTGCTGAGGAGTGAGATCCTGTAAAGCTTAATGTGATTGACCCTGGGAACTCTGGTGGGGGAGTCAAGACCAAGAAGACATGATTTCAAAATTACAGCTAGTCATTCAGGGTGAAGTCAGGAAGCAGATATTCAGAGAGTCAAAGAATCATAGAAACCCTACAGTGCAGAAAGAGGCCATTTGGTCCATCGAGTCTACACCGACCACAATCCCACCAAGGCCCTATCCCCATATTCCTACATATTTTACCCCCTAATCCCTCTAATTTACACATCTAAGGGGAACTTTTAGCATGGCCAATCAACTTAACTCGCATATCTTTGGACTGTGGGAGGAAACCCACGCAGACATGAGGAAAGTGTGCAAATTCCCAAGCTGGGAATCGAATCCAGGTCTTTGGAGTTGTGAAGCAGCAGTGCTAACTACTGTACTACCATGCAGTGGCAAGGATAGTAGGAATCTGCAACTTTATTCTTCTGAGAAAAATTGCAAAACCATGTAGTTTGGTTCTGTTGTGTCTAAGATGCACACAAGTGTTTAGTACTACTGTACTGTAATGACATTCCAATATTTACCACTCTGTCGAGTAAAAATATTATAGGTAATAGTCTGTTTCTCTTTCAGTGTTCATCTGGTTGATTTCAAGCAAGCCCTGACAAGTTTGCATCAACTTGCATGAAATATTCCATCATTTCCGGTCAGCCCTCCTTCCTCCTGCTGTTGTCTCCAATTCTGCAGATATAAGGTTTTGCATCAAGCTAATTGGAGTCGAGTTATTTTGGCAGTTTGCAGCTGTTTACCACCTTAATCGTGGTGACCTAGCGATGACTTCACAAGCTGGTGAAGCAGACTTTGTGGAATTGGATCATTCACCCAACTTTGAGAGTTGTCATGTGAATCCAGAAGTTAATTTGCATTTTGTGTACTAACTGTACGTGCATTCTCACAACTGCATTATCCCTGTCAGTGTTATCAGTACAATAGTTGAGAGTTGTTCATTAAATCTACCAACCAGGAATGAACTGAGTATAATTTCTTTTAGCAAAAAGGAGTTGATTTTCAGATCTTAAACAATAACTTTGAGAACTATCAAACATTAGTCTATTATTTTCTGATATGATATCTATGAATGCATGGTTCAGACACAGAAGAATCCAAAAGTAAAGTTTATTTATTTGTTAGTCGTAAGTAAGGCTTACATTAACACTGCAATGAAGTTACAGTGAAATTCCCCTACTCGCCACAGTCCAGCGCCTGTTCAGGTCAATGCACCTAACCAGCTCGTCTTTCAGAACGTGGAGGAAACCCACACGGACACGGGGAGAATGTGTAAACTCCACACAGAAGTGGCTCAAACTGGGAATTGAACCCAGGTTCCTGGTGCTGTGAAGTAGCTGTACTAACCACTATGTTACCGTGCTATTTGAGAGTGAATAGTTGCTTTATTTCAGAACGTCCTTGCACTTTTTGGGGAACACTGTTCAGTGGTCTTGTTTGATAGGATAATTGAATTGAATCTGTTCTTATGCCTCTTTCAGTGTCTCTGCTGTTACTTTCAGGATCTTAATTTCTCAAAATTTGAAGAGTTTGCAGAATTTAATAAATTAGTCTCTTACTGAATCAGAATTGGAAAGTACCAAATCATGCCTCACAGCACCACGGACTTGGTTTCATTCCTGCCTCGAATGACTGTCTGTAAGGAGTCTACACATTCTCCCTGTGTCTGTGTGAGTTTCCTCCCACACTCCAAAGATGTGCAAGTTAGGTGCACTGGTCATGCTAAATTGTCCCTTAGTATCCAAAGGTGCGTAGAGGTTAGAGGGATGTAATGATTTCAATCAGGCCTTTGAGGTTGGTCTATTGGAATATAAATGCCCTGATTAAGGAGTGCTGAACGAAGTCACTGATTAAGGAGCCAACTGATGGGTCAATCAGGGAGTCTTTACCTTGTACTTAACTGGAAGTGTCAGTTCCTCTGACACCTCCACAGATAGCCAGCAACTACTAGTACTCTGTGTACTGCTGTTAGAGTTTGTAAATAAAGGGATTTTGGTGAAAGGACTTCTGCCACCAAAGACTTAATGCAGGGAATTAGCAAGGTAAAAATGTGGGGTTACAAGGAAAGGGCCTGGGTAAGATACTCTGAGTGAGTTCAAATTCGATATGCCAAATGGTCTTTTTTGACACTGTTGGGATTCCATGAAAATCTTTCATTCCTCCCATCATTTTCAAAATAGTACAATAAGTTTTATTTACTATCAAAAGAGAAAGTACTGGAATAATTCAGATCTGGCAGCATCTGAGGAGAGGGAAACACGGTTAATGTTGCACATCCGTCTAACTGAAGAAGAGTCATGTAGGCGTGGAACATCAACTCAGTTTCTCTCTCCACCAATGCTGGCAGGCCTGAGTTTTTCCAGCATTTTCTCTTTTCAGTCCTGATTTTCAGCATCTGCAATATTTTACTGTTGAGTTTTGGTTGATTTCATATGAAGAAGCTTTCAAAGTAAATGCTGAGTGGATAATTAGACAGGAAATAGGCTAAAAGATTACTGTGTAAATGGAGCAATTGAACATGGCTTCAGTTGTGCTTACAAGGCAACTTTGCAAAACCTCACCTTTCCAGCGAATGTACACCATATTATCAAGGGTTACTGGAGGGTCAGACATTACCAGTTCTTGTGGAATCTTTGTGGTGTTATTTTGTCGATGACTTATACCTGACTGTCTTGACTCCTAAGTGCAGTTTAAACCTCAATATTCCACATTGATTTGATCGGTGCCAGTGACCTACTGACCTTTATCTCCCAGGTAACAAGCCTATTATTCTAATAAGGCCTGAAAAATATGACAGAGTGTTTGACTATTATTTAAGGGGCTTGTTCTATTGAGTAAATCCAGCTGACAAGTCAGAATTTTGAAGTTGGTTTAAGAGAAATATTATTTTAAGTTATCCAATAGCAGGAAAATTTGATTTTAAAATGAAAACTAGCACTAAGGATTACAAAATCAAATATAATGGCATAGCCTTAGTTAGTCAGTGGCTAGAAAAGGATAATATTTTGGATTTCTTTTTTAAAAGTTTTTTACTCCATTCTTAAAGTTACTAAGCCAATGTTCAGAGCAGACTGGGCAAACCCAAATCCACTCCAAAAACCAAACCCAAACAGAATTCAATTCAAGGGCCCCATAAGAGAGACGAGCAAAATCCATGCTGACAAAACAAAGCTCTGCACTCCATCCTGGGCCCAATCCGACACTTGATCTTAGACAAAAAGCTGAGATTATGTTATTCAAACACTGACCAGTCACTTTGTCTTCCCATTCTAGACTTTAGGTATCAGCTGTTGCTCTGCTAAATTTTTGAGGCAAGTCATGTCATGTGCTCAAGACCCTCTAACACTTGTGTGTGCCTTAAACTCTGGCCCCTTGTGTAACCCTTTTAATCACTTAACAATTATGAACCTTGATTTCATCTGTCTGAACCCTAAATTCTTGATTATCTTCTGCTCTATCTTGCTCCCTTCCTTTAAAATTATCCTTAACACTTTTTGACCAAACTTTAGGGCCCCTGTTTGACAAAAGTTTGTTTGACAACACCCTTATGATATGTAAATACAAGTTGTTGTAGCCTCGGTCATTCAACAGATATCCTGTCATGGCTGGTGTGAAAAACAAATCATTTTATAGTTCATGATTCTGACCCTGGGAGTGCTGCTGCTTTTAAAAACATGTTATAGTTGTGTCAATGTTATTTCCTTATTTCAGTAACTGTTTCTGAGCTCCTGTTTTAGAACAAATATGTTGAAATGAGTGAGTCCCTTGTCGGAGGAGGAGCCTTCTTCTGTTTCGCAATGCACTGTCTTGCATATCCTGAGCATTTTTATCAAATGGCTTTATGGCAAACACTTGATGCTATCTCCAGCAGTATGTGATTGAAAATAAGATGGTCACAGTTTTCCCCCATATCAACAGGGTGTGGACTATTCACAATAGCCAGAGCTACTCAAAGAGGCAGTGTAATTTTTGTAACAGGAGCAAGTTAGGGAGTACTTAAAATAGTCATCTTAAGGTGGCAAATATTGTTCATAACTGGTGAGGGTATTTTATTTTCTCTTATAGTCCAGGACCCTGATAGACTTGTCTTCTTATAGCATAGCATGGTAAATATCATCTGATAAACAGTCAAAGCCACTTCTTATATCTTGCCCAAAGAACTGCAGATGCCAGAAATCCACAATAAAAACAGGAGCTGCTGAAACGTTCAGCTAGTTGGAAAATGTTTTTAAAGTTTGAAGTTTATCTGTTATTGTCACAAGTAGGCTTACATTAACATTGCAATGAAGTTACTGTGAAATTATGGCCACACTCCGGCACCTGTTCAGGTATACTAAGGGAAAGTTAGCATGGCCAATGCACCTAACCAACGTGTCTTTCGGACTTGTAGGAGGAAACCGGAGCACTCAGAAAACCCACACAGGGGCGCAGTGGTTAGCACTGCTGCCTCACAGTGCCAGGAACTTGGATTCAATTCCTGGCTTCGCACTGTCTGTGCGAAGTCTGCATGTTCTCCCGTTTCTACAATGGTTTCCACTGAGTGCTCCAGTTTCCTGCCATGGTCTGAAAGATGTGCTGTTTTGGTGCATTGACCAGAACAGGCGCCAGAGTATGGCAACTGGGGGATTTCCACAGTAACTTAATTGCAGGTTAATGTAAGTCTTTTTGTGACTAATAAATAAGTAATAAAAACAAATAGACAAGGGGATAATGTGCAGATGCTGCACAGTCAGTGACCCAAGCTGGGAAACAAACCCAGCTCCCTCGCGCTGTGAGGCAGCCGTGCTAACCACTGTGCCACTATGGGACAGAGAAAGAGATGATGTAGAGATGCCGGCGTTGGACTGGGGTAAACACAGTAAGAAGTCTGATAACACTAGGTTGGACTTAAACCTGGTGTTGTCAGACTTCTTACAGAGAGAGAGACAGAGTTAACATTTCAGATCAGCGATCTCTCATTGCAACTCATAATAGCAGCATGACTTCAGACAAAGTGGAGGCCAGTAGAGTTACAAGAATGTTACTCAATGTTTAATTGAAAAGATTTTCTTTTGGTTGTGACATTGCAATTTCTGTTGTTTCTCCTGTTAACAATGCCTGACTGGCAACTCTTCAACCTTGAAAAGAACCTTTTCTTCCTGTCACTGGATATAAACTGAGTGCAATTGCCTTGAGTAATACGCCAAGCCATGTCACACTACAGTAAATTGTTTAAACCACCTGCAGCATTTTGAAACAATAGGTAACATCTGCTCAGAAGTACTTTGTATTAAGCGCATAGAGAGAATGCAAATAGAATTAATCACCCTGTCCTCCTGGTGCAGTGACTCATGAAAGGACTGAAGACACACATATCTTGCCAGGAAGAAGAAATCCTGTTTCGCTTCAGATTTGGGAAAGAGATGTGAACTTTCCCTCCCACAAAGTATTACACACTTATGCAAACTTACTGAAAGTAAATGAGTAAAGCAGCAAATTTCGTCAATTGTGAAATGAATACTCTAGGAGAGATTCCTCCAGTGCCCTGATCTACTCTCATTCTGCGCCGGCCCAGACTCCACTGAAATCAAGGCCAAATGTGGGATGCTGGAAACTGAGCTTTACAAAGAAATACTGCCATTTTGCAGTCTAGATTTAAAGTCCCTTTTTTTTGGGTTACAGTGTGACATCTCAAAACAACAGATAAATCACATCCATATAGACATAGAACATTACATAGAACATTACAGCGCAGTAGAGGCCCTTCGGCCCTCGATGTTGCGCCGGCCAGTGGACCCTCTAACCTAAACTATTCCAATATCATCCATATGCCTATCCACCGACTATTTGAATGCCCCCAAAGTAGGCGAGTCCACAACTGCTGCAGGCAGGGCAATCCACGCCCTCACCACCCTCTGTGTAAAGAACCTGCCTCTGACATCCGTCCTATAACTACCACCTCTTAATTTAAAGTTATGTCCCCTCGTGTTGGTCATCACCATCCGAGGAAAAAGGCTCTCACTATCCACCCTATCCAATCCCTTGATCATCTTATACGCCTCAATTAGGTCACCGCGTAACCTTCTTCTCTCTAATGAAAATAACCTCAGGTCCCTCAGCCTTTCCTCATAAGGCCTTCCCACCATACCAGGCAACATCCTGGTAAACCTCCTCTGCACCCTTTCCAATGCTTCCACATCTTTCTTATAATGCGGCGACCAGAACTGTACGCAATACTCCAAGTGCGGCCGCACCAGAGTTTTGTACAGTTGTAACATAACCTCACGGCTCCTAAATTCAATCCCTCTACCAATAAAAGCTAACACACCGTACGCCTTCTTAACAACTTTATCAACCTGGGTGCCAACTTTCAAAGAGCTATGTACTTGTACCCCAAGATCCCTCTGCTCGACAACGCTATTAAGGGTCCTTCCATTAGCCCTATATTTCATATGCCTGTTATTCCTACCAAAGTGAATCACCTCACACTTATCCGTATTGAATTCCATTTGCCACCTCACGGCCCAGCTCTGCAACCTATCTATGTCCCTCTGCAAACTGTAACATCCATCCTCGCTGTCTACAACTCCCCCCACTTTGGTATCGTCAGCAAATTTACTAATCCAACCCTCTACACCCTCATCTAGGTCATTTATAAAAATGACAAACAGCAGTGGCCCTAAAACAGATCCTTGAGGTACACCACTTGTAACTGCACTCCAGGTTGAATATTTCCCATCAACCACCACCCTCTGTCTTCTATCAGCTAGCCAATTCCTAATCCAAACTGCTAAATCACCTTCAATCCCATGCATCTGCACTTTCTGCAGTAGCCTACCATGGGGAACCTTATCAAACGCTTTGCTAAAATCCATATACACTACATCAACTGCCTTACCCTTATCTACCTCTTTGGTCACCTCCTCAAAAAACTCAATAAGGTTTGTGAGGCACGACCTACCCTTCACAAAACCGTGCTGACTATCCCTAATCAATTTATTTCTCTCTAGATGCTTATAAATCCTATCCCTTATAATTCTTTCCAAGACTTTGCCCACAACAGAAGTCAGGCTCACCGGTCTATAATTTCCAGGATGGTCCCTACTCCTCTTTTTGAACAAAGGGACAACATTTGCCATCCTCCAGTCTTCCGGCACTATACCTGTAGCCAACAACGACATGAAGATCAAAGCCAAAGGCTCTGCAATCTCCTCTCTAGCCTCCCAGAGAATTCTAAGGTAAATCCCATCTGGCCCAGGGGACTTATCAATTTTCATACCCTCAAGATTCGTTAATACCTCCTCCTTATGAACCTCAATCCTGCCCAGTCTACAACCTGGTATCGCAGTATTCTCCCTGACAACATTGTCTTTCTCCTGCGTGAATACTGACGAAAAATATTCATTCAGTGTCTCTCCTATCTCCTCAGGCTCCACGCAAAACTTCCCACTGCTATCTGACTGGCCCTAATCAATCTTTTATTATTTATATACCTGTAAAAAGCTTTAGGATTCTCCTTAATCCTATCCGCCAAAGTCTTCTCGTGTCCTCTTCTAGCTCTTCTCAACTCCCTCTTTAGCTCCTTCCTGGCTAATTTATAGCTCTCCATTGCCCTAACTGAGCCTTCACGTCTCATCATTATATAAGCCTCCTTCTTCCTCTTCACCAGAGATTCAACTTCCCTAGTACACCATGGTTCCCTCACTCGACCACTTCCTCCCTGCCTGGCAGGTACATATTTATTACAGACATGCAGAAGCTGTTCCTTAAATATGCTCCACATTTCAGATGTCCCCAGCCCCTGCAATTTCCTGCTCCACCCTATGCATCCTAAATCTCTCCTAATAGCCTCATAATTACCTTTCCCCCAGCTATAACTACTGTTATTCGGTACGTGCCCATCCCTTTCCATCACTAAGGTAAACGTAACCGAATTGTGGTCACTATCACCAAAGTGCTCACCCACCTCCAAGTCTAACACCTGGTCTGGTTCATTACCCAGTACCAAATCCAATATAGCCTCGCCTCTTGTTGGCCTATCTACATACTGAGTCATGAAACCTTCCTGCACACATTGAACAAAAACTGACCCCTCTAACGTACTTGAACTATAGCTTTTCCAATCGATATTAGAAAAGTTAAAGTCCCCATTACAACTACCCTGTTACTTTCACACCTATCCAGGATCAACTTTGCAATCCCTTCCTCTACTTCTCTGGAACTTTTTGGAGGCCTATAAAAAACTCCCAACAGTGTGACCTCTCCTTTCTTGTTTCTAATCTCAGCCCACACTACCTCAGCAGACAAGTCCACATCAAACGTCTTTTCTGCCACCGTAATGCTGTCCTTAACTAACAATGCCACTCCTCCCCCTCTTCTACCACCACCTCTGCTCTGACTGAAACATCTGAACCCCGGAACCTGCAACAACCATTCCTGCCCCTGCTCTATCCACGTCTCTGAAATGGCCACAACATCGAAGTCCCAAGCACCAATTCAGGCTGCAAGTTCATCCACCTTATTGCGTATGCTCCTCGCATTGAAGTATACACACTTCAAACCACCCTCCCGTTTGCCACTATACTGCTGCGACCTAGAAACCTTATCTGTGACCTCCTTATTCACATCCTCCTGTATACTGGCACAACAATTCAGGTTCCCATCCCCCCCCGAATCAGTTTAAACCCCCCCGAATAGCACTGGCAAATTTACCCCCCAAGATATTGGTACCTCTCCGGTTCAGGTGCAGACCATCCCTCTTGTAGAGGTCCCACCTTCCCCAGAATGAGCCCCAATTGTCCAAATACCTGAACCCTTCCCTCCTGCACCATCCCTTTAGCCACGAGTTCAAATGTTCTCTCTCCCTATTCTTTTCTATGCTATCCCGCGGCACAGGTAACAAACCAGAGATAACCACTCTGTTAGTTTTAGCCCTAAGTTTCCACCCTAACTCTCTGAATTTCTGCTTTATATCCCCATCCCTTTTCCTACCTATGTCATGGGTACCTACATGCTCCACAACTTGGGGCTGGTTCCCCTCCCTCTTAAGGATCCCGAACACTCGGTCAGAGATATCACTGACCCCAGCACCCGAGAGGCAACATACCAACCGCGAGTCCCGCTCCTTCCCACAGACTCTCCTATCTATCCCCTTAACTAGGCACTAAGCCTATCCGTTTAGGGTTACCTCTCTCAGGTGTCTTCTCAAAGCCTGATCACATCATCTAATCGTCTGACATCCAATCACAAGGTTCTTAATGGGGAAATGATAGCGTAGTAGCAATGTCACCAGACTAGTAATCTAGAGGCCCAGGCTAATACTCAGGGGACATGGATTCAAATCCCATCACCGCATCTGGTGGCATTTAAGTTCAGTTAATGAAAATCTGGAATGTAAAACTAGTGTCAGTGAGTGACTATCATCTTTGTCATTAAAACCCATCTGGTTCACTGATATCCTGTCGGGAAGCAAGTCAGCCTTCCTTATCTAGTCTGGCTATATGTGACTCCAGACCCACAGCAATGTAGTTCACTTTTAACTGTCTCCTGAAATGAACCATCGGATCTCTACAGTGCAGAAGAGGCCCGAAAGTGCATCCTACTCAGGTCCATTCCTCTGCCCTATCCCCATAACTAATTCATCTAACTCGCACATCTTTGGGAAGAAACCAGACCATCCAAAGGAAACCCACAAGGACACAGGGAGAACGTGCAAACTCCATAGACCCGAGCCAAAATTGAACCCTGGATCCCTGGTGCTGTGTGGCAGCAGTGCTAACCACAGTGCTATCCCTAAATGGCCAAACAAGCCACTCAAATCAAAGACAATTAGGAATGACATTAAATATAGGCCTTGCCAACAATGCCCACATCCCATGAAAGAACACAAAAAAATTTGCTGACTGACAAAATACCAGGAAGAAGGAAATCTAAAAATAGCAATCCTGCAGGGCCTGATGGTTTTTCCCACAAGTGTATTAAACTGAAGAAGTGAGAAAATTACATGTGTATTAGATTTCCAATTGTCTCTCATATTAGGAGGCTAAAACCTCACACTGTATTTTCATGAAATCTATATATTGGCTAATTTGTAATTTTGTTTAAGAAAGGGCTTTTAAGATAACTGAAGCCGTCACTCAAACTAAAAGGAACTTTCTGGGTCCAGAACAGCTGCCATCTTGTTACCTTTGAAGAGATAAAAGAGACCTTTGGGGCGGCACGGTAGCACAGTGGTTAGCACTGCTATTTCACAGCTCCAGGGTCCTGGGTTCGATTCTCAGCTTGGGTCACTGTCTGTGGAGTTTACACATTCTCCACACCCTGTGTGGGTGTCCTCTGGGTGCTCTGGTTTCCTCCCACAGTCCAAAGGTGTGCGTGTTAGGTTGATTGGCCATGCTAAGAAATTGCCTTTTAGTGTCCAGGGTAGCAGAGTTTAGAGAGATTAGTGGGTATAATAAGTAGGGATATGGGCTTAGGGCCTGGGTGGGATTGTGTTCAGTGCAGACTTGATGGGCCAAAGGGCCTTTTTCTGCACTGTAGGGTTCTATGATCTATGCTAACCCCTGCACCTGCAATAAAAATGTTGGTGAAACCTGTAATATTGTCTCGTGAAACTGAAAAGCTCCGTCTGTCACCTTTCTTGTAGAAAGCAGCCGTTTCGGAACCTGAGCTCAGTCCAGGTTTAACTGCTTGGCCTCATTTACACTGTTTCTGTCAGAACTTATCAACATCTGTAACAGCCTCTACTAGACTCCTTCATCTCTACGTGCCTATCCCATCGTGGAATTATCTAACATTAGTCTCAACTTGCTTAATCAGTGAAAGAACACACCACTGGACTTGAATTCTGCACCCTGGACTCACATGGAACAATTATTTTTTATCCAGTAGTTTTTGCCCTGTAAACCCCTTTCTTTCTCTACTTCACAGTTTTATTGAATGAGTAAAAAAGTGAGCGACATTGCGACCCTTCATCTCATGTTTGAGCATGTACTACTAAACTAACCCCCTGAGTTTACCACATCTCGGATTTGCTGTGGAGTTGTTAACAGAAATTGAATCATGTTAAAATGAGGGTTTGCAAAAAAATGCAACCACTTACAAAGATGGGAAGGGAAATCAGGGCTGTTTAAATTAACCCTTCTTGTCTGTAACATGAGGTTCAGGATTGTGCCCATTGTTAGAAAATTGTTAATGAGGGTCAATTTTTTAAAAGGAATGATGGGAGAAAGGTAACTACAGAATCATCTGTTTAATATTAATTGTCAGAAAGTTACTGGAATCAAATATCAGAGACTGTATCACTGAGGAAGTCACCAGCATGCTATGGATGTTGCCTCCATATACTTCCGGAGGATGTTTTATAAAATTCCCCCAACTGATTATTAGTTACAAAGAAAATGCTGTAGAATTGACTATAATTTTGCAACATAAACAAGTAGTTAATTAGGATAAGATGATGGAGACAGAAAGGAAATGTTCTCTGATATGACGAATGGCATTTTCCTAGAATTTGCATTGTGCCATTCACATTTCAACAGTTACATAATTGAGTTGATGAAGGGATTAAACACATCCTTACCCAAGTTTCCAGAAACTAAATTAGGAAGCCCTTTTTCACAAAGGCTAGTAGAAATCTGGAATTCTATCCGTAAAAGATTTGAATGCTGGGTCAATTACATTTTCAGGACTAAGATACATGATGGCACCATGGTTAGCACTGCTGCCTCTTAGTGCTAGGCATCTGGCTTCAATTCTGGCCTTGGATCACCCCATATATGCAGTTTGCACATTCTCCTTGCATCTGCATGGATTTCCTCCCACAATCCAAAGATGTGCAAGTTAGGTTGACTGGCCATGCTAAATTGACTTTCAGGTCGGGGAATTAATGGTAAATATGTGGAGCTACAGAGATATGGCCCTGGTGGGATTGTGGTCAGTGCAGACTCGATGGCCAAATGGCCCCCTTCTGCACTATAGGGATTCAATGATGACATCAATATATTTGTGTTAGATATCCAAGGATGCAGATCAATAGAGTTGATGCATATCAATCACTACCTAATTAATTGGTGGAACATGTCTGAGATGCTGAATGGCTTCCTGTTGCCTCCCTTGACTTTCAGAAGACATTAAATAAGGTTCCCTATCTTTGGATGCTGGATATCAGGTAAACTTTTCAAAGACTGAGATACTGTCATCAAATTTAAATAGAATTGGATATTTACTAGAATGGGGGAGAACTGATATGGCTGTGAAGAAAGTACAAAGGAATGTGACTAATTAAATAGCTACAGCAGTTGCAATGCACTTCAGAGTGCAGACTGAGTAAGAAAATAGGTCATTGGTTAACATAGGTGTGTAAACACAGTGCCTTCCCTGAGGCCAAAGGAGTGGCTCATGTATTCCTCTTGTTCAAAGAGTAAAAGATTGCGGATATGATTCAGTAAATTTTACAACTGTTAATCTGACATCTGAAACGTGGGAAATCAAATTTTATAATTTGCCAGGACCTTTTCACTGGTTTGACTGAGGGTGATGAAAACAATCAAAAGGTCATACATAGAGCCAAACCCAATCCCGAGTCAAACCCAACCCAGCTGTAAGGCCAGAAAATACTGGAAATTCTCAGAAGGTGAAGAATCATTGGCCGAATGTTTGGATAGGGACCCTTTGTTGAAATAGTCAGTGTTAAACCAAATACTTCTCTCCATGTTTCATGGACTCCTCCCTTCCCACTGCACACTGCTACATACACACTATCCACCTCAATAGCACTGTCTCTCAAAGATTCATCTTCAAGTTCACCATCTACCCCCTATTCCCCCCCCTCCCCCGATACATCGCCCAAGAAGTTCCAACTTTTCAGAATGTTTTGCTTGTCTTTGTTTCCCTGTCAAGAAGGCTTCTTCCTGCACATCTAACCCTTTGTCCTACTTTCAACCATTGTTCATGTGGACTATTTTATTGGCCCCTCATAGGTAACACAGTGGTATTTCAGGTTCAATCCTGTGAGTCTTTTATTCCTCAACCAGTCTCCATCCAGCAACAACTGCCTCTGACAGACTAAATTTGACCTCACGTTGAACATTTTTTCCTCTAAATCTGTAGTTATGTCCTCCAGATAAAAGGTGTTACTCTGGGAACATCTTTTTATGGGAATCCTGATTGTTTTTTCGTCACTTTGACGATTTTGATATGCCTTGCATAGACAACTTAGTAAATGAAAGATCATCGGCATGGTGACAGAGTGGATAATCATAGAATACCTGTAGTACAGAAGGAGGCCATTTGGCCCATTGCATCTGTACCAACCACAATCCCATCCAGACCCTATTCCTGTAACCCCTCACATTTACCCTGCCAATTCCCCTGATGCTAAGGGTCAATTTAGCATGGCCAATCAACCTAACCTGCACATCTTTGAATTTTTTGCCTCACAGCACCAGAAACCCAGGTTCAATAACAGCCTTGAGTGTCTGTGCAGAGTGTGCACACTCTCCCTATGTCTGTGTGGATTTCCTCCAGGCGCTCTGGTTTCTTTTCACAGTCCAAAGATTGCAGATTAGGTGGATTCGCCATGCTAAATTGCCCCTTGATGTCCCAAGATGTGTAGTTTAGGGGGATTAGTGGGTAAATGTGTGGGGTCATAGAGATAGGACAGGGGATGCTCTGTCAGAAAGTCAGTGCAGACTCGATGTGCTGAATTGCCTTGTTCTGCACTGTATGGATTCTATACTGTTATCAACCCACACTTCCAAAAAAGTGAAACAGTTTTATGTTGAACGATGAGAAGTATCTAACTCACAGTGTATGCCATAAACTGCCTCATCCTGCACATGCCTTTGAATTCAGTGTTTTGATATAGGACACAATCGTGTAACCTGCAACATTTCACAAAAAGGTGCCATCAGCAGTGCCAAACTGCTTCTGATTTCTAAATAGAATCTTTCGGAGGCTGGAGGTTGAGCCTGTGTCAATGGTAGTTTTTGATACATCCATAAGGCTTAAAAAGCTAAGAAATAGGAAAAGAAATAATCGGAAAATGCACCAAATGATTCGGTAACCTGGGGCTCTGTAACAATTCTCAATTCATGGAGTTTAGCAATTCAAACTAGGTACTTTTACTTTTTCCTCTCACAGAACTTCAGAAGCAAGCTGCTGAACTGTTTGGAATGGAGGATACCTTGTTTGTACCCAGTGGAACAATGGGGAACCTAATTTCAGGTCAGTATAACTACAGCAAGACATTGCACTATAGCTTTTCAATCTAGTCACAATAAACAAAAGCAGCTGAAGGCCCAGTTCAGCTAACAATGCAATGCTGGTTTCGGCTGTAGCTTATTGGTGGGAGATCCCTCGACCCTGAAAGTGAAAGATTTGGATTTAATCTAGGCTAACAGTCCCTGGGTAGTGCTGAGGGAGTACTGCATTGTTAAGGGTGCTGTTTTTCAGATGAGAGTTTAAATTGAGCAGCCGCTTACTCACTCAGATGGAAGTAAAAGATCACATGACACTATTTTGAAAAAGAGCAGTAAAGTTCTCACTGGTGTCCTGGACAATACTTATCCTTGAACCAATACTAATAAAATAAGTTACCTGGTATGTATTGCATTGGCGTTTGTAGGATCTTGCTGTGCATAAATTGGCTATTTTGTTTTCAACTATGACCACCATTGCAAAGATAAAACACTCAGGGCAATGTGAACTCATAAAATGGCACAATGTAAATCTGGTCCCATAGAGAGTGTTGCTGCATTTCAATTTCAAATTGTAATCCCACAAGAGCATAAAATGGGTGTGCAAGTATAATTGTGTATTTAATTGACAGGATTGTCTACCACTGAGGGATATTCTCCAATCCAAAAAGATATCTGACCATCAGATTAGGGAAATATGTTGGGAGGGTGACTCAGGCGGTTATTCTTTGCATGGTATGAGGTGGATCTAATTGACGAGACATTCCAAAATGTTGTCACCTTCCCACTTGTTTTGGATTGTATTGGCTACTTTTATCATGGGACTTTGCTATTGAGTCCTAGAGTCATAAAGTTTTACAGCACAAAAAGTGACCGTTCAGCCCATCATGTCTGCTGGACATCAAGCACCTATCTATTTTAATTCCATTTTTCAGCACTTGGACCTTGAATCCTATAGTTGTTCAAGTGCTCATATAAATACTTTTTAAATATTGTGAGGGTTCCTGCCTCTACACCCTTTCAGGTAGTGCATTCCAGATTCCCACCACCCCCTGGGTGAAAAAGTTTTTTTCTCAAACCCTCTCTATGTCTTCTGTCCCTTATCATAAATGTATGCCCCCTGGTTATTGACCCTCTACTAAGTGGAAAAGTTATTTTCTATTTATCCTATCTATATTCTTCATAATTTTGTACACCTTGATCAGATCCCCCCTCAGTCTTCTTTGCCCTAAGAAAAACAATCCCAGTCTATCCAGCCTCTCTTCATAGCTGAGCTGCTGCAGCCCAGGCAACACCCTGATAAATCTCCTCTGTACTTTTCCAGTGCAGTCAAATCATTCCTATTTGGTGCCCAGAAATGCATACAGTGCTCTAGCTATAGCCTAACAAGCATTTTATACAGCTCCATCCTAATCTCCCTGCTCTTATATTCCATGACTTAACTAATAAAAGTAAATATCCTATATTCTTTCTTCACCAGACATGTACATTATACTTTGTCTGTATAGCACAAGAAACAATACTTTTCATTGTATACCAATATATGTGACAATAATAAATCAAATCAACTCAACCATCTTATCTACCTATCCTGCTGCCTTCAGGGATCTTTGGACATGCACCCGAGGTCCGTCAGGTTGTCTGGCAGAGGAACTGAACAGTAACTTTGCATCAGTCTTCTTCAGGCAGAGAGTGGTGAATCTCTGGAATTCTTTGCCACAAAAGGCTGTGGAGGCCAGGTCATTGAGTGTCTTTAAGACAGCGAAAGATAGGTTCTTAATTAATAAGGGGTTATGGGGAAAAGGCAGGAGAATGGGGATGAGAAAAATATCAGCCATGATTGAATCTGCTCCACCATTCAATGGCCCAAGTAACCTAATTCTGCTCCTGTGTTTTATGGTCTGCACTTCCTGGTGTCCTACCATACATTGTGTATTCCCTTGTTGTATTACACCTCCCAAAATGATGAGGTGAAAGCGTATTCAGCCTCTGAGTAGTCTATTATCTGTCCAGATTTTCAAATTTCCACTTGTTCTTAGGGACTATGTCCTAGTGTTTTTGTGGGATATGCCTTTTCATCATGAATAGTAAAAGCCTTTTAGATGTACACAGTACGAGAAGATCCAATTGCACGTTATCTGATTTGCATGATGGTGATTGATATTCCTGACATGCTGCAGTATTTGATGTGTTGCATAGGCTATTCATTGTCTCTAAAATGCCAAAGATTTCAAGAGGACAAAGTCTTAAACAAGTTTATAAAAAATACATTTCCTATTTTAAGAACGAGAATCTCATATTCCCTTCTCTTGATACTAAGTTGCATTATTAAAACAGAAGTTGGGATTGTGATTGTGTAGCCAGTAGAGGTTGTCTAGATTGTATAAGCACCCCATCCTGATGATAGAATCATAGAATCCTTACAGTACAGAAGAAGACCATTCGGCCCATTGAGTCTGCATAATTCTACCCAGGTCATATTCCCTTAACCCCACATATTAACCCTGCTAATCCCCCTGACACTAAGGGTCAATTTAGCATGGTCGATCAACTGAACCCACACATCTTTGCACTGTTGAAGGAAGCTGGAGCACCCAGAGGAAACCCACACAGACATAGAGAGAAAGTGCAAACACCACACAGACTTGATGGCGAAGTGTTATGGAAATCACCAGGTCAGAGTTTCCTCTCAATTTCCTGAGTTTACTCCAAGGTTTAAAACAGATCCTGCACATGAAGATTTTTCATACTTAGATTTTCCACGGAATAGTTTTAAAGTACTCCTGAATTCTGTTCTAGCACATCGGCAGAATCGAAATGGGCAGCATCCTTGAGACTGATATAACTGGAACATGAGAATGCCTAAAGTCCCTTTTCCTGATTCTCAGGTAGTGTACAATATCTGTCGCTGTTCATGTGGCTGGCCCCAAAATGTGAAAAATACCAGAATCCTTTGTCTCTTATCCCTTTTTGCACTTTTTGTGTCAAAAACCAGTCCAGTTTCCTTTTAATCTTGCCAATATTATCCACCTCTATGTGTAGTATGCTCAATATTGTTATCACACTATGTTAGAGTTAAATTCATAGTCCTGCCTACCTTCCCCTTCTGTTCTCTCTACCCCAAACAAACACATTTACTGGACTCGCACTGCTAGTTATACACTGAATAGTTCCATTGGTACTTGAATTCCCTGTAGAATGTAGTTGGAAGGAAGTGCTAAAAAGTATAGAGTTGCGTCAGTCCATAACAGCCTGGGATACACTAGGCGTGTGCTTTGAGGCTGATTCCCATAAAGTAATTGAATAGTAACTCTTTGTGAATCAGGGTTTTTTTGATTCAGGAGATTGGGCTATATATGTACAACTAATAATGCACTCAATGTACTGGGCTGCAGTTCAGGATTCTTCCAGTAATGAATGTAGGAGGTCTTTTATTCATTCTCAGGAAGTGAGCATTTGTTTATTACCTGTCCTTAGTTTCTGCCAGTTGTTGGTAGGACTGAGTCACTAGACCAGTCCTGTGCTACTATTTTAGTGTGGAGCTTTTACCCAGGGGCAGGCCAGTAAAAATGGCAGCCTTCCTTCCTCCAAGAACATTAGTGAACCCAGTTTAGATCTTTATGAGAAACCCACACTTTCATGGTCACTTTTAATAATAACATTTTTTTATTTCTAGATTTCAAACTGAATCCAGACTTTCAAACTGACATGATGGGTGTTAAACCTGCTTTCACCAGATTATTAACTATTACAACAATATAATTTATATGCTGCCACTCCTATTTGATTTGATGTACTTTTTGCATGTAAATGAAGCCACGTTTTTGTGCTCACTTTGGGAATTTCCACAAGGCTTTTTCCAATTTTCTGCCATATTTTGATTTTAAATTATTATCACATGTATTAGCATACAGCGAAAAGTATTATTTCTTGCATGCTCAGCAGACAAAACATACCACTGATAGAGAAGGGAAGGAGAGAGTGCAGAATGTACTGTTACAGTCATAGCTAGAGTATAGAGAAAGATCAACAGTGCGAGGTAAGTCCATTTAAAAGTCTGACAGCAGCAGGGAAAAAGCTTTTCTTAGTCGGTTGTTACCTGACTTCAGACTTTTCTATTTTTTTCTGACAGAAGAAGGTGGAAGAGAGTATGTCTGAGGTGCGTGAGGTCCTTAATTACAGTGGTTGCCTTTCTGTGGCAGCGGTACGTGTGGACTGAGTCAATGGATGGTTTGCATGGTGTATAAAATTATGAGGGGCATAGATAAGGTGAACAGTTGGAAACTATTTTCCAGGGCAGAAATGACAGTTACAAGGAGAAAGAAGTTCAATGTAAGGGGGAAAAGTTCAGTAGAGATGTGCGGGGGAAGTTTTTTTACACAGAGAGAGGTGGGGGCGTGGAATGCATTGCCAAGTGAAGTGGTTGAGGCAGACACGTTAGTGACATTTAAGACTTATCTGGATAGGCATATGAACAGGTGGGGAATCGAAGGAGTTGGTCTAGATAGGACAACTGATTGACGTAGGCTTGGTGGGCCAAAAGACCTGTTCCTGTGTGCTGTAGTATTCTTTCTTCTTTGTTCTATAACTTTTGGTCGAAGTTAAACATTATAAATGATTGCTGTTTCTTTGACTTTCGGCTAACATTACAGTGAGAAATCACAGAACCTGAGGCAAACTTTGATTCTCCCCGGTTTTTGTCAGTGAGCAAGCCTTTTCTTGTGAATTCTGAACAAGCAAAAAGCAAGTTCCACATTTAAAATATTTAACTTGGTTGGAGGTTTGTAGAGATACCACTGGTGCCATGGCAATTCCCCAGGAATTTCTCATTAAAGGACAAGAATGTGTGACAAATAAAAGACCAGACACTTTCAATACAAGACAGAGTGTCCCATTGGACTATCCCTTTTAGTTAGTTATCCCGGATAGTGAGAGAAATTCCAACTGTTGTACTGTTGATCTGCTACTTCCAATGAAAAAATTGAAGCCATCTGTTAGGTTTCATAGAATCATAGAATTTCTACAGTGAAGAAGGAGGCCATTCGGCCCATTGAGCCTGCAGTGACAACAATCTCACTAAGCCCAAAAATAAAAGCAAAATATTGGGAGATCTGGTTCCACCCGTGCCCTATTCCCATAACTCCATGATTTACCCTGCTAGTCCCCTGATACTAATGGGCAATTGGGCATAGCCTATCAACCCGACCTGCACATCTTTGGAGTGTGGGAGGAAACTGGACTATTCGGTGGAAACCCACGCAGACATGGAGAGAATGTGCAAACTTCACACAGGCAGTCACCCAAGGCCAGAATTGAACCTGGGTCCCTGGCACTATGAGATGGCGGTGCTAACCACTGTGATAAAACTCTTAAAGTGGCTTTGCAGGATTCGTTCTTCACTCTTTACAAAGAAGAGATTCTTTGAGATTACAGAGAAATAGAGCAGTAGTTGATCTTTATATTGCCGATGAGAGTTGCCTCCCAAATTATTAGAAAGATTAATCTCTTGGTGTCTGAGTTCTTCACAGGTATGAAATTCTGCACCAGAATGTTTCTCAAAACATCTTACATTCTGCTTAGTTCTTAGAAAAACTGCACAAATAGATTGAGGGTTGTTTCTCAAACGAGCATTTTTTTGAGGAAAGTGTGTAGCTTGCTGAGTCTGAGAGGAAAAAACACAGGAAGTTGGGCTGTGTAACGTTCATGACCATATGTAAATCTGGAAGGCTTTTCTTGCTATGCTCGAGTACTGTGTGCAGTGAAGTGCAGTTTACTCTGGCAATCTGATAACATTTATGAGAAATGACCACAAAGGAAGAGAGAGAGAGCAGTGCAACCTTGAAATGATGCGCAGTTTTTGTTGCATTGTTGTTTTTAAGAGGGAAAATACAAAATAACTGAGTGGAATCACTATAATACTTTAAGTACTCGACAGTGTAAAGTTGCACGTAACTGCTGTTTTTAACCCTCACATTCAAGTTTTATAGAAAGAAATCATGCCAACTTGACAGAATTTATAATTAAACTCTTTGGTACATGAACAAGAAAGCAACATATCTGACATTTCAACATTTCACATACTTTTAAATTACAGAATCCCACATATTTCATGACATGAAGTATTACCAGTGTAAAAACAAGCTGAAAACATTTTCTGCCTTCCAGAGTTGCGGCTATGGATATTTATGTCTGTGTATTAGAGGTTAGCTTTGAGTAAAGTGAAAAAGAAGTGCCAGCAAAAGATTGGAACATTTCAAATATTTTCATGCAAGTGGACCTTGCTGTATCTAACCAAAATATTGAAAATGTTAACATGTAATCCAAACATCTTACACCAGGCAAGAACCCCATGAACCTTACCTTGACTTAGTTGAATGGAGATTTCTACAATGCGTTTTTGCATGAATGAATATATTCCACATATAGCACATCAGCCATATGATTTCACCCAGCTTCAAGCCATGCAGTGATAATCTGAGATTTCTGCGGATTCTTGTTTGCTTGACCAGGATTGACATTCTAAATTTTAAATAATGAGGTGTGCGAGAGATTGAAGAGAACAAAGAACAAAGAACAAAACAGCACGGGAAACAAGCCCTTCGGCCCAACGAGCCCATGCCACCACCCCGATGTTCCCACCTCGACCCGCGATCCCTGTCCACGTTTATAGATCTATGGATTAAAAACCAAATTTGAGACAATTTAGGGAGAAGTTGTTTTGCCAATTGGCCTAAGAGCACATCTTTGGGATGTGGGAGGAAACCAGAGCACCCGGAGAAAACCCACGCAAGTACGGGGAGAATGCGCAAACTCCCACAGACACAGGCCCAAATCCATGTATCTGCACAGCACAGCGATAGTCACTGAGCTGCCATATTGCCCATCAAATGGTCCAGGTCAAGCGTACACTAACGACGTGAAGCACTAGGATACTCTTGAAAAAAAAAATCCAAGAGCAGCCCTTTCACAACCCATTGTGTATATGCCCCTCGTTAGACAACAAGGTGGACCAAAGCACCTGTAGGATAAAAACAAGTACATCAATATCATCATCTATTTACACACTTCCCAGGGACTCCCATGGCTCATGATCCCTATTTTAAATCAGTTTTCTATACCCCTCCATTCCCATTCTGTTCATGTGCCCATCTAAGTATTTCTTAAATAACTCAGAGTACCTGCCTCCACCACTTTACTTGGCAGCGCATTCCATACCCCCACCACCCTCTGTGTGAAAAAACTCCCTCTAGCATCCAAATTATACCTTACCCCCTCACCCTAAGCCTGTGACCCCTCATGCTATTTGAGTCCATCCTAGGAAAAAGCTTAACTCTGTTTACTCTATCTATATCCCTCATAATCTTGTACACCTCTATTAGATCTCCTCTAAGTCTACGTCTTTCTAAGGAAAACAGTCCCAATTTGCCTAATCTCTCCTCGTAACTCAGAACTTCCATACCAGGCAGCATCCTGGTAAACCTCCTCTGCACTCTCTCCAGAGTCTCTACGTCCTTCCGGTAGTAAGGCGACCAGAACTGGACGCAGTATTCCAAATGAGGTCTAACCAACGTTTTATACAACTGCAACATTAAAGGCCAGCTGTTGTACTCTATACCCCTTCCTATAAAGGCTAACATACTATATGCTTTCTTCACAACCTTCTCCACTTGCTCTGCCACCTTCAGAGACATGTTCACATGCACCCCCAGGTCCATCTGCGTTTCTATACTCTTAATAGGTCTACCCTTTATCATATACCTCCCCCTACATTCTTTCTCCCGAAATGCATCACCTCACATTTATCAGGATTGAATTCCATCTGCCATCTGTCTGCCCAAGCTACCAGCCTATCTATGTCCTGCTGCATCGCCTGACAATGCTCCTCACTATCCACAAGTCCAGCCATCTTTGTATCGTCTGCAAAAACCCTTCCACTATTACTCTCTGTCTCCTATTACCAAGCCAGTTACTTATCCATCTAGCTACCTGTCCTTGTATCCCATTAGCCTTGACCTTCTCAACTAACCTCCCATGAGGGACTTTGTCAAATGCCTTACTAAATTTCAAATAGACGACATCAACGGCTCGCCCTTCGTCCACTGTTTTTGTCACCTCCTCAAAAAATTCTACCAGATTTGTAAGGCATGACCTCCCCTTAACAAATCCATGCTGCGTATCCCTAATCAGATCGCAACGCTCTAAGTGCCTATACATCCTATCTCAAAGAATCCCCTCCAACAGCTTCCCTACCACTGACGTCAAACTCACCGGCCTATAATTTCCAGGGTTATCCCCACTACCCTTTTTAAACAACGATACAACATGAGTTGGGGGAATAGCAACATTATTGAAAAGGGAGAAATGTAGACAAAGTTGTTCATCTTGTGCTCATCAGAATAAATACAAGAATGCTAAATTTTGAACCATTGCCACAACTTATACCACAGGGGAAATGAAGAGCTGATTGGTTGACAAGTGAATACTGGCTGAAGCATTGTCGTAGTATAGGCAACGGGGAATTGGCTTCCTGTGCTTCCAGTCAATTCTAAAAAGATGCAAGACCTGAACAGATTCCTTTCGTTTGCAGAGGAAGGGTCCTCTATGAATTTATGTCCCTTGTAGCCTAGCATTAATGAACCACATTACGAGCTCAACTGCTTGTTAATGTAGCTATCAGTGCACTCAGAATTGTTCAACAAGTGCTATTCAATTGCAAAATCACACTTAATGGCAGACATCATGTTTCTGAGTTTTTGTAAGTGCTGACTGGAAGTATACTCTGCCTAATAAGAACAGCCAAAGGAACATGTTGTTAATTCAATGAGTCAGTTTTTAAAATGTATGGCCCATACATCTGGCATCACACCAGCAATGAAATTCATATACAACGTTGATCAGTTGTGTGGTTGGCAGAACATCTTTTTGGAGGATTGGGTTACACATCTGTACAATCCTTAGTGAGCTAATAGCTATACCAACAACCAACTTAAATTAGTCAGTTGAGTTTGTAACATGGCTAATTTACACTACAGATCAGATCTAAGCATTGCAGTCCTGCCACATCCAGCCGTAAATAATGATGGACAATTAAACAACTCACTGGAATATGAGGCTCCACAAATATCCCCGTTTTTAATGATGGGGGGCCCACCACATCAGACTTGATAAGCTAAGGCATTTACAACAATTGTCAGCCAGGTTCTGAACAGTGTAGTTCTGGAACGAAGTGACAGCTGAACCGAGTGGCTTCATTTGGAGTTTGGAGACAGTGGAAAATTCTCTTAAGTGGAATCTGAAAACTGAAGCCTGGTTCAGCAGCTTGACTTAAAGTTAGAACTTTAGAAATCCTAGTAACAGGACTTGCCTGCCAGTGGTAGTTAACTATCAGTCAGTTGCAAGCAATTGTTCTTGAATTGGTGCTAATCAGCAGGTGTAGGGCAGTTGAGTCATTGTTGGGAACTTGGAAATAATACAAAGAGCAAGGGGACCTGAGCAGAGCAGTTCTAGAATGGAGTGGAACCTGAACAGAGTGGCTTAATTGGGCAGGTAGCACATGGTAGGTTACTGCATAAGTTAAATCTCACAGGATCCAGGGTGAGGTGGCCAAATGGATACAAAATTGGCTTGATGACAAAAGACAAAAGGTGATTGTAGAGGTTGTTTTCCAAACTGGAGACCTGTGACTAGTGATGTGCCTCAGGAATCAGTGCTGGGCCCACTGTTATTTGTCATTTATATTGATGATTTGGATAAAAATTTAGTAAGTGTGGTTAGTAAGTTTGCAGATAACACCAAGATTGGTGGCATAGTAGACAATGAAGAAGGTTATCGCGGATTGCAACAGGTTCTTGATCAATTGGGCCAGTCGGCTGATGAATGTCAGATGGAATTTAATTTATATAAATGCAAAGTAAGGCATTGTGGTAGATCAAACTAGAGCAGGGACTTACTTAGTTAATGATACGACACTGGAGAGAGTTATAGAATAAAGGGATCTAGGGGTACAGGTTCATAGCTCTTTGAAAGTGGAGTCACAGATGGACAGAGTGATGAAGAAGGCATTCAGCATGGTTGGTTTTATTGATCAGAACATTGAATACAGGAGTTGGGACGTCTTGTTGAAGTTGTACAAGACATTAGTAAGGCCACACTTGGAATACTGTGTACAATTATAGAAAGGGTATTATTAAACTAGAAAGAGTGCAGAAAAGACTTACTAGGGTGCTTTTGGGACTTGATGGATTGAGTTATAAGGAGTGGCTGGATAGGCTGGGACTTTTTTCCCTGGAGCATAGGAGGCCTAGGGGTGATCTTATAGAGGTCTATAAAAATAATGAAAGGCATAGATCAGCTTGATAGTCAATATCTTTTCCCAAAGGTAGAGGAATCTAAAACCAGAGGGCATAGACTTAAGGTGAGAGGGGAGACACACAAAAGTGGCCAGAGGGGCATTTTTTTCACATACAGAATGGTGAATGTCTGGAACAAGTCCAGAAGTAGTAGAGGCAGGTACAATTTTGTCCTTTAAAAAGCATTTAGACAGTTATGTGAATAAGATGGGTCCAGACACAACTGGGACTAGCTTAATGGTTTAAAGAAAAGGATGGCATGGACAAGTTGGGCTGAAGGGCCTGCTTCCATGCTGTAAACCTCTGTCTCTAATTTGGAGAAAAGGAGAAACAATCAAGTATATAAAATTTATATGTGTAATATATAAGTATATACATTGAGAAATATATCAACCATGATTGAATGGTGGCGCAAATTTAATGGGCTGAATGGCCTAATTCTGATCTTAAGTTTTTATGGTCTGTAAATGAGTAAAAGTAAGAGTTAAATTACTGCTGCAGGAGCTGACATGGGAGAGAGCAGGAGGACACTGTCCACACACTCAGTGGAAAGTGGTTTTCTCCACTTGAAAGCTGCATTAAGGTATGATTTCCAGCTTTTTTTTAAAAAAGGAACCTTAAATAAATTTCTACTCAGCTTAAATAAAAGAGTCTAAGTTAAAGTTATGGCAGAGGAGCTCACTCCTGTTTGTTGTACAGCCTACAACACATGGGAATTTGTAGACACTTCTTGCAGTCTGGGTGACTGTGTGTGGAAAGCAGCACAGGTTTGACCAACCTGTGCTCTGAGACTTGGAGCTTGAATGTCACGGCCTGAGGAACTGAGGTGCATCCACAAGGCTGAAAGTTGAAAGAACTTACCAAGGCTCCTTGAGAGTTCCTTTCAAATCCACACTATTACCTTCTAGAAAGACAAGGGCAGCCAGAAACATGGGAACACCATCACCTGAAGATTCCCCTCCAAGTCACTCTCCGTCCTGACTTAGAAATATATCACCATTCCTTCACTGTTGCTGGGTCAAAATCCTGGAACTTCCTCTTTAACAGCGCTGTGGATGTACCTACACTACATGCACTGCAGCAGTTCAAGAAGGCAGCTCACCACCACCATCTTCAGGGCAGTTAGGAATGGGCAATGAATGCCTTCCTAGCCAGCGAAGCCTATATCCCATGAAAGAATAGAAAGTGATATCTATTCATTCCTAGGGATCCATTCTCTACAGATTCCATCCTTCCATATTTTTTAAATGATATGGAGTTTTGGGGAGTTTATAGTTCCCATTGGTGTCTCCACGGCAAAACCTTGGCCAATCAGCATCAATTTGCCGGCCAACCAGCATCCTTTTCTCCCATGATATAAAACTAGCTGTGATTGCTTGTAATTTGGCATTCTGGCAAGACACATTATTGTCTCTCTCTTATCAGAAATGTTCAGATTCCAACAAGCAGCTCTTTGTAAATCTTAACTCTAGTTTCTGTCCTAGACTCAGTTGGATTTCTCTTTAAAACTAACTAACTAAGTTGGAAAATATACTGTCTTTTCTTGATGAAAGGTCAACCAATGTTGTAGCAAGGAGCCTCAGGTAGAATTTCACCACAGCCTTCAAGTACATGCATCCATGCACGACGCAAAGAAACTGCTTTCTTATGAAAGAAAAGTACATTCCAATGCCATGTAATTGAACCAGACATAGTTCGGAGGAAGCAGTTTCAACTGGTTTAACCACTATGCATGATCTCGAGGGAACTCCATAGTGCCAAAAAAACTAGATGAAGCAACAGATTTAAGTGCAGTACCATGTAAAACCCAACTGAGGAAAATAATAAATGGTTAGACGTTCCAAACATGCTCCACAGCTTGGTATGGCTCCTGCTCTGCCCCAGACCGCAAGAAATCACAACAGGTTGTAAATGTAGCCCAAAACGCAAACCAGCCTCCCATCCATTGACTCTGCCTACACTTCTTGCTGCCTTGACAAAGCAGCCAGCATAATTAAAGACCCATGCACCCCCAGACACCTTCTCTTCTGACTTCTTCCCTTGAGAAAAAGGTATGAAGGTTTGAGATCACATACCAGTTGACTCAAGAACAGCTTCTTCCCTTCTACCATCAGACTTTTGAATGGACTTACCTTACATCAAATTGATCTTTCTCTACACCCTAGCTATAACTACAACATTACATTCTGCACTCTCTCATTTCTTTCTCTATGAACAGTATGCTTTGTCTATATTGCATGCAAGAAACAATACTTTTCACTGTATCTAATACGTGTGACGATAATAAATTAAATCAATCTTTCTGCATTCAACTTGTGCAGAATTGTTAAATGCAAACCTTACTGTTAGCCAGTGAAAAATAACATCAGCTAATTAGCAGGAATAACTTCAGCTTTCAATTTCAATAATATACGATGGCATGGCAACCCGTTTGCGCCCAGTGAGACACAAGAAATGAGGTAAATGACCATACGATCAGCTTCAATGATGGTAGTTCAGGGATAAATATTGACTGGGACACCAGGAGAACTCCAGTTCAAAAGCAAACAGGGTCTCGGTTTGAAGTGTCATCCAAAAGGTGGTATCTCCAAACATTGCAGCACTCTATTGAGGCAACGGTCCCAGCGCCTGTGCACTCCTGAGTGACATAGTGTCACAGTGGTTAACACTGCTGCCTCACAGCACCAGGGACCTGGATTCCGACTTGGGTCATTGTCTGTATGGAATCTGCATGTTCTCCCCATGTCTGTTTGGATTTCTTCCAGTGCTCCAGTTTCCTCCCATGGACCAAAAGACATGTCAGTTAGGTGCATTGGCCGTGCTAAATTTTCCCTTAGTGTACTCAAAAAGGCACCAGGGGAGTGTGGCGACTAGGGAATTATATAGTAATTTCATTCCACTGTTAATGTAAGCCTACTTGTAACACTAATAACTAAACTTAAAAAATCTTAAACTTTAATGGTGGTGAACAGTTATCACTGTTCTATTATCCAAACTTTCCAACAAAATCATATTTTAACAAAATCATACATGACCAGAAGATCCTAAAACATCCAATGATGACAGCCTTGTAAATAATAGCAGATCTTATGTTGTGTTCCCTCATTCACAACTGTAAGATTCTCTCTGAACTGTAGAGAAAAGATCAAAACACAGTACTGTTTTACCAAATTAAAGAATTATATTTGGCATTCATTAACACAGCAGTTTTACCAGAAATAAAGTCATGTTTTCCTTCACAACCTTATCGTGTTGAGGGAATGATCAGGTCCTGAATGATGAGGGAAAAGTGAAATTTGCTCTCTTTGGCATCTTGTTCATGTGTCACAGACAATGCCCTTGAAAAATCACTTCTGAACTGTGTTTTATCCTTTCAACATTAAATATTGGAAAATCTCAGCAGGTCTGACAACATCTGTGGAAAGAGAACAGAATTTCTCAAAATGTTAGCTCTGTTACCTCTTATTCTTTCAAGTTTATTACTGGCTGAATTGCTATCAACAGACTGGTTGTTCTTGTCTCAGTTCTTGATCTCCAACTGTCTAATTTATTTCGCACTGTTAGCGCTAAATGTATACCGCCACTCTGCCCAGAGCAATATGACAGTCCATAATAGTTTTAATGTTTAAAATTTTTATTTATTAGTCACAAGTAAGCTTACATTAACACTGCAATGAAGTTACTGTGAAAATCCCCGAGTCGCCACAATCCGCTACCTGTCTGGGTACACTGACAGAGAATTTAGCATGACCAGTGCACCTAACCAGCATATCTTTGGATTGTGGGAGGAAACCGGAGCACCTGGAGGGACCTCCACACAGACTGTGACCCAAGTCAGGAATTGAACCCAGGTCTCTGGCGTTGTGAGGCAGCAGTGCTAATCACCCCTTGTTCTTGTCTTGTCAAATTTAATTTAGATCTTTACCCCAGTGTTATTTTGATACAGTAGATCCATTCCTAGTGAGGCCAGTGATCCTAATTTGTCCACCTATAATTTTGTCTCTGTTTTGTTGACTGCTTATGAGTCACCCTTTTAAATGAGAAAGTTCCACACTTACTCTTTTGATAAGTTGTCAGGCTATTAATACAAGGTTTCAAGTTCGTTCCTTTATCCATCTCATAGAAACATAAGAGCAGGAGTAGGCCATTCAGCCCATCAAGCTTACTCCAGAATTCAATGTGACCATGACGGATCCTCTATCTCATAGTCCTGCTCTCTCCCTAGAAATCTGTCTATTTCCTTCTTAAATACATTCAGTAACTTAGCCTCCAGAGCGTCTTCGATAGCGGATTCCACAGATTCATACTCTGAAAAAATTTGTCTTCTTCTCAATCCTACCCTAATTGATAGCCAAGTTCCACACACCGAGCAGAAACTGATAGCCAAGTTTCACTCAAATGAGGACAGCCTCAACTGGCATCTTGGGTTCATGTTGCACTATGATTTGCCTGGGCTTGCAACATCTTACGAACTGTCCTGGCTTGAGACAATTCATACTTCTTAAGCTGTGATTATCCCTCTTTCCACCCACATTGTCTGCATCTATAAAGACTTGATTACCTATTAAGACTCACATTTCAACTATTATTTTGTAATTGAGTCTCTGTCTATATATATATGTCCTGTTTGTGAACCCAATTCTCCACTCACCTGAGGCAATGGGAAGTGTAGATGGAGTCAGTGGATGGGAGATTAGTTTGCATGATGGACTGGGCTACATTCACAACCCATTGTAGTTTCTGTGCTCTTGGTCAGGGCAGGAGCCCTATCAAGCTATGATACATCTGGAAAGGATGCTTTCTATGGTTCCCTTGTTTGCTGAGAGAAGATAATGCAGCAAATCTTCCTCTGCAGCCAGGAACCATTGCTTGTTTCTAATGTTTTGAAGATGTTTACAGCATTGTAGACATTTCTAGGACATTTGGAAAAGATTTTTACCATCTTACTTCCATCTTGTGAAACACCCACCAGTTGCAACAAAAGACAAAGGTACAACATTAAAACTTTACAAGCTGGCTCACAGCTTTTCCACCCTTTCCTTCATTTCCTAGTCCCCCTCCTCTCTCCTTATTCCATTACTCCTTAGAATGGCAGATAGTGGTGTAATTTTCACTGGAGTAACCTAAGATACCAAAGTTACCTAACTAAGTAACCTAGGATACCAAAGGGACTACAGATCACGAACCCACTCAGGTCAACCTATAACACAGACTACGCTGAGAGGCTTTGCCGTCGCACCTTTCTCACACTCCTCAATCACCTCATACACCAGCTCTATAGCAAACGCCACACCCTGGAAAGTAAAATGGAATACATATTCTCAACTTGCACTCAGGACGCAGATCAGTTGCGAAACTTTGCCAAGCAGATGAGACAAAGAAACTACACCATTTACATGCACACCAAGAACAGGAAACTTGAAAAACTCGGCATCCCCACCAGCAACAACCAAGCCTCCCTTGGAACCACAGTAGAAAACAACACTACCGCAGGGAGGTCCATTGTTAACCTGTCAGACTACACACTTCAATCAGAGGAAATCGAAATTCTCAGCCGAGGGCTCAATTTCTGTCCCACCACCAAAATGGACCCCATCAGTCTCGCAGCAGATACAGAGGAATTCATCAGGCAAATGAGGCTGCGTGAGTTCTTCCACAAACCCCAAGAGGCCAATAGTGGACTCAATGAGACAGCTAATGAACCAGAACAGCCGACAGAGGGATCTGCAGTGCAGCAACCGAAGAGGAATGAATCCAATTGGACTCCTCCGGAAGGCCGCTGCCCCCGACTGGACATGTATGCCATGTATGCCCAAGCCATCAGGAGGTGCGTGAACACCAGATTTATCGACCGCACTTACAAGACAGTCCCGAACATCACCCAAGTACAACGCAAGGCCATCCGTGCTCTCAAGACCAACCGCAACATTGTCATCAAACCAGCAGACAAAGGAGGCGCCACCGTCATACTGAACAGAACGGACTACTGTGAAGAAGTGTACCGACAACTAAACAATGAGAAACACTACAGACAGTTACCAGCAGATCCAACCAAAGAACACACTCGTCAACTCAACACTCTGATCAAAACCTTTGATCCGGACCTTCAGAACACCCTCCAGGCTCTCATTCCACGTACTCCCCGCATTGGAGATCTCTACTGCCTCCCAAAGATACACAAGGCAAACATACCCGGCCGTCCCATCGTATCTGGCAATGGGACCCTGTGTGAGAACCTCTCCAGCTATATCGAGGGCATCCTGAAACCCATCGTACAAAGAACCCCCAGCTTTTGTCTTGACACTACGGACTTCCTACAGAAACTCAGCACACATGGAGCAGTTGAACCAGGGACACTCCTTGTCACAATGGATGTCTCGGCGCTCTACACCAACATCCCCCACGACGATGGTATTGCTGCAACTGCCTCAGTACTCAATGCCAACAACTGCCAGATTCCGGATGCAATTTTACAACTCATCCGCTTCATCTTGGACCACAATGTCTTCACCTTCAACAATCAGCTTTTCATCCAGACACACGGAACAGCCATGGGGACCAAATTCGCACCTCAGTATGCCAACATCTTCATGCACAGGTTCGAACAAGACTTCTTCACCACACGAGATCTCCAACCAAGGTTATATACTAGATACATTGATGACATCTTTTTCCTTTGGACTCATGGTGAACAATCATTGAAACAACTGTATGATGATATCAACAAGTTCCATCCCACCATCAGACTCACCATGGACTATTCTCCAGAATCAGTTGCATTCTTGGACACACGCATCTCCATCAAGGACGGTCACCTCAGCACCTCACTGTACCGCAAACCGACAGACAACCTCACAATGCTCCACTTCTCCAGCTTCCACCCTAGACACGTTAAAGAAGCCATTCCCTATGGACAAGCCCTCCGTATACACAGAATTTGCTCAGATGAGGAGGATCGTGACAGACACCTCCAGACGCTGAAGGATGCCCTCGTGAGAACAGGATATGGCGCTCGACTCATCGATCGACAGTTCCGACGTGCCACAACGATAAACCGCACTGACCTCCTCAGAAGACGAACACGGGACACGGTGGACAGAGTACCCTTTGTTGTCCAGTACTTCCCCGAGCGGAGAAGCTACGACATCTTCTCCGGAGTCTTCAACATATCATTGATGACGATGAACATCTCGCTAGGGCCATCCCCACCCCCCCACTTCTTGCTTTCAGACAACCGCACAACCTCAAACAGATCATTGTTCGCAGCAAACTACCCAACCTTCAGGAGAACAGTGACCACAATACCACACAACCCTGCCACAGCAACCTCTGCAAGACATGCCAGATCATAGACATGGACGACATCATCAAACGTGAGGATACCATTCACCAGGTACACGGTACATACTCTTGCAACTCGGCCAACGTTGTCTACCTAATACGTTGCAAGAAAGGATGTCCCGAAGCATGGTATATTGGGGAGACCATGCAGACACTACGACAGCGGATGAATGAGCATCGCTCAGCAATCACCAGGCAAAACAGTTCCCTTCCTGTGGGCGAACACTTCAGCAGTCATGGGCATTCGGCCTCCGACCTGCGGGTAAATGTTCTTCAAGGGGGCTTTCATGATACACGACAGCGCAGAGTCGCTGAGCAGAGACTGATAGCCAAGCTCCGCACACATGAGGACGGTCTTAACAGGGATCTTGGCTTCATGACACACTATCTGTAACCCCCGTAACTTGCCTGGGTTAGCAAAAAACCTCACTTACTGTGCTGTCTGGAGAAAACACACAATTCTCCAACAATGCTCAGGATTCCCTTCACACACATTGTTCGCCACTTTAACAGTTCAATAGCAGGTTAGATGTAAGGATTCGCATTCTAATCAGCAATCTCTGACTGTCTGTGCTGATGTGTGCTATTGCAGACCAGAACACTGCATTTGCCTGAGGAAGACACAGGAGTCGAAAGCTCGCTTTTTTACTATCAAATAAATCGGTTGGATTATAAATTGGTGTTGCTAAATTCTTACTGAGTTCGTAACCTAAAGACCCAGGGTAACACTCTGAGGATCTGGGTTCGAATCTTCAATAAAGATCTGGAATTAAAAATCTAATGATGACCAACATTGATTGTCGTAAAAATCCATTTGGTTCACTAATGTCCTTCAGGGAAGGAAACTGCCATTCTTATTCAGTCTGGCCTACATGTGATTCCAGAGCCAGAGTAATGTAGTTGACTCTTAAATAAACTAATTGCCATTCTGTTCAAGGGCAATTAGGGATGGGCACTCTATGCTGGCCCTGTCTGCAAAACCAAGTCCTGTGAATGAATTTTAAAACATTCAAAATTAAAATGTTAATGAGTTCTGCCAACTTTTAAAAAAACTCAAACAATAAGAAATTAATTCCGATAAAAATTCATCATGATGCAATTGAGCTGGGAGTCCAGCTGGAGGTAAGTGAACGCCCTATGTTAAAATGACATTTCCTGAGGCAAGTTCAGTTAACACTTGTTGATGGTAATCAGCTTTGTCATATTGTCTTAAACCAGGTTTGCCAACAGTATGATGAATAATGAATACCCATTGTCTTAAATAGGAAACATTTTGCATTAGTAAACTGAAAGCTGCAAGTTTGTAAAGAGAGAACAGTAAAGTCACAGCCAGTGAGGTATTGCGGCATATGTGTCAGTCTGTTTATTCAGAGTCTTGTTAAGGGGCTGATTGTCTTCTTTTGGTAAGATCTGGAGCAATTTTTTTTATTCTTTCATGTGACGTGGACATCATTGGCAAGGTCAGCATTTGTTACTCTAAATGCCCTTGAGAAGGTGGCGGTTAGTCATCATCTTGAACTGCTGTAGCCCATTGGTGTAGATATCCCCATACTGCTGTTATGAAAGGAGTTCCGGTATAGTTAAGAAAGTCCACTAACACCTCTATTTTCTCAGAAGGCTAAGGAAATTTGGCATGTCCACTACGGCTCTCACCAACTTTTACAGATGCACCATAGAAAGCATTCTTTATTGTTGTATCACAGCTTGGTATGGTTCCTGTATAAGACCACAAGAAGTTACAATAGGTTGTGAACATGGCCCAGTTCATCAAACAATCCAGCCTCCCATTCAGTGACTCTGTCTACTCTTCCCGCCACTTCGGAAAGGCAGCCAGCATAATCAAGGACCTCACATATCCCAGACATACTCTCTTTCACCTTCTTCCACTGGGAAAAAGGTGCAAAAGTCTGAGGACACATACCAACCAACTCTTCCCTACTGCCATCAGACTTTTGAATGGACCTTTCTTGCATTAAATTGATCTTTTTCCACATCCTAGCTGTGACTGTAAAACTACATTCTGCACTCTCTTATTTCCTTCTCAATGCTTTGTCTGTATAGTGTACAAGAAGCAATACTTTTCATTGTACACTAATTAATACGTGACAACAATAAATCAAATCAAACTGCAACAGTATATTCTGTACACTCCTCCCCAATTACTCTTTGAATAGCATGCTTTGTCTGTATAGAACACAAGAAACAATGCTTTTCACTGTATACTAATATATGTGACAATAATTCACTGATAACTTCTTCATTGATGAGTTGTGACATTCTCAGGAATAGGCCAAATCCTTTTTAACTGTGATATTTATCCAGTTTATGTTGCTATAAGACCATGTGAAATAACTCCCCTTCAATTCGATTTTCAAGGTTGCTGACGACACTATCGTAGTCGGTGGGATCTCAAACAGTGATGACACAGAGTACAGCAATGATTCAGAGAATCTAATGAATTGATGTGGCAACAATAATCTCTACCTCAACGTTAACAAAAGGAAGGAGTTTGTCTTCAACTTCAGGAAGTGTAAAGGAGAATATGTCCCTGTCTGCATCAACGGGGACAAATAGAAAGGATTGAGAGCTTCATGTTTTTAGGTGTCCAGATCACCAACAACCTGTCCTTGTCCCCTATGCTGACACTATAATTATGAAAGCCCATCAACACCTCTACTTTCTCAGAAGGCTAAGGAAATTTGGCATGTCAGCTATAACTCTGGCCAATTTTTACAGATGCACCATAGAAAGCATTCTTTCTGGTTGTATCACAGCTTGGTATGGCTCCTGCTCTGCCCAAGACCACAAGAATCTAAAAAAGATCATGAGTGTAGCTAAATCCATCACACGAACCAGCCTCCCATCCATTGACTCTGTCCACACTTTCTGCTGCCATGGCAAAGCAGCCAGCATAATTGAGGATCCCATTCACCCCAGACATTCTCTCTACCACCTTTTCCTTCGGGAAGAAGGTAGAAAAATCTGAGGTCAAGAACATCATCTTACCTGCTGCTGTCAGATTTTTGAATGGAATTACGTTGTATTAAGATGATCTTTCTCTACACTCTAGCTGTGACTTTAACACTACACTCTGCACTCTTGTTTCCTTCTCTCTGAATGGTATGTTTTGTCTGTGTAGCACGCAAAAAACAATACTTTTAACTGTATGTGACAATAATAAATCAAATCAAAATAATAAATCAAATCAAAAGAAATAGGATTTGCGTTAGGGAAAATGAAATTATATGGACGCTTATTAGCACCATATGAGAAAGAAACCCGCTGACATTATATGTGGGAAATTCTGACTCATTAGCAGCTGTATTAATTACTTCCACATTTCAATGTTGAAGCTATGGATCATGCAACAGGAGAGAAAAATTCATCAAAGCCTCATTAATCAGCATTGGAACACAGCAAGTACAATAGAACGGCTGATTCACTAATATCCAGTTAATCTCAAACTTGACCATTTGATGGGCAACACGACAGCTCAGTGACTATTGCTGTGCTGTGCAGATACATGGATTTGGGCCTGTGTCTGTGGGAGTTTGCGCATTCTCCCCGTGCTTGCGTGGGTTTTCTCCAGGTGCTCCGGTTTCCTCCCACATCTCAAAGATGTGCTCTTAGGCTAATTGGCAAAACAAATTCTCCCTAAATTGTCTCAAATTTGGTTTTTAATCCATAGATCTATAAACATGGACAGGGATCGCGGGTAGAGGTGGGAACATCGGGGTGGCGGCGTGGGCTCGTTGGGCCGAAGGGCCTGTTTCCCGTGCTGTTTTGTTCTTTGCTCTTTGTTCCATTACATCTAAAATATTGCAACAAACTATTGGGACACAATGATTAGCTAAAGAGAATCTGTGACAAATATTATCCACCTCGCCCACCCCCTCCTCCCTGTGATCTGTTGTTTGCCTCAGTCAGTGGAAGATGACTAAACTTGGCACAAGTTTCAACTTGAAAATGTCATCTGTGCTTAATGTTTGTGGTTATGATGTAAATAAATAAGATACAAATATTCCTAGCAGTGAAAGAATGATCTGATCCATGTGTGTGTGTATGGTACACAGTCTCGTATCGCATGTAGTATCATGTAAGATGGATCGGCAGGCACTGTGTAGGAGGTTAGCTATTTTACATGGTGTTGTAGCAATATAATCTGAAGAAATATCAGAGTTAGAAAGAAGGATTCCTGAGAATGTCACAACTCATCATCAAAGAAGTTATCAGATCATATCGTCAAATCCCTGTGACGCAGAAGGAGACCTTTCGGCCCTCAAATGTACACAGACCACAATCCCACTCAGCCCCTATCCCCATAATGTGACACCGCTATTCAAAAAGGGAGGTAGTCAAAAGGCAGGTGACTATAGGCCGGTTAGCTTAACTTCTACAATAAGGAAGGGTTCATGAAGGGACGGCCATGTTTGACTAATTCGGTGGAATTCTTTGAGAATATTACATGTGCAGTGGACAATGGGGAACTTGTGGATGTAGTGTATCAGGATTTCCAGAAGGCATTTGACAAGGTGCCGCACCATAGACTGCTACATAAGATAAAGGTGCACAGTGTTACAAGTATTGTATTAGCATGGATAGAGGATTGGTTAGCTAACAGAAAGCAAAGAGTGGGGGTAAGTGTGTGTTTTTCTGATTAGCGATCAGTGATTAGTGGTGTGCCTCAGGGATCAGTGTTGGGATTGCAATTGTTTACAATTTACATAGATGATTTTGGAGTTGGGGGACCAAGTGTAATGTGTCAAGATTCATAGATGACACTAAAATGGGTGACAGAACAAAATGTGCAGAGCATGCTGAAAGTCTGCAAAGGGATATAGATAGTCTAAGTGGGCGAGGGTCCGGCAGATGGAGTGCAATGTTGGTAACAGTGAAGTCATCCATTTTGATAGGAATAACAGCAAAATTGACTATTATTTAAATGGTAAAAAATTGCAGCATTCCGCTTTGCAGAGGAACTTGGCTGTCCTTGTGCAGGAATCTCAAAGAGTTAGTTTGCAGGTGTAGCAGGTAATTAAGAAGGCAAATGGAATTTTGTCCTTCATTGCTAGAGGGATGGAGTTTAAAAACAGCGAGGTTATGTTGCAACTGTATAAGGTGCTGGTGAGCCATACCTGGAGTATTCGGTACAGATTTGGTCTCCTTACTTGAGAAAGGATATACTGGCACTGGCGGGGGTGCAGAGGAGATTCACTAGGTTGATTCTGGAGTTGAGAGATTGGCTTACAAAGAGAGACTGAGTAGACTGGGGCTATATTCACTGTAATTCAGAAGAATGAACGAAGATTTTATAGACACATATAAGATTATGATGGGAATAGGTAAGATAGAAGCAGGGAAATTGTTTCCACTGGCAGTAAAACTAGAACTAGGGGCATAGCCTCAAAATAAAGGGAAGCAGATTTAGGACTGAGTTGAGGTGTAACCTCTTCACACAAAGTTTGTGAACCTGTGGAATTTCCTGCACAGTGAAGCAGCTGAGGCTACCTCATCGAATGTTTTTTAAGGCAAGGATAGATAAATTTTTGAACAGTAAAGGAATTAAGGGTTATGGTGAGCGGGTAGGTAAGTGGAGCTGAGTCCACGAAATGATCAGCCATGATCTTATTGAATGGCGGAGCAGGATCCAGGGGCCAAATGGGCTACTCCTGCTCCTAGTTCTTATGTTCTTATAAGCCCGTATATTTACCTTGCTAATCCCCCTGAAACTAAGGGCAATTTAACATGGCCAATCAACCTAACCCGCACATCTTTGGACTGTGGGAGGAAACTGAGCACCTGGAGGAAACCCACGCAGATACAGAGAGAATGTGCAAACTCCACACAGTGACCCAAGACCGGAATTGAACCCGGATCCCTGGCGCTGTGAGGCAGCAGTGCTAACCAACGTGGCATGGTAATCTAAGAATTCCTCAATAAATGACCCTTTCTTGTTTATTCTTGGGACATGGATTCAAGGCTGAGCTCTGTCCAGCCAGCGGAAGGAGAGGTATCTGAACACCTGCAATCTATGTATTTCTTCAGCCACATGACTCCATAGCTTACCAATAAGGAAACTCTACCGTCATACAATGACTTAGAATCATTGAATTCCTATAGTGCAGAAGGAGTCCATTCAGCCCATCAAATCTGCACCAACAACAATCCCACCCAGGCCCTCTCCCCATTACCCCACAAATTACCCTCCTCATCCCCCTGACATTAAGGGGCAATTTAGCATGGATAATCCACCCAACCTGCGCAACTTTGGAGAGTGGGTAGAAACCAGAGCATCCGGAGGAAATTCACGCATACAAAGGGAGAAAGTAAATTCCACACAGGCACTTGGAATCGAACCCAGTCCCTGGTGCTGAAACAGCTAACCACTATGCACCATGCTACTCTTGACTGCTGAAACTTCATGGAAAAGGATACATGATTGTTACACAAGTTAACTTTTTTAAAACCAATTTTTATCATTCTAATTCACTCAGAGCAGACCCATCACTAACGTGGGGATGGAGTGGGAAGAATGGTGACACTTTAACTCTCTCTCTCACACATTCCAGACCAGACTCTGTCTTGGATAAAAGCATGTTTATTCTTCCTTATACATGTAGTTTTCCACATTGTGATTCCAGCTGGCTGGAAGGTAACTGAAGGCAAATGCACAGCTTGGACTAAAGTCACGGGATTGAGTGGTGTTTATAAAGTGACGTGTACCTTTAATAAGATCCATTCCTAATAGCCAGATCACTTCCCATAACACTGCCACTCTTACAGTAAACCAGTTTCATGTTTAAGATGAACAACTTGGGGATTGGCCTTGCTCTATGCTCCCAAACTTCATTTTTGTTGAAGAATGTGCATCAGTTCGAGTGGTTCCCATGAGATTGACTGGGAAATCTCACAGTGAATAAAGACTGACTGTAATCTCTCTCCTCCTTTGCAGTCATGTGTCATTGCCGAGAGAGGGGAGCTGAACTGATTGTGGGGGACCAGGCACACATCCATATCCATGAGCAGGGAGGAGTGGCTCAGGTACAGCAGCTCATTCTGCACCTTACTTTGGGAACGTGACACTCAATAGTAAACAGTACACTACGCCCCTGTCTGCTTTTAAGTCACACCTTATAACAATGTTAACTAAATTTAGGTTGGGCAGGGGTGGGGTGGGTGCGGAAGGGTGAAATGCTCGATCCGGAATGATAAATGTAAATGTTCTGCATGTGTAAGTGTTGCTGGGCCTCCCTCACCCTTTGACACGCACACACACACCCCAGTTTGCTCATGGGTTTTTAACACACCGCAATTATGCCTGTATATTCGCAGTGTTAATTGGCAAGTTGTGGAGCAATTTACTAAACTGCCAAAGATATATTCAATGTGCAACTGAAATCCTGTGACTAAACCCCAACACAGCTGTGGTCCCAATGGTCACTGTCCAGAATCTCCAGCAATTCCCAGTGACAGAGGAAAGAATTAGCCTCTCAAAGACTCACTTTTTTTTATTTTAGTTACATCTATAAGTATCCCTATAATGAACAGTCAGTTTCTTCTACTTTATTCTTTAATTTTAGCAGAGTTACTGCTTATGCATTGGTGAATAGATGCTGAAAAATTGAATGCCCCTCACCCTGCCACTGCCATAGATGTGAAATAAAGCTCTCTCTGTGCCTACTCTGCCCAAATCCCCAAAAGGGGCAGCATGATAGTTAGCGTTGCTGCCTCGCAGCCCTAGGGACCAAAGCTCAATTCCGACCTTTGAGTCACTGTCTTTGTGAAGTTTGTATGCTCTCCCCGTGTCTGCGTGGATTTCCTCCAGGTGCTTCGATTTCCTCCCACCGTCCAAAGATGTGTGGATTGGGTTAATTGGTCAAACTAAATTGCTCTTTAGTGTTAGGATGAATGTCAGGGGGATTAACAGGGTAAATATATGGGGTTACGGGAATAGAGCCTGGGTGGGATTGTTGTCAGTACAGGCTTGATGGCTGAATGGCCTCCTGCATTGTTGAGATTCTATCTGTATCTCTGCCATAACTTCAGAAAATGTCCCGTTTCTAATAATTTCACTTTTCTGCAGGCTTTGGGACTATTTAAATTTACATCTCTTTGCCGCAGCTAACACTCAGTCCCTGTAGAGTTTTGACTGAACGAGAAAGTGGTGTAGAACATCAACACCTTCTCAGTAAGCCACAAAATATTGCCAGTCTTGGTGCCACCTCCTGAGTAAGAGAATCAGTGGCTGACTTTCCCCAGCCCTCATCAGAAAACACAACCCCAGGCAGACATTATAATGCAGGTCATTGCACTGACACACCTGGCAAGTGAAGTACTGAACTATGGAGGGAAGATTTTGCATTTGTGTCCTGGACACATCTCACTGCCTCAGGACATGCCAAGATGCTTTACAGCTGCTGAATATCTTTTCAAGTTTAATCACTGTTGTCATGTATGAAGAGAGCCAATCTGTACACAGCAAAATCCCACAAGTAGCAATGACTAGAGTGAAATTCTGTAGATTTTTTAAAAATTAATTAATATGATGTGAGCGTCACTGGCTAGGCCAGTATTTTTTACTCATCACTAATTGTGCTCCATTCCAGAGGGCATTTAAGAGTCAACCGGTGATTCTCATCCATGAGTAAAGTGCAGCATTTTATCCACTTGTGGCAGGGAACTCTGTAAACAATAGCTTGCTGCACTGTGGCATTTTCCCAAACAGACCTAAGACATATATTTCGACAAGTTAACTTAATTTGGAATGTAAAATGAATAAATCGGTTTAATATGGCACAAAACTTGTTAATTAGCTGCTAAGATTAGCCCTGCTTGTTTAAGCATTCCTGTGTAGTTGCTGCCCTCTGGTGGTGTTTTGTTAGAACATATAGAACATCGCACATTACAGCGCAGTACAGGTCCTTCAGCCCTCGATGTTGCACCGACCTGTGGAAACCAATCTGAAGCCCATCTAACCTACACTATTCCAATATCATCCATATGTTTATCCAATGACCATTTAAATGCCCTTAATGTTAGCGAGTCCACTACTATTGCAGGCAGGGCATTCCACGCTCTTACTACTCTCTGTGTAAAGAACCTACCTCTGACACTTGTCCTATATCTATCACCCCTCAGTTTAAAGTTAGGTTGCTTCATGCTAGCCATCTCCATCTGAGGAAAAAGGTTCACACTATACTCCCTATCTAATCCTCTGATCATCTTATTTGCTTCTATTAAGTCATCTCTTAACCATCTTCTCTGTAACGAAAACAGCTTCAAGTCCCTCAGCCTTTCCTCATAAGACCTTCCCACCATACCAGGCAACATTCTGGTAATTCTCCTATATACCCTTTCCAATGCTTCCACATCCTTGCTGTAATGTAGCAACCAAATCTGTAAGCAATACTCCAATTACAGCTGCACCAGAGTTTTGTACAGCTGCAACATGACTTTATGGCTCCTAATCTCAATTCCTCTACTAATAAAAGCTAATACACCATATGCCTTTTTAACAATCCTATTAACCTGGGTGCCAACTTTCAGGGATCTATGCACATGGACACCGAGAACTCTCTGCTGAACCACACTACCAAGTAACTTATGATTAGTCCAGTACTCTGTATTCCTGTTACTCCTTCCAAAGTAAATCACTTCACACTTTTCCACATTAAACTCCATTTGTCACCTCTCAGCCCAAATCTGCAGCTTATCCATGTCCTTCTGTAACCTGCAACATCTTTCTGCACTATCCACAACTCCACCGACTTTAGTGTCATCCGCAAATTTGCTAACCCATTTTTCTACGCCCTTATCCAGGTCATTTATGAAAATGACAAGCAGCAGTGGCCCCCAAACAGATCCTTGCAGTAGTACACCACTAGTAACTGAAGATTTCAGTTTAGGATTGTGAGCACTGGCCACAAAACTTAGGAAAGTTAAATTTAAAGGTGGGAACTTAAATCAATCTTTCTCTCTTTTTCACTATTGTCTCTCTTTCTTTCCCTCCTGTTTGTCCCTGTTTTGGTTCCTGATTCTCCTGACTGTCTGCAGGAAATCCTCCATACTTGTAGGATTGGAATCTTACAGCACAGCAGGAGGCCATTCCGTGCATTGTGTTTGAGCTGGCTCTTTGAAATAATTGTGAAAGTATCAGCACAGACCGCTAAAGTAACATCTTTTTCAGATCGCTGGAATTCACTCGCGAGTTGTGAAGAATCTTCCAGATGGGACATTTGATTTAAATGAGGTAGAATCAAAAATACGTCAGCATTACCCAGACTCTCACTATCCCAGGACTTCCGTCATCTGCCTTGAGAACACTCAGAATTTAACAGGAGGGCGGGTTCTGCCCCTCTCCTTTCTCCAGGAGGTGAGGCCATCTTAAAACAATTAATGCAATTTGAAGTCAAACTTTTATCCAGACCAGGCACGGGCAATGCTTTAGCTCAGCAACAGCCAGGACCATATGGAAGGGAGCCAGCACAGAATTGGCCTTTCTTAGTTTGTGTGGGACCCATTGCCTCTGATGGGCTTCACCCATATCTGACTGAAGATCAATCTGTATACTCAGCACAGCCACCAGGGGGAGCACACAGTCAGCACTGATCATCAGTCGGTGCCATGATGTGGAGATGCCAGTGTTGGACTGGGGCAAGCACAGTATGAAATCTCACAACACCAGGTTCAAGTCCAACAGATTTATTTAGAATCACGAGCTTTCGGAGCATTGCTTCTTCATTAGGTGAATGGGAATGATGGAAGAGCAGTGCTCTGAAAGCTCGGGATTTCAAATAAACCTGTTGGACTTTAACCTCGTGTTGTGAGACTTCTTATTGTGATCATCGATCAACAATAATTAATAACAAGGACGGCATAGTGATTAGCACTGCTGCCCCGCAGCACCAGGGACCCAGGTTCAGTTCCAGCCTTGGGCCACTGTCTGTGTGGAGTTTGCACATTCTTCCTGTGTCTGCATGGGTTTCCTCCAGGTACTCGGGTTTCCTCCCACAGTCCAAAGGTGTGCAGGTTAGAATGATTGGTCATGCTGCATTGACCCTAGTGTAAGGGGATTTAGCAGGCTAAATGTGTGGGGTTACGGGAATAGTGCCTGGGTGGGATTGTGGTCAGTGCAGCCTTGATGGGCCAAATGGCCTCCTTCTGTACTGTTGGGATTCTGTGACTGAATGAACAACAACTTGTATTCAGATAGTGCTTTAACGTAGTGAAACATTCAACAAAATTTGACACCAAACAGATTTGTTTTTAATTCGGTCATGGCACATGAGATTTATTGTTCATTCCAAATGCCCTGGACAAGTTGGTGGGGAGCTGCCTTTTTGAACCGCTGCAGTGCCTGTGGTGTAGGTACACCCACAGTGCTGTTAGAGAGTATGTTCCAGGATTTTGACCCAGCGACTCTGAAGGAACGGTGATGTATTTCCAAGTCAGGATAGTGAATGGCTTGAGGGAAATGTCTAGGTGTTTCCATCTGTCTGCTGCCCTTGTCCTTCTAGATGGCAGTGATTGTGGGTTTAGAAAGTGCTTTTAAGGAGCCTTAGTGTGTTGTCGTAGTGTGACTTATAGATGGTAAACATGGCTGCCACTGTTTGTCGGTGGCAGAGGGAGTGAATGTTTGTAGATTTGCTGTCAATCAAATGGGTTTCTTTGCCCTGGATAGTACTGAGTTCTTGAGTATTGTTGGAGCTGTACTTGTCCAGGCAAATGGAGAGTATTCCATCACATTCGTAATATGTACTTGTTAATGGTGGACAAGCTTTGAGGGATTAGGAGTGAGTTACTCACACCACAGGATTCCTAGCCTGTGACCTGCTCTTGTAACCACAGTATTTACATGGCTAGTCCAGTTCAGTTTCTGGTCAATGGTAACACCCAGGATTTGATAGTGGGGGATTCAGCAATGGCAATATCATTGAATGTCAAGTGGCGATGGTTAGATCCTCCCTTATTTGAGATGGTCATTTCCTGGTACTTGTGTGGCACGAATGTTATGTGCTACTTGTCAGATTACACCTGAATATTATCCAGATCTTATTGCATTTGGTGATGGGATGCTTCAGAGTCATGAATGATGCTGAACATTGTGGGAACATCAGTGAACATCCCAGCTTCTAACTTTACGATGGAAGAAAGGCCATTGATGAAGCAGCTGAAAATGGTTACATAGTTACGCAGTCTTGAGTCGCTAGATCTATTTGAAATATATCCAATTTTCACATCCCTCTTGCTGGTTCCCTCAACAGATGCCCAGATAGAGTCTTCAGCTCCCCAGTATCTGTGTAACTGAGCCATTCCTGGTGATGGCCATTGATGTTACAGGGTCATTGTAGGGTCAATGATGTGACCAAGCTGGTGAATAGTTTTTAGTTTCAGGGTGTGGGGTGGAATCAGTGATGAGGGAATGGAGTTTGTAACAGGAAGCAAATGGATTCTGCCTTCCCGGTATATGGTTGGAGGAAATCTCAGCTCCAGTACTGGATGTTGGTGAACCAGTTGTTCAGTTTTGAGACACTGGAGGCATTGAGAGTGTTAACTGTGAGATTGAATTCAAGATCACCAGCAACATGTGAACATCTGATGCTGTGCTTTTGGATGGTTTTGCTGAGGGTTTATTGCTGGGATTGTATCCAGAATTGAACAGGAAATTTACCAGTAGCCCGCCTCGGAAAGTTGGGAACATTCTGATCATGAACAGGTACAAGAGGTTCCAGTAACATTTTACACAAACCGTCCTGTTCGATTCGGTGTGACAATCACCAACTCTCACTGTGTGAGATGCTGGAAATAATGACACTCACTGCCTGTGGCAGACTGTTTCTCTAAGTTACTGTTCCTCTCTGCTAACATTACAGATCCGAGCTCTTGCTGACAGGTACAAACTGCCTGTGCACATGGATGGTGCCCGCCTGATGAATGCGGCTGTAGCTTTGAATGTTAAGGCCTCGGAGATATTGCGGCTATGTGACTCAGTATCCGTGTGTCTGAGCAAGGTAGGAACTATTTAGCTGGGAAACCTAAGATAGGATACACCAGATAGATCGCCAGTATATTTGTAACAGACATTGCTAGGCAGCCTAGAACCATTGTAAAGGAACAGTGCAGAAAGAGGCCATTCAGCCCACTGTATCTCTGCTGGTCAAAAAAGAGAAAAAATAGACTATCTGCCTGTTTTCCAGCACCTATGTAGCCTTGCAGTTACAGCATTTTTGATTCAAATCCAGATAATTTACAGCCTCAACACTAACCAGGCAGTAAATTCCAGGCACCCATTATCCTCTGGGTAAAAAGGTGTATCCTCATAGCCGTTCTAACCCTTTTACTGATCACCTATCTATGCCACTGGGGCAGCACGGTGGCATAATGGCTGGCGTCAGGGACCTGGTTCAATTCCTGGCTTGAGTCACTGTCTATGTGGAGTTTACATGTTCCCCCTATGTCTGTGTGGGTTTCCTCCAGGTGCTGCGGTTTCATCCCACAGCCCAAATATGTGCAGATTAGGTGGATTGGCCATGCTAAATTGCCCCTTAGTGTCAGAGGCACTAGCTAGGCTAGGTGCATGGGATTGTAGGAATAAGGCCAGGGTGGGATTGTGGTTGGTGCAGGCTCGATGGGCTGAATGGCTTCTTCTGCACTGTAGCATTCCATGACTCCATGAATAATTGACCCCTCAGCCAAGGGGAAACAAATCTTTCCTATTTACCCTATCTAGGCTTCTCAATTTTGTACACCTCAATTAGGTCATCCCCTAAATTCCTTTGTTCCAGGAGCAACAACCCTAAATCCAATTTCTTCTCACTGTTGCAATTTTCAATACCTGGCAACATTCCTGTAAATCTCTTCTGCGCTGTCTTCAGGGGAATTATTTTCTCCCTGTCATGTGGTGACCAGAATTGTATACGGCTGTGGTCTTATCCATGCTTATCCAGTTCTATCATTACATTCCTGCTTCTTATTCAATACCTCATGCATTTAAAAAAAAGCTTTCCATTTGCTTTCTTGATCACCTTGTACATCTGTGCTGCCACCTTTAAGAACTCAAATACATGCACTTCCCCAACCTCTCTCAATATCTTCCCGTTTATTGAGTATTCCCTTGCTTTGTTTGCTTTCCCCAAATGCATTACCTCACATTTTTCTGGATTGAATTCCATTTGCCACTTCTCTAACTTAACTAAACCATTGATATGATTCTGAAGGCAACGCTATCCTCTTCACTATCAGCTACACAGCCAATTTTTGTGTCATCTGCAAATTTCCCAATAATACCACTCACATTTAAGTCTAAATCATTAATATATACAGCAAGGACTTCAATACTGAGTCCTGTAGAACACCACTGGAAACCATTTCTCATTCTCAAAAATATCCATTGACCATTACCCTTTGGCTCCTGTCACCGAGTCAATTTTGGATCTAACCAGCCACTTTCCCTGTATCTCACAAGATCTCATTTTCCTGAACAGTCTGGGCCGAGCTGGGCCGAGAGGTGGCAAATGGAGTTTAATGTGGAAAAGTGTGAGGTAATGCACTTTGGCAGGAACAATAAATGTGTAGAGTATAGGGCTAATGGTAGGGCTCTTAATAGTGTTGAGGAACAGAAGGATCTTGGTGTATGTGTCAATAGATCCCTGAAAGTAGGCAGTCAAGTGGATAAAGTTGTTAAGAAGGCATATGGAGTCTTAGCTTTTATTGGTAGGGGGATTGAATTTAGGAGCCGCAGCATCATGTTGCAACTGTACAAAACTCTAGTGCGGCCGCACTTGGAGTATTGTGTGCAGTTCTGGTCCCCACATTATAAGAAAGATGTGGAGGCATTGGAGAGGGTACAGAGGAGGTTTACCAGGATGTTGCCTGGTATGGAGGGCAGGTCCTATGAAGAGAGGTTGAAGGATTTGAGGTTGTTTTCGTTAGAAAGGAGGCGGCTAAGAGGGGATCTTATTGAAGCATATAAGATGATTAGAGGTTTAGATAGGGTGGACAGTGATAGCCTTTTTCCTAGGATGGAGAAAGCTAGCACGAGGGGACACAGCTTTAAATTAAGGGGTATGAGTTATAGGACGGATATCAGAGGTAGGTTCTTTACTCAAAGAGTGATTAGGGAGTGGAATGCCCTGCCTGCAGCTGTTGTAGATGCGCCAAGTTTGGTGGCGTTTAAGAGGTTAATTGATAAGTATATGGAAGAGAAGGGAATGGTTTAGTTTGGAGGGGCATTGCTTTTTATTTTGGTCGGCACAACATCGAAGGCCGAAGGGCCTGTTCTGTGCTGTAATGTTCTATGTTCTATGTATGAATGAGGTCATTTGGCCCATTGGGTCTGCACCAGCAGCAATCCCACCCAGGCTTTATCCCCATAACTCCATGTATTTACCATGCTAATCCTCATAACACTAAGGGCCAATTTTAGCAAGGTCAATCCATCTAACGAGATGTAGAATCTATCTTCTCCCTGAAGATTCGTTTAGGGCACACTTTTGCAATGGTGGATCTCAATAGTCAGCATTGGCAAACAAAGGATTGTACAGATCTCCTATCTACAGATTCTTCACTTGCTTCCAGAACATTCCAAAAATCAATCATATGGCTCAAATATCCAATAAAATATTTGTGAATAATGCCAATAAGCATACTTCAGATGACATGGCACACAACGGCAACAAAATTCGAGGCCACTGTGTCTAGTCAAAAGTAAACAACTTGCCTTATCTAGTCAACACAGGAAGCTTCAAGTTGTAGTTCCCATATCATAATGCTGACTCAGAGTAAATGTATGACCTGCATCTGGTTTTAGTTATAAGTTGGCCAAAATCCCAGCATGCTTAGCTCTTGGCTGGAACAGCCATTTTAAAGCCAGTATTGCCAAATACTGGGAGATCCGTTCTCCATTACAATCAGACCATGTCAGACCCCACTTGGAATACTGTGCGCAGTTCTGGTCGCCTCACTATAGGAAGGATGTGGAGGCTATTGAGAGGGAGTAGAGGAGATTTGCAAGGATGTTGCCTGGATTGGGAGGCATGCCTTATGAAGATAGATTGAGGGAGCTGGGACTCTTCTCCCTGGAGAGAGACAAAGGTTGAGAGGTGACCTGATAGAGGTTTATAAAATGTTGAGAGGAATAGATAGAGTGGACTCTCAAAGGCTATTTCCCAGGCTGAAATGGTCGCTACGAGAGGACACAAATTTAAGGTGCAGGGAAGCAAAGACAAAGGAGATGTTAGGGGTAAGTTTTTCACTCAGAGGGTGGTGAGTGAATGGAATCAGCTGCCGTCGATGGTGGTAGAGGCAAACTCACTGGGGTCTTTTAAAAGACTTCTGAATGAGTATATGGGAACTAATGGGACAGGGAGTTATAGATAGGTCTATAGCTTGGTAGGTGTTGCTATGATCGGCACAACTCGTGGGCCGAAGGGCCTGTTTGTATTGTAGTGTTCTATGTAGGACTTTGTAAAATGTCCTTACTGAAATCCAGGTAGCCAATATCCATTGCATTACCCTTATCAATCCTGCTTATTACTTCCTCATAAGATTCCATTAAGTTAGTAAGACACAACCTTCTCTTAACAAAAGCATGCTGATTATCTCTGATCAATCCATGCCTAAATAGGATTTTCTTTGATCTTACTCGCCTATATTTCTTTAAATCTTTTCTTTGCTTCCCTAATTTTTACTTCTACTTTACCTCTACTTTCTACACTCCTCTAGGCTTTCCATGACTTGTAACTATAAGGAGAGATTGATTAAGTTGGTGTTATTTTCCTTGGAATAGAGAAGGCTGACGGAGTGACTTGAATAAGGTGTACAAAATTATGAAGGGAAGAGACAGCGTGTACAGGATAAAATTGCTTTACTTGATGGAATAGAGTGTGTCCACGGTGTGTAAGGTCCTTCGTTATGCTGTCTGCTTTGCAGACGCAGCGGGAAGTGTAGACAGAATCAATGGACAGGAGGCTGGTTTGAGTGATAGACTGAGCTTCTTTGAGCTTCGGGACTGACTGTGTTTGTGGATTGTGCAGGGTCTAGGAGCTCCGGTCGGGTCTCTCATTGGCGGCCGAAAGGAATTTATTGAGCAGGCTCTCCGTGTGCGGAAAGTGCTTGGAGGGGGCATGCGGCAGGCTGGGGTGTTGGCAGCCGCAGGACTCGTCTCTTTATCAGATATGGTGGAAAGGCTCCGAGATGACCACAGAAATACCAGGAAATTTGCTGAAGGTACCGACTGTTTATAAATGTTTCACTGTTCACCTTCTTACCTCAAAATGAACTATTGCTGTTCTATCCTATTTCCATTGATTCAGTGAACAAAAGATCCAGCACAGGAACAGGCTCTTCAGCCCTCAAGCTTGTGCTGATCATGATGCCCTAACTAAAAAAAAACCTTTTGCCCTTACTTGGTCCGTACGCTTGATTTCTTTCCTATTCATGTCCCATCCAGGTGCTTCTTATATGTTCCTAATGTATCTGTTTTCACCTTCTCCTCTGGCAGCACATTCCAGGTACCTGTCACTGTCTGTGTGAAAAATATCCCCCGCACATCTTTCTTAAACTTTCCCCCTCTTACCTTGAACCTGCGTCCCCTTGACGCTTCCACCCTTGAAGAGAGCCTCTGACTATCCACCCTGTCTATGCCTGTCATAATTTTGTAGACCTCTATCAGGTTTCCCCTCAGCCTCTGACTTTCCAGTGAAAACATCCGAGTTTATTCAACCTCTTTTCATACCCAACACCCTCGAGACGAGATAACACCCTGCTGAACCTTCTTTGCACCCTCTCCAAAGCTTCCACGTCTTTCTGATAATGTGGTGACCAGACCTCACCCAATACTCCAAATGCGGCCTAACCAAGATTTTATACAGCTACAACACGATTTCCACACTCCTGTACTCAGTACTCTGGCTGATGCAATGCCTTCTTAATCACCTTGGCCACCTGGATTGCCACTTTTAGAAAACTGTGGACCTGCACACCCAGATCCCTCTGTATGTTGATGTTCCTTAGGGTTCTGCCATTTACAGTATAATTCATTACCTAAATTTAATCTTTCAAAATGCATCACCTTGCATTTGTTCAGATTAAGCTCCATCTGCCATTTCTGTGCCCAATTCTCCAATCTATCAATATCCTGTTGTATCCTCTGACAACATCTGGCACAATCAGCAACTCCACCTACCTTCATGTCATTTGCAAACTTACTAATCAGACCTCTACATTTTCCTCCGGATCATTTATATATACCATAATTAAGAGAGATCCCAGTACTGATCCCTGCAAAATAGCACTAGCTACAGACCTCCATTCTGAAAAACACCCTTCCATCACTTTTCACTGTCTTCTATAACCAAGTCAGTTCTGTATCCATCTGGTCAACAGTGTTTATTTTCTTTATAAAGCAAGAAGAACCACACAGATGAAGTGGCACACGGTAGTGAATTGCTGATGGATGATTTGTTTCCTGTGCCCTGCCTATGTTGGAATATTCGGCCTGCATTTGGTGCTGGTGATCCATGGGGTGGTTCACCGTATCTGCTCTGTGTAACACAGCAAGCCAGCCTCAAAGCTCTCACTGCTAAAATGGAGGCCCAAGGCATTAAATGCTGACTTAAGAGTCAAATGGGAATCTGGTGTACCAAATTGAGGCCTCAGATGTACCCACAAGAGTGAGCCAGTCTGGGTCAGAGTCACTCCACCTCAGGATGCTTATATTTGGAACAGTGTGTGGATCACATTCTGGCATGGCTCAGATTGCACTTGCCTACAGGAAACTAATAAATAGAATAAATCTTTGGTCTGAATATTTAGCCCAAACAGGGTGGGTTGTGTTTTTGGATCAGAAACTTGTCTCTGGCTTGCGAATGATTTTTCAGAGCCCTTTGTGCACACAGGTTTCCTGTCCACTTCGAGGCAGTGGGAGCAGAACAGAAATGGGTCAGATGAAGCGTGGGACTGACACACGCCCCTCCCCCCTCCCCCACCTCCGACTTCCCTCTCACCAACAGCACTGAGTCTGCTGGCTATCCTTAGGGAGGAATTTGCAGATTTTACCAAGGCCCTTTGCAGCACCAGAGGAATGTTCAATGTTAACAGAAGGAACCAGGGAATCTGGTCCCTCTATCAGGGCATCAATGGACATCTGCATCTAATGTTACAGTGAGTGGAGGCATGGTGCTGGGAGGAGCCCTCTGTGTTGTGTTAAATGAGTCATTGAGAGGTGTTGTTTTCCTGTCCCTGTCAACTGGTTTCCTCTATCTGCATTCTATAGATGATGAGAGACATTGGGGCTCCTTTCATTTCCACCATAATGGGAAATGGGGTTTGACCAAAAATATGCAAATTAGGTTAATTGACCATGTGATATTTCCCCTTGGTGTCAGGAGGACTAGATATGTGGAGTTACGCAAATAGGGCCTGGGTTGGATTGTTGTCAGTGCAGGTTCGATGGGCTGAATGACCTCCATCTGCACAGTAGGGATTCTATAATTCTATGACCTTAACTGTAACCTGTACCGTCCAAGGAACAAGGACAGCAGATGCACAGGAACACCCACCACCTGCAGATTCCCCACCAAGTCATATACTGTGACTTGGAGCTATATTACCATTCCTTCATTGTCCCAGGAACTCCCTTCTTAACCTCACTGTGGATATACCTACAGCACATGGTCTGAAGTGGTAAGTTATCACTTGAGGAAAAGCTGGAGAGACGAGGCTCGATCTTCTGGAGTGTAGAAGTGTAAGAGGCAACTTGATTGAAACATACAAGATCCTGAGGGGACTTGATGGAGTGAATGTGGAGAGAACATTTCCCCAAATGGAAGAATCTAGAACCTGGGGTCATTGTTTAAAAATGAAAGCTTGCCCATTTAAGAGAGAGATGAGGGGAGCTTTTTCCTCTGGGAATTGAGAGTTTTTGGAATTCTCTGCCTCAAAAGGCGGTGGAGGCAGAATCTCTGAATATTTTTAAGCTAGAATCTTGATAAGGAGGTGAAACATTACCGGGGATAAACAGGAATGTGAAGTTAAGGTTAAAATTAAATCAACTGTCATCTTATTGAATGGTGGAAGAGGCTTGAAGGGTTGAGTGGCCTATTTCTGCTCTGAATTCCCTAAAGGGTTGCACGATGGTTAGCACTGCTGCCTCACAGCACCAGGCATCCCGATTTCGATTCTCTCAGAGGGTAGGAATCTGTGAAATCCTTTACTGTTGAGAGCTGGGTAGTTCAAGGCTGAGATTGATGAACTTTTGATGGGTAAGGGAATTGAGAATTACAGAGATAAGATGGGAAATGCAATTGAGGATTATCGTACAGATCAGTTAGTGAATGGCAGAGAAGACTCAATGGGCTGAATTTTCCCATTTCACCCCCTCCCCAGGAATCATAGCAGGCCATGGTGGACCATGGAAAGGCCATTGACCTTGGGCGGGATTTTTGGGTTTCAGGGCAAGCATGGCTGGACAATCCTGCACATGTTGTCCTGATTAACCTGCTCTTTATTGTGCTATCTGTAACTATACTGGTGGTAGATGTCGCTATTCTCCTTTTCACTAGTCAAAAGATATTAATGGATATGGATCCAAACTAGGTAGGTGGAATTAAAATATACATACACCATCATCTCATTGTAAAATGGAATGGGCTAATTCCATTTTACAATGAGATGATGGTGTATCTGTATTTTAATTTCTGTATTTTAACCCCTGCTCCTATGATCAATCAATATAACCTTCCAACACTGCTGCAATCTTGTTCACAGGCATTCAGACATTTGCCACCTCTGTTTGTGACGTCGATATCAACGCCTTAGAGACAAATATTCTAATGTTCACAATGACTGACCCAAGAATCTCACCCAAGGAATTCTGTGACAGGATGGCAGAGGTGACTGAGGAGGAAGTGAATGTGATAGGGTGTGGGGTGCGAGTGCTGCTACAGCAAGCGTATGGGTGCACAGTCCGAGCTGTTTGGCACCTGGATGTATCCGAGGAGGACACTGACCTGGCCTTACAGAAATTGCAATACGTGATAAAGTCAATCAAAACTAGCAATGGATCCACCAGATCGTGCAATTCTTAAACCCGGCTTGAAGAGAATGCAATATTCTCAGGTGAAGAGTAAGTGTGATGTTTTGAATTAATTGTCAGGTTTGATGACATTGTTTGCAACAGTTTGCAACATTTGTTTATGGGAATCATATTTCTCGAATTGTGTACTTTGCTGTTAATTTTAAAATTTTCATCCTTGTTTTTCCAGGGCCTTGGTACTCCCAATCTTACAATCACCTCCAGTCTCTCAAATCTGGTGCACTATCTGCCGAATTACCATTGAGCAAGTGTAAAGTTCACTAAGAGGCTATTTTTCTTTTGAATATGCATGGGATGTGGGCATCACTGGCTAGGCCACCATTTATTGCCAATCTCTGAGGGCATTTAAAACTCAACCACACTGCTGTGGCTTTGGAGTCACATGTAGGCCTGACCAGGTGAGGATGGCAGATTCCTTCCTTAAAGGACATTAGAGAACCAGATAGATTTTTACAACAATCAGCAATGGTTTCACAGTCATCATTAGACTTTCAATTCCAGATTTTCAATAAATTCAAATTTCACCATCTGCCATGGTGGGATTCAAACCCAGAACCCCAGAGCAATACCCTGGGTCTTCTGGAATAGTTGTCTACTATGCCACCACCTCCCCATTAGCTGTTTGTGTAAAGTGCACAAACCATGTCTAATATTTTGTGTGTGACTGGCTTCTAGCTCAATGACTGTCCAATTCCAATAATCAGGCAAACATGAGATGGTAGCATTTACTGCAATTCATAGAATCCCTACAGTACAGAAGGAAGCCATTTAGCCCATTGGGTCTGTACCAACCACAATCCCACCCAGGCCCTATTCCCGTAACCCCACACATTACTGTGCTGGTACCTCTGACACTAGGATCAATTTAGCACAGCCAATCAACCTGACCCGCACATCTTTGAACTGCTGGAGGAAACCGGAGCACCCAAAGGAAACTGACATAAACGTGGGGGAAAAGGTGCAAACTCCACCCAGACAGTGATTCGAGATTAGAATTAAATCTGGGTCTGTGGCATTGTGAGGCAGCTGGACTATCCACCATGCTACCCAATTGCCAAGAGAAAGCCAACCTAATAATGAAGAATTGTTGAGTGATTCAGAAAAGGGTGAAAATGAAGTGCTAAAAATATGATCGAAAGTGTACACAATGAAAATTGTGTCCTAGTAATTAATTTCCAATTACCAGAATATATCATGTGACTCAGTAGAGTGGGATTTATACTGAATCCAACTGAATAAGCTGTTTGTGTCAACGTTTTTAGGTAGCGAGTTATTGTATTCGATAAATGAAGAAGCTGCTATAATACTTGTACTTACAGGGCTTGACAATGTTCTAGCATTTAATTATGATTCCTTTGTGTTAAAACTGTTTAAAGTTTCGAAAATAAATTTGACAGAGAGAAATTCAGCTTGCAGGATACTGTCACTTCAGCACTCCTACACTTCCTGAGCAAGCAGCAAAAAAAACATGTCCACATTTGCAGAAGAAATATCTGTGGATGCTGATTGCGGGCACCTACACAAACCAGGAAGATTCTCAGACTATCGCTGTATGTTACCAGTTGAAGTTCATGTACAAGGTGAGCAGACCAACAATGGACTTTGCTAGGTAGTCTCCTGAAATACTGTGTGGCTTTCCTGTCTGCCTGTGAGGGGACAATGAGGTTCTTATAATTCATTCGTGGGATGTGGGCGTTGTTGACTGGGCCAGTGCTTGCTGTCTATTCCTAATTATCCCTGTAATAAATCCCTTCCCCAAAATCCCTTTATTTACAATTCCAACAGTAGTACACAGAGCACTATCAGTCAGCAGTCAACCTTCAGGAGTGCCAGAGGAACTGACACTCCTGGTTAAATACAAGGAAAAGACTCCCTGATTGGCCCATCAATTGAATCCTTAATCAGAGAGTTTATATTCCAATAGGTCAATCTCAATGATTGAAGGCACTGTAGCCCCTCAAACTGTTTTCAGAGGATCTGGAATTTCTTGTCAGCTGGGCTGGGTGAGGAAGGCAGATTTCCTTCCACATTAATGAACCATATGTGTTTTTACAATAATCAACAATGATTTTGATTCCACTTTTTTAAATTCAAGTTTCACCATCTGCCGTAGTGGGATTTGTACGGAGACCTTGAGGCATTACCCTGGGTTTTTGAATTATTAGTCCCATGGCAGTTCCACCACATCGACCTCACCGCACCATACGTGATGCAGATCACCCACTGAGCCTGAGTTGCTGTGGCAACATCCAATCTTCTGCACCTGTTGTAGTTCGGGGCTATGGATGGTGATGGTTTGAGGCTTCGATGCCCTTCGCCTCAAGCATGGCTGACCAGGAATCTCTCCCACTCTTACCACTGCCATTGGAGTGAGTTTGGAAGGATAACACAGGTTGTACTCAACCCACTTTGGGCTATGTTATGAACACACCTTCCTTGGCCCTCACGTCCTTCTTGGGGGGTAGAGGAGACTTTAGCTTGAAGCTTCTGACTTGGAGGCAGGGATACTACCCATTGTGCCAGAGGTACATCTATGAGTGTCGTGCTATGTGTTTGTGTGCCTTCTTGACCTGATTTTGTGGGTGTGGATGAGTGTCATTTGCTCAGCGTTTGGGACTTACACACTGGATATTCCATCTAAGTGAGGATGTGGTAGATTGCTGGTTTTCACGTCTTCTCTACGTCAGGAGATGTGCCAGAGAGGTGCTGGGGCTTGTCAGCTTTGATGTGCCTTCCCTACCCTCCCTATTCCCCTGCCAATAGGACTAAACCCAGATGCAACCCCACCTCCAACCAAATGGTTACTGAAACAAAAACAAAAAATGCCGGATAAGCACAGCAGCTCTAACTGTCTTTGTGGAAACAGAACTGAAGAGGGATAGAAATGTGATGAATTGTATAGTTGGTGATGGAGCGGTGGGGCAGAATGGAAAGTGATACTTTGATTTATTATTGTCATGTGGATTGGTATACAGTGAAAAGTATAGTTTCTTGCAAGCTATTCAGACAAAGCATACCATTCATAGAGAAGGAAAGGAGAGGGTGCAAAATGTAGTGTTATAGTCATAGCTGATAGTTATAGTAATAGGCCAGAGCTAAGGAGAGATTGACAAAGATGTCATGGACATGAGACAAAGGAACTATTGCAGATGCCATTGGGAATTGAAGAATGCTAATAGTGACAAAGCTCAGATAGGAGAATCAGAGAACAGAGGTCAGTGTTCAGTAGGAGGAAAACTGACCAACAAGAGACAATGGCCGTGTGGAGGAGATTTGGGATTGTGTTCAGACAAGCCAAGGGAACTGAATAACAGAACAATAACAGGGGGTGTTGTTATATATTTAAGTGGTTGCATGATTACTGTTACAGCAGGTCACGTGATTTGATGGTGATGTTACTGGGGTGACTGCTCCTGCCTTCATTTCATTTTATGCTCTGTACCAGCAACACCTCCTCCGATAAATCTGCCATTGTTATTTTGAAATTAGCTGTGAAAACCATATCTTTTTCTCTTCTGATTTAAAACTCTCAACTACTCACCCAGTTAGGACATCACAGGAGCCAAGAAGAAGGGGAAAGTTCACAGTCTGTTGCTATTGAGCAGCCTGAATGGGAAAAATGTGAGAAGATTAGGTGGATTGGTCATGCTCAATTGCCCCTTAGTATCCAATGATGTGTAGGTTAGGGGGATTGGCGGGGTAAATACATGGGATTACGTGGATAGAGCAGGGACTGGGCCCTGGGCTGGATGCTCTGCTGGAGAGTCAGTGCAGATTCGATGGGCCAAGTGGCTTCTTTCTGCACTGTATGATTCTATAAAGATTCACTGCATAAAGAAAATAAGAAGTGCAATAAAGCCAACAATTTATTGGATATTGCCTGGATATGGAAATTCACCTTGAAGAGAAAGTTTCTTCCTCAGATCTTTCTTTGCTGCAGTTAAGGCACAAAGACATCTATTTGGTAAAACAGTGTGAACAAAGAGCTAATCAAATGTGACCTGCAGTAGCTTGTTCTCAATCAGGAGCCTGATCAAAATTGCTCAACTAGAAATCAATGCAGTGTTGCATGTCTTTTTCTTGTAGTAAGTCAGTGTGTCTCAGGGGAGTCATTGTGCAGAACAGAAAGGCACTGTCATTTCCTCTTTGTATGTCAGATCCTTGGTTTTAAAATCAGTTCTCTCATCTCCGCATCTAACAAGACACAAAGGTCCAAGTCAGCTTCTGCAGTTTCACTGACAAAGACACTCACAACATTTCTCAAATAATTTGATTAAACTAATTTAAAATATCTTGCTTTAAAACTTTCATTAAAATATTGAACAAAGGAATATCATACAAGTGTGTTACCACCTCAGCACAATTCAATCCTTCAGTGTTCAGTCTTACCTCTGGGTATTACACAGCATTTCATCATTTTGATCACCCCATGCCTTGTTAAAGATCATCTATTGCTACTAGTGATAAAGTGCCGTTCCTGATACTGCTGTCCCATATTGTTATTATGTTGTACAACAACACCAACCAATCCATCTTATATCAATAAAATGGCTCTTGACACTTGCGAAGAGGAAAGAATTTAAGGTTTCTTTACAGAAAGAAAAACCAGGAGAGGTGTCATGTGTACAATTGTCATCACCCTCTTATAGAAAGGATATTATTATTATTAAACTAGAAAGAATGCAGCAAAGATATACTGGGATCTTACAGGGACTTGATGGTTTGAGTTATAAGGAGAGGCTGGATAACTGGGACTTTTTTCCCCAAAGCGTAGGAGACTTAGGAGCGATCTTATTGAGGTCTATAAAATAATGAGGGATATAGATCAGTTAGATAGTCAATATTTTTTCCCAAAGGTAGGGAAGTCTAAAACTAGAGGGCCTAGGTTTAAGGTGAGAAGGGAGAGATACATTAGGGTCCAGAGGGACAGTTTTTTCACACAGAGGGTGGTGAGTATTTGGAACAAGCTGCCAGAAGTAGTAGTAGATCCAGATGCAATTTTGACTTTCAAAAAGTAATTAGACAGTTACATGGGTAAGATGGATATAGAGGGATATGGGTCAAACACAGGCAATTGGGAACTAGCTTACTGGTTTAAAAAAAAGAGGTGGCATGGACAAGTTGGGTCAAAGGGCCTGTTTCCATGTTGTAAATCTTTATGATTCTATTTCTTTGCATTTGGTTCAGAGCAACATTTGCGAATCCTGAAACTCGGTTCTTTGCCTGCTTCCACCTTGATCATTCAGGTATTATTCCGAATGAATTAAAGTGATAATTCACACACGCAGTCCAGGTCAACCTCAGCAGAAGTGTCAATTCCCAGCTGCTACCACTTTGTTTTGATGATCTGGTTCCTCATTGTAACCTCTATTCATTGGTTTTAACAGTGAGAGAGAAATAATACACCCATTAACCCCAAAGGATGGGATGACGTGAATGTCAAAGTTAATCAGTGAAATGTTTCAATAATTTTACTGCTAATAATATTTCCTAATTGTGTATTTGGATGTTTATGTCTATAATCAGTGCTGGTTGGATTCATTCATGATGTGAAGATGCCGGCGTTGGATTAGGGTAAACACAGTAAAAGTCTGGTGTTGTGAGACTTCTTACTGGATTCATTCAGACTGTTTATGTTCCAGAACGGGCATTATGCACATTTCTTATACTCTGAAATTCAATCAGTGATTGAGTATCACTGAGATCCTCACCCTTCACATCTCGGTTTCTGTTGTCTATATCTGAAAGATGTGCTGGTTAGGTGCATTGGCCACGCTAAATTCTCTTTGTGTACCCGAGCAAGCGCTAGAGTGTGGCGCTTAGGGGATTTTCACAGCAACTTCATTGCAGTGTTAATGTAAGTCACTTTTTGCGACACTAATAAATAAGCTTTAAACTTCACATGGTTCATCTTCTGCAGCAAACTGTTGGTGGTTTTGGGCTGCTGCTGCTTCTGTTTTCAATAAGATGAAAACATGGATACGAGTAAAGACATGGCAGTGGAAAATATTAGTGGACAATTCATCATTGCTTCTTTGAGAACCTCACCTGACCCAAAGTGATTCCACAAATATTATTTCTTGAGAGTTTGCTAAAAGACCTTGTGCAGTATGTCAACGCTCTGGGATAATTGAAAAGGGTACGTGGTACTTACCTAGAAAGCTTGACCTGAAGTTATTTGATTCCCCAAAAGGGGGCAGCAATGAGGTGCATGGTAGGGGGAGATGGTGATGTAGTGGCATTATCTAGGCCTAGTAATGATGTAGAGATGCTGGCGTTGGAGTGGGGGGTAAACACAGTAAGAAGTCTCACAACACCAGGTTTAAGTCCAACCAGTTTATTTGAAACAGTGTTTCACAGCAAACTAACCAGCCTTCAGGAGAACAGTGACCACAACACTACACAACCCTGCCACAGCAATCTCTGCAAGACATGTCGGATCATCAACATGGGTGACATCACCTCACGTGAGAACATCATCCACCAGAAACACGGCACATACTCTTGCAACTCAGCTAATGTTGTCTACTTAGTACGCTGCAGAAAAGAATGTCCCAAAGCATGGTACATTGGGGAGAGCATGCAGATGCTACAACAATGGATGAATGAACATCTCTTGACAATCACCAGGCAAGACTGTTCCCTTCCTGTCGGCGAACACTTCAGCAGTCACGGGCATTTGGTCTTTGATCTTTGGATAAGTGTTCTCCAAGGCAGCCTTCACGATACACTACAGCGCAGAGTTGCTGAGTAGAGACTGATAGCCAAGTTTTACACATGAGGACAGCCTCAACTGGCATCTGAGGTTCATGTCGCACTATCTGTAACCCTCATGACTTGCCTGGGCTTGTAAAATCTCACTTACTGTCCTACTATGCTAATGCTATCTCCACTCACATTGTCTGCATCTTTAAGACTTGAATAGCAGGTTAGCTGTAAAGATTTGCATTCTAATCAGTAATCTGTAAACTGTGTGTGACTTTATATACCCTTTTCTGATCAGAACTTACTACACACCTAACGAAGGAACACTGATTGCAAAAGTTTGTGAGATTACTATCAAATAAACTGATTGGACTTAAACCTGGTCTTATGAGACTTCTTATTAGGCCTATTAATCCAGAGGCCCAGGCTAATGCTCTCAGGACACAGGTTCAAATCCCACCACAACAGCTAGTAGAATTTAAATTAATAAAACATGGAATTGAAAGCAAATCTCACTGATGGTGGCTATGAAACTATCATCGATTGTCATAAAAACCCAACTGCTTCACTAATGCCCTTTAGGGAAGGAAATCTGCCATCCTTACCAGATCTGGCCTACATATAACATATGACTCCAGATTCTTAACTGCCTTCTGGAATGGCATAGCAAGCCATTCAATTCAGGAGGAAATTAAGGATGGGCAACTAATGCTGCCTTGCAAAAGAATAATTTTAGGGAGGCAGTGTCTAGTTGTATTGTCAGTGGACTCGAAATCCAGAGTGCTGCTCTAAGGACCGGATTCAAATTCCATTGGTAAAATTTGAATTCAATTTTTTTTAAAATCTGGAATTAAAAGTCAACAGATGACCGTGAAACCATTGCCGATTGTTGCAAAAATTGATCTGGTTCACTAATGTTCTTTAGGGAAGGAAATCTGCCGTTCTTATCTGGCCTGGCCTACCTGGGACTCCATATCCAAAGCAATATGATTGATTTTTAACTGACTCTTAAGGGCAATTAGGGATGGGCAATAGCAAAACCCACGTCCAACAAAAAAAATTAAAAAGTAATCCTCAGGTAGTTACTGCCAAAGAGTCAGCTACTGGGGTACAGTGAAGGGTAGAATGATAGACTTGGGTAGAATAATAGGCTTAGGTATGATGGACTGTGCTAGTAGTTCAATTAGATGTGGAGGGGAACAGTCTCTCATTGACACTGGTGGTAACAATGACTACTGTCACCTGACCTTTATGCACAGAGTCTATCTCAACAGTGCTGAAAGATACCTTGGAGAAAGCTTCAACTTGATCTGATGCTCACTTCAGAAGTTTGTATGAATAAGTACATGATGAAGCAGAATTTTAGTTAACTCCTTAATTAAATTGTGGATGTCAAAATGGTTGATCTTGAGATGTCCCCTGTCGATGCCAGAATGGACGGGACAGGACAGTTGAAATCATCTATAATATTCATTGATAGTGTACGGACAGTGAAAGCCTTTCTTTGTAGTTCTGGACTAAATGACGCACTTCAGTAGGTCTCCCTAGTGCCCATGCACTCATGCCCAGGTAACGCCTCCTGTGCTGTTGCACATTCAGCCTATATTCTCTCCGTCCTCCTGGGAATGCTTGCTGTGCCCTGGGAATGAAAACCCCCACCCTTCACACAATGACCTTACAGACCTGGTTAGGTGTTCAGAGCTCAATTTTTATTCATCTCTCTTCTTGCCATTTAGTTCTGTGTAAACATCTTGTAATTAGTCTTAAACAAGACCGTAACAAATATACTTTCTCTGATCACCTCTAGTTTTTCATTGAACGTAACATCCAGAGAAAAATATATCCCAAATGAGCAGACAGACTTCACAGCTATCAGCGCTGGTTACAACACATCTCCCAGATTTAGCTTGTTACAAAACTAGGCACAATACTACACAATAACAGACTGCAACATAGCTGCATGTGAAGAGAGTGCTCATATTGTGGATGACTGTTCTAGATGCTGCGCTGCAGCAAGCTTGGCAGCCAGAAGGAATAAAGCCCCAGCAATGACCTCTGATACACAAGAAAGGCAGGCCAAGCCCAAGGACCAACTGAAACCAATGTGAACATCGTCAAACAGCTTGTGTCCATACAAACGCATTGCAATGGCGAAGGCTGCTTTTGAATAAGCGACGTATACACAGATGCCAGCCAGGGTCAGTACACCTGAAACATAAAGAACAAGTGATGTTAGAACCTCACTATATGTATCCACACTATTTCCATTTCTGTGTTTGCCACTCAAAAAGAGGCAGCTTGGCACAAAATAAATTCACAACTAGGGAAATGAAAATTTTCCATCTCTGTCACAGGAGCCATGCTGAGCACAGTTCATAAGATATAGGGGCAGATTTAGGTTATTTGGCCTCCATTTGATCTTGGTTGATATCCTCCTCATTCCCATTTTCCTGCATTTTCCCCATAACCCTTCAACCATTACCAATTAAAAATCAGTAACTCCTCCGTAAATTTATTCACTGTCTCAACTTCTACCGCACTTTGGGGTAGCAAATTCCACAGATTCACCACCCTTTGGGGGGGGGGGGGGGGGGGGGGGTAGTTTCTCCTCAACTTTGTTTTAACTTTTCTACCCCTTATTCTAAAGCCTCTTGTCCTAGAATGCCCCACAAGAGGAAGCATCCACTCACGTCTATTTTATCCATACCTTTTATCATCTTGTATACCTCAATTTGATCTTTCCTCATTCTTCTAAATTCCAGACAGCTTAGACCTAAACTGTTCAATCTTCCTACAACAATCTCTGGGATCAATCTAGTGAACCTCCTCTGAACTGCCTCCGATGCCACTACATCTTTAGGGAAAAGGTTCTCAGCAAACCATTGGGATTGAGGGCAGATAAATCCCCCAAGCCTGACGGCCTACATCCTAAGGTATTAAATACAAAAGAAGGATCTTTATCATTACTATGTGCATCTGTGCTCACATGGTCCTGCCCAAATAATTAATACCAGCTCCCCTTAGCTGCATCACTCAGAATACATCACAAATGCTGGAGCTGTATTTTTATTCACCACAGATGAACTGCTGGCTAGCTGCAGTGAGCCAGACACTTTTCCAATACAGACGTGAAGGAGAAAAGGAGCAGGCAGGGCCATGGGCAGAGTGAGGGTATAACAGGGAACAAAGCTCAGAGATACTGAGGGGCAGAAGATGACTAGATTTATTTCAGCAGTTAATGGTCCTACCCCTTTTAGCATCAAATCAAAAATTCAGGAACTCCGGCCTCATTATTATGAGGTGAGTGAATAAATAAAATGCAAGTCAAGAGTCGAATGAGGCCCTCTCCGAACCTATGTGCTGACTTCATGTATGTTGGGTGCATTGTGCTCCGAGGGTATCTTGTACGGTTCAAGTTACAGTTCCCAAATCTATTTGTGTGACTGACATCCTATCAGTCTCTTCATTTGCTCAAGAATGATTAAAAGCTCAAACAGAATATTTGGGGGTAAAAAGAAACTCTGCACAAAAGTCTGCAGAGATTTTAAATGGGTGACACTGTGGCACAGTGGTTAGCACTGCTGCCTCACAGCGCCAGGTTCAATCCCCGGCTTCGGTCACTGTGTGGAATCTGCATATCCTCCCTGTGTCTGCGTGGGATTCCTCCAGGTGCTCTGCTTTCCTCTCGCAGTCCGAAAAATATGCGGGTTAGGTGGATTGGCCATGCTAAATTGATCCTTAGTGTCAGCGGGATTAGTTAGAGTAAATGCATGGGGTTATGAAGATAGGGCCTGGGCGGTATTGTGGTCAATGCAGACTCGATGGGCCAAATGGCCACCTTTTGCACTGTAGGATTCTATGATTAAATGCTAATAAATGATAAGCATAGTGAACTTTCTAATCAATGTAAAATATTTTTAAGTTCTCGCCAATGCAATGGGTAACTGTGTCATCAAGTAGATACCAAGCAGACTAAAGCCTTCTGGTCTAAGATATGTAGGAGATTGTCTCACAAATGAACAAAAATTATGCAGTAACTTCAACCTAAATAACTCAAGAGCACGTCGCTTCCCATCAGTCATATAATTAGTCCAGTATCTCAGTTTCTCTTCTAATTGTCTCTGTGCTTTTATTACACAACAATTTAATTTCACCATATTTCATGATGATTTAATTAGCCTTTCCCTGGTTAGCTGTACTGATTTATCAGTCTCATTTTTTTAGCTGTCTTTTGTACAGGTCAATTATTGCCCATTTATCTTCATTAACCAAACTTGCTGTCCTTCCAAACTATTTAAATTATGTTGAGTTTACAGTGAAGTAATCTTCCTCAACACAGAACCCTTTCCTTGAAGAAATTCTGTGCATGTTTCTAAAGATAACAAACTCATTTCCATCTTACATCCTTAAAAAAAAGACTCTGATGTTTCAGGCCATTGTATGGTAAATAATGGGCACTTTTGTGCTGTGGATCTGCACCAAATACTAAATGTGTTAACTGAGCAGGCATGTTGCATATAGAAGCTTGGAATACCCTACTGATTGCCTCTTTTGGCCTTCCCCAGTGGGCCAATTAGCATGGCCATTACCAGGCCTTCATACGGTCAGGATCTCAGGATGGTAGGTCCCACCTGCTGAGCATTGCCAGTCAATCCTTTGCTCAGCACCACCAACAGGAGGCAGGGCTGCTGCAGGAACTATACCTACTGGAGGCCCAGGATTGTAAAGAAATCCAGGCCACAAGTAAGTGATGATGGGAGCAGGCCTAGGAGAAGAGAGGAAAGACCGAGGGTGCCAAAAAAGGCCCTTGCCCAAGCAAATACTTTCTGTATCATTTGATTTTAATAGTTACAATTATGAAAATACCGGAAAACATTATTCAGGCATTAAGTTTGAATGTTATTGACTCTTTCCAGTGATGTTTTATATGAACTAAGGCCTTCTATTGCCGAGCAGCAAGGAGGAAGTATTCTGGGGGTTGGAAACCTCCTGGACTGGATTTAGAACATAGAACATAGAACAATACAGCACAAACAGGCCCTTCGGCCCACGAGTTGTGCCGATCACATCTACCAATCCACAGACCTATCTATAACCCCCTATCCTTTTCCATATACTCATCCAGAAGTCTCTTAAAAGACCCCAGTGAGTTTGCCTCAAAAACCTCCGACGGCAGTCGGTTCCATTCACTCACCACCCTCTGAGTGAAAAACCTACCCCTGACATCTCCTTTGTATTTGCTTCCCTGCACCTTAAATCTGTGTCCTCTCATATTGACCATTTCAGCTCGGGGAAATAGTCTCTGAGAGTCCACCCTATCTATTCCTCTCAACATTTTATAAACCTCTATCAGGTCGCCTCTCAACCTACATCTCTCCAGTGAGAAGAGTCCCAGCTCCCTCAACCTATCTTCATAAGGCCTGCCTCCCAATCCAGGCAGCATCCTTGTAAATCTCCTCTGAACCCTCTCAATAGCCTCAACATCCTTCCTATAATGAGGCGACCAGAACTGCGCACAATACTCCAACTGGGGTCTGACAAGAGTCTTATAGAGCTGCATCATTACCTCCTGACTCCTAAACTCTATTCCTCGATTAATGAAGGCCAGTACACCGTACGCCTTCTTGACCACTTCCTCCACCTGCGAGGCCGATTTAAGAGTCCTATGGACCCGGACCCCGAGATCCTTCTGCTCTACAACACAGCTAAGACTCCTACCCCTTATATTGTACTCCTTCATCCCATTATTCCTACCAAAATGGACCACTACACATTTATCTGCGTTGAAGTCCATCTGCCACTTCTCCGCCCAGTCTTGCATCCTGTCTATGTCCCGCTGCAACTTTTGGCATCCCTCCAGACCATCCACAACACCACCGATCTTTGTATCGTCGGCGAACTTGCTAACCCATCCCTCCACTTCCTCATCCAGGTCATTTATGAAAATGACAAACAGCAGGGGTCCCAGAACAGATCCCTGGGGCACTCCACTGGTTACCGACCTCCATGCAGAACAAGACCCATCCACAACCACTCTCTGCCTTCTGCCGGCAAGCCAGTTCTGGATCCACGAGGCCAAAGCCCCTTGGATCCCATGCCCTCTCACCTTCTCCAGAAGCCTTGCATGTGGGACCTTATCAAACGCCTTACTAAAGTCCACATACACTACGTCCACCGCCGTTCCTTCGTCAATGTGTTCAGTCACATTTTCGAAGAACTCAACTAGGCTCGTAAGTCATGACCTGCCCTTGACAAAACCATGCTGACTATTTCTAATCAGTCCAAGCTTCTCCAAATGTTCATATATCTTATCCCTCAGAAGCCTCTCCATCAGCTTACCAACCACTGAAGTCAAACTCACCGGTCGATAATTTCCTGGACTATCCCTGTTCCCTTTCTTAAAGATAGGAACCACATCCGCAATCCTCCAATCTCCGGAACCTCTCCCGTTTCCATGGACGACGCAAAGATCATCGCCGGGGCTCTGCAACCACTTTCCTCACCTCCCACAATAACCTGGGGTACATCCCATCCGGTCCTGGCAACTTGTCTATCTTGATAGAATTTAACAGGTCTAACACATCCTCTTTCCTAACATCCACATACTCAATCTTTTCCGTATGCCACAAACCTGCAGTGCAATCTCCCAGTTCACTTTCCACCGTGAATACCAAGGCAAAGTACTCGTTAAGCACCTCTGTCATTTCTTCCGGATTCACACAGACTTTTCCCCCTTCACCTTTTATAGGCCCTATCCCTTCTCTTCTCATCCTTTTACTTTTCACATATTTGTAGAAGGCCTTGGGATTCTCCTTAATCTTACCTGCCAAGGCCTTCTCATGACCCCTTCTGGCTCTCCTAATTTCCTTTTTAAGTTCCCTTCTACACACCTTATACTCCTCTAGATCCCTAACATCCCCTAGCTCTCTGAACCTTTTATATACCATTTTTTTCTTCCTAACTAAAAGAAGATTTAGTTCTTCTGAACCGCGTCCTACCTGAACCTCCTTGACTCCTCGAGACGTTGTCTTGCAATGCCCTAGACAAACATTCCTTGAAAAACCGCCACTTCCCTTCTGTACTCTTCCCCAAGAACACCTCCTTCCAGTTTATGCGTCCAATTACCTGCCTAATGTTTTCATATTTCCCCTTACTCCAGACATACACTTTCCTAGCCTGCCTGATCCTATCTCTTTCCATCGCTATCGTGAAAGAGATAGAATTATGATCTCCATTCCCAAGATGCTCACCTACCGTGAGATCCGACACCTGCCCTGGCTCATTAGCAAGCACCAGGTCAAGTACAGCCTCTCCTCTCATAGGCTTTTCCACGTACTGTGTCAGGAAACCTTCCTGAACACACCTAACAAACTCCACACCATCCAAACCCCTTACCCTTGGGATATTCCAGTCGATGTTTGGGAAATTGAAATCTCCCATCACGACAACCCTGTTATTTCTACATCTGTCTAGGATCTGTTTCCCTATCTGCACTTCAAGTTCCCTGCCGCTGTTGGGCGGCCTATAGAATACACCCAGCAAAGTTATCGAGTCTTTGCTGTTCCTAACTTCCACCCATAGAGACTCTGTAGACAATCCCTCCCCGTCTTCCATCTTCTCTACAGCCATGACACTGTCCCTGATCAACAGTGCCACACCACCTCCTCTTTTGCCCCCAACCCTGTCCCTCCTGAGGCACCTGAATCCCGGCACCTGAAGTACCCAGTCCTGTCCCTGAGACAACCGAGTCTCTGTAATGGCCACCACATCACACTCCCAAGCAGCAATCCACGCCCTAAGCTCATCTACCTTATTTACTACACTCCTGGCGTTAAAATAGACACACCTCAGCCCCTCAGTCAGGATATTTCCCTTTTCCACCACCTGCCTAACCCCCCTCTCAGAGTGCCTACAGTCCTTCCCTACCTGGGAACTAACCTCCTTATTCACTGTCCCATCGGTATTCCCACCCCCCAGCTTTTCTAGTTTAAAGACTCCCCAGTAGCCCGAGCTAGACTACCTGCCAAGATATTAGTCCCCCTAGGGTTCAAGTGCCACCCGTCCTTACTGTACAGGTCACACCTGCCCCTAAATGTACATTGAATGCAGCATTGTGGTGGTACAATCAGGTGAAGTGGGAGACGGAGCTGAATTCATCTTCCGAAAGTAATGCTTGCCAGGATGGGGGAGCACACTGAGTCATCCAACACACCCACCATGTGATCTATGATAGATATTTGGACCCTGTGTTGTTTATGTTTTCACATGCAAAATCATATTGCAGGACTGGAACTATGTTCCATTCTGAAAGAACTTTGTTCTCAGTCAGTTACAAAATTTTTATGCCCTTCCACTCTCCACATTATCAATGGTTTCATTGATAGACTCCCCACAGGGCAGAAGCAGGCCATTCGGCCCATCAAGTCTGCACCAACCACCATCCCAGCCTGGTCCTAGTCCTGTAACGCCACATATTTACTCTGTTAATAAATACCCTGACACTAAGGGGCAATTTACCATGGCCAATCAACCTAACCTGCACATCTTTCCGACTGTGGGAGGAAACTGGAGCACTCGGAGGAAACCTGTGCAGACATACGGAGAACGTGCAAACTCCACACAGACAATGCCCGAGACTGAAATTGAACCAGGGTCCCTGTGAGGTAGCAGTGCTAATCACTGTGCTGCCCCCAAATGATTTGTTTTCTTAGTATTCCTATCTTGGGTGCATTGGAATGGGAAAGATTCAGAAATCTGGTGGAAATTTTTATTTTATGTCTACATGTACCACAAATAGGCAAGTGAAATTTCCACTGAGGTAGACACCAATGTGTAACACAACCATGAAAATCTGGCAGGACAGTGGTTAAGACATCAGGCCTTTCAATAACTTTTCTTGTTTCTCCCACCACTGCACTTACGCAACCCTCCCTGCCAACCTGACAGCAAGTTGATACTTTGCTTTAATGAGTTATGTGCTATCTATTTATTTGACCTTGCATATATTAATTTGTGAAATGCCATCTTATGAAAATCAACATTAGGAAGCAGGACTTGTCAGCTAGCTCAGTAGCTGAATGCTGCAGCTTAGGTTCAATCCCCAGTGGGTACTGGGGTCTCAGGTAGGGTGTTGACAACAAGAATGCTGCTGCAATTGTCATTAAATCATATTTAGAGAGGAAGCTGTCAGCAAGATTTCACTTTGGAAATTAAGCTATGGCAGACAATTCTACAAGGAATAACGAGAAAATAGCAATGGGGACACTTTCCAGCTCTGCCTGGCTGCTGATGGGTCGAGTCACAAACAATTTGCAGCTAATGAACAAAAACAAAAAAAAGCCTTCCTGCAATTTTGGAGTGTCAATTTGTTTAAGAATTATCACACGCTGTCCGTGAGGCCTTGCAGATGGTGGTGTTTCTAAAGCTTAAAATTTATTTATTAGTGTCACAAGTAGGCTTACATTAACACTGCAATGAAGTTATTGTGAAATTCCCCTAGTCGCTCACACTTCAGCAGCTGAGCGGGTCAATGCACCTAACCAATACGTCTTTCAGAATGTAGGAGGAAACTGGAGCACCCAGAGGAAACCCACACAGACACAGAGAGAAGTAGGCTTACATTAACACTGCAATGAAGTTGCTATGAAAATCACCGAATCACCACACTCCAGTGCTTGTTCGAGCACACTAAGGGAGACCAATGCACCTAACCTGCACATCTTTCAGACTGTGGGAGAAAACCAGAGCACCCTGAGGAATTCCACACATATGGGAGAACATGCAAATTCCACACGGCCAGTGCATGTGTTTCAGCGCATCCACTATCCTTTGCGCTGTAAGAGGCCATGGGTTTGAAATGTGCAGATGAAGGAGGTTTGTTGCTAACTACCTACCTTGATCCTCAGCAGAAGATTCCAGTCACCTACAACATTAAGAATGCCTGGATATAGGTGGCCAATGAAGTAAATGTAATCTCAAGTGTTTAAGCTGTTACATGGGCAGATTGTCACCAGGCTGTTAATTGACTCCTCTTTGTAAAATGTTTTCCCCCGTTGATACGGGACACCCCATTCTGGGAAAAGGGGGCTTGTGCAGAAGAGCGTCTCCAAACTCCCGGGGCTGGGACAGGGTGCGTTTTCCCCAGGATGACTCTGATGCAGCTGGCAGTTCTATTCTGCTCACTTGGGGCGAAGCAAATATCTGCAGAGTTCATTATCCCACTCATTGTTCATCAGCATCAGGCTAATGGAGACCTGCACAAGTTCCAGCTATATCATTCTTTTTTTTTTGGTTGTGTTGGGAGTTTTCTTTAGAAAAATGGTCGATAGGGGCTAGGAAGCAGGTGAAGCACATAGAGCCATGAATTATCTCCCAGATCCTGAATGGGAAGGATTTCGAGAAAGGTTGCATGCAATATATTTTTGGTGCTTTCCTTAGATCCTAATTGTTTATACTGATTCTGCCCACATGACACCAAGCTTACTCCAATGAGATTCACAGAAGATTGGAGTGGAACTCGGAGCTGGTGGGAACGGGAAGATTGCTTGCTCTTCGTCTATGGAGGAGATTCCATGTCAGGCTACAGTTGTGTGAAAGTGCCTAAATCAAAAGCTATTTTGATTCAACACATCATTCTATGCATCCAGCTTCATTTCCCATCATTTCTGGACTATCATAAAAACCATAGATTCCCTACAGTGCAGAAGACACCATTTAACCTATCAAGTCTGCATCGACTCTGGCAAAGTATCTTACCCAGACTCTCTGCCCTACCTTTTCCCCATAATTCCACATATTTCCTAAGGCTAGTCCATCTAATCTACACATCTTGGGACACCAGCAAGCAATTTAGCCTGGCCAATTGACCTACATTGCACATCTTTGGCATGTAGGAGTGAACCGGAGCACCTGGAGGAAACCCACGCAGACACGAGAAGAACATGCCAATGCCAGATAGACAGGCACCCAAGGCCAGAATTGAACACAGCTCCCCGACATGGTGAGGCAGCAGTGCTAATCACTGTGCTGCCAAAGATTACAAGATCCTGTAGTCTATAAATATGGTCACCTACAACTTCTCCTACATTATAACAATGACATAACACTTACAAAGTAGTTCTGTGATTATGGTGTGCTATTAGATATCATGAAAGATGCCATCCGTCTGTCTATCCTTCCATTCATCTCTCCCTCCATCCGTTCATCCATCTCTCCCTTCATCCCTCCCTTGCTTTCTTCAAATCAGAGCGCAGGCAATCTTTCTGAGGTCATTTATAAAATCAAATAAATATCACTGGATGGCTTCTTTACTATCAAATAAATCGGTAAGACCTAAACCTGATGTTGTCAGACTTCTTACTGGCTTTTTGGATCACAGCCCTTTGGACAGCAATGATCAGAGAAAGGATTGTGTGAATTATTGTGCCTGAATTACAAACTGCTTATACATGGTCTTTTTTAAGTCAAGTCTCTTTTGAACCAATACAAGGAAAAGATTAAATAAATAATCTAATCAAGGTTTTCACCCTCTGTGCAGATTTGTTCAATGAAATGACACTTGGTGAAAAATGTGCAAGACCCAGCCATGAAATAGATTGTAAATCCTCCCTGGGTTTAACAGTCAGTAGCAGAAAATTGTCTCACTTACTCACACAGCACACTTGTTAAAAAAAACACACTGCTCTGAGCCTGAAATGCCTGCCAATTCCTTTTTGTTCTTAACCAGTGTTATCTGAGAACAGATTATTAAATAAATACAATGGATTGATAATTGATCTGAGAACTGGTTGTTTTTTTAAAACAACCCGTATCGTATCCACTTTGGGGGAACAAATGAAACCCAGATAGCCAGTTGGCTCACAATTACCCTGGTGGAATTTTGGGATGGAATACTCCAGGTTCCATGAGAACTGGGATCTCTCTGAGTATGTACTTTGGCAGTTGATTGATTGTAATTCCTGCAACACTAGCATAACAAGCAGTGGGATTACGAGAACTACCCTTCCCCATTCATCAATTCCAATTGGATTTGAAATTAAATCAGAATGGCAGATTCCCAGACTCCCAGGAGGAGAAATTCCCACAGGGATCACTTACCAGGAAATCTCAGGTGTCTGATCTAGAAACGTAGAATAATAAAATCTCTACAGTGCAGAAAGAGGCTATTCGCCCCATTGACCCTGCACCAACAATAATCTCACCCAGGCCCTATGCTGGTAACTGTTGTATTTACCCTGCTAATCTTCCTCACACTAAGAGGCAATTTAGTATGACCAATCCACCTAACCTGCAATTCTTTGGACTGTGGGAGGAAACCCACACAGACATGGGAAAATGTGCAAACTCCACACAGACAGTGACCCAAGGCCAGAATTGAACCTGGGTCCCTTGGACTGTGAGGCAGCAGTGCTAACCACTGTGCCACCGTGCCTTCCATTTAAATAAATGGAAGGAAATGGAATTAATGCTAGCACGAGGGGACACAGCTTTAAATTAAGGGGTATGAGTTATAGGACGGATATCAGAGGTAGGTTCTTTACTCAAAGAGTGATTAGGGAGTGGAATGCCCTGCCTGCAGCTGTTGTAGATGCGCCAAGTTTGGTGGCGTTTAAGAGGTTAATTGATAAGTATATGGAAGAGAAGGGAATGGTTTAGTTTGGAGGGGCATTGCTTTTTATTTTGGTCGGCACAACATCGAAGGCCGAAGGGCCTGTTCTGTGCTGTATTGTTCTATGTTCTATGTTCTAAATGTAAGAAAAATAAGGTGCCACTCACCAGTGACTTCCTGCCAACAAATCCCTGCCAGCATGAGGAACACCCAGTTATGGAATCAGCCCGGGTTTGGCATCATAGAGTATTACTGCCCAGAAGGAGGCCATTTGGCCCATCGAACCCATGCTGGCCCTCTACCATCTAGATGGGTCAACTCCCCCATCAATCATCCATGTTTCCATGAATTAGATCTCAATATCAGCAGATCTTGCTGGACTTAACATTCATCAAGCAACAAGGCAACAGTGTAAACCCCACCCTTTCCACATCTCCCGATTTTCACGATTCAAACAAGATTGGCCAGTGAAATGAAAGTCCAAACGAGGTGGAGTTGCCTGCTGCTCAAGAATGGATTTCCAAGGTGCAGAGAAGACTCCTACTGAAAAGAATCCTCCTCAAGCTGTGCTATTCCTAAAGATTTCAGATGAATAGGGAACAGTTGAGAATGAAAGACTACACACATTACATATGGCCTGGTGAGGAATAGCTCACTCTACATGGGATTACAATGGATACCACACAGTACATGCTCACTCATTAAAGAAGCCTGCTAACTTACTCTTCACAGCTTTCTGTTAATGGTCAGCACCTGAGCAATAATGAATGTGATTCATGATTATAAAGCCATTTCTGTGAATCATTTATACATAAGATCTGTGATTGGAACCTCGATAAGAATTCAGTCATGAGTCTTGTTCTTTCTAGAACAACACGGTGGCACAGTGGTTAGCACTGCTACCAAACAGCACCAGGGACCCGGATTCGATTCCTGGCTTGGGTCACAGTCTGTGAAATTTGCACATTTTCCCGTGTCTACATAGGTTTTCTCCAAGTGCTGCAGTTTCCTCCCACAATCCAAAAGATGTGCTGGTTAGGTGCATTGGCCAAGCTAAATTCTCCCTCAGTATACCCAAACAGGTGTCGGTGTAGCAACTAGAGGATTTTCACAGTAACTTCATTGCAATGTGAACATGAGCCTACTTACGATACTAACAAATTAACTTTTTTCTGGGGTATGATTCAAGGCTTACACATGCGTATGTTGTTAGTTTGTAAAGTTGCTGAGTTTAACCCGCAAAACTACGGGTAACTGAATCAAATCATTGGTTTGCTCCCAAATGGTTTTATGTCCCTGTGTAACCCATATATCTATATCATATTGTGTGTTACTTTTGAAACAGCTACAATTGAATGAAGATAAACAGGTTAAAGCAGCTCACACCAGGAATGTAGTACAAGTATATTTAGCATTCATTATGAAAATTCAGCAATTACTAACTCTGAACTTCTTCTCTGAACTAACAAAGGGTTTTCTTATTTTACAGATTTTTCTTGCTCTCCACTAAATGGAGGGAGACAGCCCTCACCCTCCCATGATTAAACAGTCATTTTTTGCAATGTGCAGATTAGATTGACTGGCCATGCTAAATTGTCCGTACTGCCCCAAGATGTGCAGGTAAGGAGGATTAGTGGGGTAATGAGAGATTACGGGGATACGGTCAGGGTAAGATGCTCTGTCAGAGAGTTGGCAGGACTGAATGGGCCAAATGGTCTTCTTCTGCACTGTATGGATTCTATAACCCCAACTCTTGAAACATCCAATAATCTATCCTGACAAGTATGTGGACAAGAGGATAAAACAGTTTCATTTTCCACATCTATCCTGATGATGTTCAGTTCCATCTTTCTAGCACATCCCTCAATGTCTAAACCATCTCTGTTTTGTCCAGAGTACCAGAGATTCCTTACAGTGCAGAAAGAGGCCATTCAACCCATTGTGTCTGAACCAACTCTCCAAAAGGGCATCTTACCCAGGCTCATCCGGTTGGTCTGCTGAAGGGGGGAAAAGCTGGGCACATGAAAATGGGCATCATGGTGGAAGACCCCAGAAAGAATTCAGTGGCTGCTGGAATTGAACTCGGGCTAGGTGAAGGTTCAATCTCAGTGCTCCAGCACTTTGTCAAAGTTATGAACAAAATGTATAAAACCAAGTACAGCCCTCACCTCTCAACACTCTGTCCCCCAAACACACACTCCCCAAGACCCATTCATGGCCTGTAGCCAACCTCATAAATCACCTATGACAGCCTTTGGCTCCCTCCCACTTCCATGGCCCTTTCTTCGCTCCAAGCCAACTAAGTGCCAACTCATCCCAATCATGATCCCCACCTATCACTACTTACGTGCCAAACATCATAAACAGCAAGTGATAGACAGAGCTAAGCAATTCCACAACCAATGGATCCAGTCTAAACTCTGCCGTCCTGCCACATCCAGTCATGAATGGTGGCAGACAATTAAACAATTCATTGGAGGAGGAGACTCCATAAATATCCCATCCTCAGTGATGGAGGAACCCAGCATGACAGTGCATAAAAGATAATGTCAAAGACAGGGATCGCATGTAGAAGTGGGAACATCGAGGTGGCGGCGCGGGCTCGTTGGGCCGAAGGGCCTGTTTCCCATGCTGGTTTGTTCTTTGTTCTTTGTTTTCTACAATCTGCACTCAGAAGTGCTGAGTGGATGATCCATCTTGGACTCCTCCAGTGATCAGCAGCGTCACAGATGTCAGTCTTCAGCCAATTTGCCTCACTCCATGCGATATCAAAAACAGCTGAAGGCTCTAGATCCTGCAATTTTCCAGCAATAGTATTGAAGACTTGTGCTCCAGAACTTGCTGTGCCCTTAACCAAGCTATTCCAATACAGCTACAACATGAGCATTACCCAGCAATGTAGAAAATTGCACAGCCAAATCCTGTACACAAGAAATAGAACAAATCCAATCCGGCCAATTACTGCCCATCAACTACTCTCAATCATCAGTAAAGTGATAGAAGAGGTATCAATAGCATCTGCTCTACAATAACTTGCTCACTCAGTTTGGGTTCCACCAGGGTTACTCAGCTCCTGATCTCATTACATTCTTGTTCAAACATGGACAAAAGAACTCAATTCCAGAGGTGAGATAACTGCCCTTGACATCAAGCAGCATTTGACCAAATGTGGCAACAAAGAATCCCAGCAAAACTGGAGTTTAATGGGAATCAGATAGAAAACCTTCCACTGTGTGGAATCATACCTGACACAAAGGAAGATGGGTGTGGTGATTGGAAGTCAATCATCTCAGTTGTGGATGAAACCTGTTCTTGCTCCTGCAGTCTTCTCCCAGCTTCATCAGTCTATGTTTTTATCAGAGGACATGGAGGGGAAGGTGGATCAGAATATTGAATTTGATGATCAAATTTGATGCAAGCTCAAAGGGCTGAAAAGCCTACACTTTCTTCTATTTTCTGTGTTTCTATGGGCACTTCATAAATATTCACACACACAAATGCACGCAGAAACACACACATCCAGTTGTCAATGTGTTATTGTAACATCTTCCACAATATTCCTCAGAATATCAGCAAGCTCTTCATGAACAAAGAAATACTTTCGATAAGTAGCAGTGATTAAACATAACATCAGTTCCAGGACATCACTGCAGGTGTTCCTCAGGGTACTGTCTGAGGATTTCATTCACTCCTACAAACTCACATAATGATCTTTACATCCATTTTCACTCTCCCTGGCCTGCGTAAAAGGCGTTCCAGCAGCAGTGATGGCCTTTTGCTTCATGAGCCAGCAGGATGTCATTGGCCAGCATCAATAGAGAGCTCAGCAGAATAATGCACCAGTGCAGCAATGTCAGGGTTGTTGTTTTTCAGATAAGTTGTTATCTGAGGCTCTACCTTCTCCTCAAAATGAATCTGAAAGATAATTGAGGGACTTCTAGCCAATGTGCTGGCCAACACTCAGCCCACATCATTCAAACAATCATTCATCCAATCATCCCATTGCTGTTGTTAAATCCTGCTAGCTCCCGTGCAGTGTAATCGTGGCTACTTATTAAAAGTGTTCCTTTGGTCATGAAGAGCTTGCCAGTATTCCGAGGAATACCGTGGAAGATGTTATAATAACACATTCTCAACTGGGTGTGTGTGCATATGTGTGAATATGTGTGGTGCCCATAGAAAATAGAAGAAAGAGTAGACCATTCAGCCCTTCAAGCCTACTCTGCCTTTCATTTTGATCATCAAATTCAATATCCTGACCCATCTTTCCACCCCCACTTCCTCTGATAAAAACATAGGACTGATGAAGCTGGGGAGAAGACTGCAGGAGCAAGAATAGGTTTCATCCACAATTGACATGCCTACACTGAATTAAGTGTTGCTGAATTAACTGGGTGCAGGCTCTGAGTGAAGTCTGCACAAAGTAGACTGGTATATGTGTTATTATTACAAACTAGAGGAGCATTTGTAATTCGAATACTGAAAACAAATTGTCAGCTGTCAAATTAGGAATACACATCAATACAATAACATGTTTCAATTAACATTTACAAGTGACATTTGAAGACATTGCGGATGCCTGATATTTCAGCAGTGGGAAAACTCAACTGCTGCTTCAGGACTGTTTTAATTTCACTGCCCAGAGAAGCAGTAATTTCATTTATCCAACCTACTGAGTACTAGTAATGTAAAATAATCACCAGCTCATGTTGGATTTCAGAGTTATATCCTCAAGTCCCCATTCTTTCAATAACCTGTGTATTGATCTCAGATTCTGGGCAGAATATCTTAAATTTTTTGAGTAAGTCCATACATTTCACTGGATGCCAAATAATCTAAGTATTTATCACACTTCTGCATGATTAGCTAGGCATTTATCTCAAAATATTTGAAGAAAATTAAGTATTTTTAATACATAATCACTGGTACAATTGAGGTGGCACCTATTCTGTGCACAGCAAAGCCCCTCCCCACTATCCCATACTGCATGCACTATTAAAAAGAAATACAGGGATTTGGTGACATTAAAAGAAAGTCCTGATAGCTTATTCTATCTTTTTTGCTTTCTTTAATTAAACATTCTTAATCGGAATGTTTCAATCACTGTCCCTAAAGTCTTCATGCACTTTTCCTTCCTTTTGCTGAACCCTCTCCCTATCAACTATTAGTATTTCTATTCATATACAAAACTGTGATTCCTTTAACCATGGAGAAGAGAATGGAGGAAGCCATTTTTGAGATTAGGTTACAGGTTTCCCTATAAACCCATGAATATCATAATTAGACAACAGTTTAGAAGTTCTGTCTTGCACGGTCTGCACCTATTTGGGAGCTAATCAGCAAAAGGGAGAAGCAGCCAAGTCTGCACCTTAAGCAAAGACGATGCTGACCCTATCATTCACCATGCAAAACACAAGTGGGAACTCAGACCGAAGACTGAGTTTACATGGATTTAAAGAAGGTTGAAGTCCCAATTTGGCATTAGAAAAAGGAATCTATAGCATTATCATACAGAAAAAGGAAGTTTGGGGATTACAAGTTTACTCAGCTGGGAAAGTGAAAAGGAAAGAAGCCATTGAGAAATGAGAATCATTTTAGACTGCTCCTTGGAGGATGAATTGTCTATTTAAGAAACAATATAGCATGTGACTATAGAGGGGGATTTTGATCATACTGAAAGCTGAATAGGGAAATCTCTTTTCTGTAGTTTAAAGCATAAATTGCCATTGAAAAGAAAACAATGTTTAATCAACAGTGCTTTTTAATTCTTTGTTATAGTAAAACCTTTAAAAGATGAAATCTTGGTGTCATTTTTTTCAGCTGTTAAATGGATGTTTTCACTAATTATCAGTATCTACGTAGATTGCTAATTATTAGAAGGATGTTGGACTAAAGTAGCATTTGGTCTCAACTGAAGTCCATGACATCACCACCACCACCAACTAGGTATTTTCACCAAAACTAGAGCAATTTTTGATTCTGGAGGAATGAAGAAATAAATGATTTTGCGCTTGGAAAAAAAATATTTAAATGTCTGTCTGGAACAGAATTTAAATGAGATGGGCAACATATTTTATTCCTATATCCTTATGCTTATATGATACCCTCTATTAAACTTCAATACTAAATGTAATCATTCAATTTTGAAATGTGACATAGTGGTGAGTTCCAGGGACTTGTTGCAATGCAATAATTTAATTTCTGTGCATGCTTATTCCAATTCTGTCCTGATATTATTGTAAGGGTAGAATAATATAGAATCATTGAATTTCTGCAGTGCAGAAAGAAGCCATTTGGCCCATTGAGTCTGCACTGACTCTCTGACAGTATATCTTACCCAGGCCCTCGCCCCAATGTTGAGATCAATAAACTACAAAGGATTTCCATCAGAAATTACATTTTCAAACAGAATCTGGCAATTATGAATTTTATGACAAGTTTAAATGTGTGATAATAAATGGAAAGCATGATTTTAAGTTTCTATCTCCATATTAAACACTGGTTTGCGTGACTGGTCAAGCTGAGACAAACGGGCTCTTGATTTGAATCCTGAGAGGATTCAGCCTTCTGTCTTTCTTGTATTAGTTTGGTTCAATGTTGCACCTCAGAAACATTACATCAAACACTGTAACCTAGATTGATACTTCAGTGCAGGGCTGAGAGAGTGTTGCACTGTTGGACATGCTTCTTTTCAATAGAATCCCTACTGTGCAAAAGGCTATTTGGTCCATCGAGTCTGTACCAAAGGTGTGAAAATCTTACCCAGGCCAATCTCTCCACCCTATCCCCATAACCCCACATGTTTACCAGGGCTAATCCACCTAACCTACACATTCTTGGATACTAAGAGGCAATTTAGCATGGTCAATCCACCTAACCTATACATCTTTGGACTGAGGAAAGAAACCCTTGCAGATCCAGGAAGAACATGGGCATCGCTGGGGGCCAGTATTTCTTGCCCATCCCCAGTTGTCCTTGTGCAGAAGGCAGTTGAGAGTTAGCCACATTGCTGTAACTCTACTTCAGACTAGGGAACTCAGGCAAGTAACCCTCTGAAACCAGGTTCTTTGTGTTACTAGTGTCTATCAGAAAAAAGAGGCAGAGCACCTTGTTGGGCTGAGTCTGGAGCTCCTAATATTAATCATTAGATATAGACACCATAAACAGAAATATTTCAATATTGCTTCTCAAACATTTAATCTTTTTTGAAGGAATCACTGTGAAATCATTTCAGTTTCACTCAAAAATGAATGGGGCTCAGAAAAGTATTGGATTACTGTCTCTATTTGAACAAAGACATTAAGAAATCTTACCTCCAACCAGAAAGTACGAACCAGTGAACAGTAACATGTGGAGACCATTTGCCAAAGAGCTGATCAGCCCACAGATACCTCCAAGAACAAGAAGAACCAGACTCAGAGGGAACAAAATGACAAACACCTTCTGCATAACTGAAAAGAGAGAGATAGTTGCAAAGTGCTAGTTAGTTGCTCCATTAGGAAAGATTAGAAACTCAGGGAAATTAATACATAGCCAAAGCATCGATTATCTAACAGAACCAGTGGCAAAAATACATCTTATAAATCTGACACGATAACGGTAGAACATTAAGTCCACCTCCAAAGACAGCCAGTGTTCTCAGAGTCTGATTCTATTTTATTTCTGCACTGTGCTTTGTTCCTACACTTTTCCTAGTTGTTTTTTTTTTAATCATATGATTTATAATGGGTCAAGATTGTCCCAAGCTATGAAAAGAAGGGATTGTAACCAAGGAACATGATTGAAAATACTGAATTCAGTGTGTGTGTAACAGAACGATTTGAAATTTTGTAAAGATCAAATTGTGAAAGACAAGATATTTACCTTGGCACAACACAGGAAAAAAGTGGCAACATGGGTTGCCATGGTAATTAAGAAAGTAAATGGATTAGTTGTCTTCACCAACCGGGATAAACAAACAACAACACAGCAAGGGAAACAGGCCCTTCGGCCCAACGAGCCCACACCGCCATTCGACGTTCCCACTTCCATCCATGATCCCTGTCTATGTTTATAGAAATGTGCATTGGAACCAAATTAGCGAGACAATTTAGGGAGAATTTGTTTTGCCAATCAGCCTAAGAGAACATCTTTGGGATGTGGGAGGAAACCGGAGCACCTGGAGAAAACCCATGCAAGCACGGGGAGAATGCGCAAACTCCCACAGACAGAGGCCCAAATCCATGTATCTGCACAGCACAGTGATAGTCCAGTTTAAGCGTACACTAATGCTGTGAAGCACTAAGCTACTCTTGAAAAATCCAAGAGCAGCCCTCTCACGACCTATCGCATGTATGCCCCGTGTTGTCTATTTGGCCTCAAGAGTGTTGGCAATGAGCAGAATCATAGAGTCATAGAGGTTTACAGCATGGAAACAGGCCCTTTGGCCCAACTTGTCCATGCCGCCCTTTTTTTTTAAAATCCCTAAGCGAATCCCAATTGCATGCATTTGGCCCATATCCCTCTGTACCCATGTAACTGTCTAAAAAAATAAAATTGTATCCGCCTCTACTCCTACCTCTGGCAGCTTGTTCCAGACACTCACCACCCTCTGTGTGAAAAAGTTGCCCCTCTGGACACTTTTGTATCTCTCACTATAAACTTTTGTCCTCTAGACTCCCCTACCTTTGGGAAAAGATATTGACTATCTAGTTGATCTGTGCCCCTTATTATTTTGTTTGCCTCTATAAGATCAGCCCTCAGCCTTCTATGCTCCAGAGAAAAAAGTCCCAGTCTATCCAGCCTTTCCTTATAACTCAAACCATCAAGTTCCAGTAGCATCCTAGTAAATCTTTTCTGCAATCTTTCTAGTTTAATAACATCCTTTCTATAGTAGGGTGACCAGAAGAGAGGTTGAATAAACTTTCACTGGAAAGACGGAGGCTGAGGAGAGACCTGATAGAAGTCTACAAAATTATGAGAGGCATAGACAGGGTGGATAATCAGAGGCTTTTCCAAGAATGGAAGCATGAATTACAAGGGGGCACAGGTTCAAAATGGGAAGGGAAAGCTTAAGGGAGATGTACAGGGGAAGCTTTTCATGCAGAGAGTGTTGGGTGCTTTGAACACACTGCCAGAGGAGAAGCAGAAGCAGGCACGTTAGTAACATTTAAGAGGCAATTTGATGGTCTGTGAATAGGGAGGAACAGAGGGATATAGACCAAATAAGGACAGAGGTTTTTTTTTTGTTTAATTAGGGCATCATGATTGGCACAGGTTTGGAGGGCCAAAGGGCCTGTTCCTGCGCTGTATTTTTCTATGTTCTTTGATACTTACTGTTGCCTAGTGATTTTCAAATAATACTTTTATGAGAAAATACACTCTTGTTTCTACTTTTTCGAAGCAAAGAACAGGAACAGCACCAAACAAGTTGCAGAAAAATAAAACAGCATTCTAAAAATCAAAATTGAATTTTGTTTTGCACAGATATGCTACCCAATAAGAGTTGTGTATGCACGGTGACACAGCGATTAGCCCTCCTGCCTCACAGCGCCAGGGAACCAGGTTTGATTTTGGCCTTGGGTGACTATCTCTCTGGAGTTTGCATGTTCTCCCCGTGCCTGCATGGGTTTCATCTGGATGCTCCGGTTTCCTCCCACACTCCAAAGATATGCAAGTTAGATAGATTCATTGCCATGGAAGGCTGTGGAAGCCAGGTCATTGAGTGCATTTAAGACAGAGATTGGTAAGAAGATCAAAGTTTATGGAGAAAAGGAAGGACAATGGGGGTGAGAAATCTCTCAGCGATGATGAAATGGTGGAGCAAATTTGATGGGCTGAATGGCCTAATTTTGCTGCTATACCTTATATCTTATGGATTGGTCAAGCAAAATTGCACTTTAATGTATAAGGATGAGTAGGTTAAATGGCTTAGCTTTGGGAAATATGTGGGGTTACAGGGATAGGGTGGGCAGGGCCTGGGTAAGATACTCTGTCAGAGAATTAGTGCAAAATCCATGGGCTGAATATATAGAGATACTGTGATATTCTATGATATACAATATTGCTTACTGGTTCAGATTTGGCCTATTTCACTCTTGCTGTAGGATATCAGAAGTTACAACTTACTGGATGTTAGCGATGTTCCAGGTGGGAAGTTGAGCTCCCCAAGTCTCTGACCTGAGCTGTTTAAGCTAGGGTGCTGTCTAATGGAGACCAGACAATGAGAAGGGAGACTTGGAAAGAACATCATCCTGGCCAATATTAAATTAAACACATTAATGATTGAACTAAAATGAGAATGAGAAGAATTTCATTCACAGACCCTAAGTGGCAATAGAGCTAACCATAATGTCTGACTTCATCACTCTGTGGGGATGTCAACGTTGGACTGGGGTGGGCACAGTAAGAAGTCTCACAACATCAAGTTAAAGTCCAACAGGTTTATTTGTTATCATTGGCTTTCAGAGCGCTGCTCCTTCAAACAGCCCACTCACCTGATGAAGGAGCAGCACTCTGAAAGTTTGTGCTACTAAATAAATCTGTTGAACTTTAACCTGGTGTTGTGAGACTTCTTACTGTGCTCATCATTCTAAAACAGAAAATGCTGGAAAGAGGAAAAATGTGACACTTTAAGGAGTGACATTTCACCAGAGACATGGTTCTCTACAGCTGCAACTGACAACTCAGGGAACTAATATTCTCCCACTAATAACAAAGCAGATGGAAGCTCTCGATTTAATCCAAGATTAAATGCGTGCAAGAACCAGATTGGTCTGTGTTTCGTTATCACATTCTCAGAACATACAGGGAGGAAATTGAATTTTGGTAATGCAAGATTTTCTGCATTCCAGCCTTCAGTTGTTGTTTAGAAATACTTTTCTCAACAATCACGGGGCAGGAATTTTACTCCTGGTAAAGTCCTCAACACTATATGTGTATGCAGCTTCCCTAGACGTTGTTTTTGACAGTTATTTAGTTATGTTTGGGGCCTCTCAATAGTCTCAGTAGAGTCAGGAAACTAACAAAATGAGATCCATTTTAGAAGATGATTCCGATCTTTCATCCAAGGCTGTTCTTATTCCAAGTTGATTATTTGAATGACTCTGGGAATTATTAAGGTGGGACTACATGAGCTATCTCTTGAGAAATGGATTCAAAGAAGAAAGTCTGGGAAAATTGCTCAACACTAATATAGCAGAGATCGGAGCTTCTGACCTTTGATTTGATGCGTTCCAGGAACAGGAGATGAAAAGGCAGAAAATTGTTACAGAAATTGCCAATGTTGTTTATATTCTATGATGTGGAGATACCAATGTTGGACTGGGGTAACCACAGTAAGAAGTCTCACAACACCAGGTTAAAATCCAACAGATTTATTTGGTAGCCAAATCCACTTGCTCTCAGAGCACTGCTCATTCATCAGGTAAGTAGGGAGGAAGTTAAGCCACTCACTTGATGAAGGAGCTGTGCTCCAAAAGCCAGTAGTGTTTGCCACCAAATAAACTTGTTGGACTTTCTTCTGGTGTTGTGAGACTTCTTACTGTGTTTACATTCCAGACAGGGATAGAATAATGGGGTTAACACACTGCTTTAATAATTTTGTGGGTGAGTACGGAACCTCTAATTTTGCCGTATAAGATGAAAGAATAACAGTTGATTTATATATAAACATGTAAAGCCATTACAAACCAATTGTTTTTACAAAACATAACCGGCATGGTGGCACAGTGATTAGCACTGCTGTCTCACACGCCAGGACCTGGGTTTGACTCCTGGTTTGGGTTACTCTGCAGGTTCTCTCTGTGAATATGTGGGTTTCCTCCGGGTGCTCCAGCTTCCTCTCACAATCCCAATATGTGTAGGTCAGGGGGATTAGTGGGGTAAAAATGGAGGTCTCAGGCATAGGCAATTAGTGGGTCTGGGTAAGATGCTTTGTCAGAGGGTCAATGTGGACTCAATAGACTGAATGACCTCTTTCTGCACTATAGGTATTCCACAATTCTATAATGGTATTGCAGTGAAATGTCAGTGTCAACTTACTGCCCCTATTTTAACTAACTGATTAATATAGCTATGTTCCTAGTAACAACTTAATTTTGCTCCAAACTCTATACTTTTCTCACAGAAACAAACAGTAACAATAAGGCAGGATCTGCCTTCTTAAAATGTATATACATTTTGAACTTAAATAGCATAGCATTTGATTTAATAGGCATCCATTGATAAGGCTCTGGAGAGAGCTGCAACAAGGTACAAAGGAATAGTCTGTGCTGAGTTATCCATTGATTTTGCATCCATCACGTCAGATACTCAGTAATTGCTGTGTCACAAGGCTGCTTTGTCTAGTCAAATATCTTTAAACACACTCAAGAGTGTCTATGAACTAGTATGAGTCCCTGAACACAGTTATCCTGGATGGCATTTGTTCTGAAACTAACCTGGGAATGAAAGTTTATTCAATATCAGCTCTTAGAAGTTCAACTGAACAACAATTATTAATGATGTGGAGATGCTGGCGTTGGACTGGCACAATAAGCAGTCTCGCAACACCAGGTTAAAATCCAACAGGACTTCTTCACCTGATGAAGGGGCAGTGCTCCAAAAGCTCATGGTTCCAAATATACCTGTTGGATTTTAACTTGGTGTTGCCAGACTTTTTACTGTATCAATTATTAAAGTTGGAAGAGATTGTCAAATTCATAGATAGGAATATGACAAATAAGTGGTCAGAGTAAGGTGGATTTATATACAAGTAATAACTGTAAATTTGGAATAATATTATAGCAGCCTCATAGACTCATCGAATCCCTACAGTGCAGATGAGGCTATTCGGCCCATCAAGTCTGCACCGACTCTCTGACATGTTCCCCCTGGCCTACCCCTGTAGCCCCACACATTTACCATGGCCAATCCACCTAACCTACACATCTCTGGAGTGTGGAAGGAAATCGGAGAACCGGAAGGAAACCCACACAGATATGGGGAGAACATGCAAACTGTGCCGCATATTTTGTATAAATAATTTAATTATTTATTCTTTTCTCCCAGTTTGTTTCACACAGTAAGAAATTAACGTTAGGCCAATCAGCTATTGTGATTTTAATCCAATAAGAGAGATAAACAATGGAATATAGAGACAGGAGGAGGCCATTCAGCCACTCAACAGCCACTCAAGAAGATCATTATTGGTCTTTATCTCAACTCCATCCGCCAGCCTTGGCTAAATGTCCCTTAATACCTTGGCTAGTAAAGAACTTTTAATTCCTGATTCTAAATTATTTATCAAGCCATTACCTCCTGCTTTAGTAGGATTATTTTCCACATTTCTCATACCCTTGACCAGAGAAGACCTTTCCTAACTTCCCTCATCTACACCCTGCCTCTGATTTGAAGGTGCTGCCTTCTGGTTCTAGACTCCATTCCAGCAGAAAGTAGGAAATATTATCAATTTCCTTCAAACTCTAAAAAATCTCAATCAATTTATTCCTTAATCTTCTATGTTTCAGGGAATACAGACCTTGTTTAAAGAATGAAATCATGGGAAAGTATAATTGTTAATTGCTTGTTAATGGTAAGATGGTCATCTCAGTCACACAAAACCTATTTTTGTTGGTCCCTGATGCTAATCTTGGTATATTTGGCACATTCATAATAATTGGTGATAGTTGTACTGCCAATATTTAACTGTACATAATAACTCTACTTTAGCTGGTTATAGTGATAGGGGAAAGTGGGTTCACCTTTGGGTAAGAGCTTGCAGATAATGCACTTGATATAAAGAAGGGTTTGTTAACTCTGTGACAGCCCGGTGAATCCTGCCGGCAGGAGATTCCGCCTGTTTTGATGGCATTGCTCCCCAACAAGTGGATGCTCCACTGCAGCTCATCAGCGCAATGCCAGACAACCCAGAAGCCAATCTGGCCATGGAGAAACTGGGACATGGCCATGGGGTGATGGTAGGGATGGTAGCCTGGGTCAGCAAGAACCTACAATACTCTTGCTGTGCCCAAAGACATGTGGTTTCCTTCCAGCCCAGCAGGAATCATTTGCTTCACGACTTGGTTAAAAGAGGATAAACTTAACACAGAATAGGAACAAACTCTTCGGCCCATGATATTGTGCTGAACACGATACCAAATTAATTAAACCCTTATGCCTGCCCTTGGTCTATATTCCTCTATTCCTTGCATATTCATGTGCTTATCTAAAAGCCCCTTTAACATATCTGCCTCCACCACCACCTCTGGCAGCATGCTCCTGATACCTACCGCTCTCTGTGTAAAACCTTGCTCCTCACACCTCCTCTGAACTTTCCCCCTCTCATCTTAAGTGCATACCCTGTAATATTAGACATTTCAACTTTGGGAAAAGGGTTCTGACTGTCAACCTTATCTATGCTTCTCATAATACATGATATCGAGATACCGACGTTGGACTGAGGTGGGCACAGTAAGAAGTCTCACAACGCCAGGTTAAACCAGGTGGGTTGACTCACGTGATGAAGGAGTTCCAAAAACTCGTGATGCCAAATAAACTTGTTCAATTTCAACCAGGTGTTGTGAGACTTGTTACTGTTCCATAATACATGATACATCATGAAATATAGTATATATCATGTACTCTCCACCCTGCTGTCCATCAAACTTCTGTCGGATCTTTTGTAGATTAGAGTGATATCTGAGCTTAAAGTCATGATCTGTGGACAACTTTCCCTGGACAGGCTCTCTGTGGAGTTTGTACACCACTGGATGGGAGGAAAACCAAACCAGGATGGATTCGGAGAGGTTGATACACTTCTGGAAGTAAGAAATCCAAGGGAGTTCTGAAGCAGAGTGTCCCATGAATTCCTTTCTTCTTTTCTTCTGCAAATTTGCTTTCAGTAGCATGAAAACAAAGTAACGTCTCAGGGAAAAAATGACGTCAGATGGGATTCTGCCAGCCCATGTCTGCTGTCCTGTAACATGTTTAGTGCTTTGTCACATGCGTGTGTAGATTCCACTTAAGGTTAGTTGTTTATCTGATGAGTTTGTGAGGGCTTGAACTATTCACTTTGCACAGGAATAAGGTGGCTTGACATCATCTTTTGGCTGTCTCCATCTGTTGTGTCCTTGTCATTCTCTGAATTGTTCTGTATATGATCAGACATTACTTGGAGGTCAGAATAAAGTCCACGACTTAGTCAGAAGCCAAAAGAATCGACACTTGGGTTATTTATTCATTCATGGGACATGGGTATCACTGGCTGGCCAGTATTTATTGCCCATTCCTAATTGCTTTTGTTCAGAGGGCAATTGCGGATCAATCATATTGCTGTGGCTCTGGAGTCACATGTAGACCAGACCAGGTAAGGAAGGCAGATTTCCTCCCCTAAAGGACATTAATGTACCAAATGGGTTTTTCTGATAATTGGCAAATGGTTTCATGGTCATCAGTAGATTCTTAATTCCAGATATTTTTTATTGAGTTCAAATTACACCACCTGCTGTGACAGGACTGAAGCCCGGGTCCCCAGAACATCAGCTGAGTTTCTGGATGAATATTCTAGGGATACTATCAACAGGTCATCGCCTCCCTAGGGGCAGGAGTTCATGATTGTTCCACTTGAAGAACGGAGGGAATTGACCCAATCAGTGATGTTAGCTGGAGTGTTTATCTTCAGAGGTGGAGGTTTGTGGTTGGCCTGTCTCCTGAAAAACTTCTTCCAAATATTTCTCCATCACTTATTCTGTCTCTTTCCACATTTCCTCACCCTACCCATGAATCTGTCCCTCTCTTGCTCTTCATTTTCTTCCCATTTCTTTTTTCCACATCTTTATTTTTTTGCGCAAATGATTAACCTCACAAGCTCCCTCTTTCCATATGGAACCAGAGAACCATTGAAAAGAAACAGTGCAGAAAGAGGCCATTCAGCCCATTGTGTCAGTGCTGGCCAAAATGGAGGGATAAAAGAAACAAGCTGCTTATTTTAATCCCGTTTTCCAGCACTGTTTCCATAGATATACGTACCTTTTCTTAATTTCCGAGGGGAGTTTCATAGTAAATTTGTTGCAGTGTTAATGTAAGCCAACTTGTGACTAATAAAAAATAAATAAATAAATACTTTTTCAATGAGTTCAGCGTTTCAGCCTGAACCACCAGTTTAAGCAGTGAATTCCAGATCCCACCACCCCCCCAGGTGAAAACATGTCCCCTCTAATCCTTCTACCAATAACCTTAAATCTACTCACCTCTCACCTGTCCCTCCAGCACAACGACACAGTGGTTAGCACTGTTGCCACACAGCGCCAGGGACCCAGGTTCAATTCCATCCTCAGGTCACTGTCTGTGTGGATCTTGCACCTTTTCCCCGTGTCTGCCTGAGTGCTCCGGTTTCCTCCCACAGTCCAAAAGACATGCTGGTTAGGTGCACTGGCTATGCTAAATTCTCCCTCAATGTACCTAAACAGGTGTCAGAGTGTGGTGACTAGGGGATTTTCACAGTAACTTCATTGCAGTATTAATGTGAGCTTACTTGTGACCAATAAATAAATTTTAAAAACAAAAGGGGGAGATATGACTAAATGGATTACTTTCAGGAAATGAATGGTACAAATACAAATCTCAGCAACATAAATACACTGTAGTATTTTGGGCAAACCACAAGCAATCCCTTAAATATCTAATCACTTCTCTTACCCTGATTATGGAACTGTCCATTTCCAAGTAGGACTTTATCCTGTTTAAAAATTTGCCTTGGGTTTTGTTCCATCACACCTGCTGGCAATCCACTGCACAATTTCAATTCCAGTTTTCATTTCAAGGTGAAGATACTCAGACAAATATTGCTGGCATTTACAGAAAAAATACCAGGACTCACACAGAATATACTATAACTCACACAGAATATAGTATGACTCATATAGAAAATACTGCAACTCACACAGAATATACTGTAACTTACACAGTAAGTGACGCTGTGTTTCAGGTACGTTCTGACTCTCTTCCCCAAAGGGGTCTATTAAAGCAATGCAAGCATTTTTACCTGGAAATAAAATAAAAATGAAACATTTTATTTTATATATCTGACCCTAAATATTCTTTAAATATCAGGTAGTAAAGAGTGGTGAATTTCAAATAACCTTCATATCGGCTTAGTGTATATTAATAATTTCATGCTCCATTTTAACTTTTATATTTCAGATTTATAATGTTTAAGCTATAAAATTAGGGGTCTGATAATAAAAGACCGGGGGTGGGAATCGTGTGATTTATAGACATCCTGATTTAACACAGTTAAATCATAAGATGCGGTGTCACAGTGCTACAATTCTGCAACAAGTGGGCACCTCCAGTCTCTACAAAGTCTCTAAAATGTCTACAAGGCACAAGTCAGGATAGAATATTCTTCACTTGCCTGGTGGGTGCAATGGCAACAATACTGTTCAGGACAAAGAAATCTGCTTGATAAGTATCCCATCAAGCACCGTAAACTCTGTTGTGAATATGAGGTTTTATATGATAGCAAAGTTTTCATAATGTGGAGTTGCCAGCGTTGGACTGGGATGGGTACAGTAGGAGATCCCACTACACCAGCTTAAAGTCCCAACAGATTTATTTGGAGGAGACAGTGGCATATTGTCACTGGACTAGTATTCAAAGACTCGGTAATGTTTTGGGGACCCGGAATCGAATCCCACCATGGCAGCTGGCAAAATTTGAATTCAATTATAAAAATCTGGAATTAAAAGAGTAACAATAACCATGAAAGCATTGTTCATTGCTTTGGGTGGCACACTGGCATAGGTGGCTATCACTGCTGCCTCACAGTCCAGGGACTCAGGTTCGATTCCCAGCTTGGGTCACTGTTTGGGTGGAGTTTGCAGATTCTCCTCATGTCCGCATGGGTTTTTTCTGGGTGCTTCGGTTTCCTCCCACAGTCCAAAGATGTGGGGTTCGGTTGATTGACTATGCTAATGGGGGTTACAGGAATAGGGCCTTGATCGGAGTGTGGTCGATGCAGACTCGATGGGCTGAATGGACTTCTTCTGCACAGTAGGGTTTCTATGAAATCCTAGAGAGTGGAATCACAAGCTTTTGGAGCACTGCTCCGGAAACTCCTGTCATCATAGTTTGTGAGGAATTATTTCCCTTCTTTCTGTTCCTTTTCATCATCTTCCTTTTTAATCAACAGATCCTCTTTACTGTGATAGATCTGCAGGAAACAATGGCGTAAGAGTGGGTGAGTTTACCATCCTCACACACAAGGAGACAGAGATGAATTTAGAAATTTCTGACTGTATGCTGTGTTACGAGGAAACCAGGGTGACTGCAACTATAAACCTACAACCTAAATCTCCCAACCAACTCTCCACGGGTAGAATGGAGTGACTTCTTAGCAAGTCTCTGGCCTATTTATCAAAGTGGGGGAGCAGCAATTCTCTTGTCCCCTGTGTCTTTCACATGTATCACGGTCAGATTTTGCCTGTACGATCAAAGGAATTAAGGGAGGGCCATCAATTGTGAGAGGTCTCCCACATCATATCAGGTGTAATAGATCCCACTAACTTAAAGAATGAGCTAAGTTCTGTCGGAAACTAAGTGCCGTTAGGAAAACCTTTGACAAAGGGTCACCTGGATTTGAAACGTCAGCTCTTTTCTCTCCTTACAGATGCTGCCAGACCTGCTGAGATTTTCCAGCATTTTTTCTTTTGGTTTCAGATTCCAACATCCGCAGTAATTTGTTTTTATGCCATCAGGGGAAATAATATCACAACCCGCACAGTCCCGAATAAGTGACCTCTTAATCGCAGCACAGTGCGACAGTTAATCATTTTAACAGTGTGAGGAAAGGGACAGCAGACTGGGTGTTGCATTCTCTGCCCTCGCCAGGTCACCGAACAAGTTCCTGGATCAGATCCACTTCCCGCTACATGCTACACCAGATATTTTTCTGCAATTTCTTGTCATGACACCAGGCAATCATTCTACTCTTTGCACCATCATATGCAGGAACATCTGATCCTTGATCTCGTTCAAATCACGTGTTTTCCTTCTCTGCCTCTTTGTAATGAAGTCCTTTCTTGTGCTTATTTCCAGTTCTCTGCTTGAAGATGTGGTTGAAAGGAATACAAGGGCACACCTGCTTCTTCACTGCAGCTACTGAACAGCAAAGCTAAATCTGTCAACACTCTTGCATTTATTCACCATTCCACCCAAATCTGTTGCTGCAGCCATTCTTGGCTTGAGTGAAGGCTGCAAAAGAACGTAATCAGGTCACTTCCATTTCATGTGGGATTTAATTGGAGTAATTATTTAGATGAATTGGCTCCAGAATCTATGGTGAGGCAGCTATAGTAACAGTATGAATAGATATAAAACAAAGGTGGGTACATGGAATCAAGGTATAAATCAGCCATGATCTGTGACGTGGAGATATCAACGTTAGACAGGGCTGAGCACAGTAAGAAGTCTGATAACACAGAGTTTAACCTGGTGTTGTGAGACTTCTTGCTATGATCTAAGTGGATGACAGAACTGGCTCAAGGAATTGAGTAGTACACTCCTGTTCCTATGGATTGCGTCAATGGGTAGAAGTCCAATCGCAAAGACAGACAGATCTTAAGGTTGTGAATATTTTAATGTTTTCTTCATTCTTCTGATCATTTTATTCTCTCAGCTAACTATCTTCACCTAACATCCAAGCCCATATACTTAAAGCAGGCTTAATGGATGGTGTTCACAAAGGAGATCCTGGTCAATTCTTTGTGCAACTGCTAAGACAGATTGGAGCGTCTGTACTGCCTTCAGCAAAGACAAGGTCAGCTAATTCATCAGTCTGAACTCAGATCAAACTGGAATCCTTCCGAAATAACTCCTGAGAAGCCAGTGTCCCTTCATTTATTTACAATTCAATTCCACTCCCAAGAGTGTTTCAAGTACAAAGTCAGAATCCAGAATGTCAATAGTCTGTGTAAATATACACAGGACTGGACAGGCATTCATTACTCATCTTTTTAACCAACCAAACAGACTAACTCAAATTAATGAGGGAATGAATTAAAAAGGGCAGCTTCCAAAAGGAAAGGAACGGTCTGAAATCAAAACCAAAGCGGAAAGGAAACTTAAAACATCCAATCAAAATGTAATTAAAGGGGTCAATAATGCACCCCAGTTCCTGTGGGGCCCACGGGTACAGAAAGCATTAACGATGCTCCCCCTCCAGGGACACCTGGTTGCAAATACAACCCACAGTAGAGGTGTAGACAGTCGGGTCAGACAATCCCCTCCGTCACCCTGCTGCTTAGATTTGTAGATGGCAAGCACAGGCAATCATTACCTCAGTAAGAATTTAGCAACACCAATTTTTAATCCAACCGATTTATTTGATAGTAAAAAAGCGAGCTTTCAACACTCCATGTCTTCCTCAGGCAAATGCAGTGTTCTGGTCTGCAATAGCACACATCAGCACAGACAGTCAGAGATTGCTGATTAGGATGCGAATCCTTACATCTAACCTGTTATTCAAGTGTTAAAGTGGCTAATCATTACCTCAACCAGAGAGCTCCTAATGCAAGAGATTACTTCATGAGCCTTGTTGAGTTCCAATGTGCTTATTGCTTTAGGCAGTGGAGGGCCGTGTGTGTATGTGTGTGTGTTTTGTGGGGTGAGGGGTAGTGTGCAGGTGAAGCTGGATTAAAACATCAATATTGAGATATGGAATGATATCTGACCAACTACAATTCTATCAAGTTAAAACAGGGCAGATCAATGATACAGTCACTGCAGTGTTATTGACTCAAAAAAGAGGGAATAAATTTTGAGATATCATTAATGTCTTATTATCAGCAGAAAATAATTTATGATGTTTGATTTAAGTTTTTTTTACGATTGCGGTTCCTACCACTGTGTTTGTAACATATTTAAGCTTTAAATTTAGCTTATATTCCTCTGAAGGTTTGTGACTTACGATTGTCAGATAAATTCCAAGTGCAATATATTCAATTAAGGTTAAATGCTGTCAGAGTAAGCACCTCATCCAAAATTTGTTTGTGTGTTCTGCCTCGCAGACCCCAGCAATAAAAGCAGTTTGTAAGGTTTGCCTCAAGGCACCAATCTCAGAAAGAAGTTAAGTCATAAAATATTTAATCATTTTTCACCTCAGTAAACCTCTAAGAAAGCTGGGTTTAATAAAATCTCACAGGAAACAGAGACAACCGAACAGAAAAGGAAGTATGTGATCCACGTGTAAAAATATTTTGTTTCTCACCTAGTGAAATTACAGGGATCATAAATGCTATCAATTAATATATATTTTTCTTTACTGATTTTCTCCTCTCGTCTCCTTTTCCCCCAGGATGGCAGTGACACCTGGCTGAGGTATTGTTCATGGATTCTTTGTAGCCTCTCAGTATTTCCATATGTGAAATTAAATAGTGAGAGTAGAGGGGAAATTTGACTGTAGGCGTCACCTCCAAGCTCAGTCTTGCTTTTCATATACAAAGTCCCAACTTTATTTTTATTTAAACAATTCATCCAAGTATGTTACAATCCAAATACATTATAATTTCACAATAATAAATTATTAAAACAACAAGCTGATATCACAATGCCAACAGCAAACATACCCTTCTTAATACAACAGCAAACAACCTCCTTTCCTATGTAAATGGAATCCGTTCTAACATAAGTTATCTGTCATCTTCCAAGGTTTCACTTTCTACTGTTTAGCCTTGCAGTATCTCGCCTTTCCACGTTTTGCCTTCCCGGGTTTCACCTTCCGGGATTAGCCTTCCAGGATCTCACCTTCCTAGATTTCATCTTCCTGGGATTAGCCTTCCAGGATCACGCCTTTCCAGGTTTCACCTTCCAGGATTATGCCTTCCCGGGATTACACTTTGAGGTTTTGCCTTCGGGGATTACACCTCCAGGGTTTTGTCTTCCAATGTTTTGCATTCCGGAGTTTGGCTTTTCAGGATCTCGCCTTCCGGATCTCGCTTTCCGGCATCACCCTTTCCAAGATCTCACCTTCCAGGAACTTGCCTTCCCAGATTATGCCTTGCGTGTTTCATCTTCCAAGGTTTAGTTTTCCAGGATTACACCTTCTGGAGTTTCGCTTTCTAGGACACACAAATCCCAACCAGGATAATATTTGTCACACAATTACCAACCAAGAGAATAACTCCACACACCTTCACTCCCAGCAAGAGCCAATTAACAGCACGCAGAAGTAAGAATTCTAGCTGATCAAGGGCAGTGATACCAATCAGCCTGAACCTTCCCAACTAATTCACTACCAACTGGAAATCAAGAGCCTCACTGGTGTGTACAAGTCAGCTGGATAAACACGGTGACGTATGGAAGCAGTAAGGCTGTATCCAGTTCCAGAAGTTATCCGGTCCCCAGAGGGTCACTGCTGGACTTTAATCATTGAAAACGCATAGACAACCAGAGCAAAGCGCTGCCAGTGCAGTACTGGATTAGAAAAGTCTAACATAAACAATTGATTTAATTCTAACTTTTGTCACCAGACCTCAGAGACTTTGCTGTTAGTCTTAATCTTGCAATCCCTGCTGGCCGTATCAAAACATATTGGTTGAGGCCTAAGAACAGGATGCAGGCCCAGCCTCTTTGCTGGGATTGGCACGTGCTGCAGAAAATTCAAGAAATATACAAATAAATATAAAACACTCAAAATATTTTTTCACACTCAAAACAAAAATATAAGAGTAGAATACTTTTATAATACATGGCAGCATAGTGATTAGCACTGCTGCCTCACAGCACCAGGGACTCAGGTTCAATTCCCTCTTCTGTTTGGAGTTTGCACATTCTTCCTGTGTCTGTGTGGATTTCCTCTGGGTGCCTCAATTTCCTCCCACTGTCCAAAGATGTGCAGGTTAGATGTATTGGCCATGCTGAATTGCCTTAGCGTCAGAGAGACTAGTTAGGGTAAATGGGTGAAGTTTTGGGGATAGGGCCTGGGTGGGATTGCGATCAATGCAGATTCAATGAGCTGAATGGCCTCTTTCTGCAGTGTATTCTATGGTGATTTGGAAAATGAGAATCAATCCTTTGGGATAGGAAAATAACATTAGACTCAAACAAGCCCAAACATTCAGTCCCTAAAAATGTCTTTGCCAGAAATGCAAAAATGATTTAAAGCCCCCCTTCTTGATGGTTTAATTTCCTCCACCTTTCTTCCTGTGAGATACCAAAACTATAACAAGCAATTTATTTTCTTGATTATGAATCCAGAATCATTCAACCACTGAGCTGAACTCATCCATGCCACATTCTCGAATTACTTTAAACTGAATCATATGCGACGCTGGAAGGTCTGGTGATGCAGAGGATAGTGCCTTTGAGAACAGTCTTGTTACAATAGGATAGCAGAAATAAAGTCTGGCAGAGCAGGGTTCAAGTCCCACTTCAGGACTTGAGGGCCACAGGTAGTGTGTTCATTGTGTGATTAAAAACAAGTTGATTATCCGCCTGTAAATTCTTTCGATATTTTGACGATTGCTGGTCAGTCACACTGTAGCAGGCAATGGCAAATCACTGCAGTACTTGGCTAAGCATAATCATGGACCAATCCAATGATAGTCCATGGTTGCCAATAGTCTCTTAGAACATAGTCCCCGAAGAAGGAGGATGCTGAGAAAATCCAGCACGTGCTTGGGCACAAACTCACAACTTCAAGTTGTCTATAACAAGTATACATTTTGACTGTTGTTACTGGCTGTAATTTTTGAGACATTTGTATCTTGGTCAGACAGAAGTGTTATTAATTCCTCACAAAAATATTGCATGATGAAAACCCTCAGATTTCACCAGAAGCACAAAATCAGGCTTGTCAAATTTTGAGGTGGTTTAGTGCCTTTGAGAACAATATCGTTACAATGAGACAGAAGAAATAAAGTTTGGTAAAACCAGGAAGACCTCCATTAGTTTAAATTGTGCTTGGGAATGAATTTGAAATGGAATTAGCTTTCATAGAAAAGGGTATAGAATACAAGAGTAGGAGTTTGATGTTGCAGTTGTATAGAACGTTGGTTAGGCCTCACTTGGAATACTGCGTCCAGTTCTGGTCGCCGTACTATCGGAAGGATGTGGAGTACTTGGAGAGAGTGCAGAGGAGGTTTACCAGGATGCTGCCTGGTATGGAAGGACTGTCTTATGAGGAACGATTAAATAGACTGGGGTTGTTTTCCCTTGAAAGACGTCGGCTTAGAGGGAATCTCATAGAGGTGTATAAGATTATAAGGGGTATAGATAGAGTAAATGGAGGTAAACTTTTTCCACCTTCAGAAAAGGATAGGACGAGGGGTCATGGCCTTAGGGTGAGGGGGGCTATGTATAAGACGAAAATTAGAGGGCAGTTTTTCACACAAAGGGTAGTGGGGGTGTGGAATGCACTGCCGAGTAAGGTGGTGGGAGCAGGCACGCTGGGGCTGTTTAAGGGTCTCTTGGACAGCCACATGAGCAGTATGCAGATAGAGGGATATATTAGGACTGTTTAACTATGGCTTTTTTTCCACAGGTAATTCGGTCCATACTTGACCAACATTGAGCATGCATTCGGCAGGTGGTGCGGGTACAGCTCTTGGATGTTGATTCATGGGTTGCCTGGTACCTCATGTCGTAAATGAGTGCTTTATGTGGACCATCTGAAGGACACCATGACAGCTCAGAGACTATCGATGTGGCTGTGCAGACACTTGGAATTGGGCCGGTGTCTGCGGGAGTTGGCGCGTTCTCCCCGTGGTTGCGTGGGTTTTCTCCGGGCACTCCGGTTTCCTCCCACAACCCAAAAATTCGCTCTTAGGCTGATTGGGAAACAAATTGTCCCTATAGTGAGAGTCTTCCATATTAGGAATAACCTAAATTTAGAATAGGATAATGGAATTGCTACTATATAGTTATGACAGCGGCGCAGGCTCGTTGGGCCGAAGGGCCTGTTTCCCATGCTGTGTTGCTCTTTAGAAAAAAAACTCTTTGTCAAAGCAATTCACTAGAATGTCATCAGAACAAAGTATAGCACTTCAGATATGGACCTTACACAGAGAATATTATTGCACAGTAATACTGGTGACCCCCTGACCTGCAGAACGACAGCTTGCATTTGTATAGCACCACTAACATATTAAAATGCAGAGTGTTCACAGCAGTGTTATCAAACTAAATTTGATATGGAGCCACATGAGGGGATAAAGGATAAATGGCCAAAGACGTTGGTTTTAAGGAGTATCTTAAAGGAGGGAAGGAGAAGTTGCAGCTAGCACTGGTGGAGTGTTTAGACTCAAGGATGTACAATAGCCTAGGAGAGGACAGGGATCTCACAGGATTGTAAGGCTGGTAGATGTTACAGAAATCAAGAGGGGGCAAGGTCAAGGAGTGATTGAAAAAGTACTGAACCAGCCCACATCACGTCACTGTGATTTCTAGGAACTTCAATGGATACATTCAAAAGGTAAATGTAAAGTCAAATCTCCAGTGTGCCAGATGACCAAAGGCTGCTGTCCCCTTTGTGGGGGAGAGGTGACCAGTGCTGATTTAACCTGAGGATCACAGTATTACAGTCTGCTTTGGAAAACTTTGTGAAAAACCTCATCAATCAGACTTGAAATGAAATTCTAAAACTGCCAAACCGCACAAGCCTGGGGTCTGACCACACTGGTGAGGAGCAAAAGGCATTGAGAAGGCAGGACCTTCATGTATAATCTCAACCAATACAGGAATTGAACCCATGCTGTTGGTATCACTCTATGTCCCAAACCAGCCATGCAGCCAAGAGTTAAACCGACCCCCAACTAAATACAGAAGTGTACAAACACTGCAAAGTTCACATCTGGGCTGGGATTTTCCACTCCCATTCATGTCAGTTGGGTTTGGACAGCAGAGTGGAAACTAACACCAAAAATGCAAAGTTTATATGTTTACTTGAAGTCAAGAAATACAGCTAAGTCAAAAGTCATAAATATAGGAAAATAAACTGTTAAAAGAAATAATAATGTTTCACCAAAAGAGCAGAAGTGCACCAGTTCGTACTGGCACATGGATGGTTAACCGTCTGAATTTTGGGTGACTTTGATTAGGAATCATAGAATCCCTACAATGGTGAAGAAGGCCATTTGGCCCATGGACTCTGCACCAACCACAATACCACCCAGTCCCTACCACCGAAACTCCACATATTTACCCTGCCAATCCCCCTGATACTAAGGGGAAATTTAGCATTGCCAGTCAACCTAACCCACACATCTGTGGACTGTGGGAGCAATCCTGAACACCAGGAGGAAACCCATACAGACATGGGATGAACGAAAAACTCCTTGGATCACTACCTGTGTGGAATTGAACGTGGGTCCCTGGATCTGTGAGGTAGTAGTGCTAACCACTGCGTCAGCATGCCATCTAAAAACTAACAATGAATCTTTGTCCTTCATTATGAAGAGCTGTGTTTAGCTGAACAATTTTTGATTAATAGCTAACTGAATAGTTGTGGAAGTACATTGTTACTGGACTACAATTTAAGGCAAATATGTACATTATTTTGCAGATGTTACGCTGTAATGTTGCTTGCTATTGGTCATCACCATGCACATGATCATGTACAAATTTAATATGTATTCTCACAGAACATGGTACTGCACACTAATCTGCGAACGTGATTTGCAAACAGAAAGGTTGAATGCTTTTGGCTTCAGGACATTTGAGGTTTAGTACATTGTAATAAACTCAATTAGTATGCTGGTGTTAAAAAGGAAATGGCCTAAAAAAAGCATTTAAAAATTCTTTCAATGTCAATCAATTTTCCAAGAAACAGACAGAGATTTAAATGAAGGATTACAATGTCGATCGCTGGAATTTTACCATCCTGCCCACCGTGGGAATTGGAGTGAGCGAGGGGCAGACCTTGGAGTGGTCTGTTGACCTTGAGTGGGATTTAACAGTTTTGGGACGAGTGAGGCCATAAAATCCCGCATTTTGTACAGGTATATCACATTTTGTTAATTTCTTCATGCCATGAATCTAAAATTGCTTTGTTTCTTTTGATCAGAAATGGGGTATTTTGACATTCACAAATCAAAATGCTATTTACTTGTTGATTGGATGGGTGGTTTGGAATTGTGCATTTGCATAGACACAATTGCAATGTAGCATCTGTCTATAACTGCAAGGTAACACTAAAATAATCTGTTTATCTTGACTTCAGAGAGGAATTGAAGGGTTAAGAATAGGAGGTTGCTTTTGTTCAGTAGTTCCAGCCAGGTGTGTCATTTTAATAAATGGAAGGTTTGTGTGTGTGGCTCCTTATCTGGGTGATCTTATTCATTTTGTTATAATATTGAGGGCAGCGCATGAAAATGGAATGATTGAGTGAATCAAATTTGCTAGTAATCAAGATGTTATTGGCTTCAAATGAAGAGGATGATTGCATTTACTTAAAAAGGAATGCTAATTGGGTAATTGGATAATTGACCCAGTACAGACTTTCCTCAATATTTGTATTAATGTTCACCTAACTTCATATTTCTATTTCTCTATAAATAAATGTATTAGTTGTTTAGCCCTTGAAATCTGACCTGAATGTAATTTCAAGTATTCCTAAGGGAGTGGGATATTGCAGCATTTGACATGGAATTCAATCTATAGACTGCTCTAAGCTAGGTAAAGATAAATGTTAACCCATCAGCTCATAGCACTGGGCGAGGGTATATTACATAAAAGTAACGTTTTTGTGACCATGGGGACAATAAGCAATTGTTGGAGCTATTGCAGAAGCATTCAGAGAAAATAGTCCTGTGAAAACCTAAAATTGTAACACATCAGAAATGAATCTGACCTCTGGAGCTCTTTTGCAGCCTGTTCAACTTCATTCTCTTGATGTCTTAATTACAAATCCCATTCAAGCAAAGAGATTTTGGAATTACAAAATGTACCCTAATTATTTTCAATACCAGTTATTGATCAGAGCTAAAATGGGTGAAAGTCATTTTATCTCTTTGAATCTTGTACATTTTGTCCCTGTTGGTATTAACTGTGTGCATTTTGTCCGTGGTTAGTCAGTCTCTTTTAGTAAAGGACTAATCCCACTTTTCCACATTCAGTTATGTGAGCAATAGGAACGAATGAAGTAGAAGCAGAGCTAAGCCCCTCACACCTGTTCTGCCATTCAATAAGATCATGGCTGATCATGGTTGAGGTAGTGGTGTTGTGATATTACCATTAACTAGTAATCTAGAGACTCAGGGCAAGAGCAGAATCAAAGAATCCCGACAGTTCAGAAGGAAGCTATTCAGCCCATCAAGCCTGCACCAACAATAATCCCATTCAAGATTTTATCTATTTCAATCATGTTGCCCCTCACTCTTACAAACGTTAGTGGAAACAAGCCCAGCCTGTTCAACCTTTTCTCACAAGACAGCCCACTCATTCCAGGTATCAATCTAGTAAACCTCCCCTGAACTGCCTCCAATGTATTTATATCCTTCCTTAAATATGGAAACTAAAACTGCACACAGTATCCAAGATGTAACCTTGTATTACTGAAGAGTAACATCCATATTTTTATGTTCAATTGCTCTCATTATCATAGACTACCTAAGTGTTGAAGAAGGCCACTCAATCCATCAAGACTGTACCAACACAATCCCACCCACATCTTATCCCTGTAATCCTATGTATTTACCCTGATATTCCCCCTGACACTAAAAGGCAATTTAGCATGGCCATTCAACCTAACCTGCACATCTTTGAAGTGTGGGAGGAAACCAAAGTATCTGGAGGAAACACAGGATAAAATTCTATTCAGCTTCTTGAATACTGGCTGTACCTACATACTAACCTTTTATGAGTTCTGCACTAGAACATTTGAAATTCTCCAATCTCACCCACCTTGGGAATAGTACTGGACAAGATAGAAAATTCTGCCAGTGTTGAGCTCAGGCTGGAATTTCTGGTTTTGGAACACATGCAGCCAGAGAATCTGGTCCCTAGATCCCTCTGCACCTTGGAACTTTGCAGCTATTCTCCATTTAATAAAACTCTTTCATACTCTTCCAGCCAAAGTGAACAACTTCCATCTGCCAGATTCTTACCCACTCACTAAATCTATCTATATTCATCTGCAACCTCCTTATGTCCTCTTCACAATATACTTTCCTACCTATCTTTCAGTCATTTGCAAATTTAGTTATCATGCCTTCGTTCTCCTTATTCAAATCATCAATATAAATTGTAAAATATTGAGGCACTTGAACAGTGGTACATATCCTGTCAATCAGAAAAAGACCCATTTATGTCTGCTCTCTGTTTTCTGCTAGGTAACTAATCTCTCAATTTTAATATATTACCCTCTATATTATGAGTTTTTATTTTCTGCAATAATCTTTGATGAGGCACCTTCTCAAATACCTTTTAGAAATCTAAATACAGTACATCCACTTGTTCCCCTTAATCCACAACACATATGACTCCTCCAAAGAACTTCAAGAAAAGTTTATTTATTAGTAGGCTTACAATCACGCTGCAACGAAGTTACTGTGAAAATCCCCGAGTCGCCACACTCTGGCGCCTGTTCAGGTACTGAAGGAGAATTTAACATGGTCAATTTACCTAACCAGCACATGGTTACTAAAATTCACTCAGCTCGTGAATGAAACCAATCCATCAGGCAAATCAGCCTCCCATCCATTGACTCTGTAAAGCAGTCAGCATAATTAAGGACTCCACATAACCTGAAAAATCTCTCTTCCACCTTCCTGTGTCAAGAAAAAGATATAAAAGTCTGAGGCCGATTCAAGAACAGCTTCTTCCCTGCTGCTGTCAGACTTTTGAATGAACCCACCTTGCATTAAATTGATCTTTCTCTACACTCTAGCTATGACTAACATTACTTTCTGCACTCTCATTTCCTTCTCTCTGAACGGTATGCTTTGTCTGTATAGCACACAAGAAATAATACTTCTCACTGTATGTTAATACATGTGACAATAATAAATCAAATCAAATCCTAATCAAAGTTAAAATAATAATGAGTTGAATTATTGGGGAAACTAATGGAACTAAAAGCTTACACATCCACTGGACAGGATGGCCTTCATCAGAGAATGGTTGCAGAGATTGCAGCTGCATTTTTATAATCTTCCAAAATTCCCTAATTCTGCAAAGGTACTAGTGAATTGGAGAACTGCAAATGTAACAACTCCGTTGCAATCCCAGACAAGCCCTGTTATTATCCTGCACCAGACCCCAACCACCCCAACTTTTTGTTGAGACCCTGTTAGGAGCCAATAACATTTTTTTTTAAAAGTAGACAACATCTGAGATTCAAGACACTTGCACAGTGAATAAAGCCGCAAGATTCCACAGCTTTCAAACAAATAGAATTAAACTTACTAGACGAGGTCAGAAAGATGAAACAATTTACAATATCTATCTCATACTCTAACATTTAAGGTTGATATGAGGTACACGTGAATTAACAGACAAATTGATACATCACACTATAAATGAGACCAAAACAGAGTGCACAAATTTTTCAGTAACCCACTCAGATGTCAGTAAACATTGAGAGTCAACTGATCTCATGAAGAATTCTCATCTTTACCTTCAAAGATCTCACCTTAGAATTCTCTCCAAAAGTTGCTCTAACTTGGAAGGCCTCAAACAGCTGACAATAGCTGATCTCGCAATGTTTCAATCCCATCTCCCAACACTTCAAAACCCTAGATTGCTGAATTTGCATTCAAATATTAACTCAGAAACACAACTTCAGCTTTTTAGCTGCTCCTGCTCCATAGAGATATCTTCATCTCCCATTTGGAGTAACTAACCTTCTATAATCCCCAGCGATTCACCTGAGCCCTCGTCAATTTCCAAAGCCTCTGCTGAGCACTCTTTGCTTGCCAGGGCTTCTCCTGAATTCTTCACCATTTAAATGTTTGCCAACAATAGTCCTTTTCTTGTGTGGAGCTTCTTTTTCCACTCCTTGTCCTTCTTAACTGGGACCTCTCTCTGTGTCCCCTCACCCCTTGGGACCTATACCTGTCCCCTCTCCTTGTCCCGCTGCTTGGGATTCACTGGGGAGTCTCTCTGGATCCCTTCTTCCCATTCCCTGCTCAGAACTCTTCTTTACTATGGTGGCCCACTCCTGAATCAGATGACCAAATCTTTGTGCCATTTCTTTTTGCACAGGTATAATGGGCCCATCCATGTCTCAAAAAATTATAAAACTGCCACATTGTACATGCACAAAACTCCCAAAATCTGCCAGGATTTGGATTTCCCAGCCTCTATTCTGGAAGAGATAAGTTTGGATTTTTTGACAGTCCCCGGTTTTCTAACAATCCTTTTGGGGTCCATTAACATTTAAAGAAGAAAATCAAACCGACAGCATTATGCTGCAAGAGACTGGCTTTCAATTCCAGCTTCTTGTATTAATTGAAATCATAGAAACCCTACAGTGCAGAAGGAGAACATTTGGCCCATCTAGTCTGAACCAATAACAATCCCACCCAGATCCTATTCCCGTAACTCCACATATTTACCCTGCTAATACCTCTAATCTATGCATCCTGGGACACTAAGGAGCAATTCAGCATGGCCAATGCACCAAACCTGCACATTTTTGGACAGGGGAGGAAACCAGAACATCTGGAGGAAACCCACGCAGGCATGGGGAGAATGTACAAACTCCACAATGACAGTGACCCAAGCCAGAAGTCAAACCCAGATCCCGAGAGCTGTGAGGCAGCAGTGCTAACCACTGTAACATCATGCCACTCTGGGGTCTCTCCATCAACCTTTGGGACCTCTGTCTGTCCCCTCTCCCTGTCCCAAGTTAAATTGCACTGGTCGCTGTGGTGGGAGTGGAACCTGCGCCCCTAGAGTATTTGCTGAGCTCTGGATTATGAGTCCAGTAACATTGCCATCACTCCCTGAAAATTCCAAGAATGAGTTTTTTTTAAAAAAAAGCAGAGAATATAATTGCTCAGAAACTACTGGTTCTGTAAATTTCTGGTCAGATTTCTTTGTCCCCTGAATATTTCTTAGGTTTTTTAACCTTTTCTCAGTCTTCCACTTAGCTGGAGCACAACACCGTCAGGACAAGAGGATTTTAAGTAAAGTATATTTGCCCTGGAATTAGAGACTAAAAATGTACCTGGTCAGGCTTTGCCCTTCCAGGCACACTGAAAGAAAAATTAATGCAAATCAGTACAAATGGATAGAACGTGTTGTTTGCTATTTTTCTCCATACTTACAAAGGGAAGAGTGACATTGAGTGCAATTTGCTTTGTCTTGAGTTTATGTTCACTTCCTATCTGTGAAATAAATCAGCTTGGCCGTTCATGCTTAACTTGTCTCACAAAGTATTAGTTTTTTCTTAAAAAAATTGCAAACATGCACATCAAGACATGTGCAGAAAGTCCACTTCTGATCATTTGGTAGTCACGTTCCAGTATTAGATATCAGGCAATACATGCACAGTTTAAATACAAGGGCAACACGGTGGCATGGTAGTTAGCACTGCTGCCTCGCAGTGCCAAGGACCTGGGTTCAGTCCTGGGCTTGGATCACTGTGTGGCATTTGTGTAAGTGTTCCAGTTTCCTCCCACAGTCCAGGGTTAGGTGGATTGGCCATGCTAAATTGCCCATTAGTGTCCCAAGAACGTCGAGGGCAGAAGGCGAAATCAGGATATTGAATTTGATGATCAGCCATCATTGTAACGGAATAGGCTTGAATGACCTGCTCCTACTTCTATTTTCTACCTTTAAGATGTGTAGGTTAAATGGATTAACTGTGGAGTTACAGCGATAGTGTAGGGAAAAGGATCTGGGTAAGGAAATCTGAGAGAGGATGCAGGTTTGATGGGCCAAATGGCCACCTTCTGCACTGTAGAACTTCTATGATAAGGTGATTAGACCATTAATGGCAGAGTTCAATATTACAGTGAACAAGAAAACATTTAAGGCAGAATCTTAAAGTTGTAACAATATGGTTATACAAAATAATTTTAAATCAAACAATATGTCGAAAGATATCGGTGCCTTAAAAAAAGAGGAATTTATGATCTAGACTCAATTGACACTTTTCTTTCAATTAGAACCACTGTTTTTAATGAGTCTGAAAGACAGCACTGATCCTCAGTTGCTCCCATTATTTATTGGATTTTCTTCACACTTGTCAAGATTATCCTATTGTCCCTCAGTGACTATAATTGATTGGATATTGTCAGTAAACCATTTATCTTTTGGTCTTTCACTAATCATCATAATTTCTCACTTCAGAACTATGGCCACGATTTTCCCATCCCGACCTGCAACTTTCTGGCAGGTCACAGTGGGAGAGTTGTGATTTCCGTTTGCCTGGGAATGCATACACATCTCCCAGAGCTGGCACACATGCTGGAAACTGGCAGGAAAGCAGATAAGTCACTCGAATCTTTTTTTAAATGTATTTTAAATACGTTCTAAATTTAATTATCAGGAACTTCCAGGTCGCACTTGAATCTCCCACCCCGCCAAGAGTATTTCATTCCAGCAGGGTTTACTCTAGTTCCCCACATTCAAGGAACTAGGGGAGATTCCACCACAATGAAAGGGAGACAATTGGGGCCCACCAAGAGGAGTGGCAGTGGGGGGGTGTCGCTGGGCATGGGCACCTTGGCAGTGCCAGCCTGTGTTTCTGGCACTGCCCAAAGGGCAAAGTGCCCCTGGCTAGGGGACACCTTGGCACTGGCCATTGGACAGTACCAAGGGGGGGTGGGGCAGTGAGGGGGGGGTCCCGCTGCCACACTGCAGACAGGATTGGTCTGGAGGGAGGGCAGTGATTGAGGCAGACTGGAGGGGATGGGCTGCACATCGGGGCACTCTGGGACAAGAGGGATCAGAGCTGGCCAGGGAACGTTCCACTTCTTGCCATTTTCATCACGGGACTTGATGAAATGGTCTCAATATGGGAGAATTCTACCCAATGTCTTACAAAATGGGTGGTTTAGTTAAGTCTGATTTAACACTCTCACCGCAATCTTACCCTTCAGCATTACCTACCTGTCGGTCAAACACCATAGTTGTGCCTTGATGAAACCAATTGAATTCAGACTCCATCACTTCAAACAAGTCTGGTTCAGCTTTTGAACAATGTGGAGATGCCAGCATTGGACTGGAGTAAATATAATAAGAAGTCTCACAACACCAGGTTAAAGTCCAACAGGTTTATTTGATAGTAAATGCCACAAGCTTTCGGAACACTGTTCCTTCATCGGGTAACTGGAGAGTTCTGATCACAAGCAGGCATAGAAAGGCACACACAGAACAGCAGATTTGCTGTAAAGACTCACATTCTAATCAGTATTCTGTAAACTGTGTGTGCATTTATATGCCCTTTTCTGATCAGAACTCTCCACTCACCTGATGAAGAAACAGCGTTCCAAAAGCTTGTGGTGTTTACTATCAAATAAACCTGTTGGACTTTAACCTGGTGTTGTGAGACTTCTTATGGTTCTGCCTTTGAACTGCAGAGTACAGAAGCAAGCAGTGGGATTCAGCCCAATATAAATATATTGTGTCCTCAGGTGACTTACAGGTTAGCCATGATAAGCTAGCTGTGCAGGTTTATGCCTCTCCTTCCTCAACTGAATGGGAGAATTTCTCCATGAGTTAAATGATGTTATTTTTAGATTGCATTTTAAAAATTCTAAAGAAGAAGACAGGGGTGGGGAATTTAAAGACAGAATTGTAGAGCTTAGGGCCTGGACATTAGATGTGTGAAGGGCTTTAGCTGAGGGTAGAGTTAGAAGAATGTAGAATTTTTGAAGAATTGTATGGCTATAGGAGGTTACAGAAATCAGGTTAGTCCATTGAGAGATTTGGTTGGGAGGTTGAGAGTTTTTAAAGCAAGATGTTTCATGGAGAGGATCAATGTGGGACAGCAAAGACATGGAGTGATGGATGAACAGGACTTGGTTGGGAGTAAAATAGATTTTTTGATGAGCAGAAATGTATACAACTTGTTGGGTAGAAGCTCAGCTAGAAAAGCAATGGAATAGCAAGTGTGCAATTAGCAAAGTCACAGACACGAATTTCAAAGGAATGAACACTTTAGCAGTGAAAGCAGACAGCTTTTGCGATGTGTAGAATGCAAAGGTCAGGATCTCTGCTCGGGAACAATTAGGACAACAAGATTGTCAACAGTCCTGTTTGGTTTAGGGCAGAACCCAGAGAGTTTCCAGCAAGAGACTAACATCTAATTGCCATGACTGTGTTCTATTTTTAACTTTAATTGGGATTTTATTTTTATTCATTCAAGAGATTTAAACATCATTGACAAGGCCAGTGTTTATTGCCCATCTCTAATTGCCCTTGGGGCAGCATGGTGACACAGTGGTTAGCATTGCTATCTCACAGTGCCAGGGACCCGGGTTCGATTCCCAACTTGAGTCAGTCTGTATGGATTTGCACATTTTCCTCGTATCTGCGTGGGTTTCCACTGGGTGGTCCAGTTTCCTCCCACAGTCCAAAGATGTGCGGATTAGGTTGATTGGCCATGCTAAATTGATTAACAGGGTAAATATGTGGGTTACGGGAATAATTCCTGGATGGTATTGTGATCGGTGCAGACTTAATGGGCTGAATGGCCTCCTTCTGCATTGTAGGGATTCTATGACTCTATGAATATGGTGGTGATAAACTGCCATTTTAACTGCTTAAGTCTTTGTGCTATATGTTCGTCCACAGGACTTTTAGGGAGATAAAAGATTTTGACCTAGGGACGGTGAAGGAATGGTGATATATTTCCAAATCAGGATGTTGCATGGCTTGGAGGAGAGTTTTCAGGTGGTGGTGTTCTTGTGCATCTGCTGTCATTGTCCTTCTGGGTCATAGAGATCATGCAATTGGAAGGTACTGCTGAAGGAGGCTTGGTGAGTTGCTGCAATGCATTTTATAGATTATACACATTGTGGTCACTTTGCACTGATAAGAACATAAGAACTAGGAGCAGGAGTAGACCATCTGGCTCCTCAAGCCTGCTCCACCATTCATTCAACAAGATGGAGCTGAGTCCACAAAAAGATCAGCTATACTTACCCACCTGCTCACCATAACCCTTAATTTCTTCACTGTTCGAAATTTATCTAAATTTTTGCCTTAAAAACATTCAACAAGTTAGCCTCAATTGCTTCACTGGGTGGGGAATTCCACAGATTCACAACCTTTGGGTGAAGAAGTTTTTCCTCAGATCAGTCCTAAATCTGCTTCCCCTTATTTTCAGGCTATGCCCCCTAGTTCTAGTTTCACCCACTAGTGGAAACAACTTTCCTGCTTCTATCTTATCTATTCCCTATACAATTGTATATGTTTCTATAAGATCTTCCCTCATTCTTCTGAATTCCAATGAGTATAGCCTCAGTCTACCCAGTCTCTCCTCATAAGCCAACCCTCTGAACTCTAGAATCAACCTAGTGAATCTCCTCTGCATAATCTCCTCTGAAAGTATATCCTTTCTCAAGCAAGGAGACTAAAACCATACCCAGTGCTCCAATGTGGCCTCACCAGCATCTTTTCCGGTTGCAACGTAACTTCACTGTTTTTAAACTCCATTCCTCTAGCAAAGAAGAACAAAATTCCATTTGCCTTCTTAATTACTTGCTACACCTGCAAACCAACTCCTTGAGATTCCTGTACAAGGACATTCAGGTCCCTCTGCACAGCAGCCTGCTGCAACTTTTTACCATTTAATAATAATCCATTTTGATGTTATTCCTATCAAAACAGATGACCTCACATTTAGCACCATTGTACTCTGTCTGCCTCGCTCACTTAGATTATCTACAATCCTATCCTGATGGTATAGAGAGAGTGAATATTTAAGGAAATGGATTGATTGCCAATCAAGCAGATTATTTTTTCTAGATGGTGTCAAGCTCCGCAAGTATTTTTAGAGTAGTTCTTATCCAGGCAAGTAAAGAGTAAACCATCACACTGCTGACTTGTTGGTGGATAGAATAGCTTTAAGAAGTGAATCACCAACCAGAAAATACCCAGCTTCTTCGCTGCTCTGATGGTCACATCATTTATGTGTCTGGTCCAGTTAAGCTTCGGTGGTAACCTCCAGGATATTTATGGTGAGAGATTTGATGATGGTAATGCCAAGGGATTATGGTTAGACTCTTATTGGAGATTATCACTGCCATGAACTTATGTGGCAAGAATGTTACCAACTCATTTCAGATCAAGCCTTGTGTTGTCCAGATCTTGTAGGTCGGCATGATGCACTTCATTGTCTGCAAGCAAGCAGTCTGACAACACAGAGACAACAGAGGGGTTGGCAGAAATCAGCGTGATGCTAAGTGGGTGTAATCAATGTACATGTGGAATCTGAGGTTACATATTCAGAGGATGGTGCCAAGGAACAGTATGTAGATAAGAAATAGCAGGAAGACAAGTGTAAATCCAATCAGAACAATGCTGTACCATCTCAGTAATATTCTGCTTGTATAGTCACCTTGTGAAAAAAAAACACAACACTCCCAAAAGCACTTTGTAACCATTAATGCCAGGAAATGTTTGAAATCATTGATTAGAAGCACATCATGGAGCTGCCTTCTGTGATCTTTATTGAAATAAAGGACATTGTTAATACCTTTAATTCAATTAATTCTGGGTTCAGCTAACAGCCAAGAGCATCACAGGCAGAGTTAGAAAGTAAAAAAGGTTAAGAAACGTCCCTGCTCTAACACGGTTATGATGAGACTAAAAGAACATAGACTTATCAATCATTCTGTAATTGTTTTAAGAGACTGGTGGTGCCAGAAACCATTCCCCCCTCCACAAAATCAAGATGAACTTTGATATTTTGGATTTAATTCCATGTCTCGATTTGTTTTTCCTTCATGAGTGAAAATTTCAGTTATAGAGGGTCTAATTTTCACTGACAAAGGAGTTTCCAAAGATTCAAAGGGATTGAGCAGCAAAGCAGGTTTATCCTTTCTTTAATGCAAAGTATGGCCTGGCTTAAGAAGATGCAGTATATAGAAGTTAGTGACATTGTTGCTGGTGTCACAGACCTGTGATAACCGGTAGGAACATAGCAATTAGGAGCAGACGTGGGCAAATCCAGCCTTGAAGCTTACTCCGGCATTCAATTAGATCATGGCTGATCTTTCCCCGCTCTCAAATCCATCTCCTCACATCCCACTTTCCCATCAGAAATATGTCTATTTCCTTCTTGAAATCATTCAACAATTCAGATGTCCCCACAGAGGGACTCAAACATGGAGTCCCAGGAGAAATAGGCATCAAACTGGGAGACAACAGCCCTTCAAGTATTTTGGAGCAAAACTGATGTTGAAGATGGAATGACTGTTTGCAAAAACAGGGGAACAAGCTTTTATTTTAAAGAAGAGAGGTGAAGGCTGCAGATCTGAAGGAGAAGGGGACATGAGGATATATTGTAAACTAACATTGAACCAAACAAGGAAAACCTTTTTTATTCATTCATGGATTTGGGTGCCACAGACTGACCAACATTTATTGCCCATCCCTTGTTGCCCTTGAATGAGGACATTTAAGGGCAGCTGAGAGACAACCGCATTGCTGTGAATCTGGAGTCACATGTAGGCCAGACCAGGTAAGGATGGCAGATTTCTTTACCTAAAAGGACATTAGTGAACCAAATGGGTTTGTCTGACAATCAATGTGGTCATCATTAGATTCTTAATTCCAGATATTTTTTATTGAATTCAAATTCCACCATCTGCTGTGGTAGGATTCGAATCCTTGTCCCCAGAATAGTAGCTGAGTTTCTGGAGACAGGAAGAGATTTTACAGCCTCGCTCGTCCCAAAACTGTAAAATCTTGCTCGATGTTAGTGAACCTTTCCATTGTCCGCCCCTCGCCCACTCCGATTCCTGTGGTGGGCAGAGTGGTAAAATTCTAGCCTAAGAGTCAAGCGATAATACCACTAGGCCATTACCTCCCCACCCAATTAAAAATGAATGGTGAGTACTTCATTCAGAATTGGGTCAAGGGAGTAGAAAATGGTTTATGGACAAAACAAACTTAGAGAGTGTGTTGGGGGTGGGGGGGAGATGGGAGAGAGAGAAAACTGGAAGCTCAGGCCTGGGGAATCTGGAGAAATTTACTCCACTGGGCTGGGAGAAGCAGCAGAGATAGCTGATCTCAATCCTAGTGATAAGGAAATCAACAAGCTCCTCATGTTTGTTAAAGTTGAGGGTGGAGAAGACAGACAAGTAAAGTTTAAGAAGCTTAAGGTAGAACAAAGAAACCAGACTTATCTTTGCAGTTCAGGGTGGGAGCAGATGAGAGTGGAACTTGGCAATGCTCTATGTGATCCTTACCTTCAATCTGAATGTTGCTTGGGATAAGTCATACAATCTACAGTGCAGAAGAAGGGCATTTGGCTCACCAAGTCTGCACTGACAACAATCCCACCTTGGTCCAATCCCCAAACCCCTGTATATTTGCCCTCCTAATCCCACTAACAATAGGTCAATTTAGCATGGCCAATCAGCCTAATCTGCACATCTTTGGACTGTGGAAGGAAACTGGAGGACCGAGAGGAAACCCACACAGATATGGGGAGAATGTGTAAACCCCACACAGACAGTGACCCCAAATTGAACCCGGGTCCCTGGCGCTGTGAGGCAGCAGTGCTAACCACGGTGCCACCCAGCAGGAGGGAGAGATTGTCTTCATCACATTCAATCCAAACCAGTTAACATTATTTTCTACGACAACAAAAACAAAAGTGCTGGAAAATCTCGGCAGGTCTATTTTTTAGTTTACTAAAGAGATACCAGAACCATAAACATACTGGCAATGACAGGGGTGAACAGATTTGCAATGCTTCTTCTGCTCTGCACTCAAGCAGCCACAGACACTGCTAACTAAACGCTTGCTGTTTCAATGGGATCCTGTTGCTATTCAACAGCGCCGTGTAATCTCAAACTTCACCAGCAAATACTGCCAAGTTGTTTTATTGCTTCTCCCCAAGTGTCTAAAGGAATTAAGGCATTGCGTCGTTTGTATTTTTTTAAGAAAGATATTTAGGAGATGATTGTGGCTGGATTCCCACACTCTCAGAGGGGCAGAGTATAAAGTAAAGCTCAAAATTCCGTATAGCTTCGTGAAGGTGGAATATAACCTAACCCAGCCAAATAGCTGTTCAGTTTACTGGCATCTTGTTGATTCTAACAGAGCCGCTCCCCATGTTGCTGATACAGACCCATCCTTCACATCTGAATCTCAATGGCGAAGTTGGAGATAAACACCGTGTCGGCTTCACCTTGAATTTTAGTTTTAGAAATACTTTACAACGCGACTGCAATTTCTCTTGTTTCTAAATGAAGCTGCACCCATTCTGCCAAAAAGGCTGGTCTTCGTGGTAATTGGATAGATAATGTTGGACAGAGGTTAAACTCAACAGGGAAGATAGTTACTATCCCGGAATACAAGCTGCACATGCGTTTCAAATCCAGGCTAATTTCGGGAGGTAATTATTCGACAATAATAATTCCATTACAAAGACGAGAAGAAAATGATGTGAAAGTTCAGTTCCAATGGTGAGACATTGCGGCACGCTACCTAGCAGCTAATCAGAACCTTAACAAGCATCATTCTGGGCAAGTACAAGATAAGGTCCAAAACAGGGTAAAATTGCAGTGACACTCAATGAGATTAGCACAGGTCACTGCACAGTCAGATTAACACTTCAATAATGTCCCACAGTTTATCATTCACAAGTTACTGTTTCTATGAAATGTAACTCGGTGGAGATTTCTATAGATTTCCCTACCTTCGCAAATTCTCCAGAGGCCAGAGTGAGAGCTTAAATCTTCCCAATCTTCCCCATAGTTATATCTGGAGTTGGAAACGTCGATGACATACCAATAATCTGTACCGATCGCCACCGCCAGAAACACAAAACTTGAGAGTCCCATTAAACCAGCGGTCAGGCAGACTGTTCCAACAGTCATCTTCAGCCAAATGTCGCCCAGTGTGTCGGGCGAGATCATACTGTCGCTGTGAGTCCTCCCCTTTCTGCATCTTCCTGTGTGCGGGACTGTGCTCATACCACCCTCACTCTCTGACTGCTCGCAATTTATAGATGAAAAAATAATGAGGCGAACGAAAAAGGCAGAAAATGAACGGTACAAAATGCTGTGCCTGCAGTTGGATGTTAAATCCCCATCTTCCATCATTTAATTTACAGATATCTGGTCTACATTATAATTGCCACTCTTTGCCGGTAAAATGGTCATCACTGACTGTTTGAATGATGGATAAATTCCAACGCTGTTGACTATCGGTTAAAAGGGATTTTACAACACCGGGCAGATGGTGCTGGCTGCAAACGGGTTACATGGCATATTTCTCTAGTGCCTAAATATATTTATTGTACCAGTCCTTAATAGCCTTCCTTCCTCAATGACTGGTTGCACAGAGAACAGGAATATTGCTGCACATCTTCACACAATTTGACGATTCGCTCAGATTCAGCCTGGCCGGCGGATCTCGATATTTACATTGGTCCAAACCTTTCTGCATCCCACCACCTCCAGATTTTCCCTTCCAGCTTTTGAATGTGGCGACTGGGGAATTTTCACAATAGCTTAATTGCAGTGTTAATGTAAGCCTACTTGTGACACTAATAAATAAACTTTAAAACTCCTTAACAGTCACCATGTTGAAAGTATCGGGGTTCCGGGAGTTTGTAGGTATTCATTCCCTTGCTGCTTACCTTTCCATTCGAATTTATCCTTGTTCTCACACGTTTGACATCAGTAGCGGTGATTCTTGCATTTTCTCCACACTAGCACTAGTATTAATGATTACTTCACTGTGAGGCTTATACCACGCGGTAAGCGGAGTTACAGTCAGCTCAAAGTTACTCAGCAAGTTATTATCTGTGGTCATGGTGTTTCCATTCTCATGAGCTTGAATTAACACAGCATGCTTCCCAGATTGGGTAGTAAAGATCGGAGTTTGCCCAGAGCCTCCACGTGGTCAAAGCAGTCAAAATACCAACAGCAGTCGCGATACCCAAAAATGGTATAAAATACAGCAGCAATAGACCATACACATTCTCTGCCCTGTTATCAGGTAAAGGTATAGAACCGCCACAGTGCAAAAAAAAAGGCCTTAGTCTGCACCGACTCTCTGAAAGAGCATTCTACCCAAGTCCTTCCCTCCACTCCACCCCATCCCTGTAACCCCGTAGCTAATCCACCTGAACTAAATACCCCTGGACACGAAGGAGCGATGTAGCATGGTCGTGGTGCCCAGGACGGCTACCTCACAGTGCCAGGGACCCAGGTTCAATTCTCGGCTTGGATCACTGTCTGTGTGGGATCTGCACTTCTCCCCGTGTCTGCATAGGTTTCCATGAGAAAACCGGGTCAGGTGCTCCAGTTTTCTTCCACCCCCCAAAGGTGTCGCAGTATGGTGACTAGGGGAGTGTTATTGTAAACGTACTTGTGACACTAATAAATCAAGTTTAAAACAATCTACCTAACTTGCACACAGAAGAAACCTGAGCCTATATTATGGATTCCCCTTTTTTAGTGGAGAGTTTATAACAGAAAACACAGGCATAGTGGTATAATGTCTGGTGGCATTTAAATTCAATTAATAAAATCTGGACTTTAAAGCTAGTTTCAGTAATGGTGACTATGAAACTGTTTTTAAAAGCACATCTGATTCATTAATGCCCCTTTCAGAGAAGGAAATCTGCTGTCCAAACTTGATCCAGCCTACATGTGAATTTAATTAGGAAAATAAAGATAGTTTTAAAGGATTTATGTTTGTATTGGTACACATTATAAATGAGGTATAGTTTTAAGAGGGATGAATTAAACACGTGTGTGTGTCTGGAAAGGTAAAACCTATAGTTAGATTTATGCTGGACAAATGGTTTGTACGTATGGGTATTGTTCAACTGTAATTCTATTGTGCTTAGAGAGGGTTACATTATGAAGAATAAACAGAACTAGTACAGATTGCTTAGCAACTGGAGGCAATTTTTTATAAGTTTTAGCTTTAGCTGAATTTGTTGGCAGTTGAAGGCAGAACATTGGAGAATGAGCGTCTCTCAACTCTGCCAAGAGAAACAGGACAGGATAAAAGAATTGAAAAGAGGTAGGCTTCCTACAATACAAGTTACAGTCCAGAGAACTAGGGAACCAAATAATGTCTAAGGCAATTGAACAGAAACCAAGGTATTGTTTAAAATAATTCAAGAAGAGTAACCAAGTGTTGTCTCTGATAAAGAGATAATTGCACTAACCACATTTAAAGTGGGACAGTAAACTTCAGAGATAAATTAAATAACCAATGCCATTTTAATAAGAGTTTAGGAATTGAGAGTTAATGTAAATTGTGAACCGTTTGTACAGCAGTCAAGACAAAGAAATCCTAAAAAGAGTTGATGTAAAATCTTGGACTGGATTCACTGTTAAAAGTGGAGCAGAAGTTTTGTTTGAAAATGACATTTGGAAAACCTGCACAGGATTTCATAGAAATACAAACTAAGAGAAAACATTATTATGAGAGAAGATTTTAAAGCATGTTTTTTGGAGTGGAGTTTAGAAACTCTGTGATAATCATCAGTGGGAATTCTGAGGAAAAAAAAACAGACACTAACTTTGGTTCAAACTATGTGCATTAATGAGATCATTGAGGCTTCAAATGTATTTTTTAATCTGTATTAATGTTAAAGCCTGTGTGCAATTGTTAAGATAAAGGGGAATAACAAAATGTTTTATTTATCTTGCTGTTAAAACTAGTTAGCAGTTGAACTATGAGTGTTTCTCCACATTTTTTAAAAGTAAAACTTAGAATTTTTTGAGAAAGGGTTCCATTCTGGAATATTCCTGTTCAGTTATAACACTAATTGGAATTGTAATATTCCAGATTCTTAATTCCTGGGAAATTTGGAGTGTGTAACAAAGGCTGGTCATGTCTGTATCCCATGAAAGAAAAAATAATAAAAAGATCTCTTTCAAGCAGTGAATCTTAGAAATATGATGAATACAGCAAAGGGCTGAACCCAATTGTAGTAATTTAAGGGGTACAGCAAGTATAGTGGTAATGTTACCAAACAAGTAATCCGGAGTTCTAGAGACAAGAGCTTCAATCCCATTACAGCAGGTTGGGAATTTAAGCACAATTAAATAAAAAGTTATTATCAGCAATAGTACAAGATTGTTGTAAAGACTGGTCTGATTTACTAATATCCTATGGGAAAGAAATCTGCCATCCTTTCCTGGTCTAGACTATGCAAGACTCCAGATCAATTTGGTTGGCTCTTAACTTTCATTTGGCCACTCAGTTGTATTCAAGATTGCTCACCACCACCTTCTCAGGCAATTGGAAAAGAGTAATTACTGACTTTGCCCACACCCTAGAAATGAATGGATTCATGAGGTCAATCACAGAATTATTACCATGCAAAAGGAGGCTATTCAGCTCATTGTGTCTGCACCAGCTCTACTAATGAACATTATGACTTGATATCATTCTCTTGCCTTTTCCCTGCAACTCTGGATATTTGAATGTAAGCAATAATCTAATGTCTTCTTGAATGCCTCAACTGAACCTTTCTCCAAATACTTCTAAGCAGTGCATTCCAGACCCAAACCACTCATATATGAAAAAGTTCTTAAACCACATTTGCTTCTTTTGCAAATCACTTTGAACCTGTGCCCTCCTTTTCTCAATCCTTGTACTGATGGGAACAGTTTTTCCCTGTATCCAGCCTCCTCATGACTTTGAACATCTCTATCAAAACTTTCTCTTAGCCTTCTCCTTTTCCAAGGCAAGACAATCTTACTGTACAGAAATTCCAGAATAGTAAAAAATAAATTGTAGGAATGTAAGTAGAGGAAGCTTTAATTTATCTGACACTGTTTCACAAAGATATTCACAATTCCAGGCATGAATACAATAATAAACCGAAAGGCAGTACAACTCACCAAGCCATACTATCATCCAATCTGATCTGAACTTCTACATCAGATTATTTTCCAGCCAATCCAAATGTCCCTCAATTACCCTGATGCCCAAAAATGTGTTTCAGACTTGAATATACTTTTCAACATTGTATCTACAGCTTTCTGGAATAGAGAATATGTATGGGATGCTGAGTGGAGAAATGACCATATTCTGACTTATGACCCATTGATCTACTGCTAGGGCAGTATCTCAATATCTACCATCTACACTTTAAAATTTTAAGCCATTTTTGCTCATTCAATAATATCTTGCCAAAGGGTGGTGGTCTATTTATGACCCTGCCATTTTCAGTCAAAAAGTGCACAATTTTAATGGCAGCTTAATTAACTTGTACGCTCAATTTATCAGTACCAGTTCACTTGGTTTCAAAAATAGCAGTGAGGAAAGGTCATGGCTTTCAGAGTAGAATGTTCAATTTAAGCTGATTTAACAAAGTGCACAAGTGTACATTTAACTGCTAATAGCTAACTACCTTTCTACCTGTGTCTTGTGCAAACTTATCTGAATTGAAAGCAAACCAACCAGGTTCAGCCCATTAATTTAATTTCTTGTAAAATACAAAAGCAGGTAGTGCAATCCAGCCTAGCCCTATATTCTATACCCAGGTGCCTTCCAGAAATTCTGTTAGCCACTGTGAACTGGCTGTATGAGTTTATACCTCTCCTTCCTCAACTTAATTGGCCAATGATTTTTATTTTGGGGGAGAGGGCAAGAGTTGGAGAGACAATTGCTCCAGTTAATTTAATTGTATTTCAATAATACCTTGATTCAGACAGACCTTAAAATTCAGTTTTGACCACACTAGTCAATCATTTTTATGAATACCTATATTACTGAAATTTACCCAGCTATCTGTAAAATGCTATGAGAGTTAGTCTATTTTTCTTTAAGATTTGTGGTTTTGGGCTCAGCAGTTATCAACATCAGCATTCTGTTGTGCAAATATTTCCAGAAATGAAAAGTAAGCATCTGGATAGTTCATGTGAAATATGAGGCAGGGACTATGTAATTATAAAGGAACTGGATATATGTTCAAAAGAATGAGCAGAAAATGTGAACTTTTGCCTCACTTTTTTTTTTAAAAAAGCAAATTATTCGTTTAAAGTGAGATACTGTGACTGTCATTTCCACACTAGGTTCACCTGATTTGCCATAACAATGGCAGAAATTCTCTGGAATAAATGGCCAATTATGCAATTTTTCTGGAAATTTCCCACAGAGTTTCTAACGCTGGCGTTATCTTTATTTAACTGCTTAACAGTTGTAGGTTTTTATTACAGGGCAAGATGAATAAATGTCCTTCAAATCTACTTCAGAATATACCAGATTGCAGGCAACTACCTTACAATCAGTTTAATTCATCAGTCATACCTTTATCAAAGCAAAGCGTTTAAACCTTCCATAATCTTATTGCTTGATCAAATCATTTCACTTGTCAGTGTAATTACCAGAACGTTACTGGTAATGGAGATGATATTTAATAGTTTTTATAGTAGCAAAGCATATTAGGCAATTCAACTCCCCAGGCTTACTCCATTTTTCAATTAGAACATTACTGATCAGTACACTGTCCCCATCCCTCCCTCTTACTCCATTTAGCCTAATGGTGGATAACCTGCAGCCACATGAAGCCCATGACCACGAGGCATTTCATTGACCATTGGCCAGGCGCTGAGTCACAACATTTCACTGATTTCCATTTGCATTATTTTTTCCTATTGATATGACTGGAGTGAAACACACAATAAGGGCAAATGAAGTGAGGTGAATTGACAGAGCCCTGCAAGCCTTCTATGTCCAAAATGCAATATTGATTTCATTTTTACCATTTGAAGTTGATAGTTCTACTCATAAATGATTAAGTATTTTCTATAACAAATATTATGTTTGTTAAATGTATTCAATATTATTCATGGGGTCAATCTAATGGTCCGTGATAAAGGAGGGCCACTCGTGGTACACTCGCTAGCCTAGCTTGAAAACTGATTTAGCCGCTTTGTTCCATTGTCATTGACTCTCAGTCTTGAAGTGAGACTTCAATTGTTTTATTTAAATTTCATAAACATAGGTACAAGTGTCTTCTTTAGGATCTCAGCACTTAGTTTTTTTAAATCAAATCCCTACGTATAAAAACAGATTGATAGGAGTAATTGTAATGAGAATAATCATGCCTCAATTTAGTATGATACCACAAGTTACCAAATCACTTTTGAAAAGAAATCATAAACAGAGAGTACAAAGCTAACAAAAATCACCATGTTTCTAAAGGTGTTGATTCTTCAAATACTTACAACAGAAAAACGAAAATGGCTGCTACTTGCAGGTCAATTAATTCCCGATTCAGACATATAGCCAAGGCTGTCTAGGCTGGGAGTAGAGGCAAGAAGAGTTGTCAGTCAGACAACAATACTGAGTCACCATCAATTACATCTGCAAATGCTTCAATGATTGATATCCCCCAAAACCACTCTCTTGCCAACCACAGTACATATGAGCTTGCAATATTTGTTTCTTCTTCATATCCCCAAGCTGCCTGCAAAGGATGCTGAAAATCATTGGTTCAGTTAATTCAGTAATAGATCCACTCAAACTTTAAATGCAGATTAGATTCTTACATTTAGCTCAAGCCACCCACTTTAAGGGTGCAAATCCACTATATCCAACAAGAGGACAAATGCTCAAAACTCTGATTAATATCCTACAGATACTTGTGCTTTGTACAAGAGTAAAGGTAATAAGTAATAATGTAAACTTGCAATAGTTGTGATAAATTATGGTAAGCACTATCTAAAAACAAATCCTTAACCCTCTGGAACATTACTGTTATAAGCCTCCTAGAGGTTCTACCGATGCCGATGACCAACGTTCATAGATGGCATAACACTTGACCAAGATAAGAAAACAAAGCTATGAATTAGTACTGAAATCATTTTGACAAAATAAGTAAGAAATCACTGTTAGATCATTTTACATGGAATGAGTGGGACAAAGTACAACCAAGAAATTTACAGGCAATTTTAGAAGAATGCTGAAAAATACATAGCTATAATCCTCAACTTGAGGATTCTGATCAATTCATGAGTTACTGATAAATAATTTTATTTAAGCACATAATGAAAGGAAAATATTGTGCATCACTAGCAGTCTTTAGTAACAAAATCTTCTATTATGCTTCTTGTAGCTTTTGCCTCTTGTTCGAATGACCGAATTTTTTCAGTGACTTGTTTCTTCTGGAAAAAAAATGAAATTTTATTTATTTTTTTCTATTTCAAATTCTTCTTCCTCAAGCTAACGCCCCAAATCCCTCCACAGACAACTTTGTATTCACAATACAGTTGACTTACAAGACGCAAAAGCAAGGCTGACATCGCCAGATATCTGGTGTCAGTAAGATCATGAGAAGCAAGAAATAGGGCAAGAACATGAACACAGAACATTACAGCGCAGAACAGGCCCTTCGGCCTTCAATGTTGCGCTGACCAATTAAGAAAAAGCAATGACCCTCTAACCTAAACCATTCCCTTTTCATCCATAAATTTATCTACTAACCTCTTAAACGCCACCAAACTTGGCGCATCTACAACTGCAGCAGGCAGGGCCTTCCATACCCTTACCACCCTCTGGGTAAAGAACCTACCTCTGACATCCGTCCTATAACTACCACCCCTTAACTTAAAGCTATGTCCCCTCGTGCTAGCTTTCTCCATCCTAGGAAAAAGGCTATCACTGTCCACCCTATCTAAACCTCTAATCATCTTATATGTTTCAATAAGGTATCCTCTTAGCCGCCTTCTTTCTAACGAAAACAACCTCAAATCCCTCAGCCTCTCTTCATAAGACCTGCCTCCATACCAGGCAACATCCTGGTAAACCTCCTCTGTACCCTCTCCAATGCCTCCACATCTTTCTTATAATGCGGGGACCAGAAATGTACACAATACTCCAAGTGCGGCCGCACTAGAGTTTTGTACAGTTGCAACATGACGTTGCGGCTCCGAAATTCAATCCCCCTACAATAAAAGCTAAGACTCCATATGCCTTCTTAACAACCTTATCGACTTGATTGCCAACTTTCAGGGATCTATGCACAGATACACCAAGATCCCTCTGTTCTTCAACACTATTAAGAGTCCTACCATTAGCCCTATACTCTACACATTTGTTATTCCTGCCAAAGTGAATTACCTCACACTTTTCCACATTAAACTCCATTTGCCCCCTCTCGGCCCAGCTCTGCAACTTGTCCAAGTCTCTCTGCAAACTATAACACCCCTCTTCACTATCTACCACTCCTCCGACTTTGGTGTCATCCGCAAATTTACTAATCCATCCTTCAATACCCTCATCCAGATCATTTATAAAAATTACAAACAGCAGGGGCCCCAAAACAGATCTGAGGTACACCACTTGTAACCGAACTCCCTGATGAATAATTTCCATCAACCATCACCCTCTGTCTTCTATCAGCTAAATCACCCTCAATCTCATACACCTGCATTTTCTGCAGAAGCCTTCCATGGGGAACCTTATCGAACACCTTACTAAAGTCCATATATACCACGTCAACTGCCTTACCCCCATCCACCTCTTTGGTTACTTTTTCAAAAAACTCAATAAAGTTAAGTAAGGCATGACCTACCCTTCACAAAACCATGCTGACTATCCCCAATCAATTCATTTCTCTCTAACTATAAATCCTATCCCTAATAATTCTTTCCAATACTTTGCCCACAAAAGTAGTAAGACTCACCGGTCTATAATTCCCATGAAAGTCTCTACTCCCCTTCTTGAACAATGGGACAACATTCGCTATCCTCCAGTCTTCTGGCACTATACCTGTAACCAACGACGACCTGAAGATCAGAGCCAGAGGCTCTGCAATCACCTCTCTCGCCTCCCAGAGAATCCAAGGGTAAATCCTGTCCGGCCCAGGGGACTTACCTAACTTCAAACCCTCAAGAATATCTAGCACATCCTCCTTATCTACTTCAATACTTTCCAGTTTACAACCCTGTATCCCAGTGTTCTCCACAACTACATTTACATTTCCCTGCGTGAATACCGAAGAGAAATATTTGTTCAGTGCCTCTCCGATCTCTTCAGGCTCCACGCACAACTTCCCATTGCTGTCTCTGACTGGCCCTAATCTTGCCCAAACCAATCTTCTATTCTTAACATATCTAAAGAAAGCTTTAGGATTCTCCTTGATCCTATCAGCCAAAGTCTTCTCGTGTCCTCTTTTAGCTCTTCTCAATTCACTCTTTAGCTCCCTCCTGGCTAATCTATAGCTTCTCAGTGCACTAACTGGGCCTTCAAGCCTCATCCTGACATAAGCCTCCTTTTAACCAGCGAATTAACTTTTTTAGCACACCATGGTTCCCTTACTCGACCATTTCCTCCTTGCCTGACAGGGACATACTTATCAAGGACTCGCAGTAGCTGCTCTTTGAATAAGCTCCACATTTCAGATGTTCCCAGTCCCTGTAGTTTCCTAGTCCAACCTATGCACCCTAATTCCCTCCTTATGGCCTCATAATTACCATTCCCCCAACTATAACTACTGCCCCCAGCTTCATGCCTATCCCTATCCATCACTAAGCTGAACATAACCGAATTGTGGTCACTATCACCAAAATGTTCACCAACTTCCAAGTCTAACACCTGGTCTGGCTCATTGCCCAGCACCAAATCCAATGTAGCCTCACCTCTAGTTGGCCTATCTACATACTGAGTCAAAAAAACCTTCCTGCACACTTTGTATAAAAACTGACCCCTCTAACGAGCCAGAGCTATAGCTATTCCAATCAATATTAGTAAAGTTAAAGTCCCCCATAACAATTACCCTGATTTCTTGGATATCTTGCAACTCTACTGGCTCACTTTGCCCATCAGCCAGCAGGGCACAATAAGACCTCTCTCTCTCTCTCTCTCTACCCTCCACTCCTCCCCATCACCACCACCACCCACACCAGGTGATTTTGTTAAAAAGAGCTCTCCCAATTAAAAAATGGAAATTAAATACAAGGATTTATTCAGATGTAAAATGGAACTGTTCCAATATACTTCCCAGCAGCTGATTCACAAATCAAAACTCATGGAGGTACCTCAAGCTGTAGATATCTGCAGCTAAAAGTCCTGGGGGAATGCCTCAAATAAGACAAAGCTGCCTTTTGCAAATACTGCCCCTTTTTTTGTGACATCTACTATGTCACTTACAAAGAACTACATAAATGCACAACTGAACCAACCATGATATTCTTTACTCTTTCCTTGTCCAATTTGAGGAACTCTTCTGTTGTTAGATCTTCAAACTTTTTCTTCAGCAGGATGAAAGCACACTGCGAGGAATGGGTCTGATGTTCAACTCTAGGGGAGAATATGAAAATTAGATCTTAATATTAAGAATGTACTTGCCCACTAAGTTTCGTGGTCAGAAATGTTCTACTGGTGAAAATAGAAACGTGATGCTACCACAAAATTTTAGTATAGCGCCTTAGTCTTCAACATTTGAACTTGTTAAACTGGTTGCCCAAGTGGCTTTAATGAAAGGTTAACTTCACGTTTCTCTCCCAGTATCAGCAGAGTATTTCCAACATTTTCTGTTTTAAACTTTATTGTCACAAGCAGGTTAACATTAACTCTGTAATTTAAGTTACTGTAAAAATTCCCTAATCATCACACTCCGGCACCTGTTCGGGTACACCGAGGAACAATTTACCATAACACATCTTTTGGACTGTGGAGGAAACTGGAGCATCCAGAGGAAACCCATGCAGACACAGGAAGATCATGTAGACTCCACGCAGACAGTGATCCAAACTAGGAATTGAACCTGGGTCCCTGGTGCACTGAGGCAGCAATGCCAACCATTGTGCCTAGAGATTAATGGCATTTGTTACACCACTATGAAAGATGAGCATGTTTGTCTTGCCCAAGAAGTAGTAAGGTTTGTTATCAGTATACATGCTTGGAATGGATCAGAATGCTGTAAACAAGTTCCACGTGTAATACCATTTTAGTGAAACCAAAGCATTTTTAAGCCCATATATTGATGTAATGCAATCCCAGAATAAACAAATGAATTAGAACATGTAAATTAATTCAATTCTCTAGGAAGAACAGTAACATCTAATGTCAAAAGCAGTACTGAAATCTGAAAAAGTACTTGACAAAAATATTTTAACAAAATTAAACAAGTCCAGTCTTGAATCTATGGACCAAAATATTATTGGTCAGTAATGAATTATGGGTGTGGAGCTTGAAATATTGGGAAGTGGGAAGGAAAGAAAATCAACAGCTTCAAAATCTAATGCTAAAAAAGGATTCTTATAGGCAAGCTGAGTGGAGAAAAGAGCAAATGAAGTAATACAATGAGGCTGGCAGAACAAGAGAACTCAAATAACAAAGAACAGGAGTTGTGCACAAGGCGGTTGGAATGCCTATTAACCACAAAGAGGGTTAATGGAAGCAAAAGGCAAACAGCAAAGGAAGCAGCTAAACAACATTAAAACCTATTTCAACCAAGTTTAAAGGGCCAAATGGTCAATTCCTGCTCCCAAGTCCTACATTAACCAGAATCCTAAAGCCGCCACTCGCTGTGGTCATAAACAGGAAAGTTTCGAAGACTTTGGTTGCCTACACCACTCAGCATGGCACTTACTTAGACAGCAACAAGTAGTGTAATAATACTATGGGAAACACTAAACAAATCTTGCATTATACAGTTCAAAGCAGCACAAAAAAGTCACAAATGGGTTTTATAGCCATTCTGTTGCAGCTACTTTATGAGTACAATACAAAATAAGCCAGAGTAGTACAAGTGTGCATTGAAATACAAGTCAATTGAGTATCAGTACTATAAAGTACTTCTCCAGTTTTCCCAAAGGCCTCAGATTTTATTGAAAAGCTGTTCATTCATCAATCTTGTAAACATGGTATCTGATGGTCTCTAAACTATTGGTCAATCTTAATTAGGGTCACAGAAACAACAAATGGAATTACAAAAATTAAAACCATGTTAATCTCCTGTCCCCTCATATTGCCCCAGCAATGGGAAGTAACCAAAGACAAACACTGGCATTAGTCACTTTGATTGGCTGCAATGGCTCAAATCAAGTGTGCTGTTGAGTAACAATGCATCGATGTAAACGTGTCAGAAGTTTCCTGAATGGGCTTTTCAGAGAAACGCTGATGAAAGTAGACACAGATTTAAAAACTGAAAATTTCCCACTCACTGAAGACCAGAGATTCCATATTATATAAAATTGATTTAAGATTCAGAGACTTCAATAATTATATAATTCTATTATACTGTTATATTATTGTTTTATTTTTGCTAGCACATAGGGCTGTGTTAATTTAAGTGATAAATTAGGAAAATAGTTTGGAAAACATTAAAGTTGGAATCATAGAATCCCCACAGTGCAAAAGAACCACTCAGTCCATTGACTCTGCACCAACCGTCATATAAAGTCTCTTTCCCAGACCCTATTCCTGCAACCCTATATTTGCCCCACTAATTCTCCCTAACTACATGTCTTGGGACACTAAGAGGCAATTTAGCACTGCAAATCCACCTCATGTGCACATCTTTGTATTGTGGAGGGAACTGCAGCAGCTAGAGGAACCCCACGCAGACACAGGAAGAATGTGAAAGCTCCATAGTTACCCAAGGCTGAAATGGGATCCAGGTCCCTGGTGTTGAGACAGCGATGCTAACGACACTAGTCTTTAGTATTGCTGCTCCAAACTCGCAGGATTCTATTTTCCCTACAAAGGCAAACTGCAGATCAGCTCAAGTTTTCCTCCCCCTCTTTCCAAGTCTGCTTAATTCCTACATAAACTTCCAGATTTCTTGAAGATCAGTATCATGAGAATTTGTTTAGCAGCACAGCAGAGAGAAATTCCATGCTAGGATTCATTACTTACAAAGGTTCATCTTGAGGCTCCCATCCTTCCAGCTCTTTGTAACAAAAGAAGCACTGGGCAACATCAGGACCATTCTCACTTGGAGTGTGAATAAAGCCTGCTGCAGCCATCTGAAAGGAATAAGACAAACTATTAAGCTAAACATCATTTTCTCTTCTTAAATTAATTTAATATCAAAGAAAAGATCAGAGGCTAAATGAAATGGTCAGATGGCTATTCTTAATATTTTCCAAACATGCAAAAGAGGTTTTAAAATGTTAAGTTAGATCAGAGTTAAGGCCCCATTCTAGACTTGCATACAATATAAATTGACACTTCAGTGTAATATTGAGAGACTGCTGTTCTTCACACAAGATATTAAGCAGAGGCCTTCTTGCCAATGCAGGTGGAAAAATCATCATATGAACAATATGGAATTTGTCAGTATTTTCACCATATTCATTTGTGCAACATGGGCATCACTGGCTGGCCAGCATTTATTGTCCATAAGTCAATAAATATGTATGCGATTCTCCTATACCATCATGACTAATCAGTTATCTCATTGGCTCCTCTGCATAATATGGAAACAGTATTTCAAAATAATTTATTTGCTATGGAATGACTCAGACATGCAGTGTTATACAAATATTTTACACCTGCCAGCTAAGCAGTATTCAAAACACAGCATCTCCAATATGGAGGAGCACCAGATCAGTCTCAATTTTATAGTCAGGTTTCTGGATTCTTTCGTGGGGCATGGCCATCCCCGGCTGAGGGCGTGCATAAGATATAGAAGTAGAATTAAGCCATTTGGCCCATCGAGTCCGCTTCACCATTCAATTATGGGCAGCACAGTGGTTAGCACTGTTCCTTCACAGCTCCAGGGACTTGGGTTTGATTCCCAGCTCGGGTCACTGTGTGGAGTTTGCATATTCTTGTGTCTGCATGGGTTTCCTCCAGGTGCTTTAGTTTCCTCCTGCAGTTAAAAGATGTGTGGGTTAGGTTGATGGGCAATTTTAGCACAGCCACTTAGTATCCTGCTATGCTTAGGTTAGAGGGATTAGTGAGCAAAATATGGGGGTAGGGCCTGGGTGGGATTGTGGTCAGTGCAGACTCAATGAGCCAGATGGCCTCTTTCCGTACTATAGAGTTTCTATGATTTCTATATGCTCCTCATCCCCATTTTCCTGCCTTCTCCCCATAACCAATTAAAAATCTGTCTAATTCCAGAGTACCTTTTCCATATTGATTTTGATTATTCCAAGTTCTTCTACCCTATTACCTCTGACTTACCCATTCCTATAGGAACAGTACAAGTGTTCTCACTGTGAAAACTGATGGAAAGTATAGATTTAGCATCTCTGTCAATTCAGTATTCTCCGTATTAACTCTCTAATTTCATCTTCCAAGGGACCAACATTCAACTTAGCAACTTTCTTTCCTTTTATATATCTATGGATAGCTTTTGCTATCCTTGATATTTTGCATTAGTTTTCTTACGTAATTTACCATAGCTCTTATTTTTAGAATCTCTTTGGGTATTTATTGCCCATTCCCAATTGCCTTTGAGGTGGTGGTGCCATAAGGATGCTTGAATTGCTGCAGTCCTTATGATGAAGATTCACCCAGTGCTGTTAGGGAGGTCATTCCAAGATTTTGACCCAGTGACAGAGGTATGGCAAGTAGCTTGAAGGGAGACTTGCAGGTGATGGATGGATTCCTACACATCTGTTACATTCATTCTTCGAGATGTTAGAGGTTCAGGGGATGCTATCAAATGATCCTTGGTGAGTTGTTTCAATGCTTTTTATAAATGGTAAACATGTTGGCCACTCTGTGTCAGTGATGGAAGGAGTGAATGTTTAAGATGGTAGGTGGAGTGCCTATTAAATAGACTGCTTTGTCCTTGATGGTTCAAACTTTTGGGCATTGTTGGAGCTGAATTCATTCAGCGTAAAATTGAGCGTATATTATGCTTCTGACTTGTGCCTTGTAGATAGATGTGGGCAGTCTTTAGGGAGTCAACACTCACCACAGAATTTCCAGCATCTGACTGATCTGCTCTTGTAGCCATAGTATTTATATGGTTGGCCCAATTCAGTTTCTGGTTGATGCTAACTACCCCCCCAGCACATTGATTATGGCGATTTAGCAATTGTCATGCAATTGAATGTCGTGGGAGATGGCTAGAGATGTTTCAGATGGTCATTTCCTGGCACTTGTGTGGCTCAAATGTTACTTGCCACTTATCAGCCAAAGCCTGAATGTTGTCCAGATTTTCCTGCATGGATTGCATCAGTATCTTTGTGCACAATCAACAAACATCTCCAGTTGTGACCTTACAACGGAAAGATAATTGACAAAGCAGCTGAAGTTGCTTGGGCCTAGGACACTACACTGAGAACTTCCTGCAGTGGTGTCTCAGGACTGTAAATTGGAAAAGGGGAGTGCACAGCAGAATCTGGGTGTCCTGGTGCACCAGTCATTGAAGGAAAGCTGACATATGCAGCAGGCAGTAAAGGCAGCAAATTGTATGCTGGCCTTCGTTGCAAGAACAGAAGCAAGGATATATAGTTGCAATTATACAGGGCCTTGGTGAGGTCACACCTAGAATACTGTGTGCAGTTTTGGTCTCCTTTTGAGGAAGGATGTCTTGCTCTCGAGTGCAGTGAAGATTTACCAGGCTGATTCTAGGGATGGCAGGACTGATGTACGAGGTGAGATTGACGAGGTTACGATTGTTTTCGTTGGAATTCAGACGAATGGGGGTGGTTTGTCATTGTTATCGTCATCTCAAGAGACTTCTAAGTTCTAAGGACTAGATAGGGTAGATACAGGGAGGACATTACCAATGGTGGGGGAGTCCAGAACCAGGGATCACAGTCTGAGGACTCAGGGTAGACCATTTAAGACAGAGGTGAGAAGATATTTCTTCACCCAAGGAGTGATGAGCTAATGGAATTCATTACCACAGGAAATAGTTAATGCCAAAAAATTGAATGCATTCAAGAGGTGACTGGATATAGCACTTGGAGCAAATGGGATCAAAGGTTATGGGGAGAAAGCAGGATTAGTTGGACAATCAGCCATAATCAAAACAAATGGTGGAGCAGGCTCGAAAGGCTAGATGGCCTCCTGCTGCTCTTCTATATTTCTAGTCTGAGAAAATTGACCATCTTCATTTATACTAGATATGACCAACAGGTGGAGTGCCCGTCTAGTTCCTATTGATTGTAGTTTTGCTAGGGGCTCCTTGATACATACGGTCAAATGCAGCCACACTCACTTCACCATTTGTGTCCATTCAGCTTGTTTGTCCACATTTGGACCAAGGTTGTACTGAAGTCAGGAGCTGGTTACACAACTACTTTTTAAAACAACAGTCAACAAGTCCAGCTGTTTTTATTTAAAAATTCCATGAAATTTCCCGATCTGCTGTGATGGGATTTGAACTGGAATGCCAAAGATCTATATTATATTCTAGTGTGGATCTCACAGTGTACCACTTGATAACAGTCAATGATCCCTTCCATCACATTACTGATCATCAAGAGTAAACTAATGGGATGTTAATTTCACAGGTTGGATTGGTCCTGCTTTTGTTTTTACACAGGACATACCTAAGCAATTTTCCACATTGCTAGATAGATGCTAGTGGTGCTGCTATACTGGAACTTGGCTAATTCTGGAGTAGGTCTTCAGTATTATTGTTAAATGTTGTCACAGCCTGTTGCCTTTGCAGTGTCTTCAACCATTTCTCAACGTCACATGGAGTGAATCAAATTAGTTGATAACATCTGTGATGCAGAGATGCCTCTGAAGAATGAGATGATTCATCCATTCGACACTTCTGATTGAAGATGGTACCTGTGTTAACCATATTTTTTGCAGAGCTCTTCTATCATTGAGGATGGAAGTATTTGTGAAGCCTCTCTTCCTAAGGGGGATTTATGTTCAGACAGAAAGTGTTACCACTGAGCTACCAAAAAGCAACATGACAAGACCTCAGTGCCAACTTCTTTTTGCAAGTTAGAAATAACCCTATCCTTGCTAAAAGTGGATTGTTGTACTGTATATCTTTACATAGTAAAGTCTGGCAACACCAATTTTAAATCCAACCGATTTATTTGGTAGTAAATCTGCAAGCTTTCAGTCTTTGAGGCCTTCGTCAGGCAAATGAGGTGTTCTGGTCTCCAAAAATTCTAATGGATTCGCATTCTAATCAGCAATCTATAAACTGTCTGTGCTGATGAGTGCGCTTTTGGAGACCAGAACACCTCATTCGCCTGACGAAGGCCACAAAGGCCAAAAGCTCGCAGATTTACTATCAAATAAATCGGTTGGATTTAAAATTGGTGTTGCCAGACTTTACTGAGTTTACCCCAGTCCAACACCAGCATCTCTACATCATATGTTTACATATACAATTATTTCAGCAGGTACACAAACTCAATATTCTAACAAAATCAAAGTCAGTTTTAAAATGAAACACTGACTGCAGAAAATGTTTACACAATTGAAATTACACCCCCCCCCCCGGGGCAGCAAACCCCCTTTCACCTCCACTCACATTCTCCGGGGTACACATGCAGTCGCTATCAAAGGGCCAGTTCTGGAAGGTATCCAGCCGCTCCTGGTAATAATAGTATTTGCGATGCTGCTGCAGGTAAACGTCCATCCTGAAAGGGCTCTCAGTCTGGCGGATCTGAGGGCTGTGTCGGTACCGGCCCTGGGGTTGGGGGGTCGGTGGTTATCGATTCCCGGGATGGGGATGAAGATGGGGGGAGGGGGGGATCTATGTGCCGGATCCCTAGCGGCGGTTCCCGCTAGGGGAAGGGACTCTCAGGTGATGCCGATACCCGGGATGAGGGTCTCGGTGCAAAGTCTCTGGCCACAGTTCCTGGGATGGGAGGATAACTGTGACGGTTCCCGGAGGGAATGAAGGGGCGGCGGTGGCCGGGGGGGATAACTGTGGCGGTGCAGGGGGGAAAATGGGAGGGTAGTGGTGGTGGTTGCCGGGGGGAGGAGATACGGTAAATGATGCAGTTACTCTCTTGCTCGCACTCCAAACCGACCGTAAATTCAAACCCGAGACCGTTGACCGCGCGCTCAGCCTTCCCCGCGCTCATTGGCGCAGAGACTGGTTACGTCACAGAGTTGGTCACGTGGTGAAGAAGCGGCTTACTCTCCCATGGCATTAACTTGTGTTTAAATAGCGCCTGTCACGTGCGAAATTCCCTCAAATAGGTAGGGTTCTGTGTATGTGTGTTTAATCTCTGGTGTTTTATAGGTAAACCCTGACAGCCAAAATCACAGAATTGTTAAAAGCAAAATATTGTGAGTGCTGGAATCGGAAACAACAACAGAAAGTGGTGGAAAATCTCAGCAATATAGAACATAGCACATTACAGCGCAGTACAGGCCCTCCGGCCCTTGATGTTGCACTGACCTGTGAAACCAATCTAAAGCTCTTCTAACCTACACTATTCCAATATCATCCATATGTTTATCCAATGACCATTTAATGTTGTCGAATCCACCACTGTTTCAGGCAGGGCATTCTACATTCTTGTTACTCTCTGAATAAAGAACCTACTCTGACACCTGTCCTATATCTATCGCCCTTTAGTATCAAGTTATGTCCCCTTGCGCTAGCCATCTCAATCAGAGGAAAAAGGTTCACACTGTCCACCTTATCTAATCCTCTGAGCATCTTATACCCCTCTATTAAGTCACCTCTTAACCTTCTCTCTAATGAAAACAGCCTCAAGTCCCTCAGCCTTTCCTCATAAGATCTTCCAACCGTACCAGGCAACATCCTGATAAATTTCCTCTGCACCCTTTCCAACGCTTCTACATTCTTCCTTGGAATACGTAATACTCCAAGTGCGGCCACACCAGAGTTTTGTACAGCTGCAACATGACCTCATGGCTCCTAATAATAGCTAACATACCGTCTGTCTTCTTAACAACCCTATCAACCTGGGTGCCAACTTTCAGGGATCTATGCACATGGACACCGAGATCTCTCTACTCAACCACACTACCAAGTAACTTACCATGAGTCCAGTACTCTTTATTCCTGTTACCACTTCCAAAGTGAATCACTTCACACTTCTCCACTTTAAACTCCATTTGCCATCTCTCAGTCCAGCCCTGCAGCTTATCTATGTCCCTCTGTAACCTGCAACATCCTTCCGCAATATCCACAACTCCACCGATATTAGTATTGTCTGCAAATTTGCTAACCCATCCTCTACACCCTCATCCAGATCATTTATAAAAATGACAAACAGCAGTGGCCCCAAAACAGATCCTTGCAGTACACACAAGAAACTGCACTTCAGGATGAACATTTCCCATTAACCATCACCCTCTGTCTTCTTGCAGCTAGCCAATTCCTGTTCCAAACCACTAAATCATCCTCAATCCTATGCCTCCATATCTTCTGTAATAATTTGCCATAGAAAATCTTATCAAACATTTTACTGAAATCCAGGTACACCACATCAACTGCTTTACCCTCATCCACCTCATTGGTCACCTTCTCAAACAACTCAGTAAGGTTTGTGAGACAAGTCCTATCCATCTGTGCTGGATATCCCTAATCAAATATTCCTTTCTAGATGATTATAAATTCTCTCTCTTATAATCCTTTCCAAAACTTTACCCACACAGAAGTAAGGCTCACTGGTCCATAATTACCAGGGTTGTCTCCACTCTCCTTGAACAAGCAGATATTTGGTGTCCTCCAGTGTTCTGCCTCTATTCTTCTAGACAATGACAATCTAAACATCAAAGCAAAAGGCTCTGCAATCTCCTCCACAGCCTCCCAGAGAATCCTAAGATAAATCCCATCCAGCCCAAGGCACTTATCTATTTTCATACTTTCCAGAATTGCAGACACCTCCTCCTTATGTACCTCAACCCCATCTAGTCTAATAGCCTGTATGTCAGTATTCTCCTCGACAACATTGTCTTTTTCCTGTGTGAATACTGACGAAAAATATTCACTTAGCGCCTCTCCAATCTCTTAGGACTCCATGCACAACTTCCCACTACTGTCCTTGACTGGACCTGATCTTACCTTAGTTTTTTTTTATTCGTAACATACTGATAGAAAGTTTTAGAGTTTTCCTTGATCCTACTGTCAAAGACTTCTCATGTCCCCTCCTGGCTCTTCTCAGCTCTCTCTTTAGGTCCTTCCTGTAACTTGTAACTCTCAAGTGCCCTATCTGAGCCTTCACGTCTCATCTTGACATCAGTCTCCTTCTTCCTCTTCAGAAGCGATTCAACTTCTTTAGTAAACCATGGTTGTCTCGCTCGACCACTTCCTCCCTGCCTGACAGGTATATATTTATCAAGGACATTCAGTACCTGTTCCTTGAACAAGCTCCACATTTCAATTTGCCCATCCCCTGCAGTTTCCTTCCACAACCCATGCATCCTGAATCTCGCCTAATCACAACATAATTTCCTTTCCCCCAGCTAAACTCTTGCCCTGCAGTATATACCTATCCCTTTCCATTGCTAATGTAAACATAACCAAATTGTGGTCACTATCACCAAGTGTTCACCTACCTCCAAATCTAATATCTGACCTGGTTCATTGCCCGGTATCAAATCTCGCCTCACCTCTTGTTGGCCTATCTATATACTGTGTCAGGAAACCCTGGACAAAAACTGATCCATCCAAAGTACTCAAACTGGAGATTTTCCAGTCAATATTTGTAAAGTTAAAGTCCCCTATAACAATTATCCTATTACTTTCACTCTTATCCAGAATCATCTTTGCAATCCTTTCCTCCACATCTCTGGAACTTTTCAGAGGCCTATAGGAAACTCTCCATAGGGTGACCTCTTTTTTTCTGTTTCTAACCTTAGCTCATACTACCCAGTAGACTAGTCCTCATCAAACGTCCTTTCTGCCACCGTAATACTGTCCCCAATTAACAATGCCACACCTCCCTCTCTTTTACTATCTTCCCTGATTTTATTGAAACATCTAAACCACATTCCTGTCCCTGCTCTATCCATGTCTCTGAAATGGCCACAACATCAAAGTCCCAGGTTCCAACCCATGCTGCAAGTTCACCCATCTTATTCTGAATGCTCCTAGCGGTGAAGTAGACAGACCTCAAACCACCTTCCTGCCTGCCGGTACACTCCTGTGACCTTGAAACCTTATTCATGACCTCACCACTCTCAACTTCCTGTACACTGGAGCTACAATTCAGGTTCCCATCCCCCTGCTGAATTAGTTTAAACCCTCCTGAAAAGTATTAGCAAATTTTCCCCCAGCATATTGCTATCCCTCTGATTCTGTTTGTAGAGATCCCATCTACCCTAGAATGAGCCCCAATTACCCAAGTATCTGAATCCCTCCCTTCAAATAGTTTTCCAAAACATTGGCTCAATTGTGTCTCCACAGATGCTGTCAGACCCGCTAAGATCTTCCATTGATCACAGAATTATTATCCTTCCTTGACATGAGGCTGAAAGATGCCCAAAAATGCACAGTTGATTGGCCATGCTAAATTGCTCCTTAGTGTTAGGGGGATGTCAAGTGGATTAGCAGGATAAATATGTGGGGTTACAGGAATAGGGCCAGGATGGGATTGTTGTCAATGGGCTGAATGGCCTCCTTCTGCATTGTAAGAATTCTATAAGAAGAAGGCCATTAATATGGTGAGAGGCGAAAAACCAGGTGCAAACCCAGTTGTTTGCCACTCACACGATCTTACCGGCTCGCCCTGCTGATCGTTGAGACCCCACCCCAGGATCCAGTACTGACACTGCCCCCAGATCCGCCAGTCTGAGAGCCCTGTCAGGATGGACATTTTCCTACAGCAGCACCGCAAATACTATTATTACAAGGAACAGCTGGACACCTTCCAGATCTGGCCTTTTGATGCTGACTGTACATGTATCCAGCTGGTAAGATCACCCTTCTGTGTTTGTACTGAATTGAGCCTGCAGATCTCATGAGCTCCATGCCAGTCTTAACCTCTGGCCTATCACCACACCTTGGGTGGGTTCTCCCAAAAAAATTCTAAGTGCTGAATTTATGTAAAAATTGGACTAAATCACACTGGATTTTTCAGCGGGAGTTTCTGCAGAGCGAAAGAGCATGATTCAGAAACCAGTGTGTGGGGCCTATCCCTGCTGGAAAGCCGGCAGCACAGCACTGAGCGAGCCACTGCACATGCATCAAGATTGGTGCATATGCAGTGGCTCCTTTCTGCCGGCCTCCTGATTGCTGGCCAGCCCTGCAATCCCACATTGCTGCAACCCCTCTGAGGCCCAATCGCTGGCCTCCCCTGAACATGTCCGGGCCCAGCGCCAACATAAACCACCTGCCCTACTCCCAACCACCATGCCGACCCCACCATGCAGCACCAAATCCCCCAGCAAGATTCCCCCAGACATTGGCACTTTGCACTTTGGGCCAGACCAGCACTACCAAGATGGCAATGCCCTGGGGACACGCTCTCTCCCCAGCGTCTGACTCTTAGAGAGCTTCAATTGCCCCCCCACCTTCACTCTAGTGGGGTCAGGCCCCCAGCTTCCCACAAGTGGGGGGCTACTCTAATCGCTGCTGGACTGAACCACTCCTGGTGGGGGAGGTGGGGTGAGTTGCAGAGGGAAGCTAGTGGGCCTCAATCCATGGTCCGCTAATAGGATATAAATTATATTAAAATTACCTGCTGCATTTATTAGGCAGCAGATAATTTTATTATAATATTTCAGGATATCCAGCACTGAGAGATGCATGGGAGCCCAGACACATAGCTGCAAATCGGCTGCTAAAAAGTAGCACAGGAGGTTGGGAGAATTACCTCCTCCCCCCTCCGAGCACTCCAGTCTTCAGTCTCTAAAATGCCACCATCCACCCCAAGGCCTTGCTGTCAACAATAGCCTTATAACAAGAAGTCAATCTTATTCCTACTTCAATTTGGGCTTTACAAGCCACTCAACCTTTGTTTCGTACTATAGCCTGCCATACCACTCTCTGACTGTTCCATTCCTCTCCAAAAAAGACAGAATTTCTCAGAAGTCATAAACTCTGACCATATTACTATAGCTAAACAGCAGAGTTTACAGTAGCATTGCTCACAGAATGTTTATAATATAGTGAAGCAGTTGGATAAGGGCTGTAGCAGATAGCAGGCAACCTTATCAGCACATCACATCTGTTGATCAGCGAGACAACTAAGATCAGGTGAAAGATGAAGAATCTGGCTCATGCCCAGTTTCTTGCCTCTCATGATGTTACTGGCCTCGCTCTGCTGGTGAAGTCAGCCTTGAGCCCTTAATTTCAATGCTAATTTGTCAATTTAAATGTGATAAGTAAGTCATGGACGCAATCGCCTGGGTTCATTTGGACTTAATCCCTCGCTGGTTGAGGCCCTCCCCAACAACGGGCACCTGATATGAGGGCTTTGTCTTTGGATACCGAAGGCCACGGCAGACCTCCTGGTGGTCAGGGCAAGGATAGGCAGTGCCTTTTTGGAAGTGCCAGCCTGGAGCTGCCAGCCTAGCACCCTGGCTGTGCCCATCATGGACGGGGCCTGAAGAAGGTGGGGCCATGATGGGGAGACAGAGGGGAGCTTAATAGTTGGGGCGGGAGTTATTGTCCTCTGCATTGAGGATCAAGAGGGAGATGATACTCTGTATTGAGAGTGGACTGGAAGATAATTGGGAACAGCAATAGATGGGGGTGGAAAGGGAAATCAGGGCACCTGCGCAATGGTGTTACAACAGTTCAGCAGCTGGCTTCCCAGAATGAAAAGGCTCCACCTACCTCCTCTATTGGCAAGAATCATATTTTGCCTCATTTATTTTTCTAAGTACAATATGATTGTGTCTAGGAGCTCCCCCAAAAAATGGGTGCAATTCTCTCCTATTTTCACACTTATTCCGCACTTAAAAATTTTTCTGTTAGGATCATCCCAAGGAGTTAATGCTTTGGGAGTGATACCAGGGACTTATTAATTTAGTATTACTTAGTACCACACTGCAGTCACTCACTGAACTATCAGAGGAGCTGTGTGAAAGCTCAAAATTGAACGCAATATCAAGCAGTGACATTGATTTATTTTCAGTTGCATCATATACTCCATATAGAGTCCAAGAAATTGATTCCATCAAAATACCTGACCATGAATGAAACTGAAGTTTATAGATATTGGGCATCTGCCACCTGGGACACTGTAAAATGAGCACATATTCTATGGAGGAATTGTACATGTCCCAGAGGTTTTCAATTTAGAAATTAGGTTCAAAAATATTTAAACAGAATATTACTGCAATCCCAAGTATTGTGTTATTATCAATATTTGGTTAAAATATGCATGTATTTTACCATATAAGCAGATCATTTACTGGATTCAAAAAAATTTGTACAAATTTCTTGAGAAATGTGGGAACAATTATTATCTGCTTTCGTAGTTCTGCAGAAAGTTGTTCATTTTCTAGTCACCATTTTCAGCAGTACCTAAAAGAAATAAATATATAGTGGCAGTAGGTTAATATTTAAACCATATACAAGGTGTCTCAGTTATAAAAGAAAACAAATAAAAGCAAAATATTGCAAATGCTGGAAATCTGAATTAAGAGTGCAGAATGCTGGAAAAACTCAGCAGGTCTGGCAGCATCTGTGGAGAGAGAAACAGAGTTAGTATTTTGAGTCTGTATGACTTTTTACAGAATATTAAATCAATCAATACCTGAGATATGAATAAGTTCTTTAGAAATAGCTATATATTTTTCCACTGACAAAATAGAATAAGAGCCTATATTTTACAACCTCAGAATAACTGAGACTGCACAAGTGAGGTTCATTTTAACCTGATTCTAATCACTGCACCATTTGTGGACATACCTTCAGATGCCTAGGCTCTAAGCTCTGGAATTCCCTCCCAATACTTCTCCATGTCTCTATCTCTAGCCTTGGGTGACTGTCTGTGTGGAGCTTGCACATTCTCCCCATGTCTGCGTAGGTTTCCTCCAGCTGCTCCAGTTTCCTCCCACAATCCAAACATGTACAGGTTAGGTTGACTGGTCATGTTAAAATACTGCTCAGAATCCCAATGTATTTAGGTTAAGGGGATTTGTGGGGTAAATATATGGAGTTACGGGGATAGGACATGGGTATGATGTTCTTTTGGAGAGATAATGCAGACTTGATGGGCCAAATAGCCTCCTTCTGCACTGTAGGGATTCCATGATCTCATTTTCCTTCTTTAAGGCACTCTTTAGACGTACATCTTTGACCAAGCTTTTCATCATAGAACATAGAACATCTGATTTAATATCTCCTTATGTTTCTTATTTTGTTTTATAATGCTTCTATGAAGCTCCTGGGAATGTCTTATGTTAACGTGGTATATATAAATTTATGATGTTGTTGTTTCTGGTTGGAACCAACCAGTCAATTGCTTTTAAAATGTTTTACCAGGCCTCAAAGTGTCTAATGGATAATAATGAAGGTGGACCAAATATTTGTTAATGATGCCCAGAAACAAAACGTCTGTGCCTAGTATGGATGTCTTGGAGGCACAGTTGCAGGAGATGTGGCAGGAGGTTCTTCTTAAGAGCAAAAAGTCCACAAAGAAATCAGAGGCTTAACCTTTCCACAAAGAGTTGTTTAGGTAAACCAATAGTCTTCTAGCTTTGCTGGATTGGAACCCATACAAAGATGAATTTTAGTGACATTGAAAGAAATACCAAGGTTTGTGAAGATACCTTTACATAATCGGGCATAACCCCACAGTAACTAAATTAGTTGAATCTCTCAAGGCAATTACCTTAAAAACTCACACATGGCATTATTTATTTTGCAACTCATCTGAATCTGGCACATTATCAGTATGGATCAGTTTGTGGCAGCTCAACCACAAAGCAATTATAACTAGAAAACTATTAGGCATTTGTAGAACTGGGATCAGATTCAAGTCATATGGTAGAGTGATGCTGTGTTGTCTATTCACATTTCGCTAACATTTTTATATGGGATTACAGACCATCACTGAATGCCACAGGGAGAAAACCAGGATAAGACTGAGCCAGCAAGGCTCAGCTCACTGTCTCTGGGGACATGGCACTTGTTCCATGTGGATAGGAATCCATAGAGGCATTGACAGTTAAAAGCCACCATAGTACCACTTTGCAAGTAGCTTCCATTCTTTATCAACCAATGTACTGAGAAAAATTTGTAAGAACATTTCAGTTGGAACATTTGCCCTAGAAAGGAAAATTGGGTGAGAATTTTTAATGGATAGCTGAATCAATAGCAAATTTCTAAAAAAAAAATCATTGAGTATATACACAAGGACTTTATACCTCCACAGAAGTTAGGCCTTCATGTTTTTTTCGTATCCCCATGGCCTATCTTATTGGCTTCTAACATTCAAAAACTCCTGCGTGTTGGTAGTAATATTTCAGTTCTGCTCGTTGCACCTGCCAAAATGGCTCAGGGGAGATTGGAAATTTATCAAATGGAAGTTAGTGCAGTGGGATATAGAGCTAAAAAAAATGCAAAATCCGAAAAGTAAATCTTTACCTGTGTAAGTTCATAATCCTCCTCTATTAGTTTCTCTATGATATCAAAATGATCTGTATTAGGTACATCATGAAAACAGACGTTCAACCCAGTAGCCTTAACAGCCTGCAATAAAAAATAGTTTCAAAATAACACAAGCACAATGCATCCATATTTCATTCTAAATGATAAAATTCATTAATGATACTTCTACCAATGAAATCCTCATGTTCAAATAAGTGAAAGACACCCCAAAATAATAGTATAAGGCGAATTTGTTCTCGCCTCGCTGCTTAATGAACAGTATCTATTTTGGAGTGGATCTAAATGAGTAAGATGGAAAGAGAAGGAAACTGACTCAAGACAGAGCAAAAAGAAACGAACTTAATATCATCACTAGTTGAAAGTTCAAAGGGGCAAAATTGGTCTACCCCAGAAGCATGAAATGGGTTTGTAATGAAATTTCAACATGCCGCTTTTTCACCGACTTAGAAAATATTGCTAATATTTTAATTTCAAACCAATGAACAGTGACAGCAAGATCAGGAGACAAAAAATGTTAACTATTGTTCTGTGAATTTCAGAGGAACGAAGCTCAAGTGCAGTGAAAAATTGGCCATCAATTTGCTTCAAGCCTGTTTCAGTACAGGCTGAAGACTCATTTCACCTCATGTTCTGAAACATTGCCTAGTCAATTAGGATGCAAAAATATTAATACAAGAAATGTTCATATCTCAAAGCAATTGTGATAAATGTTGAACTCTTGCCAATTAGAGCATAAACTTCTTCACTTTTTAGGCAAATTCATGTCTACAATTAACAATCCCAAAGAGCTATATAGATCTCTCTCAAAAGAGTAACCAAACTCCCCAAATATACAGCCAGGCCACTTCAAAGGAATAACTGACCTCTTCAAAAGGATACCTGACTTCTCCGAAGAACTTTTGTAGGTTTAGACCCTTTCCTCAAATGCTGGGGTCCAAGTTATGGAAATCCTGGTAACAAAATTCTGATTGAAGGCAGCCATTATTTAAATACGCTGCTGCCTTTATAAACTGTGGAGATGTGAAACAGCCTCTCCCCTACAGGAATGGTGGGTGTCGGGTTTAGAGGCAGGATCTTCAGATTCTGAGCTCCGACACCATTTTGGCCAAGGCATGAAGCCTCTCTCTGTCCCTGCAAAAATGCAGACCAATGTTTTTAATCATGGCCATGGTGTCCAGGAACAGCAAAATGGAAGTCAGATCAGAGAAAGTGCAAAGTCAGGCCATTCTCACTATGATCTATTTGTAAACAGAACCCTGGCTGGAAGTCAGCTACTTGACTCCTAGGCTGGATATCGAGTTGGGAACTGGAAAAATTGCACAGAAGAAACAAATGATTTTTTTCAAGCAAGCATAAAAGTTTCGGGTTACTGTAACTGTAGACCAGTGAAATTCCAACTCTACTGGTAAGACTGATTTAATCGATACATTTATTAAAATGTTTTGTATAGGCTTTTTAAGTCTACTAGCCCCCTTTTATTGCTTTAGTTCATAATCGGCCATTTTATTACAAGACACACCATTCCCCCATTCAAGAAGTCAGTTTCTGATTTAAAGTGATTACTGTTTTTTAAATGAAAAAAACAATAAAAATCAAAGTGTTTTCAATGTTCCTTCACTAAATTACCAGAATGACAGTGCCAGTGTAATTTTAAAATCTAGAGAGCTGTGCTGTATACCTGCACTGCTAAATGGTGTAATTTTGTACTCTTGAGGAGAAAAATGCTTTATAAAAAATGTTAGATTTTACCGGGAAAAAAATAATGTAACCAATTTTTAACATCATCGCAGGACTCAATGAGTGAGATTGGGCTTGGGTCTCTAGCAAAGTATTTTCAGGATTACAGTTCAGTAGATTTGAATTGTTCTTAGACTAAATTGTAGGCAATGGAGGCGTAAAATAGTGTACAATCTTCAAAATGAGAGGCAGACTCATTAACTAGTCTTAACATGACATAGCAAACAGGACATGAAGGACATATATCAGAGCTAACCAATTTTGCAGTGGTGTCTTCAAATAGGTGTTGTTTTCATATGTAAGGAGTTTAATGTGTATTTCACGGCCTCTGATTCTTTTCTCTTTTCTCAATGTGGCATACAGCACACTTCTACCAGCAATAAAACAAATTAAAAGATGGAGGGCCGTAATTATATCAATTAAATTTGTAATTTTAACTAAAATGAACCAAGATTATTTTAACTGTTTGACAAATCAGATTGGTTATGTTTAAAGTGTCCCTTTTAACTTAGGATAAAACAGAAAACCCTGAAGTGTGGGCGGTTGTGAATGTGTACAGAACTCTGGCTGTCAACCACCTAATCTGGTTGCCATGCAAATAGGGGGGTGGTATTGGGTATTTGGGAGGGAAGGGGATGTTGAGTGTTGGGGGTAGGGGGTGTTGGGTGTTTGGGGAGGAGGGATGGTGGGGGGCGGGGGTGTGGAGGGAGGGAGTGTGAGCATTGGGGAGGGGGTTGTTGGGGGAAGGAGAACTTGGGTGTTGGGGGTAGGAGATGTTGGGGTTTCAGGGAGAGGGGGGTGCTGGGTCTTTGTGGGGGAGGGGGATGTTGGATGTTGGAGAGTGTGTTGGGTGTTAAGGGGGAGGAAGTGTTAGGGGGAGGGGGTCGTTAAGGGGAGGGAGGTGTTGGGGAAGGTAGGGGTGTTGGGGGGAGGAGGGTGTTTGGGGGCGGAAGGTCCCATTGAATACATCCCTTGCGCTTGAAATCTACAGCGGGGATACATTTACAGCACGGCTGGAAGATCCCACCGGCATGAAGGGCTGGAAAGTTCAGGTCAAGCCCTTTGAATGTGAACTTTAACACTTGGACACAGAAGAAACGGCAACTGTTCCTTACAAACTCAAGAGGCAGTCAGAAAAAACCTCAACAGGCACTAATTTTAATCCTAATGTTAGACAGAAGAAAACAAATGCTTTTGGGTTAATCACCAAATGCAGCGCTGGTGAGAATGGAACCCCTGTTCGAGAAAACAAGGATTGATTGTAAAGAGTTAGAGACCACAGAACCATTAGAGGCAATCTTGCAAGAAGAACTTGATTCAATTAAGGACAAGAGGTTGAGTAAAGGGGATTTTGTTTGAAAGGGCACAGGACAATTCACTTTGATAAAGCAGGAAGGTGGGATCCTGACAGAGCTGGGAGCAACTTTGACTTTAAACTCAAGACTATATTGTTATAATGGATAAACATAGCATAAGATTTTTGATTGTGTTAACAAATTACTGTGGAATACATTTTCTGTAGTTTAATGTATTAGTTGCCTATGAAGTAATGTTTAGTCAATGTTCATTTGTTACAGTAGAAATCTTAAAATGCAAAATCCTGTGCAATCTATACATAGATCATTGGGAAAATTATTGGGCTGGACCATCCAGCCACCCTCGCCCCGGAATTGGAAAATCCTGCCCGAGTCAAGGGACCTTTCCAATGGTTCACCCCTTGCCTGCTACGACTTCTGTGACTGTTGTAACAGGGAAATTCACTTCCATATCTCTTTTTAAAAGTTATCAGTCTCTAGGGAATTATAATAATATTCTCAAAGAGCCATAGTAAATTTACATTCAGACCCGGAGACAGAGAGAGAGAGAGACCTAAGAATCCATTCATATTGCCATGAAATGTTAAATATAGTCTTCCATACACATGTTAAAATAAATAGCTCAGTTTCAGTTCTGCTAAGATAGCATGTTGAAAAAAATAAATTAAAATGTTATACATCTATCATTTTGATTAATCTACAAGCCTCTACTTTGTATAGCTGTGAACAACAGTTAGGAAAATAGGGCCAAAGAAAGTGAGACAGATGAAAAACATTATATATATATATGTAAAATAAGTGTGTACCTGGTAATATTCTTGAGACTGATTTTTAAATTCATCTGAATCGTGCTGTGCCACAGAGATTACAATCTCACAGTTCTCAGCCTGTCGCTTCATGGTGTTCACAAACTGCAGTGGACTATTTCGAAGAGCATCACCCCTATCAAATTATAATAAGGTATTAATTTCAGAGTTAATTGATGCGAGAAAATTATTCTGACCATCCTCAAAACTTATATTTGCCAATAAAGGATGAACAATTTTATTAAAATGACAAACATAGGAATTTCATTCAAACATATTGGCCCGATTTTATAAAATCATTTTTCAATTAGTCACAAGTAGACTTACATTAACGTTGCAATGAAGTTACTGTGAAACTCCCCGAGTCATGTGTTTGGGTACATTGAGGGAGAATTTAGCATGGCCAGTGCACCTAACCAGCACGTCTTTTGGACCGTGGAAGGAAATCGGAGCACCCGGAGGAATTCCACAGAGAGATGGAAAAACATGGGGAGAACGTGCAGACTGTGCACAGTGACCCAAGCCGGGAATTGATCCAGGTCCCTGCACTGTGAGGCAGCAACGCTAACCACTGTGCTACTGTGCCACCCCAGATAAATTATTAATAATTCATAGTAATAAATTAATAAAGTAAAAAATTTTTCTACTCCAGTAAGTTGCTAATACAGACATCTCAAGTCGTCTTTTCAGATCTAAATTTAAGAGGAAATATTGTCACATGCAATAGCATACTCGGTAGAAATAATATAGTAACATCTTTTATCAATAAGCCAGAATCCAGTGCATTCACTTCATCGTGCAACTTATCAGAAACTGAAAAAAAAATCTGAAGCTGAAAACAAAATGAGCAGCATATTGCTGAATTGGGATGAAGTTATATCAGCTTTTCAGACTGGTGAATGTGAATATGCTTAACCACACAAAATAATGAAGAACTGGCACAAACAAAGGGGTCATTGAACTTGGCACCATCGGCTTTAAATAGTGTGTACCTGAAAATTTGTTGCAAAAAATAGTCATTTATAAATTAATCATAGTCACTTAGCAGTGAATGTTCAATGAACGTACTCAGTCATCTGAAGAGGGTCATTGACCGAGGTGTGGACAATTGGACAAAGATCATAAATCCCACTGACAAGTAAAGCACCTGTGGAAAAATAAAACACGGTTCTGTATTGTGCCATCAGTCAATGACCAAGGAAAATGAGAATGATGCTGCAAATGATGCTTTCAAACATCCGGGCAATATTCTTTTTGAAACATCAACATTTTTCAAGTGTGCAAAAGTCTTGGTCATTCAACCAAACAATAAACTCTCAAACATAGTGTGTGAACAACAGAATAAAAGAATGTACATTGCACATTTTCTTATTACTCAAGAAACTATTACCTGTTACATTAACCATTAAGATTTGCACAAACATCAACTTGTTGGGCCCAATCAAAGTTTTCACTAAATACCTGTACATCCACTTTGTGTTCAATGATGAATGAAAATTTAGAACTTCACACTAAAATATCAATACTATGTCAGGTAATGTTCACTGGGTCAATTTGAAATGCATTGTACTATATTTCACTTTTTTAAAAGGTAGCACTCATTAGTGGGATAAAAATAAAGGTAAGGTTACTTCATATCTGGCTATTTACTTGACTTGAGAGTGCTTAATGTCCAAAATATGAATGTCTTTCATCCTCAAAACAAACATGCTTCATCTTACTGCATTCAGTTCATTAAGAGGTCCAAGTGATTTTTATTCCAACTCAATTTTCAAGTTTGCTGATGAGACACTGTCGTGGGACGGATCTCAAACAATGACAAAATGGAGTACAGGAATGAGATAGAAAATCTGGTGAACAGGTGGGACAACAATAATCTCTCCCTCAATATCAACAAAACAAAGGAGATTGTATCAAGTTCAGGAAGCATAATGTCTACATCAATGAGGATGAAGTAGAAAAGATTAAGAGCTTCAAGTTTTTAGGTGTCAGATCACCAACAACCTCTAGGTCTTCCTGTGCAGATGCTACAATTAAGAAAGCCCACCAACACCTCCACTTTTTCAGAAAACTAAGGAAAGTTGGCATGTCCGCTATAACTCTCACTAACTTTCACAGATGCACCATAGAAAGCATCCTTTCTGGTTGTGCCACAGCTTGCTATGACACCTGCTCTGCCCAAGACTGTAAGAAACTAGAAAGGGTCATGAATGAAGCCCAGTCCATCACGCAAACCAGCCTCCTATCCATTGACTCTATCTACATTTCCTGCTGCCTCAGGAAAGTAACCAGCATAATTAAGGGCTCATGCATACCGGACATAATCACTTCTACCTTCTTCCATCAGGAAAAAGATACAAAAGTCTGAGATCGCTTACCAACTGATTCAAAAACAGCTTTTTCCCTACAGCCATCAGACTTTTGAATGGATCTGCTTCACACGAAGTTGATCTTTTTCTACAGCCTTGTTTTGACTGTAACATTAAATTCTGCACTGTCTCATTTCCTTCTCTATGAGCAATATATTTTGTCTTTAAAGCACACAAGAAACAATACTTTTCACTGTATACTAATACAGGTGACAATAATAAATAAAATCAAAGATTCAGGGATCGAAAAAAGAAATTCATTATGCTCCCAGACAGGGTGACAAGATATAAGTTCAGTTCCCTAGGAACCTCTTCATTATTGTATTGAAAATGATTGAAACAAAGCTAAGTGCAGAAATTGAAGGAACCAATGCCTTCTGGCTCTTACCTTTAATATCAGGAGAGATACCAAACTCTGCCCAATCTGTACAGAGTACCATGGCTGCTAAATGGGCACCAGCAGAATGTCCACAGAGGTAAACACCACTGAAAAACATGCAAAAGGTGAGTATAAACAGAAAACACTTGCCCTTTGTTCCATATCTTCTGATAAAGAAAATTTTATTTGGAAAAGTACCATAAAACTATAATTTTTCTGCTACAATAACGTTGGCCTTGTTGCTAACAATTCAAAATAAAGCTGTGTGGAGACAGCTCTAAGTGGTGGATTCTGGCAACAAAATTGAATTCTACTCAAGTATTGTCTTTTTTGTGAGACGTATGTAAATGGTACCATTCTGAATTTATTTTCACAGGGAGTGGAGCATGAGATTTGGTCCCTCTTGCCTAATAAACTGAATAAAAAATGCATTTTTGGAATCAATCAATTTGACATCAGCTTTACCCACAGCTGTGCCTGACTCCGGGGACTCATCACATGGTTCATAGCAGAAAAATCCCTAAAAAAGTTGACATTATTTTGAACTCCCAGGTCAACAAAGGGTGAGTGATTAAGAAACACTGTGTTTGCTGCGACTGCACATTCAGCGGACATGCAGTCCCACTGTCTGTGACTTCACTGCCAGAGATGCCACAGATAGCTTCCTGCAGCTAAAAATAGGACCATGCGTATCACAGAGCAATGTGAAGATAACAAGTACAGCAATAATAAAATGTGTTTTTCCACCAGGGTTAAGAATTGCTGTTTTCACGGAATATTGAATCCCAAAACATCAGTTACAAATCTAGGGATTGCAAATACGGTTTGCTCACTACATTCTCCACCTCTCACTGTCTCCTTCTCCCTCACACCCTGCTCCCTCACTGTCTCCTTCTCCCTCACACCCTGCTCCCTCACTATCTACAGATGGCAAACAAAGTGGCAAGGAAGGCAACACGCGAAGAACCGAGTGAGGCACATAATAAAGCAGTTGGGATGTCGGTCAGCAAGATGGCAAGAAGGTAATGAGCAAGGTGGCAAGTAGAGGAACAAGTAATGCATAGAATCTTACACTGCAAAAGGAAGCCATTTGGCCCATCGAATTTGCACCAGCCACATTCCCACGTAGGCCCTATCTCCATAACTCCATATATTTTACCCTCGCTTATCCGCCCCTAACACTAGGGAGCAATTCAGCATGGCCAATCCACATAACCTGCACATCTTTGGACTGTGGGAGGAAACCAGAGCACCCAGAGAAGACCCATGCAGACATGGGGAGAATGTGCAAACTCCAAAAAGATAGTGACCCAAGCCAGGAATCAAATTGGGATCCCTGGTTCTGTGAGGCAGCAGTGCTAACTACTGTGCTACAGTGCCGCCACTGTGCAGCAAATGGAATGGCGAGCAAGGTGGTGAAACAGTGAATGTTCAATGAGGGCACAAAATGACATCAGTGGCACAGGGCACTTATGGATGGAATGAGCACCAGCTCCCAATTCCATGCACACAATGATGACTTCAGCAACACCAGCATCCTCTTCCTGCTTGGCGGCAGGAGATACCATGAATTAATTTACCAGATTCAATATTTTTGTATTTAAAATGATTTATATTGAATTGCCTTAACTATTTTCATGTTCATTTTGAAAATGTTGATATTCTAATATATTCTTTAAATCAACTGCACTCTTCTGCTTTGCATTTGAAGATAAACATTTATATTACAACTTCCCTGTCGCATACTCAGCATGAAATTATTACAAAGTATTTACAGCCCAGAAAATATTTCACCTAACAACAAATACGTGCAGGTGTATTCCACCTACATGACAACATTATGCTCAACAAAACCTCCTCCCTATACCTCTACATCCAACTCTATCAACATTTCTATCTTGTCCTTTCTCCCTTGTGTATGAACCTAGCTACATCTTGTATGCATCTATGCTATTAGCCTCATCTACTCCCTTTGACATTGAATTTATATTCATCTGCATCTTCAAATGCTAAGTCCTACCAATTGCAGACACTGCACAATCTACCATTATGCACTACCAACAGTCTCTGTCAATAAGAACCCAGATCTGACATTCTATAACCAGTCTCTGAGTAAAAACACATCTCCTGAATTCCTTATTGGGTCTACTAGCAACTATCTTCTGTTAAGGGCACAAAGCTCCAGTCTTTCCAGAAAGTGGAAAAATAGCAGCTGAATTCAATTCCCCTGAAAATGGGATAACTCCACCAGAACGCCAAAATTTGTGTTGCCTCCTTATGATCTCTGCATGCAGCCAGTCTTCTTTGGTTAAAACTACTGCTTAAAGCTAGCCTGCATTGCTTAAATCTAGTCTGTATCTCTCAAAGGCAGGGTACCTTGTGGCTGGAGCAACTGCTGGAAGTCAAGCAGGAAATCTGTCCAGGAAAAAAGGAATGATACAACATGGGAGAATATATGTTTTGGATGCGGCTTTGGAAATCTTGGTGAGCAGGTGGAAAGAAAGGAGGAGAGATGTTGTGTATTTACGGGGGTTGGGATTGGGGCAGGAGAAACACAGTTAAAAGGCAGTGGGTGTAGATAGGAAAGAAGGTTAGTGTCAGGGGTCAAGCCTTGAGGATCTGGATGCATGGCCACAAGAAATTCAATGATCTCAAGGTAAGTCAGTGACTGCATCTTCAAACATCAAATCCAACCAAGTGCAGACACTGCTCAATTTACCACAGTCCCATCAATGCATTACCAACAATCTGTCAATAAGAATTCAGATCTGATATTTATATGCTGCACCGCATCAATACTAACACCCACATCATCCAAACAGATTGCACAACACACTTGACTCACTCTAGGAAGATCTGGTGACAGGCAACTGGAGGCAGCAGAAGCTAACTAAGGGGACAGGTATAGTTGCTGGTCCTTACCCCCATTGAGGAGACAGTGCTAACCATTATTGGAATAGCCATTGCTGAGGCCGTGGCCGACAGCATAGCTGAAACCAATGAAGATGGGAGTACCCTCATAACTAACCCTCCTCATCCCATAACCCTTTTTAATGTACTAGTTTCACATGATCAAGCATTCTCCCTTCTTGTTTTCTAACACTCCTCTTGCTGCTAATCCTGCGCCATTCGCCTTTCAGATATGCGAGAGTGCAACCTAACCAGGCATCAGCACTGTGAAGAGAGTGATGATAAAGATACTTTATAGCCACCAGCTCGGACACTGACACAATGCACATTGATTAGAGGTAGAATCTCCACATCATAAGACTATCATAGACAGGAGTGACTTGTGGCCAGGACAGCGGAAAGGGATAATGTCAACATATTGGTGGGTGCACATGAGGACTTGAATGTTCAGCCAGCCTACAGAAGAACACTGATGAAGTACACATGCTAAATTGCCCCTTTGTCAGGAGGATATATGGGGGGTTACAGCATTAGGGCCTGGGTGGAATTGTTGAAGGTGCAGGGTCAATGGGCTGAATGGTCCCCTTCCGCACTACAGGGATTTTATGAGTATGCAAAGCAAAGTGCTTGCTGAATTGAGAACACTGTCAATGCCTGGGAGCATGGAGGAGACAAGCTTGGAGTATTTATCACTGTGGCTGTAAATGACAGTCAGTTCTGTTTGCCTCCATGTGAAATCAACCACGATGTAACATCTATTGGCAGATGTCAGAAGTTCCATCGCAACACAAATAACGGTCACTCAAAGTGCTGCAGTGTCACACTAGTCGGCTTATTGCCATGTGAGGTCAGTCCACTGCCACTGTGTCTGTGGATTACAGTGTCCAAGGGGACTTGCAGTCCAACAATCCTGTCCTCCATGACTGCAAAATAGAGCCACTGCCATTCTAATAGAGTGGCCCCTCAGTAATCTCAAGCGTTCTAAAATAAGGTTTTGTCAAATCTTACCTCAAAGCTGAATATTGCTGCACAATGAAAGCTACACTACGTCGGACCTGAGACACAATTAAGTCCATATTACCTGAAAATGCAAAATAAAAATGTAATTTGGAATTAGTTTCATGTGGGCTTCAAGATGATGTAGGAGCATTTTATTATTTAAAGCAAAAATGTAATATTGAAGGAGCTTTGTCAGGTAAAATACAGTACAAGAACTCAGAAACATTTACTTCATCTAAATAAAGCAGTTGATATTTTTAAAAAGGAGAATTTGAACAGTGCTGGAAATAAAGTACGATAAAACCAAAAGAAGGAGAACAGCAACAAATGGAGACAGAAAAGAAGTATAGTTTATGGGCAGAAAGCAGGATTAGGCATCTGATCAGCCATGATTGTAATGAATGGCGCAACAGGCTCAAAGGGCCAAATGGCCTCCTCCTGCTCCTATCTTCTATGTTTCTATGTTTAAGTGAATCTTAATTTTAACTTTTATACTATTAGTTTGCAATTTTGGTAATAAACACACTGCTGACAATTGAGTAACTTAAATATCTTGACATTAGGATTTATTTCAAGACAAATGTGTAAGAAGTAAAAGTTTAAAACCCATGTTGCCTGGTCTTGCTAGACCTGTGCCTACCTTTTGGTGCCAGGGAATATGCAACAGCAACAACAATTGCTCCAGCTTTAACCAGTGGAGGTACCATGAAACCAGACAAGTCTTTGCTGCAAATAATAATGTAAAGGAGTAAATCCATTAAAATATTTATTTATATGTAGCATTAACAAATTGTAGCATACAATGTCCAAATTATACCATATATAGTCTTGAACTCTTGTTATCTTTCTTTCCCATAAAGTCTCAAACTATTTCTAGATGCCATGAGGGAGATTCTCCCCAAAAAATTCTAAGTGCCAAATTCACATGAAAACTGGAATAATTCCTGCTGACTTTTTTAGCTTGATTTTCAGAATGAATCTCCCACACTCTGAGCACTGCAGAGTACCCCAGCGTGATTCACTCTGAAACTCACTGGAGAGGCGAGCAGCATACCCTGCCTCACTACCACTCCAATTCCTCCCCTCACCCCCCTCCCAAATCTAGCCTCCCGAACCTCTCCACGCAAGCCCTGATGTCCCCCTGCCCTCCCCAGGTCAGCCCCCTGTCTACCCCGCCCCCTTGCACCCTCTCAAGGTCAGCCCCCCGGACTCCTTACCCACCCCCACCCACGCCCAGCATCCCAAAACCCGACAAGGCTAGCCACCCCTACCTGGATGGCATTGTCAGTTTACCCCGTTCAGCAATGACAGGGGCCAAACTGGCACAACCCATGGGGCACCCCAAACCTCCTGGGGGAGATACAATGATCTCCCTTCCCTCCAGCAGGGTCAGTTACATGTTCCCCTGTTGTAAACCTCTCTGGAGGGAACCACTCCTGCTGGGGAGGAGACGTTAGGAGGTCCAGAGTCTTCAGTCCCGGGCCCATTAATGATATGCATATGTTAATTGAAATATTTAAGTTAGTATGCGGAGCTGATTTCTCCAAAAATCTTGGAGACGCTTGGAGACTGTGACGCCCAGCAAGAAGACCGCTAACCGGCCTCCCAAATGTCTGACGGCTTATTGCGCTACTAGAGCAGCATAGGGGGCTGGGAGAATCATCCACCTCCATCTTTATGTCTTTCTTACTCTCCTCTGTCTGGTCTCTATCATTACCCAAGTCATTTTATCTTTGATTAAACCCCATTGGTAACTTCCATATATTGTAGAATGGAACAAACTTTCAACATTGCTCACCTCAGCATCTGCCAGTAACCTCCATGAAAATAGATGAGCAGAGCAGGAGCTGTGGTTTTACCAAAGGTAAGTTAGTGTTAGACAACCTTCACTCCAATTCCATTGTCTCTATGCATCTGGGGTTAGTATTAAAAAAGATTTAATGAAACACTAACATGCAATGTCAACATGTTACATATACAAAGCCAGAATACACACAAACATACAACCCAATGATAAATAAATTAGGAGCAGGAATTGGCCAGAAGATAGAAGTTAGCAGAAGGTTCACTTTTATTTTGCAGATGTAACACAATTAACTTACAAAAAATTAATATTTTTGGCAGGAGTTTCCTGCCACACATGCCCGCTGACTGAAATTCGTGCCCAAGGTCTGTGGACCTTTAATGATCACACGGCACAGGCACAGTGGTTAGCACTGCTGCCTCACAGTGCTAGGGACCCGAGTTCAGTTTCAACCTTGGGTCACTGTTTGAATGGAGTTTGCATGTTCTCCCGATGTCTGTGTGGGTTTCATCCAAGTGCTTCGGTTTCCTCTCACAGTTCACAGATTTACAGATTAGGTGGATTGGCCATGCTGAATTGTCCCTTAGTGCCCCAAGTTGTATAGATTAGTGGGCTAAATGTATGGGGTGACAGGGACTGAATAGAATTCTGTCCTGGGTAGAATGCTCTGTCGGAGAATAGGTGCAGACTCAATGGACTGAATGGCCTCCTTCTGCACTGTGGGGATTCTATGATGCTGATATTATTATCTGCTATATCTTTTGTCCCACCCGCTACAATTACCATCATGGACAGGACAGGAAATTTCCAGTTATTGTTCCATTAATTTGGTTAGAGCCTTGTTACTTCTTTCTCTGTTGCTCAATTTCCCACTAGCATGCAAATATTAGAAAGTGTAGAGCTTGTCTAACCCAGATATCTTCAACCAGTCAAAGGAAACCAGTCCTATTTGAATTTTCCTGCTACTAATCATATAATATTTTTATCTCTGGAATCTGCATCCAGCATTAAAAATGACCTGCCTGCTTCAGAAGCCTAAGAGGTACTTTAACTGTCTGGTGTCCGAGAGGTGTGATTTCTGCTTTCTAACCAACCTTATAACCAAACTAGCCAACTAATTTCGAACCAGCAGTAAACATTACCTCACCAGAAGAAAGAATCTTCTGAAAGCTTTATTGGGGAAGCAATTTAAATGGAGAATACTTTCTCTTCTCGAGTGTCACTTGCTTTTAATAGTTTGATTCTTTTTATTTTGCAAAGTAAGATAATTACAAATGTTGTTTAAAGTGTTTTATAATTAAAGACACTGGATGCAGATTTTAGACAATGTCTTTTTTAGCATCACGGAAATTGTGCCATTTTCTCATTAACTCTTTGCCAATTCTTGCATTTGTGTTTCCTCATGATCTCCTTGACAACTCATCAGTATTTCTGGCCAAAAAGGTATAAAGAGATGGTTCGCAATAATAAGTGGTCAACAAGCAGAGTTTATTCGGAACTGAATCCCCAAAATCAATGTGTGGAAGACTAAATCAACCGGGTTTTAGATAAAAATTTGCCTCTAACTCGTGGTGATAGGATTGCAAATTCACAAACCAATCAAATTGGGTTGCCATGGCAATTAGTCAGGCTTTCTGATTTCTGAAATACATTAGTGAAAAATTCTAGCACCGAAAATATTTAATGGCAAAACTTTTTAATAGCATGAGAAGAAGTCAATAACTGGGTTGTACATTTTATTAGTCAAAATGTAGTTGGTCAACATTGTTGGTGCCCCACAAATCAGATTACTTTGTCCGTACGATAGAGCTAATAGATGTTTTGCTGCCATCTTGACAGCAGGTAATGTATTTATTAACTGTTTGGTTGCTTTAATCACAACAGCAGAAGACATACTAATATTCCCTTGACCAGCCAGTGCGTACCCAGGGAGGTAACAAGTCACGCAGACCAGGAATGCCCAAAATCTGATCCCGTAAGAATTGTGAGATTCTCTCTCAGCCATGGAGTGAGAAGGGTGGTATTTTACCAGATGGAAAGGGGCAAGAACTTTTAAAAAATGGTCAGTCCTCCCTACTCATAGGGAGCTGTCATAGAGCTGAGTAACATGAAATTGGACTCTAGTGCAATGTCCCATGTGATCCAATAGTTAAGTAAAATGTTAAAGTTTCTACACGAAGAATGGATACCCTAGTTAAGGTTCATTCCTAGGGAAACGGATTCAACCAAGAAGTAGTAACATCTGGAGAAATAAGTGGAGGAAATAACCTAGGATAAAATTACAGGCCAAATGCAGTTCGCATTATAGCACATCAAAAAATATAATGTTAATGAAGCACCAAAATTATATATATTAAAAAAACAAAGAGCAAGTATCCAAACTGACTTCCCATTCAACTATAAGGGTGGCATGGTGGCACAATGGTTAGCACTGCTGCTTCGTAGCACCAAAGACCAGGGTTTGATTCCGGCCTTGAGTGTGCAGTTTGCATGTTCTCCCCATGGGTTTCCTCCAGTGCTCCGGTTTCCTCCCACTGTCTAAAGACGTGTGGATTGAATTGATTGCCATACTCAATTACCCCTTGGTTTCAGAGAGATTAGTAGGGTAAATACATGGGGTTACAGGGTTAAGACCTGGGTGGGATTGTTGTCAGTGCTGATGGGCTGAATAGCCTCCTATGATTCTGTGAAAATTTATTAATGTTCCATTATATTCTTCCACAAACCTGTTGATGGATTTGGAGGTAGATAAATATCTAATTTTTCACCATCACCATGTCCATAGGCAATGTCCAACCAAGTCTGTGCAACATTTTGGCCTTTTTCAGTTCCTGAAAACAAAAAGTGCTTGATTTGAGATTAAATATACAGTATCCATTTTAGAAGCCGAATGCTTGATGTAGCCATTGGAAAGGTAACATTGGAAAGCTAAAAGCAAAATACTGCGGATGCTGGAATCTGAACCAAAAACAGAAAACGCTGGGAAATCTCAGCAGGTCTGACAGCATCTGTGGAGGGAGAATCAAACTAACAGTTTGAGTCTGGATGACTCTTCGTCAGAACTCATGGTACCATGGAGACCTACAAGCTTGTCTATTTGCAGCACTGTCACCTCAGAGTCAGAAAGTTGTGAGACAAGCATATATTCTGGGCTGACTCCTTATGCAGTAGTGAGGAAGTCAGAGATACATCATTCTGATGAACATTTAACTGAGATTTGATCTGCTTATTAAAGTGGATAGAAAAGATGTAATGAGAATATGGTGGGGCCAGTATTCTACAACAATTATAAATGATGAGCTGAAATGGGCCAAAGACATATTTATCCAAATCTACTACGCATCCCGTCTCAATTCCTTCGTGCCATTGAACTGCTGTGGAAGAACTCTTGATCCTAATACTAATCTAAGCAAATCAAGAGAGATTGTGAATCCTATACTTCTTTTCTACACAGTTTCTGATTTCCAGAACACAATTCTACTGAGGACAAAGTGGAACTGTGTCACTTTGCTGTAGGGCTTTACAATAAAAAGCAAGAAGCTAACCTTTGAGTTACAATGTAGCTATGCAATTGATGGAATGCAATTGTCCATTCTACATGCACTCAGCTTCCAACCTTGATAGTGTTGCAAGAAATAGTACAAAATAACACTAAAACCTCTCCGCAAGAAGTGAAGGCGATTTGATGGTCCAGTTTTTGAGGTAACTTGATGATCAGTTTCAGAGCAGCGCTGGCAGATTCCTCAAAAAGGTCACCAATGGCATCACACATTGTTAAAGTTAATTTATTAATCACGAGTAGGCTTACATTCACATTGAAATGAAGTTGCTGTGAAAATCCCCCAATCACCACACTCTGGTGCCTATTCGGGTACACTGAGGGAGAATTCAGCAAGGCCAATGCACCTAACTTGCACATCTGGGAGGAAACTGGAGCACCCGGAGAAAACCCAGCCAGATATGGGGAGAACGTGCGAACTGCACACAGACAGTGACCCAAGCCGGGAATCGAATCCAGGTCCCTGGCACTGTGAGACAGCAGTGTTAACCACTGTGGCGCAGTGCTGCCACTATAGAGATGTTGGTCTCTATTCTTCACCCCTAATAAAAATCATGTTTTTGTCTGGAAACATATATCTTTGTATTTCCTCATTCTTTATAGAACACAGAACATTACAGCACAGAACAGGCCCTTCGGCCTTCGATGTTGCGCCAACCAATATAAAAAGCAATGACCCTCCAAACTAAACCATTCCCTTCTCTTCCATATACTTATCAACTAACCTCTTAAACGCCACCAAACTTGGCGCATCTACAACTGCTGCAGGCAGGGCATTCCACTCCCGAACCACCCTTTGGGTAAAGAACCTACCTCTGATATCCGTCCTATAACTATCACCCTTAATTTAAAGCTGTGTCCCCTCGTGCTAGCTTTCTCCATCCTAGGAAAAAGGCTATCACTGTCCACCCTATCTAAACCTCTAATCATCTTATATGTTTCGATTAGGTCCCCTCTTAGCCGCCTCCTTTCTAATGAAAACAACCTCAAATCCCTCAGCCTCTCTTCATAAGACCTGCCCTCCATACCAGGCAACATCCTGGTAAACCTCCTCTGTACCCTCTCCAATGCCTCCACATCTTTCTTATAATGTGGGGACCAGAACTGCACACAATACTCCAAGTGCGGCCGCACTAGAGTTTTGTACAGTTGCAACATGACGTTGCGGCTCCGAAATTCAATCCCCCTACCGATAAAAGCCAAGACTCCATATGCCTTCTTAACAACCTTCTCGACTTGACTGCTTACTTTCAGGGATCTATGCACATACACACCAAGATCCCTCTGTTCATCTAGACTACTAAGAATCCTACCACTTGCCCTATACTCTCCACATTTATTATTTCTGCCATAGTGCATTACCTCACACTTTTCCACATTAAACTCCATTTGCCACCTCTCGGCCCAGCTCTGCAACTCGTCCAAGTCCCTCTGCAAACTATAACACCCCTCTTCACTATCTACCACTCCACCGACTTTAGTGTCATCTGCAAATTTACTAATCCATCCTTCAATACCGTCATCCAGATCATTTATAAAAATTACAAACAGCAGGGGCCCCCAAACAGACCCCTGAGGTACACCACTTGTCACCGAACTCCACGATGAATATCTCCCATCAACCACCACCCTCTGTCTTCTATCTGCTAGCCAATTCCTAACCCATTAGCTAAATCACCCTCTATCCCATACATCTGCATTTTCTGCAGAAGTCTTCCATGGGCCACCTTATCAAACGCCTTACTAAAGTCCATATATACCACATCAACCGCCTTACCCCCATCCACCTCTTTGGTCACTTTTTCAAAAAACTCAATAAGGTTAGTAAGGCACGACCTACCCTTCACAAACCATGCTGACTATCCCCAATCAATTCATTTCTCTCTAAATAACTATAAATCCTATCCCTAATAATTCTCTCCAATACCTTGCCCACAACAGAAGTAAGACTCACTGGCCTATACTTCCCTGGAAGGTCTCTCTTCCCCTTCTTAAACAATGGGACCACATTCGCTATCCTCCAGTCCTCCGGAACCACACCCGTAACCAATGACGACCTGAAGATCAGAGCCAGAGGCTCTGCAATCGCCTCTCTTGCCTCCCAGAGAATCCTAGGTAAATCCCGTCCGGCCCAGGGGACTTATCCAACTTCAAACCCTCGAGAGTATCTAGCACATCCTCCCTATCTACTTCGATACCTTCCAGCTTGCTACCCTGTACCTCAGTGTTCTCCATAACTACATTTACATCACCCTGCGTGAATACCGAAGAGAAATATTTATTCAGTACCTCTCCAATCTCTTCAGGATTTATGTATTTATTATTTCCCTGGTTGCATAAAATTTATTAACTCTACCTATATTACCATTCAACTATTTTCTATATTTGTTTTAATATATACTAAAGGTGTTGATTTCTGTAACGATAATATGATAGAATTCTTAGTGAAGGTAAATAGTCATTACCACCATCTACTAACCTGCTGGCAGTGCAGCGCAAAATTCTGTTCATGAGTTCAAATCTTTCCAATATAAATTTGATTCATCTGCAGGTAACTATTAGTGTATGAGTTGCTGCCCAAAGCCATCTGCTATTTTTTTTAAGTCTGAATCCACAGCCCTGCAATGGCTAATGTGAGAATTGAAATTGAGTGAGAAACAATTCAATTCCCTTGTAATCTGGATTGGAAATTTTTTCCATCCATCTACCAGCTTCTTTAATTTCTTTGTAGGCAGACCAGATTTCACACTGACAGTTGTCATTCAATTGAGTTTGCAAACTGTTCTTTTCCCTCCACAGCAAGTAAAACATTCAGCACATCAGATAAAATGAAAGTCATACAGTTCAACTTTTGTTTGCTTGGCATTACATAAATAAAGAATGCATGTACACTAATCCACTTGAAGGGAACTAACATAAAAAGATAGATTGCCAATGCTATCTCCCCTGCCGACAGTGAGGGATGTCCCTATTGATTCTTAAAAAGCCTCACTTAGGCAGGGCATAATGCACAGCACTGCTGTCATACAATGCCAGGGATCTGAATTCAATTTCAGCCTTGGGTACTTTTGTGGAGTTTGTACATTCTCCCCTTGTCTGTGTAAGTTTTCTTTGAGTATCCAAAGATGTGTAGGTTAGGTGGATTAGCTATGGCGAATGTGCGGGCTTTTGGGAAGAGGGCAGAGGAGAAGACCCGGGTAAGACGCTCTTGTCAAAGAGCCAGTGAAAACTTAGAATCATAGAAATCCTACAGTGCAGAAAGAGGCCATTGGGTCCATCGAGCCTGCACTGACCACAATCCTACCCAGGTTCTACCCCTATATCCACTAATTTACATATTTACCCACTAATCCTGCTAACCTACATTTTTCAGGACACAAAGGAGCAACTTTAACATGGCCAATCAACCTAACCCACACGTCTTTGGACTGTGGGAGGAAACTGGAGCACCTGGAGGAAACCCATGCAGACACGAGGAGAATCTGCAAACTCCATACGGACAGTGACCTGAGCCAGGAATCGAACTCCAGGTCCCTGGAGCTGTGCAGCAGCAGTGCTAACCTCTGTGCTACAGTGCTGCCCTTGATGGGCTAAGTAGCCTCCTTCTGCACTGAGGAATTCTATAACTTCTAGTTACCAGGAGGGATCAAAGAAATATATCAACTTCAAGGTGAAGGATGTCTTCTAAAAGATTTGTACAACTAATTTTTTATTTTGCTTAGTTCATGGGATGTGAGCATTATTGGCAAGGCCAGCATTTATTACCTATCCTTAAATGTCTCCATTAACTCCATCTACATTTCTTGCTACAAGGGGAAACAGCCCACATAATCAAGGATCTCACACATCCTTTGGGAAAATGATACAAAATTTTGAAAACATTTACCAACTGAGTCAAGAACAGTTCCTTCCCTGCTTTCATCAGACCTTTGAATGGTCCCATCACATATTAAGCTGATCTTTCTCCTCACCCTATCGGTGACTGTAATACTATATTCTGCACTCTATCCTTTTCTTCTCCCCTGTGCACTCTATGAACAGTATGTTTTGTCTATATAGCTTGCAAGAAGCAATACTTTTCACTGTATTCCAATGCATATGACAATAAATCAATTCAATTCTGTGAGAGTATTTATCTACTAATGGATAGCGCTGGGAAAGCTGCCTCTTCAGGGAAGTTTCTGTACAATACGTAAACATCATTCATGTCCCAGGTCTTCCTCAGAAAACAAATGACACATGGCCCCAAACTTGGCAGAAAGAAGGAAACCCATCACAGCTACACGTGACCAAAACCATATAGTTGACTTTCAAATGGACAACGAATGCAGACTTGCCCACATAATCTGAAAAAGAATTTAATAAAATTTACAAATCTCACTTGAGAAAACACCAGGACCAGAAGATAGCAACAATCAGAAGAATTGTACCTTTAGCACTTTCTTTGATATGAGCTTCTATTACTGCATCCTTGTCCATGCGATGTGACCAGTGACTTGGAGAATACTGCTTTTCAAGCTCCTACAGTAAATAAAAATGTGAACTAAGTCATATTTAATCACACATCAAACAACCTCAGTTCAACAAAAACAAGTGAAACAAAATTATTTTCACATGATTCGGGTTATCAGACACAAGTGCCAAATAAAAATTTGGTTTCTCATAATCTGCAAAAGACTGACTGATATTTGACAGTTCATTTCATCTTTATGAAGCACACATCACCAGTTATAGAATGTTATGTTTAGAATGGAAAATAAAACAACAAATATTAACAATTAGACACAGAAACATAGAATATGAGGGTCGATTCCATGACTCAGAGTTCCCAACATGAAGCTTCATGAGCACTTGGTGTGATCTTCTGGCTCTTCATGCCGACAGGATATTCTGGTCCCGCCGACAGCGTAACTCTGTCACAAGTTTCCCGGCAGGGTCGGCTGGAATCAACGTGACATCCCTTTATAGTGGCGGGTCCAGAAGATCCCACTACTGAAAAAGACGGTACAGGGAGACCAGAGAATCCCAGAGCTTATGTTTTATGAAATGTGATGAATGCTGCCAGGCCACAACTTCTAGCCAATTATGTCCGGGTTGCAACATATATTCTGGGATCTTAAGAAATCTATTTTAGCTTCATTCTTTATCATTCCCCTTGCTGGGAAAAGCATCAATGATATTGGGGATGGTGTAATTCTAGGAAGATGGCTAGCCCACCTATTTATCACTAGAAGACTACAGTCAGTGGCCATCTTGAAGAGGTCATCATGTTTATTCTCTCATGTGGTGAATAATCTCTTTGATTGGTCAACTGTCTAATGGCAAAACAAAATGGTCATTGCCCACAATCATTGTTGGAGCCCTGGACATGTTATTGGTTCCGACCACTTGAGGGGGCAGTGGAATATCTGGTGACCCAGACACAAAACTATCTCCAGAAGTCAGAAACACTTTCACATTGTAAATGTTGGTAAAATGCCAAGGTGCACTTGCTTTACTGATATGCCATGCTATTTTAATCACGTAAATACTGCTCAATTCTACATACAGCAGGCTGCATCTCAAATTTCCTATTTTAAATATAACTTTTATTGACTAAGTGTGGCCATTTCTTACTTGGAGTAAAGAACTAGGAGTTCCAGACACACTGCCATGGGAACTGATACTCAGGTCTGCACCCACATTCCATAAAATTCAGATTTAATTAACACATGGCATCACGTGATAAAATAAAGTTGTGAAAAAAAACCCAAGATACCTCAATGAAATTCAAATTCAGAATAAAATATACAGCACCCTTCATAGAAAAACAATGTTGAGATCTTGTTTGTAACATGTGCTTCACCAGAATGCTTCTCTCCTGCCTTCCAAACATATTGAGAGGATTGTCTGAACTGCCCAGAGAACATGGTATGTATTATCTATTGATCAGGCATGAAGAGGTAATTAAAAGAACTAAATACATTCACTTACTTCTTTATTCATTTTCTTCCAATCAGTCATGCTGCTAGTGATTTACGTTACTGTTCAGAAACTTGGACTTTAGCTTGCAGTCAACATTGGTGTCCTATCGATAAAAGAAGAATTATGAACTGACTAGTGATTAACAGAACTTTGATGAATCCTAGAATCCCTACAGTACAGAAGAAGGCCATTTGGCCCATCAAGTTTGTATTGAGACTTTGACAGAATATCTTACTCAGGCCCTCTCCCCTCCTCTTTTCCTGAACATTTACCATAGCTAATCCTTCTAATCTACACACTTTGGGACAAAGGGGCAATTTACCATCACCAACCAACCCGACCTGCACAAGTTTGAACTGCAGGAGGAAACTGGAGCATCCGGAGGAAATTCACGCAGACATGAGATGAATGTGTGGAATTTGCATAGTCATTCAAAGCCGGAATTGAACTTGGCTCCCTGGCATTGTGAGACAGTAGTGCTAACCACTGCGCCACCATGCTGCCCATAATAATTGTTACAGTGTTTTATACAGTGTAAGTCTTTGATTCAATTGCTTGTATATCCTGTCATTACACTGCTCAGAGCATGTTTTAATACTTAATATCACACTTATTAGTAATATTGCAGCAAAGGTCAAGTGGGATAATGTTCCAATTGCCCTGAGGCATGTTGGGAAATTGTGCACATTTAAAGTCATAGAATTCTATAGTGCAGAAGGAGGCCATTTGGTACATTGAGTCTGCATCGACCACAATCCCACTCAGGCCCTATCCCACAATCCCGTGCATTTACCTTAGCTAGCCCCCAACACTAAGGAGCAATTTAGCATGGTCAATCCACCTACCCCCACATCTTCAGAATGTGAGAGCAAACTAGAACACTCGGTGGAAACCCACGCAGACACAGGGAGAATGTGCAAACTCCACACATTACCTAAGCCGGGAATCAAACCCAGGTCCCAGGCGCTGTGAGGCAACACTGTGCCACTGCACCACCCTTGTTGCAAGGAAAAGGGAAACTCCAGAACTCAAATTTTTGCTTATGGAGCTTTAAGGTGAAATTACCTGGGGTTAAAATTTGGGTTCAAATATGTTACTTCAATGAGGCATCTTAATGTTGTAGACTAAGGAGTTTGGTATCATAGACAGATATTCCTCAATATAGTAGCCAAGACCCATAGCCTAGAATCGCATTACAGTAAAAATGAAGATGAGGCAAACCTTAATAAAGGAAAATTCAAATTAACTTATGTCACAATGTTCAAAAGGTGTTCCCTAAAGAAGCCCATGAATAATATATTTGTGTGTATGAGGGCGTACATTTTTTACGGAGGCAGAGCCTCTTTGCTTAAAATATTTCAATCTATTACCTTGGAAATTACTTAACAAAAGATAATGTTACTAACACACACATACATACACACATGCCCACGAGCACACACGCAGACTCACATTGTGCAGACTCTGCACATTCTCTCTGTGTTTGCATAGATTTCCTTCGGGTGCTCCGGTTTCCTCCCACAGTGTGCAGGTTAGGTGAATTGACTATCCTAAATTCTCCCTCAGTGTACCCAAACAGGTGCCAGAGTATGGTGACTAGGAGATTTTCACTGTAACTTCATTGCAGCGTTAGTGTAAGCCTACTTATGACAATAATAAATAACATTAAAACTTAAACGTGCACATGGACACATGCAAGAACACACACACACGTACACATGCATACAGACACACATGAAATAAATCTCCTGTGCCTCCCCTGTTGGCTAACCCTGTATCATGAGTTTCCACAATTCTTGTTAGCCAATGTAATTGATCAGATACCTTCTCAAAAGTGATCCTAAGAGGATTCTACATACCCCTCTTCAAACTGAAGAACAAGTTTGGAGAATCCTCGGGCCTTAATATCAATTTCAGGGTTTTGGGGATTTGGAATGTAAGTAACGGAGGATATTGGAACAGAATAGTGTCTTTTAAATAAATCTTTTGTTGCCTTCAATAGGTTAACGGCAAGTCTTTATTAACAAATTGAACTATTTATATGTATACAGTAAAGGGTGCAGCCTAGATCTAACCTTAGGTCTTCATGTCTCTGCTTAACATCATACTTATCCCTGGGCCATGTGACTACTTACATCACTTCTTAACCTTTTGGATAAGACTAAGCGTGAAATCAGGTGTAATACTATTCTTGTCAGCTTGGATCTGGAATGATCTACTCTGCAGCCCATGGATGAAGCATCTGCTACTCTGATAATAAGCAGGGTTGGCTCTTAGTAAGCCAGAGTGTCAGCAGAGAGCAGCATTGCCTCTATGTGATTAATTGCCTGCTCTTGTTACATGTTGCAGCACCACACAATCTCTTTCTTGGAAATGTGTCCCAAGCATCTGTGAGTTGTGCCAAATTAGGTAAGGATGATACTTGTTGGATCACTATCCATAGAGGATGCTGGAGGTGAGGACTGAGGCAGGAGTGGAGAATTCACTGATCTCCTTGGTTTTCCGTGGGTTCGCTGTGATGCCTTTGTGGCTGATGATGTGGTTCAGGAAACATTGGGCATTTTGTAAGATTTGCATTTGTCACTCAGCTCAGCCCTGCTTCCTGCAGTCACTCCAAGACTGCTGTGAGCCTTTTATCTTGCACTTTCACTGTTATGTCCAGAGCCAAGATATCATTCAAGTGGAAAATGATCCCCTGAACACCCTGCAAAATGTCTAGCAGCATGCATAAGAATACCTCTGGTGTTGACTTGAGCCTCTCTGGCTATGGCTTTATTAAAGTGTGTCAGATCAGCACAAATGTGGAGGAGCCCATTCAGTTTTGGGTCTGGCACCATCACGGAGAACCATTCGTGTGACTGGAAACATCATGCCCATGTTCACCCTCTTTGTGAGGCAGCTGCTGTACTCTCCCTACAAGGTGGGTGGGGGAAATTTGACGGAGTGAAAAGGCACACTGGGTCTAGCATCATCTCTCAGCGTGATCCGGAACATTTTTTTTTAAACACAGACCAGCCCCATAAAGAGCTTCAAGGATTCATTTTTGTATTTGGAGCCAGTCTCTTGACCTCTTCAATTTTTGCGGGAAGTTCAAGTCGACGCAGGCTTTTACAGTGAGCAGCACTGGTTGTGGTTGCACTGGATAAAGAGGATCACCCGGTTTGTTCTGCTTTTATACCTGTGCATTGCCTGCAATGTGTCCTTGACTGGAAGTCTCAAGCCTCCTGCTGCGTACAGGGGTGTTGTGCATGGCATCAGCCGCTGGATTGCCAGCCATGGTTCTTTGACCAAGACAATGGTTATACCAGCACCTGATTTGTTCAATGGTTGTTGGCAAAGATATCTATGTTCCAGAGTGAGAAACCACAAAGTGGGGATATTCGCTGATGATTGCACAATGCTCAGCATTATTCATGACCCCTCAGATACTGAAGCAGTTTTTAATCAAATGCAACAAAATCTGGACAATACCCAACTTAGGCTATCAAGTGACAAGTAGCATTTGCGTCACACAAATGCCACGCAATGATCATCATCGACAAGTGACACTCTAACCACCACTCCTTGACATTCAAGGTGTAACCATCACTGAATCTCCCACTGTCAACATCCTTGGGGTTACCATTGATAATTCGGATAATTCGAGAGGTTGAGGAGGATATTGGCAGGAGTAACAAAGAGATAGTCACTCCTAAAAGTGATTCTTGGGTAACTATTAGGAAGAGGGGTAAGAAGCAATCAGGTAGACAATCCCCCGGGGCTGTTCCCCTCCAAAACAAACTTTCTGTCCTGGACGCTACAGTTGAGGAAGAATCAACTGGAGATGGCCAAAGGGAGCAGGTCTCTGGGGGTGAGCCAGCTGAGAATGCTCAGGTGGGTAGGGGGAATAAGCGATTGGGCCTGGTAATTGGAGACTCCATAGTTAAGGGGACAGATAGGAGAGTAAATAGTAATAAAAGGGACTCAGGGCTGGTGTGTTGCCTCCCAGGGGCTGGGGTCCAGGATGTCGCAGAGCGGGTTTTTAAGATTCTTAAGGGAGAGGGGAGTCAGCCCCAAGTCATAGTTCATGTAGGGACACATGATATAGGAAGGACGAGGGAAGGGGATATTAAACAGAAATTTATGGAGTTGGGGTGGAAGCTTAGGGCCAAAACTGGCAGAGTGGTTATCTCTGGACTCTTGCCTGTGCCACAGGATAGTTTAGAGAAGAACAGAGAGAGGGAATGTTTGAACTCGTGGCTGCGGGGATGGTGCAGGAGGGAGGGGTTCAGGTTCCTGAACAATTAGGACTCATTCTGGGATAGGTGGGACCTCTACAAGAGAGATGGTCTACACCTGAACCAGAGGGGAACTAACATCTTGGGGGGAAAATTTGCAAAGGCTATGCAGCGGGCTTTAAACTGATTCAGAGGGGGGGGTGGGATCCTGAGTAGTTGGGGTGCTAAGAGGGATGAGAATAGGGGGGTCATAGAGGAGAACTGCAAAACACAGCAGCGTACGGGTGGAGTAGGGCATGGTTTGAAATGCGTATACTTTAATGCAAGAAGTATTCGCAATAAGGTGGAGGAATTTGCAGCTTGGACCAGTACCTGGAACTTCGATGTTGTGGCCATTTCAGAGACTTGGGTAGAGCAGGGACAAGAATGGATGTTGCAGGTTCCGGGGTTCAAATGCTTTAGTTGGAGTAGAGAAGGAGGTAGAAGGGGGGGAGGAGTGGCATTATTAGTCAAAGACTGTATCACAGTGACAGAAAAGAAGTTTGATGAGGACTTGTCTGTTGAGGTAGTATGGGCTGAGATTAGAAACAGGAGAGGAGAGGTCACCCTGTTGGGAGTCTTTTATAGACCTCCTAAAAGTTCTAGAGAGGTTGAGGAAAGGATTGCAAAGTCAATTCTGGTCAGGAGTGAAAGTAATAGGGTAATTGTTATGGGGGACTTTAACTTTACTAATATTGATTGGAATAGCTATAGCTCTAGCTCGTTAGAGGGGTCAGTTTTCGTACAAAGTGTGCAGGAAGGTTTTTTGACTCAGTATGTAGATAGGCCAACTAGAGGTGAGGCTACATTGGATTTGGTGCTGGGCAATGAGCCAGACCAGGTGTTAGGCTTGGAAGTTAGTGAACATTTTGGTGATAGTGACCACAATTCGGTTACGTTCACCTTAGTGATGGACAGGGATAGGCATGAAGCTGGGGGCAGTAGTTATAGCTGGGGGAAGGGTAATTATGAGGCCATAAGGAGAGAATTAGGGTGCATAGATTGGACTAGGAAACTACAGGGACTGGGAACATCTGAAATGTGGAGCTTATTCAAGGAGCAGCTGCTGCAAGTCCTTGATAAGTATGTCCCTGTCAGGCAAGGAGGAAATGGTCGAGTAAGGGAACCTTGGTGTACGAAAAAAGTTAATTCGCTGGTTAAAAGGAAAAAGGAGGCTTATGTCAGGATGAGGCTTGAAGGCTCGGTTAGTGCAATGGATAGCTATAGATTAGCCAGGAGGGAGCTAAAGAGTGAATTGAGGAGAGCTAAGAGGGGACACGAGAAGACTTTGGCTGATAGGATTAAGGAGAATCCTAAAGCTTTCTTTAGATATGTTAAGAATAGAAGATTGGTTAGGGCAAGATTAGGGCCAGTCATAGACAGCAGTGGGAAGTTGTGCGTGGAGCCTGAAGAGATTGGAGAGGCACTGAATAAATATTTCTCTTCGGTATTCACGCAGGGAGATGTAAATGTAGTTGTGGAGAACACTGAGGTACAGGGTTGCAAACTGGAAAGTATTGAAGTAGATAGGGAGGATGTGCTAGATATTCTTGAGGGTTTGAAGTTGGATAAGTCCCCTGGGCCGGACGGGATTTACCCTAGGATTCTCTGGGAGGCAAGAGAGGCGATTGCAGAGCCTCTGGCTCTGATCTTCAGGTCGTCGTTGGTTACGGGTATAGTTCCGGAAGACTGGAGGATAGCGAATGTGGTCCCATTGTTCAAGAAGGGGAAGAGAGACTTTCCAGGGAATTATAGGCCAGTGAGTCTTACTTCTGTTGTGGGCAAAGTATTGGAGAGAATTATTAGGGATAGGATTTATAGTTATTTAGAGAGAAATGAATTGATTGGGGATAGTCAGCATGGTTTTGTGAAGGGTAGGTCGTGCCTTACTAACCTTATTGAGTTTTTTGAAAAAGTGACCAAAGAGGTGGATGGGGGTAAGGCGGTTGATGTGGTATATATGGACTTTAGTAAGGCGTTCGATAAGGTGGCCCATGGAAGACTTCTGCAGAAAATGCAGATGTATGGGATAGAGGGTGATTTAGCTAATTGGATTAGGAATTGGCTAGCAGATAGAAGACAGAGGGTGGTGGTTGATGGGAGATATTCATCGTGGAGTTCGGTTACAAGTGGTGTACCTCAGGGGTCTGTTTTGGGGCCCCTGCTGTTTGTAATTTTTATAAATGATCTGGATGAGGGTATTGAAGGATGGATTAGTAAATTTGCAGATGACACTAAAGTCGGTGGAGTGGTAGATAGTGAAGAGGGGTGTTATAGTTTGCAGAGAGACTTGGACAAGTTGCAGAGCTGGGCCGAGAGGTGGCAAATGGAGTTTAATGTGGAAAAGTGTGAGGTAATGCACTTTGGCAGGAATAATAAATGTGTAGAGTATAGGGCTAATGGTAGGATTCTTAATAGTGTTGATGAACAGAGGGATCTTTGTGTATTTGTGCATAGATCCCTGAAAGTAGGCAGTCAAGTCGATAAGGTTGTTAAGAAGGCATATGGAGTCTTAGCTTTTATTGGTAGGGGGATTGAATTTCGGAGCCGCAACGTCATGTTGCAACTGTACAAAACTCTAGTGCGGCCGCACTTGGAGTATTGTGTGCAGTTCTGGTCCCCACATTATAAGAAAGATGTGGAGGCATTGGAGAGGGTACAGAGGAGGTTTACCAGGATGTTGCCTGGTATGGAGGGCAGGTCTTATGAGGAGAGGCTGAGGGATTTGAGGTTGTTTTCGTTAGAAAGGAGGCGGCTAAGAGGGGACCTTATTGAAACATATAAGATGATTAGAGGTTTAGATAGGGTGGACAGTGATAGCCTTTTTCCTAGGATGGAGAAAGCTAGCACGAGGGGACACAGCTTTAAATTAAGGGGTGATAGTTATAGGACGGATATCAGAGGTAGGTTCTTTACCCAGAGAGTGGTTAGGGAATGCCCTGCCTGTGGCAGTTGTAGATGCGCCAAGTTTGGTGGCGTTTAAGAGGTTAGTTGATAAGTTTATGGAAGAGAAGGGAATGGTTTAGTTTGGCAGGTCATTGCTTTTTTCATAATTGGTCGGCGCAACATCGAAGGCCGAAGGGCCTGTTCTGCGCTGTAATGTTCTATGTTCTATGTTCTATTGACCAGAAACTCGAATGGACGCACCACACAAACACAGGGACTACAAAAGTAGGTCAGAGGTTAGGAATACTGCAGTAACTCACCTCCTGACTCCCCAGAGCCTGTCCAATATCTATAAGGCACAAGTCAGGAGTGTAATGGAATACTTCCCACTTGCCTGGATGACTGCAGCTCTAACAACACTTCAGAGATTTGATGCCATCCAGGACAAAGCAGCCCGCTTGATTGGCACCACATCCACAGATATCCACTCTCTTCACCACCAATGCTCAGTAGCAGCAGTGTCTACTATCTGCAAGATGCAGAGCAACATTTCACCAAGGATCCTTAGACAGCATCTCTCAAACGCATGACCATTTTCATCTAGAAGGACAAGGACAGCAGATACATGGGAAGACCACCACTTGTAAGTTCCCCTCCAAGCCACTCACCATCCTGACTTGGAAATATATCGCCGTTCCTTCTCAGAGGCTGGGTCAAAATCCTGGAATTCCCTCCCTAACAGCTTTGTGGGCCGACCCACAACACATAGACTCCAGGGATTCAAAAGAAAGCAGCTCACCACCACCTTCTCACGGACAACTAGGGACGGGCAATAAATGCTGGCCAGCCTGCGACACTACGTCCCAAGAATGAATAAAAAAAATCCCTGATACCCCTGAACCCTAACCCGCACTCCCATTTACTCTTCTCCCAGTCCAACCTGTAATCTGTTCCAGAGTTGCAATCTTCCCTCATCTTCCGACAATCTCTCCCTACCTCAGTTCTGTTCCCCATGCTCTCCAAGGGAGGCCAGGAACTGCAGAAAAACATTATCACACTGAGGTCCTGTCATTAAATTGGGGAAGAAATTCACATCACCCGAATTTCCAGGGTTCCAGGTTGCTACAAGCCACCATGCCTCCTATCACCCCTCCGTATTGTACGCAAATTCTTCTCTAGGTTTCTGTCTAATGAAGGCAAACCAAACAATCACAACGTCAAATCAGTCTCAGCTCTTGGTATTCATTGACATCTAGCAGACATCTAAACTGAAACTCTCTCTTGAATATTGGAGAAGAGAATATAAACTACAAGTTTTAACATTGCTCTTACCAGTGCACTATGCTGAGATCCTTGGACTTTGCAACTCTGCCCAGGAGCATACTGTTTGGCAGGACTCATGTAAGTCCCGATTGGCTGCTCAAAGTCAAGTGCTGTGTTAACAATCTGTTAAGTTTAAACTAACAGCTGCTGCTACCCTGTGCAGACAACTTAGAGAGAGGTCATGCTCCAAAAACTTTCACTGCACTGACACCAAAGCATTAAATCCATTTAACATTCACTGAAGCAAAACACGGGGCACCTTGCGGAAGCTGGTCAGCTTGGCTTCTGTCTCATCAGCCTGAACCTTTCCCAGCGCAGCTCTTTTGCTCCGAATCCTCTCTAATTTGTGAGAAATCTCTTGGACTGCACAAGGCATTACTGAACCAAAGTACTTGATGTGGCTACTAACGATTGCACTTTGGTCTCCAGGGTTGAGGCCACTCCTGATCAATATTGACAAACACACCTGAGTGAGAATAACACCATATTTCAAAAGCCCACTTACTCAGATCTGAAATCCAGGAATTTGTTATGGGCCTCATTCAGCAAAAACTATTTGGACACAATGCAATCAAAATAAAGATGAATGTCACCCATATTTTGGATGTGTAATGGATGTAATGGGTGCCAAATTCTAATAATTCTAATTCTCCTGCATAAAATCTGCACTAAATCACCATGTTGTCCTTCAATAATTTTCAGGAAGCCCTTTGTAGTCTCTGGAAATCAGTGATGGATCAATTAAAATATTCAGAGTCTGATCATTGCCTATATCACAACCTGCTTGAAAAGCTAGGTGGAAAACAAACATATGGCATACAAACTGCAACTATTTCCTTCCGTTCTAAAGTGGCCTAAACTAGGACCATAAATGCATCACTGGAGGCATAGCTAAAACTACAAAAGGTATATATTTTTATTCATTCATGAGACATGGGTGTTGCTGGCTAGCAAGCATTTATTGCCCATTCCTCATTGCCCTTGAACTGAGAAGCTTGTTAGGCCAATTAATAGGGCAGTTAAAAGTCACCCACATTGCTGTTGATCTGGGGTCTCTTGTAGGCCAAAGCAGGTAAATTCAGCAGATTTCCTTCCCTAAAGTACATTAGTGAACCAATGCATTGATTCATGGTCAACATTGGACTTTTAATTACAAAGTTTTGTTGAATTCAAGTTTCACCATCTGCCATAGTAGGATTTGAATCTCAGTCCCCCCAGAACATTACTCTAATCCAATGGCCACCACTTCTCCCAAAATACCACTGCTTCAAAAGGGTACCTTTGTCTTTATAGCAATAGCACAAAGTCATCAACCTTAAGATTGCACTCTTGGATCATCTGAGCTTCTTTCAATCCCACTTTGCTTCAAGTCTATTCCCTAAAGCTCTTTTTTGATTTGAGTCTCTTTATTTGGTTCCTTTACTGAACAGGATCTGTTTCTGATCTCTCCCCTATCTCTTAGCCAGAACTGTGTCGTGATAATGAAATAAAAAAAGCACCAATTATACTCAGAAATATTGGACTTTATATAAGAGCTATAGTTTTAAAAATGGACATGCAAATCAAAGAGGGTGGAGGATGTAAGTTCACTCACTGGTTGAATAGCTGATGAATGATACTAAGAGAGAAGCAATGGAACCTGTAGGAGGGAATGAACAAATTGAGTTTTCTGAGACCATGTAGGACATCAACAAAAACAGCTTTATTCAACATACATAAGGAAGAGCAGAACTCATGGCTGTAACTACAGCTTGCTTCTGAACTATTCTGCTAATCATCGGTTCTTACGTACTTTTATACTTTTTCGTGTTACAAAGTGCTACATTTCAATCAGGTCATCAGATTGTTACTTTGGGTTGGTCACAGTTCTGCTTTTGATTACATTATGCAGATCTATTAGATGCTTCAGCTTCAATCACTTACTAGACATCTCCTGTCTACCTATTTACAATATCAAAGTGTTGTGTTTGTCAAACTGATTTTGATGGGGTGTTAATTGTCCCATCTCCTGGATATTTGATTAAGTTTTCAGAGGCATAATGGTTCCTCTAGATCTTTTGGAGCCTTGATGATTGATATTGTTGTAACCTTCGAGCAATACCATCTGGGATGTGACTGTTTTAGTACTGACTGAGATATAATTATTTGTATTTTGTACTGTCTGCCGCTAGGGACTGTGGAAGCTACAGTACTGTCATAAGAACATAAGAACATAAGAAATAGAAGCAGGAGTAGGCCATCTAGCATTTTACTCCTATGTAAGGAGCAAAAGGATGGTTAGAGGCAAGATTGGACCTCTCAGGGATAGAGGAGGGGATCTATGCTTAGAGCCTGAGGGAATGGGGGAGATCCTGAATGAATACTTTGCGTCAGTATTCACGCAGGAGACTGGCCAGATGTCTATTGCTGATTTTGACAAAGTTGAGGATCCGTTGAGGGAAATAAAGATTACGAGGAAAGAGGTGTTGGGGCTGTTAGGCAGCTTAAAGACATATAAAGCTCCGGGGCCTGAATGGCATTTACCCCAGGCTGCTAAGGGAGTTGAGGGAAGAACTAGCTGGGCCTCTGACACAAATCTTTGTCTCTTCCTTGGACACAGGCGAGGTCCCAGAGGACTGGAGGATAGCAAATGTAGTACCGTTGTTTAAAAAAGGTCAGAGGGATAATCCAGGGAACTATAGGCCAGTGAGCTTAACTTCAGTTATAGGTAAGCTAATGGAGAGGATCCTCAGGGACAGGATGTATGAGCATCTGGAGCGCTGCGATCTGATCAGGGATACGCAGCATGGCTTCGTCAAGGGGAAGTCTTGTCTTACAAATCTAGTGGAAGTTTTTGAAGAAGTGACAAAAACAGTTGATGAAGGACATGCTGTTGATGTCGTCTACATGGATTTCAGTAAGGCGTTTGACAAGGTTCCTCATGGTAGACTGATAGAGAAGGTGAAGGCGCATGGGATACAGGGCCGGGTATGTAGATGGGTCGAGAACTGGCTCGGGAGGAGGAGACAGAGTAGTAGTGGAAGGCTCTTTTTCCGACTGGAGGCCTGTCACTAGTGGAGTGCCACAAGGCTCAGTACTAGGTCCTCTTCTATTTGTGGTTTACATAAACGACTTGGAAGTTGGGGTAGGTGGTGAGATCAGCAAATTTGCTGATGACACTAAGATGCTTGGATTGGCGGGTACAGAGGAGCAGTGCCAGGCAATACAACAGGACATAGACAGGTTGGTAGACTGGGCAGATAGATGGCAAATGGAATTTAATCCGGATAAATGCGAGGTGATGCATTTTGGCCAGAAAAATGTAGAAGAGAGTTGTAGGATAAAAGGTAAAACTATTCGGAGTATAGAGACGCAGAGAGACCTGGGGGTGCAGGTTCACAAGTCTCTGAAGGTGTCTTTACAGGTGGAGAAGGTGATAAAGAAAGCGTATAGTATGTTAGCTTTCATAGAAAAGGGTATAGAATACAAGAGTAGGAGTTTGATGTTGCAATTGTATAGAACGTTGGTTAGGCCTCACTTGGAATACTGCGTCCAGTTCTGGTCGCCGTACTATCGGAAGGATGTGGAGTCCTTGGAGAGAGTGCAGAGGAGGTTTACCAGGATGCTGCCTGGTATGGAAGGACTGTCTTATGAGGAACGATTAAATAGACTGGGGTTGTTTTCCCTTGAAAGACGTCGGCTTAGAGGGGATCTAATAGAGGTGTATAAGATTATAAGGGGTATAGATAGAGTAAATGGTGGTAAACTTTTTCCACCTTCAGAAATGGATAGGACGAGGGGTCATGGCCTTAGGGTGAGGGGGGCTATGTATAAGACGAATATTAGAGGGCAGTTTTTCACACAAAGGGTAGTGGGGGTGTGGAATGCACTGCCGAGTAAGGTGGTGGGAGCAGGCACGCTAGGGCTGTTTAAGGGACTCTTGGACTGCCACATGAGCGGTATGCAGATAGAGGGACATAGTAGGACTGTTTAACTATGACTTTTTTTTCCACAGGTAATTCGGTCCAACTTGACCAACAAGGAGCATGCATTCGGCAGGTGGTGCGAGTACAGCTCTTGGATGTTGATTCATGGGTTGCCTGGTGCTTCATGTCGTAAATGAGTGCTTTATGTGGACCATCTGAAGGGCACCATGACAGCTCAGTGACTATCGCTGTAGCTGTGCAGACACTTGGAATTGGGCCGGTGTCTGCGGGAGTTTGCGCGTTCTCCCCGTGGTTGCGTGGGTTTTCTCCGGGCACTCCGGTTTCCTCCCACATCCCAAAAATTCGCTCTTAGGCTGATTGGGAAACAAATTGACCCTATATCGAGATTCTTCCATATTAGGAATAACCTAAAATTAGAATAAGAAAATGGAATTGTTACTATAAAGTTATGACGGCGGCGCGGGCTCGTTAGGCCGAAGGGCCTGTTTCCTGTGCTGTGTTGCTCTTTGAACCTTTGAAAAAAAAGAAAATCTAGCCCTTTGAGCGTGCCCTGCCATTCAATAAGATCATGGTTAATCTGAAGTGGATCAGTTCCACTTTCCCGCCTGCTCCCCATAATCCTTAACTCCCTTGTCTATCAGAAATCTATCTACCTGTGACTTAAACATATTCAATGAGGTAGCCTCCACTGCTTCAATAGGCAGAGAATTCCAGAAATTCACCACCCTTTGATTGAAGAAGTTCTTCCTCAACTCTGTTCTAAGCTGCCCCTCCACCTTATTTTGAGGCTATGCCTTCGACTTCTGGTTTCCTTTCTAAGCAGAAAGAATTTCTCTACCTCTACCCTATCTTGCCCCTTCATTATCTTGTAAGTCTCTATAAGATCGCCCCTCAGCCCAGTCTGTTCAATCTCTACTCATAAGCTAACACCCTCATCTCCGGTATCAGCCTGGTGAATCTTCTCTGTACTCCCTCCAAGGCCAATACTGTATATCCTTACACACATAAGGGGACCAAAACTGCACACGGTACTCCAGTTGCGGCCTCACCAGTGCCTTGTTCAGTTGCAGCAAGATCTCCCTGCTTTTATATTCTATCCCCCTCACGATAAAGGCCAACATTCCATTCGCCTTCCTGATCACCTGCTGCACCTGCAGACTGAGGTTTTGCGATTCGAGCACAAGGACCCCCAGGTCCCTCTGCACAGTAGCATGCTGCAGCTTTTCACACTTTAAATAATATTCCATCCTACTATTATTTCTTCCAAAATGGATAATCTCATATTTGCTAACATTATACTCCATCTGCCAGGTTCTCGCCCACTCACAGCCTATCCAGATCTCTCGGCAGACTTTCCACGTCCTGCATGCAATTTGCTTTCCCATTCATCTTTGCGTCATCAGCAAATTTTGTTACCCTCCAGATTGTCTATGTATATGGTAAACAGTTGAGCCCCAGCACCAATCCCTGCGGTATGCAGTAGTTACCAACTGCCAACCAGAAAAGCACCCATTGATTCTATCTCTCTGTTTCCTGTTAGTTAGCCAATCCTCAATCCACGCTAACACTTTACCCCCAACTCCGCGTACCCTAGCCTTCTGCAACAACCTTTTATGAAGCACCTTGTCGAACGTCTTCTGGAAATCTAAAAACACCGCATCCATTGGTTTCCCTCCGTCTACTGCAGTAGTCACATCTTCATAAAAATCCAGTAAATTTGTTCAGCACAACTTTTCCTTCATGAATCCGTGCTGCATCTGTTTGATTGGATTGTTCTTTTCTAGGTGTCCTGCTGTATCCTCTTTAATGATGGATTCTAGCATTTTTCCAACTCGATCGTTAAGCTAATCGGCCTGTAGATACCCACCTTTTGTCTGCTACCTTTTTTAAACAGCGATGTAACAGTAGCTCTTTTCCAATCTGCCGGCACTTCCTCAGAGTCCAGCGAATTTTGATAAGTAATTACAAATGCATCTGCTATTACTTCTGCCATTTCTTTCAGAACCCTGGGACGCATTCCATCTGGTCCCGGGGACTTGTCTACCTTCAGTCCCGTTAGTCTATCTCTCTAGTAACAGTAATTGTATTAAGGACCTCATCACCTACCAACCCTCTATCTTTAATATTTGGTAAGCCATTTGTGTCCTCCTCTGTGGAGACTGACACAGAGAATTTATTTAAAGTGTCAGCCATTTCCTTGTTTCCCATTGTTAAATCCCCCCTCTCATCCTCCAAGGGTCCAACATTCACTCTGGCCAGTCTCTTCTTCTTTATATATTTGTACAAACTTTTACTATCATTTTTTATATTTAGAGCGAGTTTAGTTTCATACTCTATCTTTCTTTTCTTTATTGCTTTCTTAATTATTCTATGTTGTTCTTTTAAATCTTTCCCAATCTTCTTATTCCCCACTCTGTACGCATCGGTTTTTAATTTAATACTCTCTTTCATTTCCTTTGTTATCCACGGCTGGTTATCCCTTTTCTTACAGTCCTTCTTTATCACCAGAATATATTTCTGCTGACTGCTGAAAAAGATCTCCTTAAAAATCCTCCACTGTTCCTCAGCTGGCCTACCAACGAGTCTGCGTCCCCAATCTACCTTCGCCAATTCTGCTCTCATCTTATCATATTCCCCTCTGTTCAAACAGAGGACGCTGGTTTGGGACCCTATTTTCTCACCCTCCATCAGCATCAGAAATTCAACCATATTGTGATCACTCGTCCCAAAAGGATCCCCCACAAGAAGATCCCTAATTCTACTTGCCTTGTTACACAGTACCAGATCTAAGATAACAGGCACCCTCATACATTCTGTAACATGCTGTTCAAGGAAGCTATCCTGACAGCAATCCAAGAACTCTTTCTCAAGCCCACTGTGTCCGACTTGAGTCAACCAATCAATATGCAGGTTAAAATCCCCCATAATTATTGCCATTCCATTTCTGCATGCATCAATTATTTGCTTGTTTACAGCCTGCCCCCCCCTCTCAAAATTATTGTTTGGGGGCCTACAGATCACATTCACCAGCAACTTTCTCCCCTTACTATTCCTTATCTCCACCCACAACAATTCCACATCTTGCTCTTTGGACCCTGTATCTCCTTTTACTACCACCCTGATATTATCCTTTATTAACAGAACTACCCCACCTCCTTTTTCTTCCTATTTATTCTTCCTAAATGTCTGATACTCCTGGATATTCAGTTCTCAGTCCCGGTCACCCTGCAATCATGTTTCCGTAATAGCCACTAGGTCATACCCATGTGTGCTGATTTGTACCAACAACTCATTCACTTTGTTTCGAATGCTTCGTGCATTCAAGTAAAGTGTCTTTATAACAGCCGTTATCTCATCCCAATTTGTAGAAATGCTACTAACCCCTCCCATGCCGTCTACTCCTTTAATTAGTGGAATGTCCTCAACATTAACCTGCACTTCTACCCTCTCCTTTACTCTTGATTTTGTAATTCCCCCATCCCTGCACACTTGCCCCCTCTAATTAGCCCTATCGACAGCCCTAGTTAAATGATTCGCCAGGACTCTGGTCCCAGCACGGTTCAGACGAAGACCATCCTATCTGAACAGGTCTCATCTGTCCCCAGTACTGGTGCCAATGCCCCATAAATTCAAACGCATTCCACTCACACCAATCCTTGAGCCACGCATTCACCTCCTTAATCCTATTGACCCTGCGCCAATTTGCACGTGGTTCAGGTAGTAATTCAGAGATTACCACCGTGTTGGTTCTGATTCTTAATTTAGTTCCTAGCTTTTCATACTCCCTCTGCAGATCCTCAGTTCCTACTTTGCCTATGTCATTGGCACCTACATGAACCATGACAACTGGATTCTTACCCTCCCACTCCAGGTTTCTCTGCAGCCAAGCAGGTAACACAGCATTCGGGACTCTTTATCCTAGTCACAAAGAACAGTGTCTATGCCCCTTACTACACTATCTCATTTCTCTTATTCCTCTTCAACCGCTCCCTGTGTCACTGTACTGTGGGCAGTTTGCTTGTCCACCTTGCAATCCTCATTCTTGTCCACACTGGGAGCAAGAATCTCAAACCTGTTGTGCAGATTCAGGGGCTGAAGCTCTTGGGACTTCACTTCCTGTACCTGACTCCCCACCTTCCACCCCCCACCCCCCCTCCCCATCTTCCTCCCCATCTTCTTCCCCCCATTCCCCACCTCACCCGCAGCTAGGCCCTCTTGTTCCTGACTCCCCCATCTGAGTTAGTCAGTTTAGGGGGTGTGACTTTCTCTTGAAACACGTTATCCAGGTAACACTCCCCGTCCCTGATGTGTCGCAATGTCTGTAGCTCAGAGTTCAGCTCGTCTACTTTGAGCTGGAGTTCTTCAGGCAACCAGCACTTACCGCAGACATGCTCATTGGAAATGACCTTGGGGTCCACCAGGTCCCATATCATACAGAAACAGCACATCACATGTCCCTCCATCTCAATCACCAAGCTTATGCTAGACCCAATGAAGAGTTAAACTTACCTTGCCTTCACCGAAGCCTGGTGAGCCAATGCGCTTACAGCTCACACTCTGCTCCCTGCTCACTCCGCTGCCCACTCCTGACGCTGCTCGCTGTATACTGTGGCCTTCCTTTTATACTTCGCGCTAAAAAAACCCTTCTCAGCACACCCCACGGCCCACTTCCATTTAAAGTTTAAAGCAAGTTTTAATAGTCAGCCTGCGAAAAACTTTAAAAAGTCAGTCACTCATCTTCTCTCTCTTGATCCTCCTCTCCGCTCACTCCACGAACAATGTCTGTTTAACCCTTTCTATACATTCTTGTCCTGCTGCAGCCCTACTAAAGAATTACACCCTGTTTCCAGACAAGAATACATCAAAAACACAAAGCCCACACTGAAACTAATTGGCATTCCCTGTGGTAAATAATAGGAAGAAGTCTGACAACACCAGGTTTAAGTCCAACCAATTTATTTGATAGTAAACTCACAAACTTTCAAGGTTCCCCTCTTCATCAGGTGAATGAGGTGCTCTCATTCAACACCAGCATCTCTACATTGTAAATAATAGTAACTGACTATCACCTCAGCAAGAAGGCTACTGCGAGTCATGTCCTGGATAGATTTGTAGAACTTGCCTTCAGAGAATATACAAAACTGCAAAGTTGGATGAGATGTGATCTAATGCTCTTGCACAGAAGCAGCAGACACCATTCCAAAGTATTTTTCTGCAAATTAATCTTTCTCTCTAATTGCTGAAAGCCTTCTAATCATTTTCACTATATACACCAGTTTCTGCAGTGCTACTACTACTAGTAGGAAGTCCTACTCTATTAATTACTCTACAACTTACACTTACTCTATTAATTGATAAATGATAAAGGGATAGTGAGTTGCCTCAATGTCAAGTTGAGCATGAAGATATTCTCCCGGACGCTTAAGTTGAACAAACAAATTTTATTTAAAGGTTGCTTCATTGGAAATTCCCCTTAAAGAGATTCCCCATGCTAGATGTGGATTGGTTGTTCTGACCACACAATCCCAACTTTATAAGGATGATCTTAAAGTGGCAATCGTCACATCGAGGAACACCACAATTTTAAAATTCTCCTTCCTGATTTCTATGACCCCTTCCAGCCCCAAAACCTTCCACATATCTGCTCTCCTCAAATTCTGGCCTCGTGAGTATCTTTGATTTTAATCATTCCACCGTTAGCAGCCAGGCCTCAAGATTTCCTCTCTATACTTCTCTGTATTTGTATCCTTCTTTCAGATCATCTTTAGCCTATCTCTCTGACCAAATGTATGCTCATTTGCCCTAAAATCTCTCAATGTGGCCACATTTCTAATTTTGCTTTGTAACATTCTGCGACATGCCTTTGGGAGTTTTATTCTGTTAGTGGAACCCAATAAATCTAAGTTTTTCTCAAACGAAGCAACATTATTATTTAATAGAAAGGCAAAATACTCCAGATGCTGAAATGTGAAACAAAACAGAAAATGCTGGAGGGGGAATAGAGCTAACACTCTGAGTCTGGATAACCTTTGGGTTGACCCTTGGGATGGCTGCGGTCATCCAGAAGGCCGAAAATTTCCTGCCCCTTCCATTGCAGGAACTATAGTGGGTGAGACAGAAAGGGCGGCATGGTGATGCAGTGATTAGCACTGTCTGCGTGGGTTTCATCCGGGTGCTCCGCTTTCCTCCCACAATCCAGAAGACATGCTGGTTAGGGGCATTAATTGTGCTAAATTCTCCCTCAATGTACCTGAACAGACACCAGAGTGTGGCGATTAGGGGATTTTCACAGTAACTCCATTGCTGTATTAATGTGAGCCTGTTTGTGACACTAATTAATTTAAGAAATTTTTAAAAGAAAATTTGGTGAGGTCATATAAAAATCTGTTGAGTTCTGGCAAGAATTTCCAGTCTTGGGTGCATGCAGCTGGAAAATCCTGCCCAAAATGTTAGCTCTATTCTCTCTCACAGATGCTGTCAGACCTGCTGAGATTTTCCAGCATTTTCTGGTTTTGATGTAATTTAATGTGTTCAGTTTCTTTTCTACAATTTGTGTTTCATTAGTTCTAATCCTTGAAGAACAGGATATTTTTAATTAAAGCCATCGTTGCCTCCTTATCTGTTTGATCAATTAAATTGCCTTCCTTCCAGCAGTGAGCACTGCAGAGACTGGTGCACATAGTAAAAATAATTGGAGGGCTTTTCTTTGTGTCTTGTGCTTCAGTTGTCTTGACATGCTGGGAAGTCCTATTTCCTGTATATGCAGGGGATTTTCACGGTAATTTCATTACAATGTTAGTGTATGACGTGGAGATGCCAGCATTGGACTAGGGTGGGCACGCAGTAAGAAGTCTCGCAACACCAGGTTGAAGTCCAGTAGGTTTCTTTGGAACCATCAGCTTTCGGAGCAATGCCCCTTCATAGAACATAGAACATTACAGCACAGAACAGGCCCTTCGGCCTTCGATGTTGTGCCGACCAAAATAAAAAGCAATGCCCCTCCAAACTAAACCATTCCCTTCTCTTCCAGATGAGTCACTCACTTGATGAAGAGCAGCACTCCGAAAGCTAGTGATTCCAAATAAACCTATTGGATTTTAACCTGGTGTTGTGAGACCACTTACAGTGTTAATAAAAGCTTACTTGGGGCATTAAACATAGACTTACGACGGATGAACATAGATTTTAAACATTTGGTTGCACTCATCTGTTGCTAACATTCAGTATTTCAGATTGAGGGATAAGTCTGGGTGAAGTGGGGGTTTTTGATTGGATACAGTTATTGTTCCACCCACTAGCTGACGCAGTTTTGGCGGGGTGGGACATTTGAATGTAGTTCTGCTGAGCTGCTCTGAATTGAGCTAATTTCTCTTCTGTCTCTTACATTTCACTGATATTCATTTCTCTCCAGTTAGGAATTTATTTATTTCTCCCTCCCCCCACCAATCAATCTTTAACTCTACTTCTACAAGCTTGTTTTTCTGCACTTAGCTATTTATATTTTATCTTCCGACACGATGAACTGTTCATACACATCACAGAGCTCACTCTTACCTCCCTACAAAGTGAAGGGCCAGATTCAGGTAAGAAAATAAATATATATACTAATTTAATTTTTTTTTAGTTTAAAATATATAAATAATCAAACATTTTAAAAAAATGACGAATCTCCCAATGTTGATATCCAGCTGTGTGTTGAGTATTTGAAAACATTTTTTAATTAAAGTTTAGACAAGGACGCACAAAGACTTGTTAAATTTGATATTTCACTTTTTTTGTTACGTTATTTCGGCAATAAATTTGACTTTGATCCCACTTCCGAGTTGCGCCTCCTCAAAAAGCGCCACCCAAATGTTCCACTATTTGAAGATTTTATTTTGTCATTTTTCCAGATTATCTTCGGACCAATGTTCTCGGGGAAAAGGTACCATTTAATATTCTCTCTTTTCTCCACTTTTTTATTCTTCTTGATAATGACATGTTTGAAGGGAATTTGCCGGTAAAGCAGCTATTTGGCGCCAACTCTCTTTCCGCCCAGCTCTCTCCCTCTCTCTCATTCTGCAAACTGCTTCTGTCTTCATAGACACTACTCAACTGCATTCTGATTTACACTTCCCTCTCTCTCTGTTAAAATCCCGGCTCTCCATTCTCACCACATCTAACTGGTGTGTTTTAAATCTGTGTTTGTAAATAATTGGAATAAATATTTCACATTAGTCTATTAATTCAATGTTGTTGTCAGTTTCTTTAAATGCTTTATTTGTCTTCAATGTGTTAACTGCATTTTGGGAAGTCCTGCACTGTGCCTAATATGCATTCTATCTATACCTTCGAGTCATTAACAATGACTCAAAGCCCAATATACATTCTAGTTGTAGTGCCTAATATGCATTCTATCTACACTTTTGAGTCTTTAACAATGGCTCAAAGGTATAGATATAATGTATGTTAGGCACTGCAACTTGCATTTATATAGCGTCTTTAACCAGCTGTGGCGTGCAATAGGGGAGTCAGCAATGCGAGTGGTGCCCAGTATGGAGTAAGACCCTTCACTAACACAACTTGTCCATTCCAGGAATATCATAACCGTGGGGCAATTCCCCTGGGATTGGGGATGTTTCCATTCAATTTTTGTGGGCAGGGGTAGATATGTGGACACAGCAGCTCCTCCTCTGGGGCCACACCCTGTGAACTGGAACAGTGGATTCCAGTGAATGGACTCGATTGTTCCCTTTAGGCTATATAGTTTTGGGATTTCTAGATAATATATAACGAGTTGGGCCAAAGGGCTTGCTTTTTTAATTTTTTTTTTTACTCCACCCTTAAAGTTACAAAACTAATGCTCAGAATTGGTTACCACCTAATACCCCCTTATCTGATGAATTAGTACTTCACCGTGTTGAACACCATGTGGAAGATGATAGGACCAAAGGCTACAAAGAATGTATTTTGGGAGATCTCAATGTCCGTTAACAGTGATTCAATACACCACTATTGACCAAGTCCTAAAGGATATATCTGCCAGATCGGAACATAACTCGAAATGGACCGGGCAGGCCCAAATCCATTCCTTGCTTGCTCCAAAAAATCAGTTCAAAATCCAGTTGTATCCAATTCAAGGACCTAATGAAAGGGGCAAACAAGATCCAGCTGAGAAGATGAGGCATTGCACCCCATCTTGAGCTTGATCTTAGCCAACAGGCTGAGAAGTGAAGAGCCTGTTTCTGTGCTGTATATCTCTGAGTTCATGATGACAGCCATTATTAATGCATAAGTCTTACACAATTTTGAGGGAGAAGAGGCATAGCTCCAGGGACCTGTGTTCGATTCCGTGTTTGAGTCACTGTTTGTGTGGAGTTTGCGTGTTCTCTTTTGTGTCTGCGTCGGTTTCCTCTGGCTGCTCTAGTTTCCTCCCACAGTCCAAAGACGTGCAGATTAGATTAATTGGCCATGCTATAACTTGCCCTTTAGAATTCTGTAGTGTGTAGGTTAGAAGAATTAGCAAATAAATAGTTGAGGTTATGGGAGTTGGGCCTGGGTGGGATTGTGGTCGGTGCAGACTTGATGGGTCGAACAGCCGCCTTCTACATTAGAGATTCAATGATTTTAAAATGTTTCTGTTAATAGGAGAGACTAGTACCTGAGGACAAGGTCTCAGAGTAAAAGGATAATACTTTAGAACTGAGATGAGGAAGAATTTCTTTTGCTGGAAGGTGGTGAATCTGAAAGTTGTGGAGTCCAAGCATTTAAGATACAGATGGGCTCTTGATTGGTAAAGAGATGAAGGGTTATGGGGGAAAAGCAGAAAATGGGGTTGAGAAACTTTATCAGCCGTGATTTAACAGTTTGAATGGCCTAATTCTGCTCCAATATCTTACAGTCTTAAAAGAGATATTTTAAGGATCACATTTAAAGGAAGAGACATTTAGGGAGGTGAATTTCAAAGTTTAGTGGGCAGGTGGCTAAGAGTTACTAAAATCACAATGTTCAAAAGCCTGGAATTTAAAGAACTGCAGATATCTCAGAGGATTGTAAGGCTGGAGAAGATTACAGACAGGGACAAGGCCATGGAGAGATTTGAAAATGAACAACAGTTGCTTAACTGAACTAATATAGATCAGTGAGCATATGGGAATGGAATTGCTACAAGATAAGTCACAAGATTCAAGGTTTTGAATAGTTTCAGAGGGTAGAATGTAGAACGCTGTGTTTTGGGTGTGTTAGAATGGCCAAGTCTACAGATAACTAAAGCATAGATGAGGTCTTCAGCAGCAGAAGAGCTCAGTCTGGGGCAGGGATGGGTGATGCTACAGAATGAAAAAGGCAATCTTAGTAACATCTGGTTGAAAGCACATCGTGGAGTTAAGTATGAAACCGAGTTCAAACAGTGGGTGGCACAGTGGTTAGCACTGATACCTCAAAGCTCCAGGGACCCAGGTTCAATTCCACCTTGGATGACTGACTGTGGGTTTTGCACATCCTCCCTATTTCTGCGTGGATTTCCTCCGGGTGCTCTGGTTTTCATCCATGAGCCAAGAAGGTATGCAGTTTAGGTGGAATGGTCATGGTAAATGCGCAGAGTGTTGGGGATACGGCAGGATAGAGGACTTAAGTAAGATACTCTGTCAAAGAGTTGGTACATACTTTATGGGCCAAATGGCCTTCTCTGCACGGTTGGGATTCTAAGAGTCTAATTCATAGGACGATGGGTCAATGACAAGAGTGTAGTTTATGGTGGGGAATGAAGACAATGACCTAGCTTTGCAGGCTCCCTGCTGGTAGAGGTGTGCTGGCAATTCTCTGGGCAGCCAGCCCCAGAAACGTGTGTTGGGCAGAGATAGTATATGACTTAGTAGGCAGCCATTTCACTATTCAAATCCTATATGCTGGAAATCAGTCACTAAGAAGGTTACCAAAGCTTTATAAGGTGCCTGAGAGGATACTTCAGAAGCTGTCAGGTGCATGAAAGTTAAACATATTGACCAGCTGGTTTCTAATCTTTGAGGTGCTGCCCCAGCAAGAGCCTGTGATAGGAAACTTTAGATTGAGGTCTGACCATTGGAAATGTATGAAGTGTGACCACACAGGAGCCATTCACTTTTGCCAATGTTACACCACACCCACTCTTGTAGATTTTTGCAAGTTGTGGCAGAGTGTTTATAGATGGTGCACTTTGCTACCACTGTGCATTGCTGGTGCAGGGAGTGGATGTTTAAGGTGTGGGTGGGGTGCCACAAGATGGGTTGCTTTGCCACAAATGATGTTGTGGCTCTTAAATGTTGTTGGAGCTGCATTCATCCAGGCAAGTGGAGGGTATTTCATCACACTCCTGACTCAAACGGATGGCGGTCAGACTTTGGGAAGCCAGGGGTGAATTATTCACCTCAATTCCTAGGCCTGCTCTTGTAGCCTCTGTTCATAAGGATGGTTCAGTTCTGTTCAATGGTAACTTGAAGGATATTCATGATAGAGGATTTAGTGAATGTAATATCATTGAATATTAAGGAAAGATGGTTAGATTCTCTGCTTCAAGATGGTCATTGCCTGTCAGGCATTTGGCAAAAATGTTACTTTATGCTGGACAGTCTTGATTTGCAGCATTTCTGTTGGTTCATCGGTCGTATCAGCATGTGCCGAAACACATCCAATACTAGATAGGTGTGTTATTAACACTGGAACCTGTGTTTGATTGCATTGAAAGTATATTTTCTGGCATGTTTGCATCAATTAATCAGTGTGATTGAATGCAGACTTATGATGATGAAGATGTCAGCTATTGTGATGCCAGAGAGCCTAGAACTCACCAATAGATTTTTCCTCTCCTGTCAGGAATAGGCATCTCTTGGACGAGTTGAAGAGCCTGCAATCTTGAGGGCACTTGTATATCGGTGATCTGGCAACCATTTGCTTTTGAGGATGCATCCATATTCCTAATTTGGTTATGTGAAATGTGTCTGTATTTGATCCTCTCCATTGACTATGGTGTTAGGTGCAGAGCTGATACTATGTGACGGGCAACCCCTCCCCCCTCATTTCCATCATTGCCCTCCTCCCCTCCTCGTTAAAGGAGCAAGAAATGATCTGAGGAGGGAAAAGCTAAGATGGGCAGGCAAAGGGAAGTTGATCAGTAGGAGATGGGTTTTACAGACAGGTTGGAGAAGTTGTGAGGAGAGACGGGAAAAAACTAGAAATGTAAATGAATAAGGTAGCAGGGATGTATGTGGAAGCCTCAGGGCATTTATCCCAATGGGCTAGGATAAGGAAAAGAGCTAATCAAATAGTCTCAATCTTGGTGACAAATCATGAGTTGCTCATATGTTGTTGAAGATGAGGGAGAAGGTTTCAGAAGGATTGTTAATTAGGATTATTATGTTGGCCAGCAAAAATCAGCAACAAAGTAAACAGCAATATGTTTGCTTTTGATGATAATTGAGGGGTAAATGTTGCTATGAGAGCTCATGGAATCTGTTGGACATCAAGTTAACACCTTTATCTGAAAGATAGGAGCGCCAACAATACAGCATGCGTACTCTACTGGAGTGTCCATTTGGATTGTTTGCTTAAGTCTCAAATGGGCTTTGAACCACAAACATTTGACTGAGGTGAAAATATTATAAGTAAGCCAAAGCTATCATTTATTTACAATCGCCACGTTTTATTCAATACTTCTTTCAGACTGACTTGTTGGTGTGTGTAAAACAGCTCAAAAATCAAAACCATTCTCTGGTCGATTTAAAAAGTTTGCATAGCTCAGCAGTAGAGACCCAAACAGACTCATTCAAAAGTTTTCTACCTTCTTTTAGAAAGTTACCAACTAATTGCCTGCCTCTGTTGCTTTACAGTTATTCTCCTCTCTTAAAACAGGAGAGTGGATTATAAGCGCTCAGGATGTTATAACTCTTGTATAAAGATCAAGAATTACTTTAAGTCTGTGAAATGAAACTTGGAATTGAGTTCGGTCTCTGACAAAAGTGCTATCATTAAGCCATAGCTGACACCATTTTGAGAACTGAATTCTGTCAGTGTGGTTACGATGCTAGTTCAGCCTTGCATCCACTGCTTCCTTTCATCCACTCGTAATTTTCAACCTCACTGGATGAACAGGTACCCCTGTAGAAAGAGTTGGTGATAATTCTCGGTTTGAGGATCAAAATCAAAATTTTGTGGTTTCTGCTAGGACCTCTTCATGATTCTCAACTTCACAACTTCTGCATCTGACTAAACTCTCATCTTTCTCTCTCCATTGCAGCACAGAGCTGATGCGTCGGGTGAGAAGGTTTCAGATTGCTCAATATCACTGTCTTCTGGTAAAATATGCAAAGGACATTCGGTACAGTAAGGAAGACCTGGCTACACATGACCAGTGAGTATTGAGTGCAGTCTAAGAGTTGCAGCATACTGATTAAGTGACTAAGGCAATCTATTTGACCAGTGCCTATGCACAGATTTTAATTATCTAATTGTGAACAAGATGAAAGCTTACAGTAAACTACAGCTTTTTCTGTAATGTCCCTTGTAAATGGCAAAATGCTTGCTGCTAACCTTGCCATGACATTTTTGACCAGTGATTCCTCTGAACCTGACTGGCACTTAAGTGGAAAGCTGTCCTGTATTTACTCTCTTGCCAAATAACTCTCTCAAACTCTTGATAGTATGGTCTGCGTTTTTTTTTGTTTCTGATTGCAATCCCTGGGCTTCACTTCTAACCTCCATGAGTGGAGATTAGCTAGCCGCTTCACTTAACTAGCTACCACCCAGCAAATTAGTGCTGCCTGTAGCTGCCCTCTTCTCTCTCCCAAGGATTTGTCATAGTAAGTATGAAGCATAACCAGGATGCTCCCAAAAGAATTTGAAGTGTTGAATTTGTGTAAAAACTGGAATAAATTCTACTAGTTTTTTTAGTGGGATTTTCAAAATAAATCTCACATGTTGTGCATTACAGAGTGCCATAACAAATTTCATAATGAAAGTCGGAGGCAGGGTCTACTCCCACTGGAGGGGCTAGCAACATAGCGCTGAACGGGCCAATGCGCTGATCTGTAAGAACCGAGTTCAGCGCATGCACACTGCCGGCTTCCTGGCTGACCCCCACCCTGGGCGCCAGCCCCAATCAGTCCTTCCCTCCCTCACCAATCCAAATATAGAGTGGTAGCCGGCCCCTCCGTCGATCTCCCCTCAATAGGCCCTGCCTACTGCCTGACCTGATTGGGGCATAAGGGCACAATCAGATTAGCCATGATCTTATTGAATGGGGGAATAGGCTCAATGGATTGAATGGCCTACTCCTGCTCTTATTTCTTAACCATACTGTTAGTGTTAAAGTGTACGTTTCTCACAATTCATTTGGCAGATTTATTTGTTCAAGGAACAACTTGCTGGTGTTGTTGTGCAGGGAGGAGGGAAATGGAGAATATTTGGAGAAGTGCTGTTTAGTTGTAGGGTCAGAGGTCCAGATCTGCATCTGATGACTGTAAAGGAGCAGACACTTATAGAAAGGGGTCTGGATCCCCATATTGAATTGCAACCTGGTAAAAATAAGCTTAAGCTTAATTTTTCTTCCAAAAGTTAATCCCACAAAAATCTTTGAATTATTGTCATGCGGGTGTGCTTCTTAAAAATAGAAATGAGAAATTCTATTTTTCTGGCTGAATTCTTTAAAAAAACGGGATCCTATAAAGGCAGTGAAGGAACTGCCCAGCCTACTTCAATTCACACAATTTCACATTCTATGATCTGAGATGCAGAATGACACTCAACCCCTTTTTTGGGAAAAAGGGGAAAACCCCTTATAGGGAAATACCCTCCCTCCCCTAATGATTCCCACCACCCTGAGATTTCTGAAATGTTTCTGAGACGAGGCATAAAAATGCAATTACCTATTCTGAAACAAAAATTGCAACAGACATGAATGAGCAGAATTTCTCTGGAATAAATAGCCAGTTTAGGTGTTTTAAGGGCCTTACCAAGCAGGAGGAGGAGAAGGAAAAAGATGTTGCTGTACAGACTGATTGGAATGGTGTTGGATGTGTATTTTGGATGTGTATTGATCTCATATTGAATCTTGTAGGTGGTACACTCTGCTGCCATGTTTTTTTTGTAGGTGGTGGAGGGATTGAATATTTGTGGAAAGCACACAGCACCCAGACAGGTTGCTTTGTCCTGGACTATTCTCTCATTTGAAAATTAGTAAGTTACCAATGACAGTGAGGTGCTGGCACTATTTAAGACACTGCTACAGTATCAGATTAGTAGGGCTACATTCTGAACATTGTTCCAGACAGTGTTCTCAGACTTAGTGACATCTTCATTTCGTAGCTGGTCAGTTACATGGGTATAAGTCAAATGCGGGCAATTGGGATTAGCTTAGAGGTTTTAAAAAAAAGACTTTGGCATGGATAAGTTGGTCTGAAGACCTACTACCACGCTGTCAACCTCTATGACTCGATGATTGCTCTAACTGTGTGATCTTGCTCACTAGTGGATCCATGTAGAAATATGTCTTGCACTCCTAGAATATGATAATGTAAAATATTTAAAATAATTTCTCATGCTGTTGCCACAATGGATTTGTAAATCAATAGTTTCACAGCGACTAATGAAACAGATTAAAAATAAGATCTTAGACATCAAAGTGAGATATTGACTTAATTTAACCAAGAAAACACTAAATATCTTTCATAAGTTAAAAAAAACATGATCAAGGCCAAAAAGTATTCTGTTTTGTATTTTATACAAATTAATATTGTTCACGTTCAGGAAAAACAAAATTTATGTTCAATAGTCTATTGCAAGTAAATTAATATTTGACAAATAGCGAATCCAAAGGATATCTGCTTGACAGATTCAGTGGTACAATTTCCATATTATATGGAATCGAACCATACAAGGCAGAGGGATTCCATGTTGATCTGGTAACTGATGTCAGCCAGAGTGATGGTGAAACTTGTGTACTTGGCCAGGGGAAGTTGAAGTTGCTGTTTTTGGGAAATGTACATCTACTTAACTTGAGGTTGACGTTTAACGGATGCAAAATCATTAATACCTCTGCATTATCTTGATTGCCCCCAATAAAACGTCCCTACTGTCATCATGCTTCTTCTTCAATTCATTTTTATTATGCTTCGAGGACATTTCGCTATTTTGTTTAGTTTTTCCAATCCCACTTTTTAACTTCCAATTCCTATAGTTGTGATTTTCTCCTGTAGCATTATCCTGAGCCTGCCTTCTAAGTTTAGTTTTAAATTTTATCTCCACCTCATTCTCAAAACTGTACCTTTTGCACATTCTTTTTGCCTTGAGAAATATATTTATTTTACACTCTTTTTGCGTTCGTGAAGATTTCCAAGTGTAGCTCTTGCTGTCTCGCTTGGCATTTACTTTTGCCCAACTAATTTGTGTCAGATATCTTTTTTCTGAACTTTCTGTCCTCAGCTCTTATTATTAACTCCATTATTGTGTTCTTTTTCATATGTACCACAACAATGTTATGGTCACTATTTCTCAATTTTCCATTATCACATCAGACATTTACGGCAGAAGGAAGTCAAGCAACATACTTCCTTTGGACTAGAAACCTACTGATTTGGGACCATTCTTAGCTGTATTCTTAAAGAGTATTCTCTATATCAGCCAGGTACCTAATTTTTATTGTAGGTGGCCATCTTGGGAAGACAAAGTATCTAAGATGTATCATGCAGGCTTTGTATGTCTCAGGTTTCAGCTGTCTTGATCTTGGGTGACAGCTATTAATAATTCAAGACAATTGTCAAGACTTCCCCATCATTTGATATTCTGACTGTTTTACACCACTATAAATCAAAACTAATATTGAAATGATGCTGTGCTGATTGTGCACCTTTGTAATTTCTTCTAATCCTCTAGTTGACTTGAGTTAGCTAGGGTGCATTGCACAGTTCTAAATTGAGATTGTTGAAATTGATCCAGAACTTCCATTTGTAAAACCTGCTGCTGTTTTGTTGCTTTATCTCTCAGGTTTACAATGCGGGCAGTTCCTGCAACAAAGCTGAGTGAGGTTCTTCAAGAGGCACTAAAATCTGCAGTTATCGGAATTGATGAAGGGCAGTTTGTAAGTGTGGCTTGTAATGCTTTGTTTGAAATTTCAGAGTGCACTGTATCCAAAAAATCCAAGCTACCCAGAGTCTAATTCCTGAATAAAGTACTTTTTCAGTCAATTAAGAAGTTTAGAGTGGAAAGCTTACTTAAGAGGTCAACCTTTAAGGAAATTTATGATTTCTAACAGTGCTGTCTCATTCTGGTACATGGTTTAACGCTTCTCTGGGTGTACTCTCTGAGCATAAACTTGGTAGTGAATGTTAGGCTCCTCAAACCTGAGACACCTGGTAGCACACTGCTGCTTCACAGCTCCAAGGACTTGGGTTCGATTCCTGGCTTGGGCCACTGTCTACGTAGCGTTTGCATGTTCTCCCTGTGTCTGTGTGGATCTCCTCTGGGTGCTCTGGTTTTTCCCATATTCTGCAAGATGTGCTGGTTGGGTGCATTGACTCGAACAGCCATGGGACTGGTGACTAGGAGAATTTTCACAGTACCTTCATTCCAGTGTTAATGTAAACTTGTGACTACAAAATAAACTTTAAACTACTAAAATCTGATCCTTCTCTGATCTATCGAAGGCCGAAGGGCCTGTTCTGTGCTGTAATGTTCTATGTTCTATTATCACACTATCCATCTGTGTTCTTTTCTGATTTCTTCCCCTACCCGTGCCACTACCTCTTGCTCCAAATCTCTAATTTGGGAACATTGTTACATTTTCATAGAACTGGAATAGTTACAACATAGAAGGAGATCATTTGACCCATCATGTCCATGTTAGCCCTCTGAAGGAGTAGTTCACTTAATGCCACTCCTGCGCCTTATCTCTTTTTACTTCAAGATAATGATCCAGTTCCCTTTTGAGTGCCATGATTGAATGTCTCCTGCACACTCTTGAGATAGAGCAATGGGGAGGCAAAGGCCTATTGGTATTATTGCTAGACTATTAATCCAGGAACTCAGCTAATGTTCTGGAGACCTGGGTTTGAGTCCTGCCACAGCAGATGGTGGAATTTAAATTCAACTTTAAAAAAAAACTGGAATTAAGAATCATTGTCAATTGTCAGTAGAGCCATCTGGTTCATTAATGTCAGTAATACCTATCTGGTTCACTAAGGAAATCTGCCATCCTTACCTGGTCTGACCTACATGTGACTCCAGAGTGACAATAATACAGTTGATGCTCACTGCCAAATAGTCAAGGGCAGCTAGGGATGAGCAATAAATGCTAGCCAGCCAGCAACTCCCATGTCCCATAAATGAATATAATTGCAGCAAAATGTCCCTATTTCTACACTCAAATTCTCTTGCTATGAAAGTCAACATTATAGCCTGCTTTACTTGTGTGCTTACTTTCAGTGACTGATGTGTGAGGACTGCAAGTTCTCATTGAGTATCCACTTCTCTCAATTTGCACCCATTCAAATAATAATCTGTTTTCCTATTATTGCTATGAAAGTGGATAACCTCACATTTATCCACATTATACTAGACATTCAGCCTGTCCAAATTAAGCTGAAGCATCTCTGCATCCTCCTCACAGCTCACCCTCCCACCCTATTTTATATCATTTCTAAATTTGGAGATATTGCATTCAGTTCTCTCTTCCAAGTCATTAATATATAATGTGAACAGTTAGAGTTGAGCACAGATCCCTGCAAAACCTGACTAGTCACTGACTGCCAATCAGAAGAAGACCCATTTATGCCAACTCTTTGCTTCCTATTTGCTAACCAGCTTTCTACCAATGTCAAGACATTGCTTGCAATCCCATGTGCTTTAACTTTACGTTGAAGTCTGTTATGTGAGAACTCGTCGAAAGTCTTCTGAAAGACTAACTAAACCACATGCACTGGTTCTCCTTGATCAACTTTACTGGTCACATCCTCACAGATTTCCAATAGATTTGTCAAGCATGATTTCCCTTCTGTAAATCCATGCTGATTTTGTCTGATTGTATCCCTGCCTTCCAAATGCTGAGTTTGAAATATTTGATCATGGACTCTAGCAACTTCCCCAGTATCAACATTAGGCTCACTGGGCTATAGTTCCCCCTTTTCTCTCTCTCTCACTTTTTGGATAGTGGGCTTACATTAGCTACCCTCCAATCTGTAGAAACGATTCCAGAATCCATAGAATTTTGGAAAATAACCACCAATCCCCTACAATATTCGTTTAAACTCTCCCCGACTATTCTAGCATGCACCCTCCCGCCTTCTCCAAGGACATTAGTTCCAATTCTGCTCGGTTGTAACCTATCCAGTTTGTACAGGTCCCAGAACCGGTCCCAATGTCCTACGAATCTGAAACCCTCCCCCTCGTACCATCTTTTCAGCCACATATTCGTTCTATGTATCAGAGTAGCTGTTACTACTCTGACTAGCACTTGGCATAAGCAGTAATTCTGAGATCACTACTTTTTGAGGTCTTCAGATGGGCTGAGTGGCCTCCTTCTGCACTAATAGGGATTCTATGATTCTAAAGCCCAGGATCCTATATGCTTTATTAACCTGTCCTGCCACCTTCAGTGATTTGTGTACATAACTTACAGATAACTCTGTTCCTGAATCCTCATTAGAATTGAACCTTTTATTATCTCTCCACGTTTTTCCTAACGAAATGAATCACTTTGCACTTTGCTGCTCTCAATATCACCTGCCACTTGTTTTCCTGTTCCCCTTGCTTGTACATCAGTTTTTGAAGTTCCACACTATCCTCATCTCAATTCACAAAACTTGAATGTTTTGTCTCTTCTGCAGTTTTTCCCTGTGCACAAGCCTTGGTCGTTAGAATATAATCAGGTGGAACAGGAGTTTCAACACTGACCTCAGGGAACTCCACTATAAACCTTCCTCCAGGCTTAAAAAAAACATTCATCACTTCTCTCTGTGTCCTGTCATTCAGCTGATTTTGTATCTGTTGCTGTTTTCCTTTCTTTTCCACAAGCTCTATCCTTGCTGACAAATCTGTTGCGTGGCCCTTTATCAAATGCCTTTCGGAAATCCATGTGTTCTATAACTCAGACCAAGAAACCCATTATAGTAGAAGGATCAAATTCGAACCTGCCTATTCTTACTGGTTCAGTACCACAGCAGGCAGCGCGCTGAACAACTAGTGATACCTGTTCAACCCCAAGATTCCTATGAACTTTGAGGCTGGAAATGGGTTTGATCATTCCTCTGCAAAGTACCTACAGATGGTTTGCTACGTTAACACTGCTGATATTAAGGCAAGATGTCATTGATTGGCTTGCCTAACTCTTTCTGAATCGGAGGAAAGATGCTAGTTACAAGTAATGATGTTGAAGTTCTGCGTGTATCTCTAGTTTCCAGATTGCGTTGAATTTGCTGAGGAAATGGCTAACCGAGGGAAAACTGTGATCGTGGCGGCCCTGGATGGAACTTTCCAAAGGAAAGTAAGTAGAACTCATGAAATTGTGCAGTAGTAGAGCCAAATGAATATATCTTATTCAATTTACATACTGCCTGTCCAATATCACAATCATATCTTTTACAACTCAATTTCATTTACTTAATTTTGTCTTAGGAGAGAGAAGCAATGCTTTTTATAAAATATATTCCAAAACTATTTAAGAATTTACACCGAATTCCTGACTTTGCTCATACTTTTAAGCAAAGGTCAAGCCCTTTCCCACAGGAAGCGTTTTAAGGAAGTGGAGGAGAGATTTAGTGGTTTCACCATTCAAGGACTGTAAACTGATCAGCCTCCTGAAATGGCAGTGTTGAAGTGGGAGGGAAGGTCACTAACAAGCATCTTATTTCAAACAAATTGGTACTGCCCTAAAGGAGACCATTTGGCCCATTGTACTCATGCAATGATCTTTCACTCTCCTGCTCTCTTCCAGCATCCTTGCAGGTTTGCTCTTTTTTGAGTATAGATTCAATTAACTTTCAAAAGTTCATATTTCACCATCTTCGCAAGCAGTCGTCGTAACTTGCATCATAAAAGCAATCTCAGGTATTTTGCCAATACCTTAAATCTGTTTCCTCTGCTGATTACCTACTCTCCTGCCACTCCATCTGCTCTATCCAAATAGTTCCCAGTTAAAACTCTTTCACCTGGACACGGTTCTCCACACAATCAATTTTGCTCATCCCTGGTATGATTCTGGTAAATGTGTCCCACTGCTTGTCCAAATGCATCGGAAAATTGATTCCTGGATTCTGTCATTCCTGACTGCAGTGAGAGGAAGGAGGCAGAATGCTTGCTGTGTGGCAGGAAAGTTTGTCCTCAGCCTGGCCATTCTAATGTGGTACAGCAGCAATTCATCATGGAGTCAAAATGTATTCATTGCTTTTGGAATCTGATTCTGAGCAACTCTGTCTCTCCAGGCTTTTGGCAATATTCTGAATCTGGTTCCCTTGGCGGAGAATGTGGTGAAACTGAGCGCTGTGTGCACAGAATGCTACGGGGAGGCTGCGTATACCAAGAGACTGGGAGCTGAGAAAAAGGTTTGTTTCTTTTTGTCTTTCTTCCTATTTTTTTAAGTTTCTTTCTTTGTTTTCTTCCCCTCCTGAAGAAACCATTCCCCAGATTCTGGGCGTCATCCGGAATCTTGCCAATTGTCCACTCAATGTGTGTGACTCGAGGTGGAAGAAGAAGGTGCCACCATTAAGTATGATTGAGACACTAACAAAAGTCACGTGCACATCAGTGGAGTTTCCTCTATCTCCGCTTGAGGCTCAGGCCAATTATGATCCCTAAGCTGGTACCTCAGCAGAGACCTTGACACAGACATGATACCTACCTGACCTTTTATGGCTCAACTTCAGATAGACTTACTGAGCCATTACAGGACATGATGTGGAGATGCCAGCATTGGACTGGGGTTGACACAGTAAATAATCTAACAACACCAGGTTAAATGCAACAGGTTTATTTGGTAGCACAAACTTTCAGAGTGCTGCCCCTTCAGGTGACTCACCTGATGAAGGGGCAATGCATTGAAAGCTTTTTTACTGATGTTGTTTGAGGGATAAATATTGGCCATGAAAGCAGAGAGAACTTCCTGCTTTTCTTTGAAATAGCGCCTAGGATCTTTTCCACGGACCTAAGAAAGCTGTTACAGATAGAGAGAAATTCAACTTCTTTATCCTGATCCTGTCCCCGTCTGCCTGTAAACAGGAGTGGTTTGGAGCTATATTTAAAGTGAACTGTGGCCCTTTTCCCCTAACCCTCAGTCAGTGTGATCTAATTTAATAATAATTTGTATTATGATCAATTGGTTAGTTTACTCACATTCAAACCCAGTGAGAGGCAGTGTTTGCAACAATGCACATGCACACAAACATATATGTTAACATAGAACACTACAGCACAAACAGGCCCTTCAGCCCACAAGTTGTGCCGAACACATCAAAACCTACCCAGCCATAGACCTATCTATAACCCCCAATCCCATTGGATCCCATATACTCATCCAGAAGTCTTTTAAAAGACCCCAGCGAGTTCGCCTCGACCATCACTGATGGCAGCCGATTCCATTCACTCACCACCCTCTGAGTGAAAAACTTTCCCCTAGCATCCCCTCTGTACTTGCTTCCCTGCACCTTAAATCTGTGCCCTCTCGTCGCGACCATTTCAGCCCTGGGAAATAGTCTCTGAGAGTCCACCCTATATTCCAGTCGATGTTTGGGAAATTGAAGTCTCCCATCACAACAACTCTGTTATTTCTACATCTCTCCAGTATCTGTTTCCCTATCTGCACCTCAACCTCCCTGTCACTATTGGGCGGCCTATAGAATACACCCAGCAACATCACCAACCCTTTGCTATTCCTAACTTCCACCCACAGAGACTCCATAGACATTCCCTCCTCGGTATCCACCTCTGCAGCCATGACACTGTCCCTGATCAACAGTGCCACTCCACTACCCCTTTTGCCTCCCTCCCTGTCCTTCCTGAAGGATCTGAATCCCGGGACCTGTAGTACCCAGTCCTGTCCCTGAGACATCCAAGTCTCTGTAATGGCCACCACATCACAATCCCAAGCAGCAATCCACGCCCTAAGTTCATCCACCTTATTTACTACACTCCTGGCATTAAAATAGACACAGCTCAGTCCCTCAGACTGGACATTTCCCTTCTCCCCCACTCGTCTAACCTGCCTCTCATCCTGCCTAGAGTCCTTCCCTACCTGGGAGCTAACTTCCTTGCTCCCAGTCTCCACATCACTATTCCCTCCCCCTAACCTTTCTAGTTTAAAGTCCCCCCAGTAGCCCTAGCCAGTCTTCCCGCCAAGATATTAGTCCCCCTGGGATTCAGGTGCCACCCGTCTTTGCTGTACAGGTCACACCTGCCCCTAAAGAGGTCCCAATGATCCAGGAACCGGAATCCCTGCCCCCTGCTCCAGTCCCTCAGCCACGTATTCAACCTCCACCTCATACTATTCCTGCTCTCACTCTCCCGAGGCGCAGGCAGCAATCCTGAGATTACTACCTTCGCTTTCCTCTCTCTCAGCTGCCTACCCAGTTCCCTATAATCCCTTTTCATGTCCACTTCCCTCTTCCTGCCTATGTCAGTAGTACCTATATGTACTACAACTTCCAGTTCCTCACCCTCCCCTTTCAGGATGTCCGGGACGCGTCCAGAGACATCCCGAATCCCAGCTCCAGGGAGACATACCACCATCCGCGACTCCCGTCTGCGTCCACAAAAACGCCTGTCCGCCCCCCTCACTAGGGAGTCCCCTATAAGCACTGCCTTTTTGCTCTGTTTTTTAGGTTTTTGTTTTTGTTCAGCTCCAGGGAGCTGGCCACCGCTGCCTCCCTTGGATGAGCTATCCCCCACAGTAGTACTCAGGCAAGAGTACTTATTTTGAAGGGGCACATCCACCTTCCATCACCTTTCCATCACCTGAGATTTCCCCTTCTCCCCTTTGCCCTGGTGTGACTACTTGTCTGTAGCTCCTATCAATAATCTCCTCATTCTCCCTAATGAGTCGAAGGTCCTGAAGCTGCATTTTCAGTTCTTTTACCTGGTCCTGTAGGGATTGCAGCTCCACACAGCGATCACAGGTATGGACATCTGGGAGACCAGGAGCCTCCAAGACCTCCCACATGTTACACTGGCAACAACATGCTGGCCTCACACCCATGCTTGCCCCTTTTTAGTAACCCAGAGAGAAAAAAAAAGTAAGAGATTTAAAAAAAAAGCTTACCTTGCCTCCCCTTTTTGCTTAGGCCCTGTGAGCCAAGGACCTTACAGCTCACACAAAAACAAACTTACCTGCTCCTTCTCAGAGCTCCTTTCTCTCTCTTTTAGGTTAGAGGAGGAGGGGGGGTTGGGATACTCTACTTGTGTATATGTTCAGTAAGAGGACAATAGAAAAGAGGAAGATTTGCAACTATGAGCAGCACAAATAAATAAATATTAGTTTGTGATTTCCGGAGTCTGAGAAATTAGAATCCAGAGGGCATTCTTTGTGGCAGAGCAGATGGGTTTCTGGTTGAAGAGATGGGCAACACGACAGCTCAGTGCCTATCGTTGTGCTGTGCAGATACATGGATTTGGGCCTGTGTCTGTGAGAGTTTGCGCATTCTCCCCGTGCTTGCGTAGGTTTTCTCCGAGTGCTCCGGTTTCCTCCCACATCCCAAAGATGTGCTCTTAGGCTAATTAGCAGAACAAATTCTCCCTAAATTGTTTTAAATTTGGTTTCAATTCACAGATCTATAAACATTGACAGGGATCACGGGTAGAAGTGGGAACATTGGGGTGGCAGCGTGGGCTCGTTGGGCCAAAGGGCCTGTTTCCCGTGCTGTTTTGTTCTTTGTTCTTAACACGAGTGCTTGGTATGACTGACATTGCAGCACCGTAGAGTTTGAGCTAAGATTGCTCAGCTTGCAATAACCAGAGATTTTTAAAATCCAGGAGTTGAAAGGTAGTGGCTGGCTGCTTGGTCTGCTAGGAGCTACTAGAGTTCTTCCTGTGTGATGTTAAATCAGTGGGTCATGGTGTACCTGGGTAAGATGCTTTTTCAGAGACTTACCAAATAGCCTCCTGCGCTGTTGGGATTCAATGGCTCAATAAGTTCTACTCCAACATTCTTGTATTTCATCAGAATCCTTTCTTCCCTTGAAGAGATAGCAAGGAGCAGCAAACATTGATGGGAATTATTTATTGGCTACCAAGTTGCAGTGGCGATGTTGAGCGTGGTATAAATCAGGAAGTTAGAGCTTCGTGTAAGAGAGTAATACAGTAATAATGGAGTGCTTCAGTTTACATATAGACTGGGAAAACACTAAAGCTGTGGAGGATGAATTCCTAGACTGTGTAAAAGATGGTTTTCTGGAGAAGTACTTTGAGGAACTGATTGGGGATCGGGCTATTTTAGATTTAGTATTTAATGAGAGTGCTAATTAGGATCCATTAGGAAATAGTGACCATAATATGGTAGTTTTACGTTAAACTTGAAAGTGAATCTGAACGTAGGAAACGATGATGATATGAGGGCCAAGTTGGCTATGATGGATTTGGAAAATATATTGATGATCTCATTGAAATTTACATTTGCTCTTGCACTATCGACACATTGGTTGTAGTGCATCATCTACAAGATGCACTGCAGAAACTCAGCAAGGCTCCTCAGGTAGCATATTCCAAACCTGTAACTGTTCCCATCTAGAAGGATAAGGGCAGCAGACACATGAAAATACCAGTATCTGGAAGTTGTCCTCCAAGCCACTCACCATCCTGGTTAGGAAATATATTGCTGTTCCAAAAGCTTGGAATTCCCTTCCCAACAGCAATGTGGGATGTATCTACACCACATGGACTGCAGTGGATGGCGAAAGCAGCTCATCATCACCCTCTCAAGGGCAATTAGGAATGGGCAAAAATTGCTGATCTAGCCAGTGACACTTGTGCCAACTTAAAGGAAAATAAGCAAAATTTCCAAAGTTCTCTCCCTTGTTTGATTTAGTTCAGTGACCCTGTTTTGTTCCAACAGGTCGAAGTGATTGGCGGAACAGACATGTACCGAGCCATCTGCCGGCCTTGTTACTTTGCGAGCGATAGCCGGATGGATACAGAAAGTGATAAGGAGAACAGAGGACAAGACAGAAGTCACCAACCTATAGCTTCAAAACAACCGGTCTGGCCCCAACAAGGCAAATCACAGAGAAAACTCTCTGAATGTCTGCAGGTCTAACTCCTGAAGTTAATCCTCCTCCCCCTTCACTCCCTCAACTACCCATAAACTTCATCTCCTCCTCATCTAAGATGTAGGCCTATGTTGGGTGTGGTCTCTCTGCCATAGACAGCTCTTCACCATTTTTCCCCAAGCAATAATCTTCATGCAATTCTGGGCAAGTCACTGATGTGTTGAGACATCATAATCAAGGCTAATTCCGTCCTCTTCTACATTTGCACTTTCAGTTGGGGACTGGGTGGAGCCTGAGGATCGGCCACGATGTTACACGGATTGATAAAAGCAGCATTGCATCTTCTTACTCTAGCTTACAAATTACAGCGAGCTTATTTACACTAACTGCACAATTTCAAAATCCACGCAAAGCTCTTTTGCATTTAACTAAAGTGGAGGTACTGGCTCTGTTCTCTTATACCCTGCTTGTTCTCCATGTGAGTCTGGGCTATGATTTCCAGCTACCAAACTAAATTATCCTTTCACCTTGGATATGCCTTCTTGCAATCGCTAAATGATGAACAGAATTCATGAGACTACTACCACCCCTCCTCCCCTATCATCTCCCAAAGCTATGCTGCAGCTAATGTTTATTTTTTAATTATTAGATATCTATACTTCATTTCTTAATAGCTTTATCTAATTAGTTGCTCAGTCTGGTTTATTAAAATGGCCACACAGGAAACGTACAGCACAGTTCAGTGAGCGCAATCATTAATAATTACTAACTGTGAAGTTAGAACAACAATCTTCCAGCCCCCCGTGTGTTCTTTAGTTGGTGTTGCAATACAGGTTAGTGTGACAAGATTCATTGTGAGATGCTGAAAATAATTAACTTGGTAGCTATCTAATGCTGGACTGTGGGACTGTCATTAACTGCTGCGTACAATACTGAAAGAAAAATAAACCTTGTTTTTTATTAACCATATTTATTTGACTGAGAAATCAGTGTGTTTGAAATGAAAACATTTGGTATTATGGACGTAAATTTTGAGGACTGTGACTCCAAAAGCCATGTATCTGCATTTGGAGCTAATGTATTGATGATAATAAAGACAAAATACTGGAATGTGAAACAGAAAATGCTAGGAAAATCTCAGCATGTCTCCCCACAGATGCTGTCAGACCTGCTGAGTTTTTCCAGCGTTTTTTGTTTTTGTATTGAAGGTAATATTTTGCTGAAGATCTGAAAACTCAGGGACAGTGATCAAAAAACACCAATCTAATTTAGCACTGCCACATAGATGAGTATAATTTAAACCTGAGAGCTTAATCTGCAATTTTTTTTGTTTCATTGTTCCGACATTTGTAACAACAAAATAAAGTGGATTGAATTTGTCGATTGTGTGTTCACTAGTCCTGCCTAATGTACATCTATTATTTTATATTATAATGGAACCCATGGTTTCAGAGCTTGTACTTTTTTTAAAGACAGATCCTGACCATGAAGAAAAGAAACTGACCGTTCGGGTTTCCAGGGAAAGAAAAACTGAAACTGCAATTAGAAACCAAAGCTTCTAGGAAACCAAACCTAAGTACAGTACAGTCACAAGTAGGCTTACATTAACATTGCAATGAAGTTACTGAAATTCCCCTCGTTGCCACACTCCAGCATCTATTTGGGTCAATACGTTCTTTCAGACTTTGGGAGGAAACTGGAGCACCTGGAGGAAACCCATGTAGACACGGGAAGAGTGTGCAAACTCCACACACAGTGACCCAAGCCAGGAATTGAACATAGATCCCTGGCATTGTGAGGCAGCATTGCTCACTACTGTTCAACCGTGCTGCCTGTATTGAACCTAGGTGAAGGTTAGGTTAGTCCAAGCTAAGTAGAAGTTGATGAGCCCAGTGGTGCAGTAGAAACAAGCTGAAGGAGATAAGCTGGGTTCAGAAGCTGAGGATAAACAAATGCACAGTTGTTGCTGCCCTGTATGTGACATTGATCCACCAATGTTATCTTTAAGTGGCAGACAGTATTGTGGTTCTGCAGACATTGGTATTTTTGCTGAAAATTGTGCCAGCAGAACTCGAGCTGCTTGTGTGCCCCGATCATCTAGGGATCAGGCCAAACACTAAAAGCTGAAATTCTTCTTGAAGATAGAATTTTGAAGGGCTTTTGATAGTGAGATTGACCCACATGCTGCGTGGGTTGCTGAGTGATTTGTCTTCATTGTATCTGCCATTTAATGTGTAATAAATGAGAACTGACTGCAATTTTCCTGTGAATTCATATTCAGTGTGTTAATTCTGGGTTTTTATGTATAGATGATTGGCTAAGAAAGCAGGATCATGCTAGACATTTCATAGGTTCACACTCAGACAGGGCCTGTTCTTTACAAGCAGAACAGATCCACCCATTGAGCCTTTTTAATTGAACAAACATTTGGGATGACTGACATTGCAGCCATTCCCTGATTCACTACATTTAAACAAAAGCTTGCCAGTTAACTGTTCCCTGGTGTACTTTCCATGACAACACCTCTATCATAGAACATTACAGTGCAGAACAGGCCCTTCAGCCTTCGATGTTGCGCAGAACAATTAAGAAAAAGCAATGACCCTCTAACCTAAACCATTCCCTTTTCATCCATAAACTTATCCACTAACCTCTTAAATGCCACCAAACTTGGCGCATCTACAACTGCAGCAGGCAGGGCATTCCATACCCTTACCACCTTCTGGGTAATGAACCTACCTCTGACATCCGTCCTATAACTACCACCCTTTAATTTAAAGCTACGTCCCCTCATGCTAGCTTTCTCCATCCTCGGAAAAAGGCTATCACTGTCCACCCTATCTAAACCTCTAATCATATATGTTTCAATAAGGTCTCCTCTTAGCCACCTTCTTTCTAATGAAAACAACCTCAAATCCCTCAGCCTCTCTTCATAAGACCTGCCCCCAATACCAGGCAACATCCTGGTAAACCTCCTCTGTACCCCCTCCAATGCCTCCATATCTTTCTTATAATACGGGGACCAGAACTGTACACAATACTCCAAGTGCGGCCGCAGTAGAGTTTTGTACAGTTGCAACATGACGTTGCGGCTCCGAAATTCAATCCCCCTACCAATAAAAGCTAAGACTCCGTATGCCTTCTTAACAACCTTATCGACTTGATTGCCAACTTTCAGGGATCTATGCACATATACACCAAGATCCCTCTGTTCATCAACACTATTAAGAGTCCTACCATTAGCCCTATACTCTACACATTTGTTATTCCTGCCAAAGTGAATTACCTCACACTTTTCCACATTAAACTCCATTTGCCACCTCTCGGCCCAGCTCTGCAACTTGTCCAAGTCTCTCTGCAAACTATAACACCCCTCTTCACTATCTACCACTCCTCCGACTTTGGTGTCATCCGCAAATTTACTAATCCATCCTTCAATACCCTCATCCAGATCATTTATAAAAATTACAAACAGCAGGGGCCCCAAAACAGATCCCTGAGGTACACCACTTGTAACCGAACTCCACGATGAATAACTTCCATCAACCACCACCCTCTGTCTTCTATCAGCTAGCCAATTCCTAATCCAATTAGCTAAATCACCCTCAATCCCATACATCTGCATTTTCTGCAGAAGCCTTCCATGGGGCACCTTATCGAACGCCTTACTAAAGTCCATATATACCACATCAACTGCCTTACCCCCATCCACCTCTGGTCACTTTTTCAAAAAACTCAATAAGGTTAGTAAGGCACGACCTACCCTTCACAAAACCATGCTGACTATCCCCAATCAATTCATTTCTCTCTAAATAACTATAAATCCTATCCCTAATAATTCTTTCCAATACTTTGCCCACAACAGAAGTAAGACTCACTGGTCTATAATTCCCAGGAAAGTCTCTATTCCCCTTCTTGAACAATGGGACCACACTCGCTATCCTCCAGTCTATCAATCAGTACCTGCTGCTTATACAATTTAAAGTTTATTTATTAGTATTAACACTGCAATGAAGTTACTGTGAACATCCCCTAGTCATACTCTGGCGCCTGTTCAGGGATAATTTAGCATAGCCAGTCAATCAGACTGTGGGAGGAAATACACAGACACAGAGGATGTGCAGACTCCACAGGGACAGTGACCCAAGTCAGGAATTGAACCCTGGTCTTATGAGGTAGCAGTGCTAACTACTGTACAGCCACAATTCTCCCTTTGAGAGTTATTAGTCCCACAAATCTGCTGAGCACAAAACAAAAAGTTTTTGACAGCACATGTTTTTTTCAGCAATTCTCAAAATAGTGTTTATTGTTTTGCTTATCTAATTGTATAATTAAAAAATCATTTGTTTTAAATTGCAAATATTTTTTGTAATATCCTCATCAGTCAATCTGCTCCATTATCCAACCACAACCTTTCTTGACCAATTTCAGAACTTACAAGGTTTCCTTGTTCTGTAGCAAGAGCTTTAGCTGTCTAAGGAGGCAGCAACTCTGCAAATCTGTGATCTATAGCACTGACAAAATCAAAGGCAGCAGACAGAAGGGAACATCACTATCTGCAAGCTAAACATCTTGAGTAGGAAATGTATCACTGTCAGCAGCCAGTCAAAATCCTGGGAACTTTCCAGCAGCACTGTGGATGTAAGTGCATCACCATCTTCTCCAGTACAATTATGGATGGGAAGTAAATGGTACACAAAACTGGATGGAGGATTCTCACGTGGTAAACTTGCTGATATCAATGATGCCGCTTGAGAGTGAACAAGGTCTCATTATGTTCTTATATATAGAAAATAAATGACAGTTCATTAAACGACACACAGGATATCTTTTGATTTATTGTTCTGTCCAAAGCCTGGTGTCCCTATTGTACAGAAATGCAATACATGTCAAGTTTCACAATTTTTCTCAGTTTGTTCAAGTTTCCACATCTCAAATTACTGATAACAGATTTGGTATTTGGATTTATAATTTATCCAGAAGCTATATATTTCAGCCTGTCCAACTTTAGAAATGATAACACCCCTTCCAGTTCAAACATAGTTATTTACTTCTGTGAGATGTCAGTCATTTTACCTTTGTATCAATTTTGTTTTCAGTCTTTTGCAAGTCCCTCCTCCTAACTCAAGGCAAGGACCCCAGCCTTAGTTTTGAGGTTGTGCAAAGGACTGAATTCTGGCTAACGTAAAATATTACTGTCAAATATTCTGGCTCATTTGGCTGTTCTCACATGACTTACTAAGTGCTGATCAAACAGTGGCTTGTAAACTAATCTAGAAAATGCACACTGTGACAGTTGTACTAATTGCACGATTTAATCCATGAACAGTTGGAGAGACCAGCTGAAGCTACGGAGTTAGGTTCCTTGCAAAGCACATAAATTTTATTTATTAGTGACAATTTAGGCTTACATTAACATTACAATAAAGTTAGTGTGAAAGTCCCCTAGTCACCACACTCTGGCATCTGTTCGAGTCAATGTATCTAACCAGCATATTTTTGGACTGTGGGAGAAAAACCAGAACACCTGGAGGAAACCCATGCAGACACAAGGAGAACGTACAAACTCCACACAGACAATGACCCAAGCTGGGAATCGAACCTGGGTCCCCGGTGCTGGGAGGCAGCAGTGCTAATCATTGAACTACCCACTGTCTGCACACCGTGTGGGTAAGGTGCTGTGCGCTGACAGCTTTGCAATAACACTGGCACGCCCAAATTTGGAACAAAGGTGGAGATACATTGCCGTGGAAGAAAAATAAAGTTCATCAAATATGCCTTCCATCATTCTGTTGAGCCCTCATATTCATCACTGTATTAACAACTCAATAAAAACAGAATCATTTCTTCACACTATCATCTGTCCACTACACAATGGAAATATAAGCACAATGCACATATTCAGTGGAAGATTAGCATTACACTCATGTGGTTTAATTAAGTCAGTCAAGATCTGTTCTACAATTATTTAGAGAACTCATGGAATATTGGTAGTGAAGTTATCATACCCTATTGCATTTATCTCCTTATAAATTTACATAAGGAGGTCAGCACAGCTACACTGCTGCTTCACAGCAACAGGGACCTAGGTTTAATTCCAACCTCAGGTCACTGTCTGTGAGGAGTTTGCACATTCCCCTCATGTGTGTGTGGCTTTCCTCCACCTGCTGCACAATCCAAATGTGTGTGGGTTAGGTTGATTGGCTATGCTAAATTAACCTCAATGTCAGGGGATTAGTAGAGTAAATATGAGAGGTTACAGGAATAGGGCCTGGGTGGGATTGTGGTTGGTGCAGACTCGATGGGCTGAACCACTTTATTCTGTACTGTAGGGATTCTACAATTCTCATTTGATTTGGATTTCAGCATGATTGTTCAAGTCAGCAACAGTTTATTACAATTGTAATTCATCTTATGTGATCTCATCTATGCTACAGGATAGAACTTAAGATATCAGTTGTAATAACAGGCAGCACAATGGCTAGTGCTGCTGCCTCATAGCATCAGGGACCTGGGTTCGATTCCAACCTTGCATAATTGTCTCTGTAGAGTTTTCACATCCTTCTCTTGTCTGCATGGGTTTCGTCCCACAGTCTAAAGATGTATGGGTTAAGTGGATTAGATTTGCTAAATTACTCCTTACAGTCAGGGGGATGCACAGGGTAAATGTGTGTGGTTACAGTGATAGGGGCTTGGGTGAGATTGTTGATGATGTCAGCACAATGGGCTGAATGGCTGCATTGTGGGGACTCTATGGTATCACAGGAAACACTCTACATTCAAACAGTAAAGCGTTAAAAGGTATCGTCTATATAAATTACCTCAAAGGCATTGAACCAAATAGTCCTGTAGTGTACTCAAATCAGTGTCACACACACATCCTAACACAAGAGAGTCACTTAGCACAGGCCACTACTTTTAAAAAAAGTTTATTTGTACAGTGAATTGAGCACAAATCAATAACCATTTTTTATACTTTATTTGAAAGTTTCAAGTCCAAAGACCACAGCTACAGCTGGCTGTGTAAGCTCTAATACAATCAATGACAAAAAGACTTTGGAAGGCACAGCAGGAGGCAAGACATAGATTAGAGATTCGCAAACAATTTCTCCAACATCAGTCAGAGCAAATAAAATATTTGGTTCAATTACACTGTTAAATGTCCAGTCTGTACGATTTTGAAATAAGTCATTCTTCACTAAACACCTTTCGCTATCCCCATTACTTCAATAATAATAATATTAAAATACAATGTTTTTCCATCAGAGAACTTAAAACAAAAATTACTTTTCTGCCATTTCTCCTGCAGGCACAGGCTCCTGCTAAGTATCATTCCACAGGTTTGGATATTTTATTCCGAGGACATCACAGTTAAGCCCGAGTCCTCCTCAAAGTGGGAACTTGGGCCCTGTCTCATACACCCAAGAATAAACACACAAGCCTCCAATTACAAAATAAAACAAGGGATATAAGCCACAACACTTCTCCAGAAACTAAGTGAAGTGGACTTTCACCACTTGGCACTCTTCCATAGTTATAAATAAGTCAGTAACAAAGACAGCAGTACAGAGCAGTGACTCCAGGCTGAATACAAGGTGGTTACTCGCCATTAGCTTAAACTGTACAAGTGGGAAGTTAGCTCTGGATGTAGCATTGAGGATAAGTATAATAACCTAGGAGATTCTCATTTGTTTAAAATAAACAGCTAGAGTGCGTGCTAATTGCATTAGCAAGTGGCTGTTCAACAGTTCAGCTGAGCAGTGGATAATTAAGGCAGGAAGTGTTGATTTAGCCTGATGCTGCTGAAAATCCTCACACAGTGTAATCCTTAGTGAAAATTAATATATACTGGTGCTGTGCACACACTACACAGTGCAGCAGGCACACGTGCTGTGCTGCTGTGACTGTCTGTCTATTCCAAGTGCTTAGCCAGTCACAGTCCTGCACAGCAGCAGTCGAAAGGCAGTGGGGTTCCAGTTGGTAGCTGTTGAGCAGACTTGACATCAAATCCGGAAAGTCTTCTCAACCTGAATGCTTGAAACAATGTCAATAGCCTGCAAGACCCCGATATCATCTCAAAGGCACTTTACAGCAAGTTGCCAGTTAATTATACAACACCTTCCCAGTGCAACAGTTGCCAATTTAATTACAATTTCATATTCAATATATGCCACAGAGAACCAAAAGCTAAATAACATTTCCCTATCATTTAAAAGCCCAATTTCAGTAGTTCATACAGTACAAAGAATACAAAAAAATCCTTTTACAAAGTGATTTTGGTTATTAAACAAATTATAGAATATAATAAAGTAGTACAAAAGAAAAACATCCAACTTAATGAAATAACAACATATTTCTGGATTCTAGACATTCTGCAGATGTTTCAATTCAACAGATAAATCTAAATAGCCTCTCCCAAGGACTGCCCTGACCACAATGCGTTTGCAGCAAGAATCCTGGCTGGGATATGTGCAGGTTCCAGACAGGCCCCTTTCCCCCAAGCCCTGACCACTGGTCTAGTGTTTTTTGGGGACATCTCTGCACAAAACAAAATCCCTCCCTGAACCTTCGAAAGAAGGGAGGAACGTCCACATGCAAGATAGGAAATACACAGCAGGAAAGAAGAACATTAACCATTCCAACTCAGGAGAGAACCCACCCAAAACATTAGCACATATTTAATTATTAAACAACGTACCTCCACATTTAGTAAAACATTAGCCCATATACCCTTAGATCCTGGCAGACGTGCTGTGCATTTGCTGCTTTTATGGAGGAGTATAATTTCATTGAATATATTGTCCAGCCAGTCAAGTGAACACACAGGGAATAGAAAACTCCTTTCGATTTTCAGACTCATTAGTGGATCCAGGCACCACTTCTTCCTACTGCACTATAAATCGGGCTGGGGTAAGAAACAAACCTTCTGGCCCAATGAAAATACAAAACCAGCTGCTATTCCTGATGCAAATGAAAACCTCAAAATTGTGGCTGCAGTACAACTGCTGCTGAGGGCGATTTCTCCATCGTCACAACTGAGATCTTTCCCTCTCTGACAAAGCGTTTCCGTCTATAGTACCCAAAATTCCCAAACTGATCTTGGGTGCCAGATCAGATGAAAACTTTTAAGATATAGTGCCTTTCCATGACCCCAGGGCATCTCCGAGCACTTAATCTGTTCACAGAAAGCTCCCACAAACAGCAATGTAATCGTGGCAAGATGATCTGTTTTAAGTTTATTTAGTATCACCAGTAGGCTTACACTAACACGGCAATGAAGTAATGATGCCACACTCCAGCACCTGTTCGGATACACTGAGGGAGAATTTAGTATGGCCAATGCACCTACCCAGCATGTCTTTTGGATTGTGGGAGGAAACCCACACAGACGTGGGGAGAATGTGCAGACTCCGCACAGTGACCCAAACCGTGAATCAAACAGGTTCCTAATGCTGTAAGACAGAGTACTGGACCCTGTGAGGCAGCATTGTTAACCACCCTGCTGCCTCAGTGACATTGGTTGTGGAATAAATAAATATTGACCAGCCCTTTGAACTCTATCATAGCGATTGAAGGTAACCTATGCAACTACACAAGATAGATTAGCAATTAACATTGCTATTCTTCTCTACACACTGTTCCACCAGTTTCTCCCTGCCCTCTTCACCCGTGACATTTCCCTGGGTTATTTTACTCTATAAGCCGTGCGGAGTGCAGACTGCTTTTGCTCAGCTTGGGGTCTACACTGCATACCTGTAAACAAAGTACATCTGACGTCTGGAATTCAGCTTAGTTCAACTGCCTGAAGGAAAAACAAGTCACCACTCTTTCAAAATTGCAAGGAACCCACCCAAATTCCACCTTCAAATTCCTTGCAGTCATTTCACATTAGGCACAGCAGGTTACACCCCTCATTTACATACACTATCAAACAAAATTAGCACATTTTTCATATACTCAACTTTTAAGAAACACTCCAGCTATATAAAAAAATAATTAAACCCCGGCAGATCCATGAGTTCACACCCGGTGCTCGTGGCATTTGGTGCGTGCTCTCACTTCGCGAGCGCTCAAAAACATTCCTGAAGCATGGACAAATTGAACCATAGCCAGTGGATGACAAGCTACTCAAACCTGCTAGCAAAAAAAAAAAACAAAAATACTTTCACATACAATAGGCATTTGCAATAAAAGGCCAGTTCAATTCTTGATCAAAATTTAGGGTGTCCTAAGAAACATGCAGCACATGGGAGTGAGGGGCAGGCAGACCAATTTCCGAGGAACGAAAAGCACGTGTGGACATGTTCCTGAGAGATGTGTAGTGCATGTGGAACACAGGAATGTAAAGCACTGTGATCTGCATCAGTTTTATGATAAATTTGTATCTTATTTGCTGTTTCTCAGTGGTTTCATTCTGTTTGTACTTTTCTTATTGGTGACATTTCATGGGAATTATAATAATAGCAGGACCTAATTGTTTCGGCTTCGATCTCAATTTCCCCAGGGGTTTTTCAAATGGTTACATCTGCAAAGATTCAGGATTCAAAAGGGCTTCAAATTGTATCCAGTGCTTTTTGTTGGATATTTAAGGAGCTAATATCTGTGGAGTATGGGTACAAATAAATGGATCATTCACAGAGTTGCAGGGCTGTATTACCAATGTCACTAATAACACAGACACATGCAGTAAGTTGACACAAATTTCTCCCAAACTCTTACTGCACAACAGCCCAGTGGAAAACAAAGAAACAGAAAAGGATTGTTTCATGCTGTTTCTATAGTTTCCAAAGTTACAGTGGTCAATCAGGAAAAGCCAATGGAAAAAAATCTAGCCTCGCAGGAGAGTGGAGCAATGATCAGAATCTTCTTCCGGTGTTTTCTCAAATTTGTGGAAAAACACTGGGTCACTGATGAGGGCAAAGCACCATGACAACTGGGGGAAGAAAACCTGATGAAATCTTTCCCAACTCAACACTGACTGCTTACGTCAGAAATCTCCACAAGCTCAAAGGTTCAAAAGATGTCATTGCTCCATTAATTTAAAATCCTGCTCCCGTGTTTCTGATCAGAACACACGCAGCAAGGCTGAGTAAAGCAGGGCTTAACGCACTGAAACGCTTCACTTAGAACAGGGCAGACGTAAATTCACTTCACTGAAGACAATATTTCACCCAAGCCTCTGCACGCTGATTTACGGCAATATAACAACCCAGTTTCTGCACAGCACATAGTATAACTCTTGATTAAATTATCATGCACAGATTTGACACACTTCACCAGCTCATCCTGTATTCCTGGCACAAACCAACCATGGACTCGAGCTTAGATACAGCAGTGTAAAGTTCTCAAGTAATCCTCCTATCTTTTAAAAGGGAAAAAGTGTTTGCCAGCCACCCTCCTCCAGCAGATGTTAACCTGAACTTGTTACTGAGCAGGAAAGGAGAAGCTTATGCTGAGGGAAGTCACAAGAGAACAAAACATTCTTCCACTTTTTACATCCTTCTGAGATTTCTTTAACTGATGGCAGGTCCTAGATAAACCTAGAGTTAAAGCTCCTCCTACCAATTGCAGCCCAAAACCACAATCTGAAACCATTCAGCAGAATAATTTTCATCGCTTACACTACTGTGTTTCGGAGTGGTGCTGAGTGCTGCCCTAAAAAGGGGTTTTATCCCAAGATTGCATCCATTAGAATTTCCTTTATTTGTGTCCCATTTAAATGCTGTGTAAACGTTCTGTTGCTGCTGGGTCACATTCAACGAGTGCAGGGCAACTCTGAGGTTTTCCTGGCACTGGAACTGCAAAGCAGCAGTGCACAACGACCTGGCGCACTTCACTAATACAAAACTACACTTGGCAGCACCCAAAGACTTTCCTCAACAGAGGAAGATCCCGCTAGGCAATGCTAGATTAAAAAGTACACAGAGTTAAAATTGTTTGAGGCTGCTGAGAGTACATCAACAAGAGGTGGCTCTGATGGCACGCGATTGAGGCTTTATGTAAAGACCTGTCATAATGTCTTTGCCAACTTTTGTGTTCTGAACTAGTGAGTTTCCAAACTTAAGGAACACAAATGGAAATGCACCAACTCTATGGAGAGAAGCATCCCATTCCCAACATTTAAAGGTTAGATTTTGCAATGTACACAGGGAGAGATGATGGGAGTTTACAAATTATACTGTTAGAAACCATCCTTAAAAGGTGGTCTTCAAACAGCACATTTGTGGACCAGGGTTAAAAGGGAAGTGGTTGGTGATACAGGAAGAATTATACTCGGAATAGCTGCTGAATGAACGGAAACTCAGGTTAAAGGCTGGCTTCGAAAGGACGGAAGAAAGCGAAGGCCTGTGTCGATCCCAAACTGCACACCCTCCCTTCCAGCTCACTGCTGAGACACACTGAGCAGTGACATCCTCTCCCTGAGCGAGGGGGGACCACATGCTCACACTTCTGCTGGCCAATGGTGCTACAGGAAATCTGGCATCATGCTCATCCTCTTCGCAGAGGGCAGGAAAGTCTGTATGGGGTTCAGAGGGGAACAGAGAAAGGAGGGTAAAAAGTCACACCAAAATTGAAAAAATGATTATAGTAACAGCAACATCTATTCCTGCTTGCCATTGCTTGGTTCAGTTTGCCTCATCCTGCAGGAGCTGGGGGAGTGAACTGCTCGCTTTGGTTTAGTAGGTGGGTGGTTTGTACTCAGAGTCTGAGTGGGCAGTGCCGCCAAATGGCGGCTGCTGGTAGTTTTCAGTAACGTTGGGATATGGTGGGTAATCATTCGTCGGGTCCATATACTTCTCGGTGAAGTCCCCAGCGCCTGTACGATATCGCTTGAAGGCAAAATAAACCAGCAGCCCCTAAAACGGGAGGAAAACACCAAGAATCACAATCAGGAATTCCAAGTCTGGAACAACATTTCACGGAACCACCTCCCATCCACTGCCTAAACTTCGCATCGCCTCGGAAAAGCAGCCGGCATAATCAAAGAGCCCAGACATTCTCTCTCCCACCTTCTTCTGTTGGGAAAAGACATAAAAATCTGAGAATGTGTACCAATTGACTCAAGAACAACTTCTTCTTACTGCCATCGCACTTTTGAATGGACCTATCCTGCACTAAGTTGATCTTTCTCTACACTCTAGCTAAGACTGTGACACTCCACTCTGCTCTCTCCTTTCCTTTTCTATGAATGGTATGCTTTGTCTGGAGAGTGTACAAGAAACAATACTTTTCACTGTATACTGATACATGTGATAATAAATTAAATCTCTATCAATGTAACGCTGAGCCCGAGTGCCAAGCTTCAGTTTCCAATGAAGATTGTTGTTCTATTCTTATTCTGATGCACTGCGACAGACTTCCACCTGTTTCTGTAGATAATAATTCCTGGAACAGATCATTTGTCTGTAGCCAGGGGTCTGCAGCACGAGGGGGCGACAGTCCATATCAAACATGGCTGACCAGGAGTCTCTCCCACTCTTATCACCAGCCACTAGTGTGGTTAGAAGAATTTGCAGGTTGACATTCAATTTGTTTGTTAAGGCGTGTTATGAATGCGCCTTAATCATCAGTTCCTGGGGTGGGACTCGAACCCGGAGCTACTGGCTCAGAGGTGGAGATGCTATGCACTGTGCCACCAAACCAAAACAAAAGACTGCTTTTGCCGAACAGTAAAACTCTAGCTGCACACTTCAATTCCCTGACAATTTCACGTCGCAGTGCATACAAAGAGGAAACTGCATCCGTGGTTTCACTCTTCTGTTAAGTGCTGGGTGGATAGGCCATGTTAAATTATCCCTCAGCGTCAAGGAGAGTAGCTAGGATAAATGTGTGGGGGATAGGACCTGCATAGGATTGTGGTTGGTGCAGACACGATGTCAGAGTCTGAGATTTACAGCATGGAAACAGGCTCTTCAGCCCAACTTGTCCATGCTATCCTTTTTTAAACCCTGAAGCTAGTTCCTATTGCCGTATTTGGTCCATAATCCTCCCTACCTATAAATCCTTCTTACCTATGCAATTGTCTAAACACTTTTTTAAAAGATAAAATTGTACCTGCCTTTACTATTACCTCTGGCAGCTTATTCCAGACACTCACCATCCTGTGTCAAAAAAATTGTCCCTCTGGGCACTTTTGTATCTCTTCCCTCTCACCTTAAACCTATGCCCTCTGGTTTGAGACTCCCCTATCTTTGGGGAAGACATTGACTATCTAGCCGGTCTATGCCCCTCACTATTTTATACGCCTCTATAAGATCACCCCCAAGCCTCCTACACTCCAGAGATAAAAATTACAGTCTATTCAACCTCTCCTTATAACTCACACCATCAAGTCCCAGGAGTATCCTAGTAATTCTTTTCTGCATTCTTTCTAGTTAAGTAAAAACATCTAGCTATGAAAATATCAACTTATTTTAATAATGTGTTCTTGGAATATTCATGTGGCTGAGACCAGCATTTACTGCACTTCCCTCAATGCCCCCAAGAAAATCTGGTGAGCCATCTCTTGAAGCCTTGCAGTCCCTGTGGTGTGGGTACACCTGCAGTGCTGTTAGGAGGAAGTTCCAGGATTTTGATACAGCAACAGTGATACATTTCCAAGTTAGATGGTGTGAGACAAGGAAGAGGGATCGAAATTGGAATATGGTAGAATTCTTTCCTCTGTTGACGTTTCCTCCCTAAACTCCTGTTATGGGTGGCACAGTGGTTAGCACTGCTGCCTCACAGCACCAGGGATCCAGGTTCAATTCCTGGCTTGGGTCACTCTGTGTGGAGTTTACACGATCTCCCCATATCTGCGTGGGTTTCCTCCAGTTTCCTGCCAAAGATGAGCTGGGTGACTAGGCCACACTAAATTATCCCCAAGTGTCAAGGAGAGTAGCTAGGATAAGTGTGTGGAGATAGGCTCTGCATGGGATTGTGGTTGGTGCAAACATGATGGGCCAAATGGCCTCCTTCAGCACTGCAGGGTTCTGTGTCATTTGTTGCACCTCTAAGGAGATTTAATGGGACAGTTTTAGACCAGTTTAATGTGCCAGTGCTCTGTCCCCTGTCCCAGACAAAGACAGGAAGAAGTTGAACTACTCCTATCGACAAAGCCTTCCACATTCAACAACTAGAGTCAAAATGTGGCAGCAAACTGTGAATACCAGAGATCAAACGACACAGCCAACCGAACCACCTTACTTTTATAAACAGTCCAGATCGCACCTAAAACTGTGGCCACTGAATGGGGGTGGGAGTCATGCTGGTGCATGGTTGAGTGAATTTTATTAAGATTTTCCAGAGCCCTGTGTTATTTAATGAGCTTTGAGACCCTTGAACAACAAGGGGAAATTAAATCGAACGACGCTACACTAACGTCTGCCCGATGCACTATTTCATTTCATTCACTTCCACGAAAACAGTGAGGGGTCAGTCAAAATTGACAGCACAGTCACCCACCAATGGAGATTTTCTTGCCATCAAGTCAAACACTGCTGCCCTTTACTTAAGGCTGAAATAAGCCACACTGATGCAGGAGAGCTGGTAGCAGAACGATCGATGGACTGGTTATTTTTTGGAGGAAACTGGTCATTACCTTTCACCTTAAAAGTCCACAGAAAACAAACACTTTAGTGTTGACCCAATTAACAGAAAAACCACCGGGAAATGATCCAAGCATTCCGGATCATTCTCTGACCCAATTATAGGGCGGCTGATTTGGGAAATAGCTTGGAGATGAATTCAAGTCTCCTGACTCCAAGCAGCACTTTTATTCTGGCAGATATTTAAAACCCCTTGCTTATAAAAGGGAGACCACAATTATTTGTTACATGGTCTGATGTACAAAGGGAGGCAGCCCAATTGAGAAGTCTGTCCAAAAAAATAAATTGCTTGTTATTGCTTCTAAAAATCAGCAGCATGCACTCAATTGTAAAAAAAAAAGTGACACAAACATACATTTCTTCAACAAACATGGAATCTCTCAAGAAAACGTGATTCATTTATCTCTATAAAATGTTAACTAAATTTAGCAGCATCTTTCTATTTACTGTGTCTATGTCAGTTAGGACTAGGTAGTTAATAATCGAAACTGTATGGTCGCTTTGATCTGCACCAAATTAGCTTCCCCTTCTAGAACAAGCAGTCACAAGAACCAGATCTCTTTGAAACACACTTCCGTTGGCACTCATCTCCACAGTTCTTGGAGATTAACCTGTTGATAGCTCAAAAATATTCTACTGATCACCCACAATGAGAAGAAAGCTGCTCATCAAAATCTTTGAGGGCAATGAGGGGTGGAACAGTAGCACTGTGGTTAGCACTACTGCCTCACAGCGCCTTGGACCCAGGTTCGATTCTTGGCCTTGGGTCACTGTCTGTGTGGAGTTTGCATGTTCTCCCCATGTCTGCTTGGATTTCCTCCAGTTTCCTCCCACAATCTAGGTGTGTTGGTTAGGTGCATTGACCCGAACAGGCGCCAGACTGTGGCGACTAGGAGATTTTCACGGTAACTTCATTGAAGTGTTAACGTAAGCCTTACTTGTGACTAATAAATAAATGTTAACTTCAAAAGTGAGATTGCAGAGAAACAGCTGTTGCTTTTACTTGTTTCATTAATTCCAATCCCATCTCCCAAGAAATTGTACATAAATATTTTACCAAACCCCTTCCTCCCACATTCATGTCAGTCCAAACCTACCATATCACTTAAACCACTTCAACATAGCGAGCGAGTAAACAGTTGTACAAACTCACACTTTGACTTACCCAGCTGAAAATGGAGAAGAAAGAGAAGGCAATGGCTGCGCGGGCACTGTCAGCCCCGATGACTGGGGTGGGAGTCGTGGACACCCATTGATTGGTGAGGAAACAAAAACCAATAAACCACAAGAAAGCCCAGAAGCCTAGGAGAGGAACAGAATAAACTGGTTAAACTGCTACCTGCAATCACTCTAACTAGTGTGAGCCATCAACAGCATTTTGACAACGACCCTCATGTATTAGTCGAGCCAATGACAGAATCAGCAATAGGCCACACTGAGCACCGAGACACTGCTACTATATGTTTTTATTTATCTGTGTGGGGGTGGTGCTGGCTGCCTACAGTTATTGGCCTTCCTTAAGTGATGTGGCTTGTTAGCCTGTTTCACACGGTAGTTAAGAATCACCATTGCTGTGGATCTGGAATCACATGTAGGCCAGATCAAGTACAGCAAATTTCTCTCTCTAAGTCGGCAGCCATGAGTCAATTGGATTTTTAATCGCAATTGACAACGGGTTATTGGTTATTGTTAGAGACAGCATGGCAGCTCAATGGTTAGCACTGCTGCCTCACAGTGCCAGGGACCTGGGTTTGATTCCTGGCTTGCGTCACTGGGTCTGCACGTTCTCCCTGTATCTGCGAGGATTTTCTCTGCGTGCTCTGGTTTCTTCCTACAGGCCAAAGATGTGCTTTTTAGGTTAATTGGCCATAGGAAATTGCCCCTTAACATCAGGGAGATTAGCAGAGTGACTGCATGGGGTTATGGAGATTGGTGTCTGAGCAGGTTCAATAGGCTCATGATTCTGTGAAAAAGATGTCAAGTTTACAAATAACAAACTAGGAACAGTGGTTAATGATGCAAATTATTGTAATTTAAAGAGAGTCCTGGACCAATCGTGATTACATGTTCAAAATTGGAAGAGTACAGATCACATACAGAATGGCAATGTGCTTAAGATAACAGTGGTGATCCAGGAGTTGCTCTCCACAGGTCATAGGTAGCAATGAGAACACACGATATTGTTCATGTACAGCTGGGGAGGTGTGACTTAAGTTTGAGAGGGTCTCTGAGAGTGCAACTGGAGCATGGTGTTCAGCATGCTACAGTGCAGAAGAGGTCTTTCGGCCCAGAGTCTACACTAATATATGAAATGTCCTGACCTGCCCACCTAATCCCATTCACCAGCACTTGGCCCATAGCTGAGTCCATGGTGCGGGAAGGATGTAGATTTATTTGTAAATTTATCAGTGCAGGATTAGGAGGCTGACAGTTGTCATTAATGGGGCCAAGTTATGAGGAATGATGGGCTAACACAGGTTTATATTTTGGACCAAATGAGATGGATGGGGCAGGTGAGTAGTAGTCTTTACAAGTTTTCACTAGATTGGAGAATCTAGATCGAGCACCAAATTCAAACAATAGACAAGTTTTTCAAAGCAAGTGGAAAATGGGAAACCCTGGCAACATTTTTGCCCGTACGTGGACGGTGGAACAGATTAACAGCCGGGAACAAAGTCACAACTTAACCCTGTATCAGGTTTGGCTAAATAGACCATCTGTCTTCTGTGGTCACCCAGAACAGGATGTGTTTGTTTCCTTTGCAATGTATACAAGTGAAAATGAAAAGCATATGCCATTAATTGGTAACCAATCTATTGCTTCCTCAAGCTAATACTCAAACCCTTAAATTCAATGAGCAAAGATCAAGGGTCAAACCTTGATACAAAACTACACAAGGCAATGAATTTATATTCAGAAAGCACCAATGTTTGGGTAGTTTTCTTTGAGGGATGTTGGAAAGCAGGCCATGAAAAACTGATCACTTAAAAACGTCTCAACTACCTCCCTCCCTGCAGAAAGCCAACCCTCAAGCCTGGGGCTCGAGTTTTACCTCAGTCACCAACTCCTTCCAAGTCACGAGCAGCGGAGAGATTCCAGCTGCCAATGGAGAGATTCGGTATGTGGGAGACAGAGTGATGGATTCTGGGAGCGCAGCTCAACAAAACCAAAAATGCGCCACGTTAATTAACGTCAAATGAAACAAAAACCCAATAATTGCGAACAGCAATGAAAAAAAAGTACATTTCAGCAACCTGATGCATTTTGTGTTGCTAAATCTTTGCGCTTATAGCTTTTCTTTGCAAACAAAAGCTGGGGAATATTTAGAAAGAAGTATGATGCAGAAGCCAGGAGCAGACGCGTGCAACTTCGAGGCTTTAAGCCCTGGTCAATCGGTACAAGACGGTGGAGAAAACTGCCCAAGGCCGTGTCACACCAATCATCCATCCAGCAAAAAACATTTAATACACCATTGGAGAAAAGGCGAAGAATAGACCTTTCTTTATAAATCACGCAAATTACTGGGAAATAGAATAGATAGCAAAATGTTTTGATTCTTAAATGGAATATTACACTTCTGGGGCAACAATAAAAATATAGAAGTTAGACTCAATTAACACCACAGAGAAATTGAACTCCATATTGCATGTACCTTCCTCCAATAGGTTTCCTCTTTTCTTTTGAAATTAATTTGGCCATCAGGTTTGCACTGGCCACAATCCCACCCAGGATCTATACCCTTAACTCCACACATTTACTCCACTAATCCCCCTGACACTAGGGTCAATTTAACATGGCCAATCAACCTAACCCACATATCTTTGGGCTGTGGGAGGAAACCAGAGCACGCAGAGGAAACTCCCACAGACATTAAGAGAATGTGCAAACTCTACACAGACACAGTGACCGGAGGCCGGAATTGAACTCAGGTCTCTGGTGCTGAGAGACAGCAGTACTAACCACCCTGCCACACGCCACCCTGTATCTGACCCTGCGGCACGCACCTACAGGTACCAAATAATACCTCAGCCAAGTAGTTATTCATTATGAGTAGAACCAGACACATGAGCTGGTAATGGGAGGGAGAAAGAAATAAAGAATGAAATCCAGAATTCAGTCTAGTCCTCTTCAATCCTTCTCCAAGGACAGAGAAAGGCATGGTATAGCAACTAAAACCAGTCTGGTAATCAGAGAAGAATTCTAAACTATCTTTGTGGTTCAGTTACAAATAAACCATACACTGCACTAACCAATCATCTGGAACACTTGGATTCCAAGCTTTTATTCATAAGCAACTCATCTAATTTGGGACTTGTATACATTTGTATCTTCGAGTCTTGATAAACCTTTGGTAAACAAATGATAATGTCCTATTACTAATCCCTCAGCACAGATATGATCAGATAACCGTGGCAGGCAATCCTGAGGACTAACGTTGTGGCTTTGACTAGGGAACGGCATCACAGAAAGATTTCCCCGTTGCTCGTAGGCCACACTTGACTGGTCTGCCTACCTGAAATACCAAGGTCAGCCATAACGATGTGCTTGCGCTGGTTAGCGTTGCTGATTTGAGGAAAATAGACATCAAGAGCGAAGAAGACTATGCAGATGAGGAACGCAATCACACCAATCCCAACACCATAGTGACAGGCATCCACATTTTGATTGAAGATGCAGTGCAGCTTTGGAGATTGAAGCGAATTCATATAACCCTCACTGGTGATGCAGCCAAACACAATTATGGAAAAGATCTGGAAAAAAAAACAAAAACACAACATAACATTACACACAAGAAAAAGAAAGCTGACATTGCTATAGTGCCACCTACAATCCCAAAAGACTTCACCACCGTGACTCACAGCACACATCCTGGTGAATGATGGTGCAATCCCCATTCTTACATCTACAGATCAGAATGTCCCACCTGGCATGGCTCCTTATTTCAAATATGATGCAATTGCGTTTGAAGTTTGTTTGCATCTTTTACACAACGCCATCATCTGAACAGAGCACATTTAGTCGAATAACATTACGGTGTAATCTCTGCCTTGATACTCTCCATGTTTGGAAAGAGAATTTGCAGCTAATATCTATTTCCATCTATGAGGAATGATCATTGCCAGACTGCTGTAACTATGGAGCCTGTCCAACCAATGAGATTCCAATAATTTTAATTAAAGGAGAAGGAAGGGAAAACACTTGGAATAAAGTAACAATTGTTGTATACTTAAAAGGAACTCATTTGAAAATATACAACAAATTGAGAAAAATATCTGTCTAAACTAAGAGCTTGTCGCATAAGGAACAGTTGAGGACTCTGGGTCTGTACTTTGAGTTTAGAAGGATGAGGAGGATCTTACTGAAACTTACTGCAAGGCCTGGATAGAGTGGACGTTTTCACTAGTAGGAATCTAGAACTAAAGGTCACAACCTCAAGCTAAAGGGATGATCCTTTAAAACAGAAAGGAGAAGGAAGTTCTTCAGGGAGTGAACAATCTGTGGAATTTATTGCCACAGAAGACTGTGGAGGCCAGGTCATTGAGTGTCTTTAAGACAAAGATAGACTGACTTTTGATTAATCAAGGGATCAGGGCTTATGATGAATGGGGATGAAAAAAAAATTGTCCTGATTGAATGACAGAGTAGACTCGATGGGCTGACTGGCCTAATTCTGCTCCTATGTCTTATTGTCTAAACTTACACAGCAAATAGAGCTAAAAGCTTTAGAATTGTGTGAAATATTGTAACTGACAGAACACTTTGAAATAGCTTAATAGTCTTAACTGGGACATCAGTTACAAAACATGAGCATGCTAATTGGCAAGTTATGTAAAGACTGGGGTCTAATTCCTTTAGCATCTAACATCATTTCTGCAGCTTAATTCTACTGGAGCTGATTGCAATTCCTAATAATACTTCAAAGACCTCATGCAACACAAGATCAGCATACTTTAATTTTGAGACAGTAATGTGGATCATTATGTGACATACATTATTTAACCTGAGAGTTCAAATCATATCAAATCTATGATGTTACGTGAAGTGTTTATTCATCACTGCACAGTGATGGGAGTGACGAGACCCCTGGCTGGATCAATGAATAAAGTTCAATATTTCAAGGAGATAGTCAGTCAATAGCAGCAGTATTTGTTGTTTTGTTTGTGTCTATTTTACACTGACACTGAGCAACCAACTCTGGTCATAGTTATCACAACAGCTTTCACCACACTCTCTCTTGCCAACGACTGTGTCACCCAGTCAAACAGACTCTCTCCAACAAGTGCCCAGAGAAAATGAAAATCATATTTTTAAATAGCCCAATGGTTTTATTCTAGGTTTAGCTGCATCCTTGGAGATTAATCTGAACTTTCTGCAGATTCCAAGGCCAGCCCAAGGTCTGGCAACTCTACAGATACAAACCTAGATTTGAATTTGAACAACATACATTGCACATGATCTCTCCCAGTATCGGTTTACACAGCACTGCCAGCACTTTCTTATTGACTGTTTACCATGACATGCAGGAACACACATGATGCTTGCATTCCAACAACATGGAACATGTGCTATATATAATTCCGATTGTATCTGAGGCTGAACCCTTTGACCCAATCTTCAGTCACTCAGTCACTTTTGGGGGCAGTATGGTGGCACAATGGTTAGCACCCACTGCCTCACAAGTGCCTGGCACTTGGGTTTGATTCCCAGTTTGGGTCACTATGTGGAGTTTGTACATCCTCCCTGTGTCTGCGTGGGTTTCCTCCCAGTGCTCCAGTTTCCCCGCCCCCCCCCCCCCCCCCCCCACCCCCGCATCCAAAATGCACAGATTAGGTGTGTTGGCCATGCTAAATTCTCCCTGTGTATCTGGACAGACATCTTAGTGTGGCGATTAGGGGATTTCCACAGTAACTTAATTGCAGTGTGGATGTAAGCCTACTGTGACTAATAAATAAACTTACTTTACCATAATGAAGCAAGCTGACATAACCATAATATTGGAGAGTCACAGAATAAAAGCAAGGCACTACAGAAACACAATTGGACTTGTGTATAATTCTATCTTTTGGTCCTCTTCACAAGGATTTGGGAGTTGCCATTTTGAACAAGAGCACATATTATGAGTTGGGCTTTTAGGAGTGGGTGTAGGAAAGAGAGGTCAGAAGATTAACAATTAAAGCATCAGAAATGACATTTCCAAAGTATTGAGAGATTGCAATGCTGTCATATGTCTGAGCATGTGGGGGTGGCATGCTGGCAGAGTGGTTAGCACTGCTACCTCACAGCTCCAGGGACCTGGGTTTAATTCCGGCCTTGGGTTATTATCTGTGTGCAGTTTGCACACTCAGTATCTGTGTGGGTTTCCTCCGGGTGTTCTGGTTTCCAGTTCAAAGATGTGTGGATTAGATGGATTTGCCATGGGACATGTATGGAAATACGGAGATAAGGTGGAGGGGGAAGGGCCTGAGTAAGATACTCTGTCAGAGAGTTGGTATAGACTTGAAGGGCTAAAAGGCCTCTTCTGCACTGTAGAGATTCTATGATTGTATTAAACTAAAGTTCTATCTTCTCTCACAGTCAGGGATCCATAACACCCCAACACCATCCAAAAGATGGACAGGGGAGCTTTTCCAGTGTGTTCTGCGGGCAAATTGATCAGTGTTTCCTGAATTGAAGCAATAAACACACTTCAGAAATACTCTATTGGATGTGGAGCACTTTAGGACATCCTGAAGTTCTGAAAGGTTTGTGATGCATGTCAGTTCTTTCTTCCTTACTTGTTTCCCCACAGGAAAAAAAGGGAAGGGAGATCTGGATTCTGATCATTTGAATTTTACTTGCATCGTAACATGTTGTCTGAAAAATCACTACAAATTTCTGGAATCTTTGTCCCAAACAAGTTAACAGCTTGCATTTATGTGCAAGAACACACAAACTATAAAACAGGACCAGGAGTGGGCCACTCGAGCCTGCCGTTTCAAATCACTTATCAAAAGAGGAAAGGATAAAGAAAACCAGGGCAGGGGAAGTTCAGAGAGTTCAGCCTGGAGGCCCAAAGATATCTTTAAAGAAAGAGGTTGCAATGAGAATTTTGAAAGCAGGAAGTAAATTAACCAGATAGGAAGAATTAAGCAGGAAACTTCTGAGTGCAACAGTAAAGTGAGTTAAATTAACTCACAGCTTTAAATTAAGGGGTACGAGTTATAGGACGGATATCAGAGGTAGGTTCTTTACTCAAAGAGTGATTAGGGAGTGGAATGCCCTGCCTGCAGCTGTTGTAGATGCGCCAAGTTTGGTGGCGTTTAAGAGGTTAATTGATAAGTATATGGAAGAGAAGGGAATGGTTTAGTTTGGAGGGGCATTGCTTTTTATTTTGGTCGGCACAACATCGAAGGCCGAAGGGCCTGTTCTGTGCTGTAATGTTCTATGTTCTATGTTCTAATCAGCAGCCAATGATAGAGTGAAGGGAGCAACAGCCAAAAGTCTAGTGGTAAAAGAATGCAAGGTACAAGTGCAGACTTATCAGTGCAGATTAGTTTCCTATGATGATTTCTGGTCTTGCCTCAAGGTAGAGAATACAGCCCATCCTTAACGCACAGGCGATGGCCTAGTGGTATTATTGCTAGGATATTAACCCAGAAACTCAGCTAATGTTCTCGAGACTCGGGTTCGAATCCTGCCATAACAGATGGTGGAATTTAAATTGAATAAAAAAAAAATCTGGAATTAAGAATCTACTGATCATCATGAAACTATTGTCAATGATCAGAAAAACGTATCTGGTTCACCAACGTCCTTTAGGGAAGGAAATCTACCGTCTTTATCAGTCTGACCCACTCCAGAGCCACATAAACATGGTTGCCTCTCAACTAATGTCCATGCAAAGTCACTCGGTTCAAAGGATTAGTAGGGATGGGCAATAAATGTTGGCCAGCCAGCAATGCCTATATTCCACAAAAGAGAAAAAAAGACACCAAACAAGGAATGGAAACCTCAATATCTGGCTGAGATCTAGAAGTGAGCAGGTGGGAGGGTGTTGGTGTTTACTGCACTCTTTCTTCGTTTCTTAGCTCAAGGATAATATTGGTGTTTGAGAAGGGTGCATGTCATAAAGGAAATAGCACGAGAAGTAAAATTATCTAATAAAGGAGAAATATAAAGTTGTGGCTGGTAAGAACTATACTGCAAGATTCTCTTATGGTAGCGAGTAATGTCTTTATTAAATACAAGCTTGCATTTTGCTGAGCTGCAACATCTCAAGCCAAAGGCTCCTTCCAAAAATCCTAGCATTACAACTGACACCTACGTCCCAGTAACTAAAGAAAAGTACTTCTGCATCTCTCAGCATCAGTCTCATCTCACAACAGTACAAGGCAAAGCTAAAAGCCTGGGATCCTGAAGGCACACCCTGCAATGAAAATCAGGCATATATAAAAAGAGAATAAGATAGAGGAATGCAGAGGACCCAGAGGTTTATGGGGTGAGGGGCAATGACCCTGAAGATCAAGTTGTCAGCCAGCCCTCCCTGTGAAGGAAATGGCTAAATATGTGAAATATCAGAGCGTCACTATCATTGTAAAGCAGCCTCCCGGTATAAATCTCCGTATTCAGTAGCATAAAGGGAAAAATAATGGGTACCGTTTAGAAATGTTGCTGTCACCACGTTGCCAACTGAAATAGACATCATGTCGTTTTATTTTAAAAATTGTTCATGAGGTGTGGGCGTCACTGGCTGGGCCAGCATTTATTGGCCAATCCCAATTGCTATAGAGTGGCTTGCTGGGCCAACTCGGAGGGCATTTACAGTTCAACATATTGCCGTGGCTCTGGAGTCATATGTAGGCCAGACTAGGTAGTGCTGGCTAGTTTCCTTCCCTAAAGAACATTAGTGACACAGATGGCTTTTTCCGACAATGGTGTCACGGCCATTATTAGATTTTCAATTCCTTTTTTTTTTTTAAAAACGTGGAACTCAAATGTCAATACAGTGGGATTCGAACCCAGGTCTCCAGAGCATTACACTGGATCTCTGGGTTATTAGTCCAGTCCTTGGGTAACATTAGCTATGTTACACTGAAGAGAGAAGATACAATCAGCTCTGTTTTAATACACCTTACAACATGAATAAAGAACAAAATATGGAATTGAATAATTATATAACAAATTGGTTAATCATGGCAAATCAGCACAGTGTGAAAAACTGACTCCCACATAACACACTTCCTATTTTTACTACCACTTCTCAGTTGAGGTCCAAGTGATTTCAAAAATCAATTAAACCGCAACAGCCATCCTGTTCGTTGGTATCACAACTGGAAACTTCCCAAGTGACTGTTAGGTTATCAGTTTCAGTTCACACAGAGTTCAGTGCCCACTAGTGCAACATCACAAACATGAAACTCAATGATGACATTAACTGAGATGAAGGCTGGATTTTAACAGACAAGTTTAATATAAGAATTGCATCCTGTACAAAATCAACAATATTTCTCTCCAAAGATTGGGAAGGATGTGCGGAGAGAGAGGGAGAGTGATGGTTGAAGGTCTTGACTTCAAGACTTAGCCTAGAAGAATCATAGAATCTCTACAGCCCATCAAGTCTCCAAAACAGCACCTTATCCAGACTCTACCTCCATTACCCCATGTATTTATCCCACTAATCTCCCTCAACTAGATTCCAAGATCTAGTATGCCTTAGATCTTGGGACACTAAGGGACAATTTTGCATAGCCAATTCACCCAACCAGCACATCTTTGAATGTGGGGATAGCCTACATCTTACTGTTTCTTTCTCTTTCTTTCCACATTTTCCTTTTCTAACTTTTGTTTCAATTGATATGTCTAATCTATCAGGAGTAATTCCTCCCATTTCCCAAGCCAGCCAACCATTCATCCAAGGCCATGAATCAAGGAAAGAGCTACTTCAATAAAAATGATTCCTCTCAGATGTTTTGTAAGTTAATAAAAATCGGTATTATTTGTTAAATATGGTGGCATCAAAACTAAAGTTTGGTTGAATAAGGGGATAAACCCAAGGACCAGGAATTAGATTCAGGATTTAGGAATAGCGAGGCAGAAACCAGAAAGAGACACAAAATGTATCTCCTCATAGCAGAGATACAAGGGGAAGGAGAGCACAGAAGTTAGCTAGGTTAAAAAGAAAGCAGTTGGATTAGTACTGCTGCCTCACAGCACCAGGGACCCAGGTTCAATTTCCACCTTGGGTCACTGTCTGTTCGGAGTCTGCACATTCTCCTCCTGTCTGCATGGGTTTCCTCCCACAGTCAGAAAGACATAGACTTAGAGGAGATCTAAGAGGTGTACAAGATTATGAGGGGTATAGATAGAGTAAACAGGGCTAAGCTTTTTCCTAGGATGGACTCAAATAGCACGAGGGGTCACAGCTTAGGGTGAAGGGAGTAAGATATAATTTGGATGCTAGAGTTTTTTCACACAGAGGGTGGTGGGGGTATGGAATGCACTACCAAGTAAAGTGGTGGAGGCAGGTACTCTGGAGTTATTTAAGAAATACTTAGATGGGCACATGAGCAGAATGGGAATAGAAAACTGATTTAAAATAGAGATCATGAGCCTTGGGAGCTCCCTAGGAAGTGTGTAAATTGTCTATGATATTGATGCATTTGTTTTATCCTACAGGTACTTCAGTCCGTCTTGTTGTCTAACAAGGGGCATTCACACGATGGGTCGAGAGAGGGCTGCTCTTGGATTTTGAGAGTATCCTTGTGCTTCACGTCATTAGTGTACGCTTGACCATCAAATGTACATTAAATGTTAGTGTACATTTGATGGGTAACGCGACAGCTCAGTGACTATCGCTGTGCTGTGCAGATACATGGATTTGGGCCTGTGTCTGTGGGAGTTTACACATTCTCCCCATGCTTGCGTGGGTTTTCTCCAGGTATTCTGGTTTCCTCCCCATCCCAAAGATGTGCTCTTAGGCTAACTGGCAAAACAAATTCGGTTCCAATGCACAGATCTATAAACATAGACAATAGAAGTGGGGACATTGAAGTGACGGCATGGGCTCGTTGGGCCAAAGAGCCTGTTTCCCATGCTGTTTTGTTCTTTGTTGTCCATGTGCTGGTTAGATGCTTTGGTCATGCTAAATTCTCCCTCAGTGTACCCGAACAGGTGCCACAGTGTGGCAACTAGAGGATTTTCACACTAACTTCATTACAGTGTGAATGTAAACCTACTTGTGACACTAAAATAAAATAGAACTGACAACTTCAGGCAGATATCAAAGCTGAAGAGCAGAAAGCTTAAATTAAAAATGAACAAAGATGGAAAGTGATATTCCTTAAAGAGATAGCCTAGTGGAACACAGACACAGGGCAGCCTGGTGGCAGACTGGTTAGCACTGCTGCCTCACAGCATCAGGGACCTGGGTTCGATTCCTGGCTTGGGTCACTGTCTATGCAGAGTCTGCATATTGTCTCCATGTCTGTGATGTCTTTCACATCAACCAAACAAACTCAAATTAACTTGAGACCAATTAAAAGAGACAGTTCCCCAAAAAGGAAGAGGGAACAGCTGGAACAAAAACCAAAAGGAAAGTTAAAACATCAAATCAAAATGTGATTGTTGGGATCTAAAATCCAAAGTCATGCTTTTTAGATGCTTTGGCCATGTTAATTTCTCCCTCGGTGTACCCAAACAGGCACTGGTGTTTGGCGACTAGGGGGATTTTCACATTTTACTTTATTGCAATGTTAATCTTTGCTTACTTGTGACACTCAAAATAAACTTTAGACAAAATCAAGATAAAAAGTGCAGGTGAGTGACAGTAGAAGTGATACATGTACAATAGAAAGCTGTGCAGGCTGTCATACCCAAATTAATAACGTCTTTTTTTCCTTACAGATTTATACTCTTGTACCTGCTTGGCATTTCCAGCCCTTTGTGGGTTTCTTTTTATAATTTCAGATCTCTAGCTTCAATCTTATTATCCCATTCTTATCACGCAGGGCATTTTAAATCCTGGTCTTTAACATGAGGGAATGTGTGAAGGAGTGGCGCAAATCTAAGGACAGATCTCAAAGTCCCCTTGACAGCTGCAAACATTGGACACTGTGTAAACACCACCTAAAGCAAAATCATTAATCAGTACAAGCAAAAGGGATAGATTTGTTTCCAATGCATAATTCTAACCAACACATACAGAGCTGTAAGTATAACTAAGAAGAAATTGAAGAGATGACTGCCAGAATCATTGCATGACATAATTTGGGATTTTGTTAACTTTAAACACATGTTTCATAGAACCTACATTACAATATTACCATGCACCAGAACAGGAAGAAAAAAACTGCAGCATAGCAAGCAAATACCAAGCAATAAAAAAAAAGGAACTGTAGAAAGGTGGGGTAATCCAGGACTGAGAAAGATCTTAAATTGTACTAAACAGAAACCTGGTATAGTCACAAAAAGTAATTGATTAGTTCTCAAAACGTCAGGGCAACAGGTAAAATTCTTCTGAAAATTAGAGGCCAAAACAAGTCTCCTAAATGTAATAAGAGTTTGCCACAAGGCTAAATAAGAACATACACAGAAGATACCCGTTTAACCACCCATTTTACAGCAGGAACATGGGCTAATGCATCCAACCAAATTTTGGAAAGGATTTCTCCGGTGTAGGTCAGTGTCTTTTAAAAAAAGCAGTAAACCAAATTACTGCGAATGCTGGAATCCAAAAGAGAAAATGCTGGAAAAACTCAGCAGCATCTGTAAAGGAAAAAAAAGAGCTGATGTTTCGAGACCAGACGATCCTTTGTCAAAGCTAAAAGGTATTTTAGAAAGTGGGAGATATTTCTTTATACTGCAGGGTGAGGGAATTGAAAGATGAGTCATAGCCACATAAACAAGGGGAAGGGCTGTTAATTCCTCCTTTAAAATAGGAACAAGACACGAAATTAGCAACAATAGCAAAATAATTTAGACTTTTTCTTTAATGAAAAAGCCTTACGTTTTCAGCCACACGTAAGCAGGAAGGTGTGTGGAGGGAAAATAGGCTAGGCAGGGCTCCTGAACAGCTGATGTCACTAAGCAGCCATGTTCCTGGCACAAAGTGGATTTTGTTTCTGGGAACTGAAAAGCAGGATCTGTTTGGGAGAAAGTTGTCGGGAGGAATTCTCCCGGCTCTGATCCCTTAACTCTCTTTCCAAGAACTCTCAAAAAAAAACACAACAACTTGTTAAACAGCCTGGTTTTGATCTTGGCAGTGAATATCTGCAGAGAACTAACTACATTCTGCTGTCCCTTCCTACAATTACACAGCAAGATTTCCACTTTCGATGTTGGGAACGCTTTTAAGGGGAGCTCCTCCCCGGGCATGTGATTTCTAATCGCCAGTCGATGCGGAAGTGGTTGGAGACCGATGGAGAAACCAGGAGAGTAATTACCACGTTCTGGGCCCGAACGCAGCGCAATTTCATCTTGCAAAAGTGACACCGCCTTCAACTAATTTTGTTTTTTGAATTGTGATTAAAAACTGCTTTTTAAAAGCCGATTTCATCTCGCTCCCTGACTTTCTGAAATTGACAAATAGGGAAATTAACAAGCGCTCAGACAGAGTCAGCCACCTCTCCCCAGCCCACAGACACCCAGCACAAGCTCACTCACCCAGCACACTATCCGTATGATCGTGTGAGGCTGCTGCAGAAAGTTCTGCAAGTCAAACGCTCCCCCTGCCTTGGCCGCACCGTATACACTCCCTTCCATGCTTGCCAGAGGAGTGACAGCTTTCCTGCTTGCCTTCTCTGGGGGAAAGCGGGTTGGGGGGGGGGGGGGGTGTTGAGAGCAAGGGAAATGTCTACAGCCCCGTTCCCCGACCGCACTACACAATGCAGCAACGCGTCAGTACGCTGAGAGAGAGAGAGAGAAATGGGGCTGGATCATCATGTGATACCACCTGAGCAGAATCAACAGCCAGAAAGGGCTGGGCTTTAACCATGAGAAGCGAATTAACATTAACTCTGTGGGTCACTACCATTGCATCTGAGCTGTGTCTTGTGCTTATAGCGACATCCAGCATCTCGCCCGTTGGGCTCCGCAGGGGCTGGCTGCATTATTGACCTTAATAATCACATTTTAAATTTGATGTTTTCAAGTTTCCTTTGTACTTTGATTTTGTTCGGGCTGTTCCCCTTCCTTTTGGGGAGCTGCCCCTTTCACTTTATCCTGATTTAACTTGTTTATTTGGTTTGGCCTTAAAAGAGGCCAGCATCTGAAAGTGCTGGCATCACTTCCAAAAGCCTTCTCATTCCCTTTAACTGCCTTCCCCAATCCCCAAACTTCTCAAATATTTTGTGTTTCAGAATCTTTTTTAACTTGTATTGTGTTATGAAACACCCCACCGTTTCTTCACAGGCTCTTGTAACATTCCAGGGATTTTCAGTGCTTATTTTTGTGTTTTTTTTTAACGGTTGGTGCATTATTTTTTAAGAATTGCTTTTCTGCTACCTATTAGACTCCCCATCTCCTGGTATGGTTATCTTCCTTCCTGTTTTCTCGGGAGACTAAGGAAATTCAGCATGTCTGCTATGACCCTCAACAAATTTTTACAGATACACCATGGAAAGCATCCTTTCCGGTTGTAGCACAGCTTGGTATGACTCCTACTCTGACCAAGATCATCAGAAAGGGTTGTGAACATAACCCAGTTCATTCCTCAAACCAGCTTCCCATCTCATTAAAGCAACGAGCATAATTAAGCATCCCATGCACGCCAGACATTCTCTCTTCCACCTTCTTCTGTCGGGTCGGGGCGGGGCGGGGTGGGTCGGGGGTGGGGGGGTGGGTTCTCAGTAAACATCTGGGGAGAAAGTTTGGTGTGATGGTGTGGTTTAAACATGCATATCACTTCCCAGATAAAAGAAAGGTTTGTAGGTTACCAGGAAACAAAGAAGGATTTTTAAATATCCATATACTTTTCAGATCAACTGACAAGTTTAACGTTAAAGATAGTTAAATTGCTTTTCTATTTGGGACAATAGATGCAAAATTCTCTAGATTCTGAAAAGGTGCCATCAGATTGGAAACTAATGAATGTGACTCCTCTATTCAAGAAAGAAGAGACAGGATGCAGGAAATTTCAGGCTAATAAGCTTAATAATTATAGTGGGAAACTCCTAGAATCTATTATTAAAGGAGGTTCTAGCAGAACACTTAGAAAATCTCAGTGCAATCAAGCAGAGTCAACATGGGTTTGTGAAAAGGAAATCATTTTTGACTAATTTGTTGGAGTTCTTTGAGGAAGTAACAAGATATTAAGTGGACAGAATTTGCGTAACTGTGAGGTACAGGGATGTCAGGAAAGCCCTGGTACATGAATCAGGAAATGTTAATATGCAGGTATACCAAGTTATTAGGAAGACACATGAAATGTTGTTAATTGCAAGAAAAATTGAATATGAATGTAGGGATGTTTTACAGTTGTACTGGGCATTAGTAAGACCATATTCAGAGTTTAACAAAGAGTCATCTGGACTCGAAACGTCAGCTCTTTTCTCTCCTTACAGATGCTACCAGACGTTCTGAGATTTTTCAGTATTTTCTCTTTTGGCTTTATATCAAGAGTTCTCTGTATATTTTGGTTTCTTTATTTGTGGAAAGATATAAAAGGTATTCAAAGCAGTTCAGAGAAGTTTCACTAGACTGAAACTTGGGATGGGCAAGGGTTTATTTTACAAGGACAGATGGGACAGGCTGGGTCTGTATCCATTGGAGTTTAGAAGATTGGGATGTGATCTTATTGAAACATGTAAGTTCCTGAGGGGATTTTACAGGGTAGCTGCTGAAAGGATGTTTTCCCTTATGGAAAGACTAGAACTAGGGGACGCAGTTTAAAAGTAAGTGATCTCCCATTTAAGATGAACGTGAGGAGGATTTCTATGATCTTTGGGACTTTCTTCCCCAGAGAGAGGTGAAAGTAGATTCAATGAATATTGTTAAAGCAGATGTAGAAAAATCTTTGTCTTATAAGAAAGTCAAAGATTGAGCAGAATGTGGAGTTAAGTCCATTATTTAAAATTTATTTATTAGTGTCACAAATAGGCATATCTTAACACTGCAATGAAGTTACTGTGAAAATCCCCTAGTCACCGTACTCCAGCACTTGTTTGGGTACATTGAGAGAGAAATTAGCATGGCCAATGCATCTAACCAGCATGTCTTTTGGACTGTGGAAGGAAACCGGAGCATCTAGAGGAAATGCACGCAAACTCCGCACAGACAGTGACCCAAGCCAGGAATCGAACCTGGGCCCCAGATGCTGTGAGGCAGAAGTGCTAACCACTGTGCCACTATTAATTAATTATAATTAAATCAGCCATAGTCTTAGTGAATGCATTGGGAAGTTCAATGGCCTACTCCTGCTCTTAATTCGTATGTAGGCTGTGTGTGCCATGTTGCCATAGAGCTGTGGGGTTAGGAAGTGTTTTTGTTCTGATATATCCCTACTATTTTTAGAGTCTGTGACGGTGTCAGCCTGCAGGCAATGTGGCAAAGGCAGAGTCAGATTTGCCAGCAGCCAGCACAAGAAGCAAAGGAACCAAGGGTGTTACTGATTTGAAGTCACTACTCAAGGATGAGAGTGAGACCCACGCCCAGGTTGGAGAAATCCAAAAGTGCGAGATATTGAAGAAGTGTTGGAGGATTCGCCTAGCTGGATGTAAGTGGAATAATGATCCAAAAACCCTTCACCTCAGAACATAATTGATAAAAGGAAAAAAAATTATGATAATCATTGGGAACTGGGTCATATATTGCTTTGGTTCCAGAAGTTTTGAATGGACAATCAAGAAACAGTAATAAAAATGAGTTCTCTGCTGAAATTAAAAATGGTATTAAATTGATAATGTTTTGTCCCTTTCTTTTGCCAGTAAATGTTTTTCCTTTTAAATCTTGTTGTATGGACTTTTCAGTTAATAACTAGGAATTCAAATGTCTTTTCAAAAGTTGTTTCTACAAAGATTGCAACAAAACCTACTGTATACACATACACATTTCTCTTTCAAAAGTTGCATTAGAAATTGTTTTTGCCAGAATTACAGGCCGTACATTCTAGAATAAGACAACTCATGGCATTGAGACACTTACCTGTGCCCCTTTTTGCAGATTGTCTGAAATCTATTTCCTCTAATTGCAGATTGACTCACAAGTAGAAACAATTTCTCCCCATCTACTCTAGCAAAATCTCTTACAATTTTGAACACCTCTATTAAATCGCCCCTTAACTTTCTGCCTTAAACAGCTGCAACAAGGAATGACAGGAAGTGAAGATAACTTTAGAAAATGTTCCATACAATAGAATCCCAAAGAATCCCTACAGAGCAAAAGGAGGCCATTCAGCCCATTGAGTCTGCACTGATTGCAATCCCACTCAGCCCCTATCCCAGTAGTGCCACGTATTTACCCTGTTAGTTTCCCTGACACTAAGTGGCAACTTAGCATGGCCAATCTACCTGACTCTGTATCTTTCAGGAATATTTTAATCAGTAAACATGAGTTCCAAATCTTTTTGGCTAACTAAGTAGTCAAATCTTAGAAAATCTATCTAAGATGCCATTAATGCTGAATAGTCCACTTTACATTCCAGCTCTTACTTCCCAATTCAACTCTAAATATTTGGGCACTGTAGATTGTGTACAAAGAGTGGATTGGTTGCTTGACTTTATTTGAGGCTGTAGACTCAAATCTTGTCATTTCTACATGTGAATGTACATTATTATGACCCTTATTCCAATGACTATTTGTTTGGTGCATAATTGTACAATGTTTAATTAATTGTGACTTTTAAAAATCTGTACTCCATAGTGGAGATTGAAATAAATCCAAATATTTCTAGCCTTTCATCATGCATGTAATAAATATTGTAGTGTTTCTATGTTTTATTAAATTCACCACTGCTGTATCCTAAGAAAGAGAGATCTCTTTGCAATGCGCCTATTTCAATATTGGCTGACATCTGCGTTCCACACACACAATGTTCCAAGAAGTTGTCTGTGGCTTAAAGTGTCAAATGATGTTCTAAAACATGGCCTGTTGTTTACTATATATTGACAAATAAAGTATGATGTGAAAATGTTTAAAAATGAAGGGCAAGATTTTTGTCCCTCTCCATGGCATGTTTTGTGGCTGCTAGGAGGTGCCATGCTGTTTAATGGCAGTGGGATCTTAAGGTCTCGTTGTTGTTAAGTGGGGTTCCCATTAAATACATCTCTTGTCACCAGGAAACCTGCAGCAGGGAACCATAAAATCCTGCCAGCATTTGCACCAGCAAGAGTTCGGCCAATATTAACTAAGAAAGGTGAAAATAACACTTTTCCCACACCTATCTTGTGTATAATTCTTTTTGAACAAGGAGGAGAGCTGAATTTGTGCATGTCCCCAATGACACCACCATGAAATCATAGAATACTTATAGAGCAGCAATATTTACTTTGTTAACTGACGTGTAGCAGTAAGTAGTGCAAAGCTCTCACAGATAGTCTGCTATGTTCCCAAGCAATAGGGAATTGTTCTTGCCTAATGGCAGCATTGAGTCAGTAGGTCATGGGTGGAGTGGTGGCACAGTGGTTAGCACTGTTGCCTCACAGCACCAGGGACCCAGGTTCAATTCCCGGTTTGAGTCAGATTCTTCTTGTATCTAAGTGGGTTTCCTCAACTGCTCCAGTTTCCTCTTATAGTCCAAAGATGTGCAAGTTAGGTGGATTGGCAATACTAAATTGCCCCTTAGTGTCAGGATAAATGCATGGTGTTATGGGAATAGGCACTGGATGAGATTGAGGTCGGTGCAGACTTAGTGGGCCAAATGGTCTTCTTTTGCACCATGGAATTCTATGATTCTATATCACTCCAAGATATTGAATATATAAATCGATGCTGATACTTCTGTGCAATATTGCAGATGTGCTATGTTGCAAGAGGTGCATCTTGTAGAAAAGATGTCCACAAAAGATTGTTCCTCACTGTACAAGTGGACATGGAATCTCTCACAGCATATTTTGAAAAATTGCAGAAAGATCCTGGTCAACATTTGTACCTCCACAAAATCAGATTACCTGATCTTTTATTTAGTTGCTGTTTGTGGAGCCTTGCAATTTTTTTGACATAATAATTAACACTGAATAATTAGCCAATTAACCATGAAACACTGTGGATCAGTTTGAAGATGTGAAAGTCATTTCATAAATTATTCCAGTAATAGTTGATTAGCTCATGTGGAAAGCTAAATTAAAATCAAGATCCTTTAATCCAACCTTTGAATGGTTCATCTTCAGCTGTTGAATACTACAAGTGGCTTCCATAGATGCTTTATTGATAGAGCAGGAAGGAATATCATTTGCAAATATCAGGGTGTGTCATTGTAGTGGACTTTACAGGTTTGCTGTCTCTTCTCAATAGAGTTCGAATGTGTAGTAATGTAGATTAGAGTTGGCCATCTTGCTGCGGATTAAAGTGTGAGATTTTCTGGCCCTTCCTGCGAGTAGGATCTTCTGGTCTTGCCAAATGTGGTCCCCACAGTGAGTTTCCTAATGTCAAGGTGGGCAATCCACGCAAAACTCCATAGACCTCAGAGAAGCCAGAAGATCCTCCTAGCAGCCAATAGCAAGCCACCTCCTCTACCACCACTAAGTCTCTGTTTCAACAAATTTTGTCTTTTGAAAGTCCAATTTCATGTTTTAACCCAATGGATTAAAAATCAATGTTTTAAGTAAGCATGCCTTAATTTATAAATAGTGTGCAGCACAAAGTAATAAAGTACTGAACCTTCCCTTTAGTAACATTTTCATTGAACACAAGATTTTAATTATCCTTAAATCAATTTATTATCCAGTTAAAAACATCTTCGCTCTGAATAAGGGCTCTTTTGTGACGCCTCATCAAGTTGCTTCTGAAAGACAGAATACATGACATTCACCAATTTCTTCTATCCTGAAATAATTTTCTTAAACATGACTTGCCTTTTATATATCCATGTTGGCTTGGAACAATTGTTTTACTGTCATTAAACATTCTTGAATTGCTTCCTTCATAACATTCCATAACTCCTACATGATGCATATGTAATTTGTGTGCTCTATTTTATGGCATTCCATTTTTGTTTGATTTTCCTCGCTTATGTTTATTTATCCAGAAAGGCTTTTTAAATTGCAGCCTGTCTAATCACCCCTCATCACGCTGACAAGGTGGTTACAAAGGACTAAGCTGCAGCTCAATGTGTTTCAAAGGTCAGAAAGTGATTCCAGAAATTTGGTCACATAATCTTGAGTGAGTCTCCAGTGCAGTATGGAGGGAGTTTTGGATAAGAAATTAAACCAAGACCCAGTCTGCCTGCCCTTACTAAAAGGAAATCCTGTCAGTCAAATTTATTAGTTTTTTAAGGATGTAGGGATGTAGTGGGGAATCTATAGATGTAGAATACCTGGATTTCCAAAAGGCATTCAATAAGGTGCTGCATACAAGATTATAGGTAAGATAAGAGCTCATGAATGATATATTTGGAGACCCACAAGGATCAATGGAGGGGCCTCAGCTATTTACAATCTAAATTAATGACTTAGATGAAGAGACAAAGAGTAACGCATCTAAGATTGCTGATGCTACCAGGCTAGATGGAAATGAAAGCTGCAGAGAGGACACAGAGAGGCTGCAGAGAGATACAGACAGATTAGATAAATGAGCAGCAAGTTGACAGATGGAGTTAAATGTAGGGAAGTATGAAGTTATTCACTTTGGTAAGAATAGAAAAGCACAATATTTTTAAAAGGTGTGAAACTTGTTGATGTTCAATGGGTGTACTTGTACATGGAATGCAGAAGGTTCCCATGTATATACAGCAAACAGTTAGGAAGGCAAATGGCATGTTGGCCATTATCGCAGTGAGACTGGAGTACAACAATAAAGAAGTTTCACTACAGTTATACAGGCTATGCAAAACTTTGGTGGGACTGGAAGATTTTACCAGTGGCGGCTTGCCTCTGCTGTGGGAAAACACAGAAAATCCCATCCATGGGCTTTTGGTGAGACCACGTGTGGAGACCCGTCGTAGGACATCATCATAAAATCCCCACAGCACAGAAGGAGGCCATTTGGCCTTTCAAAATTGCACCAACAACAATCCCTGCTGGGTTTTATCCTCGTAACCTCTCCTTCCATATTTACCCTGTTAATCCCCCTGACACTAAGGGGAAATTTAGCATGCCAAGCAACTTACATAATGCAGATTTAGTTTCCGCTTTTAAGAAAGGATATATTTCCATTAGGGGTAGTACAGGAAAAGTTGTCCTTTGAGGAAAGGTTAAATAAATTGGGCTCATAGTTCTAGAAGAATGGGAGGTGATCTCATTGTGAAGCTTGATAAGGTGGATGCTAAGAAATTGTTTCCATTTGTCAGGGAATCTAAAATACAGGATCGATATAAAGAACAATCTTTTAGAACTAAGATATGGAAAAACTACTTCACTCAAAGGGATGTGAATATTTGGAGATCTCTACCCAGAGGGTTGTAGATACTTTATTGTTGAATATATTTAAGGTTGGGACGGACAGATTCTGGTCTCTCAGAGAATTAAGGAATATGGGGAGCGGGAGGAGAGTTGAAGTCCAGAATCAGCCATGATTTGATTTGATCTATTATTTAACATAGTGTATAGCACATATGGGTGCTCTACAGACAAAACATACTGTTCACAGAGAAGGAAATGAGAGAGTGCAGAATGTATTATTGCAGTCATAGCTAGGGTGTAGAGAAAGATCAACTTAATGCAATGCAAGTGCATTCAAAAGTTTGGCAGCAGGGAAGAAGCTGTCCTTGAATCGGTTGGTACGTGACTTCTGACTTTTGTATCTTTTTTCCGAAGTAAAAAGGCAGAAGAGAGAATGTCCAAGGTGTGTGGGATCCTTAATTATGCTAGCTGCTTTGTCGAGGCAGGAGAAAATGTAGACAGAGTCAATGTTAGAAGGCTGGTTTGCGTGATGGATTGGGCTACATTTGTGATTTTTTGTAGTCCCTTGTAGTCTTGGGAAGAGCAGGATCATGATCCCTAGACATGATCATCCTGAATCATCGAATCTCTATAATGCAGGAGGCCTTTCAGCCCACTGAGTCTGCACTGGCCACAATGCCATTCAGGCCCTTTCCCCATAACCTCACCTATGTATGCGGTAATCCCGGACATTAGGATCAATTTAGTACGGCCCGCACATCTTTGGACTGTGGGCAAAAACCGAAGCATCCAGAGAAAACCCACACAGACACGGAGAGAATGTGCAAATTCCATGCAGCCGGTGACTGAGGCTGGAATTGAACCCAGGTCCTAGCGGTGTGAGGCAGCAGTGCCAACCACTGTGGCATCCATGCGGTCATGATGGGCTACATGGTCTATTTCTTATGTTCTTGTGCTTCACAGGTGAACGCATAAGGTTCAATGGCACTATTCAACAAGCAGAGAAACTCTTTTCTTCTGTCCAATATTCCACAACAAAAATCACTAAAAATACAGATGATCATTTATTTCATTGCAATTTGTGAATTCAGTTTCCTCCACATTTCAAAATTCTCCACTGGGTATGAAAGGAACTATGTGCAACTACTAGGTATTCATGCAATGATTCAATTCATTGGTTCTGATTACTTTAGAAATATGAAGAATAACCTTTAGTATTCATTGTCTACAGCATGGATGCTTTTAAAAATTATTTTTGACTGTCTTGTTCTTGTAACATACACATAAACATTGTTACAGCTTGTTTGATACTGGTGACAGGGACAAATCAGAAGCACTGAAGAGTTATAGCAACAGGAAACACAGACCATTCTGTTACGATTTGCTTAACAACAGCAGATTATTGGGAAATCAACAATGCTTTATTTATTCTAATATTTTAATCATTTTAGTACAAAGGGATATTGTACTCTAGGCAAACTCAGTTTTTATATACCTAATGGTTTTGAGTGATTTTCTGCGAAAGCCATAACTGTGTTTCTCTCTCCCACACGAATTGTTTTTGTAAAGTCATCTGTTTGGAAACAAAGTAAGAAGCTATTGAGTTCTATCTGAATGTGTCCTTTGGCAATGCTCCAGTTAAGATTCCTGGTATTCAGCAGAGACAGACACACACGGACATTTCTGTGGCATCAAAGTGAACTGGAGTTGTAACCAATGGCATATTAATAAAATAACTGCACAGCTTAACCTTTTGTGCTTTTAAAACAAACATTCAAGTTGGTATCCCCTGTACTTCAGAATATGTGACTCAACGAAACTTAAATGCATTTTAAGACTGTCAAACAAAATGGCAATGGTTCTCTTTGGTCCACCAGATCCAAAAACCTAGAGAAAGGAAACATTTTATTGTTATCCTGTTTAACACTTGGACATTGAGAACAGAACGTCACTGTTAGTAAGAGAACATAAACAAAAAGGTACGAGTACATTCTATAGCTCATGGTTGAACTGACCTAAAGGCTGTACAATATAACCTTCCCTTATATTGACCAAGTAGCCACTTCTCATGTTTTATTTTAGATGAAATGTGCTGAACTCCTGGGTTTCATCTTCAAGATTGAGGCCATTTTGTAGCTGACTCTTCTGTTTCTCATCCTTATACACTTAACCTTGACCAATTCCACCCTCCTCAATTGCCAGTCCAAATCTAGTCTCTCTTCCCTTTTATAGTCCATGATTGAATGTGTTATTGCATCCTACTTTCATGTTCATTCCTTTGGATCCCTCCTGTCTGGCTTCCAATCTTCCCATAACAGTACAAGCAAAATTCACAAATGATTTCTTCCAAGACTAGGGTATCTGTCCATCTTTAATGTATCTCCATGCAACAACATCCTTCCCTCTGTTATGCAGCTGCGTGCAACTGTCTTCACAGTTCAATTTTTTTTTAAGCAAATGCAATCAGTACAACTTTACTAATAGCTTCTCTTCTCTTTCCCATATCAAAGCTCTTCATCTGAATAACGTAATAAGTTTTGGGCACCAAATTCAGGAAAAAACATCAGTTTTGGTGTAGGTACTGTGCAAATTCACTAAGCTGAATGATTGCCTGCAGATCAAATTCAAAAGTCTGAAGCCAATGTTTGTTCGCTTCATCACAAACTCTGTTTCCTTGCAGCCACTTTGTCAGGTTGAATCAGGCCACCATAATCGTGGGCATTCCATTTGATTCTCAGTTAAGATTTAAGCCTTACATCACCGAGACTACTTATCACCTCTTTGCAACACTGTAATTTCTCCAACAAGGGATTAAGAAAGCAATAAAGAAAGATAGATTATGAAACTAAACTGGCACAAAATATAAAAACTGATAGTAAAAGCTTTTCCAAATATATAAAAAGGAAAAGAGTAGCTAAAGTAAATGTTGGACATTTAGAAGACGAGGAGGATTTAATAATGGGAAATGAGGAAATGGCCAAGGCTTTAAACATGTTTTTTCTATCGGTCTTCGTGGTAGAGGACACAAATAGCTTCCCAAAAATTGACAGTCGTGGGGCTGTAGGGGGTTAGGTCCTTAAAACGATTACTATTACCAAAGGGGTAATGCTTGGTAGGCTAATGGGACTAAAGGTAGACAAGTCTCTGGGCCCAGATGGAATGCATCCTAGGGTACTGAAAGAAATGGCAGAAGTAATAGCAGACGCGTTAGTTGTAATTTATCAAAATTCATTGAACTCTGGGGAAGTGCCATCTGATTGGAAAACAGCTAATGTGGCGCCACGGTTTAAAAAAGGAGGGGAAAGGGCAGGTAACTACAGGCCAGTTAGCTTAGCGTCTCTAGTTGGAAAAATGCTGGAATCCATCATTAAAGAAGAAATAGCAGGACACCTGGAAAAGAATGGTTCGATCAAGCAGACGCAGCATGGATTCATGAAGGAAAAGTCATGTTTGACAAATTTACTGGATTTTTATGAAGATGTAACAAGTGCGATTGACAGAGGGGAACTGGTGGATGTAGTGTTTTTAAATTTCCAGCAAGTGTTTGATAAGGTGCCTCACAAAAGGTTGCTGCAGAAGATTAAGGTACACAGAGTTGGGGGTTAAGTGTTAGCATAGATTGAGGATTGGCTATCTAACAGGAAGCAGACAATTGGAATAAATGGGTGCTTTTCTGGTTGGCAGGGGTCAGTGCTGGGGCCTCAACTGTTTACCATATACATAGATGATCTGGAGGAGGGGATCGAGTGTAGTGTAACAAAATTTGTTGTCGACATAAAGATGAGCGAGAAAGCCAGTTGCATGGAGGATGTGGAAAATCTGGAGAGATTTGAATAGGCTGTGAGTGGGCGAGGATCTGGCAGATGGAGTACAATGTTGGGAAGTGTGAGGTTATCCACTTTGATAGGAATAATAGTAAAATGGACTATTATTTAAATGGTGAAAAATTACAACATGCTACTGTGCAGAGGGACCCAGGGTCCTTGTGCATGAATCGCAAAAACTCAGTTGGGAGGCGCAGCAGGTGATCAAGAAGGCAAATGGAATGTTGACCTTTATCACGAAAGGGATGGAGTATTGAAGTAGGGAGGTCTTGCTGCAATTGTACAGGGTATTGATGAAGCCACAACTAGAGTACAGCGTGCAATTTTGGTCCCCTTATTTGTGAAATGATATATTGGCATTGGAGGGAGTACAGAGAAGCTTCACCAGGTTGATACTGGAGATGATGAGGTTAGCTTATGAGGAGAGATTGATTAGATTGGGCCTGTACTTGTTGAAATTTAGAAGGCTGAGGGAATATCTTATAGAGACATATAAGATAATGAAGGGGCTAGATAGGGTGGAGGCAGAGAGATTTTTTCCACTTAGAAAGGAAACAAGAACTAGAGGATACAGCCTCAAAATAAGGGGGAATCAGTTTAGAACAGAGTTGAGGAGGATCTTTTTCTCTCAGAGGGTAGTGAATCTCTGGAATTCTCTGCCCATTGAAGCAATGAAGGCTACCTCGTTAAATGTGTTTAAGTCACAGGTAGATAGATTTCTATAAGGGAATTAAAGATTATGGGCAGCAGGCGGGTAGGTGGAACTAAACTACCATCAGATCAGCCATGATCTTATTGAATGGCAGGGCTATGAATGTTTTTTACCCTACATTTGAGATGGCCTACTCCTGCTCCTGCTCCTATTTCTTATATTCGTATGTAGAACCTTGAATTGTGGAGGAATAGATCTTAGAGAGCAAGAGAGATGATCAGGGTCTGACACATTGGGGTGGTGAGGAGATCACAGTAAATATATTAGGATCAGGACATTGAGGAAGTCAGGTGAATGCAGCTGAGACAAGTAATTTAAGGGTCATTTAGAAAGTACCTTGGAAAGGATTGCATTATCACATAATTTAAATCTGTATACTTGTTGTTTTGAGTTTGAGAAAAGTTGCAGTAAGAAGTTTTACCATAATTAGGGCAGCACTGCGTGGTTAGCACTGCTGCCTCAAAGTGCCAGGGATCTAGTTCAATTCCAGCCTTGGGTCACTGTTTGGAGTTTGCACGTTCTCCCCATGTCTTCATGGATTTCCTCTGGTTGGTTTGGTTTCCTCCCACAGTTCAAAGAAGTGCAGGTTAGGTGGATTGGCTGTGCTAAATTACCTGAGCATTAAGGCATTAGAAGGGTAAATACATGGGGTTACAAGGATAGGGCCTGGGTGGGATTATGGTCAGTGCAGATCTAATGGGCCAAATAGCCTCTTTCTGCACTGTAGAGATTCTATGAAAAATAAAGTAATATTGTGATAAGCAAATCAATTTTCCAAATTACAACACAAATGAATGTACCCGTCATTGCTTCTTATTGTTTTCAACTTTGTACTAAAGAATTTGGTCCTTTACCTTGGTTTCCTCATTTTGAATAACTCTATTAGATAATTGAGTCAGATTGTCTGTGATAGCCCATTCAAATTGAATTGACTGTAAATGTTCTCCTTAATGTTATGTTGACACAATGTATTTTACTCCAGATACCTTTGTGTTTCCATATTGATATTTGCAAAACCTGCTGTAGGGATTGTCATTAAATCTCACTGAGAAATCTTAAACAGCAGGAAGTGCTGCACACACTTAAATTCTTCTGTTTACTTGTGGTTATGTTTGGTTAGCTATCATTTCAGCAAAAATTTAGCTTACATTTAAATTTAATAGTATAAACACCAATTATAATTGAACAATTAGAAGTTTCACAGTTTCTCCCTTTCCTGTAAAATCATTTACTCAAAACTAAACAGGAGATGCAATGTGGGATGAAAAGAAAATTGGAGCAACAAATGCACAAAACCTGGGAATGATGATAGATCAAGTGGAATAATTGGTCATATTTAGTTACAGGGAACACTGACATGTCATTGTCACAGTAAATAGGTGACTCCACCAATCTCTACAGGCTTTTTTTAAAAAATCACTAGGTACCTGGCTAGCCATCGTATTGAGTGACTGCAGGATGAATTCAGTCCTTACATAAGGGGGAAAAAAAAACATTCAATCCTGTGAAATCCACAACTTCAGTATCTGTTAACTAACACTTTCTCATTAGAACCGTTATTGGGATTCAGTCAGATTGACAATACAAGAATGTACCCTTACAAAATGGTCCAAATCTGCTCTTAAATATTATTTCTTGTTTCGTAATTTTATTTCCATTTTAATAAATGCTTTAAGATTCTCATCGTCAACGTGTTCATCAATAACCTCGAGTGCTTTTAGTCCTCCATTCTTGTAGTAGTCCAACATCTCCTCTGCATATGAAATCCATACACAATTGTGGCACCCTTTCATACAGCACCAGGTCGGAGGTACTGGGGGGGAGTCACGATTTACCCTAAAGACAGCATCATTTTTATTACTTTGCTCTTTATGTTGAAGATGGCTCTTTTCTTCATTCTTCTTGCAGTTCAGGTTCCTGGAGAGCATAAAAAATCTTTTGCACATGATGTTAGTTCGGTTACAGTACGTCATCTGCAAAGCTCTGAAGAGTTCAGGCAAATGCAATGACAGATGCAAGCTTGATATCCACTTAAATCCACTGGAAGACAATCCTGAAAGTAGTCTTGGAGCTCCCTGAAAATTAAAATGAAGATAGCTTATTGCAACATCATGATAATGCAGTGATATTCATGACACAAAACTGAAATGTCAGAATGTAAACAAAGAAGCTTTGCCAATAGGTAAATAAAGAAACTCCCTGTCCAGATTTTATTTGTGATTGGAAATCCATGATAGTTTGCTACCAAATGCACTCCTAAATCCTGCAGGTCAACTTGTCTCCAGCTTCAGTCACAGATCTGGATTGTCTTAGGAAAATAAATATAGTTTTAAGGGATTTACATTTGTATTGGTAAACATTAGAAATAAGGTAAGTGATTTAATTTCATGTTTTGGTGCTTGGAAGGGTAAAACCTTTGATCCATTTGAAAAAAGGTATTTCTATATGTGGGGATTGGTTTCAATTCCAACTGTGATTCTGCTGTGCTTTAGACAGGGTTACAGTGTGAAAAGTAAATAAACCAGTTTAGTAACTGGGGACTTGTAAGATAGAAAAGCTTTTAAGTTTTAGTTTGGCTAACTTAATGATCATTGGCGATTGATAGAGAAGGTAGCTCTCAGTTCTACTAGAAGCGTTGGTATTAGTTGGTTAAAGAGGGAATGTCACTCTCAGATGTGCTAGAAGGAAAGCAATTCTATGGAATCATGGTTAAGAAAACTGACGCCAGAAACCTAAAGTATAGCTAATTAAGGAATCTAAAGAAATGAATAGAACTTTCCAAGAAGTCTGGAGTTAATGGAACAGAGGAAACTGGGAACCAGAACAGATTACTGTTCAGTAAAGTCACAGAGAGTTGAATTGTGAGAGACCAGAAAGGCATCCGCATTTGTGTTAATGTTTGTAAGAAATTATTAGCTTGGGAGATATTATTTGAAATAATTGTGGAAATTTGTGGCTCAACCTGAGTTTGTGTAAAAGCCTTTAAGACAAAGAAAACCTGAAGGAAGAGATATAAAACCTGAAAACAAAACACCAATGGAAACAGAGGGAAAGTATAATTTAAAAGAAAATTTGAAAGTGTGACTTTTGAAAGTGGAATTTGAAATCACTTGTGTAGAAGCTCGAGTTCAGTGGCTCAAGATAGCTCAAGGTATCAGAATTATCTAGAGATTTTGGGGAGAAATCCACAAACATTCCCTTGGGTTCAAAAAGGAGTGTGTCTCACCCATTTTATGTGCTTGAAACGGACTTTGTGTGTTAATGAGATCATTGTAGTTTAAGATGTACTTTGTAATCCGTGTTAATCTTAAAATCTGTCATTGTTAAAATAAGGAGGAAAAGAGCATTGTATCATAATCCAATAATGTTTAATAAATGTTTATTTTCTTATTGAAAAAATTAGCAGCCCTATGCTCCTGTTCCTCCACAGTTTATACAAAAAAATTAAAAGTTAAGGGCCAGAATGTTATGGCCATTCACACCTGTGGGATTTTTCCATCCTGTTGCAGTGAATGGGGATTTGGCTGAACCCCAAATTCTCTGACCTCGCTGTACCCCTGCAGCAGGCATGAACAGCTGGTAAGATCATGCCCAAGGTCTTTTTAGACAGGGCTCTATTCTGGGATTTTCCTGTCCAGTTATATCAACTGGAATCATAAAATTGGAATCAAGCATAAGGTAGTAGGATCACTACAAATGGTTATAGTGCCCCTGGGTTAGGAACAATTGAAAGGAATATTACTCAGGAATCCTAATCACTGCCCGGTGACCCATTGATGGAGTGAATGGGAATGGGTTCAGTTAATCAGGAATCAGACTGGGCTATGATATTCATCAGTCTAATAACACGCTGACACTATCTGCACTTGAATTTGAAGAATGGTTTTTTAAGTATGATGTCAAGAGGACTTATTTGCACGTCTACATTCAGGGATTGGTACAGGCCAACCAAGGTCCTTACAGGCGGTTTCATTTGTCTGTTCAATCAGCAAGTAATTCCAAGTTAAAAATAACTATTTTACAGTCTATTAATTTTAATACCCCTTCATTTCTTTGCACTGACAGAACTGCATTATAAATTTTACTGAGAAGAATTTAAATGTAAATTGCCATTGCTTTGTATTCAAATAGGAAATGGATTATATCAAAAATTAAACAATTGTTTCAGAAGGCATTTTATTGCTTTGAACCAGAGACATTTTGACTGTTAAGGTTTGTTAAACGTTCCCTTTATCTCTCAACGATCCAGCTCATTATGGCGTTGAGTAGCTGAGCCACAAAAAGCAGGAATGTCCCTGTTTGAATAGTTTGTCTTAGTTCCTATAGACTAGAAATAGGGAGAGGTAATGCAGTTAGTATTCCTATTTTCAATCACAATTCAGGGATCTCTATTAGGAATGGAGAGGACATGGGACCTGGGAGGAGTAGTAGGCCACTCAGTCCTTTGAGCTGCTCCACCATTCAATAAGATCATGGCTGATCTGGTCTGAAACCCACTTTGTTGTTTGCCTTCCGTAACCCTCGACTTCTTTGTCTGAGAAAAATCTAAGTCTGTCTTGAATAAATTCATGACATAGCCTCCACTGGGAAGATAATTCCATATACTAACAACCTTGAGAAAAAAGCTCTCATCTCAGTCTTAAAATGTAGGCCTTTGTTCTTAAACTCTGTCCCTGTCGTCTACTTGGGCTTCAGCAAGGCTTTTGATAAGGTCTCATATGAAAGTAAGAGACCATGAGACCCAAGGAAATTTGGTAAATAGGATCAAGAATTGGCTGAGTATCAGAAAGCAGAGGATGTTTCTCACAGGTGGAAGCCTGCGTCCAGTGGGGTCCCGCAAGGGTCAGATTTTAGTGGTTTGTATGACTTGAGGGTTGATCAGTAAATTCACAGATTATATAAAAATTGGTCAGGTCATAAATAGTAAGGTGTATAGCTTTATATTACAAGAGAAAAGAGACAGGCTGGTCAGATGGTCTAATCAGCGGCAAATGAAATTCAATCCAGATAAGCATGAGGTGATACACTTGGGGAAGGACAAACAAGGCAAGGGAGTACATGATGAACAGCAGAATCCTAGGAAGCACTAAGGATCAGAGGGTCCTTGGAGTGCACATACACTGGTCCCTTTAGATAGCAGGACAGGTGGATAAAGTGGTTAAGAAGACATATGGTACAATGGCCTTTATTAACTGAGCCACAGAGCTTAAGAGCATGGAGGTTATGCTGGAGCTATACAAATGTTAGTTAGACTACAGCTGGTGTATTGTGTGTAGTTCTGGAATTCACATTATAAAATGGCATTAGAAAGGATGCAGAGGTTTACCAGGATGTTGCCTAGGCTGGAGAGTTTAATTATGAAAACAGATTGAATAGACTGGAGTTGGAATATGATTGAGGTGTAGAATATTATGAGGAGCATAGACAGATCAGACAGGAAGAAACTTTTCCCATTGGTGGGGAATCAGTGACTAGGCAAGGTAAGGAACAGGAGGTTTAAAGAGGATGAGGAAAAACCTTTTCATCCAAAGGTGGAACTCACTGCCTGAAAGGATGGTGGAGGCAAAGAACCTCAGAACATTTAAGCATTTAGTTGTGCAATTGCATTGCCAAGACATACAAGGCTGTGAGCCAAGTGCTGGAAAATGGGATTGGAATAGGTAAGCGATTCGTCTTTGACTGGTCCAGGTGTGATGAGCCAAAAGGTTCTTTTCTGTGCTGAATATTTTTATCTCTATAATTCTAGCCTCTCCCACAAGTAGAAACACAGAGAAACATCCCTCAAGTATCCAACCTTTCAAATTCTTTCAGGATCTTATATGTTTCAATCGGGTCATCTCTCCCTTGTCTAAAGGGATGAGGGCTGGCTTAGATTGGTTATGATGTAGAGATGCCAGCTAGGTTAGATGTAAGGATTCGCATTCTAATCAGCAATCTGTGACTGTCTGTGCTGATATGTGTGCTATTGCAGACCAGAACACTGTATTTGCCTGACGAAGATGAAAGTCGAAAGCTTGCAGATTTACAATCAAATAAATCGGTTGGATTTAAAATTGGTGTTGCCAGACTGTTACTTAGATTGGTTATAAGAGAGTTTAATAATCTGAATTATAAACTGGGCTCACAGGGGGGCAGCTAACACCAGTCGAATAATAGCCCAGTCAAAGAAGAAGGGGAAAATTCATCAAAGAAAAAAATATTTGCTGATCGGCGTGGTGACACAATGGTTAGCATTGCTTCCTCCCAGTGCCAGAGACCTGGGTTCAATTCCAGCCTCAGGTAACTGTCTGGGTGGAGGTACATATTAAAGTACATTTATTAGTCATAAGTAAGGCTTATATTAATGCTGCAATGAAGTTCCCTTAGTCGCCACACTCCGGCACCATTCAGGTCAATGCGTGGGTTTCATCCTATAGTCCAATGTGTGTGGGTTAGGTTGATTGGCTATGCTAAATTGACCCTTGGCATTGGGGATTAAATATATATATATGGGGGGGGTGCTGGGGGCTGGGTGGGATTGTTATTGGTGTGAAGGGCCAAATGGCTTCTTTCTGCAGTATAGGGAATCCATGATCTGTTAGTAGATCATAAGCAATTAATTCTCTCAAATGGTCAGAATAATGTTTGGCAGTACAGTTTAGGAAGCAGGATGCTTAGCAGACCAGCTTTACATTTACAATTTATGCTGTGCAAAGGACTGCTATATTTCATTTACATCATATTCTTTAAGTAAGACAATCAGGATACGAGAGTCAATTGCTATCCAACCTATTCACTGAGCAAGAACTCTCAAAACATTTCATCAACATTCCTATCCCAAAAAAAATTAATCTCTTAAATAAATCAAATTAAACTAGTTTTGCACACATGACTGCTTAAACTGGGCGAATGAATGATCTGATTCCACTCCACAATTCAATTATCCATTATGATAAATTGCATTTCCAAAATGTCTCAGATAAGCAATAAATTACTACTGAATCAAAGAGGAGATGATGAGGATGGGTAACAAAAGCTTGGCCATAGATGTAGGACAGTCTTAAAAGAAGAAGCAAAATCTCGGAGGCAATTCAAGAAATTAGGATTTACACAGCAAAACTATCATCACTGGGGAAATGAAAATGGGAGTTCAGAAGAGGGACACAGAGTTTTTAGCCAGCTTAAGAGGTTAGAGATATAGTGGCGGGTGAGGATATGGAAGGATTTGATCACAAAGTTAAAATCAAAGCAAATCAAAGAATTTTAAAATCAAATCCACATAAAAGAGCGAGCACAGAAGTACGTAGGATACGAACAGATTAACAACAAGAAAAACATCCAGCAGCAAAATGATGGAAAAACTCAGCAGGTCTGGCAGCATCCATAGCGAGAGAAAATAAGAATTAATGTTTCAAATACATCTGACGTTTTAGACCAGAAAGCAGAGGGAGGAATTTGTTCAATTGCATACTAAATAAAGAGATGGAATGGACTAGGAGGTCAGCAATTAGTGGGGGCTTGAAGAGGTTGCAACCAAAACTTAGGAACAAGTGACAGATGGCCCAATGGGGATGGGGAGGGGAGGGAGGATGGTATTAGCATTGAGACAAATAATATTTGGGATATATAAAACAAATGTCAAGATGGAGGATAAAGGTCACAGTCTGAAGTGTTGTGTCCTGAGGGCTGTAATGTGTCTAATCAGAAAATGAGATGCTGCTCCTCTAGTTTGCATTGGGCTTCACCATAGTGCAGTATGAGGTGCCAAGGCAATTGACAGGGCCACTGTGAAACAAAATTTGACACTATAGCACATACAATAGTTACAGTGGAGAAGATCCATTGTGCCAGTGCTGGCTCTCTGCAAGAGAGACTCAGTTTAAGCCACTCCCCTGCCATCTCCCTGTAACACTGCAGTGACATGGTGGTCACTAGATGAGTAACTCAAAGGACTTGGTTTCCAATAGGGGGAATTAGCAGTATTGCAGAGTAAGGCTGGATAAGAGTTGATGCAAACTCAATGGGCCGAATGGCCTCCTTTTTGCGCTGTGGGATAGCTAGTCTACAGACTAAATTAATAAATCTGGGATATCGTGGCTACCTTTGATTGCTGTAAAAGCCCATCTGGCTCACTGAGCCATTGGTAGCTAGGTTGGCCTATATGTGACGCCAGACCCGCAGCAACGAAGAGCCTAGCACGCCACTCAGCTGAAGGTCAAGTAGGTCAGGCGCCGCCAGAGTGTGGTAACCAGGGGAATTTCACATTAACTTCATTGCAGTGTTAACGTAAGCCTACTTGTGAGAATAATAAACAAACTTTTAGGGATGGGGAACAAATATTGACCCAGTCAATGTGATATCCAGGTCCTGTGAAAGAATGAAGAACATTTTGGGCCAACAGCTTGACACAGAAACAGCACCTTACAGGAAGATGCTAAAAGGATTCAAGGAGGGATTTGGAGAACTGAAGGCAGCCGGGTTCCCCCAAAAACATTCAGCCCCTTGTACTACAGCAACACTGGGCGAAGAGGGGGTGAAATCTAATCCGGCTGCCCTTCGGAGTGAAGGTCAGGCGGGAGAAAAGCACTCACCGCGCCGGCCACCTTGCAGCGGGAGCACAGGCTGCAAACAGCGACACCGACAGAGCTGCTCATGGGCCCGGCGGCCTGCAGTGTCGATGACCGTCGGCACCCTTGCCAGCTCCCTCCTCCTTCTCCAGAGGCGGCCTGAGACCGCTGCCTAGCAACGGAAATCCCGATCACCCGCCCCTGACTCACAGCAGCCTCGACGGGCCCAGCGCATGGCGGAGGGCCGACCAATTCCGCTGAGGCAATCCCGCCACGTGGCTGAAGGCCGACCAATCGGGGCGCGGCTGCCCCTAGCACGTGGTTTTGGGCCGGGCAATCAGGGAGAGGTGGGCCTGGTACGTAGTTGCGGATCGGCCAATCGCGACGCGGGAGACCTAGCATGTGGCTGTGGGCCGGCCAATCGCGGCGCGGCGTGGTGTGACGGGTCCGGTACGTGGCTGTGGGCCGGCCAATCGTGGCGCGGCGGTTCGGTTTGTGCGGGCGATGGCGAAGCGGCGGAAAGGAGTGGACGCGCATCGGCAAACCCAGGGGCGGCGGGCCGAGCGGCGGAAAGGGGAGAATGTGGATCGGAAAGCCCAGGGGCGGCAGACCGGGCGGCGGAAAAGGTGGGGGATCTGGGGAGGGAAGGAAAGGAGCTGGTCCCGGACTCATGCTGTTGCCTTAGACCGCCGAGGACCCAGGTTCGATTCCCGGCTTGGGCCACTGTCAGTGTGGAATTTGCACGCTCTCCCCGTGTAGGATCATAGAATCCTTACAGTGCAGAAAGAGGCCATTTGGCCCATTGATTCTGCACCGACCATAATCCTACCCGGGCCCTATTCCCATATCCTTACGCACTTACCTGCTATTCCCTCTAATTTACCCATTTCAGGATATTAAAGGACAATTTTAGCATAGCCAATCAACCTAACCCACACATCTTTCGACTGTGGGAGGAAACTGGAGGAAACCCATGAGGAGAATGTACAGGTTAGGTGCATTGGCTTGAGGAAAATTACCCCTTAGTGTCAGGGAGGCCAGCAGGGTAACTGTTTGATTACAGGGATAAGGCCTGTGTGGGATTGACGTAGAGATGCCGGCGTTGGACTGGGGTAAACTCAGTAAGAATCTGGCAACATCGATTTTAAATCCAACTGATTTATTTGATAGTAAATCTGCTAGCTTTCAGCCTTTGTGCCTTCATCAGGCAAATGAGGTGTTCTGGTCTCCAAAAGCGCACACATCAGCACAGACAGTTTACAGATTGCTGATTAGAATGCAAATCCTTACACCTAACCTACTATTCAAGTCTTAAAGTGGCTAACAATGTGAGAGAATGGAACGCTGAGCACAGGTTAGAGAGATATGTATTGTCTCCAGACAGCACAGTAAGTGAAGTTTTTTGCTAACCCAGGCAAGTCATGGGGGTTACAGATAGTGTGACATGAAGTCAAGATCCCTGTTAAGACTGTCCTCGTGTGTGGAACTTGGTTATCAGTCTCTGCTCAGTGACTCTGCGCTGTCGTGTGTTGTGAAGGCCCCCTTGAAGAACATTTACCTGAAGCTCGGAGGCCGAATGCCCGTGACTGCTGAAATGTTCGTCCACAGGAAGGGAACTGTTTTGCCTGGTGATTGTTGAGCGATGTTCATTCATCCGCTGTTGTAATGTCTGCATGGTCTCCCCAATGTAAGGCTTGATGGATTGAATGATTTGCTACACTGTAGAGATTCTGTGATTCTAGCCCTCACACCCAGTACTCTCCCACTTAGCTAATGTCCTTTATTGTCTGCACTAACCGGGAATATAGGGCACATACTGCCTACAGCTCCATACTATACATGCTCTATACTAACCCTCCCCCTGCAAACAAAGCAGCGCTCTGAAAGCTTGTACTACCAAATAAGCCTGTTGGACTTTAACCTGGTGCTGTGAGCCTTCTTACTGTGTTTACCCCAGTCCAACGCCAGCATCTCCACATCATTGCATCTGTAACAGCATCTTTGACAAAGGTTCGTCTGGGCTGAAAATGTCAGCTCTTTTCTTACAATACTGCCAGACCTGCTGAGATTTTCCAGCATTTTCTTTCATGGTTTCAGATTACAGCACCCGCAGTAATTTGTTTTTAAGCATTTGGGGATGTCCTGAAGCCCCTAAGACAAGGCTTTTTTTATGATGCCCTGGTGCTGTCAGTATTAGTCTTTTATTTATCAAACAGTTTACAAATACAGAATATATTACACTTTCAAATTACAAAGCAAAATACAATACTATTTTGCAATAATAAATTATAGAGAAAGCAGCTAATGTAACAGTATCACCAATAAACATGCCATTTTTAATACAATAGCACAAACAACTAAGCACAGTAACAAATAGCTGATATGTACTGTGAGTTAGGGGCTGTTGCTATCAGGCCAGTTAACTCTGCACTAATTAATCGTGGTATTTATTCTTAACCAACAAAGCATTTTGTTGATTTTGGGGGGGAGGGGGGAATGAATTATGGGTGCCCTTGTGATTTTATTTGTAAAGTTGCTTGCTCTTTTAGAGATTTCTTTAATTAAAAGAGTACTTGGCCCGTAGCCTTGTGTGCCTTGACATCGCAAAAACATATCTAAATACTCTGTAAATGTTCAGAGAGTCTCTGCATCCACTACTCTCTTGGGCAATGTGTTCAAGATTCCCACCACCCTCTGGGTGAAAAGGTGAGCCAAAAAGATTGGAAAGCAAGAGTTACCAGTGAAGAATTGGCATTCAAAATGAAGGTGAGGAAATTAAATCCAAACTCCTGGATTTGCAATTCCACCAATGATAGTCATGGAACATGTAACGGGTGCTTGTACTGTTGACGAGAGGAAGCAGAATACGCATTGAACTGTTATGGTTATCTATGTTTTATTACTAAGTAGGAACATAGTATATTATAAATCCATCATAACACCAAAAGCTATAAATACATTGTGTTTTTAGCTTTTTTAGGGAAATATCTCTGTTCAGACATCCTAACATTGCCAAATGGCTTTTTTTCATTAACAGGCTGCCTTCTGTTCATTTTGAAAGATGTTAAATTTGTGTAACTCCCTATAAAATGGACAGAGACTAGTTAGCTTTTCTACTCAAATGCATTTGTAAGTAGAGAAAGAGAGCTCTACATCTCTTCATATACGAAAGTATATGGAAGAGAAGGGAATGGTTTAGTTAGGAGGGGCATTGCTTTTTATTTTGGTCGGCACAACATCGAAGGCCGAAGGGCCTGTTCTGTGCTGTATTGTTCTATGTTCTATCTACAGTCCAGCTGCATTTGCATTATTTTAATTCTGCAGTAATGAGTCTCCAAACGTTAGGAGGTTTTTAATGTTAATTTTCCCTCTGTATTGCATTTTGTAAGGGGAATGTGCAGGTTGTTAACATGGAAGAATGAGGAATCCCATAATCATTCAATTTTGAATCTTATAAAGCATGATCCCAGATCTCATAAGTACCACAAAGAAGTAGTGGTTAACAATTTCTAATAGACAAAGGCACAATTCATAACAAACAGGGAGAATATTAGAAAGCGCTTGTGATAATACACAATGGTCAACACGCTCCTTTCATATGGTTGCAGGTAAAAATTTCGTGTTGTTGAAGGAGTTTGCAGAAAAGATAGAGCGAGTAAAGTCCTGATTAATTGAAGTTCTCAACAAGTTTGATGTTCACTTTTAATGCTGTCCACTTCTGAGATCTGGGTAAATACAACACTGAGCAAGTGGAAACTGGGCAAGAAAAGAATCAAGATCTTTGTGTATCTGTCAGCCTTGTTTGTAAGTGTACTAATATAATTTAAATCAAAGATTATTTAACAATAATGCACTTTTAACTCTACAGTGAACCAAAGAAATTCAACCTGAAGCCCAAAAACATTCAAGAACAGGAAATTCCATACAAACTCCGTGAGTTAATGAGGAGTAGAGACAAAATGATGAACGAAATGAATAAGCAGAAGAAAAAGCCTGGTAAAGTGGTCAATTTATCACCATTCCTTTAAAACTTCACTTACCTGACATTAGTTACCCTGAGTCTGGGTCGCATGTTTATTATAGAACCTGTAGGACTTGTTGAGATTTGACATGGTACATTCTGCTTATAGTGAGTGGTTTGTCCAGGAAAATAGCACAAATCCTATCCATGGAGCAGAAAACCACTAACCAATGTGGACAGAATTTTTGATTTGATTTTGATTTATTATTGTCACATGTATTATATTATACAGTGAAAAGCATTGTTTCTTCCACGCTACACAGACAAAGCATATCGAGAAGGAAGGAAGACAGTACAGAGTATAGTGTTACAGTTAAAGTTGGGTGTAGAGAAAGATCAACTTAGTGCAAGATAGATCCATTCAAAAGTCTGATGGCAGCAGAGAAGAAGCTGTTCTTGAGTTGGTTGATGCATGACCTCAGACTTTTGTATCTTTTTCCTGATAGGAAAAAGATACAGAAGTCTGAGGTCATGTACTAACCTTGTAACCAAGGAGAACTTCCCATTCACCTGACAAAAGAGCAGCGCTTCGAAAGCTAGTGGCTTTTACTACTAAATAAATCTGTTGGACTTAACCTGGTGTTGTGAGACTTCTTACTGTGGCCTCCCCTGTAAACAGTCTGACAACACCAGGTTTAAATCCAACCGATTTATTTGATAGTAAACTTGCAAGCTTCCGACTCTATGGCCTTTATCAGGCGAATGAGGTGTTCTGGTCTCCAACAGCACACATACCAGCACAGACTGTTTACAGATTACTGTTTAGAATGCGAATCTTTACACCTAACCTGCTATTCAAGTCTTAAAGTGGCTAACAATGTGAGAGAACGGAGCACTGAGCACAGGTTAAAGAGATGTGTATTGTCTCTGGACAGCACAGTAAGTGAGGTTTTTTGCTAACCCAGGCAAGTCATGGGGGTTACAGATAGTGTGACATGAAGCCAAGATCCCTGTTAAGACCGTCCTCGTGTGTGCAGAACTTGGCTATCAGTCTCTGCTCGGTGACTTTGCGCTGTCGTGTGACGTGAAGGCCTCCTTGAAGAACGTTTACCCGAAGGTCGGAGGCTGAATTCCCGTGACTGCTGAAGTGTTCGTCAACAGGAAGGGAACAGGTTTGCCTGGTGATTGTCAAGTGATATTCATTCATCCGCTGTCATAGTGTCTGCATGGTCTACCCAATGTACCATGCTTCGGGACATCCTTTCTTGCAACGTATTAGGTAGACGGCATTGGCTGAGTTGCAAGAGTATGTACCGTGTACCTGGTGAATGGTATTCTCATGTTTGATGATGTCATCCATGTCGATGATCCGGCATGTCTCGCAGAGGTTGCTGTGGCAGTGTTGTGTGGTATTGTGGTCACTGTTCATTGTAGTCTGTGCTGATATGTGTGCTGTTGGAGACCAGAACACCTCATTTGCCTCACGAAGGCCATAGAGTCGAAAGCTTGCAAGTTTATGATCAAATAAATCGGTTGGATTTAAACCTGGTGTTGTCAGACTGCTTACTGTGTTTACTCAGTAAAGTTTTACAACATCAATTTTAAATCCAACCAATTTATTTGACAGTAAATCCGCGAGCTTTCGACGCTATGCACCTTCATCAGGCAAATGCAGTGTTCAGATCAGAACACTGCATTTGCCTGACGAAGGTGCATAGCATCGAAAGCTCGCGGATTTACTGTCAAATAAATTGGTTGGATTTAAAATTGGTGTTGTAAAACTTTACTGAGTTTACCCCAGTCCAACGCCGGCATCTCTACATCATGACCTCCTCTGTAGCCAGAGAGGATATAAAAATTTCTGTCAAGGCCCCAGCAATTTCCTCCCTTGCCTCGCTCAGTATTCTGGGATATATCCCATCAGGCCCTGGGGACTTGTCTACCTTAATGTTTCTCAAGAACCCCAATACTACTTCTTCCTTTTTGATTTCAACATGACTCAAACTATCTATACATCCTTTCCCAGACTCATCATCCACCAAGTCCTTCTCTTTGGTGAATATTGATGCAAGGTACTCATTTAATACCTCACCCATTTCCTGTGGCTCCACACATAGATTTCCTTCCTAGGTCCTGAGTGGGTCAACCCTCTCCCTGGCTACCTCTTGTGCTTTATATATGTATAAAAAGCCTTGGGATTTTCCATAATCCTGCTGGCCAATACTTTTTCAGACTCCTTTTAGCCCTTCTTACTCCTTGCTTATGTTTCTTGTTTCTTTCTTCTTGTATTCCACATTTGCTTTGTGTGTTCTCAGTCTCCTAGCTTTGACAAATGTTTCCTTTTTCTCTTTGACTAGGCTCACAATATCTCTTGTCATCTAAGGTTCCCAAAACTTGCCATACTTCCCCTACATCTTTACAGGAATGTGCTGGTCCTGAATCCCTATCAACTTATGATTGAAAGTCTCCCACTTGCCAGATGTTGATTTGCCTTCAAACATCTGCTCCCAATCTACATTCTTCAGTCCCTGCCTAATATTATTGTAATCAGCCTTCCCCCAATTTAGCATCTTAACTTGAGGATTATACTTATCTTTAACCACCAGTTCCTTACAGCTTATTGAATTGTGATCACTTTCCCCTACTGAAACACCTGGCTGGGTTCATTCCCCAATATCAGGCCCAGTATGGCCCCTTCCCTGGTTGGACTATCTACATTCTGTTTCATGAAGTCCTCCTGGATGCTCTTTACAAACACTGCCCCATCCATGCCCAAGTTAATATAGGGGAAATTAAAATTTCCCACCACAACCCTGTTACTTTTACACCTTGCCAAAATCTACTTATGTATCTGTTCTTCCATCTCCTGCTGGCAGTTGAGTGGCCTATAGTAAACCCCCAACATTGTGACTACTCCTTTTCTATTTCTGAGCTGTACCCATATTGTATGAGCCCTCTGAGGTGTCCTCCCAGAGTACAGCTGTGATATTCTTATTAACCAGTAATGCAACTCTTCCCCCCCGCCCCCTGCCTATCATGCCTGAAAAATCTGTATCCTGGAATGTTAAATTGCCAATCCTGTCCTCCCCTTGACCAAGTCTTTAATGGCAACAACATCGTAGCTCCTAGTACTAATCCAAGCTCTAGGTTCATCTGCTTTATCTGTTAGACTTCTCGCATTGAAGCAAAATATTCCTCCTGAGATGATAATCAGCTCCAATTATCTCCATAGGAGATGGTAGTTTCTGCCTGGCTTTTTGTACTTTTGATGTTGGTCTGGAAACAGGGCATGATGCTACTGCCTCTCTTTTAGTATCATTCATCAGCAGTTCAGCCAGTGACTGAATTTACATCCTCCACCATCTTTGGCTTGTATGTTTATTTTTAAAATCACGGTTCTTATTTAAAAGTTCAGTATGTCCCTATGTGACTTAGGTTTTTCCTCCTTCATCAAGACAGTCACCACAGCCTTTTCAGGGTTAATTAGGGATGGACAGTGAATGCTGGTTAGGCAGTGACATGATGTCGAGATGCTAGCGTTGGACTGGATAAGCACAGTGAGAAGTCTGAACATCAGATTAAAGTCCAATAGGTTTATTTGGTAGCACACGCTTTTGAAATGTCACTCATTCAAGTGACTGAGAAGCTGTGTTCACAAACAGGGCTTATATGAACATGTACTCAATTTACAAGATAATGGTTGGAATTCAAGAATTTACAGATAATCAAGTCTTAAAAGTACAGGCATTGTGAGTGGAGAGAGGGTTAAGCACAGGGCAAAGAGGTGTGTATTGTCTCCAGCCAGGACAGTTAGTGAGCAGGTCGGGCAGGGTTACAGGTAGTGTGACGTGAACCCAACAGCCCGATTGAGGCCGTCTTCCTGTGCGGAACTTGGCCATCAGTCTTTGCTCGGCGATTCTGCATTGTCATGTGATGTGAAGGCTGCTTTGGAGAATGCTTACCCGAAGATCAGAGACTGACTGCTGAAGTATTCCCCAACAGGAAGAGAACATTATCGCTTTGTGAGTTGAACAGTGTTTGTTCATCCGTTGCTGTAGTGTCTGCATGGTCTCCCCAATGTACCATGCCTCAGGACATCCTTTCCTACAGCATGTCAAGTAGACAAGAATATGTACTGTGTACCTGGTGGCTGCCATTCTCATGTGAGATAATAGCACCGTATTGATGATCCGGCACGAAATACAGAGGTTGCTGTGGCAGGGTTGTGGTGTCATGATCACTTTCTCCTGAAAACTGGGTAGCTTGCTGCAGGTGGTGGTCTGTTTGAGGTTGTGCTGTTGTTTGAAGGCAAGAAGTGAGGGTCTGGGGATGACCTTGGCGAGATGTTCGTCTTCATCGATGACATTGCATCCCTGGAGCAGAGAAACTATGACATCTTGTCTGGAGCTTTCAAATGTCATCGATAATTACCATTATCTTGTAATTGAGGTTGTGTCTATATATGCCCTATTTTGAACACAGCTTCTTCTTCCCCGGAAGAAGGAATGACACTCTGAAGGCTTGTGCTGTCATTATAAACCTGTTGGACTTTAACCTGGTGTTGTGAGACTTCTTATTAGACAATGATGCCCTTGTCCTGTAAATAAAATTTAAAATCTTTACATTTTATGTGACTCGAATCAAAAATGCATACAAATTTTTAGCAGCTTCACATTTATATTTTAATTATAAAATACTTATATTAATTTAATTATAAAAAATTTATATTATCAAAAGTATAATTTTGGATGAGAGAAAAAAATAAATTCTGCAATTAGTCTTTTTCCTTAATAGGATGAAGCATAAATATGACAGCACTTTATTTTTAAGTTTGTCTTCTGACCTTGATTGTATTGTGTTGCATCCAAGCAACCTACTTGTTAGCTCAGGCACCACATTATATTTAAATTTGGTAATTTAGCTGTGGATGTGTTTTATTGCCTTGGCTGGTTTTCCAATTGTCAGCTTTTCTTTTTGGCTAATTTCCTCCTTTTTGTGCTGAAGGGTTTTGTTAGAGTATAATTCCACAAGTGCCAGCAATCCTGTGCTGTCTTGCTCAAACATCCATTCTCCTGGGTGAGTCAAAACAGGATGTCTCCTCAGGCTATTCACCATATGTTTCGGCTTCCCCTAGGAGTGGACATCAATGGTGTACATAGTTACAAATCTGGGTGGGCTGGTGTGGTGAAGCAGATGGTCCTTAGCAGATGGTGCTTTCCTATCCCTTTTGTTTGTATGGCAGACATTACAGCTAATTTCCAATGTTTACAAGTGCTTTGTGTGCTTTTGGATAATAATCATTAAAGTTAAAGTTTACTTATTAGTCATAAATAGGCTTATATTAACACTGTAATGTAATTACTGTGAAAATCCCCTGGTAGCCACACTCCAGGTACACTGAGGGAGAACTTAACATGGCCAGTGCACCTAACCAGCACATCTTTCGGACTGTGGAAGGAAAATGGAGTACCTGGAGGAAACCCATGCAGACACAGGGAGAATATGCAGACTCCGCACAGAGTGACCCAAGCTGAGGACACTTGGAGAATATGCAGACTCCGCACAGACAGTGACCCAAGCTGGGAATCAAACCCAGATTCCTGGTGCTGTGAGGCAGCGGTGCTAACCAGTGTGCCACTGTACCACAAGTCTGGTTGAATGTGCTTAACCAAAGAGGTTGTCATTTATTTAGTGTTGTTTTTTCTCATCCACATCCTCGGGTCTCTTTCTGCCTTTAAACCAAAATAGCTCACTCTCGTGTAGAGCGCATACAAACTCAACCTTCGAGTGGATAATCTGTAACACTGTAAAAAGTCATACAATTAATTTTTCTTTAAACACCCAGAAAAGCCAGTGAAGAAGCCTCCTTCAATGGCTGCAAATCCCTACAGAGACATACCAGTTCCAAAGTTTAAGAGGTGGAAACGCGAGCCCGAAGAAGCCTACGTTAAGCGAATGGAGGAGGAAGTGGAACATGTAATGTTCATGACCAAAAATCAAGTGGCCCGATATCCTGAGTTGGATGATAAGAAGAAAGAAAAGGCAAGCGATGTCAAATCGAAATCTGAGAAAAAGAAAGAGTATGTTCCATTATCTGTATATATAGTATATTTTATGTGGAACTTGACATTGCTGATAGATAACTGTAATTACAGCATTTTTCCTCTTTGCTTAATGCTGAAAATAACAGGTTGGAAGAAAAGGAAAGGGAATCTGTCTTTGAGATGGGAATCTAATAAAGTCAATGTGATTAATACGTATACGTTATTCTTACATATCGGTCACAATTCTTAACACAAATAGAGAATCAATTTACTTAGGAGTTGCAGCCTGTATGGGATGCATGTTACTTGTATGGTAACATTTCATTTTACACTTGTCTACCTTAAATAATCTTAAAAGAAAATCTCCAATATTTAGAAATTTATTACCCTTCTGTCAGACATTTAGAGCATCTAATTGCAGATCATCTCGATTATTATTGGCGATGACCCATGCTTTAGCACTGTCCTTGCAGAATATAATGGGATAGAGTTCTTCCTCTCCAGTTCTACCATAGGCTTGTTACAGAGAACATAGAACACTACAGCATAAACAGGCCCTTCGGCCCACAAGTTGTGCCGAACACATCGAAAACCTACCCAGCCACAGACCTATCTATAACCCCCAATCCCATTGGATCCCATATACTCATCCAGAAGTCTTTTAAAAGACCCCAGCGAGTTCGCCTTGTCCACCACCGACGGCAGCCGACTCCATTCAGAACTTCCCTGAAAGGCAGCATGGTGGCACGGTGGGTAAATGCATGGGATTTTGGTGACAGGCCTGGGTGGGATTGTGATCTGTGCACTCTTGATGGGATGAATGACCTCCACCCACATTGTAGAATTCTGTGATTCTAGTGACATGGCATAGGGTCAGCTTCATGTGTATCCATGTCATTTACAGGGGGTTTCCTCAGCTGTACACACGAGTGGAAATAACTGGAGAGTGACTGCAGGTGCTTTCTCGTTACAGGCGGTGAATGTTTTTTGATATTGTTCATGCTTAAGAATAGTCCAGCTGACATTCAGTTGGTCTGCACTGGCTTAATATCCAAGGTCTCTGCATGAAGGAACCACATGTCGAACCCTCTGCATCCATTGTGAGGCCTGTCCTAGTAATCTGTTCAGGATGCATTAGTGCAAACGCTTTAAGGCCGAAGCGTTTGATCTATGGTAGTGTTGGTCTCCAAACACCAAACCAGAATATAGAATTCCCTATTATTTAAAGAAAAATGGGTGAAATGGTAATCGCAGATTTTTCTGGATATTAAACCAGCATTGTGTGATGAGAGGGATTTAGATGTTTTAAAATATTTTTATCATTGTGAATTGTCAGTTAACCTTGGTTTGTATCAAATAGGTTCGCCAGGAAGCAATTAGGAAAGCTTATTAGAAAGAAAATTGAAAGAAAGGAGATGAAACTAGAGAAAGAAATGTTTACAGGTGAGTTCCTGTAGCCAGAGGTGTTTTAGTATGGTGTGTACTACTTCTGCGTTTTGGTGGGATACAGTTTATTAAAGTTTAAAGTTTATTTATTAGTGTCACAAGTAGGTTTATATTAACACTGCAATGAAGTTCTTGTGAAAATCCCCACGTCACCACACTCCGGTGTCTATCCGGGTACGCTGAGGAAGAATTTATCACATCTAACTAGCATGCCTTTCAGACTGTGGGAGGAAACCGGATCACTCAGAGGAAACCCGTGCAGTCTTGGAGAGAGCACACAGACTGCACAGGTAGTGACTCAAGATGGGAAGTGAGCCTGGTCCCTGGCCCTATAAGGCAGCAGTGCTAACCACTGTGCCACCATGCTGTCATGAGCTTTTCTATGAATGCTTTCTGAGGTGACAAAGAAATACTACTTTTCAATTGCAAAAGCAATAAGCATAGGGCAGATACTTTAAAAGTTGATGATCACTACATTTGGGAAATCTCCATGGAGCTAACACTGGTTTCAGTGGCTCACTACTGTTACTTTTAAGATGTCGTGAAGCAAAAGCAATGTTAATTTATAAGGAATGTAGCTTTTTGGAATCCTTATTCAAGTGGATGCCTCTCTCCTCTCTTTCATGTTTAACAGCGCATAAAAAACCCATTTCTTGCAGTGCTTTTCCAGAACAAAGATTTGCTTTTTTGTGGATATGTTATTAGCCTGAATCTCAGAGGGACATCCAGCAGTTACAATGAAAATGGTTTTGGGATGAGCCTGCCTCTATTCCATTCCTGCTGGAGTGCCTACTCCACTAGATGTCAAGATTGACCCCTCATCTTTATTTGGTGCTTAATGCTCTTCAATATCATTTGTCAAAACTAAAACCTAAACATGCTTTCTTGAAAGTGCTAATTTGTAGAGCAGCTCTGCAGAGCTCTGTAAGCTTCTGCTTCTTTTCCTTTGTACACTGCTCAATTTAACTAGGACGTGCTTTTGCTTGTTTTTACAAGACTAGTCCTGGTGGTGGCATCAGTACTTCTCAGTGTTACTTAGACTTCTGAAATGGAAGGTTTATAGAGAAATATGCAAAAGGTAAATCAAAACTTGGAACGTTTTATTTTTAGTACTACTGTCAAGTTACCCTTTAATTGAGCTTTAATCTAATTCAGTGTTATATGGGGGGAGGTGGGCTTCCTCCCCATTTATCTCCTTTCCTCGTCCTTTCCACTGATATCCAAAAATGACTTCCAGTGTTGCTTTGTGATTTTGTGCTTTTAGATAAGTACCCCAACTGGCATGCTGGAGAACTGTAAGGTTCATTTGTGCCATTATTTAGTACAGCATTGAGCTATGTTTTTGCCCTCTCTTCATACGCTCAATGAAATAGAAATAAATATAAGACTATGATGTCACATTAGTCATTAGTTTGGGTTTATGTTGAGTAGAGATCAGTATTTCTTTGTGTGAATCACATCTAGGACTTGCATTTTGCTTATGACATGATTTTGAATAAAGAGACTCATGATGCTACTTATGTAGAGACTTGACTCCAGTATTTTCATAATAAAAACTAACAAAGCACTTGCTTTCCCAATTGCTTGCCTTTAACTTTCTGTAACTTGGTGTACAAGGACACCAGATCACCAACATTTTCCAGTCTCTCTCTCTTTAACAATGTTTTGCTTTTCTATTTTCCATCCCAACGTGGATAACTTCACACATCTCCATATTTTCCACTTGCTACAATCTTGCTTACTCACTTAACCTGTCTAAATACTTTTCTGTCTTCCTCATCTGTCCATCTGATTTTGTATCATCAGCAGTCTTGAATACATTACACTAGGTCATTAATAGTTTGTAATTAGCTGAGGCCTAAATTGTGATCCTTGTTGCTAACATGAAGGTGACCCATTCAGCATAAGAACATAGGAACTAGGAGCTGAAGTAGGCCATTTGGCCCCTTGAGCCTGCTCCACTATTCATGGCTGATCTTTTCATGGATTCAGCTCCACTTACCCACCTGCTTACCATAACCCTTTAATTCCTTCACTGTTCAAAAAATTATCTATCCTTGACTTGAAAACATTCAATGAGCTAACCTCAACTACTTCACTGGGCAAGGAATTCCACAGATTCACAACCCTTTAGGTGAAGAAGTTCCTCCTCAACTTGGTCCTAAATCTGCTCCCCCTTATTTTGAGGCCATGACCCCGGTCCTAGTTTTTATCGGCCAGTGGAAACAATTTCCCTGCTTCTAGTTTACCTATTCCCTTCATAATCTTATCGTTCTATAAGATCCTCCCCTCGTTCTTCTGAATTCCAATGAGCATAGTCCCAATTTACTTATTTTGTTTATTCCTATTCTGCTTTCTGTTTGTTAACCAATTCTCAATCTGTGCTAATAAGTGAGTGGGCAACAAAGTGGCAGGTATCAGTTTATTACATTGCCCATAGAAAAGCAGAATATTTTATAAACGTAAAACCTATAAATGTTGATGCTATAAGAAATTTGAGTGTACTTATATAAAGAACACAAGAAGTTATCATACTATGGTGCAGAGGGACCTGGGGGTCCTTGTGCACGAATCGTCAAAATCCAGTCTGCAGGCGCAGCAGGTGATCAAGAAGGCGAATGGAATGTTGGCCTTTATAGCGAGGGGAATAGAATATTAAAGCAAGGAGGTCTTGCTGCAACTGTACAGGGCACTGGTGAGGCCGCAATGGAACACTGGGTGCAGTTTTGGTCACCGCATTTGCGGAAGGGTATATTGGCCTTGGAGGGAGAGCAGAGAAGGTTCACTAAGCTGATACTGGAAATGAAGGGTTAGCCTATGAGGAGAGATTGGATAGACTGGGTCTGTACTCTTTGGGAGTTTAGAAGGCTGAGGGAGGGACCTTATAGAGACATATAAGATAATGAAGGGGCTAGATAGAGTAGAGGTAGAAAGATTCTTCCTGCTTAGAAAGGATAGCAGAACTAGAGGGCACAGCCTTAAAGTAAGGGGAGGGCAGTTTAGATCAGAGTCGAGGAGGAACTTCTTCACTCAAAGGGTGGTGAGTCTCTGGGATTCTCTGTCCATTGAAGTGGTGGAGACCACTTTGCTGAATATATTTAAGTCATGGGTAGATAGGTTTCTGATAGACAAGGGAATTAGTAAGGGAATTATGGGGAGAAAGCGGGAAAGTGGAACTGATCTACTTCAGATCGGCTGTGACCTTGTTGAATGGCGGGGCAGGCTCAAAGAGCTAGATGGCCTCCTATTATGTTCTTATGTATAACAAGCAATTTAGAAAAGCAAATGGCATGTTGACCTTTATAGCTTGGGGATTGGTGTGCAGCAGTAAATAATTCATGCTACAATTTACAGAGCTCTGGTGAGACCACGCCTGAATACAGTGAGCAATTTTGGATTCTGTATTTAAGGAAGTTGACAGTTGCATTGGATGCTGTACAGCAAAGATTCGCTGAGCTGGTCCCTTTGGATGAGAGAGTTGTTCTATGATGACCATGAATAAATTGGGCTTTTATTCTGAGGCTAAGAAGAATGAGAGGTGAAGTCATTGAAACATTTAACATCATTAAGGGGCTTGACGAGGGAGACACTGTTTCCCCTGGTTGGGAAACCTAGAACAAGATGGTACAGTTTTGGGGTATGGGGTCAGTCATTTAGAAGTGAGATCAGAAAGCTCTCCACTCAAAATGTTATCAAATCTTTGGAATTCTCTAGCCCGAAGGATTACGGATATATCATTATTAAATATATTTAAAATTGAGTTAGACAGAGTTTTGGCCTCTCGAGGAATCAAAGGGTGTGATGAGTGGATTGGAGTTAAAACCCAAGATTAGTCAGGATCATGTTGAAGGCAGCGTAAGCACCACAGGCTTCTGTTCCTGTTTCTCATTTCGTTGTGTTCTAAAGTTATTAATTCTAGTTTTGTGTAAAACTTCTTGTGAAGCACTTTAGTGAATTTTTTTTGTTGAAAATTCTTGTACACTACACTTATTCGTCCTTTTCTGTGTTATTAGTTAGATCCTCAAAAATGTGAAAGATTTTCAAACACTTTCGCTTTTATAAATCTGCACAGTCATATTATAATTTTCTAAATATCCTTTTATCATGATAAGAGTCTGCATTTTCTCTCCTACTGATGTTGGGTAAGTGGCTTATAGATTTCTGTTATGATATTGTGATCCCCATAAAGACTGATGACTTTTTTTTATATATATATAAAAAAACAAATTTACCAACAAAAAGAAACGCATGAAAAGGTTTCACTTGTTATGACCTTTTCCTGGAAAAATCAATATTGGCTAAATGTTATTTAATAGACTAGTAATATGGACTACAGAAAAGGTACTTCCCATCAATTGCTCAGCGCAACAAAATCCTCATGCCACATCTATATATTATACTGCATTTGCAGTAGTTCAGAGAACATTCACTTGATTGATTTTTAGGATGAGGGGTTATCTAGATTATGAAGAGAGGTTGGGCCTGTATCCAGTTTAGAAAAATGAGGGTGTGATCTTGTTAAAACATGTGATCCTGCGGTTGGATGCTGTGAGGATATTTTCCCTCACTGGAGAGATAGGAATTAAATTATAGAGTGCAGAAGAGGCCTTTCAGCCCACTTAGACTGCACCAACACATTAGAAACACCTGACCTTCTATCTCATTTGCTAACTCTTGGTCCTTAGCCCTGAATGTTATGACGTGTCAAGTGCTCATCCAAACACCTGAAGCAGCCCATTTCTATTACTTTCCTTGGCAGTGCATTCCAGGCTGTCACCACCCTCTGGATAAAAAGTTTTTCCTCACATCCCCCTTAAACTTGCTGCCTCTCACCTTGAACCTATGTCCCCTTGTGACTCACCCTTCAACTAAGGATAACAGCTGCTCCAAATCCACCCTGTCCACGCTCTTCAATCTTGTAAACTTCGATCATGTTGCCCCTCAGTCTTCTCTACTTCAATGGAAACAACCCAAGCCTATCCAACCTCTCTTCATAACTTAAATATTCCATCCTAAGCATAATCCTGGTGAATCTCCTCTGCACCCCCTTCAGTGCATTCACGTCCTTCCTACAATGTGGTGACCAGAACTGCACCCCCTACTCTAGCTGTGGCCTCATCAAAGTTCTACATGGCTCCAACATGACTTCCCTGCTTTTGTAATCTGTGCGTCGATTGAGAAAGGCAAGTGTCCCATATGCCTTTTTCACCACCCTACTAACAAGCCTTCAAAGTTCTGTGGACAAACATACTAAGATCCCTTTGTTCCATTTGTAGAATACTTCCTTGCCAAATTACTCCAAAGTATATCACCTCACACTTTTCAGGGTTAAATTCCATCTGCCACTTATGTGCCCACTTGACCATTCCATCAATATCTATTGTAGCCTGAGACACACTGCCTCACTGTTGACCACCAAACTAGGGGACATGTTTAAAAATAAGTTGTCTCCCAGTGAAGATGGGGAGAAATGTTTTCTCAGTTTTGTAAGTCTGTGGAATTCTGTTCCCTGGAAAGCATTGGAAGACAGGGTCATTGAATATTTTTAAGACTAGTTAGACGGACTCTTAATTGACAAGCGAATCAAAGGTTATAGGAGCAAAACAGGACGCATCAGATGAGTCATGATCTTATCAATTGACAAAATGGACTCCACGGGCTGAATGGCCCACTTCTTCTAATTTGTGTGTTCTTGTACGTAGACTTGCATATAAATTCCCAAACTCCTCCCAACTTTAGCAGGATCTCTTGTCACTGCCCTATCACAGTGAATCTCCTATTCTTCTAAACAAAATCACTTTGTTTGATCTTCTAGGCATATTTGAGTGGATTTCTAGCACCAACTCACCCCATGACGATTCCTTGGTCTTTAAATCTCCACAAGCCTTGTCTTCCTAAACAGGCATTCTGTCAATGCCAACACTTTGCATGGTGGCTATCCCAAAAACATTCCTTTTCTGCTGCTTGACATAGCAAGACCTGTTCTCAGCTTTTCTCTTCATACCTTTGCCTGCCTGACTGATTTTTGAGAATCTGTGCACAGCAAGACCAGCTGCCTTCTCCTTTGTGTCCTGTTGTTAAAACCTACATGATACTTTCATTATATTTTGACCTGTATCTCTGTTTCCATGACAATTAGGTCACTTGGGCTTGTCTCTAGGCAGATTTCTTTGGAGGTCACAATTCTTTTCAAATCATTCAATTTTACTTCAAATTAAAGGTGACAGTTTAAAACATAACCGTAAAGTCTTGCTTTGTAACAGTTAACAGGATAATATTTGCTACATTCCAATCCATGGGTGCTCTTTTGGAATTTGGGGAATTCTTGAAGATTATAACCAGTGCACCCACCAACTCTGTAGCTACCTACTTTAATACACCAGATCCAGACTTCTATTTCCATTAATTTTTCCAGTACTATTTCATTACTAATATTGTTAAGTTCTTCATTTTCACTGGACCAATGTTTTCTCATTTTTTCCTGGAATACTTTCTGCATCTTCTGCCATGAAGAAAGAAATCCTTAGCCCATACACTGCTCCATTGACACACACACACACACACACACACACACACACACACACACACACACACACACACTCTGAGACCATTGAGACAACATCACTTCTGTGCAGCATGATGGCACAGTGGTAAGCACTGCTGCCTCATGCGAAGGGACCTGGGTTTGATTTATGGTATGTGTTGCTGTCTGGGTGGAATTTGCACATTCTCCCTGTGTCTGTGTGGGTTTCCTCTGGGTACTCAGGTTTCCTCCCAAAGTCCAAAGATGTGCAGGTTAGATGAATTGGCCATGCTAAATTCTCTGTGTGCCCATACAGGTGCCAATGTGCAGTGACTAGGAGATTTTCACAGTAACTTCAATGTAGTAAGATTGTGAATATGACTAATTTTACTTTTACTGTCAGTTTTTAATGAGGACACTAGATGGAGTACTTGACCTAAGTAAAACTGCACCCTCTGAAGATTTTGGCTTGCAAATCCAGAGCTCTGCCACTGAGTTCTCCTAGCTTGAGAATGTAAGGTGGAAGTTCGCCTGGATTGCTTACCATCCTTAGGATACTGGAGGAGCATTGAAGCTCAGTTTTAAAAAGCATGCCTTTTGTGACTATCTGAAGGGCAATGAAATACAAAGAGCTAATGGAGTTCGGACCAAAGTACCAGTTTGCAGTTCAAATTTGAGTGACAGAATTTGCGTAGACAAATTTTCAGATGGGACATTTGACGATCGAAGTTATGTTTCATTATTTTCAGAATCGGGTTGATCTTATTTTGCAGATACTGTGAGATTTGGAGAAGTGGTCATGCAGCCCCCTACCCTCACGGCTAAACCTAGGAAAAGCCAAGAAACAGATCAGGTAAATGCTTAGTTTATGAAGCATCAAAAAATATCAAACAAGATTGCTTCAATAGGTGATATTTTATGATATGTTTGCAGGTGAGTGTGTTTAATTTGGTGGAATGGTATTGTGTGTGTCCTTTAGAAGTCCTATCACTATCTTCCTCACAGTTATCAATGTTTCCCAAGTTTTGTGTCATATGTGGATTTTGAAATTGTGCCTTGTAATGCCAAGTCCAGATTGTAAATGTACATCAAATAAAGCAGTATTCCTAATATTGATTGCTGGGGAGTCTCACTATCTGTATACCTTCCTTCAACCCCAAAAACAACCATTCACCATTAGAATCTCTACAGTACAGTACAGAGGCCATTTGGCCCATTGAGCCTGTACCAAACACAATCCAACCTAGGCACTATTCCTATAATCCCACACATTTATCCTGTTAATCCCCCTGACACTAGGGTCAATTTAGCATGAACAATCAACCTAACTCACAAGTCTTTGACTGTGGGAGGAAAATCACGTAGGCAAGAGGAGAAAGCGTAAACTGCACAAGCCTGAAATTGAACCCAGGACCCTGGCACTATGAGGCAGCAGTGCTAACCACTGTGCCATTGTGTAGCCGTACTCTTCCTTTCTTGTCATCCAACAAACTGCATATCCATGCTGCCACTTTTATTCCATGGACTTTAATTTTGCTCGCAAGTTCATTATGAAGCACCTTATCTTTTGGAAGTCCTTGTACACCATATCGATCATATTATGCTCATCAGTTCTCTCTGTTACCTTATCAGGTGAATTAAATGCAATTTACCTTTAAGAAATCTACCTTAATTTGCCTTCTTAGCCATACCAAAGTGACTGTTAATTTTATCCCAGATCAAGAATTCTGGGACAAGAGCTTTCCCATTACTGAGGTGAAAAACTGTCTGCTCTCAGTTGTTGGGTTTATCCTTGCACCCTTTTTTTGAACAAGGTGAAAATTTGCAATTCTCCAGTCCTTTGGCACTACGTCCACGCCTGAGGAGGATTTGAAGATTGCATCAATTACTCAGGTAATTTCTACCCTTCTCCCAGCAGCTTTGGATGGATACACTTCTGGTATCTTATTTACTTTTTGTTTTTAAATGGAACCTTCCTAATATCTCTTATGGTTTCCAGCCCATCCAGTATCTCAATGACTTCCTCTTTCACTGATTTTGGCACACTTTCTTGCTTGATAAAAATGGCTGTAAAGTTTTCTTTTAGTACCTCAGCCGTGCCTTCTGCCCCCATGCAAAGAGGTTCTTTCCCCACCCCCTGATTGCCCTAATTTCTCCTCTAACTATTCATATGCCTAGAGAGACTGGTTTTACATGTTAACTGTCAGTCTCTTCTTATATCTTCCTTTGCCTTTCTTATTTCATTTTTCATCTCCTTTCTGGATTTTATATTCAGCTGGGTTCCTCCTTATATTATCAACTTGACATCTGCCATAAGCACCTTTTTCTGCTTCAACGTTCTCTTTTGTCATGGATGGAGGTCTGGCTTTGGTTGTGTTACCTTTTTGCCCTCGTGGGAATGTATCTTGGCTATATCTGAATAATCTCCTCTTTAAAGGCAATCCATTGTTTTACAATCTTGTTTGCCCTACTGACACTTGATCCACTTGACCCACTTTATTCCCCAGAACCAGGTCTAACAGTGCAGCCTTCCTTGTTGGTCTGAAACATTCTGAACACACTTCAGAAACTCTTCCCCTTTTCTGCCTTTTGCACTATTATTCCAGTTTATATTAAGGATAATTAAAGGTGATAGAAGAGATGGAAGACAAGATGTGTAATTTTGAGATTCAGTGGATTATAAAGACTAAATCACATAGCTGATGTAACTAACTGGCTAATGCTTGCTTTTCACCTGTTATGAGGTCACTGTTATTTATCCTTTACAATGACATCCCCATATTCTTCATCTGGTTATAAATCTATAGATGGAAATTGTAAGTCAGAAGAGGGCAGGCCATCAGCTCCTCAAGCTTGTTCCACCATTTAATTAGATCTTGGCTGATCTATACCTCACTTTCATTTTCCCACTTTTGATAATACTATTTTTGCCTAATAAATATTTGTTGAACTTGGTCTTAGAATCTTCAATTGGCCCTGTTTCCACAGAGAGAAATTTTGTTTTCCGCTTCAATTTGTAAGACCAAGTGCTCCCTGATTTTGATTTCAAATGGCATAGCTCTAACTTTCAATTGTGCCCATTTGTTCTGCATTCCTCCACCAGAGAAGGCCACTTTTCTGTATCCCCCTTATCAAATCATTTAATTGTTTTAAACATCTCAATTAGATCCTGACACCTGAACTTTCTAAACTTACACTTCCCTCTGCCTTGGGAAAACAGCCATCATAACCCAAGACCCCGTGCATCTGGATATATTCTCTTCTACCTCCTTCTATTGGGAAAATGGTGCAAAAGCCTAAGATCACATACCGACCAACTCAAAAACAACCTCTTCCCTGCTGCCATCAGACTTTTGAATGGACCTGCCTTATATTAAACTGCTGTTTTTCTACACCGTACCTGTAACTGTAACACTACATTCTGCACCCTCTCCTTTCCTTCTTTCTTATGTACTCTATGAATAGAACATAGAACATTACAGCACAGAACAGGCCCTTCGGCCTTCGATGTTGCGCCAACCAATATAAAAAGCAATGCCCCTCCAAACTAAACCATTTCCTTCTCTTCCATATACTTATCAACTAACCTCTTAAACGCCACCAAACTTGGCGCATCTACAACTGCTGCAGGCAGGGCATTCCACTCCCGAACCACCCTTTGGGTAAAGAACCTACCTCTGATATCCGTCCTATAACTATCACCCCTTAATTTAAAGCTGTGTCCCCTCGTGCTAGCTTTCTCCATCCTAGGAAAAAGGCTATCACTGTCCACCCTATCTAAACCTCTAATCATCTTATATGTTTCGATTAGGTCCCCTCTTAGCCGCCTCCTTTCTAACGAAAACAACCTCAAATCCCTCAGCCTCTCTTCATAAGACCTGCCCTCCATACCAGGCAACATCCTGGTAAACCTCCTCTGTACCCTCTCCAATGCCTCCACATCTTTCTTATAATGTGGGGACCAGAACTGCACACAATACTCCAAGTGCGGCCGCATTAGAGTTTTGTACAGTTGCAACATGACGTTGCGGCTCTGAAATTCAATCCCTCTACCAATAAAAGCCAAGACTCCATATGCCAAATGATATGTTTTGTCTGTATAGCACACAAGAAACAATACTTTTCACTGTATCCTAATACACACGACAATAAATCAAATCAAATGCACATTTGTACAACAGGCCATCACAATTTAACCCTTTAAGCCCCGTATCATTCTGGTGATATCGCTCGCTCAATATCCGAGTGGTATTGAGTGAGCAATATTGCATCTGTATTTCTTCCATGGCCAATATATTCTTTCTGAGATGCAGTACTGAAAACTGACTGCAGTACATCTGATGGAACCTTTGATGAATGAAGGCATCACTTAGTCTTTAAATCCCAAGGATTTAAAAATGAGTAACAGTCAAATAGGATTTCTGATAATTTTTTGCACTGTGTGCTTGCTCGTGATGGTATGTGTACATTGACACCCAAATCCTTTTGTCTATCCACAGTGGCTCTTTCCATGAATAAATTACTCCAATTTGTTTCTCTTGGACCCACATTAAATCAGCTCACACTCCTTCACGGTGAACTTTTACCTATCATAGTTTTACCCATTTGCTGAATTTTTCTTCGCCTTTTTGACTTTCTCCTCTGATCTATATCATTTACTGTAACTCCTTCTTTAATTGTCTGTCACATTGGGATCTATGGCTCACTATTCCTTTATCCAATGTTTATGTTGAAAAGTTGGGAAATACCACTGGTCATATTATGCCAATTGAGTTCACTCCTACGATCCCCAGTTTCTCCTATTTCCCAATCAATTACTAACCCGTGTCACAATGTTGATGCACATAGCATTGTCTTGGTGTAGTTTTCATAAATCTAGTCAGATCACTTGCTTTCTTTCACTGACTAGTTTGTCTTCTGTTAGAATTTAAAATTATAGAATCATAGAAGCCTTACAATGCAGAAGGAGGCCATTCAGCCCATTGAGTCTGCACCAACAACAACCTACCCAGGCTCTATCCCCATAACTCCACATATTTACCCAACTAATCCCTCTAACTTAGTACACGTAAGGGGCAATTTAGCATGGCCAATCAACCTAACCTACACATTGTTGGACTTTATTGTGCAAAGATTTGGTGGGTGGCTGTCTCTGAAATGCTGCATGTTATGTTGGGCTGAATTTATAACCTGAGGATTTTAATGAGTGTTATTGACACACAATGGATAAATAAGATTATAATATTTGTCTAGCAGAGTGTTCTGAACACAAGAGATCATAGCTTTGAGAAGAAGGTGGATTTATTTGTTTGTTTAACCTCTAGGTTTTAATTACCCTTATTATGAAATAATTTTAGCATAAGGTGAATTATAACAACAGTGTGTGAGTATTGATTATATTATAGATTCAGGATTTAGATCTGGCCCAAATAGAATCCTTTTAAATTGAACTCAGAAATAGTAAGGGATCAGCCACAGTACTGGAAGTGTTCCATTAACAACCAAACAATAAACAAAGTTGAGGGTGACATTTTTAGATGAAGCATAAAGCCAAATCATTATATTTATGGGACATTTCAATAATCCAAGTATAGGCTGGGATGAAAAAAAAATGTTTGCTGGGAGTAGGGGAGATTTATTGCAATTTATTGCTTGGGGCAGCAAGGTGGCACAGTGATTAGCGTTGCTGCCTCACTGCGCCAGGGACCTGGGTTTGATTTCCTGCTTGGGTCACTCTTTATGTGGAGCTTGTACACTCTGTATCCATGTGAATTTTCTCCGGGTGCTCCTGTTTCCTCCCATCGTCTGAAAGAAGTGCTGGTTAGGTGCATTGGCCATGCTAAATTCCACCTCAGTGTACCTGAACAGGTGCTGGAGTACGGCAACTAGGGTTTTCACTTTAACTTCATTACAATGTTAATGTAAACCTACTTCTGACAATAAATAAAAACTTCTATAGCAGTTGATTTGTTGCCACTTCAAGGACTTTCGCACCCCTTGAAATGGTACTAAATTAGTCAGCCAAACTCAAGATAGACACTTTGCCAAGACCTGACCTTTCACATCCAAGGATCTTGAGGAAATATGAAAGGAAACCAGTGGCTCTGACTGCAAGATTTCCAAAATTGTGTATTGGGATATACAGTTAAGAAATTAAAACTTGTAAGGAGATACTAGAAACCAATTTCATAATCTGGTTAAAGAATGGAATTCTCTCTCTCAGGTTGTTATTGAAGCCGTTCCATTTTATTTTAAAGGCATAAATAGTTTGAAAAATAGGAACATTAGAGGAGTATAGAGAATGAATAAAAGAGGGGGCTGATGGAGTAAAATGCCAGCACAGATTTAATGGAGTAAATGGCAAGTTGCCATGCTGCAGCATTTTATGATTTAATTCTATTTCCAAGTTCTTGCTACAAACATCATCCACCTTAGAGTTTATGATTGATGTGAAATGCAATCTTAATGACAAAGATAAAATCAGCTTACTGTAACTTCTAAGTTTCAGAATTTTATTACAGAATTCCAGATATTGTAATGCACACCAATACACTTAGATGTTTAATCGTCTGTCAGCTGTGAAGATTTTCTTTTATGTTTTCCTTTGCTTTGTGTTAAATCCGTTGTTCGTTCTTTCTAGCCTGGCCAGAGACAGTTACTTCTAAAAGCTCTGATTCAGCAAAACAAGGAGACCCAGGGCAGTAAGCAGCCCCCCAGGTCGATGGCTCGTCAAAGGATAATACTGGAGGAGCGGGAGAGGGTCATTAAAGCTTACAGAATGCTGAAGAAACAGAAACAAGAAACTCTGGCCCAAAATAAAAACAGCACTGAAAAGTTGAAAAATCCTGAATAGAGACAGTCTCAGAATGGTCTCAATTTGAGACATCAAACAAAGAATACTGAGGAGGATTGAATGTCCGTTATTCTATTATTTTAATGACGGATTATTTGTTGAAAATTGTGTGTATTAATATATACCATGCGGTATAACTCTTGAAAGACTATAATTTTTATATGAATAAAGACATCTGTTTTTGGAGTTGAACATACCTGTAACACTCAACGTGCCTGATTACTATTGGTAAAATAGCATAGCGCAGAAATCAGTAACTGCACCAATTGTGGCGATCCCAAGTTGCTTTTGGTGTGCTGGTATACTTGATATGCTGTTAAGTTGGCAGTTATTAAGTGTTTCATAAACATGGTCTCCCTGTACCCAGGCTTTTTATTGAATCTGATCTTTTTAGCCTTCTGTAAAGTTCCCCATTTGGAGTGCTCAGATCAGTGCTGCCATCTTTACAGGGATAGAATTGTGGTCAAGTGCCTTTTTTTTTTACAAATAAAAGTTTTGAAAAAAGTTAATGACCATTGGGAATTGAGGGAAATATGTTTTATGTTCTGTAGTCCCACCCAAAGATGAGATATAATCCACAGAATCTTTACAGTGCAGAAGGAGGACACTGTGTCCATCCAGCCTGCACTGGCTGTCCAACAGAGCATCCTGCCCAGGCCCTATCCGCTTAATCCTACATATTTACCCTACTATTCCCCCTAACCTACACATTTTTGGACACTAAGGGGCAATTTACTATGGCCAATCTACATATCTTTGGACTGTGGGAGGAAACTAGAGCACCCAGTGGAGGCTCATGTAGACACAGAAAGAATGTGCAAATTCCACACAGTCCCCAAGGTTGGAACTGAATCCAGATTCCTGGTGCTGTGAGGTAGCAATGCTTGTCACTGTGCTGCCATGATCAGTACTGTGATATGGAGCTTATTCACCACTTAAAACTCCATGCTGTTGGCCACTGTTCTGTGAAACATGCTTATTAGTCAAGTTCCACAGATTGCTGGGCAGCTGGCTGAAAGAGTGGTACATACTGTACTTATCTTCACTGTGACAAAATTTGCATGTCTTCCACACTTCGACAAATATTGCATCTGATCTGATCTGTCTGGTGAGTGGGTGCCTATAATGGTTTGTAAGGAAGCTTTGTGGGTGGGAGACAAAGTTTTGTGATAAAACTTGCTGGTAATGGATATCCCCTTTGATTTTGAATACTTAGGATTTCTACAAGGTGAATGATTTATAACTTGTTAAACAGTAACTACCTATAAATCTAGTTTTCCATCATGAGCAATTGTGTGATTTATATCTTGTGATGCAGAATTCTTTTGGATGTGAACGCCCTGATACTAAACTAAGAGTTTGACATAAGAGTTTAGTGCAAATTGCTGTATCGATACTGTACAGAAGTCTTTACTAACTTGCATTTTTACCTTAGTTTCTATATTTGCTGCAAGTATTTAAGAAAATTACATTTGAATATTGTCTAACAAATGTCACATTGACCCCCAGTTTAAAAAAAAAGAATTGGTCTTTGGTAACTGCAATATTTTGACCCATAGTCTAGACCCCCACCCCCCCAACTCAGTTTGAGTGTATAGCTGGCGGACAGATTCTGGCCAATGCAACTTGGAATAGGACCTGTAATTCTGATCTAATTAATGAATCACTCTAAATGGAAGAACATACTTTGATTTAGTATCTGGTCCTTTCTCAAACAGCAGCTGAGAAGTGAATAACTCACTGGCACAAGCATGATGGGCCAAAGGGCTCCCCTTCTATTTATCATTCCACAATAAGTGTGACTTGGAGAATGGTGAGGAATTATGCCAGCAATCGTGCTACAGATTTAATAATGTCAACTTTTCCTGCAAGAAATCCCAGTTCCCTGATAGCTAAACACATAACACACGTGTAAGGTTGAGAACTTAGGTAATGACTTCCTGTTTTCTCCACCCCTCTCCGTAAGCACGAAGATTATTCATCATCGATAGTGGACTAATTGTTCCCAGTGCACTTGCCAAACCCTTCAATTTTGTCTCATTATTTTGATATTGCCCTCAGTTTGATATTATCTACCACACAAACATCTACATGTTTAAAAACCATTTACTGGCACTCTAGCTATTAACAAATAAAGTAGAAACAAGAGCTGTTGGAACATGATTACCATTGACTTATTACATGTGCTATGGCTAGTATTGCCATTGACTTGCATGCGTTTTAGCCAGTATCATGTCTATGATATGGAAATCCCATTCTCTTCACTGCTTAAAGTCCCAAATCTAAGCAGTTGTAATTTGTTCATGAATGATTGGAAATTCTGAACCCTGCAGTGCTAAATCTGTTTGAACATGTTCCAGCGCATATGTCAATCGTATCCTGTCTCTTACTGGGTGCTACATAATGAACTGATTGTGCCGCTGGCCTTTGATTCAAAGTACCACCCTGCAGTGCAAAGTGGATGCAAGTAAGATGTTCAATTAAATTGCAATTAATGTTGAAACACTGACAATTTAAGAAGCTTACAAGTCAAATAGAGCCAACGACCCCAAGTTTGATTCACAAACTACAGTAAGTTAGCTGATCTTAGCTGGAGCAGATGCTGCATTTGAGCTAGGTGCCTCTGAACTGGGGGGGGGGGGGGGGGGGTGGGGGGGGGGGGGGGTGGTACTTCTGATTACTATCCAGTGAATATTATTGGAAACATATGTGAGAGAATTCTGGTTTTGCTGTGATGGCCAACATAGTGAATGGCTTGCTGTGCATGGAGTGATAGAATACTAACTTGACCTCAAAATTCTCTGCAGGCCATTTGTTTGAATTCTAGCTATTCTGCCAAATGACAGCAAGGTTTTTCTTTAACTCAACAGGTGAGAGAGGGAGTGCTTGCTTTCCACAGCATAGGTTGGCTGGTTTGAGAGTGGCTTTGGCAGAGGTCTGGAAGCAGGCTTCCTGCTTATGTTGTGGGCCAAGGGCTAACACATGGCCCATTGAAAACATTGCTGAGTGTTGGAACCAAGCCCAACTCGGACCTCATCCTATATTCATTCTCCAACAAGGTGACTTCAAATTCCGATCAAGTAGAGCTGTGTTTCCAATCATTCCTTTTCCTAATCCAGGCCACTTAATGGTAGCTCACCAAACGTCTTGATGAACTCTGGAATGGTTGGATAAATTTCCAAATTTTAGTTAATTACTTCCATGGGAAATGATATAGCTTAGTTTATTAAAATTTTCTGGATATATCAGATTACAAAAGTCATGTTATTCTGTTTGTTTCTCCTCAGTGTTGCTAGAGGAAGTGTCACCTGTACAATGTCAAAGCTTGCTAATTCAATCATAAATCCTAATGCTCTTCCGGGGAGTGCCATCTGTTTGAACAGTGAAATATTGCAGGGTCTGGTTAATGTTTGAAGGGAGATTGTATAGGCTCCCATTTGTCACCGTTCTCTGTACACTCAGTAAAAAGGAATTTTATCTTGTGATAAGTTTACATTGGCTTGTTAACGCATTCATTAAAAAAAATTAAATATCTGGTTTGGGTAGCACAGTGGCTTGGAACAATGTCCTTTCAGTGAGTGAAATCTGTTCTGAATAAAGCTAACCATAATGAATAATGCTGTCTACTGTTAATTCCGGCTTGATTGTTTCTTGAAGTTGGGGGGGTACAGGGGCAAGGGGTGGTATTATCCAGGTAATGTGAAATAAGAAATGTAAATGGTGAAGGAGGCAATTTGTGCTAGGCAACTTTGAATGGAGAGGAATAAAATCTGACCTGTACGTCATCAATCTATGACTGTTACATGAGCACAGCAGCTGGAGGATTTATATCTGTCCATCACTAAAGTGACATTTGCTTTGTTTCTAATGGGATTTAACAGAGGAAGCTGCTGCAGCAGAGAACCTTGTTGGTTACTGCTTATTAAACTGAGCTGATTGAATGGGACAGAGCTAAAGACTATAGCTTTTCAAATCTGCCATCTGGATTTGAAGCAAGCACTGGGAAAGAAAACACATTTCTTTAACTCCATTCATGTCTAAAACTGCTTTACAACCAATTAATTACTTTCACAGTGAAGTCACTTGTTTTCTAGGTAAACTTGGCAGCCGTTCTGCGCACACAGCAATGTTCCACAATCTCTTAATGTGATATTTGGATATTAATGGTTGAGGAATAAATGTTGCCCAGGACACAGCCCTGCTGTACTTTGAGTGGTACCATGGATGCCTCATCAGTGAGAGAACATCTATTTCAGTACAGTACAAAGGTGCTGACTTCGATTAAGTGCTTAAATTCAGAGTGAGACTTCAACCTATGATCACCTGGCTGAGATACAGAAGTGTTACTACTGAGCCACTTGAAATGAATGTCTCCTATGTCTGCTGACTAAAGGATATTTGACCAGCTTTAACTCCTTTGCAAGACTGAGCAATTCAAAAGTCAGTGGAAATCTGGAACACTTTTTAGACAAAGGGTTACCTGACCAATAAAGGCAGATTGTGTTAAGGTCAGGCATGGTCTAACTGAATGATGAAACAGGCACAAGGGGTTGAATGACCTGTCCCCGCTCCCATGTAATTAATGATTCCACACACAAAATGTCTACTAATTTTGGAGTCTTGTTGAGCCTGGCTTGGTAGATTTGGAAAATTGATGCAAGACAGGTAAACTATCAGTTCAGATTTAAACTTTGTATCAGACATCCAAAACCATTAGTTGAGAATACATGATAGAGATTGGAATTTGTTCTTTAACTTCAAGAGAATATTTGGTATATATTTTCTTTAAAAAGGCAGGGCACAATATATGAGCACAGTGAATCACACTGCGTCACTTGTGTGCAGCAACATTACAACAGAGAATTGTTGTACCCTGATTCAATCCTCAGTTCACATTGAATTACCTCATCTAAGGGCAGCAATAAAACCTGGGCCACACCTGGAAATATGTCTATGCTGACGTTTGATGAAGACAGAATTAAGTAATGAAGTTCTGTGTAGAAAAGCTTAAGTTCTTTTTAAAGTTGACACACAAATGGTGAGGAGGAGCTGTTCCTAGTTGTATTCAAGCTGGCCATTGTTAGATCCAGGCTACCTGACTACTTCCCTTGCTTCTGCTGCTATGCCAGATGTCCCTGAAAAGGTTTCTGTCAACACCGTTGAAGCTTTCTATGCCTGTCGGTTAACCCTTTTAATCACATTTTGTTTTGATATAAACCAACCCTCCAACTAAGGGGAACAGCCGCTCCTTATCCATTCTGTTCATGCCCCTAGTACACTTCGATCAGGTCACTCCTCAGTCTTCTCTACTCCAATGAAAATAACCCAAGCCTATCCAACCTCTCTTCGTAACTTAAATTTTTCATCCCAGGCATCATCCTGGTGAATCTCCCCTCCAGTGCCATTGCATCCTTCCTATAATGTGATGACGAGAATGCACACAGTATTCTAGTTGCGGTATCAAAGTTCTATGCAACTCCAATATAAATTTCTTGCCTTTAATCTATGCCTCAATTGATAAAAGCAAGTGTCCCACATGTCTTTTTCACCACCCTACTAACATGCCCTTCTGTCTTCATAGATCTATGAACAAACACAGCAAGATCCCTTAGTCCCACAGAGCTTCCTAGTGTCATGTTATTCATTGAATACTTTTGTGTCAAATTATTTTCCCAAAGTGTATCATCTCACAGGGTTAAATTCCATCTGTCACTCATTTGACCATCCCATCTCTATCTTCTTATAGCCCCAAGACTCTTGACTTCACTGTTAAACACCTGGCCAATCTTTGTGTCATCTGCAAACTTATTAATCTTACCCCCATTTAAATGTCATTTATATGAATGATGTATAATAGGAGAACCAGCACAGATCCCTGTGGTACACCACTGGACACTGGCTGCTATCACTAATGTGGAGATGCTGGTGTCAGACTGGGGCAAGTACTAGCTTTTGGAACACTGTTCCTTCACTGGGTGAGTGGAGAGTTCTGATTGCAAACAGGGCATCAGAACTCTCCACTCACTTGACGAACGGAAAGCTAGTGACATTTATTACCAAATAAACCTGTTGAACTTTAACCTATAGTTGTAAGACTTCTCACTATCACTAAAGCAGCCTTCTGTAATCGCCCTCTGTCTTCTACAACTGAGCCAATTTTGAATCCACTTTACCAAATTACCCTGTATCCCATGTATCTTAAATCTCATGAACTTCTTCTTGACCCAGCTCCTGTTTGCTTCAAGATTCACTAGCGGCTCTGGCATTTTGCGTGACTGGAGTTAAAATTGTGTTGGGGCCTTTTTTGCCTCAACTTGTAACACTTCTGTCAAAAACCGAGCAGTTAAAATGGTGACAGACAAGAGTGTAACAGGGATGGAGAGAGAATCTCGTGACAGTTACTTTAACCAGTTCCCTGACTGCCTTCCACTCTGATGGTCAGGGTACACATTAGCACCTTTAAGAGAAGAGAGAGGAGAATGGGAAATAAAATTGGTGAAAAAGAAAAATAAATGCAACTCTCCAGTAAACAAATGATATTATCACGCTGAACTTAATGAGTTAATATCAAGGGAGAAATAATTTCTGAACTTGATTTGAGGCAGCACGGTGGCATAGTGGTTAGCACTGCTGTCTCACAGTGCCAGGGACACAGGTTCGATTCCAGCCTCGGGTCACTGTCTGTGCAGAGTTTGCACATTCTCCCCGTGTCTGCATGGGTTTCCTCTCAGTGCTCTGGGTTCTCCCCACTGTGCGGGTTAGATGGGTTGGCCATGCTGGATTGCCCCTTAGTGTTAGGAGGACTAACTAGGATAAATACATGGGGTTATGGGGAGAGGGCCTGGATGGGATTGTGGTCAGTGCGGACTCAATGGGCAAAATGGCCTCCTTCTGAACTGTAGAGATTCCATGATTTCCTCCATAAATTGCAATGAATATTATATCTGCGTGTATACATTGTAGGCTCTTTATTAAAAAATATTGATTTGTTGACATATTCATAAATACAATTGGACTGACATTAGAAATCTCAATCTCATGTATTTACATGAAAGAAAAAGGTGAGACTGACAGCCTTGAAAATGTAAAGCAATTGGCAAAGAATCGAGCAAGATCAAACCAAGAGACACATAATCTATGAAATGTAGGAGTTGGGGCTAGGAAAATATCATTCATATTTTAAGATTAAGTGAGTTCCAGCAACTGGGGATATAATCTCCTGGCACTGTGTAGGAGTTACACAAAATAGTCTTGCTGCAGCGTTCATCAAGATTCCTTTCAATTAGCTATGATACTGTGCAGCCCAAATTACTGGCGTTCCAGCAACACTATCCAAACTCAGTTTGTAGGGCCATACAAATCCATGACTGATGGCTCAACCAAGGCATATTTTCTCCAGCAACTCATTTGCTCACTCGTTAAAATCCAAACACCACTCACTCAAAATCAGAGATGCTGCTATTTGGAGGTTTCTTAGGACAAGTATAAGGAGAACTATGAGCCGAGTAAACTTTGTTCCTAAATCTCCCTCTCTTGAGTAGCCAGACAGCAATGTAAGTTTGTAAGTTATTTCCCCAATTAATTCTGTTGTTGCACTATGTACGAGTCAAGTTAATCGTTGCCTTCCCTGTTTTATAATTAAGAATATTCATGCTAATCAAGTATCAATCATTCATAGAATCTATATGGTACAGAAAGAGGCCATTCGGCCCATCAACTCTGTACTGATCACAATCCCATCCATGCCCTATTCCCAAAGCACCAGATAGTTATCCTGTTAATCCCCTGACATTAGGATCAATTTGGCATGGTCAGTCAATCTAATCCGCACATCTTTGGAGTGTGGGAGCACACAGACATGGGGAGAACATGCAAGCTCCACACAGATAGTGACCCGAGGCTGGAATTGAACTAGGTCCCTGGCGAAGAGAGGCAGCAGTGCTAACCACTGTGCCATCGTGCCGCCCCTAGTGAAGAGGATTTGCATTCTGTAGGTTATCAGTTAGTGCCCATTTTGGAAATGGGCATCACTGACAAGGCTGGTATTTGTTTCCCATTCCGAGTTTCTCCGAGAAATTGGCATTGGCCTTTCTTGAACCACAGATAGTGGCTTTATGCAACTGAGTAACTCGCTCAGCTACTCAGACAGCAGCCAAGTAAGTCGGTTTACCTCAGTGGGGATTGGTTTAGCTCACTCAGCTAGATGGTTGATTTATGATGCCAACGATGTGGGCTCAATTCCTGCACCAGCTGAGCTTATTCAGGAAGGTCGTCTTCTCAACCTTACTCCTCGCCTGAGGTGTAGTGATCCTCAGATTAAATGGAGATAGGGCCTGAGTGGGATTGTTATTGGTGCAGGCTCAATGGGCCAGATGGCCTCCTTCAGCAATGTAGAAATTCTAATCTAAGATTTGATGTGACGCTTGCATTACATTCGCTGACTCCGTCAGAGTCAATTAAAAATTAAAGAGGCTAGTTTGTTTCTGTACAAGTGGAAAATAATAATTACTTAACCTCAGGCTAGAGAGACCGGAAAGCATTTCTGTCTATTACATATGTGTATACTGTATCTTACTGATGTAAGTAATGTTAACATTCATCCTCATTTGTGAAGGGAGTGAAATTAATTAGCTCTGCCTTTGATATTAATGGGAGGTATTCATTTGTAAAATAATATTATTTAAACGTTCCTGCAAATTATGCATGTTTTGATTCCCATGTAGCTTTTACATTGCGATGAATAAATCATAGGATGGTCATTGTTTGTGGACTACCCAGAATTAAACTAGCTGCAACAATGCTTTCATTTAAGCTCCAGTTGTGTTGCTAAGAATATGATTGAAACAGATAATGTCACATCAAATATTAGAATCATAAAATACAATCATCTAATCCTTACAGTGCAGAGAGAGGCCATTCGGCCCATTGAGCCTGCACTGCCCTGGCCTTAAACAGGATTTCCTATTTTCCCCCATTAAATCACACTCACACAGTGTGGAGTTTTGAGGAGTAACTCCATTATCCCAAAGGACTGATCTGGACATAAATGAATTTATGAACAAATTAATTAGGAGTAGGAATAAGGCTGTTCAGCCCTTCAAGCTCCTTCCTTCAATAACATCGTGGCTGATCTGGTTGTGGTCTCAGTTCCATGTCGCTGTCTAATCTCAGTGCACATTTGATTCCCCTGTTAGTCAAGAATCCATCCATCACTGCCTTAGAAAATATTCAGTGACCCAGCTTTCACCCTTCTCTGGGAAAGAGAGCTCGACCGACTCTCAGAGAGAAAAAGATTCTCCTCATTTCTGTCTTAAATGTTTCTGGGAACATTTGAAGAAGTGTTAAGCAGGCCATCATTATATGATCAAACTCCACTGCTTCTGACCACTGTCTGCTGGGAATTATCCATCTGAGAGCATTGATGAATTCAAAGAACAAAAAAAAGAACAGTACAGCACAGAAACAAGCCCTTTGGTCCACCGAGTCTCTGCCGATCACATTGTCCTATCTAGACCAATTGCCTGTATCCCTCTATTCCCTGTCTGTTTACGTGTCTATCCAGATAAGTCTTAAATGTTGCTAACGTATCTACCTCAACCACCTCATGGTCAGTGCATTCCAGGCCCCGACCACCCTCTGTGTAAAAAGACTTTTCCCGCACATCTCCACTTAACCTTTCCCTGCTTACCTTGAACTTTGGCCCCCTTGTAATTATCATTTCTGCCCTGGGAAAAAGCTTTCAACTGTTTACCTTATTGATGGCCCTCAAAATTTTATAAACTTATATCAGGTTGCCCCTCAGCCTCTGTCTTTCCAGGGAGAACAGTCTCAGTTTATTCAATCCCTCCTCATAGCTAATACTTTCCATACCAGGCAACATTCAGGTAAACCTTTTCTGTATTCCCTCCAAGGCCTGCACATGCTTCTGTAGCGTGGTGACCAGAATTGGACACAGTATTCTAAATGTGGCCTAACCAACATTTTATTAAACTGTAATATAATTTGCCAACTTTTATACTTGATGCCCCATTTGATGAAGGCAAGCATGCCATATGCTTTCTTCATCAACTTTTCTATCTGTGCTGCCACTTTTAAGGATCTATGGAACTGCACGCCCAGATCTCTCTGTGTATCTATGCTCATGACGGTTCTGCGATTTACTTTATAGCTCCCACTTGAATTGGATCTACTAAAATGTATCACCTCGCAGTTGTTCAGACTAAATTCCTTCTGCCATTTCTCTGCCCAATTTTCCAGTTTATCTATATCCTGCTGTATTCTCTGACAATCTTCGTCACTATCTGCAACATGCAAACTTGGTATCATTCGCAAACTTGCTAATCAGACTTGCTAAACTTTCTTCCAAGTCATTTATATATATTACAAACAACAGAGATCCCAGCACTTATCCTTGTGGAACACCACCAGTCACATTGTCTGCCAATATCTCTGGGGAGGGAAGGCCTAGGTATCAGAGAGTGCCCAGCTCCCGTGAGTCAATGTGAATCAATGCCTTTAGGAGGGTTCTGAGTGCAGAGTATATCAGTGGAGGGGAGAACCTCAGCAGAGAACAAAAGTAAAGCCATTATCTCAACACACAAATTCATCAGGAAGACCAGGCAGCACGATGACACAGTGGTTAGCATTGCTACCTCACAATGCCAGGGACCTGGGTTTGATTCCAGCCTTGGCTGACTGTGTGGAGTTTGCATGTTCTCCCCATATCTGCATGGGGTTTGCTCTGGTTTCCTCCCACATTCTAAAGATGTGCAGGTTAGGTTGATAGGCAATGTTAAATTGTCCCTTAATGTCAGGGGGATTAGTAGGGTAAGTACATGGGGCTTCGGGAACAGGGTATGGGTGGGATTGTCACTATAAACTCAATGGGCCCAACAGCCTCTTTCCATAGGGATTCATGATTTTAAGCTGTTCCTTTCACAATATTGAAGAAATGCATTTGGAACTCAGATCCCCCCACCTCTCCCTTATCTGTAGCAGGAATGATTTGTGAGTCATTCTTGATTTATCAAGGCTGGGCTCGAACTTGTGAAGAATGTGCAGCTCCACAGAGAAAATCTCAGATAAATGTTAAAGGTGGAATGTCCTTCACATTAACATTAACTTCTTTAAGTTAAGTGGCTTTTAAGAAGACATGACATTGATTAATAATACGTCAACACTTCAACAATTCATTTTTTAAGTTAACCAAATCCAAACTGATCCAAAGTTCATTAAATGAGGTGTTTTTCTTTGGCATCGAATGGAGATAAAAACATGAGGAGATTGGAATGACTGATGATCATTTGGTTTGTGAACTCACTCAGTTACCTCAGGTCTCATATACCATTCCAACTGATTCAAGAACAGCTTCTTCTCTGCTGCCATCAGACCTTTGAATGGACCTACCTGATATTAAGCCAATCTTTGTCTTCACCCTAGTTATGACTGTAACATTTTATTCTGCACCCTCTCCTTTTCTTCTCCCCTAAGTACTCTATGAAAGGCATGTTTGTCTGTATAGCGGACCAAGAAACAATACTTTTCACTGCATCCCAATACATATGATAATAACAAATCAAATTAGATCAAAAATTTGCTGTACCTAGATTGGTTTCCTAGGTTACAGTGACTACAATTCTAAAGCAGTTAATTGGCTGTAAAGTGCTTTGGGATGTCCTGGCGTTGTTATATAAATGCAAGTGTTTCTTTCTTAAGCATTATATAGCAAGAAATACTGGAGCTACTGGCCTTTAGCTAAGATCAAGCATCAGATCAAGCCCAAGATAGGATGAAAGGAAGGGATAGATTTGGGTTTGCTTGGTGATAGAAGTTTACATAGAGTCACAGAGGTTTACAGCATGGAAACAGGCCCTTTGGCCCAACTTGTCCATGCCACTCTTCTTTTTAACTCCCTAGGCTAGTCAAAATTGCCTGCATTTAGCCCTTGGATTTCTATACTAATCTTACCCATGTAACTATCGATAGAGAAAAGCAATGCCAAAACAGAGACTTAAACACTTGGACGCTCAGATCAAAGTCTAATGCTCTATCGACTAGCTATCCAAAATGGTCCTTCTTTGCATTGGCTTTGTCACTTTAAGAATGGAGTAAAAAACAAAAAAAAAACCATTAAAAAGGTGTATTTTTTCCTATTTTCTCCCCTACTCTCCTGAAGGCTTAGGTAGCCCAGCCTTGCCACGGTGCTAGTACTCTTGCTTGAGTCATCACATTATGGATTCAAGTCCTGTTCCAGGATCTGAACAAATGATTTATGTTGTCAATTTGGTGCAGTACTGATGGAGTGCTGCAGTATTGAAGATATTTTGGAAGCATTGCTAAATTGGGGCCTTGCATCTCAGGGGCAGCTCATACATTCTCTGGACATTTCAAACATTATCATCCAAAAGCAGGGTTACTTATCATTTCCCATTGCTCTTTGTGAGACCTGACATTTGCAAATATTTTCTAACAAAATAGCTATTACTGTCCCAGAGACCTGAGTCAATTCTGGCCTTGGGTAGCTGTCTGTGTAGAGTTTGCACATAATCCTCATGTCTGCGTGGGTTTTCTCCAAGTGCTCCAGTTTCTTCCCACAGTCCAAAGAAGTGCTGGGTAGGTGGATTGGTCATGTTAAATTATTCCTTAGTACCCTAAGATGTGTAAATTAGGGTGATTAGCAGAGTAAATACCTGGGGTTACCTGGGATAGAGTCTGGGTAAGGTGTTCAGTAGGACTCAATGAGCCAAATGGCCTCCTTCTGCACTGTAGGGATTCTATGATTCAAAATATACATCGCTTCATCAGAACCATGAAACTCAATAATATATAAACATCTGAGCTTGAAATGTGCATATTTTCTGTAAGTGTCACAATTATTTCCTGTCACACTTTTGCTGATAATCACCCTAATGCTATTAAATAGCCATCTCTTCTAACCCAGTGCAGCCAACACCAGAGGATATCTGACAGTATGTAAAATAAGTTTGCGTTCTGCAACGGAGCCTGTGAAGTGTTAAAAAATCCAATGAAAACTGAGGTAGAAGAGTGAAATGAAGAGGGAGTGTTTGATGTTGGCACAAAATAGAGATCTGTGTTGTTTTGACAGGTACTGCACACCATTCACTGATAACAGAATTCCATTTTAAACATGAGGCTCAGATGAAAGAGAATATAAATTAATGATGCCAAGTATATACTTTGACAAAACTTATTCTTTCTTTAATTAGTGCATTTCATCCTGGTACCTGAGACCTGACATTCTGCTGTACAACTTCAGTAGGTATCTGACTATCAGTCCATTTACTATCAGTCCATTTACAAATGAAGAGAGTTTTTATGACACTCTATACCATCCAACCCTAACAGCATCAGTAACGGTCCACGATACACATATACTGGTGCCCCTTCAGGATTTGTATCTCACATTCCCCACCTATAACTTCGGGTGATGGTCAGCAGGGGGATACTTGAACGTGACAGACGCCCCATTGCTAATTTTGTTATCCTCATGTTTCACTCCTCACACTGGAGACTCTGAAAAGTAATTGTTAGCGGTTGTCTCCTCCATAGCCCAGAGGAAATGACTTTTATTTTGGATGGTAAGAACACATCTTTCCACATCTGCATCACGAAAGTAAGGCAGAAATTGGGCTTTGGGAAACAATGCTACCTCTCTATTACTGGAAAGAACCTCCAGTGTGAGGTTCTTTCCATTTTATTGTATGTAGTGCCGGTCTGGACTATCCCCAAATCCTATACAGCAGCAATCACCCACAGCAGCTTCAAATTTATCTGAAGATTGAAGGTGGGTTGTGTCCAGAGGAAAGGGGAACTCTGTGCTTTTTGGTCTGTTTCTAGGGACGCATACTGAGACAAGTATCAGCTGCTGCTGGAGGCTCACCCAGAGTTGTGACACTCCTTGGTGCATCTGAAACTTGCTGATCTTCCAGTGCAAAGCTTTGTCCTTGACCGGGTGCTGCAGACTGGCACATTCCAAGTCCAGGACGACCTGATGAAGGATGCTCTCGAGCTTGGGGCAGCCACAGCAAAGGAACAAAGGGAAAAGGCCACCGTTTAAAGCCTTTCAACCAAGACAGACTGAGGGACCATAACTGTAAAAAACCCTCAGACTGTGTAATCGTGTGTAACTCTGTAAACACAGTAAGAGGATCACACACCTGGCAAAGAGGATAGCCTCAAAAGCTTGTGAGTTTACTACCAAATAAATTGATTGGACATAAATCTGGTGTTGTTAGACTTCTTACTGTGTTTACCCCAGTCCAACAGCGACATCTCTACATCATGTAACTCTGTAAGAACAGCACACTGTAGGATGTGACTGCACTGCTGAGATTTTCCAACATTTTCTCTTTTGGTTTTGAGTCCGGATGACTCAGAACCGATTCAGAGCTGACGAAGGATCTTCCAGACTCCAAGGCTGGAATTTTTCCACCATAGGGATCAGAGCAAGTGAGGGGCAGGCTATGGAAAAGGTGACCTTGGATGGGATTTTACGGGTTTTGGGACGAGCGAGGCTGTAAAATCCTGCCCAAATGTTAGCTCTATTCTCTCTCTGCATATGCTGCCAGACCTGCTTAGATTTTTCAGCATTTTCTATGAATATCCTGCAACTTGTTCTCCGGAAGACTGAATTTGGCTTGAAAGGAAGAAGTCAGTGTCCAAGGCTTTTAATGTACGGAAGGCAAACTTTGAAGTGCTGAACAATGAATTGGCCAAAGTGAAATAGACTGAGCTGCTAAATGAGCAAAACCTCAGAGAAACAAGCAGGGAATATCCAATAAGGATTTATGTACAATACAAAATCACTCCATGCTGTAAAAAATAAAAGCTCCAGTTGTGTAGTTGAGCAAACATGGTATTAGGCTAAAAAAAATGAATGCAAGAGGAAGTGGAAATATTTTCTGAAATGCAAGAGACTAGAATGCTTGGAAATCTGGCTGTTAAAGTACACAAGAAGCCAGTGCATCTTTAATGCAAGAAAATATACTTAGACATAACAAAGAGCATTGGCTTGTATCTCCAAGAAGCTTCAATGTAAAGGAGGGTGGAAATTATCTTTTAATTGTATAGAGCCTTGGTCAGGCCTCACCTGAATTATTGCATTCAGTTTTGTACTTTAGGAAGAATACATTAATCTTGGAAAAACACAATCTTGGAGAAACACAGTCCCACAGGCTGATACCGGCATCTGAAGAGTTAAAAGAATGATTTCAAGGCCAGGATTTTATAACCTGGAGGGAGAATAGATCCTCCAAACTGAATAAAGATTTAAATGACTTGGCACATCTGCTGAGGGGGTTGGGGGAGGTCCTGGGGCAGTTTGTGTGTGTAAATTCCTGGCCCAGGTTATAGAAACAGAGTTTGTACTCCCTTGAGTTTAGAAGATTGAGGAGCGATTTAAATCAGGTGTTTAAAATAGTTCAATAAAACAAATGTTGAGAAGTTATTTGTTCCAGTGGGGGAATTTGGAACAGTGGTTCTAATTTCTTTTGTTCCAATGTTTCTCCGTCTTTGCATAATGCGTAGGCCTGTTGTGGCAATAGTTGCTGTACCTGGCATAACAAAGCAGAAAATATACACCTGGGATTATTCGACAATACATGAGGGACCTGACCCAAAGGCAAGTCGCTGTGCTTGCAAAAGCTCTATCATTTGTGCTTGCATAGTTTGATGGCGCGCTGAGGGACTAACAAAACACTGAGCAACAACACTTCATCTAAAGCCTGTGCTGGAGATAGCAAAGCTATATAAAGTGTGTGTGGCAAACATCTTGACAAAAAGCAAACAGGGTAACATTCTTAATGGGATCCAACAACATCAATCGTAGATTGCACTGCAAATTAAGTTGTAATATTAATTTGCTTTTACCTGCAGCAATTTGCATTTATAATTTTAAGATGGTGGATCAAGTCATCACCTACTGTAGCGCTAAATTACTTTTAAAGTTTATTTATTAGCTATAAGGAAGGCTTACATTAACACCACAGTTACATTAATGCGAAATTCCCCTAGTCGCCACACTCCAGAACCTGTTCGGGCCAATTTACCGAACCAGTACGTCTTTCAGACTGTGGGAGGAAACCGGAGCACCCGAAGGAAACATTGGAAGAACACGCAGACTCCGCACAGACAGTGAACCAAGCCAGGAATCGGACCTGACGAGGGGGAAAACCCCGAAAGCTTGCGAGTTTACTATCAAATAAATCAGTTGGACTTAAACCTGGTGTTGTCAGACTTCTTGCTGTGAAGCAGCAGCGCGAACCACTGTGTCACAGTACGACCCTTTTGGGCTAGTATTCTTCAGATTCTGTGTGGAATTTGCATGTTCTCCCCATGACTGCATGGGTTCCCTCCGGGTGCTCCGGTTTCCTCCCTGAGTCCAAAGATGCGTGGGTTAGGTTGATTGGCCATGCTAAATTACCCCACAGAGTCAATGGGATTAGCAGGGGATAGGACGTGGGTGGGATTGTTGTCAGTATAGACTTGATGGGCTGAATAGCCTCCTTCTGCACTGTAGGGATTCTATGATTTGATGATTCTAAGGAGGTTTCACAGAATCATAGATCCCTACAGAGCAGAAGAGGCCCTTCAGCCCATCAAGTCTGCACTGACCACAATCCCACCCATGCCCTACCCCCATATCCCTACATATTTTACCCGCTAATCCTTCTAGCCTAAGCATCCTAGTTCACTAAGAGGCAATTTTAGCATGGCCAATCAACCTAATCCGCACATCTTTGGACTGTGGGAGGAAACCTCAGCACCCAGAGGACACCCACGCAGACATGAGGAAAACGTGCAAACTCCACACTGACAGTGACCTGAGCTGGGAATCGAACTCGGGTCCCTGGAGCTGTGAGGCAGCAGTGCTAACCACTGTGCTACCGTGCTGCCCCATACTGTCGTTTCATACTGACAATAAAGTGAAGTTTATTTATTAGTCACAAATAGGCTCATGTTAACACTGCAATGAAGTTACTGTGAAAATCTCCTAGTCACCACACTCTAGCACTCGTCTGGAAACACAGAGGGAGAATTTAGCATGACCAATGCACCTAACCATCACGTCTTTGGAGTGTGGAAAGAAACTGGAGCACCTGGACGAAACCTATACAGGCAAGGGGAAAATGTGTAAACCCCATATACACAGTGACCCAAGCCAGGAATTAAACCCTGATACCTGGCACTGTGAGACAGTAGTGCCAAACACTGTGCAACCATGCCATCTCCATTCAGACAATAGTTTGAAAGAGCAGACTGATATCTAATTGAGTTACTTCCTGCAATGATTATTTTTCCGAAGGTGTTGTAATTTTAATTGTTCAGAATGTTGTTTACCGAAACTCCTGTCCCACTACCAGTTCCACGAGTTTCATTTGTGACTTCTCTGTAAATCACAGTTTTTCAAACCGAATAAATATCTGATCATTTGCGTGTGACTTCTGTGCCTAGTGTTGAGAGTAGAAGGATCACAACTATATGGTGCCATTAATCACACAGTTGTTTGCTTGTGACCTCAGATAACCTCATTTCTTTCAAGTAACCAATTCTACATTTCTTGCTGATGATCCACAGTTTTAAATATACAAAACAGTGTAAATTAAGCAGCCTGTTCAGAAACAAAACCCCTTTCTCCAAATGTGGATTACGGACAAAGAGCTAATCTTAGAATTTAAATACCTATTGGGATGGATCCAAACTGGGCTAACTTCAGAAAAGCCTGAAGTCAACCACACTGAGCCCGCCCTTTTGGGGAGGCAATGGCCTAGTGGTATTATCGCTAGACTGTTAATCCAGAAACTCAGCTAATATTCTGTTGATCCGTGTTCGAATCCCACCACGGCAGATGATGGAATTTGAATTCAATTAAAAGGAATCTGAATCATAGAATCCCCACAGTGCAGGAAGAGGTCATTCGGTCCATCGAGCCTGCACTGACCATAATCCACCCAAGACCAATTCCTGTAATCCTGCATGTTTACCCTGCTAGTCCCCTGACACTAGGGTCAATTTAGCACAGCCAATCAACCTAACCCGCAAATATAGAACCGTGGGAGGAAACCAGATCACCTGGAGGAAACCCACGCAGACACGGGCAGAAGGTACAAACCCCACACAGACAGAGTCTTGAGGCTGGAATTGAACCCAGGTCTCAGCAGCAGTGCTAAACATTGCGCCACCCTGAAATTAAGAATCTACTGATAACCGTGAAACCATTGTCAATTGTCAGAAAAACCCACCTTTCTCACTAAAGTTCTTTCACTAAAGAAAATCAGACCAGGTAAATCTGGTCTGGCCTACATGTGACTCCAAAGTCATGGCAATACGGTTGACTCTCAACTGCCCTCCAAGGGCAACTACGGATGAACAAAATATGCTGGCCAGCCTGCAATGCCCTGTCCATGAGTGAATTTTAAAAAATTACACCCACACCAAGGATTTGAGGTTAAGGTTTTGTCATTTCAGTGTTGTGAAATGTAATTATTTGGCTTGACTTCCTCCCCGTAACTACAGTCAACAGATAAAACATCAGTCTCTCCCACCCCACAAAATAAAGTCCAGACTCCCCCTAAGTTACTCTCTTCAATCCTATTAAGCCTTTGGAACTGATGGGTTCTGAGCAAGACACACGCCCTGACAAAAATCTAGTGTGTCACTTAGGCTCCATGGATCATGATTTGCATATTAAAGGATCCTAGAATCTCAACATTGTAGAATAAGGCCGTTCGGCCCATCGAGTCTGCACTGACAACAGTCCCATCCATGCCCTATCCCCTTAACACCTTATATTTACCTCAACAATCCCTCTAACCTATGCAACCCATTACACTAACGGGCAGTTTAGTATGGCCAATCAGCCTGACCTGCACATCTTTGGACTGTGGGAAGAAACTGGAGCATCCAGGGAAACTTTCGCAGACACAGGGAGAATGTGCAAAATCCATACAGACAGTGACCCAAGCTGGGAATTGAACCCAGGCCCCTGTAGTTGTGAGACAGCAGTGCTAAGCACTGTGCTACCATACTACCCCTGAAGAAGGCCTGAAACAGGCAGATGCTTTGTCACCAATCAATTGGTCCTTTCCAAAATGGTGGTGGCGAGATTATCGCAATTAATGGTTCATTAAGGCATCTGATCCCATTTTGAGGCCATCCCATTAACCATCCCATTAATTAAAGTTTTTAAGTTTATTTATTAGTCACAAATAGTCTTATACTAACACTGCAATGAAATTACTTTGAAATTCCTCTCGTCGCCACACTCTGATACCTGTTCGGGTACACTGACTCAGAATTTAGCGTGGCCAATATATTTAACCAGCATGTCTTTCGGACTGTGGGAGGAAACTGGAGCACCCAGAGGAAACCCACGCAGACATGGGGAGAGCATACCAACATCTTAAAGCTTCAATCAAGATTGAGCGTATCATTTATGTTGACACTGCAGTGCAGTACTGAAGGTGTGCTGCATTTTCAGAGATACATCTTTAAGATGAGATTCTAACCTGACACTTTATCTAAAGACCTTGCACAGATTAACAGAAAAGATCTCTTGTTTTGGCCAATATTCCTCCAAGGGGAACATACTGAGAGACTGGTATATGGATAAAGCTGTACAATCTATGTGTTTAATTTCAACTATATGTAACTTAACTTTAATGAATTCCTTATCAATAGCTTTAAGAGAGTTGTACTCTCTGCAATAAAAATATTGATTTTTGTAATTTCTGATAACTGAACTGAAGCACTACAGATTGCATCTCAATCTCTGAAGGAGATATAAATTTCATTGGATTTTACCGTTAGAACAATTTGAAATATTTTGTAATGTGACTTTCAAATGTTACACAGAGCAAGTATATTTCTGCAAAAAAAACCCCACCTTCTCCAGCACTCTTGTTAGCATTGCTGCCTCACAGCAGCAGGGATCCGGGTTTAATTCAGTGTGGAGTCTGCATATTCTCCCTGTGTCTGCATGGGTTTCGTCCGGGTGCTCCAGTTTCCTCCCACAGTCCGAAAAACATGCTGGTTAGGGGGACTAACCATGCTATATTCTCTCTCAGTGTACCCAAACAGGAATATGGCGAACGGGGGATTTTCACAGTAACTTCATTGCAGTGTTAATGTAAGTCTATTTATAACACAAATACACTTAAAACTTAAAAAAAACTTTTCCCAACTTGTCTATGCTGCCCAGTTTTTACCATTAAGTTAGTCTCAATTGCCCACATTTGGCCTATATCACTTTATACCAGTTTTACCCACATAACTGCCTAAATGCAGTGTTAATGCAAGCTTACTTGTGACACTGGTAAATAAACTTATCTCTTTATGTGGTTCAATATTAAATCTTGTTGGTAATGTTCCTTGCAATGGAGTTTCTGAATGTATTATATATTGTTATTATTCCGAATAAATATTTTAGAACCTATTTAATTGTGAGGGACAATAGGTCAGAGTTCAATTTGAACTGTTAGCCTTTGTCAAGTCTGGAAGCAGAATTTATAAATAATTTGGTGTAATTTTTCATGTGAAGGTTGTAAGTGACAGATTAACTGGGTGGGTGAATGGATAGTTTGCCTTGTCTTGACCCAGTGCTTTAACGTCTGCAGTTTACAGGCTTAGATATGTAAGTACAGACATATTTACCCATTGCGAATTAAACAATCACTCAACAATAGCCGAAATTTTCACCACACTGAACTTGCTTCCAAATTGAGATGGAATAAAAGTCTGGCCTGTTCATTCTGAAATAGACAAGTTACACAAAAGCACAGCGTCGCTGCTATAATGTAGAAATGCAACTTCCGATTTTCTTACAACAAGATCCCTACAAAGATATTTCCATTCAAAGGAGAGACTAGTACCCGGGGGCACAGCCTCAGGGTAAAGGGCCAACTCTTTAAAACCAAGATTTTGAGAAATTTCTTCAGCTAGAGTGAAGAATCTGTGGAATTCATTGCCAGAAGGCTGTGGAGACCAGGTCATTGAGCGAATTTAAGAAAGGGGGAGAGAGGTTCTTGATTGGTAAGAGGATTAAAGTTTTAGGGAAAAGGCAGGAGAGTGGGTGTGAGAAACATATCAGCAATGATTGAATGATGGAGCAGACCCAATGGGCCGAATGGCCTATAGGACAATAGAATCTTATGGTGCAGAAGGAGGCCATTTGGCCCATCGAGTCTGCATTGACCACAATCCCATCCAGACTCTATCCCCATAACCCCCTATATTTACCCTAGCTAGTCCCGCTCACATTAACGGACAATTTAGCACGGCCAATTCACCTAACCTGCACAGATTTGTACTGTGGGAGGAAACTCACATAAGACAGGGGAGAATGAATAGACTCTACACAGACAGTCACCTGAAGCTGGAATTGAACCCGGATTCCTGGTGCTGTGAGGGAGAAGTGCTGACCCTCACTATGCCATGGTGCTGCTTAGTTCTGTCCCTATACCTTATGGCCAAACAGCAATGTGTAATGGGACACTAATGCGTATTAGGTGTCTGTTGAGGGTTGAATATTGCCAGAATACCATGGAGAAGCTGACAGCTCTCTGTCAAAATCACACTATGGAGTCATTAACGTCACCTGAGAGAGGAGACAGGGCCTCAGTTTAATATCCATCTGAAAGATAGTGCTATCCCTTCACGGCATTGTAAAGTATATAATGAGCAAACAAAGTAATATATTGACGAGAATTCCTGAAGCTTATGGCAATCTGACACAAGAGACAAATTGCACCCAAATCAATAACTTTGTGCAGCCTTGAAATGACTGTCTGTGATACAATTTGATAAAAATCTAATACGTTCACATGACATTCCCCTTTCTGCTATTTACACATGGCAGCTAATATGTTTGCTTCGAGTAAGGAACTCCAGAAGCAAACAGACAAATGTCACATGGATGAAGTGAGCATCCACTCACCAATATTAATTCCCAGACTGGTTTTTCATGAGTGGCACAAACTCGTAAGATTGAGAAATGGCAGTGCCATGTAGTGACATTTCTGACACAGTGCCAAGGGTCCAACCTCCACTGGTGAGCAAGAGTCTCAATCCTGGAACTACAGGGCTGCAGGTCTATTTTGCTGATGTTCAGAATATGATCCCCTGGTGTGTAACCCCCACTGTGGGGAAGTGGTTGTGAAGGGGGTGGGGGTGAAGTTGCCTGGAGCACTGGTGCCTACTGGGCTGCCAATGGGAGCTCATCTCCTGGCAGCTTGTTGATGGTCAATCTCTGACAACAGGCTTTCAATGAGTTCAGTTGCCTCATTGGGTACCTGCCGGGTGTGATCGACTAACTGATCCAAATTGCTAAGAGTAGAAGGAGCCAGGGAACCATCACCTGAATCGCTATTTTGCCCACTTTGCATCTGCTCATGCCCATACTCTTTTACCCGTCTTTGTGTCTGCCCACCCTGCACTATTTTACCCACCTTTGTGTCTGTCCACCCCCACATTTTTACTGACCTTGGTGCCATCCCCAAACAGAATCGAAGAATCATGCATAATATTTTATTACCCTATTGGTTTTGATCTGCGTTATTTATAACAAAGTCCAGGGGGTTAATCTTCAATCGCTGGAGACTCTTAGCCATTAGGGCTTTGGCAGTGCTGTTAGGGAAAACCCTCAGGTACTAGTTGGCGGCTGGCATAGAGGTTAGCCCTGCTGCCAGGGACCCGAGTTCGAATCCCAGCTTGGGTCACTGTCTGTGTGGAGTTTGCACGTTCTCCCCATGTCTGTGTGGGTTTGCTCCAGGTGCTCTAGTTCCTTCCCACAGTCCAAAGATGTGCAGGTTAGTTTGATTGGCTATAGAAAATTGCCCCTTAGTCTCAAGGTAAATATTAGCAGGATAAATACTTGATGTTGAGGGATTGGGCCTGGGTGGGACAGGGATTGGTGCAGCCTCGATGTGCCAAATGGCCTCCTTCTGCGGTGTTGGGATTCTATGTTCATCCTCTCAGTTCTGTCCAATGAGCCAATTTGGCTGGAAGGGAAGAGAACTGGGGAGAAAAGAGTGCACGCGACTAATCTAATTGGCAGCAGAAAGTGCAACATATTTATAACACCTTTATAAAAAATACTGTGTAAGGTTCTATTCAGTTGCTGCTGAGTTCCCCACTCAGGTGGGCACCCACAAGACAAAAACAGAAGGAAGGAACAGATGGTTAGTTCGCAGGGTCTGGTGTTGGACCACAAAACCATGGCAACGGTTATGTTGATTGAAAAGCGCCTCGTGAATAAACACAATTGTTCCTAGGTGAGGAACCTGGTTACGTTTCTGTAACAAAGGTGAGCCAACCCGGGGCTGGGATTTGCAAACTCGACAATTCTGGCAGCAATCTGTTAAAGTCAAAGCACTGCCTTTTATTCTAAAAACCCTTTTATAAAGTACGGCCTAGACAGTGAAATATCACCAAACAATGGCCAAGAACTAATGCTCCCGTTTAACAGGCGCACAACAAGAAAAGACGCTATAACTTATATAACAGCTATATAACTATAACAGCTATAACAGAGAAAGAAACTTCAATGTTTCCCATTTTTCTTCAAATAAATTGTGGCTTTTGTGCACTTGAACAGAACAGGGCCCTAGGCTGATGGACTTATCAGTTATGATGTGGAGATGCTGGCGTTGGACTGGGGTAAACACAGTAAGAAGTCTCATAACACCAGGTTAAAGTCCGACAGATTTATTTGGTAGCAAATGGCACTAGCTTTTGGAGCGTTCGCTGTTCTTTCATCAGGTGAGTGGGAGATCTTTTCACAAACAAGACATATAAAGGCACAAACTCAATTTACAGAATAATGATTGAAAGGTGAGTCTCATTAATGTGAATAACATTAACCAGGGTGCAGAGAAAGATCAACTTAATGCGATGTACATGCAATCAAAAGTCTGACAGCAGCAGGGAAGAAGCTACTCTTGAGTTGGTTGGTATGTGACCTCAGATTTTTGTATCTTTTCCCAACAGAAGAAGGTGGAAGGGAGAACGTCTGTGGTGCGTGTGGTCCTTAATTATGCTGACTGCTTTGCTGAGGCAGCAGGAAGTGTAGACAGAGTCAATAGATTAGAGGGTAGTTCGTATGATGGATTGGGCTACATTCACTGATCTTTATAGATCGAGGCAGTTCTAATTGGGAATGGAGGTGTAGAGGGAGTAGATATCCCATGGTGAGGAGGAGGCGGTTTGAGTCAGGGAACTGGAAATTGTTGATATGGTGCAAGACGTTGGAGGAATTGCAGATGTAGGTGGGAAGGGACTTGACAAGAGGAGAGAGAATGGAATTAAGATAGTAGAAAATGAGTTCAGAGGGGCAGGAGCAAGCTGATATGATGGGCCTGCTGGGGCAGTCCTGCAGGTGGATTTTGGGAAGGCGGTAGAAGTGGGCTGTGTAGGGTTAGGAGACCATGAGATTAGAAGCTGTGGAGGGAAGATCTCCAGAGAAAATGAAGTTATTGACAGTCCTGGAAACATTGGCTTGATATTCAGTGGTGCAGAGAGAGGTAGGAGCAAGCAGAGTTGGGATATAACATGACATTTTCCTCTTCCAGTGATCCCATGCTGCGATCTAGTAAAGGCACATTACAACAGAAAGTACCAAGCACCTAGGGGTCATTCTTGCAAACCCAGTAAACATAAAATGCTTCTGATTCTGAGCGTAGCAACCCAGCATGACATAGATATGTGAATGTATATTTAATTGCAAAATGTCCTTGCACATCTGTATGAACCTGCAGCACTAACCAAAGGTCATCCAGACTCAAGACGTTAGTTCTATTCTCTTTTTCTCCACAGATGCTGTTAGACCAGCTGAGATTTTCCAGCATTTTCTGTTTTTGTATGAATTTGTGTATCCAAAAACATCTTTAAAAAACTCTGCAAATTGTCAAGTTTTGTCTGTTCTTTGGCTTGAGATTTCTGAGGTGACTCAGTTCCAACTTGAGGTTTTTTTTAGGTTAAATTGTTTTAGCAAAAGGATCTAATCAGTGACTAATTATTTGATCAAATCCCAATCTTAGAAGCTGATAGAAATGCTGTAATAAAATAACTAGCCCAGGCACCGGCAGGTAGGTTGTTTAAAAAAGAATTACATTTGTAATGCAGCTTTATCCTTGCTTTGTTTTAAGAGGCTTAAGTAAAACGAGTTCTGGCAGATATCTGATCGTAACCAAAGATCAAGCCTCAACCTGTTCACAATCTGTTTACTCTGCCCAGCCTGGAGAATGGAAACTTTATCAGCAATTTCTTGTCTTTAATGTGTTGGTCCAGGACTTTGTTTGTTTTCCTGTAATTGCCATCTTCGAGCAAACACTGATAGTCTGTGAGCTGTAAGAGCCATGGGTTTTAACCGAGGTCCAACCCTTTCATTGCTGTAAGGCAGTCGGAGAATTCTGATCAAAGTCAGTCTTCAGTCTTAGGCAGTTCCTCAGGATTGAATTTGTCTTGTTCCCATTCCGGGTCAGTGTGTTCTGAGGTAGCTGAGAGATCCAAGGTATCATCCGCAGGCTCTACCATACCCGAGGCAGATGGCACTTGTGGTAGATAAGTTGTTTGGAGGTCTGTGTCTTGACTTCACTCTGCATGTTCTCGATGAAGTCCCTCGATGTATTCCCAAAAGAATCTTCCACCATGTTCGTCTATCACAGTGAGTCTCACAATACCACGTTAAAGTCCAGCAGGTTTATTTAACCTGGTGTTGTGATACTTTTTACTGTGTTTACCCTAGTAAAACGCTGGCATCTCCACTTACAGGCCGGGGATTTCCATGCGTTAGTGGGAATGTTAGGCATCCTTGAAGCATTTTTGCTGGAAGTTTCCTGCCGTGACTGAGTTCTAAGCAGAGCCATTATTTCAGGAATCTGGGGTCAGGTGTGTGAATGACGTGACTGAAATATTGCTGCAATGTATCTCCGTGTATGATATTTGTATGGATGTCTACTCTTATTTTCTTCTTCTTCCCTTCCACAACCCAATGTTTCTCCCATCTCCTCCTCCCTCTCAAGGAACAGAGCCCACCTGGAAAATAGTAGCTCACATTAAAGTTTCTTATTGATAAATGAAGGCTTAGTTTCATCAGACAGCACAATGGTGTGGTGTAGTGGTATTGTCTCTAGGCCAGAGACCCAGGTCGCATTTCCTGGTCTCCCTGTGGAGTGTTGTCCCATGGTGGAGATGGCTCACCATTGCCTGCCGGCACTATAGAACATAGAACATAGAACAATACAGCACAGAACAGGCCCTTCGGCCTTCGATGTTGTGCCGACCAAAATAAAAAGCAATGCCCCTCCTAACTAAACCATTCCCTTCTCATCCATATACTTATCAACTAACCTCTTAAACGCCACCAAACTTGGCGCATCTACAACAGCTGCAGGCAGGGCATTCCACTCCCTAATCACTCTTTGAGTAAAGAACCTACCTCTGATATCCGTCCTATAACTCATACCCCTTAATTTAAAGTTGTGTCCCCTCGTGCTAGCTTTTTCCATCCTAGGAAAAAGGCTATCACTGTCCACCCTATCCAAACCTCTAATTATCTTATATGTTTCAATAAGATCCCCCCTTAGCCGCCTCCTTTCTAACGAAAACAACCTCAAATCCTTCAACCTCTCTTCATAGGACCTGCCCTCCATACCAGGCAACATCCTGGTAAACCTCCTCTGTACCCTCTCCAATGCCTCCACATCTTTCTTATAATGTGGGGACCAGAACTGCACACAATACTCCAAGTGCGGCCGCACTAGAGTTTTGTACAGTTGCAACATGATGCTGCGGCTCCTAAATTCAATCCCCCTACCAATAAAAGCTAAGACTCCATATGCCTTCTTAACAACTTTATCCACTTGACTGCCTACTTTCAGGGATCTATTGACACATACACCAAGATCCTTCTGTTCCTCAACACTATTAAGAGCCCTACCATTAGCCCTATACTCTACACATTTATTGTTCCTGCCAAAGTGCATTACCTCACACTTTTCCACATTAAACTCCATTTGCCACCTCTCGGCCCAGCTCTGCAACTTGTCCAAGTCACTATCTTCCAGACCCGCTGATGTCAATGGCTATTTGCATTGTTCACCAACCGCATTGCTGAGGAATCTGCTGTGGAGGAAATTGTCACTTTCAAAGGATCTGGATGATCCTGCCAGGGAGAAGGGCAGGAAAATCCCACCCCCCTGGAAAATACTCTGCAGACCCAGGTTGGAATCCCACTGTGGCAGATAGTGAAATTTAGATCTGGACTTAAAAGTCTGTCAATGGCTGTGAAACCATTGCCAATTGTTATAAAAATTTAGGAAATTTCTTTAGGAAATTCAAATCTGCTGTCCTAACATGGTCTGGCCTACTTGTGAATCGTAGTTTCAGGAGGAGGCTGGAGGATAGCAGTCAAAGACCAGGAGAGGGGAATTGCAATGTGGTTGTAATTTATGACACTCTGGATTCTGCAGGGGGATATCTGGAATGTGGGAGAAGTCTCTCTTATTTAGTTTTTCATCAATGGGGAATTTGATATAGAATTCCTAGAATGCAGAAGAGGCCATTCAGCCCATTGGGTCTGCAGCGACTGTCTGACAGACCTTACACAGGCCCTCTCCCTATAAACCCACACATTTACCACGGCTAATCCATCTAACCCCTCCATATCATGAGGCACTAAAGGGCAATTTAGCATGGCCAATCCAGCTAACCTGCACATCTTTGGTCTGCAGGAGAAAACCGTAGCACCCGGAGGAAACACAGATAGGCACAGGAAGAATGTTTAAACTCCACACAGACATTCACCTGACACAAGAAAGTAAGGTTTGAAAATATTGAATAACAGAACTTTTATGTTATAAAAAATGTATGTATACAAGACATAAGGACATCTTTTCAGTTTTTTTACATGTTTTTACATATTGTGCAATAATAATACATTTTGTAGTTTAGTTTTTCAATATAATACGAAAGTTTCACTGGGGTTTCCTTGGAAGATCAAAAGGATTCGGTGGCTGGTAACATGCCTTAGCCAAGTTGCCATGATTAAATGTGTGGACCTCAACCACGAGTTCTGATAGGCTATTTATTTTTCCAACAATATACCATATTGATAAAATTTATAAATATACATTTAAAAACATATTGAATTGAAAATCATGGAATCATAGAATCCCTACGGAGCAGAAGGAGGCCATTCAGCCCATCGGTATTGATAGCAATCCCACACTAGGCTCTATGCTTGCAATGCCACACATTTACCCAACTAATCCATCTAATCTGTGCATCCTAAAACACTACGGGGCAATTTAGCCAATGCACCAAATCTGCACATCTTTATATGGTTAGATGCATTGACCGTGCTAAATTCTCCCTCAGTGTACCCAGACAGGTGCCAGAATGTGGTCACTAGGGGATTTTCACAGTTTCTTCATTACACTATTAACGTAAGCCGACTTGTGACACTAATAAATAAATTTTATTTTGGAAGATGGCAGCAAGTGTGATAAAATTTAACTTCACTCCTTGTGGTTTCACGCTGAGAGATTGGAATGTTCTTGATATTCACAGTTTTATCAAGGATACAGTGAAGGGGTTCGACACGTGTAGAGTAACAGGTTAACATCTGAAGCTGATGTAACTCTGATGGAGGGATGATATGGAAAAGCCAGTGTTGAACTGGTTGGGCGCAGTAAGAAGTCTCACAACACTAGATTAAAGTCCAACATGTTTATTTGGTAGCACGAGCTTTCAGAACACTGCTCCTTCATCAGATGACTGGCCAATCTGATGAAGACGATCAGAATCTGATGGAGTGGATCATGACTAAAGAACAGAGATCAGGAGGATGCAGAAGTCTAGTTTCATACACAGTTTCTAAGATGTACTTAGAACCGTAAATAAATAATAATGGTTTTAATGAACTCTAGACGTGATCTTACCAACTGTTCTTGATATACTCCCTCTGCAGTCTGCGGAATTCTTGGCAGCCAGCCAAATCTCCGTTCACATCGGCAGAATGGGAAAATTCCATTGGCATGAACTGTGGTAAGATTCTGTCTATGTCTTGAGTGGCTTAATAAGAGAAAATAGACAAACCCTCAAGAACTCCACCTGCACCCCGATCACACAGTGAGAATATACAGGGTGAGATTTTACAGCCTCGCTCACCCCCAAAATTGTAAAATCCTACTCAAGGTCAACAGACCTTTTCATTGTCCACCCTTCGCCCACTCTGATTCCCGTGGCAGGCAGAAATTCACAGCCCCTTAGTGCACCATGGCTTAAAGGCCTTAGGTAGTTGATCTTTCCTTGCTGCATCTCTATAGCTATCCCAAGCTCCACTGCATCCCTCAGCACATAGTCTGACACCTTGGAATGAACTATTCTGCAATACTTGATTGACGACATTTCTTTGCAATGGAAGACCAACAGATTTTGGACAATCCAACTGCAGATGGCATCATAGCAGATCTTCACCTTGTTCTCATCCAATGGCAACATCAGCATTCTTCCAACAAAGATCACAACTCTCACCAATGTCAACAGATGCATCATAGAAAGCATTCTTCCTGGATGTATCACAGCTTGGTATGGCTGCTACTGTGCTCAAGACCACAAGAAATTACAAAGAGACATGAATGAAGCCCAGTCCATCAAGCAAACCAGCTTCCCATCCATTAATTGTGTCTACACTTCCTGCTGTCTCAGAAAAGCAGCCAACATAATTAAGGATTCCATGCACTCCAGACATATTCTCTTCCATCTTCTTCCATCAGGAAAAGGGTACAAAACTCTGAGGTCATGTACCAACCGACTCAAGAAAAGCTTCTTCCCTGCTGTTGTCAGACTTTTTGCATTAAGTTGATCTTTCTCTACATCCTAGCTGTGACTGTAACACTACATTCTGCACTTTCTCCTTTCCTTCTCTATATACAGTATGCTTTGTATAGTGTGCACAAAACAACATTTTTCACTGTATGCTAATACATGTGACAATAACAAATCAAATCAAATCAAATTAAACCAAGTTGATGATCCAGTTGTGTCTGTGAGATATAAGTGAAGTTAGTCAGGCTAGATTTATTCTCCGCTATGGGAACTTCTTAACTCACAAACGCGATGGCAATTTATAGCCATCTTCCAGACATTACCTCAGGTCAACAAACTGAGTACAGGCCAGGAATGGAATTCCGTCGGTTTGATTCTGAGCTGGTGGGATAGTTTAATTGTGCACTTTATTACAGTGTAGCCACAAAATAATCAATAAAAGTACTATGCGTTGCTGAATTAATATTAATGACCTCATTTAAATGTGCTCCAGATGTGTGCCAGAGTTTGTGTGTGTGAGTCGTGTGGAAATGTGCTCCCACGGTATGGGATATTTATAGACGATTTTTTTATAACACTAAAGACATTTATTACTGTGGTGAAGAGGGATTGGGTGAGGGATTTACTGCTTTAAATAAGAAACATTCACGAGAAGCAGAGCTATATTTTGACATTTCTTCCAGATGGTGATGTGAGCATTGTGGAGAGGGTCAGGACAGCAGAGTTAAAATGTCATGATTCCTGTCAGTGTTTAAGAGACGACATCAGTTCTGTTCTGTACACGCTATGCACAAAGTCACACGGATCTCAAAATGTATGAGCTGGTGTAGGGGTATGGAGGGAGGGTGGGACGAGGGGCTGGGGGTGGGAGGCAGTGGAGAGGGACAAATGGGGGTGGGGAAGTGAGATTGGGGATGGATAGGGGGAGAGGAGTAAGGGTGTGGGGGGCTGGGGTAGTGGGGATGGGGGGAATGGGGCTGGAGGGGAGTAAGGGTGGGGAGTGTAACAATTCTGTGATTCTCTTCATCTGATAGTCACAGTTTCCCAATTCACTGTTTCCTCTCCTCCTAGGGACATCTGTTACCTGTCTCAGGTTATCCTTTGATACAACCTACTTCCCTATGTTCTGCCATTTACACATTTTGATCTCTTAATGAGTCATGAGCTACTATCAATCACCCTTTCGAGCCAAGGATCATCCCATTTACATTCTCTTTGTCCTTATGTCTATGACATCGCCGTCAATCTCTTCCATCTCTGCCAATTGCTGTCCCTCTATCCAACCCCCACAGAACCCCACACCCCCCCAATGCCTCACCACTGCTGTACAAATCATACGCTATCCTCTATTGCCTTCCGCTCTGACAAAGAATCATTCAAACTCGAACTGATTTTTTGAAAAAGTTTAGGTCTACAAAGTAATTTAGACCTGCTGAAATTTTCCAGCATTTTCTGTTTTTTCTTCCCGGTTCACACACAGCCTCAGATGCATAGATCTCAGTGCATTGGAAGGAGGGCTTTGAACTGGGAAGCACATAGTTCTAGGTCATCGCAGGAAGGGCGATGAGCCCTTCATGTGACAATAACAAATCAAATCAAATCAAATTAAACCGAGTTCATGATCCAGACCAGTTGTGTCTGTGAGACATAAGTGAAGTTAGTCAGGACAGATTGTTGGGGTCAGAGCTTAGTGTGTGCAGTTGCGAACACCTCACTACAGGAAGGATGTGATGGCATTAGAATGGGTACGAGGAGGTTCACCAGAATGTTGCCTGGAATGGAGCATTTGAGCTATAAGAAGAGATCGGATAGGCTTGAATTGATCTCTTTAGAGCAGAGAAGGCTAAGATGGGACATGATTGAAGTGTATCAGATAATGAGGGTTATGGACAGGATGGGTAAGGAGCAGCCATTCCCCTTAATTGAGGGGTCAGTCATGAGGGGTCATCATTTTAGGGTAAGGTGCAGGAGATTCAGTGGGGATTTGAGAAAAAAAATCTCTTTTCTCAGAAGGTGCTGAGAATCTGGAATGTGCTGCTTGGGAAAGTAGTGGAGGCTAGAAAGCTTACAGCCTTTAAAAAATATTTGGATGAGCACTTGAAATATAAAATTCAAGGATATGAGACATGGGGTTAGTGCCCCTTTCGTGGTAGTTTTTGTTGTTGCAGGCTCAATGGGTCTGACTGTTTGGCCCTGGTTTTCCTGGCACGGCTGTGCCGAGATTGGGGCGGGTCAGGCTGCAAAACACATTCTCCCATTGGCCGCGGGCATGATCTTACGAAACTCGGGCAGCCGAAGTAAAATCAGGGTCGATGCGAGTGTCGCACCTTCCTACTGTAACCTTCAGTTCATTTCCTTTAGCTCCACATCCTCTGGAACATCTTTCACCATTGTATCCTCTCTGGAATATTCCCTGAAGTTAAGATAATGGGAACTTCCCAGAAAGTAAGAAATAGAGGGAGTAAAGCGAAGGATTACCAGGCTGATTCCTGGGATCTGCCACAGGAGGAGAGGCTAAGTCAGTTAGCGTTATATTCACTGGAGTTTAAAAGGAGGGGGGATCTCATAGAAACTTACAAAACTCCAACAGGGTTAGACAGATTCAGAAAGAATGTTGCCGATGCTGGGAGAGTTTACAACCTGGGGTTATAATTTGAGGATAAGGGGTAAACCTTTTAGGAAGTGAGGAGAAATTTCTTCACCGAGTGGGTGGCGAATGTGTAGAATTCACTATTACAAAATGTAGTCGAGGCCAAAACATTATCTGATTTTAAGAAAAAAATTAGATACAGCTCTTGGAGCTAAAGGGATTAAAGGATGTGGGAGGATTAGGATATTGAATTCGATGGTTAGTCATGATCAAAATGAATGGTCTGGAAAGCTGAAAGGGCCGAATGGCCTACTCCTGCTTCTAGTTTCTATGTTTCTATAAATTTAAAGGGTCAGCAAAGTGCCTGCCCAGTATTAACTATTAACATGTGGGAAACTGATCCTTTTCCTTCTGAGTATTATGTCGCTTTCAGAGCAACGAATAAATAGCCTGTTTGTATTCATGAAGGGTTTGAAACTCGTACATTGCTGGCTAACAATGAGAAGTGATGTGAATGTGGACTTCACAACATGTAATCCCTTTTTTGTTCTCCGTGGTAAATCATTTACAAAGCTAAATAAAAATGACTCCCATAGAAAGTTTTGCACTGTGAAGAAACCTGATCGGACAGCCTGCCTTCACGCTGTTTTCTTTGCTGTGTAGTTTCGGGATGCTGTGATGGTTGGATTTGGTATCATTGGATGAGGGAGCATTCGTCAGCGTGAAGGTGAGTGTCAGTGGAACCTGCTTCCATCTCCAGGAACAAATTCCCATCTCCCTTCACAGGAGTGTGATTCCAGCAGGCTGAGTCGATACGGAAGAAAACTTAGTCTCAAATAATCTGCGGCCGTTAAACTGATGGCAGTTTCTTCACAGAATGGAACAGGATGGTCGGTGATCAGGGTAGATGGAAGGTGCATTTCTACAGTTCCTTTCACCCTCAGGACAGCCAGATGCATTTTCATAGAATCTGCTGTGTAGAAGGAGGCCATTCGGCCCACTGAGTCTGCACTGGTCACAATCCCACCCAGGCCATATCCCTGTGACCCCACTTATCTACCCTACTAACCCCCTGAACACTAAGGATCAATTTTTCATGACCAATCAACCTAACCTGCAAATCTTTGGAGTGTGGGAGAAAACAGGAGCACCCGGAGGAAATCCACGCAGACACTGGGAGAACGTGTAGACTCTGCACAGTGACCCAAGCCAGGAATCAAATCCGGGTTCCTGGCGCTGTGTGGCAGCACTGCAAACCACTGTGCCACTGCGCCACCTATAATTTTACAAGCGATGGAGTAACTTTTGAAGAGCCGTTGCAATTGTAATGTGGGAAGCAGTGCAGCCAATTTGAACACAGCAAGATTCCATAGATAGCAATGTGATAAAGTCCAGGTAATCTGTTGGTTGGTGAATCATTCTAGGCCAGGGATATCTCTCCTGCTTTGTTTCAATACATCCACCTGAGAAGCTTAGAAAATAGGAGCAGAAGGAGGCCATTCAGCCCTTCAAGCCTGCTCCATCATTCATTATGATCATGGTTGATCATCCAACTCAATAGCCTGATCCCACCATCCCCCCCCAAATCCTTTGATCCTCTTTGCCCCAAGTGCTATATTTAACTGCCTCTTGAAAACATTCAATGTTTTTGCCTCAGCTGCTTGCTTTGGTAATAAATTGCTGACAACTCTGGGTGAAGAAATTTTTCCTCTTCTCTATCCTAAATAGTCTAGCCTGAATCCTCAGACTATGACCCCTGGTTCTAGGCACCTCCACCAGGAGCATTCTTCTTGCATCTACCCTGTCAGTCCTATATGAATTTTATAGGTTTCTATGCCATTCCCCACTCATTCATCTGACCTCCAGCGATTAGAATCTTAACCGACTCAATCTCTCCTCATCGATCAGTCCTGTCACTCCAGGAATCAGCCTGGTAAATCTTCTCTCTACTCTCTCTAAAGCAAGTACATCCTTCCTCAGGTAAGGAGACCAAAGCACACAATATTCCAGGTGCTATAAACAGCAAATGAAATATAAACTTGTAAGCAGGATTTTCCTTTCCCTTCTCCCCCACCATCTCAGGTTTTTTTGTGACAGATGCGGTAAGCTATTGCTCACTGATGAGATCTTATTATTGAATTATTAGTGTCACAAGTAGGTGTATAGTAACAATGCAGTGAAGTTACTGTGAAAATCACCTAGTCACCACACTCTGGCGCCTGTTTGGGTACACTGAGGGAGAATTTAGCATGGCCATTGCACCTAACCAACACATCTTTCAGAATGTGGGAGGAAACTGGAGCACCCAGAGGAAACCCATGCAGACATGGGGACAATGTGCAGACTCCGCACAGACAGTGACCCAAGCTGAGAATCGAACCCGGGACCCTGGCGCTGCGAGGCAGCAGTATTAACTACTGTGCCAACATATCGCCCTTCCAGTCCTTCCAAAATCTACCGGCTTTTGAAAGGCTAGCCTCCCCTGCCTGGCAACAGGAGGAAGGGTGGGGGTCAACTTCGGTGGGACCTGAAGGTCCCGTTGGTGGAAAGAGACGAAAACTCCAACCCATTGGGCTGCATTTAGCATGATGTGGAGATGCTGGCGTTGGACTGGGGTAAACACAGTATGAAGTCTGACAACATCAGCTTTAAGTTCAACCTGGTGTTGTTAGACTTCTTACTGCATTTAGCAGTCAGGGTAAAAGTACAGCAACATCAATGCAGCAGAATCTTTATTATTCATTTGAGCTACATGATATCTAACTTGGAAATCTCAGATGCTGAGTGTGGGAAAATGATATTCCTTTTAATGTTTCCCTATGCAAAATGTACAATTGTATCAAGTGATTAGAATGCAAAGACTGACCACTCAGCACACACACCTTAATCTATTCTTAACCAACCAGGAAAATTCTATAGCTCTCACCTGTTTGTTATTGATAGCATTAGTAGTGAGAATAATCTTATCCGTCTCACTATTCAACTTGCATGATGATAGAAAATCTTACTCAAATGGTGCAACATTTGCAAACAGAGTTTTGCTGTATGTTGGATGTAAGAGACATGGGGAAAATGGATATGGAAACTCTGTCTAACTGTGCTTGCTGGGCTATCTGAGCCAGATTATAGTCTTTGGTCATGTGAGCTTGTTTCGTGTACCAATCCAGGGTGGCATGGTGGCACAGTGGTTAGCACCACTGCCACATTGCGCCAGGGACCTGGGTTCGATTCCTGCCTTGGGTGACTGTCTACATGGAGTTTGCTCATTCTTCCCATGTCTGTATGGGTTTCCTCTGGGTCTCCAGTTTCTTCCCTCAATCCAAGGATGTGGAAGTTAGTTGAATTGTCCATACTAAACTGCCCCTTAGCATCCTAAAATGGGTAGGTTAAATGGATTAGCCATGGTAAATGTGTGGAATTACAGAGATAAGGATAAGATACTTTGTCAGAGAGTCAGTGCAGACTTGATGGGCTGAGTGGCCTCTTACTGCACTTTAGAGATTCTGTTCTATGAAATCTTTGAACAGTTCGGATCCAGCATTTCTTGGAATTCTCCATTTCTTATTCTGACCTCAGTACCAGGGATGTTGAAACTCCTCAGTATTTTCAAAAGTGCTTGAATTTTCTTTGGCCTACTCTGCTGATAAATCACCCCACTCAACAGAAATATCAGCTTTGGTGGAGGATTCAGTCAAACTGAACAGTTGGTGCAGCAGCTACAAGGCTCTCTGAGATCAGTGCATGGTTTTCTAGCCTATTGTCACTCATTGTTAATCCCCTCATAGTTGCCAATCTGGAGAGCTGAACAGAGGGCTGAAAAAGCCTCTCCTGTGAGGCCTGGAAAGCACGAGGAATAATGGGGTTCTTTTCATTTTATTCACTAAAGTGTTCATTAGTGATTCCAGAGTCAAAAGTGAAAGTTGCTGCGTTTGGAGAGGAAGGAATGTTCTTCACATGAGGGATTTTACGGCCTCACTTGTCCCGAAACTGTAAAATCCCACATGAGGTCAACGGACCTTCCCATTGTCCGCTCCTTGCCTGCTCCGATCCCCATGGCAAGTGGGGCAGTAAAATTTCAGCACTTCCCATTATCCGTCCTTACGTGGTCCGACACCCGTGTCAGCGGGGCCGTAAAATTCCAGCACTTCCCATTGTCCGCCCCTTGTCCGCTCTGATTCCCATGGGAGCAGTAAAATTCTGGCATTCAAAATCTCTGCTGCTGAAGTGGAGAAACACACTGAGTGAATGAAAGCAATTTAACAGCGAGCTGATCCCTTGCTCCTTTCCCACATTCTTCCTGACACACTAACAGCTCACACGCTAGAGAGGGACAGAACAGAGCAGGAACAACAGCGAGTCAAATAGATTATAATGAAAGTTGAGAGAGAACGAGAAGGGGAAGTGGTAGAAGAATAAATACCAGAGAGATAACAAGAGCGGCTAAATCCTATATTCCTATTATGTTTCTATGCAACAGTGAAAATGAGAGGGTCAAACTGCAAGGCTTTTATTTTAATGCACGGACTTTGTTTTTGATTTTGCGTGTTTTTCTGTCTGTGTGTCCTTGGCATGTGGACAGGATTGGGAGCTGTGCTGGGAACTCCCTTGAGGGAGATTTCCCAATCGGCCATACTAACCTTGATGTGGGATTACTGGAAGCCCTCAGGGAATCTCATCATTCAGCAATGCTGCCAAGATCGAAGGGAATTATGTAGCACTCAGGAAAAGAAAACAAACGAAGGCATGTGAGTGCGGACAAGTTGATGATGCAGCATGCACACCCAGCCTTCTCTTTGATCATGGGCGGCACGGTGGCACAGTGGTTAGCATCGCTGTCTCACAGTGCCAGAGACCTGGGTTCAATTCCCGGCTTGGATCACTGTCTGTGTGGAGTTTGCACATTCTCCCCACGTCTGCTTGGGTTTCCTCCGAGTGCTCCGGTTTCCTCCCATAGCTCAAAGGTGCATGGATTAGGTGGATTGCCCATGTTAAATTGCCCGTTAGTGTGAGGGGGATCAGCTAGGGTAAAAGCACGATGTTGTGGGGATAGGGCCTGTGTGGGATTGTGGTCCAGGTAAACTCGATGGGCTGAATGGTCTCTTTCTGACTGTAGGAGTCTAGGATCATTGCTGAAATTGAGGTGGGAAGGGGGGTACTCCTTTGTGCCACTCAAAGAGTGCCATCCTATAGGTCAGACCTGGCGTGTAAGAAAGTGATCTCAAGTTTCAAGCCATACATAGTTGGCAGGTGTTGCGAATATACCAGTTCCTCCCACAGAGACACCCTCATAGTAGACAGCACAGCTCAGTATTTATCACTCTGTTAATTCAGACTCTGAGTTAGCAGGTTACCGCTGTCACTGCCAGGATGGGTTTACCAAGGCTGGCAAAAAAAAGTGGGCACCATCCTGGCAAGTGCAGCCAAATAGACAATGCTGGCTTCTGGTCACCATGGAGTGTATCCTTTCATATAGTCCCAAGTAGAGAATGAATGAGATCATTGTATCTTCACTAGCCACTGGAGAGATGCCGGAGCACTGGCGAGTAGCCCACGCCAACACTATAGTTAAGAAAGCCCATCAATACCTTCACTTTCTCAGAAAACTAAGGAAATTTGGCTGCAACTCATCAACTTTTACAGATGCACCATAGAAAGCAGTTTTTTCTAGTCGTATCACAGCTTGGTATGACTCCTGCTCTGCCCAAGACCACAAGGAATTACAAAAGGTCGTGAATGTAGCCCAATCCATCATGCAAACTAGCCTCCCATCATTTGACACTGTCTACATTTCCTGCTACCTCGACAAAGCAGACAATTAAGGACCCCACGCACACCGGATATTCTCTCTTTCACCTCTTCCATCAGGAAAAAGATACAAAAGCCTGAAGTCACGTACTAACCGACTCAAGAACAGATTCTTCCCTGTTGCTATCAGACTTTTGAATGGACTTACCTTGCATTAAGTTGCTCTTTCTCTACCCGCCTGCTATGACTGTAACATTACATTTTGCACTCTCTCGTTTCCTCTGTATGAACGGTATGTTCTGTCTGTATAGTGTACAAGAAATAATACTTTGCACTGTATGTTAATACATGTGACAATAATAAATCAAATCAAAATGTTGTTCCTCTGGAAATAGGAATAATCCAGGAAATTATAGATGATGAATCTCACATCGATGGTTGGGAAGCTATTGGAAGGGATTTTTAGGGAAAGGATTTATGCACATTTGCAAAAGTATGGCCTAATTAGGGAAAGTGGCCCAGCTTTGTGCAGGGCAGGTCATATGTTGCTAACTTGATTGATTTTTTTTTGAGGAGGTGACGAAGGTGATCGATCAGGGTAAATTTGAGTACATGGATTTTTGTAAATCTTTCAGCAAATTCCCTGATGGTAGGCTCACCCAGAAGATTAAGATACATGGGATCCGTGGTGATTTGTCCATGTGGATTCAGAATTACCCATAGAAATCAGAGACTAGCAGTAGAAAGTTGTTTTCCTGGCTGGAGCTCATGATGAGTGATGTTTTTGCAGGGATCTATACTGGGACTTCTGCTGTTTGTGGTATATATATAAATTATTTGAATGAAAAGGTAGATGGGTGGGTTAGTAAGTTTGCAGACAACACAAAGGTATGTGGAGTTGTGGATAGTGTAGAAGGCTGTCAAAGGAATAAAGGAATTTTGATCAGTTGTAGATATGTGCAGAGAAATCCAAGAAAGTGTGAGGTGCTGCACTTTGGGATATGAAATACTAAGGGTAAGTACGCAGTTAATAGCAGAACCCTGAAGGGCACTGGTGTACAGAGAGATCTTGGGGTTCAAATCCATAGATCTCTGAAACTTACCAAGAAGTAGATAAAGGCATGCTTGCCTTTATTGGTCAGGGTATTGAGTACTAAAATCAGGATGTCATGTTGCACCTTTGCTATGCTGTGAAGATACATGGATTTGGGTCTGTGTCTGTGGGAGTTTGTGCATTCTCCCCGTGCTTGTGTGAGTTTTCTCCGGGTGCTCTGGTTTCCTCCCACATCTCAAAGATGTGCTCTTAGGCTAATTGGCAAAACAAATTCTCCCTAAATTGTCTCAAATTTGGTTTTTAATCCATAGATCTATAAACATAGACAGGGATCCCGGGTGGAGGTGGGAACATTGGGATGGCGGTGCGGGCTCGTTGGGCCGAAGGGCTTGTTTCCCGTGCTAGAACAAAGAACAACACAGCACTGGAAACAGGCCCTTCGGCCCAACGAGCCTGCGCCGCCGTCCCAACGTCTTAATGTCATATAGAGACCAATTTGTTACCCAATCAGCCTAAGAGCACATTTTTGGGATGTTTTGTTCGTTGTTCTTTGTTCTTTTTATAAAACTTTGGTTAGGCTGCACCTAGAATATTGTGTACAATTCTGGTCACCACATTACAGGAAGGATGTGCAGGCTTTGGAGAAGATGCAGAAGAGGTTTACCAGGTTGCTGTCTGGATTACAGAGTATGAGCCAAGAGGAGAGGCTGGATAAACTCGGGTTTTCTTTCCCTGGAGCAGCACAGGCTGAGGGGAATCCTGATAGAAATCTATAAAATTATGAGAGATAATGATAGGGTTGACAGTTAGACTCTTTTTCTCAAAGTTATAATGTCTAATGCCAGGGGGTATATTCTTAAGGTGAGAGGGAGAAAGTTCAAAGGAGATGTAAGGGTCAACTTTTATACACAGAGAGTGGTAGGTGTCTGGAATGTGCTGCCGGAGGTGGTGGTGGAGGCAGATACAACAGGGACATTTAAGGAGTTTTTAGATAAGCACATGAATAAGCACATGGGTGGCACAATGTTCATTCTGCTGCCTCACAGCGCCAGGGACCCAGGTTCGATTCCTGGCTCGGATCACGTGTGTGTGGACTTTGCACAGTCTCCCTGTGTCTGCGTGGGCCTCCTCTGGGTGCTCCAGTTTCCTCCCACAGTCCGAAAGATGTGCTGGTTAGCGTCATTGGCCATGTTAAATTCTTCCCTCAGTGTACCCGAACAGGTGGCAGAATGTGGCAACGAGGGAATTTTCATATTAAGTTCATTGCAGTGTTAATGTAAGTCTATTTGTGACTAATAAATAAATTTTACTTCACTTTACTTTGAACCTGCAAGGAACAGAGGGATGTGAACTAAGGACAGGCAGAAGGATTAGTTTAATTTGGCGTCATGCTTGGCCCAACATGGTGGAGTGAAGAGCCTGTTCCTGGGCTGTATGGTTCTATGTTCTGGGTGTTGTGCCTGAGATATGCCTTGAAAGTTTTTCACTTCAGCAAGATTCCCACTAACGTAACGAAGTTATATCAGGAGACTGTGGGGTACCACAGAAAGCTTACCCTAGCTCCCAGCTACTAAAAAATAGATAAAACTGACCACAGGAATGTTTTCTCCTACTTCTCCTGCTCCTGGTGGTACTCTTGTAGTGAATTCGTTACTGGTTTTGTTTCATGCAGTTGTCCCTTCAATATTAACCGTGCAACATAATTTAAACCTGAGGGATGGATACTGCACTATCCAGGCTTTCTCCTAGATGTTCTGTGCTAAATTTCAATTACAATTAAGCATTGATAGTACATCAGTCAGCACTTTGCAGAGCAGTTTCTGAGAGGCTGTTGTTGTACGATACTGGGACAATGGTCGACAATCATTATCTTCCTTCTGGGCATTTTCCATCACACTATTCACAATGAGAAACTTCACCTCGTTTATCTAATCTGCTGAGATGGAAAATCTCCATAATGCCACATCAATACAAAATGTTACTCTAATAAAACAAATTAACATTGAGGTGGTATAATCTACAAGAATAAATATTGACAGATTATAAGCTTTCCTTCCCTGAGCCTAACCAGTAAATAAAAGGCCAGTGTACCAGTAACTGAGAGTTCAGAATACTCTTTATAGTCCAGGCTAACCACGATAAAGATTATCAGTCTGTGGGCTTGCTTGGCATTACATAACTTGGGTGAATAAATGTATCTGTTGCTGTTGATTGAGTAATGAATGAACTGGGGCTCCAGGGAACATAATTAACTGGAGGATCTGTATCTCTTCCATGTGCCATGAACAGATTTGGTCACAGGTCAGGGGGTTAATACTAATGAGCAGTATTAGCCAACAGATGCAGAAATTTGGTCTCTTGCAGATGAAGGGGCGATAATACACAGTGAAGGACTTTAGAGGAACTCCATTGCTGCTTTAAACCATCTTTGAGGGTGCAGGAAATTATGGAGACGGATAAAATCTTCACTTTACATTTTTTTTTTACTTGCATTAACAATTAGGGAAAATTACCTTCATGAAGCTTTGTCTCACTTTGCACCTGTAGACTCCATTAAGCAAACAAGCCTCCCATCCATTGACTCTGTCTACACTTTCCTACTGCCTCAGAAAAGCAGCCAGCATAATTAAGGACCCCATTCACTCCAGACAAGATACAAATATCTGAGGACGCGTACCAACCAACTCAAGAACAGCTTCTTCCCTGCTGCCATCAGACTTTTGAATGGACTTACTTCACACCAAGTTGATCTTTCTCTACATCCTAGCTATGACTGTAATACTACATTCTGCTCCCGCTCCTTTCCTTCTCTACGAATGGTATGCTTTGTCCAGATAGCACCCAGGGAACAATATTTTTCGCTGTATACCAATACATGTGGCACTAATAAATCAAGTCAAATCAAATCAAAAGCCAAAGTAGGTTGTCACACTGTGTAACCATGGGGTGGCTGAATTAAGCAAAGCCACATTAGTTTGCACTTTAAGCCATTACACAGGTTTTATTGTAAAATTTATCAAAAGGCAAATAGTATTTGTGTTCCACATTTTACTGAGCTCTCCAGCTTGTCAGCATGACCAAAATTAAATGTTCTAGTCTTCAACTCAGGTGATGAAGAGAAAGCACTTTATTACAACAACAACTTGTTTGGGTGGCACTGTGGTTTGCACTGCTGCCTCCAAGTGCCAGGGTTTCAGGTTCAATTCTGGCCTCGGGTAACTGTGTGGAGTCTGCACGTTCCCTCTGCATTTGCATGGACTTCTTCTGGGCGCTCCGGTTTCCTCCCACAAGATATGCAGGTTATGTCAATCGGCCATGCTAAATTGTCCTTAGTGTCAGAGGGTTTAGCAGGGTAAATGTGGGGACAGGGCCTGGATGGGATTATTAGCATTGCAGGCTCGATGGGCAGAACGGCTTTCTTCTGCACTGTAGTGAATCTACGATCCTATGATTCTAACTTACGGTTATATAGCACCTTTAATGCAGAAAAAGATTCCAAGTAGCTTCACAGGAGAATACATTAGATATTGAAGCTGAGCCAGAGGCAATTGAGTCTAAAAGCCTCATCAAAGGAGAGTCTTAAAAGAAGATATAAGTAGAGAGATAGAGAGGTCAAGGGAGAGAATTCCAGAGCCTAGGGCTTTGATGGCTGAAACCTGTGGGCTGTGGGAGTGAAGAATGCACATGCGACCAAAGTTCAAGAAATGCAGAGCTTTTACAGAATGGTAAGAAGGTTATATAGAGATAAGGCCCATCCAAGGAAGAACTTAAACACAAGGTTAAACATTTTGAAATCAAGACTGTGATGGACTTAGGGTTGCCATCTGATGAAATGAACTCCTGGATACTTCTTCACAATCTTGCCCCAACATGTGACGGGGGAACTGCCTTCCTTCACCAATTGGAAAACAAACAGACTGATCACCCAATTGGATGATAGTCAATCTTTCTCACTTCATTTTCAATATTTTTAGATCTGGCAAAGAGAAAAGTTCAAAGAAAATAATGAAAAAGAAATCTTTTTTCTTATTTCAGGATCGCACACAGTAGTAGCCTGGAGATTGATCTTCAATAGAGGAGGTGGCATAGCGGTCCAGTGGTTAGCACTGCTGCTTCACAGTGTCAGGAATCTGGGCTCAATTCCTGGCTTGGGTCACTTCTGTGTGGAGTCTGCACATACTCCCCGTGTCTGCGTGGGTTTTCCTCCAGGTGCTCCGGTTTCCTCCCACAGTCGAAAAGACATGCTGGTTAGGTGGATTGGCCATGCTAAATTCGCTCTCAGCCCGAAAAGGCACCAGAGTGTGGTGGCTAGGGGATTTTCACAGTAACTTCATAATGTAAGTCTAATTATGACACTAAGAAATAAATTTCAAACTTTAAATTCCTAGTGACTCCAGGCCTAAATGGAGGGTCACTAACACTTAATGGACTCGAAGTCAATGAAGTCAGGGAGCATAATGAGGATGGCTGGAACTGGCTGCTGTTCGAATACAGGCAGCAGAGATTTGAACAAGGGGGTAAAAACTGGGAGAGTAATTGGGCAGTCAAGATTTGAAGTAGTAAGTATGGTTCAGGAGCAGATAAATTGGCTAGGTGGCACAGTGGTTAGCTCTGCTGCCTCACTGTACCAGGGTTTGATTCCTGGCTTGTGTGGAGTTTCCACGTTCTCTCCGTGTCTGCATGCGTTTCCTCTGGGTGCTCTGGTTAGCTCCTGCAATGTGAAAGATGTGCTGGTTAGGTACATTGACCCAAACAGGTGATGTTTTGTGGCGACTAGGGGAATTTCACAGTAACTTCATTGCAGTATTAATGTAAGTCTTACTTATGACTAATAAATACACGTTACCTTTAACTGAGACAGGATTTGGAAGGAGTGATGTTATACAGGTAGAATGTTAACAGCTTATGTCGAGTGTCAGTTCTTACCGGACAACATTCTTGAGCTTCTGTTAACACCTTCTTATCCCCACAGGAACCCTGTGTAATAAATTATAACATGAGTGCAGTTTGAAGTCTATCACTCGCCACAGTGAGGATTAATAGTTTTCCAGGGAGGTCTCAGGGAGGGAAGAATGAACCCAAGCTCGAGCCAATTTTAATTGGACAATGGACGGATTTGCGGATTAGGATCCTGTAAGAATTCTGGATTTCTGTGACGTTGGAAAGAGAATCAGCTTCTTCATCAGGGTCACACAAACTACGGGCAGCCAACCCTGACTGGCATTTTTCGACCTCTCACCGACAAAACGTATTAATTCCACCTCGGCATCTCGCCTTCTCCCTGTCATGTGTTAATCTGCGCAGCCACTGTTGCTAATTTAGCCTTTCAGTAAAGCAGATGAGCCCGAAATTTGATGACTAATTCTCGTCACGTGGGCCAGATGGGGGGAGTGTAGCTGATGTCTTTGTGTTTGGGGGCAGATGGCCTTGCAAGAGATTGATGGAAGAGGATTTCACATCTTCGATTACAAAATGGACCCAAAATAGCCCTCAATCCTAGAGCAAACACCATACCCTGTTCAGAAAAGATGTAAGTCAGAAGATAGTATTGTGTAAAAGAAAACACACCCCACCCCCCATTCTGTCTGTATTTCCTATGTCGACACAAATAGCAATCTAAGATGGAGACAAAAAGAGGTCTCTCAAGGCCAGTGATAAAGACTTAGCAAAAGCTTCAAGCTTTTGTGCCCGAAGAATATAGAATGAATCAGAATAGGAGACAACAGGCTTTGAAAAGCAGTCCTTACTGAAGCTCAGAACTGTTCACTCAATTAGATGTTGATTATTCTTTCACTAAAGGCAGCAGTATTGCTTTAACTGTGTTTCGGACAGTGGTTCGAAAAACAAAGGAAGTGTTAATTAGCTCCATTTCACTTCTTTTCAGGGGCTGTCTGGAAACAAAAGGAGAGATTTCAGAATTAAAGCGGCTTTTACTGAATATGGGAATTTAAATTTGGATGTTATCTGTATCCATGAGGAATTGTTAGGGAGTTTGTGAGGCCCTCGATTTTAATAGGTGACTCATCTTTATAAAGCCATGTTATTTTGCAGATAAGAAAGATCAATCAGCATTATTCATTCATCATCTCAAAACACCGAACACTATTCCTTGCAACATCACGTTTCTCTGAAATGTGTCTAGTGTTCACTTTTCTAGCACAAATTGATGATTCCCTACAACAGGAAGAGAACTTGCAAAGAAACTGTGTCCTTGTACCGCTGTTTATTTTCAAGTGATGGATCTTTTTCAAGTTATTTATTATCTTACTAACCTCTAAAATCACCTGAAAGATTCCTCGAGTTCCTTTGGTTTTCCCCAAAAAGCCATTTCCCTGAGTGGACGTGTCAATCACAAGGGGGCAGATTCAAGCTGAGAGGGGGGATGTTTAAGGGAGATGTGTGGGTTACACAGAGAATGACGGGTGCCTGGAACACACTGCCAGAGGAGGTGGTTGAAACAGACACATTCGCAACATTTAAGAGACATCTGGATGAGTACCTGAATAGAGAGGGGATAGAGGGATACAGCTTGGTAAGGGCAAGTTTAATTAGGACCCGTCACATCAGTATGGGCTTGGAGGGCCGAAGGGCCTGTTCCTGTGCTGTACTTTTCTTTGTTCTCTTTGTTGCTTGACACAAAGGAAGAGATTCATTGCTCTTTGCTACATGGCTCGCACGTTTCCCAGTGAACGGATTTGGAGGCAGATTTCAAATTGTGGGTCTAACGAGAACATTCTTGGTTGTTTAGAATGGTCTCTGATTATATCCTATTGATTTAGTTAGTGTATGCAGTTCACATTCCATTATTGATTGCTGTTCTGTGTTGCTGAATATATTTGATGTAGCATTTATTACGACTCCTAGATTGCTTTCCAATTCATCTGTAACTAGTTCAGCACTAGCCAAGGAATTACCATTTCCCAACCTAAGACAAAGGCAAAATACTGCAGATGCTATATTCAGCTCTGATAAGGGTCAGTCTGACCTGAAACATTAGTTGTATTCTCTCTCCACAGATACTGTCAGATTGTAGAACACTGCAGTGCAGAAAGAGGCCATTCAGCCCATCAAGTCTGCACCAACCACAATCCCAACCCTATCCCCATAATTCTATGCATTTATCCAAGTTAGTCTCCCAGAGGGTCAATTTAATATGGCCAATCCACCTAACCCAAGCACCTTTGGACTGTGGGAGGAAATCGGAGGAAACCTACGCAGGCACGAGGAGAATGTGCAAACTCCACGCAGACAGTGACCCGAGCTGGGAATTGAACTTGGGTCCCTGGCACTATGAGATAGCAGTGCTTATCACTGTGCCACATTACTGCCCAGATCTGCTGAGATTTTCCATAATCTTTCGTTCTTGTCTCCCAATCGAACTTGCCCTTATCTGCATTGATCATCTATCATTGATCTGCTCACACACTTATCTGATCCAGCTCACTCAGTGATGTTTAAGCTGGTCCCACCTCTGCCTATTTCTCAGCCCATTTCGCAACATCGCAGATTCGATCGTGTTGGATTGTTGCAAAGTCTAAGCCATTCATGTAAATGAGAGATAGCAGTGGAGTCAACACTGAGCCTTGAGGCACTCAATTCATTATTTCACTCCACCCGATATAATTATTCCAACTAGTCTGTTTCTGATTGAGCAATGGCTGTTGTTACTGTAACTGCTGCAGCTCGAGTTGGTCATGGGATAACCAGCAAGGTTGAAAGATATTCAGAAACCAAATTGGTATGAATGATGGGGAACAAGGAATGTTGTGGGGCTTCTGCGATGCTTCACTTGTTAATGCAGTTAAAACTATCATTCCTCTGCCTATAACACGGACAGTCATCCTCTGTATAGCAGCTTACTATCCTGATGTGCATGCCTCTGCTGTGCAGGCTTTTTTTGTGGTTTAACCCTTTCACTGGATACAGTTATTAACAAGGCTACAAGGTTTTAAGTTAAGCTTATTTATCAGTGTCACAAATAGGCTTACCGTGTCTTCCTGTGTCTGCTTGGGTTTCCTCCGGGTGCTCCCAATTCCTCCACAGTCCAAGGATGTGCAGGTTTGGTGGATTGGCCATGCTAAATTGCCCCGGAGTGTCAGGGGATTAAATATGTGGGGTTAAGGAAATAGGGACTTGATGGGTCAAATGACCTTCTGTAGTGTAGGGATTCTATAATTCTGTGATACACTAATGAAGTAATGAAGTTACTGTCAAAATCCTCTAGTCACTCCACTTTGGCACTTGTTCGGGTACATTGAGGGAGTATTTAGCATGGCCAGTGCACCTAACCAGCACACGCAGAAGAAAACCACATAGATATGGGGAGAACGTGCGGACTGTACAGACAGTGACCCAAGCCGGAAATCGAACCCGGGTCTGTGGCACTCTCAGGCAGCAGTTCTAACCTCTGTGCCACCATGCCCAATTCTCCTTCATAATTATTAGTATGGGTATTATACTCGCTCAAGGAACAAGCAAAGATATCGCCAAAGATCAAAAGTCATAACATAGAAAATATGTGCAGGAGTAGGTTATTTGACTCTTCGAGCCTGCACTACGGTTCAGTATGATCATAGCTGATCATGCACTTTCAGTATGCCACTCCCACTTTCTCTCCATACCCCTTGATCTCTTTAGCTGCAAGGGCCAGCTCCCTCTTGAACATATCTAATGAACAGGCCCCAACAGCTTTCTGTAGTAGAAAATTCCACAGGTTCACAACTCTCTGAGTGGAGAGGTTCTTCCTCATCTCAGTTCTGAGTGGCTTACCCCCTATTCTTAGATGGTGACCTTTAGTTCTGAACATCCCCAAAATCAGCAACAATCCTCCCACATTTAGTCCCATCAGGATTTTATATGTTTTTATGAGATCCCCTCTTGTTCTTCCAGTGAGTACAAACCCAGTTGATCCAGTCTTTCCTCATATGTCAGTGCTGCCATTCTGAGAGTCAGTCGGGGAAACCTTTGCTGGACTCCCTCAACAGTAAGAATGTCCTTCTTCAGATCAGAAAACTCAGACTTGGCCTCACTAAGGCCCTGTATAACTGCAGCAAGCTGTTCCTACTCCAAATCCTCTTGCTATGAAGGCCAGCATGTATTGCTTTTCCTCAGTGATTGCAGTACCTGCATGCCAACCTTCAGTTTCAGTTCCATCATGGCACCCAGGTCACTTTCCCTTTTCTTAAACTGCTACCATTCAGGTAAAAATCTTCCTTTTTTTTAACCACTAAGGTGGATAACCTCACATCTATCCACATTATATTGCATTTGCCAAGCATTTGTCTACTCCGCCAGCCTGTCCAAGTCAACCTGCAGCCTCTTAACTTCCTCCTCACAGCACACACTGCCATCAAACTTAGTGTCGTCTGCAAATTTGGAGATATTGCATTCAATTCCTTCACCCAGAGCATTAATGCATATCTGTACCTGTGTAGAGAGAAGTCAAGTGGCACAATGGTCAGCACTGCTGCTTCGCAACTCCAGGGACCTGGGTTTGATTCCTAACTTGGGTCACTGTCTGTATGGAGTCTGCACGTTCTCCTTGTGCCTGCGTGGGTTTCCTCCAGGTGCTCTGGTTTCCTCCCATTGTCGGAAGATGTACGGATTAGGTTGATTGACCATGCTAAAAAATTGCCCTTAGTGTCCTGAAATGCGTAGAGGGATTAGTGGGTAAATATGTGGGGGTAGGGCGTTGGTTGGATTGTGGTCAGTGCAGACTCTATAGGCCGAATGACTTCTTTCTGTACTGTAGGGTTTCTATGATTCTATTTTAATAAAGTCTAAAAGACCCTTTCTTGGCTGTGGAAATATTTCTCCAAAGTTTCCACCAAACCAACTGAGTATTTCTAGTGTTTTTTTTGCTTGTGTTTCAGATTTGCAACATTATGCATTTTTCCAAAGATTGGAGCTGATCATTTAGAACAAAGAACAAAAAAAAAATTCCAGCACAGGAACAGACCATTTGGCACTCCAAGCCTGCATTGACCATGCTGCCTATGTGAACTAAAATTCCCTACCCTTTTGGGGACCATATCCCTCTATTTCCATCCTATTCATGTTTTTGTCCAGGCTCCACTTAAAAGAAACTGTTGTATCTGCTTCCCCGGCAATGAGTTCCAGGCAATCTCCACTCTCTGTGTAAAGAAAAACTTGCCTCGTACATCTCCTTTAAACCTTGCCCCTGGCACCTTAAACCTATGCTCCCTAGTAATTGACTCTTCCACCCTGGGAAAAAGCTTCTGAGTATCCACTCTGTCCATTCTCTTGTAAACTTCTATCAGGTTGCCCCCCCCAACCTCTGTTGTTCCAGTGAGAACAAACCAAGTTTCTCCAACCTGTCGTGTCTTTGTTAAGAATTTCTATCACTCAGGTAGTTAATTAAATATATTTTAACTGAAGAATCAGCTGATTTCACTCTCTGCCAATCTAGGATTCTTCGGAATTAAGGGATATAAAATGGTAGTGAGGAGGTGATGGAGCAATACTTGCCCCTTCTCACCACTCTGTTCCCCTTTTAGCACCAGCAGTCACAGTAAAGATGCCGCAGGCATGTCCTCCCTCTCATCACGTAGACGTACAGACTGTCTCGTCTGCTTCTTGTCAAAACATTAACACCAGGTTATCAGGTTGCACAGATTTATTAAAGCCTATTCAGGAAAAGAAAGATGGTCACCAATCAGAAGGGCAGTTTAGCAAATATGATCTGAGATTACTTGCCTACTTGTGACAAGAATTAATTTCGAAGAGATTTAATTTGGCTCATTGATACCTCTGACTGTTTTCTGAAATCAATTCCGCAATGTTCCCATGCTTGACGGAGTTTATCAATGTTTAAAAGCACTCTATTCTTGACCGTCTGTGGTGATTGCTTTCCCACTTTAATTCCACAAGTCACTGTTATAGTAATACAGCAGAAGCAACAGGCCTGTCACATTGAACGGAGATTGCATAGAATTTAATTAACCCTGCCACCGCTTTCTGAAGAGATTGGGTGCAGAGTTTATTCAGACTGACACATGCCAACTCTGGATCTATTCTTGAAAATTTCATCTCACGATTTCGCACCTCTAAGGCAAACCACTTTTTCTCCCCTGTCTTCACAATTTCTACTTCTTTTAAATAAAAATATCCAAAGAAAATTAAAGGAGATCCAAAATTAAAAGAAATCCCTATGATATATTTTCCCTGGAATTGTTCTCAGCATTTCTCAGAACTGTAATCTTTAACTGGTAAAGAATTCAGAAAATGAACTGGACCAGTCATATAAATACTGGAGCTACTCAGGCAGGGTCAAAATCCTGGAAATCCCTCCCTAACAACACTCTGGGCCAACCTACAGCACATGGACTCATCACCATCTTCCCGAGAGCATCTAGGGATGGGCAATAAATACTGGCCAGCCAGTGATGCCCTGTTCCACAAATGAATAAAAAAGAGGAACACTGTGGGAAGTAACTGACTTCCTGACAAACCCCTCCTCTTCCCACCCACCAAAAAGCATGCCCACCAACTACAAGGCACAAGTTAGGAGTGTGTTAGAATACTCTCCTCTTGCCTGCATGAGTGCAACTCCAATAACACTCAAGAAACTCAATACCATCCAAGACAAAGCAGCCCACTTAATTGAAACTCAATCCTCAAACATTCGCTCCATCCATCATTGACACACATACCATGTGTACCATCTGCTTGATATGCTGCAGGCACTCACCATGGGAATGGCACAATGGCTTAGCCTTGCAACCTGGGTTCAATTCTGGCCTCTGCTTGCTGTCATTTCTCCCTGTATCTGCATGGGTTTCCTCCGGGTGCTCCAGTTTCCTCCAAAGATGTGTGGGTTAGGTGAATTGACCATGCTAAATTGCCCCTTAGTGTCCCAAAATGTGTAGATTAAGGGGAATAGTGAGGTAAATGTGTGGGAATTGGGCAATGGGTGGGCTTGGATAAGATGCTATGTTGGAGAATCAGTGCAGACTCAATGGTTGAATGGTCTCCTTAGTAAATTTGGATTAGTAAATTTGCAGATGACACTAAAGTCGGTGGAGTGGTAGATAGTGAAGAGGGGTGTTATAGTTTGCAGAGAGACTTGGACAAGTTGCAGAGCTGGGCCGAGAGGTGGCAAATGCAGTTTAATGTGGAAAAGTGTGAGGTAATGCACTTTGGCAGGAATAATAAATGTGTAGAGTATAGGGCTAATGGTAGGATTCTTAATAGTGTTGATGAACAGAGGGATCTTGGTGTATTTGTGCATAGATCCCTGAAAGTAAGCAGTCAAGTCGATAAGGTTGTTAAGAAGGCATACGGAGGCTTAGCTTTTATTGGTAGGGGGATTGAATTTCGGAACCGCAACGTCATGTTGCAACTGTACAAAACTCTAGTGCGGCCACACTTGGAGTATTGTGTGCAGTTCTGGTCCCCACATTATAAGAAAGATGCGGAGGCATTGGAGACGTTTCAGAGGAGGTTTACCAGGATGTTGCCTGGTATGGAGGGCAGGTCTTATAAAGAGAGGCTGAGGGATTTGAGGTTGTTTTCATTAGAGAGGAGGCGGCTAAGAGGAGACCTTATCGAAGCATATAAGATGATTAGAGGTTTAGATAGGGTGGACAGTGATAGCCTTTTTCCTAGGATGGAGAAAGCTAGCACGAGGGGACATAGCTTTAAATTAAAGGGTGATAGTTATAGGACGGATATCAGAGGTAGGTTCTTTACCCAGAGGGTGGTTAGGGAGTGGAATGCCCTGCCTGCGGCAGTTGTAGATGCGCCAAGTTTAGTGGCGTTTAAGAGGTTAGTTGATAAGTTTATGGAAGAGAAGGGAATGGTTTAGTTTGGAGGGTCATTGCTTTTTATAATGGTTGGCGCAACATCGAAAGCCGAAGGGCCTGTTCTGCGCTGTAATGTTCTATGTTCTATGTTCTATGTTCTGCACCACAGGGATTCTATGATTCTTTAGACAGTATCAACCAAACTCATGAATACTAACATCCAAAAAGAAAAAAGCAGCAGATACGTGGGAAGTTTTCCTCCAAGTCACTCACCATCCTGACTTCGAAATATATCACCGTTCCTTCACTGTTGATGGATCAAAATCTTGGAACTCCCTCCTTAATAACACTGTGGGTGTACCTACATCATATGAACTGCAGCAGTTGGAGGAGGCAGCTCACCACCACCTTCTCAAGGGCAATTAGGGATGGGCAATAAATGCTGACCTAGCCAGCGATGCCTACATCCCATGAATATTTAAAAAGTATTTCAGAAAGTTATTGGCTGGAGACTTGGAGATAAGACAGACCAATAAGCAGGCACTGGATCTTTCAGCTAGCATTTAACTCCTCCTTGTATCTTCCAAGTGAAAGCTGTTTGGAAGTTGGGAATTATTTAAATCTTCCTCCGCGAGGTTTGGCTGTGTCAGTGAGGGAGGGAGCTATAATCTCCAGCAGGATAGTTGCCATCTACACCTTTTTGTAACAACCACCCCAAATCCAATTGATCCAGTCGAAACCCCTTGCTTTGTCAATGTTCAGCAGGGATAGCCCCAAATTGTAAGTCCCCCTCATCTCCTCATTCCCCTCTCTGCTGGTAGCAAAATGTTTAATCTAACAATGTTCCCTTTCTTCTGGGTGCCTTTATGAGATCCAGTAGCCACATTTAAACAGCAATCAATTTTAACCAATCTTTCTTGAGTTAAAGATAGAGTTTATTAATCACTAAAGAGAATGGTAAAACAGATACATATGTATTCATACAGATTAGGAGTGAGAATTGAGTCCAACAGTAACTAAATATAAGAACATAAGAAATAGGAACAGGAGTAGGCCATCTAGCTCTTTGAGCCTGCCCCGCCATTGAACACGATCATGGCTGCTCTGAAGTAGATCAATTCCACTTTCCCACTTTCTCCCCATAATCCTTAATTCCCTTGTCTATCAGAAACCTTTCTACCCGTAAGCTAAATATATTCAGCGAGGTAGTCTCCACCACTTCAAGGGCAGAGAATTCCAGAGACTCACCACCCTTGTAGATGCACCCTTGTAGACTCACCATCCTGTTGTAGATGCGCCAAGTTTGGTGGCGTTTAAGAGGTTAGTTGATAAGTATATGGATGAGAAGGGAATGGTTTAGTTAGGAGGGGCATTGCTTTTTATTTTGGTCGGCACAACATCGAAGGCCGAAGGGCCTGTTCTGTGCTGTATTGTTCTATGTTCTATGTCCTTTGAGTGAAGAAGTTCCTCCTCAAATCTGATCTAAACTGCACCTCCCTCCCCTTATTTTGAGGCTGTGCCCTCTAGTTCTGCTATCCTTTCTAAATGGGAAGAATCTCTCTACTCCTACCCTATCTAAACCCTTCATTATCTTATATGTCTCTATAAGATCCCCCCTCAGCCTTCTAAACTCCAACGAGTACAGGCCCAGTCTATTCAATCTCTCCTTATAAGCTAACCCCCTCATCTCCGGTATCTGCACTCCCTCCAAGACCAATATATCCTTCTGCAAATGAGGCGACCAAAATTACACACAGTATTCCAGTTGTGGCCTCACCAGCACCCTGTACAGTTGCAGCAAGACCTTCTTGCTTTAATATTCTATCCCTCTCGCTATAAAGGCCAACATTCCATTTGCCTTCTTGATCACCTGTTGCATCTGCAGACTGGGTTTTTGTGATTCGTGCACAAGGACCCCCAGGTCCCTCTGCACTCTAACATGCTGCAGCTTTTTGCCTTTTAAATAATAATCCCTCCTACTATTATTTCTACAAAAGTGGATCACCTCACATTTGTTAACGTTATACTCCATTTGCCAGGTTCTCGCCCACTCTCTCAGCCTATCCAGCCTATTAATATCCAGCCTATCCTATTATTATTATATAAATAATAAGGTATATGGAACAGTCCTTGACTTACGAAGAATTGATGATAAAGAGTGAAGCTGTTATGATTTGATTCCGATATAAATGATTTCTATAGGCAGTTTGATGTTCTAGTTGAGTTGACTTCTTCAGTTTCAGTTTCCTGTGGTTTCATGAAGAGGTTTTAGTTCCTTTTCCAACTGCGATCCTTTTGCTAGCTGGTTGACTTCTCTAGTCAGAGAGACAGATCTGCAAAAGATGGCTAGCAGCAGAGTGGCACAGTGGTTAGCAGTGCCAGGGACCCAGGTTTGATTCCCAGCTTGGGTCACTGTCTGTGTGGAGTTTGCACCTTCTCCCCGTGTCTGCGTGGATTTTCTCTGGGTGCTCTGGATTCCTCCCACATCCGACAGATGTACTGGTTAGGTGCATTGGGCATGCTAAATTCTCCCTCAGTGTACCCGAACAGGCACTGGAGAGTGGCAACTAGGAGCTATGTGTAGTAACTTCATTGCATTGTTAATGTAAGTTGATTTGTGACATTAATAAGTAAACTAAAACTTTCCTTCTGTTACTGTATCACAAACCTTCAGTGTGGTAACTTCCAGCTGTTTATCTTCACAGCACACACAGAATGACAGACAGACACTTGATCTTTCAGCTAGCATTTAACTCTTTCTTTGTATGTTCCAAGTGGAAACTGGAATTCACTAGTCTGTCTGGACACTACAGGCATCCGACCTCTTACCTTCGGGTAAACGTTCTTCAAGGGGGCCTTCACGACACACGACAGTGCAGAGCCGCTGAGCAGAGACTGATAGCCAAGTTCCTCACACATGAGGACGGTCTTAACAGGGATCTTGGCTTCATGTCACACTATCTGTAACCCCCATGACTTGCCTGGGTTAGCAAAAAACCTCACTTACTGTGCTGTCTGGAGACAATACACATCTCTCTAACCTGTGCTCAGTGCTCCTTCCACTCACGTGGTTAGCCACTTTAAGACTTGAATAGCAGCTTAGGTATAAAGATTTGCGTTCTAATCAGTAATCTGTAAACAGTCTGTGCTGGTATGTGTGCTTTTTGAGACCAGAATACCTCATTCACCTGACGAAGACCAGAGTGTCGAAAGCTTGTGAGTTTACTATCAAATAAATCGGTAGGATTTAAACCTGGTGTTGTCAGACTTCTTACTGTGGGCACTACACCCAGCATCTTTTGATATAAGATGGCCATTTGTCTTTACTGGAGATTGCAATCAATCTTTGGAGAAGTGCCCTGTACAGAAACAGAGAGGGAGTCCCCTTGCCCCTTAGAGAATCACCCTGCAGCCATTCCTGTCAGTGGCAGACTGAACATTCTCAGCCATTTCTAGGGTTTGTGCCTGTTTAAAAAAAAACTCAAGTCACTTTAAAGTTCAATATTTCCGTTTATAATTATGTGTTGTATTTCCCCATCATCACGATGCCTTTCAATTCTAAATTGTGTGACTCAGTCTCCAGGCTGGGAGATAGAAATTTGCCTTTAAGTCAGAATTGATCAGAAATCTCATTCAGACATTTTTGTGAGTTCTGAATGGATAATCATATAAAAAATATCTTTGGATCTGATTTTGAGTCAGTGCCAATTTAAGGAGGTCCCTGTATAATGCGATAGCAAAGTGAACCTTAAACCAAGACTTCCACTTTGTTGAAGGAACAAAAATTGTCCTTGTGTTTCCCCAGAATCCCCTCTCCCCGATGTGACACATCGATCTGAAGTTGCTGTTGATTGAGCTTTTAGATGCTGATTTCCCCAGGTATCAGCTTCAATGTACAACATCTACCCTCGCGGCAAACATATCTGCACTTCATTGCCACTCTACATCAAAACCTTTGCATTTTAACACAATTTTCCTCAAGGTTATCTAATAACGGATAATATCAAAGATTTGGAAACATATTTTAGTTCTGCAGCTAGTTCTGCAACTTTATACAATCCTTGTCAAACCCCACTTGGAGTACTGTGTGCAGTTCTGGTCTCCTCACTACAGGAAGGATGCGGAAGCTATTGAGAGGGTGCAGAGGAGATTTACAAGGATGTTGCCTGGATTGGGGGGCATGCCTTATGAAGATAGGTTGAGGGAGCTAGGTCTCTTCTCCATGAAGTGACAAGGTTGAGAAGTGACCTGATAGAGGTTTATAAAGTGTTGACAGGCATAGATAGGGTGGATTCTCGGAGGCTATTCCCAGAGCTGAAATGGTCGCTACGAGAGGACACAGGTTCAAGGAGATGTTAGGGGTAAGTTTTTCACTCAGAGAGAGGTGAGTGAATGCAATCGGCTGCCATCGGTGATTGTAGAGGTGAACTCGCTGGGGTCTTTTAAAAGACTTCTGGATAAATACATGGGATTTAATGGAATTGGGAGTTACAGATACTTCTATGGCCTGGTAGGTATGAGTATGATCAGCGCAACTTGTGGACTGAAGGGCCTGTTTGTGCTGTAGTGTTCTATTTTGCGCAATCAGAAAAGTTGCTACTCATGTGAAGAAGAATGAGAATATATAACAGTCTCATGTGGAGGCAGATCAGCACCCTGGGCAGTCCTTTGGCCTTGAGGAGAATTTTCTTTCACTGGTTTGAATCATAGAATCCCTGTAGTACAGAAGGAGGCCATTTGGCCCATCGAGTCTGCACCAACCACAATCCCACTCAGCCCCTACCCCGTATTTATCCTGCTAATCCTCCTGACACAAAGGGGCAATTTAGCATGGCCAATCAACTTAACTAACACATCTTTGGACTGTGGGAAGAAACCAGAGGACCTGGAGGAAATCCAAGCAGGCACGGGAAGAATGTGCAAACTCCACACAGACAGTGATCCAAGGTGGGAATTGAATCGAGGTCCATGGCGCTGTGAGGAGCAGTGCTACCTGAGATACTGTCAAATCCCATGTGTGATCTACAGACCCTGCCACATACTGAATGTAGGAGGAAACCCACATAGACGCGGTGGGGGTGGTGGTGTGGGGGGGAGGGGGTGATCCTGCAAACTCCACACAGACATCTACCCAAGCAGGGAATTGAACCCAGATCCCTCGTGTTGTGAGGCAACAGTGTTAACCACTGTGCTACCGTGCCACACCAGACACAAGGAAGGCACGGTCAATGTGAGCAATCAGCACCCATCTCACTTCATTTGTCCTCGTTTATCTTGCATATCACTTCAGTCATAGTGGAAAGAAACTACACGGACTGGTTTCAGTGGAATGTGGCAACTTGCACGTGGGCAACAAAATGTCTCATAGGCCTCACCCAGAACTCTGACAGACTGCACATTGCCTGTCACAGTGCTATTGGCTCAGGCTGTGATTTGGTTTTAAGGGTGACATCATCTGTCACTTAGCGAGAAGGAAGTGAAAATAATTGGAAGAAGACGCTGTTACAGGGAATCATAGAATCCCTACAGTGCAGTAGGAAGTCATTTGGCCCATCATGTCTGCACCAACCACAATCCTACCCAGGCCTTATTCCCACTGCTAGTCCCCCTGGCACTAAGAGACAATATAGCAAGGCCTATCAATCTAAACTGCACATCTTTGGAATGTGGGTGGAAACTGAAGCACCCGGTGGAAACCCATGCAAACATGGGGAGAACATGCAAACTCCACACAGACAGTGCCAGAATTGAACCCAGATCTCTGGCACTGTGAGGCAGCAGTGCTAACCACTGTGCCACCGTACCCACAAAAAAAATGGCAAGCAGAAAAGCCAAAGGCTCTATTCATTATTGTTGATATTAATAATAACTATTGTTTTCTATAAATAAAAGAAATATGTTCAAGCTTTGCCCTTTTTGAATTGCCCGGGAGCTTGTAAAACTACAATTAGCACATCAAATATACATGTTTCAAGTATCATTTCAAATATTATACAACATTAATTCTCTGCTGCTTTCACCATGGTGATGCCTCAGTCAATCAGAGTTGACTTACAAACCATTCAGCATCCTTTTCTCCTGTAGTATGAATTATTATAATTATTTGAAATTTGACATTCTAGCATTTGTCCAGATGAGTGCAAGATAACATTTAAATTTCCCCCTTATATTGCCTCTGGTTCTTTTACCAATTACCTTAAATCTGTGCCCTCTGCTTAATGACTCTTTTGTTGCTGGAATCTGTTTCTCCTTATTTACTCTCCAGGTTCCCCTCCGAGCCACTAATCATTCTGACTTGGAAATATATCGCCATTCTTCACCATCACTGGGTCAAAATCCTGGAATTCCCTCCCAGGAATAGTGCACCAAACAGCACTATTGGTGTACCTCCACCACATGGACCGTAGCTGTTCAAGGTGGCAGCTCACTACCACCTTCTCAAGGGCAATGAGGGTTGGGCAATAAGGTGCTGGAGTTAGTGATGTCCATATCACTCGAATGGGGCGGCACGGCAACGCAGTGGTTAGCACTGTTGCTTCACAGCGCTAGGGACCCAGATTCGATTCCCAGCTTGGGTCATTGTGTGGAATTTGCACATTCTCACCATGTCTGCATGGGTTTCCTCCAGGTGCTCCGGTTTCCTCCCACGTTCTGAGAAACGTGCCGGTTGGGTACATTGGCACCGGAATGTGGCTACTAGGAGAATATCACAGTAACTTCATTGCAGTGTTAATGTAAACCTTACTTGCGACTAATAAATAAACTTTGAATCAAACAAACTATCATCCCTTCATGATTTTGAACAAATCTATCAAATCTCACCTCACTTTTTCTAAAGAAAACAATCCAGCTTCTCTGGTTCTGAGGTTGCCAACAACCATTAAATACATTCCCAAAAGTTCCATCGCGTGATTTGTCCCCCTGCTCCAGCCATTAGTCCCACTGTGATGTGTACCAATCAGAAAGCAAAAAATGCTTGATTGTCAGCCGAACAGATTCCTCCATCCATTTTCAATGGTTTTATATCTGGCAAAGAGAAATGTTCAAAGAAAATAATGTCCAGATCATTATTCCCCAGGGTCGCACACAACAGTGTGCTGGAGATTGATCTTCACTTCCTGAGATTCCAGGCCAGTCCCGGAGAGTTGGCTACTCTACCTGATACCATTCTGGCAGATCTCCAATGTATGCATTCTGACACCAATTGATATCTTTCCTAAATTGCAGTGCCCAGAATTGCCCACAATACTGGGCACTGCAATCTTGTATAAAGTTTTAACATAGCTTTCTTGTACTTTATTCCTTTTTACTAGTTTTTTAATCAGAATAAATACTGATCTAGTTTTCTACCAAACTGAAGCACGTCTTGGTTGCAGTGACCTTTGACCTGGAATAATTCAAAGACATTCTTAGTGATTTTTCAGAAAACTCGTACTAAACTGTTAACGGAAGGGAGCTAGAACCTGTTATGCCTGCTTTGAGGTATGTAGATTCTGTATTCCTGCACTTTCCCAGACTCATTCCAGACCTACACTCCTTATTCACATCCCATTTTATTGGCTGGGCCTGTACCAGTTGGCCTAATTGTATTTTGCATTATTTACACTAGCTGAACAAAAAATAGACGAGTACAAACCTGCCTCAAACATCAGCACCATAGCTCCAAAGCATCAGTTTTCCCAAAATGTCGACTCCCCATCGAAGCTGGAGTGTATCCTCAAAAAGACTTAATCCAGTGTGATTCATCAATGCTTTCAGTATCATAGAATCCTACAGTGCCAAAGAAGGCCATTGGACCATGGATTCTGCACCAACCACAATCCCACCCAAGCCCTATCTCTATAACTCAATGCATTTACCATAGCTAATCCCCCTGACACTAAGGCAATTTAACATGGCCACTCTGTCTAATGCACACATCTTTTCACTATAATTACTAGATAATACCTCTGTTTTTTTGGAGGCTACTGTAATTGAACACTGCTTATAGCACCGTGCCAAAGGCAGGATTGAGACATTCTCCCTAAACTAGAATATGTGTAAATGTATTGAAAGTACAAAAATATAAACTAAAAATATCATACAAAATCATTCAGAAAGTGAGAAAATGCACTCGCCAGTGGGTGTGCCAGCAAGCACTAATCCGTTGGAAATCAGCAACTGCTATGTTTCCTGTCCTTAAAAAAATGAAATCATAAATGCAAACTTTACTACACAAAGCAAATTGTAACAAAACAGTTTTCATTTGATTCATGAGCCTCAACTTGCAATTGTTGACTTATTGATGTTTGGATAAGCATCATTCAATTGGGTAATAAATCTTTGTTGGCATAAGAAGGCAGTATGTCATGAAGGGCGGCACGGTGGCATAATGGTTAGCACTGTTGCTTCACAGCGCCAGAGACTCAGTTTTGATTCCTGGCTTAGGCCACTCACTGTCTGCGGAGTTTGCACGTTCTCCCCGTGTCTGCATGGGTTTCCTCCAGGTGCTCCGGTTTCCTCTCACAATCCAAAAGATGTGCCGGATAGGTGTATTGGCCATGCTAAATTCTCCCTCAATATACTCGAATAGGCACCAGAGAGTGGCGACTAGGGGATCTTCATAGTAACTTCATTGCAGTGTTAATGTTCGCCTACTTGTGACACTAATAACATAAAGTTTAAACTTAAGGTTGATGTGCTGACTGAATAATGACTGGAGTATGGAGCTAAGTCATGTGATGAAACCATCGGGAATACATTTAATCATCAGTTGGGAAAAAAATACAAAAATCTGTGTCACGTACCAACCAATTTAGGAATAGTTTCTTCTTTGCTGCCATCAGACATCTGAACGGACCTATCATATGCTAAGATTTCTGCACTTTCCCAGACTCATTCCAGACCTACACTGCATATTCACATCCTATTTTATTGGCTGGACCTGTAGCAGTTGGCCTCAATTTTATTTGGTATTATTTACACTAGCTAAACAAAAAAGACAAGTACAAACCTGCCTCAAAACATCAGCACCACAATTCCAAAGCATCAATTTTCCCAAAATGCATTTATCCAAGTCCAATGCCAGACTTTGCAGGTTTTTTGCATTCTGACAGCCTATCTGTTTAAAGAGGAGATTCGGCAATCAGGAACTTATTAAAGTTTTGCTGTTGTTGTTAGTGTCAAACCAAGCCTAATGCAGAAAATTGATAAGTCATCTGAGTTATTAAAAAAAGGAACTCAACTGCCTCCCAGCAGTTCAACTTGAGCCAGCCAGACTATCTAGAGTGGCTCTCCACTCTGAACTATCTCTGAAAAGAACTCTCCATCTATCTAGCAAAAGGGTATCAAATCAGAAAGACCATACAGACATAGAAATCAACAGAAAAACTCCAAAAGCTTCTGAAAGCCATCAAACCTGGTTGTATGTTTTCTTTCAGAGAGACTAAAATTCTGCTATTACTGTTTAGGTCCTGAATTATCCTTGCATTTATTTGAACAGCATTACAATCCAGCCTTATTTCAATTAATATGTCAAATGGAAACAAATGGAATTGTGTCCATCATTGCTTGAGAGATGGAGTTTAAAAACAACAGAGTTATGTTGTAGTTGTATAAAGTGTTCATGAGGTCACACCTGGAATACTAAGTATAGTTTTGGTCTCCTTACTTGATATTATGGCAAGTATATCAAGAAAGGGGCACAGAGGAGATTCACTAAATTGATTCTGGAGTTGAGAGGATTGGATTATGAGGAGAGACTGAGTAGACTGGGGCAATACTCATTGGAATTCAGAAGAATGAGGGGAGATCTTAGAGAAACATATAAGATTATGAAGGGAATAAATACTTTTTTGAACAATAAATTAAAGATTATGGTGAGCAGGCAGATAAGTAGAGCTGAGTCCATAGAAAGATAAGCCATGATCTTATAGAATGGTGGAGCAAGTTCAAGGGGCCAGATGGCCTACCCCTGCTCCTGGGTCTTATGTTCTTATGTTCTTATATCACTTGTTAAAGTTTCTGATTAGTTAAATGAAATAACTTGTTAATTATTTACTTAAAGCAAGTATCAGGTCGTTACGTTAAAGAAGTTCTGATGTAGAATAGTTAACAACTTCCCAAACACATTTACCAGATTACGAAGCGAGGTAAAAGGAATTGCCTCTACGTCGTAACAGGGGTCAAGTGAACAAGGACTCCACTGTTGAAGTTTGGGAAGCTGGAAAGAAGGATACCAGGAAAGAGGTGAAGGAACCTTAGTTAAAACAGGAGTCTTCCCAGATTCCTCTGGTTTAATGATCATTCTGTGTCCAAAGATAGTCAAGAATTTCACAGCTTTGTTCATCAAACCCACACACCAAAGTCTGCTTGTGCCAGACATCATGACTAGTCCTATTCAGGAGCAAGAGAAGGGTAGGCAGGAGATGATCTGTGAGTTAGAAACAGACCACATTTTAGCTGCAAATGTTCCGTGAAAAACTATAATAGATTTGAAATGGAAGGATTTCTTTAGCTTCATAGAAAGCAGCACAAAGCAGTTCTGCACCAAGAACCTAGTCAGAGGAATAAGTTTGGAGCTTTATCTGATTATTTATAAGGAAGTTGACATTTACTCATCGATCATTGCCAGAATGTGACAGGATTGTTAGTAATACATAAAATTAACATCTTCCACTAGATTAAAATATGTAACAGGGCTCATTTTTCACTGCGTCCATGGGTGGGGTAGGGGGAGGGGGTGGAATTAATATTTCCAGTCACCGTGTGTGGTGACATTATAAATGTTTTCAGAAAAGAGCAAGCTTGGAGTGTGAGTGGAAGAAAAGAACATTCCAGATGTTCTGCATGAGAACTTGCAAATTGTCTCTCTGTTTGTACATCCCCAGTGGACTAAGGTTTTTGCTTCACCTCAATCCCAAGGTTCTGGCAGTACTGAGTCGTGAGGTAGTGCTTCAATAAACGTGAAGGAAAAATAGCGAAGATTTTTAAAAATTCTAAACTGAGGGAATGAATGACCAAAACAGAGATGAGGAGAGGTTTCTTCAACCGGAAAGTGGTGAATCTGTGAAACTCTTTGCCGCAGAAGACTGTGGAGGCCAGATCATTAAGTGTATTTAAGACAGAAGTTCTTGATTGGTAAGGGGATCAAAGGTTATGGGGAAAAACCAGAGATTGGGGTTGAGAAACTTATAAGACATGATTGAATAGCGGAGTAGCCTCAATGGGCCGAATGGTTTTCTTCTGCTCTCATACCTTATAGTCTTAAAATGGAAACTGTCTTTCACCTTTAAGCCCAGAATTTGATTCTGTTATCGACACAAAAAATGGAATTTTTCTTTGCTGCTTGTAACTATCCCAGATAAAATGAAGTGGGACAATGTCAACTCAGTGATTGAGGGTCAACAGACAGTGTTCATGGTTGGGCTGGAATTTGTGTTAAATTGGCAGGTGCCTGGAGCCATTTTTGTTTTGGTCTTGTATAGTTTGGATTCTGGTAGCACTTGGAAGCCAGAGCTATACATCAAATCATAGAATTGTGATAGTGCAGAAAGAGCCATTTGGCCCATTGAGCCTGCATTGACTGAGTTGATTTGATTCATTATTGTTACATGTATTAACATACAGTGAAAAATATTGTTTCTTGTGCTACATACAGACAAAGCATATTGTTCATAGCGAAAGAAACAAGAGAGTACAGAATGTAGTGTTACAGTCATAGCTGGGGTGTAGAGAAAGATCAACTTAAGCAAGGTAAGTCCATTCAAAAGTCTGATTTGCATGGTGGATTGGGCTACATTCATGACCTTTTTCAGTTTCTTGTGGTCTTGGGCAGAGCAGGAGCCAAACCAAGCTGTGATACAACCAAAAAGAATGTTTTCTATATTGCATCTGAGAGTCATAACTAACATGCCAAATTTCCTTAGTCTTATGAGGAAGTAGAGGTATTGGTGGGCTTTCATAACTATAGTGTCCGCATAGGGGGACCAGGACAGGTTGTTGTTGACCCCGACACCTAAAAACCTGATGCTCTCGATCCTTTCTACTTCATCCCCATTGATGTAGACAGTTCTCCTTTATGCTTCCTGAGATCAATGATAATCTTCTTGGTTTTGTTGACATTGAGGGAGAAATTATTGTCGTCGCACCAGTTCACTAGATTCTCTATCTCTCTGACAAAGCATCTTAATCCCACAAACCTGTGTATTTATCTCACTAATCCCCCCAACCTACACATCTTTGAGAGGAAGCTGCAACACCCAGAGGAACCCCATTTAGGCATGGGGAGGATGTGCAAACTCCATACATACACTCACCAAGGCTGAAATTGAATCAGTGTCTCTGGCACTGTGAGGCAGCAATGCTAATCACTGCGCCACCCATAACATTGTTAAAACCAAACTAATGATTCTGCAGTAATCATACTGGAGTTGGATTTTTAGCAAAGCACTTGAAGAGCCAGATCACAAATGGAATACAAAGTGAAAGAGTGACATAATAAGAGGGACTTTGCAGAACACACAAGTCCTACGATGTGGTAACCTGCAAAAAAAAAAAATAGGCTGAGAGACACTGTTGAGCAAAAAAAGATCAAATTCTCCACAATAACTGCTGCATAAATTAGTAACTGAGGAAACAGAATGGATCCTCTGTTAGATAGTTATTGTCAAATCATCAACTGGTTTTGGGAAAAACTGATCTGTTCACTTTCAGTCATGAAACCAAAGGAAGATATTAGATATTGGAGAGGATGTATGCAGCTTGATTGATAGCTTGGATAGGGCACCTGTATTACAGGCTACAGAAACTGAGACTGCTCACATTAGTGTCCAGAGAAGATATCACCTGGAGTCAGTATCACCTAGTACAGATTTCACCTGGAGTAAATATTACCTGGAATAAATATCACCTGGAAACAATCACACCTAGAGTAGATATCACCTGGAGTAAATATCACCTAGAGTAGGTATCACCTAGAGCAAATATCATGTGGAGTAACTATCACCTGGAGCAGATATCACCTAGAGTAGATATCACCTGGAGCAGATATCGCCTAAAGTAATATCACCTGGAAAAGATAACACTTGAAATAGATATCACCTAGAGTAGCTATCGCTTGGAGTAGATAACACCTGAACAGATATCATCTGGAGTAGATATCACTTGGAGTAGATATCAGCTGGAGTAAATATCACTTGAAAGAGATTCCACCTGGAAGAGATATCACCTGGTGCATATATGACCTGGAATAGATATCACCTGGAATAAATAATACCTGAAGTAGGTAGCACTTGAAGGAGATTCCACCTTGAGGAGACTTTACCTAGAATAGGTATCACTGGAGCTGATATCAACTGGTGCAGATATTACCTGGAATAGATATTAGCTGAAATAGATATCAGCTGGAGGAGATTTGAGTTGGAGCAGTTATCACCTGGAGTGGATAACAACTATAATAGATAATATCCAAATATATATGATGAAGAGTAGCTGTTAATGAGTCTTCATCAATGGAATGTGAGTTTCACTCTGATTGCATAACCATTCATTTTCAATTGATGTATGCTAGAACTGAACTAGCAGGAATGACTGAATGGGCAGCTTTCCTTTCTCAAAACAACACAGAAGCATAGATTGCTATGGCCCATTGAGTCTGCACTGACTCTCTGACAGAGTATCCTACCATGCTGTCTTCCCCTATCCTTTCCTTGTAATCCTACACATTTAGAATGGTCAATCCTACCTATTCTGCACACCTTTGGACTGTGGGAGGAAACCCACGGAGACATGGAACGTACAAACTCCACACAATCACCCAAGGCTGGGATTGAACCTGGGTTCCTGGCGCTGTGAGGCAGCAGTGCTAACCACTGTGCTCTCCATGTGATGTGACAGAGATCTATAACATTTCACTGGATTTTATGGAGATTATGGCTGAAATTCTCCAGTCTTGCCCGTTGCGGGAATGGTAGCAGGTGACAATGAAAATTCGGCAGGACCACTTAAATGTTCGTTGAACTCAGGCGAGAATTTCTGGTCGAGGTCAGAGAAAGTTGCCCATGTTTTTATTTGTGGGAGTGTCCACAATAAGGAGCGATTAAGGATAATCAGCAACAAATCCACTTATCCAGTCCTGTCCTCATGGAGCGACTGATCTTCCTGTTTGTTGTTTCCTCTCCACCCATTCTCATATTCTTGCCTGTAAAATCCATTAGGCCTCAAATCCGTTCCAGTTCTGAGGCAAGTTCACCAATCTAAAAGCTTCAGTCTGCTTTTTCCACAGCAAATCCATCTGACCCGCTGTGAATTTCTAGCATTTTCTGTGTTTGCTACCTTATCTGGGGTGACACAGTGACATAGTGGTTAGCACTGCTGCCCCATAGCACCAGCGACTGGGTTCAGTTCCCAGTTTGGGTGACCGTCTATGTGGAGTTTGCGCGTTCTCCCTGTGTCTGCTTGGGTTTCCTCTGGGTGCTGCGGTTTTCTTCCACAGTCCAAGAGTCTGTGGGTTAAAGTTTATTTATTAGTCAAAGTGGACCTACGTTCACTTTGCAATTTGTTGTGAACATCTCCTAGTCACCACACTCCGGCGCCTGTTCAGATATGCTGAGGGAGAATTTAGCATGGTCAATGCACCTAACTTGCACACATTTGGACTGTGGGAGGAAACCGGAGCACCCGGAGAAAACCCACACAGATATGAGAAAAATGTGCCAACTCCACACAGACAGTGACCAAGCCAGGAATCAAACCCAGGTCCCTGGCAGCACTAACAACTGTGCCATCATGAGTTCGGTTGATTGGTCATATTAAATTGCTCCTTAGTGTTAGGGGGATGTCAGGGGATATGTGTAGGTAAATATGTAGGGTTAGGGGATTAGGGTCTGGGCAGGATTGTTATCAGTGCTGGCTTGATGGGCTGAATGGCCTCCTTCTGCACTGTAGGGATTCTATATACCTTGATCAGAAAGCCTCAGCTTTTCCGAAGAAATCAGCTAACTAATGCTGGCAGCAAAAACTTTTCCTTTCACACCCAGCTGGATATTCCTCACGTGTCACTTGTGGTGCTGTGCAGCAGCAAGTTAGAAAACTGTGGGAGCCCATTCCTGTCCTCAGGACATCAGCACATTTCCAGCAGGAATTAGTGGGCTATCAACCAGGAATAACTTCCATCCCAACCCTCAGAGAACCTGATAGGATACTTGCAATTTTACTTCATTGCTACCAAATTGAGATTAGCCAACTCAGCACCCAGCAGAGTCTAGACTGATACCACTGTGAGCAGGGTATTTACTCACTGTAAGAAGTCTGACAACACCAGGTTTAAATCCAACCAAATTATTTGACAGTAAATTTGATAGTATTTGATTTACTCACTGTACCAGGGAAACATTGAGGAACCTCACCTAAATGCAGAGACTGCACTTTGTATTATAGGGAAGGGGCAGGTTTAGTATGAATCAAAGAACAAAGAAAATTACAGCACAGGAGTAAACCATTCAGCCCTGCAAGTCTGCACTGACCGTGCAGGCCAACTAAACTAAAACACCCAACTCTTGTGGGGACCATATCCCTCTATTCCCATCTTATTCAGATATTTATCAGGACGCTCCTTCAAAGTCACTATCATCTCTGTTTCCACTACATCCCCCGCAGCACGTTCCAGGCACCCACCATCCTCTGTGTAAAAAAACTTGCCTCGTAAATCTTACCTCTTGCGCTCTATAGTTACAATCTATCAGTATCTGCAAAACAGTATCTTGCACAACCAAAGGGGGAGGCAATGATATAGTGGTGTTGTTGCTAGGGTTTCTAAATTACTTTGCAGACTAGGGTTCGAACGCCACCATGGCAGATGCTGAAATATAAGTTCACTAAAGATCTGGAATTAAAAAATCTTCTGATGACCATGAAACCACTGCTGATTGTGGTAAAAACCCATCTGGCTCACGAATGTCCTTTAAGGAAGGAAATCTGCCGTCTTTACCTGGCCTGGCCTACATGTAATTCCAGAGCCATGGCAACGTGGTTAACTCTTAAATGCCCTCAGGGGTGGACAATAAACGTTGGCCCAGCCAGCGACACCCACATCCCATGAATGAATACAAAAAACAATGGCATTACATACCAATGATCTCCCAACGGAGTAGTGTTATGTGCCAAAACAACTTCTTATAAATTCAGTAATAATTTTAAGTTGTAAGGAAAATTTGAGGACGGTTTCAGTTTGAAATGAGAGTTGGCAAATGGAAGTCTGTGAAGTAGCACAGAAAATGCCTCAAGGCTATTTTTTTTGCCACTCCTCATAAGCGGAGCTTGCTCCGAACAGTTCTCTCATTCTCTTGCATCAGTTGTAGAACTTGGTTAAGATGTTTAGAGTCCCATATCGACTAATTTCCCTACCCCCTCACAAAGCAGTTAGATTGTTAGTGTATTGTGAAGTAAGAGCAGCATGAAGGTGACTTGAGGCAAACATTTACACAGCCTTCCCGTTTATTGTTGCTAAAATATCTTCTGGTATTATTGCGCGGTTGTTTCCTGTAACCCTGTAATTCTATCCAAGACTGCTGATGGTGCACTCAACACACCCTGCTACTCAGAGACAACTGGGCTTTGATTTGCTGATATTAACAATACAAGCCTTCAGTGTGTAACTTAAAGGCTGCAATGTCTTTTAATAATGTTAACGCAAACACTAATGGCTGTGTTATTGGGTACCGTACATTATTTGAACTGGCAGCAAAGCTGTGAAATTCAGGAAACTCAGACATTTTTGCTGACGTTTTCAGGGTGAGTTAATCAGTTGAAGCTGACTTATACAATCTCCTCACAGAAGTACCTAGGAGCGTCAATACTGGTGGAATGAAACAGGTAGAAGATTTAAAGTCAGAAAGGTGTAAGACTGAGTACAAACCCATTTAAATTCATTGAGTTCTATTTAAAGTGAGATACATCAAAAATAGTTGACACTTCTCCATGAATCAAATGAGACTCCAGTAACTGTAACATGCCATGGTTGATGAAATGGAAATTTGTTCATTTTGGATGAAAAATACTTATTTTCTTTTCTATCCCAGAGGAACTTTGTGCTGAAAGATATTCAGGTGTAAAGAATTTACATTTTCTCTGTTTTTCCTCGCTTCCTGCAGTATGCAATCTTATCAGCTTTGTAAAACGGACAATATTGAATTGACCATTATGCTTCTCCCCTGTTTTACTTTAGTTTAAAGTTTATTTATTAGTGTCACAAGTAGGCTTACATTAACACTGCAATGAAGTTACTGTGAAAATTCTAGGTTGTCACATTCTGATGCCTGTTTGGGACATGCTGGCACAGTGGTTAGTACTGCTGCCTCACAATGCCAGGGACCTGGGTTTGATTCCCAGCTTGGGTCACTGCCTGTGTGAAGTCTGCATGTTCTCTCTGAGTCTTCATGGGTTTCGTCCGGGTGCTCTCCTTTCCTCTCACAGTCCAAAAGATGTACTGGTTAGGTCCATCAGCCGTGCTAAATTCTCCCTCATTGTATCCGAGTGAGTAAATTTAAGGAGGAATTGGACAGATTTTTAATTGGCAATGGGTTGAAGGGTTATGGGGAGAAGGCAGGAAAATGGGGACGAGGAGCATATCAGCCATGATCGATTGGCAGAGCGGACTCGATGGGCTGAATGGCCTAATCCTGTTTCTATGTCTTATAAACTTATGAACCCAAACAAGTGCCGGTGCGTGGCTACTAGGGGATTTTCACAGTAACTCCATTGCAGTGTTGATGTAGGCCTTACTTGTGACATTAGTAAATAAACTTTTTAAACTGAATGAGAATTTAGCACCTACCCAGCACTTCTTTCGGATCTTGCAGATATGATTCAATTTTGAATAAATCATTTGGGGCTTTCATAGTTTAACATCATGTAGAGAAATCTCCATGTTTGAAGTATTTCGACATGTACCTTCTTTTCAAGTCTCATTAAGGAACTTGCGCTGTAACTGTACGGATTGTATTATCTTCTGATACTGATACAATAAAGCTCTGAACCTCACTGTTCAGCACAGATGTGAGTGCAGGAAAAAGAATCTTTAGTTTGAAATGCTGATTACATCACTGAATAATGCATGGCCCCTGATTCTGCAGAAACTGATCCTTCCTGTGCCTATGCACCGAATCACAGCAGATTGAATGAAAGACAATCTTCAAAGTGCAACCTCATCTCATCCCTGTCCTTTTCCACCTTCAGCCTCTCCTCCCTGCAGACACGAGTCTGTGAACATTTCAACGGAATCAACAGTCTGAGCCCTGTTTGTCCCAGCTTAGAAATGCAACTTAATCCCTGGCTAAGTGGGTGCAGCAATCTCAAAATCCTGTGGAGCAGCTTCAACACACACACAGAACGGAGAGGCGCAGAGCAGAAAAAAAATCCCAGAAAATGTACAGACCTGTCACCTTCTCAGCCCCTTAATAAAAATGAGCCTCGCTCACTATGATTTATAAATGCCACCTGTATTAATATACCTCTCTCTTAAAGAGCTCCTTGTGCTAAATTGTAAGTGAGCTATCTTGCTGTTTCTAATCATAAATCTCATTCTTGATGTTGGTTGACATTGATTGCTCGCTAACTACATGAAGTGAAAAAGTTCAATGGAGGCTGCTTGGGAAAAAGAGACCAAACATCAAACAGTTTGGGTGTGTGTCTATTTTGAGAAAAAGCACAATTTTGTAATTACTTAAAAATGTTAATTATATTGCAAAGTCAACATGCAACATAGCTAAGTCCCTGAAAAACCCTGTATGCAATAGCAGCAAGCAGTTAATGTCCTTTACAAGCAGATAGCTTCCTTTTTCATAGAATAGAATCATAGAATCTTATAGTGCAGAAGAAGGCCATTCAGCCCATCAGGTCTACACCACCCATACAGACACGGGGAGAACATGCAGACTACGCACAGACAGTGGCCTGAGCCAGGAATCAAACGCAGGTTCTGGCGCCATGAGGCAGCAGTGCTAACCATTGTGCCACTGTGCCACCCAGGCAAGATCACAAGCATGGTCACTATCACGGAATTATAGAATCCCTACAGTGCAGAAGGAGGCCATTCGACCCATCAAGTCTGCGCTGAACTGAATCCCACCCAAGACTTATCTCCATAGCCCCATGCATTTACCCTAGTTAGTCCCACTGATTGCTAAGGGGAAATTTACATGGTCAATCCACTTAACTCGCACACCTTTGGACTTCTATCTTACATATTTTTATTTCACCTCCAGCTGTATTGACTCTCTGAGAGCTCTCTGATTCCTTGCGTGAGCATTCAGCCCTCATTTTTTGACTCCTTGGTGAGTTCCAATAGTTCCATGTGGTGACTGCAGTGAAAGTCTTAGCGAAGCTCTAGGGAACTCGTAGATTTACAGCTATGTCAGGCCCACACCTTTCTCCTATTGACTTGATAGGACAGAAACATTCTGTTTGCCCCTTTATAACGATGGGCTGGTATATGGCAATAGCTGGGGATACGCCCTAAGCTGAAAGTTGCAGGAAAGAAAGACACGCATTTACCTAGTACCTTGTGTGACAACAGGGCATTCTGAAGCACTTTACAGGACTCTCAAAGTGATATAATGCAGCAGCCAACTTGTAATTGGCAAAGTGCCAATGGGCAGCACATTGGCACAATGATTAACTCTGCAGCCTCACAGCATCAGAGACCTGGGTTCAATTCTGACCTTGGCTCTCTGCGTGAAGTTTGCATGTTCTCCTCATGTCTGTGTAAGTTCCTCTGGGTGCTCCTGTTTCCAAAATCCAAAGTTGTGCAGGTTGAGTTGATTGGCCATGCTGAATTGCCCTTTAGTGTGTAGGTTAGGGGGATTAGCCATGGTAAATGTGTGTGGTTATGCCAATAGGGGAGAGACCCTGGGTAAGATACTCTATCAGAGTCAGTGCAGACACATTGGACCAATTGGCCTCCTTCTGCACTGTAAGGGATTCTATTTTATTCTGTGAATTTGTGCACAGCAAGCTTCCACAAACATCTAATAATCCGGTTTTGAGATGGCAGTTGAGGGATAAATATTGGTTGGGATACTGAGGAGTATTCTCTTGCTCCTCTCCAAACTAATAACATGGGAAATGTTATTTCCTGCTAAACAAGCAGATGGTCCTCAGTTTAACATCTTACCTAATGAAGCAGCACTTCCAACTGTGCACCACCAGGAGATTAGCTAATGTTTGTGTCAAGGCAAGGAGGAGAAGCAGATAGAGAGAAGGAGGGAAGCTCCTTGGAGGCCTGAATGATGGGATGAAGGAAGAGGGGGAACATGAATGAGGATGCACATGAGATCAGGAGGTTTTGGGAGGAAACTATCAGCCCTCAGCAAGAGGGAAGAGATTTTAGTTGAAGATGCAGAATTAGCTGCAAGTACCTCATTTAACTTTAGTACCACAAAGACAACACCTATATTTAATGACAAGTAATTCCACTTGGAGAAACAAATAGTAGCCCTAATGTTATTCAGGGAACTTGGAGACAAACTCACTAGAGAAGGCACTAGGAATCACAGAGATAGCCAGTACATCCAGTAGAAGCAGTGGTGATTTACTCTGAATCTATACAGGCACCATCAAACAATTCAATCTTCAATTTCCAAAGAGGAAATAAAATCCTCTCTCTGCAAAAAAAAATGGTTCAATTCATTTCTTTTGGATCCATTCATTTTGATTTGATTTGATTTGCTTTGTTATTGTCACATGTATTGGTATACAGTGAAAAGTATTGTGTCTTGCGCATTATATAGACAAAGCATACTATTCATAGAGAAGGAAAGGAGAGAGTGCAGAATGTAGTGTTACAGTTATAGGTAAAATGTAGAGGAAGATCAAGTTAATGCAAGGGAGGTCCATTCAAAAGTCTGATGGCAGCAGGGAAGAAGCTGTTCTTGAGTCAGTCGGTACGAGACCTCAGACTTTTGTATCTTTTTCCTGACGGAAGAAGGAGGAAGAGACAATGTCCAGGGCATTTGAGGTGCTTAATTATGTTTTGCCGAGGCAGCAGGAAATGTAGACAGAGTCAGTGGGTGAGTGGACAGCACTGATACAAGTTTTAAAATGCTTTTCTTTTACTGAACAGAACTTAAAAGATTAAATTATTATAACAGAAGTAAAAAGAAAAAGTGAACTTGGAGGCTGGCTTCTACTGCCAGTCCATGTACGGAATGGATCTTGAAAACAAACTGAGAAAACACTCACTAAAATCCAACCTATATTTCAACACTTATCTCATTATTGGAAATGTTTTCTGCAGGCCGACACCAACTTAGAGAAACAATCTTTCCAAACTGGGGTTATGAATTTGTTTGTCTGCCTTGTGTACCCTTCAGGAATGCAGTCAATTTTAAGCTAAACTTTAGCCTTCTGATTCTACATATTAGTAAAGTTAGTTGCATAGGCAGGAATATCTTAAAATGAAGTCTTTGCATAGGCTGAAGCAATCAGGGCTAAGCATACGTAGGATCTTTCAGTTTGCTTGCTTTTTGGCTACAGGGGACATTACCTGGTTTAGGGAATCAGGCTGATCTGGACAACTTCTCCATTCAGGTGCCAAATGCCCAATGTTCCATTATCAGATATGCCCATGATGCTTGTGCCAACCTGCCCCATTGCCAGTGGGTGTTCTCTCATTGACTCTGAAGTTGCCACCTGAGACAATTCAGGAATCAGGCTGTTAGTGTCAGCGGACAGTTTTAACCAGAGGAAGCTGGGCCCAATTCTCTCCTCGCTTTCCTGCTGGAATCCCTGGATAGACTTTCTTTTCCTAATCCAGGAATACCGAGGCAGCCTGTGAGAGAACAACTGCTCCTGGCTACTAACCAAAAACACTGCATCCTCTCTAGTCAAAGCAATTCTGTTCCATCCTCTCCAACAAAGCTTTCAGGAGACAAAAGATCTTTCAGTGTTATGGAAAATATTGGTCTTGTGCTCAGTGATAAGATAAGATATAAAATAAAGGCGATTAATCATGGACGTAGCACATGTTGAGCAATTCACAGCTCAAGTATTAGTATTTTAGGCAATTTTATTGATTAAGTTAAACCTAGATAAAGCTATCAGTCTGATAAAACATTACGCAGCCACAGTGTTCTTTTATTAAAGTAGACACACTGTTTTAATGAATGAAGCATTTAATTTTCCAAGGAGCATCCTTAACTCTCATATTGCTGGGTAAGAGAGCAGTTGGACGCCCCGTTTAACTCATACAAGTTTTACCATTGCTGCGTCATCCAATTATAATAAAACTGAATTCAATGAAACTGCTTTTCTTTAGAGGAAAATGACATCTAATATTGTGTCCACAAGTATAGCATTACTTATTGTGCTTTTTTCTAGATACGCTGTCAATTCATAGAATCATAGAATCCGTACTGTGAAGAAGGAGGCATTTGGCCCATCAGCTCTGCACCTCCTCCCTGGCAGGGCATGCTACTCAGGATGTATCCCCATATCAACATATTTACCCTGTTATTCTCCCTAATTTATGCATCTTGGAACACTAAGGAAAAATTTAGCATGGCCAATCTGCCTGACTTTGGACTGTGGGAGGAAACAGGAGCTCCCAGAAGAAACCCACATAGGCATGAGAAGAATGTGCAAACTCCACACCGAAGGCTGGAATTAAACCAGGGTCCCTGGCACTGTGAGGCAGCATTGTGCCACTGTGCTGTCCCATTGAAAAACTTGTTCATTTCACACCTTTTGCTCCTAGTCTTGGGTTGCGTTTAGATTTGTCAGTGGGGTGGCATCCCTACTGCTGGGATCAGAGTATTGTGCCTTTGTGTCTTAATTCACCAGTGGCGGCATGGTGGCGCAGTGGGCAGCACAGTGCCGGGGACCCAGGTTCAATTCTGACCTCTGGTCACATTTTATATGGAGTTTGCACATTCTCCTTGTGTCTGCGTGGGTTTCCTCTGGGTGTTCCAGTTTCCTCCCATAGTCCATAGATTTGCGGGTTTGGTTGATTGGCCATGCTAAATTGACCCTTATGTCGGGGGATTAGCAGGATAAATATGTGGGGTTACAGGATAGGAAGGGCTGGATAGGATTGTGGTCAGTACAGACTCGATGGGCCGAATGGCCTCCTTCTGTACTGTAGGATTCTATGATTCAAAAGACCTGAGTTCACATCTATGGTGACATTCCAGTGGAGGTATTAGCTTTCAGGTGAGATATTAAACTGAGATTCCATTAACAAACATTTCACAGGTTATGGGTGTAACTGGCAAGTGTTCAAGTTTCCATTTTTAATTAGCCTTGAACTGAGTGACTTGTTAGAGAGAGGGGCCACATTGCTTCTGGAGTCACACGTCAGCTAGACTGGGTAAGAATGGAGGTCTCCTTCCCTAAAGGGCAAATTTTACAAACAATTGATCACAGTCCCTTTTACTCAGACCAGTTTTATAATTCCAGATTTATTAACTGCATTTAAATTCCAACAGCTGCCATGGTGAGATTTGAACCCCGCGCCTGAGCCTACTGGTTCAGTGTCATTACCCCGACGCCACCATCTCCCCACTTGCTCTCTGATGGACGTGAAAGATTCCTCCGCTATTGTTTGAAGATGATCAGGGAGTTCTCCCCAGTTACATTAAATGGAGCAGCACAGTGACACAGTGATCAGCGCTGCTGTCTCACAGAGCCAGGGATCCGGGTTCAATTCCTGGCTTGCATCACTGTCTGTATTGAGTTTGTACATTCTCCCCACATCTGCGTGGGTCCTCTGCATGCTCCAGTTTCCTCCCACAGTGTGAAAGACATGCTAATTAGGTGCATTGGCCCAAACGGTGCCAGACTGTAGCGATTAGGGGAATTACATTAACACGTCATTGAAGTGTTAATGTAAGCCTTACTTGTGATTATTAAATAAACATTAAATCCCTCAAGCATCATAGAATCCCTACAGTGCAGAAGGAAGCCATTCGGCCCATCGAGTCTGTACCGATCACAATCCCACCTATGCAACCCTATTCCTATAACCCCACATATATACCCTGCTAATCCCCTGAAACTAAGGTCAATTTAGCATGGCCAATCAACCTAACCCACACTTCTTTGGACTGTGAGAGGAAACCAGAGCATCCAGAGAAAACCCATGCAGGAAGGGGGAGAAGTGCAAACTCCACACGGACAGTGACTCGACATAGGTTAAAAATAGAAACACATACAGAAATCGATGTAAAATCTCAGCAGGTCTGGAAGCATTTGAGGAGAGAGAACAGAAGAGAAAATGAGCAAAAATAGATTACATCTCCTTGCCATTGTGGGACCCATCTTCCTAGAAGGACTACAACAGTTCACAGTTACCTGTAAAGTGCTTTGGGAAATTATGAAAGGCAAGCTCTTCCCTTATTTTCCCCCTCCAACCAGCAGCTTGTGGGAAAGGGGTTGGGTAGATAAATTGGCAACAGATTAGTTGTGAACGCTGGCAGCAGCTGGCGTGACCACACGGTCAATGCATTTGATTGAAATTGTAGTATGAACCCTATTGTGATTCCATTAAATGCTGCTGCGAGATTCGCAATAGGAATCATTGTGCAATTTTGCAAAAACATTATCCGTGAAATGAGATTCCAAATTCTAATTACTTCCACAACTTATCACTGCTATCGGTCATGACATTCAGAAAGGCTTCTACCTTTATGAGGAAGATTCACGGGTGCCGAGGCTTACTGGGTGAGTTCAATGCTTCTAGCCTTTGATGGAGTGGGTCTGAAATAGACTTTAGGATTTCAAGTCCAGTCTTTACATCCTGGTCATTGTCTAACATTTCACCGAGTTGGAGTTTTCTGGTCAGGGCGTGAAGTGATTTGAACAAATTACTTCCAACCCCTTGATATTAATTCCCTTGTAATACAAAGAACAGTACAGCAGAGGAACAGGCCCTTTGGCCCTCCAGGCCTGTGTTGATCATGATGCCTGCCTACACTAAAACTGTATGCACTTACAGAGTCTGTAGGCTTCCACTGCCATTTGATTCATGTCTTCATCCAGATCTCCTTTAAATGCTATTATCGTACCTGCTCCCACCATTTCCCTGGACAGCGGTTCCCAATATTCACCACCCTCTATGTAAAAAGTTTGCCTCGCACACCTGCTCTAAACCTTTCCCCACGCAGGTGAGTGATGAGTGATCTATGAGTACACTTTAACCTATGTCCCCTAGTACTTCACTTTTTTACCCTAGGAAATTACATATGACTATCCACTCTACCCATGACACTCTTAATATTGTAAATTTCTATCAGGTCACCCCTTAACCTCCATTGTTCTGATGAGAACAAATCGAGTTTATCCAACCTCTCCTCCTAGATAATATCCTCCAGACCAGGCAACATCCTAGTAAACCTCTTCTCTTCCCTCTTCAAAGCATCCATATCCTTCTGGTAGTGTGGTGACCAGAATTGTACACAATATTCCAAATGTTAGTACTCTTCCTGTTGTGTTTTATGCCTCAAAGATACGCAGAGATGACACCAGTCTCCTGTATCTAAACATGAGCTTTATTTCCGTTACTTCTGAAATGTGTGCAGTCACCAGCTGTCAGCTTCGCTTCTCTTTCTTGAACCACAGCCATAGGTTTGACTTACAGCACAGAGAACAGTCAACAGGGAAACACAGTCAAACACCAAACAAGTGAGGATCACATCTTTCCTCTCCTGTAAAACTAAATGGGGCGAATTTTACCGCTCTGACCCGTTACGGGAGTTGGGGAGCATGAGGGGCAAACCATGGAAAGGTCCACTGACCTGGGGCACGATATTCCGGTTTTGGGGAGAGTGTATCTAGAAAATCCTGCCCAATAACTTTATTTTAAATTAAACCATCATAAACGACAAACATTGTATCATTGCTTAGAGAAAACAGGTACATTGGACTCTAAGTATTGAATTAATCTTTGAAATATGAAGGACATTAACAATGGTGCTGAAATTTATGAACTTGAGGTTGTTGTTCCACATGATCAGTTCGATGAGATATATAATCAACAGTCACTCATCAGAAAAGCAACTGTATCCTTGTAATTACTGTTCTCAAAATATCCTGGTCTGCTCGGTATCAAGTATCATGTGTTCCATTTTGAATTGTCGTATCAAACCAGCCTGCCATCCATTGACTCTATTTACACTACCCACTGCCTCGGCAAAGCAGCTAGCATAATTAAGGATCCCACGCACCCTGAATTCTCTCTTCCACCTTCTTCCACTGGGGAAAAAGTTACAAAAGTCTGAGATCACGTACCAACTGACTCAAGAACAGCTTCTTCCCTGCTGCTATCAGACATTTGAATGGACTTACTTTATGTTTGATCTTTCTCTACATCCTAGCTATGACTGTAACACTACATTCTGCAATCTCTCGTTTCCTTCTCTATGAACAGTATACTTTGTCTGTTTAGCGCACAAGAAACAATATTTTTCATTGAATGTTAATACATGTGACAATAATAAATCAAATCAAATCATGTAACAGATAAGCACTGGTACTGAGTGACTGCTTGATTTGCTTTGATTCTGAGAGAGGAGATGCTAGTTTTTGTGTAGGATTTGTTTGTTTCATTTGAAGAAAAATATAAGTGGATTGATTAGTAAGTTTGTGGATGACACAAAAGTTAGTGGATTTGTGGATAGCAATGAGGACCATCAGAGGGTGCAGCAGGATATAGATCAGTTTTGGAGACTTGGGCAAAGAGGCGGCAGATAGAGTTTAATCTGGACAAATGTGAGGTACTGCATTTTGGAAGGTCTAACACAGATAGGAAATATACAGTAAATGGCAGAACCCTTAAGAGTATTGATAAGCAAAGGGTGTACAGGTACGAGTCACTGAAAGTGGCAATGCACGTGGAGACGCTAGTCGAAAAGGCATACGACATGCTTGCCTTCACTGGCAAGCATCGAGTATTGAATTTAAAAATTGTCAAGCCATGTTGAAGCTTTATAGAACCTTAGTTAGGCTACGCTTGGAATATAGTGTTCAATTCTGTCGCTACACTGCCAGAAGGATGTGGATGCTTCGGAGAGGGTACAGAAAAGATTTACCAGAATGGCATGGAGGGCATTACCTATGATGAGAGGTTGGAGAAATTTGGTTTTTTCTCACTGGAGCAATGTAGATTGAAAGGAGATCTGATAGAAGTCTAGAAGAGTATGAGAAACATGGACAGAGTGGATAGTCAGAAGCTTTTTCCCAAGTAGGAAGAGTCAACTACTAGGGGGCATAGGTTTAAGGTTGTGAGAGGGGAAGGTTTAAAGGAGATGTACGAGGCAGATTTTTTATACAGGGTGGTGAGTGCCTGGAACTTGTTGCCATCGAGGTAGTGGAAGCAGAAATGGTAGTGACTTTTAAGGGGCATCTTGACAAGTCCATGAATAGTATGGGAATAAAGGGATATGATCCGTGGAAGGGTAGGGAGTTTTAGTTAAATCAGGCAGGATGGGCAGTGCAGGTTTGGAGAGCCAAAGGATCTGCTCCTGTGCTGTAATTTTCTTTGTTCTTTGTTTCGTGAGCTGATTGGAAACAAACTAAGATCCATTGTTTGTGCTGAAAGTCTCCAGCAAAACTCATTTTGTAAACCATCTTCAGAATGTCAATGCTGAGGTGGCTGTTAATGAATTTGTTGTAGCGATTTCCGATCATTTGCTCTGCAGGTTATGAACAGCAAGCAAATACTGTTCATTCCGAGATGCTTTTTGCAATTCTCCTCAAATATCAATGGTTTTGTTGACAATGGGGTAGGTTGCAGAGATGGGGCAGAAGGTTTAATATATTCCCCACTGAGTGCAGAAGTTGGGTGGTTTCGTCCATGTGGCAATTGCTTGTTGGCTATCAGACTGCTTCACCAAATCTTGTTTCATCTTAACAGCACCTGGACGTCCTTCGTGGACAAAATGCAACATACGATGTACGCTGCTGTAACACTTTTGAGGATAACCACTTGAGTTCTGCACATGATACATTGTAAACTCGTTAATTACTCTGTGGTATGGTATACACTTCTCCCTCTATTACGTAAGAATACTTGGGAATGTTCTGGCTGTTCACACTGGCGGGATTTTCCCATCCTGCAACAGAGATGTGGCTGGGTTCTAAATTCTCTGCCTTCACCACGTGAATGATCGATAAGATCACATCCTTCATTTTTAGGTACTGGCTTACTTTGTACAGTATGTTGTCTGATCTGATGAAGGAGCGACACTCCGAAAGCTCATGATTTCAAATAAACCTGTAGCTCTTAAACCTGCTGTTGTGAGACTTCTTACTGTGGTTACTGTTTCAGCCTTCAACTTCTCTTGAACAAGATCCCTAACATGATTCATTCTTGCGAGTGAAATCACATCAATTTCAACATCTAGAACCAGGGCTCAGCGTATCAGCTGTATGGTTGTGTGAAGCTGAGAGATATTCTTACTGATGAAGACAGTCTGACATCTGACCATCTAGAGATGTGTAGAGATCACCGACCAGATTCTGATATGGCTAACAGTGTAGTCACAAATAAGTCCATTGGTTAATGTGCCAGAATTGTGCGTAGAGGACCCCAATCACTCCTGACATTCTCTCTTCCATCTTCATCCGTTGGGAAAAAGATACAAATGTCTGAGGTCACATTCCAACCGAGTCAAGAACACCTTCTTCCCTGCTGCTGTCAGATTTTTTAATGGACCTACCTTTCATTAAGTTGATCTTTCTCTGCACTCTAGCTATGAATGTAACACTACATTCTGCACTCTCTCATTTCCTTCTCTATGAACAGTATGTTTTGTCTGTACAGCACAAAAAACAATATTTTTCACTGTATGTTAACATATGTGACAATAATAAATCAAATCTAATCAAAAAGTCAACTGCAGTACTGCCACATGTTGCTTTGTGGGCCCATAGTTTCCCTGGTATCTCTGGTGAATTGTGTATTATTCGATCATCACACTTCTCTTTGTTGCAAAGTATTTCTTGAGAGCCCTTGTCACTGTGTCAAACACCAACAAATCTTCCGTGAATTGCTCAAGTACTAGCTGCCCTTGTGCTCTGTGGCAATGTACAAGTATTGCTTTCTTACGGATCATTGCTACTTTCGATCTGTCTATCCTTGTAGTGAGTAAGCAGATCTTGAATCTTGAAGTTTACTGATCCCGGTTTGGGTGGATCTATACAAAGGTGCTGGAACTAGTAACTTAAACTATTCTCCACCTCAGCAACAATGACTCTGTGACTCAGTGTCTTTTAAGCCTGGGAGATAGGCAGAATATCACCAGTGTCAATGTCTGAACAGAAATATTATTTACATTGCTTTTTAAAATGTCGACAGAAACCAGCTTCTTGATTTAAATTTTCTTTCTCTGAACACATCCATGACATACAAAGCTGTCAACAGACATACCTAATCATGTGCTGACAACTGATTTGCTAACACCTCCCAATTCACTTGCAGGAAGCTCACCGTCTCAAAATTAAAATCTGCTGCCAAGTTTACAGTCAGGGTTCAAAATGAAATAAGTGTAGAGATCCTTTCAAGAGTATTTGAATTACCCCTTCAGTCAATATCATTTGCTTATTATAGCACACTGTAACAATAGATTTCAGCAGGAAAGCGTCTCCCAAGCAAGGTTAGAGACCTCAAAGTAAATTTGAGTATCAAATCCATATAATAATATATATTATCCTGCAGTCTTCTGCATTAGCGTAATGGCAGTGTATTTTTCAATGTTGTGTTTCTGTTGCTTTTCTGCAAATTCAGCAGGCTGCTTTCTCAATCTCAGTTTGGGATGAACATCTAATTGTTTTTAAAAAGATGTAGCTCCCTCCCCAGTGTTTGAAGTATCTTGCGTAAAATGAGTATGTTGACATGGGTACCTTGACGGTGAATCTCGATAGTGCTCTTCCACTGCCCATCCAGGGCTCTAACACACATGAAAACCCATGTGTACACAAATACACATGCTCACACATGTGGCTGTGTGGAGTTTCCCCCTGTGACTGTGTGGGTTTCCTTCAGATGCTCCGGTTTCCCCTGCAGTCCAAAGGAGTGCAGGTTAGGTGGATTGGTCATGCTAAATTGCCCTTTCGTGCCCTGAGATGTGTAGGTGAAATGGATTAGCCGTAGAAAATGTGTGGGGCTACAGTGATAGGGTGGGGGAATGGACCTGGATAAGTCAGAGAGTTGGTGCAAACTTGATGGGCCGAATGGCCTCTTTTACACTGTAGGAATCCTATGACATACTTTCCAGCAGGATTCACTAGTCAGTGATCAGGAGCTGGAAGTCTAACTATTTTCCATCTTGCCAGGAGAGGCTGTTCCAAGAAGCTCAGTCCAAAGCTGTGTGGGTTAGATTGATTGGCCATGCGAAAATTGCCCTTAGTGTCCTGAGATGCGTAGAGGGATTAGCGAGGTAAACGTGTAGGGGTATGGGAGAAGGACCTGGGTGGGATTGTCGTCAATGCAGACTCAATGGGCCCAATGATCTCTTTCTGCACTGTAGTGTTTCTATGATTTCTATGTATTGCAATTGGCCCATTCAGAGCAGGCATTAAGAAAGAACCCATCGTTACGGTACCATGCACTGGCCAAAGCCTGTACCCACTGGAGGGAGAATTGACGGGGTTAGTTCCCAGGATGTTTGACAGGTTCTGTGGGGTAAAGCTAACCAGGTCCTGTTTCACAGAGGAAGAACTTTGCAGAGTTTTGGTTATTTATAGATGATGTTATCTGGGCCCCGAAGTAAACACAGGAAACAATACTTTACTTCCCCTCAGGAAATACCGAGGATTCCTCATACGTTAGGTTGCGAGTGAAGTACAATCAGATATTGCTCCCCAAACAAAACAATGCTGACTGAAAGACTGGACGGCATCCTTTACTGAATCGCACGGTTGTATTAATAAACTCCAGATACCGCCGCTATTAAAGGGGCCACCCCCTTTCCCTGTGAATGTAGAATAGTGTAGGTTAATGGAGGAGGCAAAGCTGTTGCCATAGCTACAGCTGATTCAGCACTGGTCAACTCTCAAGGAAGAAGTCTGGTCTCTATGGGTAACTGTATTGCATGGTGGAGCGATGCAGTGTGGGGGAGGGGTTCAGCCAATGTCTTCAGTGGAGATGCTGTATATCATCTCCATGTTCAGTGTGTGACTGTTTTGTTAGGATGTTGTCATAGATTCACTGGATAATACTTGGTTTCTCTGGGGAGTTGCATTCAAAACAATTCAAAGTAATTAAAGGTCCAGTTAATTTATTCTCATAAACTCCACTCAAAGAAAGGTATAATTTTGAGAGATTCGGGAAATGTTTCCCTGTGCGATTTGTGTGTCCTTACAGGATGCAAGGAGAACATAAGAAATAGGACCTGGAATAGGCCATCGAGGCCTTTGAGCCTACTCCACCATTCAATATAATTATCAAGTGCAGGAGGAGACCATTCAGCCCATCAGTTCCCCTCCGACAACAATCCCATTCAAGCCCTAACCCCATAACCCCACACAGACTCTGAATAGACAATGACCCGAGGCTGGAATCGAACCTGGGTCCCTGGTGCTGTGGTACAACCGTACTAACCACTGTGCCACCTACATGGCTGATCTTTGACTTCAACTCCATTTTCTAAGCTGATTCCCATATGCCTTTTGAACTAAAGTTTCTAGTTATTTCATGGTTTAAAGATAGATTTCCCTCTACACCCACACATCATCATAGCCACGACCCACTTAGGGCCACAAATTGCTCCTGAAGCCAGATTGTAAAACAAGTGCTTTTATCCTCCCTCTGTAACAGGTGATTGTTCGCTATTATGAAAGTTTAAGTAGAAGCTGGGGAAGAGTAGCTTTATTCCTGTGGGCAGGGCCTATTTTGCTGCAGGAATCAAAACCTCATGAAATATTCAGCAGATCTGGGATGAGAATATCGGCAACAGATGTTTTTCACAATAACATTCAATCGAGATACACAAAAAGGAATGGGATTGCTATCTGAAAAGGAATATGGGATAAGACAGGCGAGTAGGACAAGGTACAATGCTGTTTGAGAAAGGCAGTACAGACCCAATGAGCCAAATGGCCTCTGTCTGCACTGAAAAGATTGTGCGACAATATTCTTGTTATTTTAAACTTTAAGTGGGTTTATAATGATTAAGTTACATTTCCAGTATCATGAGGAAACACACTATCATGAGGAAAACATGAATCACAACAGTGATATATTGAAAGAAAGCTAAAACTATATTAATATGGCCTCAGAGGCAGAAGTTCCTTCACCAAAAATGGAATCACGGACCCACTCAGGGACCTGCTTTATACAGGACTCGGTGTACATGTTTCACCTGGTTAGTTAATTACCAATCCCCAGGGAGCTCATTTTCAAGTCCTACAGCAAGGTCAATGAGTAATTTCGCATGAGGGTTATCACACTTCTCAATTCCCATTAACTCTCAAATGCACTTACATTGATGAAGCGCCTTTCACAACCTCAGGATATCTAAAAATGATCCACAGCCTTTGAAGTGCAGGAAATGCAACACAGTGAGGTCATACCAACAGTGATCTGATCATTGACCATATTTTTAGGTAATGGTCGAAGCTGTCAGCGTTAGATAGCCAGGCAGCAAAGGAGCCAATTCTTTATCCACTTACAGGCTTTTATTTACTGGGTGGAGCTTTCTGGTTCCTCCTTCCTCAATGGCATGTTTGCCAGCAGCAGAGGTGGCTCACCATTGGCATCTTGCAGTCCCACTGCTGCCTACGCCATTTTATACAGCACACAGATCCCTACCACTGAGAACGCACCATGGGAGATCACCTTCACCAGGACTGGAAGACCCCAGCGGCAGCAAGGGTTGGAAAAGCTTACCTTCAGAAACACACATTGTACGTTAGGCACTACCAATCCAAAACCCTACTTGCATTGTGTTTATGAGCAAATGAAGGTTTCCCAATTAATGCCCACCATTGGAATACAATTAAACATCCAACAGATATATAAAATTAGCAGAGGGATTAATGGGAGGGGGGTGGGTGGTGCAGTGGCACTGCTGCCTCACGGCTTGAGAGCCTGGGTTCGATTCCCACCTTGGGTCACTGCCTATGCTGGGTTTGCACATTCTTGCCATGTCCATGTGGATATCCTTTTGAGCGGTCTGGTTTCCTTCCACAGTCCAAGAGACGTGTTGGTTAGATGCAACGGCCATGCTAAATTCTTCCTCAGTGTACCTGAACAGGCTCCAGAATATGGTGACGAGGGGATTTTTGTAATAACTTCATTGCAGTATTAATGTAAGGCAACTTGTGACTAATAAATAAATAAATACATCATGAAGAACTTAGCAAAAACTTACTGTTCTTGTACAAAGGAGGTTCTGTGGAAGAAGCAAAATGACTGGAGCAAGCAATGTAAAGAAGGATTTATTTAGAAAAAAAATGTAGCAACAGCCCCTCAGATACAGCACAGTCAGGACAATTGTCTACAGATCCTGACTTCACTGTAAACAGTTATCTTTGCGTTTGGATGCTTTCGCTGTCTTGTAACATCCCAGTGATTACTTCCAAAACATTTTCACAGGCATTTGTGAAGTGACTTCCTTTAAGAAATGTACAACCATAATAGCTGAAAAATATATATTGTGGTTATTCAAAATAACAATGGCAACAAAGAATGCAATATTCAGATCATACAAAGAAAGGTTCATTAACCCAAGGACTCTGAACTTCACTCATCATTGGATAAGATACGCAGATAGATGTGAATGCACCATGTGAATTCTACAATTCAAATCTTGAGCTTCCAGGAAAACAGCCACACTAAGTTAAAAAATGTGATGGCTATACAACCTGGCAATACAACTATGCAATGTGAAAAGACCAGTGGGTCAGCCAGATTCACAGTTGGGATGAGCCGAACAGTCTAATTCTGCTCCAATATCGTATGGTCTTATAGGATTGGAGTACAGGCCCAATGGGGTACGGGATTTCTTCAACAGAGAGAATGAAAACCCCCCATAATGTACTCCTTTGCACATCATTGAAGCTTCCCCATGTTCTACTCTCGCTGACTAAGCTCAGTGTAAACCAGGATGCATCAGATAAAAGGATATGTGAATAGCTGCATGAAGTAGGGAGGGCAATGGCTTATTTGGAGCAGAAAGACTACCATAGATCACTTAGGTCAATTAATCCAGATCCGTGATATGAACTTTATGTAAACAAAATTAATTCAATAGGGAAGGCAGCAGACAAAAATACAACATGGCAAAAGCAAGGGAATGTTTGTTCTCATAAATATTTGTACAGAATTATTGATAATTAGTTCAAAGATGCAGTGAAAATCTGGAACTGCAGTATGCAAGTCTGACCAATTATATGTCTAATATTAATGTTAATGGTGACAAAATAAATACAAAAAGTACCAAAATCCGTTACACGAGTCCTCACACCCTTAAACTGAGGATTTACCAATCTGTGTGAATTTAATATACATGTGAAATCAGGGCGAGATTTCCATACTAATGCTACATGGTCTCCACATTTTACAGAAAAACATGCAATTGGTACATCGTTAAAGCATAATATAAAAACTCCAAATGTAAAAACACAATCACTAAAATGCCACAGAATATACAATATAATCACTGCTGTGAAAGTGAATTCTTTGGCGAGCGTAGAAATTTAGGTACTGATGGTATCACAAATTGCAGCAATTAAACCAAAGTTTGCCTAATAAACTAACCTTGAGCTCGCAAGAAAAAGCTTATTGCTGACTTCCTAGCTTTATATTTTTTTAAAAAAAATCTAAGGGACATATTTTCCTCTTGTGTAGAAACTTCAGATGACAATAGCCTATGGGCAATTTTGTCATTAAGGTCAATAAGTAACCCAACTTAAATCAGACAGTATGGTAAGCCGCCAATCACAGCACAAGGGTTTTACTGCTGTTTACATCATCTGAAGGAGGAGTGACACTCCAAGCTCGTGCTACCAAATAAACCATTTGGACTTTAACCTGGGCTGTTGAGAGACTACTTACAGTCTGTAAAGATTACAGCAGCAGCTCAGCATTTGACATTAAATGACTGGCTTTATAAATAAAAAATATTGGGAAATCTGTAAGAAGTTGCTCGATTTGAAAACATGCAAAGTTAGGCAGGATTACTACATTCAGTGTGAAGGTGAAGGTGGTATCTAACAGTTGCTTTTAACTGAGAATACCAGTGAAGTAATAAATGTGGATAGTGCCAGATGAACAGTGGGGTGAATTTTCCCAATTCAAAGGATTCACAGCAAGGTGAGGGGCAGACCACGGAAAAGAGCCACCGATCTCGGACTGGATTTTCCAGTTTTGGGGTGTGGCCGGAAAATCCTGCTCACTTGGCAGGAGGTGAAATACATAAGTGTCCTCGGTGCACAAGTGATTAACACATCAAGCGATGTAAAGATAAAATCCCAAATGGAGAACCACATTTAGATGTTAATAACGTCCTATCATCACCGATGAGAGAATACCCAGCTTTAAAAAGCAAAGGTAAAAGAACATTTATCACTGCACTAGTCCCTAAAAGTAAATGCCAAGATGAAGCCAATCTTTTGGCAGCGTTCCCTGACAAGTCCCACTAGTCAGGAGTCAAAAATCAGTAAATCATGAAGAGGCGGCACAGTGCTTAGCATTGCTACCTCACAGGGTGAGAAACCTGGATTCAATTCTGGCCTTGGGTTGGTGTGTGTGGAGTTTGCACATTCTCCCCGTGTCTGTGTAGATTTCCTCCCACAGTCCAAACATGTGCAGGTTAGGTTGAATGGCCATGCTAAATTGACCCTTATGTCAGCAGCAGGATAATTGTACAGGATTATGGGAATAGGGCCTGGGAGGGATTGAGGCACATTCGATGGGTTAAATGGCTCCTTCTACACTGTAGGGATTCTACGAACACACAAATACCCAGCCACAGCCTGTGATTTGCCAACATACTTAACAGATCTAGAAACTGGAAAACAACCTTGTACATCCTCAGCTAGAGGAGGAAGTCAGCATAGGTTGAAAAACCCTCCAGGTCATTGGTAGACACAATTCTCCCTTTTGTAAACTCTTTTTAGCTTGGGAGCAAGATGTAGAATCAAAACACTATACCACACTGTTTACCTCTCTATTTATCCACTGTTACTCATCTGGCATTCATTTTTTATATCCTGCAGGCAAAGGGAAATATGGCCCTGAGAAATTCTGAGATTTTCCAATCGTGTTGGTCTGTGATGGATTTAGACTTCGAAGGCTATCCCCTATGTAATTACTGTTATAGCCCATTCCCATGGATGGTACAGTATAACAGTGTAGACAGTGTCATCATTTCACTTGTACGCATAATGCAACGATGCTTAAACACTAATGGAGCAATATTTCTTGCCAATGGTATTGAACATTGTTGTTACACAAAGTGGTACTTTGCATCGAAAAGCATGTTTGTTTTGGTGTTAATTGCGATTGTTCTGTGACCTGCATCTCCAGATTAAAGCAAAATACTGCAGATGTGGGAGTCTTAAATAAAAACAGAAAATCTCAGTGGATCTGACGGTATCTGTAGCGAGCACATAGAGTTAACGTTGAGAGTTTGGGTGATCTTTTGTCAGCTCAATCCAAACTCAAAAACATTAGCCCTGTTTTCTCTCCAAGAATGCTGTCAGACCCACAGATTTTCCAGCCTTTTTTACTTTGCACCTGCGCTGCAGAAATAAGGCAGCAAATTCTCTACTCGACTGTAAGAGGAAAGGAATAGCAGTCCGAATCTCGACACAGCACAGCTTCAACCTGAAGAATCACTCAATTCCTAAATGTGTGACATTCCATCAGCCAATTTGTTCTTCAAATACTTGAACCATAAAATGGATCATTTCTGTAGTTAGTATTGTGACAGAGTCATGTCACAGGAATGAACTTCAGTCTGATAAAGGAGTGCACCCAGAAAGTTAAGGCCATCTCCCTTTTACAAGATGAGCTAGAGTGTCTTCATCACTGTTTCGATGGCGATCCCCACCTCGCATCTCATTGCCTGTGATTGGGGCAGGGAGCGATACACCAGTGGTTATATGCGGATTGAGAAGACTGGACAGTTAACTGTCACTGCCTAATTACTCATCATACATGATGTGAGTGTTGAGGCTTTTAACCCTAATTGCCCTCAAGAAGATGAGGTTGATTCTCCACTCCACATGCTGAGGGTCCATCCACAGTGCTGTTAGGGAGAGAGTTCCAGGACTTTGACCCAGTGACAGTGAAGGAACAGCGATATATTTCCAAGTCAGGATGATGTGCGGCTTGGAGGGGAACTCAAAGCTGGTGGTGTTACCGTGTGTCAGTAGCCCTTGTTCTTCTGGATGGTAGTGGTCAGGGGTTTAGAAAACCTGTTCACAAAAACCGAATGAAGTATTGCTTACTGTGCATAGAGAACAAATCAGCGATAGTTCAATCCCCACACTGCCTTGTGTGGTTACTCACTCATCGCGGCTAGATTTGCAGTTACTAAACAAAATGCTTAAACCCAGTTGTGTGGGAGTTTCCCTCAGGGAAAGATCCCTTTCCTTTTCAGCTAAAGGCCGCATCAGCAGGATTTTCCTCCCTCTGATCCTGTGTCGCTCACAGAATAAAAAAAAACAAAAAAAATCAGCAGTTTTTGGTTTGATCGTGAAGGGTCGACAGAGATTCCTTTCACCACAGAGAATTTCCATACTGGGAGCTGACCTGGTTATGTCAAGAGAAAAAGAATGGGTTGTTAGGTTTCAGAGATAAAAAGGTGAAAACAAAAAAAAAATCTATTGTTCAATAAAATAAATCATTCAAGTTAATAACATGCTGTCCTTCCCCCGTGTTAGCTCAGAATGCACAGACTACTTGGCAAACAGAATTAAAGAGAGAAATGACCCAAATATAAAAGAAGCACAAAGAACTCTGGACTAAGAATTCCTCAAGTCTCTAAATGTTCTGAAGTCATTAGTGCCACTGTGAAAATGCCCACTTTTTCTTAACAATCCCAAAGAATGGGGAATACATTTGAAGAGGCTATTCAGCCCATCAAACCTCCACCCATAGAAATCTCACCTGGGTTCTATCCCTATGTATTTACCCTAGCGAATCCCCCTGACAGTAAGGTCAATTTAGTGTGGCCAATGCACCTAATCTGTACATCTTTGGAGTGTGGGAGGAAACCGGGGCATCCAGAGGAAACCCACGCAGACACACACAGAATGTGCAGACTGCACACAGACAGTGACCCAAGGTCAGAATTGAATCCGAGTCCCTGGCACTGTGAGGCAGCAGTGCTAACCACTGTGCCACCGTGCCGCCCATTTCAGCAGCAAAATTCATCTCCGTTTATTTCAAATTATCAGTGAAAGAGAAAGATCTTCACAGGCCCGTTTATGGTATTTCCAACATGACACATAGGTAGATATTTATCCATCTGGTTTTGATGACAAAAAGTTGTGTGTCAAATTCCAAGCTCTGGAGAGAGGGTAGCAAGCTCTTATCTCTGTAGAAAACGGGAACTTGGAAAAATATTGTTGTATTTACAAAGAATTTGAAACTGGTGGCTGAGTTTTTAAAATTGGGGGAAACTTGAATGTATATTTTTGGAAAACGAGTCAATAGCTGACTGGAAAACCAAGCCGGCGCTAATACCAGACCAATCGGAAATGCTACAGTTGCATTTCAGAATTCATTAAGCTGCCTGTCATATCCAAAAAAAATACACCCAAGACCGAAATGTTTTGTTTTAAACACAAATTGCAAAGTCAATGCCATTAGAGTTTGGTATCTGCGATTATTTAAGTAGCGTGGGGGGAGGGGGGCTTACACCGTACTTAAGGAAGCTTCCAGAAATTTAAATGAACTTTCTAGAGAACAAGATCAGAATTTAAATTAGGCAGCATGAGTTACTCAGTAAAGCTGGCAAGACTAATGGTAACGTGTGCTAACCTGCTCCAGTTTATTAGTGATGCCTGGCTTCTCCCCTCCATTAGCCAAGCAAGTGTGAAAGAGGAGGGCAGCAATTATAGCCTGTCTTTTCTTACACTTTGATGGAAGGTGGGTATCGTGGACAAGTTCAGTATTTATAGCCCATCCCCAACCGCCCATCAAATCTCAGCTGGGGCATTCTGGCACAGGAGAACATAACGTGCATTCATCTGGACTTTTGCCTGAAAATGTTGATTCAGGCAACCAAAAATGGGCTGCATGAGGAGATTGACGAGAGGATTGGAACAAGTCCAAAGTCTTTAATTGATTGCAGATTTTCCCAAACAAACTGGTTGGGTACAGTTTAATAACAAACAATCAGGCCATTTGAAAGAATGCTGAGGTGGTTAGAGGCCCCCATAGCTTTCATGCACAGAATGTCCACCCCTCTCTTCGATAAGGAAAGTGCCCTACAGTTGTGACACTTTAGTTACTTTGTCAGTCAGCAATAATCCTCTGTGTTAGGGGCAGATCCTGAACAGGCACGCAGTGGGACTTTGATGAGACATACCAGACTTTGACAGTCTGGGTCCAATGGTATGGGCATCATGTGGTTTTGTCCTCACCCAGGGGTTGGTTGGTGGGATGCAAGTATTGTTACCCTTGAGAAGATGATGGCAGTGAGCCAACTTCTTGAACTGTGCTAGTCCAGCGATACACCCTGTTAGAGAGGGAGTTTCGGGATTTTGATAGGATGACAACAAAGGAACGATGATATAATTCCCAATCAGGATGGTGAATGGCGTGGAGGGGACATGCCAATGGTAGCACTCTTATTCATCTGCTGCCCTTCCTTCCAGGAAGCAGAGAATTTGAAAGGTACTGTCGAAGGAACCTTGGTGAGTGGGCGCAGTGCATCTTGGAGATGGTCCTTACTGCTGCCACAGTGTGTTTGTGGGGGAGGGAGAGAATGTTTAACAAAAGCAGAAAATACTGGAAAATCTCAGGAGGTCTGACAGCATTTACGGAGAGAGAATGGAGCCAATGTTTTGAGTCTGGATGACCTTTTGTAAGAGCCCTCAAGAATAACCATCCAGTTTTGAAGCTTTGGCTCTATTCTCTCTCCACTGATGCCGTCAAACCTGTTGAGTTTCTCAAGTATTTTCTGTTTTTGTTTCAGATTCCAACATTGCAATATTTTGCCTTTCTGGGAAAGTGTTTGAAGTGATGGAGGGGGTGTCAATCAGGCAGGGCTGCTTTATCTTGGATGATGTTGAAGTACTGGAGTGTTGTTGGAGCTGCACGCATCCAGGCAAATAGAGAGTATTCCATCTTGTATAGGGTGGACAGCTTTGCAGATCAGGAGGAGACATGTCTGCACAGAACTCCCAGCCTCTGACTGCTCTTGTAGTCACAGTATTTTTATGGCTAGTTCAGATGAGGAGAGATGACTTGGGATATGATTTTGGTGCAGACAGTTTGCAAGTTTTTTTTGTGGGGGGGGGGGGGGGCGTGCTTTAAGAAGTTCTAACTTTAACATTCTTGGAACAAGTTAGTTCCTGACCTGAAAAAAAATACTGCTTGCCCTCAAAATCCTCAGAACAAATAGTTGGAGGGCAAGATATTGAGACTTCCCAAAGGAAGAACATCTTCCGGTCTTTAACAATCCCCCCTTCCCATTAGCATGTTGTTAATTTCTCATTACTAACATGCATCTCTCTGCATCAGCTTTAACACTTAATAGTCTACTAGTTCTCCCTAGCGAACACCTTCAGTTTCACCTTGTCTAGGGATCCCCAGGATAGCCACAAACAAACACACAGATACAGATCGAAAAGACGTACATGTTGTTGCTCGTCTCTCTGCAGCCAAGCAAGGAGATGTTAAAATGTCTGTCCGTTGCTGCCCTCTGGTTGGGCAGGTTGCCCGCTCTCAGCTGTGAACGCATCCTCGGCGCGCAGAGTGGAGGCGTTACTGGAGAACGCCGACTGGTTAATGGTGACCCTCGGGATGTAATGATCATAGGGGTTCTCTAATGTCTTGGAAGAACAAAAGAAACAAAAAAAAAGCAAATAAAAATCCACGAACAAAGAAAGGTTAGGAACATGCCGGGGTTACAGTGCCAGCACGTGCAACGCAGGAGCGTAAAGAAAATAAAATGCTTTGAAAATGATCAGATGTAAAACACTAACGCAAAATCAATTGTCCAATGCACAAAATTAGAAAGCTAATGAAGGTTATATGGTTTATATTTTGTCAGAATTGTTACAATTAGAATTATTGTCGCATTTTTCTGCGAATGTTATTGGTGGTTCTGTAAAACTGCAGAGTTTTGAGCCGCCAATTTTTCCACCTCTTTTATGTTTATTTATTAATGTCACAACGGGCTTACATTAACATTGCAATGAAGTTACTGTGAAAATCCCCTAATTGCCTTTTGCAGGTACATTGAGGGAGAATTTAGCATGGCCAATGCATTTAACCAGCACATCTTTTGGACTGTTGCTGATGGGTTGTCAATTCCTAAAAATCACAGAATCCCGACAGTGCAGACAAAGGCTATTTCGGCCCATCGGATCTGTGCCACCTCTGACAGAGCATCTTACCCAGGTCCTATCCCCATAATCCGGCATATTTACCCTGCTAATCCCTTAACTGACATCTTGGACTAAGGGCCAATTTAGCATGGCCAATCTACCTGACCTGCACATCTTCGGACTGTGGGAGGAAACAGGAGCACTGGGAGGAAGTCCATGGGGAGAATGCGCAGACTCTACACAGTGACTCAAGCTGGGAATCGAACCCTGATCCCTGGCACTGTGAGGCATAACTAACAACTGCGCTACCGAATCGGATCTTTTCCGATCTGGCTACAATGGGTGATAAAGCAGATCATCCAATATTTGTAATGGTCATTTATAGAAGTGTATTTTTGATCTATACAAATTCTTGTATAAATCAAAACCTAGCATGCCAATTTTCTACCAATATCCCATTAATACCTTAAAAAAGAGTTACATTTCTTCACTTTGAAATCAAATGAAAAGGTGAAAATTTGACCAGGGACTCAAGCTATCGAACGGAAATACATATCCTGTAATAACTGGAGTTTCTACTATCTGCTTCAAGTATCTTGTATTCCAACAATTGCTGCAGTGTTTATTATCAGGTACAACCGACAAGGTCAGAGTCAGTTGCCAGGAACTAAAACAAGTGAGGAGAATACCTGGGCTGAACCGACAACGTTAAGATTTTCAAAATGGAAGTACTTGTTTGTTGAAATTGGACATTAAATCTTGGGACGAGCTTACATTTTGCTTTCTACAGTATCTCTTTGTTCCTTGCCAGCAGTCTTTGGCAGGGCTGACGAAAAGGTGAAGGGCGAACAAGCAAGGCAATGAAAGAGTAGCTCAAAGAAAAAAAAAGACAAGCCATCATCAAAATAAGCAGTAAATATACCATTGTCATTATGCTACATAAAACATCCCTGCAGGTATTTCAAGCTGTGCTTCCACACTGTCACACAAAACAAACAAAGAGCTCCCAGCTGCGACCATATGTTGATACAGTGCTGCATCGATTTGCTGCTGTGTAAAGTTTATTGCAACACACATCGCAGCTTCTGTTGTGATGTGCCTGACTGAACAGTGTGATGTTTAAACTCGAGTGCTTTCAGGCTAATGCAGGTACACAGCTACCTTCCTCCAGAGGCTCTGATATATAAAAAAATAAATCGGAGAGACTGTGTGTCAGGGTAAAGAGTTGACATGGCCTCCTCTCACCGTGAAAATACATCAGAGCCTAGGCTGGTCAAACAAGCTCGGTAAATAAGCACTTGCCCAAGGCCAGGTCAACTCTTCCAGCTCAGATATCCTGCAGCAGGACACCTGGTTGGGCATCCGTATCCCACTGATATTACAGCCTTCCTTTTAAATAGCAGGGACAAAGACAGCCACAAGCTTGTTGCAAAATTTTTTTTTTTGATTTCTTGCAAGATAAACCTCTGCGGGTGTACAAAATCTCAAGCCAAGAGGTTGAAGCAGTGACACTGTTCAAAGGTTCAGAGTTCTGTAACTGTCCACAATTTTCCCCTTTTAAATACATTTAAGATTGGGGGGGAGGGGCGGTTTATGAAGTGTTACTATTTAAAAACTGAACTCTTTCCCTAAGACATGGGACAGAATTAGGCCACTCGGCCCATCGAGTCTGGTCTGCCATTCAATCATGTCTGATATTGTTCTCATTCTTACTCTTCCACCCTTTCCCCATAATCCCTAATCCCCTTATCAATCAAGGGCTTATCCCTCTCAGTCTTAAAGACACTCAAATGACTTGGCCTCTACAGCCGTCTGCGGAAAGAGTTCCGCAGATTCACCACTTTCTAGCTGAAGAAATTTTTCCTCTTCTGTTTTAAAGGATCGTCCCTTCAGCCTGAGGTTGTGCCCTCTGGTGCTAGTTTTTCCTATTAATGGAAACATCCTCTCCCTTCTATCCAGGTCTCACGGTATCCTGCAAGTTTCAATAACATCCCCCCTTATTCTTCTAAACTCTAACGAGTAAGACCCAGAATCCTCAACCATTTCTCATACGACAAGCTCTTCATTCCAGGGATCATTCCTGTTGCAGCTTTTTAAATAATCCCACCTTCAACAACATTCTCCTATTGCCCAGCTCATGGGATTGCCCCTGGCTTCACTGTTATCCATTCAACTGTGGCTCAGCCATCTCCCTTCACTCTCCCCTCCTTCAGGTCCTGTAGCAGCATCCTGCAAAGACATGGGGAGGGGAGTGGATACCTCCACATCACTGCAACATCACTCACCACTTACCATGAACTGTTGAAACAGTCAGACCTGCTGGCCACTCTCCCGCCTCTGTAATACTTCAGCACACCAAAGTCCTTCTGACTAGATCCTTTGTTCCATCATGCCAGGTGGCACAGTGGTTAAGCACTGCTCCTCACAGTGCCAGGGACATGGGTTCAATTCCAGCTTTAGGTCACTGTCCGTGTGGAGTTTGTACAGTCTCTCCATGTCTGTGCGAGTTCCCTCCAGGTGCTCCAGTTTCCTTCCACAGTCCAAAGACACGCAGGGTTAGGTGGCTTAGCCATGCTAAATTGCCCCTTAGTTTCAGGGGATTAGGAGGGTAAATATCTGGGGGATAGAGCCTGGGTAGAGTTGTTGACAACGCTGGCTTGATGGGCTAAATGGCCTCTTTCTGTATTGTAGGTTATGTTGTGTGCCCTTGCCGACCTCAAAAAAAGCTTTTGAGAAGCCAGATACAAAGTAATATTCTCAGAATTCAACCCCTTCATAACCATACCCCTCCCTACCTCCAGTCCAACACAGCCTTCCCAAACTCTCCATTCCTCACCAAGGCTTTCCTGCTTCCTCCTTCATCTAACTTTGTCAATGATAGTTATGATTCCCAACCTCTAGGCCTCACTTAACCTGCTCAAACTCTGCTGCTCTCCTTGTCTCCCACTCCTCCTTAAAGCGGTCTATTTAACTAAGTTTTTGGTCACCCCTCTCAATATTATCTGTATTGCTCTGAGGTCCATTTCCTCTGCAATGCACTTTGGGGTGTAGTTCTGTACAAATCTGCTTAGTTTTGCTGTACACTTGTCACTGAAAATCACAAAAGGGGTTTTCTATAAATGAAAAGGTGATTTTGTCTTCCACCAGTTGTTACTCAAAAAGAAATGCTAAGTTCATAGAAACTCTACAGTGCAAAAGGAGGTAATTCAGCCCATCAAATCTGTACTGACTCCTTGAAAGAGAATGTTATCCAGTCCCATCCCAATGCTATCCCTGTAAACCCCACATTTATTATCTCTATTCCAACTAACCAATACATCTATGGACTCTAATGAGTAATTCAGCATGACCAGTGCACCTAACCTGCATATTTATGGATACTACAGGGCAAATTAGCATGGCGAGTCCACAATCTGCACACCTTTGGACTGTGGGAGGAAAATCCGGAAGAAAACCCATGCAGACACAGGCAAGCTCCATACAAACAGACTGATAGTCATCTGAGACTGGAATCAAACTGTGTCCCTGGTGCTGTGAGGCAGCAGTGCTAACCTCTGTGCCGCCTGTATAAAAAGCAAACCATTGTATGTTGTTGCAACAATTTGCCATTAACTTCCCACAGCAAACCTAACTGCAGAGGTCAAAGTAGTGCTGCGTTGCACAGTTTAGTAACTTGTTAAATATTTGAACTGTAACAAAATGTTGTAACGTAGGAAATAACGGATATTCCCGATGGTGGGGCAGTCCAAAACCGGGGGTCATAATCTGAGGATTCGGGATAGACCTTTTAAGATGGAGTGAGGAGACACTTCTTCACCTAAAGAGTGATGACTGTGGAATTCATTACTACAGGAAATTGTTTATGCCAAAACATTCATTGTATTCAAGAGACAGCTGGATATAGCACTTGGGGCAAATGAGATCAAAGGCTATGAGAGAAAGCAGGATTAGGCTACTGAGTTGGACAATCAGCCATAATATTGATGAATGGCAGAGCAGGGTCAATGGGCCAAATAGCTTCCTCCTATCTTCTATGTTTCTATGTAAGGCAGCAAACTCCCACAAACAGCAGCGTAATAATGATCGGATAATCTGAATGTGATGTTGATAAAGGAATAAACATTGGTCGGGGTACTGGGGATGATTCATTTGCTTGGAAATAATACTAGGAGATCTTTTAAACCCAACCAAGCAGGCAAACGGAGTCTCAGTTTATTGCCTCAACAGAAAGACAGCACTGCTGACTGTGCAGCACTCTCTCAGTATTGCACTTGATATTTGTGCACGAGCCCTGGAGTGAAACCTGAACCAGTAACTACTTGAATCAGAGGCAGGAATGATATCAACTAACACCTCAAGGGGAGGGGAAATCAGATATTACTAACTTTCACCTTGTTCTGTTTTCTGAAAAGAAAAAAAAAACTATAAAAATGAAATACCAGGAGAAACATCTCAAACCAAGATGGCAGCAGCAGATGCTCTTTATAGATTGGGAACAGTGCGTGGTGAAGATAACTTCACCTTCAAGATTAGATGGCAGCAACTCATCTTCCCACACACAAGCCAAACTTTATTAAATGCACTCTGCAACCAAGTTTTCTGACAAGCGCAGGCAGCTGATAAAAACACACAGGGGTACAGCAGACAAGAGTGGCAGCACTAACAGGAGGAAGGAAGAGAAATAGCTGCAGAGGAATTATAATTCTTGAAAGCCATTAGAGTGGGTACAGGTAACTGAGAGAGAGCAGACTTTTAACTTACACAAAGTACAATACTCCCACTCAAACAGATAAAACTGAGCAATAAGACTCAAACTGCGTTCAATTTCTATGATAGCAGCGTCACATAATCTCTCTCTCCAGTTCTGCCTGAGACTCACTTTACTGACGCTGTAAATCCTACTGTGCATATTTTGATATGGATTTGTTCCTAATTTAGAAAGATTTATGTGTACACTGTTACCATTTATCTGGAGTCAACATCAATATCTGGGCCTGTTGTCAAATGCAAGTTATGGACTGGAGCTGACACGTGTTATGACACATTCATGGTTTTAAGAACAAACCAACACTTCTCCCCCCCCAAATGTCCAATCATTTTGCTTGACAAATCTGAAATATGCTTTGACAATTTAGATTTAAAACAATGAATCATAGAATCCCTACAGTGCAGAAAGCAGCCATTCAGCCCATCGAGCCTTCACCAACAACAGTTCCAACCCAGGCCTTATCCCCATCACCCCATCCTGCTCATCGCCCTGGCTTTAAAACAGAACTTAGCACAGCCAATTTAACCTGCACGTGTTTGGACTATGGGAGGAAACTGGAACACCTGGAGGAAATCCACGCAGACACGGGGAGAATGTGCAAACTCCACACAGACACCCAAGGCCGGAACTGACCTGGGTCCCCAGCTCTGAGAGGCAGCAATGTTAATCATTATACCACTGTGCTGGGCCAAATGTTTCCTCTTTTCGTTTCAATTGCATGCCAATTGTGTACTTTTATTGCGAGCGGACAGATTAGTAATTCACTTTTTTTGGGAAAAAAACCTTCCTAAAGTACAGCATACTACAAATGATGTGTTCTGCACCTCAGGCACCCCACAGCTTCTCCTCCAGATCCAGAATGTTTTATTGTGCCAACCATAGATTTTTGGTTTTTCAAACGTGATTAATTTTTATAGTCCTTTTTCTGCCCACAATCTGACAATTCGTTGCCAAAAATTCATGATGTGGAGTTGCCGGCATTGGGTTAGGATAGGCGCAGTAAAAAGTCTCACAACACCAGGTTAAAGTAAACCAGGTTTATTTGGTAGCAGAAGCTTTTGGAGTTTTGCCACTCACTTGATGAGGGAGCGAAACTCAAAGCTCGTGCTACCAAATAAACCTGATAGTCTTTAACCTGGTGTTGTGAGACTTTTTATTGTGTCAAAAATTCATTAAGCACAGCACTCAAAATCCATCTTCCCTTTCAAAGGCTCCGAGGTGAAGTCTTCGGCCTCCAGGAAGGAAGACAATCGGTACTCAGTGGTAAAATTACATAAGTTGCCCTCTGTGCCCACCCCAATATAAAAAAGGAGTGCTTAGATGGTGATGGGGGAAACAGTGAAGGGAGTAAAGAAAGCTTGCATTTATATAGCACCCCTCACAGCCACAGGATCTCCAAGTGCTTATAGCCAATCACATACTTCTTGAAACGTAATCAGTGTTGAAACACAGCCAATTTCGACACAGTAAGCTCTCACAAACAGAACAAAGGTCAAATAATCCGCTGTATTGATGTTATCTGAGTATTAAGTATTGGCCAGTACACTGGAAGGAATTCCTCTGCATTTCTGTTGTTGGATCTCTCCCATTCACCTCAAAGAAGGTGACCTTGTTTTAATCTCTCCCTGCCGACAGTGCTGCACTTTATTAATGGGCCAAATGTTACTTTTTCTAGTTTCAGCTGCATGCCAGTTGCATACTGGCCATTTGCTGACAGATTAAGAGGTTCTGTGTTTTTTAAGCTATACTAATGTACAGCAACACTGAAAATTTAAACCTTCACATTGTTAAATGTAACTACTAATTCTGATGCCAAGTAAAAGGCACAGTTTCTCTTTCTCCCGTGTTTCTCTCTGCCTTTTGAAGGCATTACAAAAGTATGTCTGATAGCGAAGTTCAAATATAAGCTCTTAATGGACAGTTTTTCGATGCAGGAAAGCTATTAAACATTTATACGCAAACTTTGCCCATGAGTGTTTTTAACTGTCTTGCCAAAGTACTCATCTCTCATCTCAAATCCTTTGGACTCTGATATCACTGCCCATCATACCCGAGACTGCAAGGAGTTTATTTAACTCTGGAGGTTAAATTCAACTCAATTCGCACTCAACATTCAGGAGATACATGGTTTCCATCAGATATCCTTAGACTAGAATCAGGTTCAGTACACAGGAGCTGTGAATTTACCGGTTTGCCCCGCCCCTGGATTGGTGGAGTGAGCTGAGAAATCAGGAACACGCTGATTTCTTGGCTCTTATCACCTTATGGGTAGGGTCAGCCTCTCGCTCATTTCCGGCAACAGGCTGATTATATTTTGTAACTTAATGTTAATTTCCATCTATTTAGCGAGCCTGGTGCTCAGTCGTCTGGGTTCACTCGCCTTTGCTGCCTCGCTGAGATAGATTCTCACCGATGAGGAGAATACCTGCTCCCCATGAATGGGGAACAGTTGTGTTGTCCTTGCCAATAGGGCTGGAAGCCATTGAAGCCCCCTGGGGAGGTCAAGGGCAAGTAGTGTGCCCCTTGGGCAGTGCCAGGCTGGCACTTTGGCAATACTCATCGGCCATATCAGGGAGGAGGGGGTGAGGTCCACTGGGCATTCTGCAGGCGTGATCAATGGGGAGGCTCACTGTCACTCAGATCGATAAGAGGAACGATGGGGAGGGGTAGGGAGGCAAGATGCAGCATAGGCAGCTCTGCCTACGATCAATACTGGTATTTTCGGAGAGCATAGGGTTCGCGATTGGCCACAGCTCTCTGTGGACATGGAGTGGGGAGTGGAAGGCTGTGTTAAGACTGGCTCCGGTAACAGCGACCCAACGGCTCTCTCTCTTTCAAGCCTCTGCTGTTGGAATTGCACACGTACAGCCACAGATCTGCACATCTGTAGTAGTCTGAACAAGCTGACTGGTGAGCTTAGCTCTGCCTACTGCTTGTAGCAGCTAGAAATTTTCTAGCCCATTTTTTCCACGCGCTCTGTGCACAAGATTGGGAGCAAAAATGCAGCGAAAAGAAACGGATCTGCAACACACCCATTTTCACACTGGCTGGAGTATTTTTCTTGTAAGATTCAGCCCGAGTTGTTTATTTCTTCCTGCGTCTAGTCTGAAAGAGAGCCCACCCACAAATCTCCTAAATTTACACCTAGCAAATGGAGAATGCCCGGACATCACTGGGCTGTCACAGGGATTATTTTTACATGCATGTTCATGCCACCAATAACATGAGTTCAACATGTCCCCTTTTAAATTAATGGTGTCTGGCAGCAGGTAATGGTTTGAGCACTTGTTCCTGTTAACGAGAGGACATTAGGAACCTGAGCCACAGCAAGAAGCAAGAGAAGTTCATTTGAAATTTTGTTACAAGTACGTTTTAAAATCAAATAAGCTGTCTCTCCAGTTAAGAGTCGTCGTTAATCATTCAGCTAATGATTAACATATTAATCTTTGTTTCTTTAGTGCACAAATACTGGTAAACCACAGTGGGGCAGTATAAATAATAAATTTATAGCTTGTAACTCATTTACAAATGGTGCACTTCTGACCTTTCTTACATTTGCAGTATTATATTTGTGTTTCATATCTGGGAAGTGGGAAGGAAATCGTGCAGTTACTATTCTCAAAAAGCCAACACATTAAACAGACTTACATTGGATTTGTTCATCAGTGCCATCTCAGTTGGCTGATACACGCTGTTCCGAAGCTGTCCGTTGTAACCGGTGTAACCACTGTAAGGCGATTTGGGCCGGTTTGCTGGGAAATTAAACAGATAAAGTCATATCCTCCACAGAAAAACATCGTCTTGTTTGATTTTAAAAATCATTTGGCTCTCAGCAAGTCTTTTCCCCAATTTAACCAAAACACGGAGATGCCAATATTGGACTGGGGCAGGCACTGTAAGAAGTCTCACAACACCGGGTTAAACTTCAATAGGTTTATTTGATATCGCGAGCTTTGAGTGTTGCTTCTTCATTGGGTGAGTGAGTAGTCAAGGGTAAGATGCTGCCCCTTGGATACTGCCAGCCTGGCACCTTGGCACTGCCACCAGGACTGAGTAGATGTATCAGAGGGAGGTCCACTGTGATCAGTGGGGGTAGCCTGTTGAAGGGGCAGCACTCCGAAAACTTGATGTAATTTAACCAAGCAAGTTTTCAGGTTCAATTCCTGGTGTGGGCGCTGAACATGTTTTAATTAAACATGTTCTGGAGGAGGGGTGACAGGGATGCTACAATCGGTTCATGGCCTTGAGTTTGAGGGGGATAAACTGGCCAAGGTTTCTGCTCCTGATGGTTATCCATTAACCCTGGCTGGAGACTGGGATCAGGGTCAGATGTGAAATGCATTACAGTTTCACGGTGCACTGGCATTCACTGCTGAAAATTTAACGGCCAAGAGTAAATAATGGGTTGGCGCTCCGTTAACACTTCCAACACTTTATTATTCACATATGCCAGGAACAAAAACACAGGCAAGGCCAACTCTAGAGCTGCCCTGAGAAAACAGTGAAGGGCTGTCTTCATAGAATTCATGATGTGGAGATGTCGGCACTGGACTGGGGTAAACACAGTAAGAAGTCTCACAACACCAGGTTAAAGTCCAACAGTCCATGCAGATGCTATGACAATGGATGAATGAACACTGCTCTACAATCACCAGGCAAGAACATTCTGTTCCTGTTGGGGACACTTCAGCGGTCACAGGCATTCGGCCTCTGATCTTCGGGTAAGTGTTCTCCAAGGCAGCAATTCATCACACATGACAGCGCAGAGTCGCTGAGCAGAAGCTGACAGCCAAGTGCCGCACACATGAGGATGGCCTCACCTGGGAACTTGGGTTCACATCACACTATCTGCAACCCTCACTGTCTTGTCTGGAGATAATACACATGTCTTTAACCTGTGCTTAATGCTCTCTCTCCACTCATATTGTCTGTAACTTTAAGACTTGATTAGCCGTAAAGACTCGCATTCCAATCATTACTCTGTAAATTAAGTTTGTGTCTTTATATGCCCTGTTTGTGAACAGAACTCCCACTTACCTGATGAAGGAACAGCGCTCCAAAAGCTAGTGGCGTTGGCTGCTAAATAAACCTGTTGGAGTTTAACCTGGTGTTGTGAGACTTCTTACTCTGTTCATAGAATCCATACAGCACAGAAGGAAGCCATTCAGCCCATCAAGCTGCATATGACAACAATCCCATCCAGATCCTATCCCTGTAACCTCACTTATTTATCTTGCTAATGTGGCTGACATCAAGGGGTAATTTAGCATTGCCAATCCACTTAACCCACACATATTTGAACCCTAAGAGGAAACCTACGCAGACAAGGAGAGAACGTGCAGACTCCAGATGGACAGTTAACCAAGGGTGGAACTGACCTGGGTCCCTAGCGCTGTGAGGCAGCAGTGCTAACCACGGTACCACCCAAAACAACGGCTTGGTGTGCTAGGCTACTTTATAGGGTACTTAAAAATCAACTGTGTTGGTGCAAAACAGGAGTGACATAGGGATCAGATGTTGCAAGAAGGTATTCTTCCCTCAAGGAAACTATGTGAATTAGTTGCATTTCTTACAAATGCCTTCCAGCAAAGCTTCAGTCACTTTTACAGGTCAAAGCTTTTTTATCTCCAAATTTAAAAAAAAATCACAAAGCATCACATTATCTGACTTGATATTCTTCGGGTTAGTTCAGGGCGAGGATGATTAGACCATTAACATGTGTAAACTAGGGTAGTTAAGAGGCGGGATTTGGCCATTGCCACTTCATTTTGCGTTAATCTTTCCTGGTATTAATAATTTAGTTTAAGGCATGGTTGGAGTATTCTGCTCTTTGTTACAGGAGGACAGAAAGTCAGCAAGGGAGCCGGTGATAAAACAGAAGAGAAATCCCTTACATGAGCAACACTGCGAGGTTAAGTGATTTTCCGTCCTTGTTTCCACTAACTCTAGATGCCCCGTTACAATGGGCAATAGTTTCCACATTGAATAAATTGCCAGCTCTGGTTAGGAGGAAGAATAGAGGCATAGACTATTTTCTAACTGGGGGAGAGACTTTGGACATCTGAAACGCAAAAGGGATTTGGGAGTCTTGGTTCAGGACTCTGTTAAAGGTTAACATACAGGTTCAGTCGGCAGTTAGGAAGGCAAATTTAACTTTAATATTCATTTCTAGAGGGCTAGAATACAAGAGCAGGACGTACTGCTGAAGCTGTATAAGGCTTTGGTCAAACCCATTCGGAGTATTGAGAGTAGTTTTGGAGCTCGTATCTAAGGAAAGATGTGCTGGTTTTGGAGTGGGTCAAGAGGAGGTTCACAAGAATGATCCTGTGATTGAAGGGTTTGTCATATGAGGAATTTGGGTCTATACTCGGAGTGTAGAAGGACGAGAGGGATCTAATTGAAACTTACAGAATACCGAGGCCGGGATAGAGTGGATGTGGAGAGAACGTTTCTACTAATGGGAGAGACTAGAACGAGGGACTGGAAGCAATGGGAGAGGCACAACTTCAGGAATGAAAGGACTCTTCTTTATAGAACCGTACAGTGTTTAAGGAGGCCCTTTGGCCCATCGAGTCTGCACCAAACACAATCCCACCCAGGCCCCATCCCCACATATTATACCCACTAACCCCTCTAACCTATGCATCCCTGGACACTAAGAGGCAATTTCTTAACATGGCCAGTCAATCTAACCTGCACATCATTGGACTGTGGGAGGAAACCCACGAGGAGGAATTTCTTTAAATTGGTGGTGAATCTGTGGAATTCATTCCCAGAGGGCTGTGGAGGCCAGGTCATGGGAACTCATATTAGCTACAATTACATGGTAGAGCAGATTAGATGGGCCGAATTGCCTGATTCTGCTCCTGTACCTTAAGGTCTTACGTAAGAATGATCCACTAGACAAAAATTTCAAACTCAGGTTTATTTTTATGGATTTTTTTGTTGCTTCTTCCATTATTTTAAACACGGGAGTTCTACCCTCTTCTGTCTCAAAGACTGACCAGCCTGGGGCCACATTTCCCAAAGATTAAATCCAACCCCCCGGCAGGATGTTCCCATCCCACCATCCTGAATGGAGATTTGATTAGATGCCAAATTCTCTAATCTCACTGCAGTAGGAGCATGGCATGAATAGCTGCTAAGATTGTGCCTAGTTTTTAAAAAGATGGAGCACTTGTCTTGCTGCCCAGCAAGTTCCAGGCAGGCAGTTCTGAGACGTAAACGTCTGGTCCAGAACGAGCTATTTAATAATTTGAGACAGCAAACTAATCAAAATTAATGAGGGAGGACCTCATAAACACATGGAAAATTATAAGAGGATTAGACAGGACGGTGAGGGTGTCCAGAACCAGGGCTCTGAGTCTAAGGATATGGGCAAACCTTTTAGGAATGAGATGGAAGGGATATTTCTTCAACCTGAGGGTGATAAGCCTGTGGAATTTGCTACCACGGAAAGCAGCTGAGGCCAAAGTATTGTGGCTGGAATTTTACAGCCGTTCACACCAGTGCGAACATCTGGTGCAGTGAACAAGAGTTTTGGCTGAGCGCCAAATTCCCCGTCTTATTTGCAGCATTGGCGACGTGTGAACTGCCAGAAAATTTCAGTCTGCACGAGTTCAAGAGGAGTTAGATATAGTTCTTGGGGCAAATGGGATTGAAGGAAATTGTGGAGTTGGGGCGGGGGGGGGGGTGCAGAAAATCAGGTTATTGTGTTCGATGATTGGCTATGATCATGAATGGAGGAACAGAGGGGCCGAATAACCCACTCTTACGTTTCTATGTAATTATTGATTTAAAAAAAAAGGTAAAAGAACGAAATTCTTCCTTTTTTTGAAGCATTATGGTCATTTTTTAATGTTTCAGGAATCCCCATCTCTCTGACGGGTCCATTTTGGAGGGGTCTTTGTCATCTGTCCTACGCACTCCACTGGCCTTCGAGAAAGTTCAAAAGATCTTTGCTCCGCAGAAGCTGAAATTTGTAAAAGGTTCAGCGATATAGCCCTTCGCCTATAACACCGATACTCATCATATTGCTGTAATCCCCCGGCTCACCAATGTGGCAAGTTAGCTTGCTACTCAGCACATTGTTAAATAAAAGACCTGCTTGATGCAGTGTAATCAAAGGGAACAGCAATGGTGGTTAATATTTATGCTATTAGGATATGGGGAAGCTACACAGGATGGCCTGACAATCAAACCTACTCACCTGAGAGAATTTTTGGTTAATTTGTACCAGGCTGCGTAGTGCTGATTTCTCATAGTTGAATTTAGTGTTCACAAATAGGCTTATGTTAGCACTACAAAGAAATTACTGTGAAAAATCCCCTAGTTGCCAGACTCTGGCACCTGTTTGTTTACACCGAGGGACAATTTAACACTCCCGATGCACCTAATCAGCACATCTTTTGGACTGTAGGAGGAAACCAGAGCACACAGAGGAAACTGGGAGACATGCAGTCACTCATGCTGCGAATCGAACGTGGGTCCCCGGCGCTGCGAGGTAGCAGTGCCAACCACTATGCCACAGTGCCGATAGCCCTAGGCCGTAAGGTAGAGAAAAATGGTATCTTCACCTGTAAACGAAAACACCTAGAACAAATGGATCTAACCTGCATTGGGTTCATCCATCGAGAATGCTTTATTTTCTATGTACATGTGCTGCGCTTGCTGCTCCTTTAAGATGGTCTCATAGCCCACTCCTCTTGTTGGGTATGCTTCTTCAACATAATTCTGCTCCGTGCTGGCTTTTGTAAGGTGGCAGATCTCTGGGATGATGTAAATAAAGATAAACACCCAGGCATTGGCAACCAGCGCAATGGAAAGGGTTGGATCGTTCCAGGTTTGGTCTCCAACCTTCTCGTTGCCATAAACATACATCACAATCCACACAGTCCAGATGGCAATGGAGAAGGCAACTGTGACAAAGATAAATATGCCATGTTTCTTCCAGTGCTTAAAGTGACCCCACTGAGTGGACACAGCGAGACCAAATGTAACTACGATGAGGAGCATGACATAAATCAAAGCCATGGCAAAGTCCATATTAGCAACATTGCACGGATCTCCGAGTTGTACAGAACTTGTGCCATTGTTCCTCACAATAGTGATTATTAACCATTCAGTATTTATTATCACTTCCACAAGGGTGAGGGAAAGGGCCAGGATAAAAATTTGCCAAGCCTTGGGGCCTTCATTTTTCCTCACCAGCAAGCAAAGTCGAAAGGAGTGCGCCAGCAAGCAGGAAAAGCAGATCGCAAACAGAACGCCAAACAGGAACCTTCTGGAGGCGCAGGTCGCAAAGTCCTTGCTGACGACAAAGTCAAAGACCAGGCAAAAGAGGCCGAAGGTACCAAAAATGAAAAAGATCTGAAGCCCAATTGTGCTCTTCCTCTTGTCATCCTGAACAAAGGGGATGCTTGCTAGTAAAACCAGCGTGAGCACAAAGCAACTTAGAATGCCTGCGCTGGCCAGAGCTTGTAACACAATTCCCCAGACAGCGGATAAATCACACAGGTTGAAGTAAAGCGAGTCAAGGCCAGGAGCACAACCCTCTGGGGTGGTGGCTGCAGTCACAGGGAGGAGCAGACTGATCCACAGACACAACTGCAGCGCGATCGGCCTCATCTTCCACTCACGTTGGTTGGTTGTCACGTACCTAGAAAAGGAAAGAGTACAGGTTATCAAAATTATACAGCAATCTGATATCAAAATGTCACTAGATTGGGTCAGTGGGAAATGCACATTACTGTTTCAAGCAACAATGAGCAATTTTGTCCACTATAAAAATCAAACAAATTTTGACAATTTAAATTACCCCATTTCAAAGATTGAGATAAAAGTTTATTGCATGCACAGGAGCTGTTCCTGCTATTTGAAAAACCCAGAATTTGCCACACCTGCCTTTATTAATTAATAAGACTACGCTTGCACACAAATTCAAAAGGTTTCATACACAATGGAGTGATACAGTTATCCCTACTGCATCAGTGCCCAGGACCCAGGTTCAATTCCAGGCTTGGGTCACTGACTGTGTGGAGTTTGCACATTCCCATTGTGTCTGCATGGGTTTCCTCCGGGTGCTCCAGTTTCCTCCCACAGTCCGAAAAACGTGGTGGTTAGGTGGATTGGCCATGCTAAATTCTTCCTCCGTGTACCCAAACAGGCAACAGAGTGCAAATAGGTGATTTTTACAGTAACTTCATTGCAGTGTTAAAGTCTACTTGTGACTAACAATGAGGTTCTCATTTCCCTATTATTTCCATCCCCTATTCCTGAGGGTGTAGAGTCACACATGACTATATTTGCATGGGCAGCAATGTTGTTTAATATTCAGCTAATCTAAGTGGCCTGTCCTGATCCCACTGATCAAAACATTAATATAAAATAGGGCTGAAATTTGATTGGATTGTCCAAAGAAAATGTTGATTGAGAAAATATTTTTTACGAAGGAATAGTGCATCTTCTATGGGATCAAGGAACCCACCTGGGGGAATCTCCCTCACCACATCCTCCTGCTGGGATTTTTGGAAGTAAAGTTTGATCATTAGAATCTCAAATAATGAAAACAAAAACAAATGCATATATATTTATAGTGCTAGACTCATTCTGTTATTTACTCAAGGGATTTGCCAGATTCCTCGGTCACTTGAGAACACAGATGGTGTCTGTAACCATAGTTACAATCTACAAGAGAGTCAAAAATTCCCCTCCCAAGTGACCATCTCCAGACTAACCGGCAGCCTCAGCAATCACTGTCACAACCGCACTCTAAAGCTGAGATTCAGCCAATTGATTCTAACATCAGGAAGAGACTGGATTGGAAAAAAAACACTAGTCATAAAGCAGGTCTCGCCTTTGAAATTCATTTATTAGTCACAAATAAGGCTTACATTAACACTGCAATGAAGTTATGGTGATGCTAGTCGCCACAGTCTGGCACCTGTTCAGGTCAATGCACCTAACCAGCTCATCTTTCAGAATATGGGAGGAAAGCAGAGCACCTGGAGGAAACCCACACAGACACGGGGAGCACCTGCAAACAGACAAAGACCCAAGCCGACAATCAAAGCTGGGTCCCTGGCATCGAGAGGCAGCATTGCCAACCATTGTGCTACCCTTGAGAGCTGGCAGCCCAGTTTATATTTCCATGAAATCAAAATGTAAAAGTACATGAGGAACATAAAATTTGTTACTAATCATGATCACATGAAGTCAAGATCTACCCTGCAGAATCTCAAAGCACAGGAGGAGGCCATTCATCCTACCATATCCATGCTGGCTTTTTAAAGAGACTTAATTAGTCCCACTCCCTGCGATTCATTTTTATCCTTCTAGCCCTTTAATAGAAGCCTCTTCATTGAAAATAAGTTTAATTTGCAAACTGTCACTTTATTTTCCATAGCATATGACAGAAAAGTGCTGCAGTTCTTAATTGTGTGTTTTTTTAAAAATTTCTCATCACTGTGCTAAGTCAATAAAATAAATCCTGGTATGACTACTTACCAAGTCATTCCATCCACCAACTAACCTACCTTCATTTTCTACAGCATTTCAATAGATGATGAAGGGCAGTTCCCCAAAAGTCAGTGGTTTGTGCTACCATATGAACCTGTGGACTTTAACCTGGTGTTGAGAGACTTCCTACTGGATTTCAATAGATACTACATGAAGCTGGGGAATGGGGAGAGATATTTGTATTCAACATGTATACACTCACTAACATTGGTAAACATCATGTTCTTCAGATTCAATTTAGTTACAGAAGTTAAGCTCAGGCATTACTAACTGGTGATGTAAAGCATTCTATCCTACACTTTATTAATGCTCTGATTGTTGATAACCAGAACATGAAAAGAATGCACTAATTGTCAACAAGTTGCATCAAAGAATAAAACGGTCAGATTTAGTGAAGTTTTTATTTGGCCAGAATTACAACATATTAGACAAAGTGTAAACCCAAATTAGTCTAAATCAAAACCAGCAGTGGGTGTGTCGCAATTCTCCAGGATTAAGAGTGAAAGATATCCAGGTGCATACTTGTGCCTTTTCTCCAGTAATCATTGCTGATTGAACAATGTGAGTACGTGGAAAAACTGGGTCAAGCTTTGCTCTGCTTTCCCAATGGTTAGGTAGCTTGCACAAAGTTAAGTCTCAGAATCACCATTCAGGGGAAAGTTACCTTCTGAAAAGTGCTAAGACTGGCATGCCAGTCAGATCTTGCTTCAGAGTCTGAGGATTTGGGGTTCAAGATCCACTGCGCGACTTCAGCACCTAATTATCATTTACATTTCAGTGCAGGACTGAGAGAAAACACCATGTCTTAGGTGAGCTGTTAAATGGAAGCTTCATCGGCCTGTTGAGTGTCTGGAACAATCTGCCCAAGGTAACAGTCAGGACAAGTATAAATTTTGTCTCTTAAAAAGTACTTAGTTACGTGAATCAGATGGGTATAGAGGGATATGGACTAAACACAGGCAACTGGGACTAGCTTAATGGTTAAAAAACTGGGAGGCATGGACAAGTTGGGTCGAAGGGCCTGTTTCCATGCTGTAAACTTCTGACTTTCAGATGTAAAAAAACTCTTATTCAATTATTTGAAGAGTAGAGACTTCTCCTAGTGACCTGTTAATCCTGCAATGCTCAAGATTATTTCAGTATTTATCTTTCCAGGGTTTGTTGGATCTTGATGTGTGTAAATTGGCTTGTCGTGTTTACAGAACAATCACATTTTACCAATAATTCACTAATGAAGTGATTTGGATCTCCAGAGGATATTAAATGCATGGCAGAGAAATGGAAATGCTTTGGGGTTTTGAAGAAGTAGTGACATTGTAAACACAGGAGGAAGATTTCCTACCTAAACTATATTTAAATAGTGCTTTTAACAACAAAAAAAGTTACAAAAGAGAGTCATAAAATACCAATCGCCTCACTTCTTCCCTACTGCCATCAGATTTCTGAACTACCTTGCACTAAGTTCATTTTTCTCTAGACCTTAGTTATGACTAGCAGTATATTTTTGATTTATTATTGTCACATGTATTAGTAGACTGTGAAAAGTATTGTTTCTTGCGAGCTACACAAAGCATATCGCACATAGGGAGAGAAGAGAGTACAGAATGTAGAGCTAGTCAGAGCTAGGATGTGGAGAAAGATTAGTGAAAAGATTTGGAGTATTGTTAGAGAGCTTAAGAGTTGCACTCTCCTTCTTTGAGCTGCATGCTTTGTTTGTGTAGTACACAAGAAACAATACTTTTCGCCGTATATGTGACAATAAAATCAACTCAAAATGCCATAAAACAGGAGCATTATTGTTTAAAAAAAAAAGCTGGCACTGAATCACATAAGATGATAGCCGAACAAATGACAGAAAGCTTAATCATTGAAGCTGGTTCTAATTAAGGAGGAAAGATAGGGAGGTGGCGTGGTTTAGGGGAGGGAATTCCGGAGTTTAATGGCTTGGCAATTGACAATCGTTGTTGTAGCAATGAAGATCAAGGTTGTTTAAGTGTGAGGAGTGCCTCTCGGAGACTCGTAAGGCTGGAGGGGATTATACGGAGATAGGGAGGGAAACATTGCAAAAACAAAAAGGGGGAAATTTACCATTTGATTCAACTAACCACCAGACAAAATCTTTCTCCTCTGAAAAATGTTGCCAGCTAACTCATTGGGACTAGCTTTGTAAGGAGGGATGAGAAAGTTCTAACTGCCGCTGGAATCACCCTGAAGCAACAAGGAGAGTCGAGAACAGGGTGAGCAGAATGCTAACTTATTCTCCATGTAAAGCTGGACTAATTCAGCCTGACCACGCGATCCTGTCTCTGAACAATACTTAACAAGACCAACAAAATACCGAGCTGGACGTATTCAGAAAGAATAAAGATACTTCCAGAACTCCGATAGCCAACACCAAGTCATGTTTTAGTTTGATTAAAAACCTGTGCCTTTTACCTTCGCCCCGTCAACAGTGTAAACGTTTGGATTAAATTTGCAAATTGTAGATTTTACAATCTCGAAATTGACATTCGCGGTTTGTGTGTGGGGGGAGTTTCTTGTTGCTGTAGCGCCAGTCTGTTACAGTTTTCTTTATAAACACAATGCATGGAGACAGAGAACAAGAGAGACACACACAAAGGGAAACACACAGTGTGAGAGAGAGACAGACCCACATGGAGACACACAGAACAGGGCTGGAGCCGAGTTTCGGTATTCACTCTCTTACCTCCACTTCTCCCACTGTCCCAGCAGCAGTACAGACCCGCACGGACCCTTCCCCCCCAATATAAAACACAAGGAGAGTCTGAGTTCCAACTGGGAGCATGCAACAAATAAAAGTCCTGCCTCACGCAGTGTACTCACTCACCTTCAGTGCATTCGCTGGTGACTGTAGCAGGGGGGACAGTTTGGTCCTGCTAATATTGGAACAGAACGCAGTTTTTGAAGAGTTAAGGTAAAGCTCACACCCACAGTGAGAGAGACAGACAGTAACTCTGCCCCTAGCTGTGCCTGTGGATTGACATCAGCATGACGTGAAGCAGCCCAATCAGTGGTTCAAACGCAGGAGGAGCTGATAACTTCATTCAGCCACTTCCCTGGGACTCTCCGCCATCCACCCCTCCTGAACAACATTGTCTTCTACCATATCCTACTCAAAATGCTATCTTAAAGAACACCGCTGTCAAGTTAAGAATTGTATACCATTCTGCAGCAAAATATGTAAGATTATCCAGAGCAATTAAGTTTTTATTGTCACAAGTCGGCTTACGTTATCACTGCAATGAGTTTACTGTGAAAATCCCCTAAAAACCACACTCTGGCACCTGTTCGGGTACACAGAGAGAATTTAGCACAGTCAATGTATTTAACCAGCACATCTTTGTACTATGGGAGGAAACCAGAGCATCTGGAGTGACAGACACAGGGAGAACGTGCAAACCCCACACAGACAGTGACCCAAGCCAGGAATCAAACTCAGGTCCCTGATACTGTGAGGCAGCAGTGCCAACCTATTATACTTAGATCTGAAGTACTACCTGTTTAAAACATTTTCTTTCCTTTAAAAGCTATGTGCAGAGGTAAATATTTTATTCTGAAAATTTCTTCACCCTGTTTCACTCCCCCAGCTTTCCTTGAAAATTTTTAATCTTTGCTGTGTCTGTGTCCTTGTCTGAGTGAGCGCTGTTCAGTCAGTATTAGCAGACTATAGAAAATGTAGGAAATATTGCAGCAGAGTCTACCCCTGACTTGAATACAAAAGCAAAATATTGCAGGTGTTACAAATGGGGAATAAAAACAAAAAATGCTGGAAATACTCAGCAAGTCTGTGGGACAGAACCAGAGTTAACACTGGGGTGGCAACGGGTTAGCACTGTTACCTCAAAGCTGGTTTGATTCCAGCCTTGGTCGACTGTGTAGAGTCTGCACCTTTTTTCCCATGTCTGCATGGGTTTCCTCTGGGTGCTCCGGTTTCCTCCTCCAGCCCAAAGATGTATAGGTTAGGGGGATTGGCCATGCAAGATGTGTATGTTGGGGGATTGGCCATGGTAAATACGTAGGGTTATGGGCATAGGACAGCGAAATGGGCCTGGGTAAGATGCACTTTTGGAGTGTAAGTACAGATTCTGCGGGCCAAATGGCCTCCTTCTGCACAGTGTTATATTTTATTACATAGGTGTGTCGATTATCTAGATTAGCCATGGTAGGTGGAGCGGCGGTGGGGGTGAGGGGGGAGCCTGACTGTGATGGTCTTTCGGAAAGTCAGTGCAGACTCCACAAGCTGAATGGCCTCCTTCTGCATTATTTTGATTCTATGGTCATTGCAGAGGAGAATAAAACACATGAATACAAGAAGCACATTATTCAGGCAGAGTAGAAGGAGCTTTCCTCACCATCTAACCATCCTATAAGAACATAAGAACTAGGAGCAAGGGTAGCCATCTAGCTCTTGAGCAGCTCCACCATTCAACAAGATCATGGCTGATCTTTTCATGGACTCAGCTCCACTTACCCGCCCAATCACCGTTATTATTCCCTTACTATTCAAAAAATGTATCTACCTTTGCCTTAAAAACATTCAACAAGGTAACCTCAACTGCTTCACTGGCAGAGAATTTCACAGATGCACAACCATTGGGTGAAGAAATTAATCCTCAACTCAGTTCTAAATCTGCTCCCCCCCCGCTTATTTTGAGGCTATGCCCCGTTGTTCTGGTTTCACCCACCAGTGGAAACAACTTTCTGCTTCTATCTTATCTATCACCTTCATAATTTGATATGTTTCTATAAGATTCCCCCTCGTTCTTCAAAATTCCGATGAGTATAGCCCCTGTTTACTCAGTCTCACCTCCTAGGCCAACCCTCTCAACTCTGGAATCAACCTAGTGAATCTCCTCTGCACCCCTTCGAGTGCCAATATATCCTTTCTCAAGTAAGGAGACCCAGACTCTACACAGTACTACTTCAGGTGTGGCCTCATCAACACCTTAGACAACTACAGCACAATCTTTTTTAAACTCAATCCCTCTAACAATGAAGGACAAAATTCCATTTGCCTTTTTAATTACCAACTGCACCAGTAAACCAACTTTTTATGATTCATGCACAAGGACATTCTGGTCCCTCTGCACAGCAGAATGCTGCAATTTTTTTACCATTTAATTAATAGTCCATTTTGCTGTTACTCTTACCAAAATGGATGACCTCACATTTACCAACATTGTATTCCATGTGCCAGACCCTCGCTCACTGACTTAGACTATCTATATCCCTTTGTAGACTTACAGCGTCCTCTGCACACTTTGCTCTATCACTCATCTTATTGTCATCTATAAACTAGACTTTGCCTAACTCCAAATCATCTATGTAAATTGTGAACAATTACAATCCCAACACTGATCCCTGAGGCACACCACTAGTCACTGATCACCAGCCAGAAAAACATCCATTTATCTCCACTTTTTTCTTGCTTGCTGGCTCATTAGTCACAAGTAATCTTACATTAATACTGCAATCTGTGAAAATTTCCTAGTCTCTACACTGCGGCACCTGTTCGGATACACTGAGGAAGAATTTAGCTTGACCAATCTACCTAACCAACCCGTCTTTCAGACTGTGGGAGGAGACCAGAGCACCCGGAGGAAACCCACACAGACATGGGGAGGATGCGCAGACTCCGCGCAGACAGTGACCCAAGCCAGGGAATTGAACCTGTAACACTGTGCGCCTTTATCTTGCGCAGCAGCCTTTTGTGCAGTCGAATGTCTCCTGGAAATCCAGATAAACCCACATCCACAGGTTCCCCGTTATTCACCGTGTTCATAATGTTCTCAAAAAATTCTGTAAATTAGTTAAACGTGACCTGCCTTTCGTGAACCCTTGTTCATGGGAGTGTTGAGTGTTGACACAGAGTGGAAATGGAATGTAATTTTCCCCAGCATTGACAGCTTGCATTTTGTTGAATAAGAGATGTACATATCAGAGAAACAAAAGCTGGAAGCCCTCATTGCAAAGGTTATGCACCACAAGAGAATAAGTTGTTTCATGTAGGAACCAACACAGTGAAATGAAAGCTGGTTATACATAAATCTGTGCATGGGTCTGGGCTCTATGACCTCTTTAATACTGAATAAATCGCATACATAGATCCAGTGTTCACACTAGCAATGGAAATATAGAAACAAATATAGAATGTAACACCACAATCAATATCAGCTGAAAATGCTGCAAACACTCAGCAGGTTAGGTAGCAGCAGTGGATTGAGGGAAGTAAGGTTGACCTTGAAACAGGAATATTACTTAAAGGTTAATCTTTTGCTTTTTGTCTCAATAATAGAACGTAGAAAAACTACAGCACAAACAGGCCCTCCGGCCCACAGTGGGAAATAGGGCAGAATGATAAAGTGGTGCCCCCAAGACTGGAAAGTTCTGCCCGAGGCCAGTGGACCTTTGTATGGTCCTGTCCCGCTCGCTACGATTCCCATGGTGGGACGAGAGAATTCCACCCTCATAGAATTCAAAAGCAAGGATGTTATGATGAACCTTTAAAACACTGGTTCAGCTACAGCTGGAGTCTTGCATACAATTCAGGGCAACGCACTTTAGGAAAGATGCAAAAGGATACAGAAGGGATTGATGAGAATGGTGACTGAGGTGACAACTTCAGTTATGAGAGTAGGTTGGAGAAGCTCGGGTCACCCACCTTAGGGAGCGGAGGGGAAATTTGTTGGAGGTTCTCCAAATCAGTCAGGCTCTAAATAAAGCAGATAGAATCCAGGATGCATTTACCCTAGAGGGTCCAGCTCGGGTAAATGCATGGGATTAGTGGGATAACTCAAGGGGTTTTGGAGATAGGGCCTGGGTGAGATTGTGGTCGGTGTAGACTCCATGAGCTGAATGGCCTCCATCTGCACTATAGGATTCTATATCTATGTCTCCCCATTGGTGGAAGGGTCGAGAAGCAAAGGACACAGGTTTAAAATAATTGGTGAGGGAATCAAAGACACCTTGAGGAACAACCTATCTTATGCAGTGAGTATTTAGGATCTGGAATGCACAGCGTGTAAAATGGTGGAGATAGATTCAACTATGAAGGCAAAATGCAGCTTAGACTCAGATCAGCCATGATCTTATTGAATGGTGGAGCTAGCTAGAAGGGCAGAATGGCCTTCTCCTTCTCCATAGCCCCTCATTCATTGGATAAGTATTTAAAGGGGAAAAATTCAGGGTTATATGGAAAAGACAAGGAGTGGAGCTACCTGAGTTGCTTTAACAACCTCATGGGTCAAATGGCCTCTTCCTGTGCTATATCCATTCTATAATTCTATAAACCCTATGAATCATTCTATAATTCTATTTCCTAACCTGAAATGCTTATTTATTGAATTTGTTCTTGTCAGCTCATTTCTTCAATATTTTCAGCATTTACTTTCAAAGGTAGCCCATGAGATTATAAATAATGATCAGAATCTTTTTTGGCTTATCTTGCATTCGAGCTGAGGTAGATTTTCTCTCCAGCCACCTTCATTAAAGCTTTTGGAGCTCTAAGGACATGAGAAGCATAAACCAACTGGGACTGAGAACTAGAATCTTTACGCAAGAGTTAAAACACATCTTACACAACAGAATTTAAAAATATACAGTTATTAAAGCATTCCAATAAAAGGCAGCAGAAATATACACGGAAGGGATGACGAGATTAATCAAAATTCTTTATAAATGCTATTTTTGAAATAGAACGATAATGGATGAGGCAATACCTCATTAAGTATCTTCCCCAAATGCCCAACTTTGCAGCTGTAGCATTTTTTTTGTTCTCAAGAATTGTTCCCTTAAAGCCTTAAATATAACTGTGCGGAGTTAAGGCTTCAAGATGATGACCTCTATCTCTGATAACAACAAACAGAATTGCAAATGTGCAGTTTATACAATTCATATAGAATATTTTATAAAGTCTTAAAATGAGGCCCACGTCCTAGGGAAAAAGAAACAAACGGTTTTGCATGTCATTACATTTTCAGAATATTAGGGGAGGCAGTGGTCTGGCCGTATTATCACTGGATTAATAATCCAAAGGCCCAGGATAATGCTCTGGGGATAAGGGTTCAAATCCCACCATGGCAGATGGTGAAATTTGAATTCAAACTCAAATCTGGAATTAAAAGTCAAATGTTACCATGAAACCATAATTGATTGTTGTAAAAACCCTATCTGGCTCATTAATATCCCTTGGGGAAGGAAATCTGCTGCACTTATACAGTCTGGCCTACGTGTGAGTCATGATGTGGAGATGCCAGCAATGGACTGGGGTGAACATAGTAAGAAGTCTGACAACACCAGGTTTAAATCCGAGTTTATTATCAAATAAATTGGTTGGATTTAAACCTGGTGTTGTCAGACTTCTTACTACATGTGAATCCAGAGCCACAGCAATGTGGTTGACTTTTAAATGTTCAGTCTGTGATGCCCACATTCATGAATAAACAAAAAAATGATTACTACAGCAAATATATTTACTAGATTCTGCTATCTCACTCTTACACTGCCATCAGCATCTTACTTAGTCTTTAATGCTACCACTAACAATCTCTTCTTCATCATCTCTCTTTAGCACTGACCTTTCCCTGACCTTTTTTCTTCTCTGTCTGCTCCATACCCTTTTTCATAGTATAAAACCATCTTATTTCTTCTCCTCTGAAGAAAAATCAAACACACTCGAAATTTTAACTCCCTTTCTCTCTTCACTAATGCTGCCAGATCTGCTGAATTCATCCAGCGTTTTCTGTTTTTATATTATATATTTTGATGTTGTGTTGTTTGAATAATAACTAAATAACAGAAAGATCAGGGTTTATATCTCAACCAGTGTTTTTTGAGCCAAATTGAGTTGTGCCCTTGTTGCTTGTATTGTAAAATTAAATTGTTTTACTTTAACAAGTCAGATTAACCTGACTCATTATGTTAAATCTTTGAAATTCTCACCTGAATACAATGTGGTTTACAGTCAGACAGAGATGCAAATTAATGAAAGGAGTTTGAAGGATAGCGAGAGAAATTCAGTTGGAATGGAAAATACGAGGGACAGCTATAGACTTTTTTAAAGCATAGATTATCCCTTCTTCTCTTTTCCACGGTAGTTGCGAATGTAACCCTGATGTTTCAGGAATCGATTGTGTGACAACTATAGTGCAATTACATTTTTCAAATACAGTATCACAGTGTGAATTGGACACAGACTGGGAGGATGTAACCTGAAAAACACAGCCTCCCAAATCACTCCTTCACAATAGAACTGTTCAGTCAATGCTTCCAATTTCAGAGGTTGAAAAAAGGAGTCCGTAAATGATATCTTCAGAAGTGAGACCATTCTCCGTGACCTCTTGTATTTGGGGGATTTCTTCTGCAAGGAAAGCCACAGATATGTGGCTTTTTAAAAGCATATTCTTTCATGGGATGTGGGCATCTTGTTGCCCATCCCTAATTACCTTGAACTCAATGGCTTTCTTGACCTTTTCGGAGAAACATTACGGATGGAATTTTATGGCCTTGCTCGATCTGAAACCAGAAAATCCCACGAACATTTCCACTGTCCACCTCTCACCAGTTCTGATTCTGTGGTGGGTCGGCCGATAGATTTCCGGCATAAGACTCATTAAGATGGCGTAAAAAAATCATTTTTTTATTTATTCATGAATGTAGGCATCACAGGCTGAGCAGTTAAGAGTCAACCACATTGCTGTGGGTCTGGAGTCACGTTTAGGCCAGACCGGATAAAGACGGCAGATACCTTTCCCTAAAGGACATTAATGACTCAAATGGGTCCTTACAACATTCGATGGTAGTTTCTTGGTCATCATTACTGAGACTAGCTTTCAATTCCAGATTTTATTAATTCAATTTAATGTTGAGATTTGAAATCAAATCCCCAGAGAATTAGCCTGAGTGTCTCAGTTATTAGCCCAGTGACATTACCATCCCATTTATGCTGGCTTGTCCCTGTAAGAAAATGAATTTAGATGACTGAAAATATTAATAATCTTAAATGAGATGTTAAATTGAGGTGTTATCTGTCCTCATAAGTAGCTGTATAAATTCCTTGAAAAAGCAATGCTTTGAAAAAGAAGAGTCAGCTTCTCTTGATATCCTGGCCAATAATTACCTCTCATGCTGATTATCTGGTCATTATCACAATGCTACTTGTGATGCATCACTTTTCCATTTCTCCTTTAACTTGTCTCTGTGTATCAAGGGTGACTTGCCTCCCACTCCAGTTTGTTGGACTCTGAGATGGCATGGTGTAGTCATTTAAAGCACAGTAAGAGGCCATTCAGCCCATTGTGTCCACACTGGTCAACAAAGATTTGACTACATTATTCCATTTTCCTGTGCTTGGCCCATAGCTCTGGAGATTACTGGAATGCAAGAAAATATCTAAATACTTGTTAAATGTTATGAGAAAATGGCTCTCTGAAAATTTGAGATGGTTGATAATTACAAATCTGCAGATTCTGACGCAAACAGGTGTCCAAAAGGTTGTGAATGTAGCCCAATCTACCATGCAAACCCACCTCCCAACCATTGACTCTGTCCACACTTCCCGTTGTCTCGGCAAAGCAACCAGCATAATTAAGGACGCCCGTACACCCCAGACATCCTCTTTTCCACCTTTCTTGTTACTGATCAAAATGGAGAAAGTTCCTCTGGGAAGACACTGAACATGGAGAGAGACCTCACAGGATTCATGCAGAGATGAAGTTAAGGTGTTGGAGAGAGTACAAAAACTTCCAAACAACTCATTTACCCAACCTTCCAAGCATGAATCCTGTGAGGTCTCTCTCCATGTTCAGTGTCTTCCCAGAGGAACTTTCTCCATTTTGATCAGTAACAAGAAAGGTGGAAAAGAGGATGTCTGGGGTGTACGGGCGTCCTTAATTATGCTGGTTGCTTTGCCGAGACAACGGGAAGTGTGGACAGAGTCAATGGTTGGGAGGTGGGTTTGCATGATAGATTGGGCTACATTCACAACCTTTTGGAGTTCCTTATGGCCTTGGGCAGAGCAGGAGCCATCCCAAGCTGTAATACGACCAGAAATAATACTTTCTATGGTGCATTTGTAAAAGATGCTGAGAGCCGTAGTTGACATGCCAAATTTCCTTAGAAAGTGTCGGCATGGGGGACAATTATTGGTGACCTGGACACCTAAAAATGTGAAGCTCTTGACCCTTTCTACTTCATCCCCATTGATGTAGGCAGGGACATGTTCTCCTTTGTGCTTCCTGAAGTCAATGATAATCTCCTTCATTTTATTGACAAATCCCGTCCAACAGTCAGTGGGAAATGCATCTTTTTAAAAAAAGTTATCATTCTTTAGAAGGCTCATAACACAATATTGCCAGAAAGAGTAGAAATGATAATCAGTTGTCGCTGCGCCTTGCACAATTTTGCTATAACAGAAGGTCTGAAAATAGCAAATTATGGGGGCCAAAGACATGGGATCTGATGTGTCACACGAGATATTGCTGGTGGTGCAGCTCTTTTCCAATGAATACCCATCTCTGCAGAGGATATAACTCAGCTCAGCATTTAAACATGGACAAAAGACATACCCTCCAGACATGAGGTGAGAATGACTACCCTTGAAATCAAGGGCCATCAACCATCATTCACTGTCTACACGGCACAAGTCAAGAGTGCAATGAAATACTCTCCACTTACTGAATGAATGCAACTCCAGCAACATTCAAGAAGCTCAACATCCAGGTCGAAGCTGCCTACTTGATTGGCACTCTTTGTAAGAACATTCACTCCCTCCGCCACCAATACATAGTGTGTATCATCTATAAGGTACACTGCAGGAACTCACCAGGATGTCTTAGGTAGCACCTTCCAAACTCATAACCATTACCATTTAGAAAGACAAAGTCAGCAAACACTTGGGAACATCACCACCTGTAAATTCCACTCTGAACAATTCACCATCCTGGCTTGGAAATATATTGTCGTTCCTTCACTGTCATTGGATTAAAATCCTGGATCTCCCTCCCTAAAAATATAATGGGTTTACCTACACCACATGGATTGCAGCGATTCAAGAAGGCAGCTCACCACCACCTCCTCAAGGGCAAAGAGGGACAGGCAAACGCTGGCTTTTCAAGCGAAGCTCACATCCCTTGAATGAAAAAAAAAGCCCAATGAGGCTGTAACCAGCTCTCTTTAACTTTGAGTAGAGTTTTCTTACAGAAGTGTTTCAGAACTTAAAGAGCAAATTGTCATTAAATATTACCATTGTTGATTGAAAAAGCTGAGATATGCTTAGAAATCTCAAATCTGCTTCAACAGAGGTGAGGAAATTAGGAGGGGATTTTCTGTGCAATGTTAAGCACAGTTTCAGAGTTTGTACAACTATTTACAAGAACCCACCTTTGATCTAGAATAATGAACAGTATGAAGCATTGGAAACTTGAGCTCAACATTGTAAACTTTGGAAATGTTGAACAATTGTAAACTGCCTTTGAAAGACCCACATAAACATTAAATCAATGGAAATTTTTAACTTCATTTTTTGTTTACTCATTCATGGGACATGGGTGTCACTGGCTGGCCAGCATTTATTGTTCACCCCTAATTGCTGGAGGAGAGTTGAGAGTCAACCACATTGCTTAGCACTGGAGCCACATGTAGGCCAGACCAGGTAAGAACGGCAGATTTCCTTCCCGAAAGGACATTAGTGAACCAGATGGGTTTTTCCAACAATGGTTTCATGGTCATCATATCACAACAAAGTAACAAGAGGACTATGGCATTGACCATCAGAATTTTCCAGCCCCAGTCAGTTCCCTTCACAAGATAGGAAGGGAAATGGGAGATAACAGAACTATAAGTTAAATTCCTTAGGTTCCCTCATGGCATTTCACTTAGTTGCAGTGTCTAGACAGATTTTTCAGACAGCTTCTCCCAAGTCCAAATAAACCTGCGATCAGAAAGATGGGCCTTGGTGGAATGATGCCAGGTTGATGAGTCTTGACCCTTGAATTGCTGTAGCCAAATACTCTACATCAGGGTTTCTCCAACCTGTGCCACTGTTGGGAGATTCTGATCTGCCTCAGGCATCTTCATGCACAGGTTGCACCTTTCCTGCTGTAAATTCCAATAATTGTACTTTGAGGAAGAATGAATCTAAAGCTAGACAGTAAATTAAAACAGCTTTAGTTACAAGACAGTAAAATCACAGACTCTCCCAGTTCCCCCAAGACATGGAGAGTGAACTGTTTGCTATAAACTTGCAATGATCCTTCCCAAATGATGCTTAATTACCGTAATAACTTCAATCAGGCCATGGAGGTTGTCCTATTGGAATATGAACTCCCTGATTAAGGGGTCATTTGATGGGTCAATCAGGGAGTCCTTTCCTTGCATTTAACTGGGAGTGTCAGTTCCTCTGCCACCCCCAAAGATAGACTGCTGACTAATAGCACTCTGTGTTCTGCTGTTGGAATTATAAATAAGGGGATTTTGTTGAAGGGACTTCTGCCTCTGAAGACTTCTTGCAATTACCAATTCAAAGCATGGGTTCAATTGCAGAATAATGTCAACATTAATACCTGCTACTGGAATATGGGAGCTTGTGCTGGTATTGCCAGGATAGCTATTAGCTAAAGACCCCATGACCTTCCACTATGCTTTTGATGCACAGACCTCCAGTGATCCTTGATTAGCACAAAAATTGCTAAAGAGAGACCAAGGATTGTGACTAATAGAGTGAATTCAGCTATGCCAAATAACCATTCTTTCATTTCTTCATGGGGTGTGAATGTCACTGGCTAGACCAGCATTTATTATTCATTTCTTATTGATTTGATTTAATTTAATTTGATTTATTATTGTCACATGTATTAACATAAAGTGAAAGGTATTTTTCTCGACACTATGCAAGCAAAACATATTGTTCATAAAGAAGGAAATGAGGGGGTGCAGAACAGAGTGTTACAGCTAGGGTGTAGAGAAAGATCAGCTTAATGCAAGGCAGGTCCATTCAAAAGTCTGACAGCAGCAGGAAAGAAGCTGTTCTTGAGTAGCTTGGTATATGTCCTCAGAAATCTTGTATCTTTTTCCCAACGGAAGAATGTAGAATGTCTGGGGAGTGTGGGGTCCTTATTATGCTGGCTGCTTTGCCAAGGTAGCAGGAAGTGTAGACAGAGTCAATGGATGGGAGGCTGGTTTGTGTGATGGATTGGGCTACATTCATGACCTTTTATAATTCTTTGCAGTCTTGAGCACAGCCATACCAAGCTGTGATACAACCAGAAAGAATGCTTTCTATGGTGCATCTGTAAAAGTTGGTGAGAGTCGTAGCTGACATGCCAAATTTCCTTAGTCTTTTGACAGCAGAGGTGTTGGTGGTCTTTCTTAATGATAGTGTTGGCATGGGAGACCAGGAGAGGTTGTTGAGGATCTGGACCTAAAAACGTGAAGCTCTTGACTCTTTCTACTTCATCCCTTTTCATGTAGACAGGGGCATTTTCTCATTTTATCCTTCCTGAAGTCGAATGAGAAAGTTGTGGTGAGCTGCTTTCTTGAACCACTGCAAGCATATTTTAAAGTTTATATTTATTCGTGTCATAAGTAGGCTTACATTAACACAGCAATGAAGTTACTGTGGAAATTCCCTAGTCACCACATCCAGCGCCTGTTCGAGTACACTGAAGGGGAATTTAGCAGGGCCAATGCACCTAATTTGCACGTTTTTCAGACTATGGGAGGAAACTGGAGGAAACCGATGCAGACATGGGGAGAATGTGCAGACTCCGCACAGATAGTGACCCAAGCCTGGAGTCGAACCCAGGTCGCTCGCACTGTGAGGCAGCAGCACTAACCACTGTGCGGTGAATGATGTAGATATGCCCATAGTGCGGTCAGGGAGTTCAAGGATTTTGACCTCGTGAAGTGGAGGGACGGCGATATAGGATGGTAGGTGGCTTGGAGGAGAACCTTCAACTGGTGTTCCCAGGTATCTGATGCCCTTGTCCTTCAGTTGGTTGCAGGTATGGAAAGTGCTGTTGAAGGAGCTTTGGTAGCTACTACCGTGCATCTCCTAAATATACTGCTGTGGCCACACTGCTTTTTGCGGGAGTCTGCTGTGGCCACACCAGCTGTCCCTGTATCTATATCAGAACAGGAACCACACTTCAAGTGTACTTCATTGGGTGTAAAGAGCTTTGAGATATCTTGTGCTACAGAAATGCAAGTTTTATTAAAGATGTATTTTGGAAGGTTCACAGGTCTCCTTCCAATACATTCATTGAAGTGCCAAGTCACACAATTCTGATGTTGTGATCTTAAGGAAGAAATGTTACATTCTGTCATTGTCAAAGAGCAGAGAAGGAGAAAGGGAAAACCGTCAATGTTGAAAATCTGAGGTACAAACATGGATTTGCCGCTGGGTATTGCAGGCAAATGACCACCTAGACAGCAAGTGTGAAGGACAACCTGATAGCCAGGTATATGTGTCAGCAGAACTATCAGCCAGGATTTCCTCTCATTCAGTGTTAAACACTGTTCAGCTTAGCATTGCCCACCACCCAGTGGCAGCTCCTGGAAATGAACAATTTCCACTTTGAAAGAAGAGCTCCCTCTGTGTTAATTTTTATCTTCAATCGCGGGATCTGGGCGTCACTGGCTGGCTAGCATTTATTGCCCCCCCCTAGTTGCTCTCGAGAAGGTGATGATGAGCTGCCTTATAATCGTCCAATTAGTTCTAAAACTCTCCATCGAAACACTCCTTAATCATAAGCCTGGTTTGCGTACTTCCTCAAAATCTAACCTGCATTTCTCGTTCTTCAGATGCTTGACAGGCACAGAAGGGGGCGTGGACCCTGTTCCTGACTGCCATCAACCCCGCGGCATAATTCCACTCTAATTGGCAGGCCGCGTGAGACACACTCTGAATGCTGCCAGGGAGGGCTGGCACAGAGGAAAAGGGAAGATGCGGGCTGTCTTTGAATGTGTTTCCTTCAGTGAGGGGCAGCCGCTGCGCAGGAGCTGCTGACCTGTAAAATTGGGGAAGTTGAGGGTATCTGGGCAGCACAATCGAACACAGTCCCCAGACACCTTGTTTAATTTTATATCAGCGTGGACAGTTCATCCTGCCCTGGATCGAAGTTGAAGTTAAATCATAAAGGTCGCCCTGCCAATCAGTCTACCCACTGTCGACTGAAAAAGCAGAGGTGTAAAACTGAGTTCATTTGGCCCCTTCACGGATTAGATTCTCAACTTGATTGTTGATGCTCGCATTTTCGATTCTTGTAAGGGCCCACCAAGCAAAATATTGTTCGTGTGTGCATTGATATCAGGACAAATGCCGGACCTCTTTTTACACTAATTCATGCACCTTCAAGTCAGGTACACGCCTGACTGAATCATAGAATCCTGCAGTGCAGAAGAAGGTCATTCTGCCATCAAGCATGCACCAGCAACAGTCCTACCAAGGTCCTAACCCATATATTTACCCTACTAATAATCCCTGACATTAAAGGGTAATTTAGCATGGCCAATCCGCCGAACCTGCACGTCATTGGATTGTGGGAGGAACCAGAGCACCGGGAGGAAATCCAGGCAGAGACAGGGAGAATGTGCACCAGGATTGAACCCACGTTCTTGGCGCTGTGAGGCAGCAGTGCTGACAATTGTGCCACTGTGCCGCCCAAGAAGGCCCTTGTAACCTTCAGGTGAATCTGGGTTATGTTTCTTTCTGTGCTGTGAATAGGACTGTACACAATGGATTAGATGTGAGCTATTCAGTACTTTGTATCACTGTAGCAAAAACTTCCTCTCCTCTGCATTCCAGCTCTCAGTTTATAAAAGGTCACATCCCATTAGTCTTTCTGATCATTTTTATTATGTGCGTACTTAGCCCTGTAAGCCTCTTTGAACCTCCATGGTTCAGAGCATTTTATTATTTAAACAATGATTTATTCTTTCTTTTGGTCTAAAGTAAATGAATTTACTGCTTTTAAAATTCATATGCCATAAGTTTGCTGTTCACATAATCTACCAATTTCTTGAATGTTATTCTCCTGCCTATATTATCAGTGCCGCTAATCTTTGTTAGTGCCCACCTGGAACTGCACCCACCATAACTGTGCTGCAGCAGTGCCAAGGATGTGGGGCTTGAATAGGGATGGAGTTATGACTGGGAGGAATGTGGGGAGAGCTTGAAAATATGGTTCTCAACTTCTCCATCTAAGTATTAGAGCAATTTAGGATAACATGGAAGTAAAAGACTATTAGATTAAGATAAAACTAATTTAAAGTGAATATAGTTTAGAAAAAGTATAAAGTAGCTGGAGTTATAGATTCCTTTTTTGCATAGAAACACATATAATCACTGTTAGAGAATTTAAACATGTATTTTGTTTTTTAAATATTCTATACACTTTGGCCAAGGCAAGATGGGATACATCTGAGTGTAAAGAACCACATTCCTTGAAAACAATACAACCACTAAGTAAAGTAGAAAAGGGCTCTCTTACCAGTGTAGGTCTCAGATCGTTTGCTCAATCCCAGACAGCCAGAAATAGGGTAATACGATTTTCCTGATAAAGAATTGCTCAGCAGATAATGAGGAACAAGCTTTTGAACTCTATGGGCTTACTCATTCGAGGTTGCTAGGTGACAATAAGAAAAATCTTACGGGACTTACATATTGAGGCTGCTAGAGAACAGTGGACAAGGACTCAGCAGTTCTATGTATGTCCATGCTGCAGAGGGTAGAATGTTATTGGCCAAGATAAATAATTCATACTAAAATGATTGACTCATCCAGTAATGGTGAACAGAATAGGCAAGTAGACGATTTCTGAAAAATGTGAAATTGTAATGCAACACAATGAAATTTAGAATGATTAGGGCAAATCGTTCTCCCACACGTATGGACCCAGGCCTGGGTGAAAATAAAGTACGTCTTCAACCAGAATTACTGTTTTCGTGAGTTCTTTGTATTTGCTGAGCTGTAATCAATAAAGAGAAACCTCTCACTTAAAATCCAGCATAATATATCGCTCTCTGAAAAACTCCTACACTAATAAATATACTGAACTGTTGTGGTCATAGTACGGAAACTCTTGGGATACTAGTCACTTCAATCCAATTCAAGTACACACCCATTATCCCTAATCCTTTCTGTATCTCCTAGCAAGATCAATAATTTGCCTTCAATTCTATGAAATTTAGCTTTAACCAGCTGTCTCTTAAGTGGAACCTTACTGAGTGTGTTCTGGAAATCCACATAAGCTACATCCATAAATCTTTTCCAATCTATTACATTAGTAATTTCCTCAGAAGTTCATATAGATTTGTTAGACATGATTTACCCTTTCCAAATCCACGTAGATGTTTCCTAATCAATTCAAACTTCTCTAAATGCTTAGTCACAAGGTCCTTAATTATCAATTATACTGACTCACCCATATTATATGTTGGACAAATATGTCAAAGATTTGTGCAATTTTTTTACCTACTTCCTTTGAAACTCTGGAATGAAACCATCAGGTCTTGAGGACGTTGATTTGGTTTGATTTATTATTATCACATGTTTTGATATACAGTAAAAGTATTGGTTCTTGCACACTATATAGACAAAAAGTATTGTTAGAGAAGGAAATGACGGTGCAGAATGTAGTGTCACATTCTAGAGTATGTGACACTACATTCTAAAGTAGAAAGAAAGATCAACTTAGTGCAAGGTAAACCCATTCAAAGGCCTGATGGCAGCTGGGAAGAAGCTGTTCTTGAATCGATTGGTACATGACCTCAAACTTTTTCTCGATAGAAGAAGGTAGGAGAGAGAATGTCCTGGGTGCGTGACGTTCTTACTTCCACTGGCTGCTTTTCTGAGCTAGCGGGAAGTGTCGATAGAGACAATGGATAGGAGGCTGGTTTGAGTGATGGACTGGACTTCGTGTGATCTGCCAGTCTTTCACGAATTCATTTTTCTAATATGATTTTATTCATTAAAGTTAACTTTGGTGAAATCTGGTTGATTGTAGTTCATTTCATGTCAGGTATTTTACTCTCTTCCATGACCACGATGATTGACAGAAGTAATTAGTCTCCCATTTCCTTATTTTCATTTCCAAAATCACCTAGATCTGTTTTAATTAATGTCATTTTCTTAATATAAAAGCTTCTTTTTGAGCTAGCTTTGAAATCTCTTGCAAATTTCCTTTTGTATTCCTTGTTGCAGTTCTGACTGTCTTCCTTGTATTCCTTTGCCGTCCCACACATCCGTCAACATCATTTGCCCTTTTATTGGCTTGTTCCTATAACTTTATGTTATCTCTCATCTGCTTCGTTGACCAAGACTACTTGTTTTGCTAAGGACTCATGCCCCTTACTGATATATATATACATGAGTCCTGTATTAAGCTAGCTTCTCCTTTCAAACTCTTCTCACTGCTCAAATGTAATTTTACCCGATAACAGTTTTGACCAATTTGCTGTTATCGGGCTCTGTCTGATAGAGTTGAGGTTAACCTAACCTCGCCATTTAGCGCTGGTAATTCATGTCATAATAATGACTCTGTTAATGACATGATTTGTGGCTTTAACCCAAATCCCAGCATAAAAACATAAAAAATAGGAGCAGAACGAGGCCATTCAGCCTTTCCAAAATGCTCCACCATTTATTATGACGATGGCTCACCATTTAACTCAATAGACTGATCCTGCCTTCCCCCCACACTTTCATCTCAAGTGTTATATCGAACTGCTTCTTGAAAACACTCAACTACATTATGTGGTAGCAAATTCCACAGGCTTTTCACTTTCTGAGTGAAGAAATTTCTCCTCACCTCTAAGTGGGCTATTCTGCCTCCTTGGATTGTGACCCCTGGTTCTGGACATCCCCACCATCAGAAACATCCTTCTTGCATCTACCATGACTGTCCTGTTAGAATTTTATATGTTTCTATGAGATTGCCCCTATCATCTGAGCTCCACTCTAACTCAAACCTAATAAAAATGGTACATGGCTGTTTTAAGCTCTCCTCTTCCACCAAAAAGTGGTACAACTGTTAGCACTTCTGCCTCACAATGCCAGAGACCCAGATTCAATTCCAGCCTTGCTTCACTGTCTGTGCAGAGTTTGCATGTTCTTCCCATGTCTGCATGAGTTTCCAGTGGATCTCTGGTTTCTTGACACACTCCAAAGATGTGAAAGTTAGTAGGATTGGGGGTGCCGAATTGCTACTTAGTGTCAGGGAGATTAGCAGGATAAATATGTGGTGTTACAACGTAAGGTCTGGGGGGATTGTTATCAATGCAGGATAAATGGGCCAAATGGCCTCCTTCTGCATTCTGTGCATTCTATTAAATAACATTTTACTTGATAATCTCATTTCTAATGTTTTACAATTGTAATGATCCTCATTGTCCAGCAGGTGATCCCATGCTTTTACATATTGCAATGTGTGAACATTATTCCAAAGATTTATGAATAATATAGAATCATAATTATTTTTTTCATGAAAATTCCTGACATAAAGGGTGAAATCAGAAAAAGAGTTCATTTTGTGATTTTCAAAAAAATACTATAGCTGGAAAATTATTCCTTGTGATAGTAAACACTTAAATCTTTCAAACTAAATGAATTAATCCTCTGTACAACAATAGATAGAACAATTTGACACAAAGGCATTACCATATTTTTTCCAGTCAAAAGGAAGAACTTGCATTTATATAGTGCCTTTCACAATCTCTGGATATTGTTAACAATCCCAGTTGATCCTACAACTGGAAAGGAAGGTTCAGAATGGAACCCTGACTCAAAAACCTGTAATTGTTACTTTTTTTAATATAAAGTGTGGAGGAACAGAGCCATGGGACTGCTAATTAGTTCTAACAACAAGAAAAACACATTTATTAAATATGAAAAACATGGTAGCTTTGTGTATCTGAAATTTGCAGATATTACATTTAGTTCCTTTATTTAAATCATTAATATATATGATGAATAGTGAGTCCCAGCACTGATCCCTGCAGTACACCACTAGTCTCTGCCTGCCATTTGGAAAAAGACCCATTTATTCCTACTCTTTACTTCCTTCTTTACACCTCCCTCATCTTAATAAATCCACACAGATTTTAAGATTAACATGGATTACTCAGAACATCTTAAACTATAATGGTCCCATTAACACAAAGTCCCTTTTAAGCACACAGACTGGCTGTGGTCAAATACACATGTTGTGCTATGAACCCAACTTAGTGTCTGTGATTTTGTTCCCAAAATTCCCTCTCCCTGCCAGCTGATTGGCACATAAGAATTTCTAAACTCTACTCCCAAAAACACACTTTAAAGTATTTTCTCAGAATAATGCTTTCCATTGGCATCCCCACCACACATTTTCCAAATTGCACTTTTAAATAAAGCTTCCACTCCAATTTCAACAAACTGTACAGTACAAACTGTTGACAGTTCTCAGACTTTTACTAAAATGACATCAAATATTTCATTCAATTCTGAAGTCAGTTGCCCCACTTTAAATGTGGTTACTGCCATTTTCTTTTTAACTAGAACACTCTATTTACTTTTCCTTGAATTCCTCTGAACAATCCCTTGGTTTTCTGTTCTCTTAAACTCAGTCATCTTAGACATTCTTTCTGTCCCAATTCTCTGGTTACCTTGGCTATAACTTTGCCTTAGGAATCTTGCATCCTTGCAACTCCCTTTTCCTGTCCAGTTTCTCCTGACAGAGTTGAGAGATGTACATCCCCCAATCTCTGCCTCCAATATATCCGGCTAAAACTGAAACGTAAAAGCTTTTTCACTTGACAAAGTCATACCTCCGTTGGACTTTTAAGTCTGCATATTGCAACCCTCTCTGAGCACAATAGAAACACAATAGAAACAGATGGAACTTAACAAATCTTCACTCTGTTCTCCACACTTTATATTAAAAAAAAGTGACAATTACAGTCTTTCGAGTCAAGATTCCATTCTGAACCTTCCTTTCCAGTTGTAACATCAACTGGCATTGTTAACAATATTCAGAGATTATGAAAGGCCCTATATAAATACAAGTTCTTCCTTTTGACTGGAAAAATATGGTAATGCCTTTGTTCAGCATGAATCTAACTATTTTACCCTTTCAGACACAGAAACATTGCAACAAGTTCCTACAAGCAACAATTTGATAATGGTTAGGTAATCTACTTTAGTGCATTGGCTGTGGAATAAATATTGGTCAGATAGCAAAGTAAACTGCCCTGTTCTTCAAAATAAGTAAGAAGTCTCACAACACCAGGTTAAAATCCGCCAGGTTAAAGTCCAACAGACTTTAGCCTGGTGGTGTGAAACTTCTTCCTGTGTTTACCCCAGTCCAATGCCACTATCTCCACTTCAAAATAATGCCAGTGGATCAAGGAACACTCAATTTTACATCTCAGTTAAAAGATGGCAGTCTGATAGTGCAGTGATGCTATACTGAAGAGTCTCCTTTGATTTTCTGTGCATGTCTTTGGAGTGCAACTTAACCTTCTGATCCACTTTCATGCTTACAATTTCCAATAATTTTCATAAATAGAATACACATTTTATGATGGAGTGTTTATTTCTGAATAGGAAATAAACTAAACTACTGTGTTAATTATAATGTTAATTATAAATTATAAATTATAATTTGCTGTGGATAATTAGTATATTAGATCACACAAATTGGGAAAACACACTTTGAAACAAATTTGCAGCATCTTCTGCTGTATTGAGGTGGTTAGAAAACTGATTGGCAGACAGGAAACAAAGAGTAGGAATAAATGAGTCTTTTTCCAAATGGCAGGCAGTGACTAGTGGTGTACTACAGGATTAGTGCTGGGACCTCACTTTTCTTCATATATATTAATGATTTAGATAAAGGAAATAAATGTAATATCTCCAAATTTGCAGATACAAAAACCTGAGCTAGGTGGAATGGTGAGCTATGAGGAGAGATCTTTCAGTGTGATTTGAACAAATTGAGTGAGTGGGCAAATGAATGGCAAATGCAATATGATTTAGATGAATGTGAGCTCATCCACTTTGGTAGCAAAAATGGGAACTCGTAAATTAGGAGAGAGGAATGTGCAATGAGACCTGAATGTCCTTATACACCAGTTGCTGAAGGTAAGCATGCAGGTGCAGCAAACGGTAAAGACAACTGGATGGTATATTGGGTTTCATAGTGAGAAAGTTTGAGTACAAGAGCAGGGATATGTTGATGCAATTATACAGGGCCTTGGTGAGGCTACACCTGGAATATTGTGTGTAGATTTGGTCTCTTTATCTGAGGAAGGATGCTCTTGCTTCCAGAAGGAGTTCAGAAAAGGTTTACCAACTGATTCGTAGATGGCATGACTGATGCATGAGGAGAGATTGAGTTGGTTAGGATTGTATTTGCTGAACTTCAAAAGAATGAGAAGGGATATTATAGAAACGCATAAACTTCTCACAGGACCAGATATGGTAGGTGCAAGAAGGATGTTTCTGATGGTGGAGGCATCCAGAACCAGGATAGACCATTTAGAATGGAGATAAGGAGAAATTCCTTCACCCAAAGAGTGGTGAGCCTGTAAAATTCACTATCACAGAGAGGCCAAAACATTGTATATTGTCAAAAAGTAGTTAGATATAGCACTTGAAGTGATGAGGGTCAAAGGATATGGGGGTGTGGTGGGGGGGAGGTATGATCAGGTTATTTATCATAGTGAATGATGGAGTAGGCTCATAGGGCTGAATGGCCTCCTCCTGCTCCTATTTTCTATATTTCTATGACCAGGCGCTAGGAAGGAATCTCCTCTATCTCCTTTCTGTCTGCAAGACTTGCTTATACTTGTTTTGAATTTAACATGTTTTAATGGAGGAGATTTAAATGTGCCAATTGAGGATGCCAACTTCACTAGGCAAGGAAGTAAACAGAGCAAATGGATTTGACAGAGAGCCAGTTTATGGCCAGGAATTCCCCTGTTACTTACATTTGATCCTGGACTATAAGGTGGTGGGACACACCTATCCAATAGATAAATGCAATGAATGACAAATAGCTCGCTAACTTGCAGAGGAAGGAAAATACTGGGGATTTAGTGAGAAGCTGGGTTCAAGAAGTTGGTCTAATAGCTTCTACTGTTCCAAAGAATGGTCTGGTTAAACTCAGATTTCAAATTCTTTTAATTCTAGCGCAGAAACATTTCTTTCACATTCTTCATTTAACATTTCTCACTCACACAGTATGTAATATTTCGGAACAGAATCCCTCACAAATATTGGTGTATTTTACCCTTATAAATAATGGTACAGAGTGCTCAGTTACAACGTTTGTCAGTTTGGAGATCTGCCATTTATTTTACTAATACAAAGGGAAGAGGATATCATCAAATCTCTTCTGCACCAAAAGCCTGGTGCATTTTGCCTGCAAGCTATTGAAAGCTAAGCCAATTTAAATGAAAGACAAAGCTTTGAATGGAGAGTTAGCAGCAGACAATTGCTGTACTTTGTGTACTGTTCTGACAGAGACCCTTTATTTTGTACAGGGGTGTCACATATTTCATTGTCTGAAATGCAAAAATAAAACAAGAACATTGTGGATATACTTAGCCATTCCATTTGTACATTTCAAGTAAGATTAAACTTTCCCCAGAATTTGACAAGGTGTTTTGGATTTAAAAACAAAGCTTTTCTTTTTATAGGTACTCACAAACCTGATGCATATTTTCAACAACTTTGTGCAATTTTACTATTAGTCCAGAGTATTTTATTAATATCACAACTTCTTCTAACGATGTTGATTGTCATTTTAAAATGAATGATAAAATGAATGTTATGATATTTCAAGTCCTCACACAAATATTATTTTTCAAAGGTTGTAGGGTTTCCGACACCCATTACTTTCCCAGGCAGGGCATTCCAGATTCCCATCACCCTCTGAGTGGAAAGGATTTTTCTCAAATCCCCTCTGAATCTGCTGCCTTTTATCCTAAAATTATGCCCTCTTATCATTTATGCCTCAACCAAAGGGAACAGCAGGAAATGTGTGCAATTTAACTGCCACACTTGCTACATGACTACATTTAGGAAGTACTTTATTTGCTGTTTAGTTCCTTACAACCTTTTGGGTGGCACGGTGACACAGTGGATAGCTCTCTGCCTCATGGCGCCAAAGACTCGTGTTCGATTCCCGATTTGAGTCAGTGTCTGTGCAGAGTCTGCACATTCTCCCCATGTTTGCGTGGGTCCCATGTCCCCTGTCTGAAAGGTATATTGGCCGTGCTAAATTCTCCCTCAGTGTACCCAAACAGGTGCCAGAATATGACAACTAGGTGTTTCCAAAGTAACCTCATTGCAGTGTTAAAGTAACCCTACTTGTGATTAATAAATTAACTTCAGGTCATAAAAGGTTCCGTATAATTGCAAATCTTTCTTCGGTAGCATTCCCCGTTTTCTTAACATTTTGAAAATATATATTCCCCACAGGACAAACCTAAACTCAATCCCGGAATGACAAAATGATTAATGAAGGCAGAAAAATACCAAGAGGTCTGTAAAAAGGTCAATAACATAAAATCATTAAAATAGACTGGAATTATTTTCAACAAAGACTTTGTTTTTAGTGAGCACAAGAGCGTTCAATATGTTCTAAGTAAAAGAATTAGCATCCCTGTGCTTTTTTGCAGAGCTGTGCACCTTGGAAAATTATATAATGTTAAGTGAATAATGCAACTAAGGATTGAGTATAATGTATAGGGATGAACCATAAAAAAATAAATTTGGTAGAACAAGTAATAAATTATTAGTTGTTTCTCATTATTGTCCTGACATACCTTTGCTGTTTAATCAAATAATAATGGTGACAATTTCTCTTCAGGGGAGCTGATGATTATTTACTGCTGCAGAAATTGCAGATGAGCTATAAAATAAATGTCAGACCCAATCTGATAAACCAGAAAACAAACTCCACATTTTCTTATCTAATGAAAAATTCAGATTTTAAACTTGTAACAGTAACTGGAGTAATTACAATCCCCATAGAAGATAAACAATTCTGTATTTTTTCCACTACACTCCAAATATAGGGAATTAATTCATTCATGGGAGATGGGTGTCACTGGCCAGCGGTTATTGCCCTTGGAGAGATTCCAAAGCCACAGTAATGTAAGCTAGATCAGGTAAGGAAGGCAGATTTCCTTCCCTCAAGGACATTAGTGAACCAGATGTGTTTCTTCCTGACAATCAACAATGATTTCGTGGTCATCAGTAAGTTCTTAATTCCAGTTACTTTTTTAATTGAATTCAAATTCCACCATCTGCCGTGGCAAAATTCGAACCAGGGTCTCCAGAACATCGGCTGAGTTGCTGGATTAAGCGATAATAGCACTAAGCCATCGCTTCTCCTAATAATAATAAAGCCCCAGTTTCAGAAAGTTATCTTTACAGTGGAGAATGTAAAGAGGACTTTTGATAGAGGTGAAAGGTTTGGATAGAGTTCCCAGTGACTGAAAGCTAGATAATCAGTTTACCCAGATTTAAGCTGAATGTCACACTCACATAGAAATGGTTTAATCTGACTGTATAGTTGAGTGAGCAAAGTGAGGTCAGGATTCTCCAGCTATTCATGCTGGTAGGATTCTCCAGTCCTGCTGGCAGCACACCTGTGCCCATGGGTTGCCCGTCGTTGTGGTGTGATGTCAGTGGGAATCCTCATTGACAACAGCGGGACTGGAGAATCCCACCTCCAGCGAATAGTGTGTCACCTCCTGTTGGCCATAAACATGCAGCTGGGAGGCTGGAAAATCTCACCCATGGTGTATTATGGTGCAGTCATCATTTTGCAATTGAAGTTCACTAATTGTTAGTCACTTTTGTGTGTGTGCAGCTACATCAAGCTGTGCATAGATCCTTGGTATGCAAGCGCGAAGGGGGGATTTTTCCCATCATGCTCACAACAGGAAATGTAGTGGGCGAGGGGCGGACCATGCAAAGGTCCAATGGCCTTGGATGGGATTTTCCGGTTTGGATGAGCATGGTCGGAAAATCCCGCCCCAAGTATCACTACATGCTGAGGCTTGACCTGTTCCCAGTGTCGTGAAGGATGGATCTGGCCATGTTCCTGAGGAACAGTCCGAGTAGTTGAACCGCGCCATATCACCCGTCCCTCATAGAAAAATCTGTTCAGAAAAACACCTTTATCCACTCAGTGTTCTCATTACTAAACGGAAGAACCTCAGAATTCATCCTGACCTCTGGAGAAAATGTGAATAGCATCGAACATTTCTGTATAAATATATATTTTTGCAAACACAAATTGATGCTTATTAACCTTTGCTTACCGCCTCCCTCTACCTCCACCTCATCCCGAACATTGCTGCTGAGAATGAACAGTGTTAACACATAAGGTCAGCCTTAATGTTTCTTTTCCTGAAGTAGCAATTAGCAAAGATGTGCATTCACCATCTAACTTGTTTGTAAAAAATGTTAACATTCCCACATTTCAAACCACCATTAAAGTGCCAACAGAGTTAAAGAAATGACTAAAATAGATGAATTTGCTTTCATGCTCGCATGTCCGTCCTTGATCTGCTGCAACATTCAAGGGAGATGATGGCCTAGTGGTATTATCGCTAGATTATTAACAGAACATAGAACACTACAGCACAAAGAGGCCCTTCGGCCCACAAGTTGCACCGATCATACCCATACCTACTAGGCTATAGAACTATCTGTAACTCCCAATCCCATTTAATCCCATGTACTCATCCAGAAGTCTTTTAAAAGACCGCAGTGAGTTTGCCTCTACATCTCTGACAGCAGCTGATCCCATTCATTCACCACCCTCTGAGTGAAAAACTTACCTCTAACATCTCCTCTGTACTTGCTGTCTAGCACCTTAAACCTGTGTCCTCTCGAAGCGACCATTTCAACCCTGGGAAATAGCCTCCGAGAATCCACTCTATCTATTCCTCTCAACATTTTATAAACCTTTATCATGTCGCCTCTCAACCTTTGTCTCTCCAGGGAGAAGAGTCCCAGCTCCTTCAACCTATCTTCATAAGGCGTGTCTCCCAATCCAGGCAACATCCTTGTAAATCTCCTGTACAACCTCTCAATAGCTTCCGCATTCTTCCTGTAGTGAGGCAACCAGAGCTGTGCAAAGTACTCCAAGTGGGGTCTGACAAGGATCTTATAAAGTTGCAGCATTACCTCCTGAACCCAGAATCCAGAAACTTAGCTAATGCTCTGGGGGCATGGGTTCGAATCTCTTCATGGCAGGTGGTGGAATTTGAATTCAATAAAAAAAATTGGAATTAAGAATCTACTGATGACCACAAAACCATGTCGGAAAGCCCATCTGGTTCATTATTGTCCTTTAGGGAAGGAAATCTGTTGCTCTTGCCTGGTCTGGTGACATGCATCTCCAAACTCAGAGCAATGTGTTTGCCCTCTGAAATGATAAGAAGTCTCACAACACCAGGTTAAAGTCTAACAGGTTTATTTGGAATCATGATCTTTTGGAGCTTACCTGATGAAGGAGCAGTGTTCTAAAAGCTCGTGATTCCAAATAAATCGACATCTCGACATCACGGCCTTCTGAAATGGTCAGTCAGTTCAAGCGCAACTTGGGATGGGCAATGAACACTGGCCAACCAGCGATGCCTACATCCCACAAATGAATAAAAAGAAATGAAAACCAATGCAAACTGGAGGAACAGCACTTTATCTTCTGATTAAACACATTATAGCCCTCAGCCTTTCTCCTCCAACTTAATTCTTTTCAGATCCCAAACATGTTTTGTTCCTGTACAAAATCCTCCCTCCCCCAATGGGCCATCTGTCACTTGTTCTCCAATTTTGCTACATCTTTGTTGTAATTTCTCCCACCTCCTACTAATCACTGCTCCAGCTATTCTACCCTCTTGTACGGAATATAACCCAACACATTCTTCCTTCCCTTTAGTTCTGAAGAAGGGTTATGTGGACCCAAAATATTAATTCTGTCCTCTCTTCCTTTCCAGCCCTGCTGAGTTTTTCCAGTTTGCTCTGTTTTTGTTTCAAATTCCAGCATCTGCAATAATTTGTTTTGATTAAGGTAGGTGTCATGTTGTGATGCAGTGACAGAAAGGCACCAATCACTTCCAAGTGATTGAGCAAACTTGTTGTGGAATCATTTATTGAGATTAGGCACATTGGAACATTTATACAGAGGCAGGAAGTAAAAGAGCTGCAGAGGTTGTGTGTGTGTGTGTGTGTGTGTGTGTGTGTGTGTGTGTGTGTGTGTGTGTGTGTGTGTGTGTGTGTGTGTGTGTGTGTGTATACCTGCGTGTGTATATGTGTGTGTGTTTGTATACATGTATGTGTTTGTGTGTGTGTATATACTTGTGTGTGTATACCTGTGTGTGTGTATGCGTGCGTATGTATATGTGTGTGTGTATACGTGTGTGTGCGTGTGTGTGTGTGTATCTGTGTGTGTGTGTGTATCTGTGTGTGTGTATGCGTGTGTGCCTGTGTGAGTGTCGCTGAATGGAAGCACAACTCAGTATGCCAGTTCCACACCAATTTATACAGTTACAAACCTGTGTTGCATCCATTCAAACCATCCAATCAACCTAGCTCATTAAAAACAAATAAATGTTTATGTTATTGGACATGAACAGACAGAGACCAAAGTTACCACCCCAACACAAATTTAAAATAATAAACACAAATAATGTCATCCCTGACACATTCCTGTTGAGCTCAAGATGTCTTGAACCTACATCAGTGGGCGTTGTGTCTTTGTGTGGCCCTGTCCCCTTACTGGCAGTAACATTGGAGGCAGTTTGCTGACCTTTCTGTTCTGGTGGCCAAGATGACGTTAGTGGCCACCACAGTCTGAGTCAATTCATTCTGGGAGGATGCATCCAATCCCATGGCCCGGCACCCCTCAGTCTTCACAACGTCATTAGATGTAGCAGCCACTGGCAGAGGGGCAAAGGAGCCGGTGCTCTCATCCCGGGCATCCTGAGAGGAATCCACAGAGATGACAGACAGCTCAACAACCATTACGAGGTGTGTATGTCCCTCCCTGCTCATCAATAATGGACAGGCAGCGGGCAGAGAGACTCAGGAATTCCTGAAGTCAGAGCCAGTGTGTTGGATTATGGATTCAAACACAACCCCTCATTCCGCTTCTGGAGTTGTCTCTCTTTGAGTATTGCCACTCTCTTGATGGAGGAGGCCGCGCGCTCAATGTTCAATGTAGCCCAAGGGCTCCTCCATGGATGAGAACAAGATACACAGAACTTCAGGGATCTCGACCAGATCCTTCCATGCATCCCACTGGGAATCCAGCACCTGCTGCCCGATGGGCAACTCTAAATGCTCATCGTCTTCCTTGGACTTAAGGGAAACAAGATGATGAGAGACATGGACAGGGTGGATAAGAAGCAGCCGCTCCCTTTAGTTGAAGGGTCAATCACGAGGAGACATAGGTTCAATGTGAGGGGCAGGAGTTTTAGGGGGCATATGAGGGAAAATTATTTTATAATGTTGACAGTCTGGAACGTGATGCCTGGGAGGGTAGTGGAGGCAGGATGTCTCACATCCTGGGAGAGCACTTGGAACATTATAACATTCAGGGTGATGGGCCAAGCGCTGGTAAATGGGATTAAGTAGGAGTTCAGGTGTCAGTGCGAATTCAATGGGCCAAAGGGCTTCTTCTGCTCTGTATGTTTCTCTGATTCTCTGAATTTATGATCCTGATTTCCAGCACTCCTCCTACAGCCAACGCCTCTGCCAGCTCCTCCCGTTGAGTATGATGTGCCTTCACCATATCAGTACCCATGGAGTTGAAGACCGAATGCCCAATGGGCGTCTGAGATGGAACCTGGTTCTGAGGGATAGTATGGCATTAGGATGATGTCTTCTTTGCAGATTAATAGGAGGGTCTCTGGGAGTGCCGGTAACTCCTGCAGATGCTGCACCTTCATGGGGGGGGGAGGCAAAATATCAATAAATTCAATCATCATAGTCAGTCAGCAGGCCGAGGAGAAATGGAGATATTCTGTGTTGGGGCTTTAGTGGCTACTCTGGCTGATTTGAGGACACTGTAATGTTTCCAGTGACCTGTATTCTTATCTTCACCCGAAACTTCAACCTCACCATAACCAGAGAAGCAAACCAGCCTGTGAGACTCCAGCTTCAGTGCATGGCTATCTGGTTTGGTGAGGACATAGAGATTTGGAATCCCACCACCCATTCCTTATGGACCTCCAGTCCAAAGATGTGCGGGTTAGGTTGATTGGCCATGCTAAGAAATTGCCCCTTAGTGTCCTGAGATGCGTAGGTTAGAGGGATTAGTGGGGATATGTAGGGGTACGGAGGTAGGGCCTGAGTGGGATTGTGATAGGTGCCAACTCGATGGGCCAAATGGCCTCTTTCTGCATTGTAGGGTTCTATGATTCCATGAAAATGTAACTGGGCCACCTGAGAAAGCAGATCGGTACTCAGGAATATTCTGACGCTGGAAGATGGACCTCCTTCAGGACACTGAATCTGGAAGATTCACCTCTTTTCCCCCACTGTGGTGTTCCTAGTTCCAAGATGCCATTGGCCTCTGTTCTAAATTCTGGAAGCACCCTGGCATTGTACAAGGGATTCCCGACGTTTGCACTGGCATGTTTTCCTGCCATGGAGAATTGGCAGTGAGGCTTTGATCCCATTAGCGGAATGGAAACCAGTTTCACGCCAGCCTCCAGCAGGTTTCTGATCTGCCAAGTCGGGCACCAGCAGAAGACCCCCTGGAAATTTGTGCCAATGGAAAACTCATTTCTAGGCTCTCCCCTTCTCTGCTTGCCATTGAACTGACCGGTGGGGGCATGGGGGAATTCTGCCCTCTGTTTCTCTTTCATCAGAACATCAAAACTGTGTGCAATTTTGGTCCCCTTATTTGCGAAAGGATATATTGGTCTTGGAGTACAGAGAAGGTTCATGCCAGAGATGAGGGAGTTAGATTATGAGGAGAGATTAAATAGATTGGGCTTGTACTCGTTGGAGTTTAGAAGGCTGAGGGGGGGACCTTACAGAGACTTATAAGATAATGAAGGGGCTAGATAAGGTAGAGGTAAAGAGATTCTTTCCACTTAGAAAGGAAAGCAGAACTAGAGGACTCAGCCTCAAAGTTCAGGGAGTTTAAAACAGAGTTGAGGAGGAACTTCTTCACTCAGAGAGTGGTGAATCTCTGGAATTCTCTGCCCATTGAAGTAGTGAGGCTACCTCGTTGAATGGACTTACCTCACATTAAGTTGATCTTTTTCTACGCCCTACTATGACTATAACACTACTTTCTGTACTCTCTCCTTAAGTCATGGACAGATAAATTTCTGATAGACAAAGGAATTAAGGGTTATGGGGAGCAGGCGGGAAAGTGGAACTGATCCATTTCAGATCAGCCATGATCTTATTGAATGGCAGGGCAGGCTTCAAGGGCTGGATGGTCTACTCCTGCTCCTATTTCTTATGTTCTTTCATAATTGCTGCCAGACATGCTGAGCTTTTCCAGCCTTTCCTGTTTTGTTTAAGTGGAGCTATCTAATGATAACATGGACGTCTGTGACATTGGGTGAGCTCGTCATTCAATTTACTGATTTGCTGACTGATTTTGATTTACTGATGGTGCTGACTTGTGCAGAACAACATGCAGGGCAGTGGCCGGTTCACACTTGTACATTACACATTGTGCAGAACACAAGGGAACATCATTACAATCCATCGACAGATATAATGGCTGCTTTCAGGCATTGTGTTCAGTTTCATTAACAGAGGCTGAGTCAGGATCCCTTTAAAGCTGATTCATTCAATTTTCAATGATTGGAAGAACATTAAGTTCAGTGTCAAGGTGATAATGACTTTTCAGTTTTTAGAATGGAACAAGTTACGGCAGTCCAGAGGATTATTATTATTATCTTGGATGCTGCCTCTTGTTTGGACGAGGGAAGATTGGTTTTATGCCTGATTTCCAATCTATTAAAATACTCCTTCAGATATGAACGTTACATTTAATAAGTGCCTCACTTCTCATTCAATTAATTATGTTTGAAGTGCAGCCTCTAATGTAGCACACGCTGTTGTGTCCTTTCAGTTTAAGATGAAAATCACATAGCTGAGAGGCTAATAGGATCTTGCAGTCAATGATTAATGCCTTTTCTAGAAACCCATTGAGTAACACGCTGTAAAAACTTAATAATATTGTAAAGAACATATACGGATTCACTTCCCTCAGAAAAGCAGTCAGCATAATCAAGGACCCCGTGCACCCCCATCATTCTCTCTTCCACCTTCTTCCATCGGGAAAAAGATACAAGAGTCTGAGGTCACATACCAACTGACTCAAAAACTACTTCTTCCCTGCTGCCATCAGACTTTTGAATGGACCTACCTCGCATTAAGTTGATCTTTTTCTACATCCTAGCTATGACTACAACATTACATTCTGTACTCTCTCCTTTCCTTCTCTCCTCTGCACTCAATGAATGGTACGTTTTGTCTGTATAGCGCAAGAAATAATACTTTTTCACTTTTGATATATTATTGTCACATGTGTCCCAATACATGTGACAATAATAAATCAAATCAAATCAAAGTCATGGGCTCCAAAAAACCTCACTCAGGTGAGTCAGGGCTTAAATTCAGGATGAGAAAGTACCAATTAAAAAAATGCAAATTTGTTTCTTTAATTTAATTCTGGGAAACAGCTTTATTTATTGTTAGAAATGTTAGAAACACTCAATATTTTAATTTCAGATTTTGCAGGATCTGCAGAATTTATGCTTTTTAATGGAGACTGTAATAAACAGCAGTATTATTGCAGAAGGAACATCCTTTTTCAGACTTGTATCTGCCATAGAATCCCTACAGTGTAGAAGGATACCATTCAGTCCATCAAGTCTGCACCAATTCTCTGAAAGAGCATCTTACCCAGGCCCACCCTCATTTACCTGCATTTATCATAGCTGATCCAGTTAACTTACACATCCTTGGGCATTAAAAGGCAATTTAGCATGACTAATCCACCAAATCTGTACATGGTTGGACTGTGGGAAGAAACTGGACCACATAGAGAAAAACCCAAGCAGACACGGAGAGAACAGGTGACCCAAGGCTAGAATTGAACCCGGATCCCTGGTGCTATGAGGCAGCAGTGCTAACCACTGTGCTATCATGCCACCCTCATATCTCGGGTGTCACAGCTCAGCTCAGCTGAATGGAAAGAGGGGTGAGAAATGACTTATTAACTGACGTTATCTTCAGATTGTCCCTCTTGCCACTGGTGCTCCACTTTGTTTCCATGGTGATTGGAGAATTGTAATAAAATAACACCTGAAGAATTCCTGAGGCACTTCCCTAATTTCTAAACAATCACCAAGAAGATATTAAATTATTGCCAGGAAAGATGCAGGGAAAGGTTTCGAGGAAGAATATGGAACTTTTGATAGAGACTTGATTTGATTTTGATTTAATTTATCATTGTCACATGTATTGGAATAGAGTACTGTTTCCAGTGTGGCAAACAGACAAAACATATTGTTCATAGAGTACGTAGGGGAAAAGGAAAGGAGAGGGTGTAGAATATGGTGTTACAGTCATAGCTAGGGTACAGAGCAGGATCAATTTAATATATGGGAGGTCCATTCAGAAGTCTGACGGCAGCAGGGAAAAAGCTATTCTTGAGTCGGTTGGTACAGAATTTCAGACTTCTTACCTTTTTCTTAACAGAAGAAGTAGAAGAAAAATGTCTGCAAAGTGTGGGGTACTTGATTATGCTGGCTGCTTTTCCAAAGCAGCAGGAAAAGCAGACAGAGTCAATAGATGGAATTTTATAAAATTGATTCTAGAACTCCCATTGGAGTGAAAATGGGAGAGTTCCTTTTCTGTTTTATGTGTGAGTTTTCACATCTAATCTTATGCACTTAGCCAAAGAACAAAGAACAAAGAGCAAAACAGCACGGGCAACAGGCCCTTCGGCCCAATGAGCCGGCGCCGCCATTGAAAGTATGGGATAGACTGTTTCTAGCTGCTGCAGGCAGTGGCTGGGCTTAATTCACCAGGTTAAAATCCAATGGGTTGGACTTTAACTTGGTGTTGTGATACTTCTTACTGTGCTTACCCATGTTTAATGCTGGCATCTCCACATCTTAATTCACCAACCAGCCTGTACTGTGCATGTGCAAAAGTCAGATGCTGCACATGTGCAATTTCAGCAGCATGGTTTACCAGAGGCAGACAGAGAAAGAGCTGTTAGGTCCCTGCTGCTGCAGACAGCCTGAACCAACATGCCCCACCCTTGCAATCCTGGGGGCCCACTTCCGATCGTGAGCCCCATGGTGCACAGACATCTAGCCCCTGCCACTCAAACCAATCATGCCTCCCTCTTCCAATCCAATCCTATTGCAGATGGGGGCAACCCACCAATCTAATTCTGTTGCTGTGTGCCCCCTCCCCCCAATCAGGATATCAATTCATACCTTGATCCCTTCATGCCCTGCCCCCTGTCGTCATAGGCCCCACCCCCTTTGCCTCCACCCCATAGCCCCTGTCCCATTGACTCCACCCCCAGCACTGCCCACCAGGCAGTGCCAAAGTGCTGCTGGGCATTGCCCAGCTGCTAAGCTGGCAGTACCAAAGTGCCAGGGGCACCCCTACTTGCCCTCAATCTCTCTGGTGGGCCTCAATGGTCTCCGGTTCCACTGGTGAGGCCAACATGACTGTTCCACATTCATGGGGGAGTGTTTTCCTCAGCGAAGAGAACCTCTCCTGACGAGGTGATAAAGGCACGAGAGCTCGGATAATTGAGCATCAGATGCAAATCTTCATTTCAAGAAATTACACAAACTATCCAGCCTCTCTTCTTTTTCTGGCAGAAGGTTGAGTGCACTGGAAATCCGACACTTGTAAAATCGCAAGAGCCGATAACTTGGCCGATCCTGATTTTTCATCTCTCATGCAATTTTACCGGATCGCCCCATCCATCGATGAGCGGGGCAAACTGGTAAAATTCCGCACAATGAATGAGGGACTGGCTTGTGTGGTGGACAGGGAGTGTGAGGTGTTAGGGATAATTGTGCATCTGAAGAGTTTGACGGAAAGCTGTGGCATTTAAATTCGTTTATCAAGTGATATTTGTTCCACTGAAGTCTCCTGCAGGCAACATAATCTTATTCAGAGTGAATACCTGTTGTGTAAATGAAAATCAGAAATAAAAAATACTTGTATTAATCTATAAAGTAGGGGTTGCATTTTATCATAAAATCCCTACAATAGTATTCGGCCCATTGAGTCTGTACTGAACACAATCCTACCCAAGCCCGATTCCTGTAACCCCACATATTTACCCTGCTATCCCCTGTCACTAGGGTAATTTAGCATGGCCAATTAACCTAACCTGCACGTCTTTAGACAGTGGGAGGAAATTGGAGCACCCAGAGGAAATCCATGCAGGCATAGGGAGAACATGCAAACTCCACAGAGACAGTGACCCAAGATTGGAATTGAACTTGGGTCTCTGACATTGCGAGGCAGCAGTACTAACCACTGTGGTGGCACAATGGTTAGCACTGCTGCCTCACAGTGCCCCTGATAGTGCTCAGGAGGTACTTGAGATAGAAATTAGACCTGAAGAGGAAAAAAATCTCTCATTGATTCATCTTTCACTTGGAAAGGAGCATGGGTGAAGACTTCCTTTGTGCACTCCATCTAACAAAACACATCTATAATTTAACATTAGCTTGTACGCAGAGAAAGTCTTCCTATCAATAAATTAAAATATTAAACATGGCTTGAAAGAAATCTTTGTCATCAAATTTTAAACAATATAAATTCTCCTCGGGATATTGAAGTGTTTTTTATTTATTCATGTTTTTTATTTATTCATTCATAGGGCATGGGCACTGTTGGCTGGCCAATAATTATTTCCCATCCCTAGTTGACCGAGGGTGATTGAGAGTCAACCACATTGCTGTGGTTCTGGAGTCACATGTAGGCCAGACTGGGTAAGGACAGCAGATTTCCTTCCCTGAAGGACATTAGTAAACCAGATGGGTTTTTCCAATAATCAACAATGGTTTCATGGTCATCAGTAGTTTCTTAGTTCCATAGTTCATTTTTATTGAATGCAAATTCCATTGTCTGCTGTGGTGGGATATGAACACAGCTTCCCCCAAATGTTAGCCGAGTTGCTGGATTAACAGTCTACTGATAATACCACGAAGCCATCGCCTCTCTTTTGTAAGGGAAACTAAGATCAGTGAGTGTTAAAACTGATCCTGTTACTTAATTAGATCCATTCAATCTATTGTCTCAATAATGGTGGCACATTGGCTAGTTATTCTGCCTCACAGAACCAGGTACCTGAGTTCGATTCCAGCCTTGGGAGACTACAGAGTTTGCACATTCTCCCCATGTCTGCATGAGTTTTGTCCCACAGTCCAAAGATGTGCAGGTTAGGTTGATTGGCTGTGCTGAAATTGCTTTTTAGCATCGGGGGGTTAATAGGGTATATATTTGGAGTCATAGGAATAGAATTGTTGTCAGTTCAGGCTCAATGGGCTGAATAGTCTCCTTCTGCACTGTAGGGATTCTATGAAAAAGAAATATGTTTTCTGTTGTCATATAGCTGTAGTGAGGATGGTGAGTGGGACCTCTGCATCCCAAATTCTAACTTCGGAGAAGATTTAGTTGCTGGGCACTGCTAAGTGTGAGTCTGTCCCGGTGGGGCAATGGGTCCTCATCAGCTGAGATCTTTGGCCCAGGAGGACACTGAGCTGGGGGATTTTAAGTTCTGGGGGCCACCTTGGGACAAAAAACTTCCTCAGGAGGCTAAGGATGTAGCCTGAGCCCTGGGCGTGGACTGAAGGAGGAGGGGGCAGAGCTAAGAACCCCTTAGAGAGAGAAGGAGAGACACAGCGGATCAGCAACAAGAAGTTCCAAACTGGTGAGTCACTGAGTTGAGAGGCAAGACTGACCATAAAGTTCTGATGGACGCGAAGCATCGGCACCAGATTTGAAAGAAAACGTTGGAGTTGGCTTCTCCACATTGCTTTGCGTATAGTTATCATTAATTTGTCACACATTCAACCAGCCCAGAACAGTGGTAATAGCCAGTCGTTGCGAGTTAGCTATTCATGTAGCTGTGTACACTGTGCCTAATGATGTCAAAGGCTCAGGCTACTGAGTGATACATTAGTGCACAAACAGTGTGATGGAGGAGGGTCTGAATAATGGACAAACTCGACAGTCAAACAGTGGGAGCTGTCTGTAAGCCCAGGTACCACTTCTAATTCTTTCAGTCCATTTAATTAATGGGTCCAGTCGTTGACAGATTAGTTGGTGGGATGATAAGAAAAATAACTTTGATAAATGACTGATATTTGTGACAGCTGGATTTCATTGTTTTAAAGTAAATATCTTGTACATGGTTCAGTGCGTAAGGCTGTGTTACACACTTAATCAAAGATGAGATAGCTGAAAGCGCTGGTAAAGTCTGTTTGAACCACATTTACAGGGTTACAATTAGCCTCCAAACAATGAGGTGTTCAAGATGATGTGGACAGAGTGGATGGGGAGCAGCTATTCCCCTTCATTAAAGGGTCAGTTATGAGGGGACAAGTTAAAAGTGAGGGATGGGAGGCTTTGGGGGGATTTGAGGAAAATCTTTTTTACTCAGAGGGTGGTGACGTTCTGGAATGCGCTGCCTGGGAGGGTGGAGGAAGTGGGATGACTCACATCCTTTAAAAAGTACCTGGATGAGTACTTGGCACACCATAACATTCAGGGCTACGGACCAAGAGCTGACAAGTGGGATTAGGTGAATAGGTCATTTCATGCATCGGTGCAGACTCGATGGGCCGAAGGGCCTCTTGTGCACTGTAGTACTCTGTGATTCTGTGAACATGAAGCCTTTTCCAAGGCTCTTTTTCCATTATCTCTCTTGTCCCCCTCTCCTGAAGATGATGAACCAGGCTGGAAAGATTCCTCAAGAGACAGTAGGACCCCTTTCTCATCCAAGTGGCTGTTCTTCATACACGAGAAGGAGCAGGGGTATTGGGAGGATATTTGATAGTGGAGGTGGCCTCACTCTGCACTCACACGATTCATTATGTAGAAATCTAGAGCAGGAATGTTGCCTGATTAATTTGTCCATCACAAATCTTGCGCACTAAGGCTGATTACAGCACTCCCTGTCCTGGTGAAATTCAATCAACACAGAATAAAAATCAGAGTTGGGGTGATGAGAAATTTGGATCACATGCAGCCATTCTTTGCCTCCCCCCATCTTTCTCTATCCAATTTGATCAACATAACCTTCTATTTCTTTCTGTCCTTAAAGATCCAAAAGAGCATCCGTGGCACATGCTTGCTTAACATTTTGTAATGGACGCCACACTGGTGAGGGACCAGGGTCTGAATGGGCACCCAGTGAATGGGCAGCACGGTGGCACAGTGGTTAGCACTGCTGCCTCACAGCGCCAGGGACTTGGGTTCGATTCCAGTATCAGGTCACCGCCTGTGTAGAGTTTGCATATTCTCCTCGAGTCTGTGTGGGTCTCCTCCGGGTGCTCCGGTTTCCTCCCATAGTCCAAAATTGTGCGGGTTAAGTTGATTTGCCATGCTAAATTGGTCTTCATCTCAGGGGGTATTAACAGGGTAAATACTTGTGGTAACAGGGGTAGGGCCTGAGTTTGGTGGTGCAGGCTCGATGGGCTGAATGGCCTCCTCCTGCACTGTAAGGATTCTATTCTACGAATACCTGTCAGAAATATGAGAGCAGGAGGATGTGAATCAGCCTCAATGCTGATGTGAGAGCAGCAGTGCCATTTTACAGCTCACGCTCCAGTTAACACCCTCTGACATTTCTGGGTGGGCTCCCGATGGTCCCAACTTTTATGGGGGTGGACAAGTTATGGGCAGTGCCCACCCTTGCCCCCATTGAGGTCCATTTGTGAGCAATTAATGGTTGCTTCCCATCCTAACCTCAACCTTGAGGTTGGCAGAAGAGATTCAGACACAAGGGTAAGGCCTGGGAGATGCTTGTTCAGGGCTTGGGTGGGAAGGGTGGAATAACACTCCATGATGGCATCCCCCCAAAATTCTGCCCACTCTACAACCCCTGGGATGCTCCTTCCCCAACTGCACTTCAAATCGTAACCTCCCAGCTCCTTTCCCCCACCCCAGGGACTGCCCTCCCTCCCTGCCACAAGACTCAAATGCGTCTCATGGCATTTGGCACTTGTGGGCGACTTGTAGTCCCAACTGTGGCCACTGGTCCCGATGGCGCTACTGGCACTGAGCTGCCAACCAATCAGATTGGCCAGCTGCTGTCTGAGATGGGACTTCTTCCAACCAATTAGTACTGCTCAGGGTGTTAAGTGGCTGTGGGGAAGCTGTGATTGGTGGAAATGCAATTGTCAGCAAAATTCTGTCCAACATTTCATGACTATTCACCAAATTTGGATTTTTTATTCTGACAAGGGTCGTCGACCCGAAATCTTGTTTATCTCTCTCTCTCCCCATGGATGCTGCCCATTGTGCTGGGTTCCAGCATCTTCTGCCTTTATTCCTATTCCAGGAGCACTGTGAAAGCAGAAGGGAATAATCTCCTTGTGATTTAGAATACCTTCACCTGCGCAGTGATACCTCACCTACCCCCTGTGTATTAGGATAACATATATGTGATACATCATATAACAAAGCCCACCACGCTCCAGCTTGCACAAAAAACTGCAGTTCCAAGTTGTACTGTGCAATGTTCACTTATACCATAGAACCCTAGAGTGGAAAGGAGACCATTTGGCCCATCGAGTCAGCACGAGCACAATCTCACCAGACCCAATCCCCATAACCCTATGTATTTATTTTAACTAGTCCCCCTGACATAAGGGGCAATTTAGCCTGGCCAATCCACCTAACCCACACATCTTTGCACCATGGGAGGAAACTGGAGCATCCGGAGGAAAAACACACAGACAAGGGGAAGGAGAGGAATGTGAAAATAGAGGAATTCCAAAATAGACAGGAGGCTGGAATTGAACCCAGGTCCCTGATGCAGCAGAGTTAACAATTGTGTCACCATGCCGCCCAGAAAAAATGTTAATCATAATGGTATAAGTGCTCGAATAAGTGCTTCAAATGATAAAGAATTCCACACTAAAGAAAAGGCATTCAATTAGTCTTTAGAACTTATGACATTTAATTATATTTGTTGACCGGGAGGGCTCTGGAAGAATTGTTGCATAATTTACACAGAACATATAGCACAGAAACAGGCCATTTGGTCAAACTTGCACATCCAGTGTGTTTATACTTCGCTATAAGCCTTCCCCCATCTTTATCTATCCAATTTGATCAACATAACCTTCTATTTCTTCCTCCCTAATGAGTTCATCCAGCTCTTTCTTAAATGCACCATTGAATGTTGTAGCCAATCTGCTGGTTAAATGTAGGTCAGTGCAATGTTCATTGGATCTTTCCAGGTTATTTTCGATTAAGTGTCTCTGTATGGTTTAATTCACAGAAGGCACTATATAAATGTAGAATATCTTTGTTGTATGTAAGAATTGGGATTTCATAATGTTCAATGTTTTTAATAACAGTTGGATAAGCTGCACACTTTCAAGAATCTGATCAAAACACTATAACTTCATTATTAAAACCTCTGCTGAAAAATATCAGTTGTTTGCTATCTCAGGTGTAAATTGGATATGAATAAATTCCTCCAGGCTTCCTTAGCTCTTTTATTAATTCGATTCCATCTCATTTCAATCTCACCACTATTAGCTCCTCCATTGAGCATAGCGTTTGAAGAATCGTAAAATGGAACAATAGTATTAGCTTTGATTAATAGGCAACCTTTGTGGTAAGACATTCATTTGACAAGTTACAACAATGGGTTTGTACGTATTATTCTAAAGCATGGTTTGTCAATTTAAATAAAAGCAAATTACTGCTGATGCCGGAATCTGAAACCAAAAGAGAAAATGCTGGAAAATCTCAGCAGGGTCTGACAGCATTATAAGGAGAGAAAAGAGTGAAGTTTTGAGTCCAGGTGATCCTTTGTCAAAGCTAAGGGGCATAGAAAGTAGGGAGATATTTAAACTGCAGGAGGAGGGAATGAGAGATTAGTCACAGCCACAAAAACAAAGGGAAAAGTTGCTAATCGCAGTCCATAGAGAGAATAAAAGCTGTAAATGACCAAACGGCAGAGAAGCTAAAATCAGAGGGTAAACTGGGACAGAGGAAGATGGGGGGGGTGTGGGGTGTAGGGGAGATGGGTGGGAGACAGGTATAATTGAGAAGGTTATAATAGGGGAAGAAAGGAGGAGAAAAAATAAGAAAAGGAGGGGTAAAATAGAGGGAAAGAGTTGGGGGGGGAAGAAAAATAAAGACAATAAAGAACTAAAAGGTAGAGAATAGTTAAAAATTAATTGAAATGAGAACAAAGGACAGAGGTGGGGTAGAGCTAATTATCTGAAGTTGTTGAATTTGACATTGAGACTGGAAAGTTATAATTAGTTGCTCTCATGATTAGGTTGGCACAAGGTCAATGGTGATGCGAAGATGCCAGTGTTGGACTGCGGTAGACACAGTAAGAAGTCTCACAACACCAGGTTGAAGTCCACCTGATGAAGGAGCAGTGCTCCAAAAGCTCGTGCTACCAGATAAATCTGTAGGGCTTTAACCTGGCAGTGAGACTTCTTAAAGGGTCAAATAGGCTTTGATGAAGGGACACCTGGACTGGAAACATCAGCCCTTTTCTCTCCTTACAGATGCTGTCAGACCTGCTGAGATTTTCCAGCATTTTCTCGTCTAGTTGTTGATTTAAAGATCTCTCATTCTTTTTGTGATGCCTTAAACCTCAAGGTAGGTCACCGTACCAAATGTGCACATGGATTAATGTGGCGACAGAAGGGGTGTAGGGCCCTCACTATTTGCAGAATGACTGGATAACCTCCTTCACTGTGGTACGAAACCGTTTGCTCACAAAGCAATACAGGAAGAAGTTGACCGCTGTACTCATCAACGCCAACATGTTGGCCAAATCCAGCATCAAGTGAACCTTCCAGCTCTTGTTCACTGATGAGACATACAGGTGGTATATAACAACGATGGTGCGAGGTGCCCACAGGATAACAAAGACAGTGGTAACTGCCAGGAGGATGGCCGTGGTCTTTCCGGAACGAGTTGTTAGCGCTTTCTTCTTTTTGAGTTTGTAAATGATCAGTGAGTTGACTATCAAAAACACCGTGCATGGGATAAAGTATATGATGAAACAGTGCGTCCATATTAGCACTTGGTCCAACACAGTGGGTGGGTTACTGACTCGCCAAAGGTCAGACCACCAGTAAAATGGGACGCCTGTGATTAAAGAGGATATAAAGACGGTTGCTATTATTTTATGAGTGCGTTCGGGGTACGACACCATGCGATATTTCAATGGGTGGCAAAGAGCGTAGTAACGGTCAATCGTCATGGGCACTGTAATCCAGATGGAGGCATGATTGGCCGCAAACTCCAGGACACTAACCGTGTGAACCATCGTAGCAGGAATCTTGCGGTGAAGAATGGCCGTCTCCAATATGAATCCAACAAATACGATGAAAAACTGAGTGAGGATGTCTGAAGCTGAGAGGGCTAAGAGATAGCAGTAGGAGGATTTCTGTGTCTTGATGGCTAGACGTGAGAGGACAATTACATTCAGGATATTTACTGAAAAGAGAGAAAAAAAGTGCATTAGCAAACTATTTTATCTCAGTAGTTACATTCTGTGTGCACAACAATGATGACAGACGATGCAATAGAATTGTTACATGCCTATGACTGTCACTAATTGTTGCTGATGTACCACAGAAAGCATTGTTTCTGGATGTATCACAGCTTGGTATGGATTCTGCTCTCTCCAAGACTGCAAGAAACTACAAAGGATTGTGTATGTAGCCCAATCCATCATGCAAACCAACCTCCCATCCATTGACTCTGTCTAAACTCCCCACTGCCACAAAAAAGCAGCAAGCATAATTAAGGACCCCATACATCCCGGACATTCTCTCTTCCACCTTCTTCTGTCAGGAAAGGATACAAAAACCAGATTTTTGAATCAGCCTACCCTGTATTAAGTTGACCTTTCCTTACACCCTAGGGAAACACTTACATTCTGTAGCACCATATTCTGCACCTCTCCTTCCCTTCTTGCCTGTGTACTATGAACAATATGTTTTGTCCGTATAGTGCACAAGAAACAATGATTTTCACTCCATCTCAATACATGTGACAATAATAAATCAAATCAAATCAAATTATATTGTTTTGAGACATGAGTTAAAGAGACATGGGGGCAACTACACAATATTTTTTGGAGGAATAAAGACACAACAATCTCCCTCTAAAGATTTGGTGCAAAGAATTCCAAATTGAAATTGAATCAATTGGATCAATTATCAGTTAGTTTTTGACCAACAAGAGAGTCAAAGGTTATGAGGGGCTGGCGGTAAGGACAGGAAACTGGATCTGAGATCAGAATCAGATCAGCTATGATCTTATCGAATGATGGAGCAGGTTCAAAGGGCTGAATAGCCTACTTCTGCTCTAATTCCTGTGTTCAATTCCATCCTAATCTAATTGTGCCTTTAGCAACAGCAAATTGCTCTCATTGCCAAAGCTATTGCCACTGCCGTTGAGAGCCACACTCACAGGCTGTTCCGCTTTCCTCCTGTGCTGAAGTTGCTTTGCAATTTCACCGTCTCTGATATATTTTTCCTCCCTTTGCAATCACCTTTTGCCCTTTCTAGTGTTCACTCTCTGTAATTTACGCCCTGCACCAATATCATTCCAGTCATCTATTACAGTGGCTGTGCTGAGGTGTGCAATTAATCCAGTCAGTGAGCATCAGCAAGCAGCTGATAAATGTTTTCATGCTGGATGTGCTCTGAAAGCCCCCGTTAACAATATCGGGCTGAGGATTTATTCTACTTTTCGAAGCACGGCTGCTTGAGTGAGTTAACAGCTTGGGAATAATTATCTCACAGTTAATGTCTTGCTGTTACAGCTTAAAGTACAAGAATTCTCATCATTGCAAAACAAGTCCAAAGGAAATGTTGGGAGAAAGGAGGTGATTTTACCTTCTTCAAAATGCTGCAAGTTGTTACAATGCATATCTATTATCAGAATCTCATTTGGCGCAACAGTTTGTGATATTTGCTGAAAGTTTGCGACAGTATTCAAGACGTACACAAAATAGGAATGCAAACACTCAGTTCGAAGATGTGCAGGTTAGACTGATTAGCCATGCTAAATTGTCTCTTAGTTTCAGAGAGATTTGATTCGATTTGATTTATTATTGTCATATGTATTAGTTTACAGTGTAAAGTATTGCTTCTTGCACACTGTACAGACAAAGCATATCATTCATAGAGAAGGAAAGGAGAGAACGTAATGTTACAGTCGTAGTTTAGATGGAGAGAAAGATCAACTTAATGTCAGGTTCAAAAGTCTGACAGCAGCAGGGAAGAAGCTATTTTTGAGTCGGTTAATACGAGGCCTCAGACTTTTGCATCTTCTTCCCAATGGAAGAAGGTGGAAGAGGGAATGTCCGGAGTGCGTGGGGAGATTAATTGTGCTGGCTGCTTTTCTGAGGCAGCAGGAAATGTAGACTAGGGTAAATATGTGGTGTTACACCCCTGGGTGGGATTGTTGTTGATGCAGGCTCAATGGACTGAATGGCCTCCTTCTGCAATATATGATTCTAAGAACGGTTTATCCTAATAATTTGCTTCTTTTGCAGATGAATATCATTCCCAATTCCCAATTTCCCTTCACTTCATCCACAAAGGACTTTCCTTATGAATGATTGCTGATCCTCAGCGATATGGAACAGATCACCAATCTCAATTCTCCACTATAATTCCTGCACTCTTTCTCTCCTTCCTCCAAACCCACCATGGATGGTCTTAGGAATAGCATCATGGGGATATCACCATTAGACTGATGTTATTCTAAGTAATGGTGTCAATGAGACTTTATGCTAAGACATAATGGAGATGAGTGTTCATTTGCTGGGCTTTGTGTAAATGTTTTTATCCTACAGGTGCTTTGGTCCACCTTGTTGTCTAACGAGGGGCAGACACGCGATGGGTCGTGAGAGGGCTGCTCTTAGATTTTTTTGTCGAGAGTATCCTAGTGCTTCACGTCGTTAGTGTACGCTTGACCTGGACCATTTGATGGGCAACACGACAGCTCAGTGACTATCGCTGTGCTGTGCAGATACATGGATTTGGGCCTGTGTCTGTGGGAGTTTGCGCATTCTCCCCGTGCTTGCGTGGGTTTTCTCCGGGTGCTCCGGTTTCCTCCCACATCCCAAAGATGTGCTCTTAGGCTAATTGGCAAAACAAATTCTCCCTAAATTGTCTCAAATTTGGTTTTTAATCCATAGATCTATAAACATGGACAGGGATCACGGGTAGAGGTGGGAACATCGGGGTGGCGGCGCGGGCTCGTTGGGCCAAAGGGCCTGTTTCCCGTGCTGTTTTGTTCTTTGTTCTTTGTTCATGTAAATTACATATATATTTGAAAAGAGAATATGCTACTGTGCTAGAGCAAGTTCTTTCAAAGGGCTGACATTTGACACATTTGGGCTGAGTGGCCTCCTTTTGATGATTAAATAGAATTTATGGTTCTTGGCAAACCGGGATTTAATTGATGATATCAATCCAAGTGGCTTGCCAGCTGCTTAAGAAATTTTAAAGCAATGTTCTGTCAGACGTGTTGTGATTAATTGCACTAACTATAACACATTTATCAAATTCTAATAAATTTCAGACACCCAATTCTCCTATTTGTTTTTCAGAAGAGAAAATTACAGCCAGGAGAGATTAGCATTTCAGCCAGAGAATGAGACCGCTCAAGTGAAAGCAAAATCCCGAAAAATGTGACTCCTTTTTGGATGGTAGACTTGGCAGGTCTGCCCTCTAGTGGACTTATGGTAAATCAATGAAGAAGCGAAAAGGTCGGCAACAAGGATAAAGGACGTTGCACAGCATCAACTGAAGTTTTTACACATCAGGAGTGGAATTGGTTCACGTTGGCAGGGTGAAATGGGTTCAAAGCTAATAGGTCGCCAGTTTCCCACTCCCCCAGTTTTTTCGGTCACTGAAATTCACCAAAACAATACTTTAATCACTTTTAGGAGGCTTGTTTTCTGGTCTCACTGTCGCACGTACCTGCTTTGAAGTTAAAACTTGTGACAATATTTCTCATGTCAATGGAATTGCAAACTGGAGAGAGATTATCCATCAGGGCATTTTGTCACTTTTACTCCATTAACCTGTCAAATTTGACAACTTTGCAATCCTCCAGTCTGGCCTCCTCCCCATTCGCAGTTTCCATTCTCTCTCCAATGCAGTTTAGAACCAAAACTCTGGAATTAATTTCCCGAAATGTCACCAGCTGATTCTCCAAGTTTAACACATTCCTTTAAAGATAAGGGGATGGAGGGTGGGGGTTGTGGAGGACAGGGGTACAAGCTTCCCAAAGAAGTTCAAAGTGCCCAAAAGAAAATGAAGTAAAATGTGATTCTCATCAGTAGGGGGAGTGGGTGGAGCCTATCCATGCTGGGAAGCTGGCTGCTGTGTTCTAGGGACAAGATGATGCCAGTAGTGTGGCCTCGATTCCCATAATTAAATCACCACCAGTCAGCTCTCTCTCAAAGTGGGGAGCAGTTGTAGTGAGCTGGGACTATGCTGGCTTTACTGGAATGCAAGAAATTGTGTGTAGGCCTTAAGAGGAACACTCATGGTTCAAAGTGTGATAGAAAATAAGAATGGCCTCATTATACAACCATTCTCAACAAGCCAGAACACGTAACTGATAACATGCCAATATGAGCAATGAACCCCCTGAGGGGTGGTTTGAAGGTCAGGAATGGGATCTTACAAGGGAGTCATTAAAAAAAAGGCAGATGGTTTAAGGCCTGATTGGTTATGGCACTGCAAATTCTTAGAAAGTACATAGGAACATGGGAATTAAGAGCAGAAGTTGGCAAATTCAGCCTTTTGAGCCTGCTCCACCATTCAATCAGATCATGGCTGATCTCTCTCTGATCTCAAATCCACCTCCCCACCTGATCCCCATATCCCTTTATCTCATTTTTTAATTAGGAATATATCTATCTCCTTCTTAAAAACATTTAATGATTCAGAGTCCACTGCGCTATGGGGCAGCAACGTCCACAAATTCACCACCTTCTGTGAGAAGTAGTTCCTCCACATCTCAGTTTTAAATTTACTGCCTCTCAACCTGTACCTGGGGCCTCTTGTTCTAGACTACCCCATAAGAGGAAATATTTGGTCTACATTTACTTTATCGATCCCTTTTTAAAATTATATATCCCTCGATCAGATCCCCTTTCATCTTTCTAAGAACAAACTGTTCAATCTCTCCTCGTACTTTAACCTTTTCATCCTCGGAATCAATCTGGTGAACAATGTCAGAATGAGTTTTCACTCCATGATGTGAACAAAAGTCTGAAAGTTCCCTTGGATATTTAGGATTGAGGAAAGCTTTCAGAGGATGAGAAGTCTGTGCCAACATAACAAACTGGCTTCACTGCGAGAATGGGCACAAGATGATGCAACAAAAGCCACCATAGTATAGCCAGAAGGAGTTGACTTGGCTTGGCAAGAGAGGGTTAAATTGACGCTGAACTGATCATCGCAGTGAGAGTACCGTCAGTCTTGCAATGTTACTGGTGTATCATGCTCACTAGGGTTCATGTATCTCTAGGGGCTGGGAACCACAACTCATTAAAAACCTGGCCCAATTCCATTGCAGAGGAGGAGATGCCTATCTCTGCCAGGGAGCCGGCTGGAACAGAAGTATGAGCTTCTGACCACACACCCTTTAAAGGCACTCCCAAAAATTCGACAGTCTGGGAATGGGGTCTGGAATTGGGATTTGAGTGCCATTTTTAAAGGGCTCAACGCATCTCAGTGCAAACCCAAACCAACATGTGTGTCATTATGATAACTTCAGCCAGGCTGGAGTAAGAAGCCCCTGATGAGTCCTTCCGTGCCCGCTGGGCACCGCAGAGACTGGGTGTGTTATTGACCCTTATAATCATGTTTTAATTTGATGTTTTAAGTTTCCTTTCTGCTTTGTCTTTTGTTTCAGAGGGTTCCCCTGCTTTTTGGGAGCTGCTCCAAATGTCCCTGTGAAGTCCTAATTGATGGTCCAATCTGGGAGCCTCATGCTCCATATTTCAAGCAGGTGTGTCACTTTCTCTACCTGCGAGAGCATGAAGTTCCCAAGAGTGAGAGCTATGTACGTATTATAGATGGTGAATAAAAGAGAACTTGGTGACGGGACTCTCGCCTCCATGGAGTTATTTCAGTTATCTGTCATTAATCTCAGTTAGAAGTGAGGCCTTACATCAGTGAACTGCAAATATACATCCACTTATAGACTAAGAACAGGTATTATCAGTATAAATGTCAAAAGCTGAAACATAATGTGACCTTTAGATCCATTATGTGTGATCCCTGCTGTGGAACACCCTTGCATTAATTCACAGTGTCAAAAACAGCTCACTGATGTAGGCCCAAATCTAATTTGATGAGTATGATTTCTTCTGGTTGTTCCAACAAAGCATTTGTTGATAAGTTAGCCTCAACCTGCCTCGAGCCCTGAAGAGAAACAAAGTTTTAAAAAAAGAATAGCAGCGTTCATTGCTGTACCAATTCATCAAAGGGATGAGATTTCTCCCTTGATTTATTTTATTAACTGGCTTCTTCTGTGACTTATTTCAAATGGCTGACATTCAGCAAGCTATTGATTTGGCTTTCACCCCATGTGATGCCGCTGAATTAGTGGAATATTGCAATAAAATTGGATTTACAGTATCCAAATTTAATATTCTAGTACACGTGAGTATCGGTACTTAAGGGATGCATTAAGTTCCAAAGGTTTAAAAAGTCACCCACAAACAAATGCTCCCAATCCCTATTGGAAGCTGGAATATCTTTGCCTATTTTTGAAGTACTGATGTGATAATCTTAATAAGAATCTTGCAGGTTCATCAACTAGAATGAGCTACAAACTTCATTAATTCTAAATCCGTCCCCAATAGAAAATTCCACATGCTAATCACGGTCGTGAGAAGTCATTTTTCTTTCTGATCTCCTTTTCGATGGGGGCACCACAGTGGTTAGCGCTGCTGTCCCACAATGCCAGGGATCCGCATTCAATTCCTGGATTGCGTCACTGTCTGTGTGGAGTCTGCACGTTCTCCCCACATCTACGTGGGTTTCCCCTAGGTGCTCCAGTTTCCTCCCATAGTCCGAAAGGCATGTTGGTTAGGTGCACTGGCCATGCTAAATTCTCCCTCAGTGTACCCGAACAGGTGCCAAAGTGTGGCGACTTGGGGATTTTCACAGTAAATTCCGTGCAGTGTTAATGTAAGCCTACTTGTGTCATTAATGAATAAACTTAAACCTAAACATACCTCCTTTAAAACCCAACTCTTTAACCAAACTTCTCATCATACCGGACATATAAAAACAGAAGCCATTTGGCCCCTCCAGCCTGCTGCATCATTCAAGAAGATCACGGCTGATCTCATTACTGTCTTATTTCTATCTGCTCCTCATAATCCTTAACTCCCTCATCAATAAAAAATTTGTCTACCTCAATCTTGAATGTTTGTTGTCCATTTTTAAAATGTGATCTCAGTTCAGTGTAGCAGCTTGGGAGATGTTTCTACATCGCAGATCCTATATAGAGTTAGGAAAACAAAGCTAGTTTTAAGAGATTTATATTTGCATTGCTAAACATTAGAACTAAGGTAGAGTTTTAAGTGGGTTTAATTTAATGTTTCTGTGGAAAAAAGGGTAAAATTGATAATTACATTCGTACCAGACAAAGGTATATGTATTCGTGGGGATTTGTTAAGTTCCAATCGTGTTACTATTGTGCTGTGAGAGGGCAATGTCGTGAAGAGTAAATGAGCTAGCAATGGTTGCTTAGCAACTGGCAGCCCTTTTAAGATACTAAGGTTTTTAAGCTTTAATTTTAGTTGCATATTTTGCAATTGAAGACAGAACACTGGGATGTGAACATCTCTCAATTCTGCCACAAGAAAGACTACACAAGATGAGGGAGCTGCAAAGTGGCAGGCAAAGTGGCAAGGAACTGGAAGAGAACAAATATCTGAAGATAACTGAGGTGAAGAGAATAGAGATCGAAGTATTGTTCAGAAATATTCAAGGAAGAGCAAACAAAGTATTCTGAATTAAAGAGACAATTGCAGTAACCAGATTTAAAGTGGGAAAGAGGACCTAAGAGGTAAATCAAAGGTTTGATGCCATTTTAATAGAACCTGGAAATCAATAATTAAAACAATTATGTACAGATTGTATAACAGTCAAGGCAAGAAGTCCTAAAGAGGAAATGGTAAAGCCTGGATACTGGATTTGCTGCCAAAATTATACTGGAAGCTTTGTTCAAAAGAGTCACTGGGAATACTTGGACTGGATTTTGGAACGAGAACTGCTAATGGAAAGCATTAATGTGAGAGAAGATTTTGGGAGTGGAGGTTAGAAACTCTCATGTAACTATTATCTGGGGTGATTTGTGAGAAAAATCCATAAACACCAACTGAGGTTCAGAATGGAGTGTGTGTATCATAATCTATTTTTTTGATGTTTAATAAATGTTTTCTTTCTTGTTGTTGAAACTAATTAGCAATCTGATGTTCCTTCATGTTTTACAAAAAAAGTAAAAGCCAGGATTCCATTCTGAAATCTTCCCACCCAGTTATAACATCATCACACAGAACAGAACATAGAATATCGAATCCCTGCAGTACAGAAGGAGGCCATTCAGCCCATCAAGTCTGCACTGACAACAATCCCATTGAGACCTTATCCCCTAGCCCCACATATTTACCCTGCTTAGTCCCCCTGACACCAAGGGTCAATTTAGCAGAGTCAATGCACCTTACCAGCGCATCTTTGGACTGTGGGAGGAAACCGGAGCACCTGGAGGAAACCCACACCAGAAACAGGGAGAAAATGCAGACTCCACACAGACAGTGACCCAAGGCCGGAATTGAACCTGGGTACATGATGCTGTGAGGCAGTAGTGCTAACCACTGTGCCACCATGCTGATCAAATTGGATTGCAGCGATAACTGCAAGCTCTTGTTACTGAGCTAATTATATTCTCTCTTTGTGATGGAGAAAATGACGTCGCTAAATTGTATTAACTTGGGCAAACTGGAATGAATGAGATTGAATTTCTTTACTGCCACTGTAATATCATTAACCAGTTTGATGTGAAAAGATGATTCTTGCACTCACCGGGTAAACCCAGACAGAGCAGGACACTGTAGTAAATAATTGGAATGACTCCCAGAACACACGGTGATCTCTCAGAACTTGATCCTCCCAATTCCTGCCAGGGATCTGGGAATGAGCTATTGTGTTCCTCAATCATGTTGTCTGGAAGTGCATTAGAATACCTGAAAAATAAAGAATATCTGTGATATCTTTCTGTACGAGAAGTGTGAAAATGAAATTTTAACATTCATAAAATCCTTACATTACAGAAGGAGACCATTCAGCCCTTCGAGCCTGCACCAGCACCAATCCCACCCAGGACCTACCCCTGTAACTCTATGCATTTACCCTGCTTATCCCCCTGACATTAAGGGGCCATTTAACATGGCCAATCAACCAGGGCACCTGATGGAAACCCGCACAAACATGGGGAAAACGTGCAAACTCCATACAGCAGTGATCCAAACTGGGAATTGAACCCAGATCCCTGATGTTGTGAGGCAGCAGTACAACCACTGTGCCACCATGTCGCAGAGACTGTCAGAATGACAGGGACTGTTAGTGCACCTGAATGACTGTTGCAATCCATAAACTTGGAACCATCCAAAACTGTTGTCCCTGTACCAACTTGCAGCAAGTGCCATTCATCCATCACTCCTTGCCAACCTTCATTGGGGCCTGTTAAAGAAACACATTGATATCAGATCCCTTCACCTCTCCTGGAATTCCCTCTCTGAATCTCTCTACCACTCTCCTTCCACCTATCAGACACTCCCAAAAAGCCACCTCCTTGAATAAAATTTTAAACATTTTCCTGAGTACCTTTTTACGTGGCTGGGGGCCAAATATTAGAATCATAGAAAGCATCCTTTCTGTTTGTTTTACAGCTTGGTATAGCTCTTGCTCCAACCAAGACCACAAGAAAGGGTTGTGTACATAACCCAGTTCATCACACACATCAGTGTCCCATCTATCAGCTCCATCTACATTTCCCGCTGCCTCAGAAAAGCAGACAGCGTAACCAAGGACCCCACGAACCCTGGACATACTTTCTTCCATACTCTTCCATTGAGAAAAACACGGAAAAGTTTGACATCACAAACCAACTGACACAAGAACCTCTCTCCTGCTGCCATCAGATTTTTGAATGGACCTACCATATATTAAGTTGATCGTAAGAGAGATACAAACAAATGGTCTAGTTGGACCAATGAGTGGTACAGGCTTGGAGGGCCAAAAGTTTCCTGTGCTGTACTGTTCTTTGTTTTTTCTCTACGTCCTACTACATTCTGCACCCCTTCCTTTTCTTCTCCCCATGTCCTCTCTGAAGTGTATGCTTTGTATAGTGTGCAAGAAACAATATCTTTCATTATATCCCAATACATGCAACAATAATCAAATCAAAATAATTCAAAATAACTCAAAAATTTTGTTCTCTAAATACTTCTGTGAAGCACCTTATGATAGTTTTGGATGACAAAGGTGCTATATAAATACAAGTTGTTATAAAAACAGAATGCTGGAAAAATTCAGCAGGTCAGAGAGCATGTGCGGAGAGAGAAACAACGTTAATGTTTCGAGTCTCTTCAACTCTTCTTTGGAGCAGTTGCTGATATGCCTGCTGCAATTAGATGGCAGTTAAGAAGAAAGTTCTTCATTCTGGAGGAGGGAGCTTTGTTACCTAACCCGGGGCAGAGGCATTTCTTAAAATGTAGAAGGCAGAAAGGCAGTTTTACACTTCACAAAGTGTTATTTGCTTACATTGTTCAATGACACCAATTGAATGGCTAAAGCTCTTTAGGCTTGCACTGGTGATTTATCTATGTATGTATCATTCCAAATGCTCACAATTAAATTCCACACATACTTCAAACCATAATTTACTTTGAGCAGATTCACTTCATTTCAAATTGTTCAATATTATCAATTAACCAAACTCAACCACAAAGGTAAGATTGATATGTTTTATTTCCCTAAGGTACTTCTTAGGGTGCTTCAGAGCAATTGCACAGCAACATAGCAGATTCTACCAGGACTTGATGGTTTGAGTTATAAGGAGAGGCTGGATAGACTAGGACTTTTTTCCCTGGAGTTCAGGGACATTTAGGGATGATATTATAGAGGTCTACAAAATAATGATGGGCATAGATCAGCTAGATAGTCAACATCTCCCAGAAGTAAGGAAATTCTAAAATTAAAGGGCTTAAGTTTAAGGTGAGAGGGGAGCATTACAAAAGGGTCCAAAAGGGAAATTTTTTCACACAGAGTTGATGAGTGTCTAGAATGAGCTGCCAGAGGTAGTCATAGAGGCTGGTACAATTAAGTCTTAAAGGTACAGACAATGTGAGAGGGTTAAGCACAGGTTAAAGAGGTGTGTATTGTCTCCAGCCAGGACAGTTAGCGAGATTTTACAAGCCCAGGGAAGTCGTGGGGGTTACAGATAGTGTGACATGAACCCAAGTTGGGTAAATTGGGTACAGAGGGACATGGGATTAGCTTAGTGGTTAATAAAAAAGAGTGGCATGGTCAAGTTGGGCCAAAGGGCTATTTCCATGCTGTAAACCTCTTTGACCTCTATGACTTTTCAGAGATCGTAGCATGCATACATTAATATCAGTCATTGAGAATTAGCTCTTCAACCAGGCAGTGAGAAGTATGGCTCATAGAATCCCAGTAAGAAGTCTCACAACACCAGGTTAAAGTCAACAGGTTTACTTGGCAGCACAAGCTTTCAGAGCATTGTCCCTTCATCAGGTGAGTGGGAGTTGTGTTCACAAACAGGGCATATATAGACACAAACTCAATTTACAAGATAATGGTTGGAAACCTGTGCAACCTTTCCTCGCAAGACTAGCCACCCATTCCAGGTATTAGTCAAATAAGTGGTCTCCGATCTGCTTCCAACATTCTTCCTTAAATAAGGTGACCCATATTGTACTCAATACTCCAAGCAAGGTCTCCCCAGTGCGCTATATAACTGAAGCATAACCTCTCTATTTTTGTATTCAATTTCCCTCACCATAAATGATAATGTTTTATTAGCTTTCCCAATTACTTGCTGGACCTGATTATCAATCTTTTGTGATTCATGCATTAGGAGACACCCCCAGATTCTTCTGCATCTCAGAGCTCTGCAATGTCTCACCATTTAGATTATAAACTTCTCCTTTATTCTCCCAGCCAAAATGAACAATTTTATATTTTCCCCCATCGTAACCCATTTGCCAGATCTTCACCTACGCACTCAACTTATCTCTATCCCTTTGCAGCCTCCTATATTATTGTACATGGGATTTTATCATTGCCTCACATTCATTTTTACAATATGCAATCCAAGGGACAGCACAGATGGAGAAAGTAGTCAAAAAGGCATATAGCATGTTTGTTTTCATTGGCTGAGGCACTGAGTTTAAAAACTGGCAAGTCATGTTGCAGCTTTATAGAAACTTAGTTCGACTGCACTTGGAATAGTGTTCAATTCTGGGTCGCCACTGCCAGAAGGATGTGTAGGACAGGGTACAGAAAAGATTTGCCAGGTTGTTGCTGGTTTGTAGGGCATTAGCTATGAGGAGAGGTTGGACGAACTTGGTTTGTTCTCATTGGAACGATGGAAGTTATGGGGTGACCTGATAGAAGTCGACAAGATTATGAGAGGCATGGATAGAGTGCATAGGTAGAAGCTTTTTCCCAGAGTGCAAGAGCCAACTACTAGGTGGCATAGGTTTGGGGTGCAAGGAGCAAGGTTTAAAGGAGATGTACAAGGCAAGTTTTTTACACAGAGGGTGGTGGGTGCCTAGAACTCGCTGCCGGGGGAGATAGTGGAAGCACATACGATAGTAATTTTTAAGGTGTGTCTTGACAAGTACATGAATAGGATGGAAATAGAGGGATATGGTCCCTGGAAGGGTAGGGGTTTAGTTAACTTGGGCAACATGCAGGTTTGGAGGGTGGGAAGGCCTATTCCTGTGCTGTGATTTTCTTTGTTTTTTGTTCTTTGTTCAAACACTCTGGCATTTTTTGAATAGTAGAGGGTACGGGGGGATGCAGTGTTTAGGTCACTGGATTAGTAATGGGTTCACCACAGAAGCTGATGGAATTAAAGTGTAATTTATAAATCTAGAATATTAAACTAATCGCAGTAATGGTGACCATGACAACTATCATCTGGACGAATGTCCTTTAGGGAAGGAAATCTGACATCCTAATCTTGTCTGGCCTGCATCTGACTCCAGATTCACAGCAATGGGTTAATTCTTAACTGCCCTCTGAAATAGCAAGCCTAACAAGGGCAATTAGAGACAGGCAACAAATGCTGGCCTTGCCAGTGACACTGACATCCAATGGTCAAAGAGAAGCCATGCTCGCCCTTGACTAATTGGCCGGAATTTTACCATCCTGCCCACCATGGGAATCAAAGCGAGCAAGGGGTGGACAGTGGAAAGTTGACCTCAGGTGGAATTTTACAGTTTCGGGATGAGTGAGACCATAAAATTCTACCCACTGTCTCCTGAAGGTTATAGGAAAAGTTATAGAGCAGCTTCAGCTGAGTTGGCTGGACGGTTGGTTAGTGATGCAGAGTGACACTTACAGCACGGGTTCAATTCCCGCACCGGCTCAGGTTATTCACAAAGGCCCCACTTCCTCAACCTTGCCCCTCACCTGAGGTGTGGTGACCCTCAGGTTAAATCGCCACCAATCAGCTCTCTCCTATAAAGGGGACAGCAGCTGATGATGATCTAGCACTGTGGCATCTTTACTTGTAGGTGTGGCACGGTGGCACAATGGTTAGTGCTGCTGTCTCACAGGGAACCGGGTTCAATGCCAGCCTCGGGTCACTGTCTGTATGGAGTTTGCACATTCTCCCTGTGTCTGTGTGGGTATTCTCCGAGTGCTCTGGTTTCCTCCCACATTCTAAAAATCTGCAAGTTAGGTTGATTGGCCATGCTAAATTGACCCTGGTGTCAGGTGGTTAGCAGGGTAAATATATGGGGTTATGGGAGTAGGTGCTGTTTGGAACTGTTGTTGGTGCAGACTTGATGGGCTGAATGGCCTGCTTCTGTACTGGAAGGATTGTATGATTGATTCTTTGGTTTTCCTGCTGCAGTAGTTCGAAGAAAGTGGGATTTGTTTATCCAAACTTAACCAAAATGTTTATTAAAAACAATTCTTATTCAGACACTATGAAACCCTATTCTAAATCATTCAAAGCCTTTTCAATTACAAGGAGTTAAAATTGGGCTCCATCTTATTATTTTTCGGTTTTCTTAACCCACAAGTTACTGCAAACACTGGTTACTGAGTACAAATATACAAACACACTAATGCACTCATTCTTGCCAACCATCAGCATTTTTGGACCCGCACATCAGTTTGTGCTAACAAAAATCAGCATCTTTTGTTCTCTTCAGGGCTGCTTCTATACAAGGCTCCTGTTGTTAATTGAAATGATCCCCGCCGCTGGGACGTGGGCGTTGTCACGGAAACAGGGCGCCCCACCACCAACAGTTTGCAAAAACCAAACTCAGGTAGTATGATTTAAGGTGGGGTGGTGTTGTGGGGGCAGGAGAGGCGAGGTAGTTTGGCGATGAGGGAAAGGAGAATGATTGGAAATGAAAGTGAGAGGGGAGCGGAAAGTGGATGATAAGGGTGAGGAGAGATGGAGACAAGGAGACTGGGAGTAGTGGTGTTTTGAGGGGACAGGGCACTTTGGGGTTTAGTGATAAAATATTTATTACTATGTCCATAAACAAATGAGAAATATGATTTTACACAAAGACCAGGGATTGAAATGCTGGTCTTGCCCTTCACAGAGGAGCATGGTAGCAAAGTGGTTAGCACTGCACCCTCACAGCGCCAACAACCCAGGTTCAACTCCAGCCTTGGGTCACTGTTTGTGTGGAGTCTGCATGTTCTCCTTGTGCCTGCATGGGTTTCCCTCTGGGTGCTCAAGTTTCTTCCCACAACTCAAGGATGTGTGGGTTGGGTTGATTAGTTATGCTAAATTGCCCCCAGTGTCAGGTAGTTAGCAGGGTAAATGTGTGGGGGTACGGGAATAAGCCTGGATGGCATAGTGGTTGATGTGGTCTTGATGGGCTGAATGGCCTCCTTCTGCACTGTAGGAATTCTATGATCATTTCTGAGATTAATTAAAAAGCAGTTCCTCTGATAAGCATAGTCACTCACTGATGCTCACCATTCCTCTATACAAATTGAACAGATTTGTAAAGAAACTGTGGGAAACTATCCTGGATATAACCAAATCTTCCAGTACAATTGGCCCCCAGTCCTGGGGGTAAGAATTTCCTGTCCCCCCCCAATGGCGTGAATTGTCGCAGCTGTGACTGGAAAATTAATAGAAAGGCCACAGAGCCAAACTCCTGTCCTGACTGTGACTGCCATGAGCAGGTCTGGAAAATCCTGACCTTTAAAATAACACTTAACTATTGAGATTATGTCCTTTTTGGGTGCAATGCTGATCTCGTTGGATATCCAGTGCTGGTGAGATCATGAGAGGCAAGAAATCGGTCGCCATTCCTCGGCTCTCTCGCAAGCTTACCGGATTGCCACGCCCGTAAGCTGACAGGGTGGGATGGTGAGATCGCCCTCAAGCTGATGATGCATCACAAAGTGCTTTGAAATGAATCCTTCCATAGGCATTTCTGAAACACTGACATAGTAAAGGATACCAGTAAAACGTTCCTTTGTGTGCAGCAATATTCGTTGCACAATAGCACAGTGGTTGGCACTGCAGTTTCACAGCTCCAGGGAGCTGGGTTCAATTCCCGGCTTGGGTTACTACTGTCTGTGTGGAGTTTGCACATTCTCCTCGTGTCCGTGTGAGTTTTCTCTGGGTGCTCCAGTTTCCTCCCACAGTCCAAAGATGTTCAGTTTAGGTTGATTGGCCATGCTAAAATTACCCCTTAGTGCCTTGAGATGCTTAGGTTAGAGAAATTAGTGGGTAAAATATGTAGGGATATAGGGGTGGGGCCTGGCTGGGGTTGTGGTCACTGCAGACTCGATGGGCTGAATGGCCTTTTCTTGATTTGTAGGGTTTCTATAATTGGAAACCACACATTCTTTACAAACATTCACATGGGAAAAATTTTCCTCTTGTAATAGTCATAACCATGATATAAAATGCAGAGCAAGTGAGTGGTGCAGATCACGGGTCAGCTGCTGTTAGCAAACACTCCAAACCACAGACACCGGCCCTGTGAAGGAAGCGTCTGAGTTATTCCTACACAGAATTACCCTGAGGCAACAGAATATAAATCCCTGTAAATAGCCCATTTTAGCGTGGGCCATGAAACGTGCAGGCTTCCTTTCAGAAAGCCAAGACAATTACTCTAAAAATGAATTCTCTCCACCCTATTGGAAAGGAACTCAGAGGCATATCAACAGATGCTGCTGGAAATGAGAGAATGTAATCGCCATTTCCTCCCCCAATCATTTGGCATAAAATGCCAGCAAAAATGTTCACTCATCCCCCTGCCCCCTGCGTCATTCCCACTGAACGCAGGGCAACATTCTCATCTCACCACAGTTACTAATAATTGAGGATGTAGGAATAGAGGGAGATTATAGAATCCTACAGTGCAGAACGAGGCCATTCAGCCCATCAAGTCTGCATCAACCATAATCCCACCCAGGCCCTATCCCCATAACCCCATGCATTTATCTTGCTTGTCCCCTTGACACTAAGGGACAATTTAACATGGCCAATCAGTCTAACCTGCACATCTTTGGACTGTGGGAAGAAACCAGAGCACTCGGAGGAAACCCATGCAGACATGGGGAGAATGTGCAAATTCCACATACAGTGACCCAAGCCAGGAATCAAACCTGAGTCCCTGGCGCTATGAGACAGCAGTGCTAACCACTGTGCCCCATGCCACCAAATAATATTAAGATATTAAGACATTAGCAATAAGTGTCGTCCATTCATGTGGCTGCTGAGCCACAGAATTAGATTACGGCTGACCTGTGTCTCAGTTCTATTTATCTATCTGATATCATTCAGTGCTGTGATGACACTTAAACTTCCACTTAGAGGAGAGAGAGAGATACAGGATGAATTTTGAATGCAGATTATTTTCCTTTTATCAGTGTCACAAGTAGGCTTACATTAATACTGCAATGAAATTTCTGTGAAAATCCCCCAGGCGCCACACTCTGTTGCCTATTTGGATACACTGAGGGAGAATTCAGTACGGCCAATGCTCCTAACCAGCACATTGTTCAGACTGTGGGAGGAAACAGGAGCACTCAGAAGAAACCCAGGCAGACATGGGGAGAACATGCAGACTCCACACACAACAACCCAAACCAGAAATTGGTCCCTGGCGGTGTGAGGCAGCAGTGCTAACTGCTCAGTACATCAGGTGTAAAACATGTTTTTTTTTAAAGGTTTCTTGTGGTCAAGCAGAGTAGAAATTGTACAAGGGTAACTTTAGCTTCCTTCACCTTGGGCTTTCCCTGACTCTTCTCTGCTCCATGGTCAGAGATTCTGCAAACCTCCTCTCGCCCTAAATATTGACAGCATTTGTCAAGGAACATTACCATGGATTGCTAGTAGAAGTCTAAAGCCCCACCCCTTTCTCTGTCCCTACTCCAGAAAAGGCCCTTAAACCCATTCAGTTCACACCGACACATTAGCAACTCCTGAACTCTGGGCAATTGTGATTAGCTTAGGGGTTTAAAAAAAAAGGTGGCATGGACAAATTGGGCCAAAGAGCTTGTTTCCATGTTGTTAACCTCTATGACTCTATGACTCTAATCCCATTTGCCAGCACTTGGCCCATAGCCCTGAATGTTAACGATGTGCCAAGTGCTCATTGAGATACTTTTAAAGGATGGGGGGGAACTTGCCTGTACCACACTCCCAGGCAGCAGATTCCAGACCATCATCACCTTCTGGGTAAAGAAGTTTTTTCTCACATCCCCTTAAACCGTCTGACCCTCAGCTTGAACCTATGTCCCCTTGTGATTGACCCTTCAGCTAAGGGGAACAGCTGCTCCTTATCCACTCTGTCCATAACCTTGTGCACTTCAATCAAGTCGCCGCTGCACCTCCCTCCCCCACACTTTTCTCTGCTCCCCCATTTTCTCTGCTTCAATGAAAACAACTCAAGCCTATGCAATGTCTCCATAACTTAAAAGTTCCATTCCAGGTAGCATCCTGGTGAATCTCCTCTGTACCCCTCTTAGTGCAATCACATCCTTCCTATAACATGGCCAGAACTGTAGAACAAAGAACAAAGAACAAAACAGCATGGGAAACAGGCCCTTCGGCCCAACGAGCCCGCGCCGCCACCCCGATGTTCCCACCTCTACCCGTGATCCTTGTCAATGTTTATAGATCTATGGATTAAAAACCAAATTTGAGACAATTTAGGGAGAATTTGTTTTGCCAATTAGCCTAAGAGCACATCTTTGGGATGTGGGAGGAAACCGGAGCACCCGGAGAAAACCCACGCAAGCACGGGGAGAATGCGCAAACTCCCACAGACACAGGCCCAAATCCATGTATCTGCACAGCACAGCGATAGTCACTGAGCTGTCGTGTTGCCCATCAAATGATCCAGGTCAAGCGTACACTAACAACATGAAGCACTAGGATACTCTTGAAAAAAAATCCAAGAGCAGCCCTCTCACGACCCATAGCGTGTGTGCCCCTTGTTAGACAATTAGGTAGACCAAAGCACCTGTAGGATAAAAACAAGTCCATCAATATCATCATCTATTTACACACTTCCCAGGGACTCCCAAGGCTCATGATCCCTATTTTAAATCAGTTTTCTAAACCCCTCCATTCCCATTCTGTTCATGTACACAGTACTCTAGCTGTGGCCTCACCAGAATTATATACAACTCCAACATGACTTCTCTGCTTTGTAATCTATGCCTCAATGGATAAAGCTAAGTGTCCCATGTGCCTTTTTCACTACCCTATTAACATGCTCTTCTGCTTTGTCCAAAGAACATCCTAATCTCCTATTATTCATTCAATACTTCCTTGTCAAATTACTCTGTCCAAAATGTATCACCTCACACTTTTGATGGTGATATCATTCCTACTACTTCAGCCAGCAGTCAGTATTGATAAGGTCTAGAGTTAAGTATTTCAAATATTACACACCAATAGGAAGGAAGGTGGTTCACTGTTCATTTCCACCTCAACCTTCCCCACCCCACACCACCCAATTTCCACTCTGAGTTAAGATTCTGAATTCCTTCAATGTAACAGGCAAACAATTGAGCTCCTTTTTTGATTCTTTCACAGGATGTGGCAATTGTTGTCTAGTCCAAAATTTATTGACCAATCCTAATTGCCCTTGAGGAGGTAAGCCTAATTCTTGAACCTTTGCAGTCCATGCGGCATAGGCACACCCACAATGCTGTTAAGCAGGGAGTTCCAGCAACATGACTCAGCAACAGTGAAAGACGGGGAGTCAAGATGCTCCAAGTCAAGATGAGGTGTTGCTTGGAGGGGAACTTTCAGGTGGGAACGTTCCTTGTCCTTCTAGGTGGTAGAAGTATCAGGTTATAAAGGTGCTGTCAAAGGAGCTCTGGTGAGTTGCATGTATTCTTTCAGAATGTAATTTAATAATAGTCTGGCTTGTAGAAACAGCTAAATCTTCATTCAAATAGAACTTCTTAAAAAATTCATTCATGAGATGTGGACGTCGCTGGCTGAGCCAGCATTTATTGCCCTTCCCTGAGGGTATTTAAGAGTCAACCCATTACTGTAGCTCTGGAATCACATGTAGACCAGACCAGGTAAGAATGGCAGATTTCCTTCCCTAAAGGACACTAGTGAACCAGATGGATTTTTATAACAATTGACAATGTTTTCCATGGTCATCACTGGACTTTTAATTCCAGATTTTTATTGTATTCAAATTCCACCATCTATCATGGTGGGGTTCAAACATAAATCCCCAAGCATTAATCTGAATCTTTAAATTACTAGGACAGCATCAATACCATGTCGCCACTGCCTCTCCTGTCATTGGGAAGCTTGATGAAAAGAGGAGATGAATCATCAGCTTAATGCAGTAAGTGCAACATTAGCGTGACATTAGTGTTAGACAGCAAGGAGAAAATTTCCTCAGTTCTTTGTAACAAAATGGAAATAATAATACAGCATAGTGGCACGGTGGCACAGTGATTAGCACTGCTACCTCAGAGTACCAGGGACCTGGGTTTGATTCCTGGCTTGGGTCACTGTCTGTGTAGAGTCCGCACTTTCTCTTTGTGCCTGCTGGGTTTCCTCTGGGTGCTCTGAAAATGTGCAGGTTTAGGTGGATTCGCCATGCTGAATTCTCCTTCAGCGTACAGATGCTAGAATGTGGCGATTAGGGAATTATCGCAGCAACTTCATTGCAGTGTTAATGTAAACCTACTGTGACAATAATAAATAACTAAACTTTAGAACTCATTATAGTGGGACAGAAGCAGAAAGCTGCTGTGCTGACAAAAACAGAGCACAGTTAGGTGAGACAATATGACAAGGGAGTGTAAACATGTGCTGATTCAGAAAGAAATACAGATCAATATTGTGGGATATCTGTCTTGGTAAATGAAAAGTTGAAAAACAATAAGTTAAAGAGCAAATATGGACACAATGACCAGAATTTCACCGCCTGGCCTACCCCAGGCTCCTGCCTATCCTGCCTGAGGCCAACAAAGAATTCCGTTCTGCGAGTCTTGACCGATTCTGGGACGGGCGAGGTGGCAAAATTCCGGCTAACATGTCGAGAGGGACTTAGGCACAACAGACTTCGACAGAAATATGAAGAGCACAATAAAATGAAAGGTGAGCACAGCACAGAGGGAGAGGGTTTGACACAGCCCACTGAGAGTAAACTGCAAGCCTAACAAAGTGTATACAGAGTGCATGCAAGAGCTCAGTCTGTACTGTGCGAAATAATACTTAATCTATCTTCAGAGGCTTGATGGCAATGCTTTGCTCCTCTTTGTTCGAATAGTCACCGCCCCTCCAATTGTAACCTTATACTATTCTAAAATCTGTTGGGGAAGTATTGAATTTATCTGTAATGTTATATGAGCTGCTCTCTACCTGCATCACATACAAATACACCAGCAAGTTGGGAGCAAGTCACTAATTTTGAATTCTGATTATAAAGCGTAGGATTTTCTAAGAAATGTAACATTCCACCCAAAACAGCTGAGAAAAACAGAGGAAGGGAGGAAATGTCTGGATTCGTGTTTGGTATTTCACATTCTTACTTCTAGCTCACTATAATGAGAAGTCACATTTGCAAGAGCTATAACATTAATCAGGAGATAATGTGTGGTTCGCAGACCCATCATTTCCCCAGTGGCCACTTTCTATTATTCCACCAGTTCCACTATAAAAAATATACACTGTATGTAAAACACTCCAGGTAAAAAATGATCTTTCAAAGACTCTACCTCCGCTGCTTCCCACTTGCAATCCTTTGTCAAGTTTCTGTGGCTCATTTTCTGTCCTGAAACTGTCAGTCTCGCTGCAGCAATCGTCTTACGAAGCAGCTCTGAGGCAGAAGGAAAAGTTGAAGGCTCCCCAGATTTTGAAGAAGTGAAAACCTTCGGAAGGTTTCTGCTCCGCAGCAGATTGATCGTGGTTGCAAATGTCGCCAGCACCTGAGACTTGAGTGCTTGGGTGCGATGCTGGATTGGTGTGGGAGGCAGAGAGAGCTCGCTCAACAGAGCAGCTCCCTCTCTTGCTGCTTTCGTCGCTAGCCTGTGATGATGATAAGAGAAAGGAAGGGTGCAAAGATGCAGGCAATTAAACGTTAAAAAGGTGAGAGTCCACACCGCTCGCCAAATGAGGCTGAATGCAATTTGCAGCATGAATACATGCTGTCACCAAGGGACAAGTCAATCAAGCAGAGCGATATTGTTGCCTTAGCCCCTGATCAGCAAATGTGAAACAAACTGAAATTTCATAAATCAGGGAAGGTTGTCAGAGCTGGCCATTATGTGACAATTATAAACCACAGAAAACAAAATAAATATACACACACCTCTTATTTAAAACCTCTGTAAATCAGCAATTTAAATTATGTGCAATTTGTTTGTGCTTTCATCCACATGGCATCATTGGTATTTAAATGTTGAATGTTGTGATTTATAGATGTTTTTGTACACTACTCGCAACCCATGTGATCACTTCTTCAAAACTGGGATAAATTGTTGTGTCTTTTAGGGTACAGGTCCTTTGGATTAACACCGAAGGAGAAGCCTTTCAGTTCCTCATACTAGTCCATATAGAGTGGCAAAAATCATAGAATTCTTACAGTGCCATTCAGCCCATCCAGTTTGCACTGATCACAATCCCACTGAAGCCCCCTTCCCGTAACTTCATGCATTTACCCTGCTAATCCACCCTAGCACTGGGGTCAATTTAGCATGGCCAATCCATCAAACTTGCACTTCTTTGAACTCTGGAAAGAAACCAGAGCATCCGGAGGAAACTCACACAAACACAGTGGGGGAGTATGCAAACTCCACACAGACAGTGACCCAAGGCCAGAATTGAAGCTGGTTCCTGGCACCGTGAGGCAACAGTGCTAACCACTGTGCCATCCAGGAGATGGCACGGTGGCACAGTGGTTAGCACTGCTGCCTCAGAGAGCCAGGTACCCAGAAAATCCCACACAGCATGTGAATTGTTAACCTGCAAAGCAGCCGGAAGTATATAACTAACATCATTGGTATTAAACTAATATGGAATGAATTTGAAACAATATCAATAGTGTTAGCAAGGGTATTCATTGATACTTTAAAGTTAGTTGGGGGAACCATTAGAGATCCCAGTTATGTCTTTATTTACCTTAATCAGCTGTGAAGTTTGATGGGAAGCAATGGACTAATGGCATTGTCACTAAACGATTAACCCAGAAACATAACTAATGCTCTGGGGACCTGGGTTTGAATCCCACCACAGCAGATGGTGGAATTTGAATTCAATTAAAAAGTCCTGAATTAAGAATCTACTTATGGCCATTGTCAATTGTCAGAAAAACCATCTGGTTCACTAAATGTCTCTTAGGGAAAGAAATCTGCTGTTTCAACCTAGTCTGACCTAATGTGACTCCAGAACTACAGCAATGGATGGCATAGTAGCACAGTGGTTAGTACTGCTGTCTCACAGCGCCAAGGACCTGGGTTCAATTTAGCCTCAAGTGATTGTGTGGAGTCTGCATATTCTCCCCATGCTTGTGTGGGTTTCCTCTGAGTGCTCCAGTTTCCTCCCACAGTCCAAAGGTGTGCGGGTTAGGTTGATTGGCCATGATAAATTGCCCCTTAGCATCAGGGAAATCAGCAGGGTAAATACATAGGTTACGGGATAGGCATGGGTGGGATTGTTGTTTGTGCAGGTTCAATGGACCAAATGACCTCCTTCTGCATTGTAAGCATTCTATGATTCTATGACTTTCAACTGCCTTCTAAGGATGGGCACTGACCCCAGTGCTAGGCCAATAAATGCTGGCCAACCAGCGATTCCCATGTTCCAGGAGTAAAAATTTTTTAAAGTTACAGGAAATGCCAGCAGGTTCCAGCAGGATCACAGGGATATGGACCAAAGATTCAAACCACCATAGTATTGTAAAACGAACATGAACAACTGTCACACTGCTGTGGTCAACATCAGAAAGTTTCACTGAAACTATAGCTACAACATGGAACTGAATCCTATCCCTCAATGTCTGTCTTCACTGATACTAGTCAGCATCCTATATTTTATCAAATCATAATATTATTTCTAACATACCAATTTCAGATTACATTAAATATATTGTTGCAATTGTACATAATTATATAAATCATTGCTAACCTATCAATATTGTTCCTCTTAATTCTTTGTTTGGCTGGTATTTGGTGGTCAGAATGTTTCCACAGTTTATGAATACTATGTTATAAATTGTGCAAACTCTTACCCTCATATCTCCAGAGAAACTTCCTTATGTGATTTGACGTCAAACTGTGAATGTCCAGTGTGATTTTGGAACAGCCACCACAGACTTGAGTCCCTTTCAAAGGGAAGGGAAGGAAACCCAACAAGGCGAACAAGTTGACATGGAAAAGAATATCACCTGTGTGGAGAAGCAATGCTGACAGGTTCAACGAGTGGTAAGAGAAAATAGACTAAAAGAAAAGTGCCACTCAGAAACCTGCCATTGTGAGAATTAGAAGCTGCTGCAAAACTCCTCGAGCGTTCTCTACTTCCATTAGTTACATGCTGGCAATATTAATCATCTGTAGTTTTATTAATTTGTTGTTTTGATTCAGATGCAAACTTAACTGTGTGTGTTCGTGCATGTGTGTTTGTGTGTGGGTGTCGTGTTTGTGTGTGTGCTTGCTTAGGTATGTATGTATGCATGTACATGTGTGCATACATGCACATGCTTGAGTGTGCATACATGTAATTGTGTGTGTGTGTTTATGTGTGTGTGTGTGTTTATGTGTTTGTGTGTGTGTTTGTGTGTGTTTGATCTGATTTTGTGATTTTTTTTTATTTAACATTGTTAACATCAGACAGTCCACAAGGTTCATCACAATCCCAGAATTTCTAAGAAAGAACACACTTAAACAGTATGTTTTATTTAAAGAAAAGTAAACAAGACCTATGAGTAAATAACAAGAATTATTACCCTAAGATACTGGATTTCAGTAATTAGTGAACCAGACGGGGTTTTCTGACAATCAGCAATGGTTTCATGGTTATTAATAGATTCTCAATTCCAGATTATTTTTATTGAATTCAAATTCCATCATCTGCATGGTGGGATTCAAACCTGGGTCCCCAGAACATTAGTTGAGTTTCTCGATTAATAGTCTAGTAATAATAGCAAACCATCATTTCCCCTTGGTGCATATTCTTGGTGCAAAATAGAATACTGAGTGTATTTTTGGTTAAAAAGTAAGATGTAACATTTTAAAATAAATCACAAATGAAGAATACTCTCTACTCCCTATTAGATGAACTCCAAAGCTTTCCACTTCCTTAAAAATAACGCTATTGCTGCAGGCTTGTAATAGTATCAATCTTCCAGACCCTTTAAAGTATCAATAGTGAAAACTATGAGCACTTAAAACTATTTTTACTTGTGTACGTGAACATTGTGCAAGTGACAGAATGGTTCACAGAGAAAAGGTTGTCAATCAAGCAATTATTTCCCTTGGGTGCTGCTGTTTGAACAGACTAATGGATATATGGACTCTCAACCAAGCCTCATTCTTGTTTCTAATCATGTTTCTGTGCCAAAAGCTCTGGGTTCAAGTTCCACACCAGTATTCCATAGCCAAGGAAGGTATGATCATATTATGGTAGATAGCTACAAACTTGTAAATCTTTCCAACATATGCAATGGTGGCCAATAAGAGTGGGAGAGATTGCTGGTCAGCCATATAATGGGAAGAATGCTAGATTCTCTACCATTACCATCCGTAGCTCCAAAACATAATAGCACAAGGTATCGGTGAAGAAGCTGCTATAATCATAGAGTAATCTAAATAACAACAAGGTCAAACATTATAGAGAATAGTGGGTGGGACTTTCCGGACGCAGGGAAGGCAATAACCTGGTGATTTTGTCACCAAACTACTCATCCAGAAACTTCGCTAATGTTTTGGAGATCCAGATTCGAATCCCACCATGGCATATAGTGGAATTTGAACTCAGTTAAAGAAAATCTGGAATTAGGAATCCACTGATGACCCTGAAACTATTCTCGATTTTTGAAAAAAACCATCTGATTCACTAATGTCTTTTAGTGAAGGAAATCTGCCGTCCTTACCGGGTCTGGCCTACGTGTGACTCCAGAGCCACAGAAATGGAGTTGGCTCTCAACTGCCTCAGAAGTGGCTTAACAAGTCACTCATTATAAGGGCAACTAGAGATGGGCAATAAATACTGACCAGCCAGTGACACCCCATGACTCATGAACGAATAAAAAGAAACTTGTTCCAAAACTGGAAAATCCCCGCCTGAGCTCAATGACCTTTGCATGAGAAAATTTGTACCAGTGACTACAGTACAATTATTTGCTCCTTAACTCCAGGGCTTGCACTGAGGGTGCGCTTGCTCCACAGACCCAAGCACTTCCCTCTCATTGGCTGAGGTTTGCATGCTTTCATACAATGGGTCCCGGGTGGGTCATGGGATCAGCAGATTGTCGCCACTTAACATGGCCATGTTACCATAGTTACCACTGCAACTCAGACTCTTGGTTGGCGTGGATTAAATTGTTACCAACAGGAAAGGGTTCGATCCCTGTTTCAACTGGGGTGGATCTGGGACCTGGGCTTCCTTGCCCTACCCTCGGTGGAGGTTGTGATGCTATGAGTTGGTCCTGTCTTTAGGCAGAGGTCGGAAGAAGTCCTTTATAAAGGAACTGGATGAATATCTGGTTAGTGACAGGATTGAAGTTTTGAATGATGAGAAACGTGAATGAATGGGATCACGGAATGTCTTCACTGGAATGTTCCCCAGGAGCTTTGGTAAACATAATCAACATATTAATTCAGCTTTTACATGTCTATTCCAATTAAGTAATTTGTCAACATTATCCATTTTCTTACTGAACAAAACATGGAAACTAAGGCTGGGATCTTGCATTCCTTTTTAGAATCATAGAATCCCTACAGTTTAGAAGGAAGCCATTTGCCCCATTAAGTGTGCAGCCACTCTCTGACAGAGCATCCCACCCAGGCCCAATCCCCATAGCCCCATGTATTGACCCCGCTAATCCATCTAACCTACCCATTTTAGGACTCTAAGGGGCAATTTAGCCTGGCCAATCCACCTCACCTGCACATCTTTGGAATGTGGGAGGAAACTGGAGCACCCGGAGGAAACCCACGCAGACACAGGGAGAATGTGCAAACTCCACACAGAATTGAATTCCACACAGGCCAGAATTGAACTCAGGTCCCAGGCGCTGTGAGACAGCGATACTAACCACTGTGCTACTGTGCTGCCCTACTATTTGCATTGGGTGTGAAAAATCCTGCGAGATGTCCAAACTGCATTTCATGCTGATGTAGAGATTTGAAGCAATTGTCTCTGCCCCTTGCCAGGGAGCTTATGGGATCCCATATCCCATAAATGTTCAACATCAGGAATCCTTTTATAACACATTTGCATATTATCATCAGACCATTGCATCTGATAATCACCTCCCCCACCCCCTCCCACTGCTGCACTCCCTCCCCCCAACCTCTCCCAGTTAGATTATCTATTCATTTGGCAAGATGGCACATTGGAAAGAATTACAACCAGTCCCCCACATTGTGCGTCGGTCAAGCAGACCCGCAGGAGGACTTCAAGTAAGTGCATCGCTGAGGGAAGAAGGAGTCATGCTTGAGGAGTTCCCAGACACTGCCCCCTGGTGCTGCCTGTTGGCACTGCCATTGAGACCGACGGAAGGGAAAACAAGATTAGCTTCACAGCAACGTGTCTTTCGATAGACAGGTAACCCTTCCTTAATTGAAGCAATTGCTCTGCCTAACATTATCTCATAAGGAGTAGGTGTTAGAGAGTTAATGATTGTACTATGAGATATTGGGCGTGATTCTCCAGCCTCCCAGCCGTGTGTTTCCCATGGCGGGAGAGGTGGCGTGTTATTTACCGGCCTTGGGATTCTCTGCTCTCGCTGCTCTTAATCGGAATTCCCACTGACATCACCCCACACTGACAAGAAACCCCTGGTGGGCGTGCACTGTCACCGGGACAGGAGAATCCCACTGGCATGAATGGCCAGAGAATTCCGGCCACCATCAAACTTATATATATGTAAAAATAGTTCTTTTTCCAGTGGTATAAATACTCGGAACTGTTGGACTAATGATTCCTCAGAGGTATTGGAGCAAACGTAGCAAAATTAAAAGCACAATGCAAAGAAAATGGAAGGGTGGAGTTGTACAAAACTCAAGCTACCTGGATATAGTCGTATATCTGGTTACATCTGCACGCACTGATTTAAAATGAAGCTTTCTGAAAGGTTTTCTGTGTACCTATTAGTAAATCTCTGAGTAAATAATTGATTAAAGACTTGGTGGAAATTTGAAAGCGATTAGGATAAGCTTGGATGATTTCTGCTCCTAGATGATCTTTTAGTTTTTTGGTGAGAGTGCTGAATGCTAACATATTACAATATAAGACAACGTACGACACATAATTAGACCTTAGGTGGGATTTTCCAGCCACGCTCACCCCGAAACCAGAATATCCTGCTCGAGATCAACAGACCTTTCCATGGATCCGCCCCTCACCCACTATGATTCCCGTGGTGGGTGGAACCAGAAAATTCACCCCCTTGTCTTTGATAAAGTGTAAAGTTTTATGAGACAGCGCGGTAGCACAGTGGTTAGCACGGCTGCCTCACAGCGCCAAGGACTTGGATTCGATTCCTGGTTTAGGTCACTATTATGCACAGTTCTCCCTGTGTCAGTGTGGGTTTCTACATAAGCTTACTTGTAGATATTTACAGCATGAAACCAGGCCCTTCAGCCTAACTAATCCACATTGCCCTTTTTTTATAGACCCTAAGCTAATTCCAATTGCCCACATTTGGCCCATATCCCTCTACACCTATCATACCCCTGTAACTATCTAAATGCTTTTTAAAATATAAAATTGTACCCACCTGTACTACTACCTCTGGCAGCTTGTTCCAGACACTCACCACCCTCTATGTGAAAAAATTGCCCCTCTGGACATTTTTGTATCTCTCCCTACTAAGCCCTTTAGACTCCCCTACCTTTGGGAAAAGATATTGGCTATCTACCTTGTCTATGCCCCTCATTATTTTGTAGACCTCTCTAAGGTCACCCCTCAACCTCCTAAGCTCCAGAGAAAAAAGTCCCAGTGTATTGTGACAAATAAATAAACTTTCTTATGTGGAATTTCTTTCCAGTAGAATGTACTAGTTGAGCATGCAATGACATTCAGGCCTGAAAAGGACATAACAGGTGTAATTAGCAGGGAACAGACCGCGTTTGTCCAAGACTAAATTTCTAGACCCCATTCTTTCAGCATCTTGTAAATCAGGCAATGAGAATGTGTTTATGAAAAACCTTCTCAAGAACAATTGAGTCCCAACCACACTCATATCCTGAGAAAGCACATTGAAGAATAATAGAGTTCCACAGCTTTGAGGTCCCGGATGAATGAGTAACCAAGGGCAAGAGAATAGAACTCTGCACCTTAGGATGAAGGAGACCCTTTGGCACTCCCAACCCTTAGGTCAGAAGGCGTAGGGTCAGAACCCTGCTCCATACAATTCCTGCTCTAATATCAAGCAGGATGTTGATGTCCAATGGGAATGAAGACCCTCCCTTCATTTCATGGGTTGTATAAGAGATTTCACTACACCAGGTTAAAGTCCAAAGGTTTATTTGCTATCATGAACTTTCGGAGAACAGTGACTCACCTGATGAAGGAGCAGTGCTCCGAAAGCTCGTGATTCCAAATGAACTTGTGGGAAGTTAACCTGATGTTGTGAGACTTCTTACTGTGCTTACCCCAGTCCAATGCCAACATCTTCACTTTATGGGTAGTGGGAACTGATCAGATCTTCCTAATGTGTTGGGATTCAGTAATATATTGGCTGTAGAACACTGGTTACAGCCCTGGAAACAGAATTCATATCAGATTTGCTTGGGAATTCTTTCACTACTGTAGGGAAAGACTATAGTAATATGGAAAATAACCCACGTTGAGGGTTACAGGATAAATTGTATAAGACAGCATAGTGGAAGAATATCAAATACTGTCAAACAAGAATACTTAAGGAAAGATTCGCTTTATCTTCATCAGAATAAACTTAAATTGTCATCACTTTTAGCCTCCAAGCACAGTCACACTGGTAAAAAATGTACCAACTGTAAAAAAAACAGAACTCAAACTACACTGTGCTCAATAATAGAGTTTACACATTCTCTCTGGTGCTTGGTTTCCTCCCACAGTCTAAGTATGTGCAGGTTAGACAGATTGGCCATGCTAAATTGCCCCTTAGTGTCCAAAGGTGTGTAGGCGAGGGGGATTAGGGAAATAAATAAATGGGGCTACGGGGATAGGGCCTGGGTGGGATGCTCTGTCAGAAAGTTGGTGTAGGCACAAATGGGCTGAATGGCCTCTTTCTACACTGTAGGAATTCTATGATTAACGTGGGACATTAATCATTCTCTGCTAAGTATAATCCCATGTGCATCAAGAATGTTAGCTGGAATGACATATTGTATTACGCAAGCTATTGTATTTGGCTTTATGAAGCATATGATGATCTGCCTCTGAAAATGCAACATCTTCCTATAATCTAGCTGCCAATCAGTCACAGCGTGAAAACCATTATAGGGTGAAATCGGCTTTTTAATATTGTATTCATGACATCTCTTCCTGTTTTTGAACTTCCATGCTTTTAAAAAGTCGAATTTCCAAACTCAGTCAGTGAGCAAACAGGTGCTAAGTGCTCATTCTCTGGCCCTACTGTCGAGTCATATCCCCCTTCACCTTCTGAGCTAAACAGCAGAAGATTAACATTTAGACTGAACTGCAGCAGGCAGCAGTTTCACCATAACAGGAACATTTCTTTCAATAACATGGTAAATCCAATCCAGTACAGCCACCACTCCAACATAAGCAGGATAGCTGAGCGAAACAAACCATGTTCACCAGCAACTAAATGAACGATAACATACTGCTTGGATACTCTCAGGATGGGATTTTCCAGTTGCACACGCCCCAAGATAGGAATTTCCCCCCATGATCAAGTATCTTTACATGGTCCGCCGAATTTTCTGTCCCGCCTGCTACAATTCCCATAACAGGTGGGGCTGGAAAATCCCTCTCTCGGTTTGATGTATCACTTTAATTCTTAGAACATTTGTAATTAAATTATGCTCCACATTGTGAGATGGGCTTGTGTAAAGAAATGGAATATTGAGGGACCTTAGAGTGGACCATGCTTTTTGGAAAAATGTTTAATTCTATTGGACTTTCCGTAATCTTCAATTTGAAATGTTTTGGACTGTAATTTCACGAATTTTATGGATTAAAGTATATTTTTGAAAAGAAAATATTTTCCATTTTACACCAACAGTAGTTCCAAGTTGGTTAATTTCCTCTCACCGCCTAGCCTCTAACCTAGAAGGGCACCCATGCCATTCTGATTTTCCCTTTTCCCAGGGACATTGTGATAAATAACAGAAGCTGGACAGTTACCAGGCTGGGCGACATAGTGGCACGGTGGTTAGCACTGCTGTCTCACAGCGCCAGGACCCAAGTTTGATTCTCAGCTTAGGTTACTGTCTCTGGAATGGAATTTGCATGTTCTCCCCATGTTTATGTGGGTTTCCTCCCACAGTCCAAAACAAGTGCAGCTTAGGTGCAATGAGCCGAATTGGTGCCAGAGTATGGCGACTAAGGGAATTTCACAGTAACTTCCTTGCAGTGTTAATGTAAGCCTTACTTGTGACTAATAAGTAAAGACGTTGACTTCACCAACTTTTAAGTCTTTTGTTTCTGTTCTTACGTTGTCGATCTGTCTCAACTAGAATAGGTCAAGTTCTGAGTTTTCTATCATTGTCAGCAGAATTGTCCACCCACTCAAAAACAGCAGCTAAAATATGAAAGTTGCAATGATTCCCCGAATAGTCCAGGTTAGAATCATAAAATCCTTACAGTGCAGAAGAGGACATTCAGCCCATATGTCTGCACCAGCTCTGTGACCGAGCATCTTTTATCCAGTCCCACCCCTGCTCCATACCCTTAATCACGCACATTTATCTTGCTAATCTTCCTAATCTAATTTAGCATGGCCAAAGCACCTAACAAGCACATCTTTGGAGTATGGGAGGAAACTGGAGCACCCAAAGGAAACCTCCACTGACGCAGGGAGAATGTGCAAACTCCACATGGACAGTCACCAAAGGCAGGAATCAAACCCTGATCCCTGGAACTGTGAGGCAGCAGTGCTAATCACTGTGCCACCATGCCACCCTTTATGTGACTTGGACACTTTAAATTCCTTTCCTATGCTTGCGAGCGTCCTTTTCTCTTACTGACATCCATTATGTATAATTTTATCTTTATCATTGACATGACATGACTTACTGTTCTCCGGAGCAGAGTTATTTGGAGAGTGGCTGGAGAGAATCCTGACTTGCAATTTCTGTCTTGTACTTTATTTGGTAGAGTGTTTATTTTGGCGCTCCGTAGCGGGAGATAGGCGCGGGGGACTGCAGGGAAGGAAGCGCGGGAGTATAAAAGGAAGGCCAAGGTGAGACAGTGGGCAGCGTCGGGAGTGGGCAGTGGAGCGAGACGGGAATTAGAGTGAGAACAATAAGGGCTTAAGCTCACTGGGCTTGGGCGAGTGCAGGCTTGGACACGGTGAGTAACGTGCTTCCTACCTAATCACATTTAAAGGGGTATACAAAATGCCATGATACTTGGCCAAACGCGTCCACTGTGTACGCTGCCAAATGTGGACCTTCTTGGAGGCATCACGTCTGCCGAAGGCCCACATATGCGCAAAATGTTTAGAATTGCAACGTTTACGAGCAAAGTTGAGACAGCTGGAGCTGCGCTTGGAGGACGTTTGTCTAGTGAGGGAAAATGAGGATACAATGAATAGGGAAGGCAGACCTGCGGGGACCCCAGGATCTCGTAGTAGGGATGGGCTGGGTACAGTTACAAGGAACAAGAACAAAAATCAAGGCACAAAGGCCATCTCTAAGGAGGATTCCCAGAAAACCAAGGGAGGGGTAAAAGCTGTGATGGAGAAGGCAGGTGAGGGGGAACAGAATGCCACAGAGACCGGCGGGAAAGCAGGAGGTGAGATAGTGGTGGGGGATGGGATGGTTAAAGGGATCGATAGGAGATTCTGTGGGCAAAAGAGAGACTCCAGGATGGTAGTCTGCCTCCCTGGAGCAGGGGTCCAGGATGTATCAGAGAGGGTAGAGGGAATTTTGAAGGGAAGAGGGTCTAAGGCAAATGTAATAGTTCACATAGGACAAAAAGAGGTAGGAAGAAAGCGCAGGGGGGACTTGCGTAGACAGTTTAGGGAGTTGGGGGCTCAACTGAAAGGTAGGGCCTCCAGGGTGGCGTTCTCTGGGCTGCTGGCTGTGCCTGGGACCGATTGGGTAATAAATGAGACACTCCAACTAAATGCATGGATGAGGGATTGGTGTAGGGCAGAAGGCTTCATATTTATTGATCATTGGGAAGTCTTCAGGAGGGAGGGTCACCTATTCACGAGGGATAGGGAGCAGTGGACTGGGAGGGGAACACATATTTTAGCTGGGAGGTTAGCTGGAGTGTTTCAGAAGTGTTTAAACTAATAGGGAGGGAGGGTGGGGAGACAGCGGGAACTGGGAGTGGGAGAGAGAGGGATGATAGGGTAACACCAGTAGGTAGAAAAGAATATCCGAGAGCTGAGGGTCTTCAGTGCATGTGTTTTAATGCAAGGAGTGTGACTGGCAAAACAGATGAACTGAAGGCAATAATGTTCACGAGGAGTTTAGAAGTGGTGGCGGTGACCGAGACGTGGTTGAAGGAGGGGCAAGACTGGCAATTGAATATTCCAGGATATAAGTGTTTTAGGTGTGACAGAGTTGGTGTGAGGAGAGGCGGGGGAGTGGCTTTATTAGTTAAGGACAACGTCATAGCAGTGCAGAGGGAGGGAGGTATGGATGATTAGGAATTGAGTCTCTATGGGTGGAGTTGAGGAATAGGAAGGGAGTGGTTACTCTGTTGGGTGTTTACTACAGACCGCCCAACAGCCCGCGGGCCGCGGAAGAAGGGATATGCAGGGACATTTTAGATAAGTGTAGAAAAAATAGGGTGGTAGTAGTGGGAGATTTCAATTTTCCTGGAGTAGATTGGAGTGTGCCCAGGGCTGTAGGAGTGGATGGGGAGGAATTTGTACAGTGTGTTTTGGGAGGGTCCTTGGAGCAGTATGTGGATGGCCCGACTAGAGAGGGGGCTATACTGGATTTGGTTCTGGGGAATGAGCCAGGCCAGGTGGTTGACGTCGAGGTAGGAGAGCAGGTGTCAAATAGTGAGCACAACTCTGTCTGCTTTAGGATATTAATGGAAAAGGACGAGACTGGCCCAAAAGGGAGGGTATTTAACTGGGGGAGGGCTAGATACAGCCAGATTAGGCAAGGTCTTAAAGATACCGACTGGGATAAGCTTTTTGAGGGCAGGTCGACGAGGTACATGTGGGAGTCTTTCAAGGGAAAACTAAACTCTCTGCAGGAAAGATACGTGCCGGCAAGGAGGAAGGATGGGAAAGGTAGTATTAGAGAACCTTGGCTTACCAGGGAGATTGAGGACTTGATCAAGAAAAAGAGAGAGGCTTACATTAGATCTAGGCAACTAGGGACTGAGACAGCGCTGGAAGCTTATAGAGAGTGTAGACGGGATCTTAAAAGGGATATTAGAAAGGCAAAAAGGGGCCACGAGGTGGCTCTGGCAGGTAGGATTAAGGAAAATCCTAAGGCATTTTACTCCTATGTAAGGAGCAAAAGGATGGTTAGAGGCAAGATTGGACCTCTCAGGGACAGAGGAGGGATCTATGCTTAGAGCCTGAGGGGATGGGGGAGATCCTGAATGAATACTTTGCGTCGGTATTCACGCAGGAGACTGGCCAGATGTCTGTGCCTGATGTTGACAAAGTTGAGGATCGGTTGAGGGAAATAAAGATTACGAGGAAAGAGGTGTTGGGGCTGTTAGGCAGCTTAAAGACATATAAAGCTCCGGGGCCTGATGGCATTTACCCAGGCTGCTAAGGGAGTTGAGGGAAGACTTGGCTGGGCCTCTGACGCAAATCTTTGTCTCTTCCCTGGACACAGGTGAGGGCCCAGAGGACTGGAGGATAGCAAACGTAGTACCGTTGTTTAAAAAAGGTCAGAGGGATCACCCAGGGAACTATAGGCCGGTGAGCTTGACTTCAGTTATAGGTAAGCTAATGGAGAGGATCCTGAGGGACAGGATGTATGAGCATCTGGAGCGCTGCGATCTGATCAGGGATACGCAGCATGGCTTCGTCAAGGGGAAGTCTTGTCTTACAAATCTAGTGGAATTTTTTGAAGAAGTGACAAAAACAGTTGATGAAGGACAGGCTGTTGATGTCGTCTACATGGATTTCAGTAAGGCGTTTGACAAGGTTCATCATGGTAGACTGATAGAGAAGGTGAAGGCGCATGGGATACAGGGTCGGGTATGTAGATGGGTCGAAAACTGGCTCGGGAGGAGGAGACAGAGGGTAGTAGTGGAAGGCTCTTTTTCCAGCTGGAAGCCTGTCACAAGTGGAGTGCCACAAGGCTCAGTACTAGGTCCTCTTCTATTTGTGGTCTACATAAACGACTTGGAAGTAGGGGTAGGTGGTGAGATCAGCAAATTTGCTGATGACACCAAGATGCTTGGATTGGCTGGTACAGAAGAGCAGTGTCAGGCAATACAACAGGACATAGACAGGTTGGTAGACTGGGCAGATAGATGGCAAATGGAATTTAATCCGGATAAATGCGAGGTGATGCATTTTGGCCGGAAAAATGTAGCAGAGAGTTATAGGATAAAAGGTAAAACTATACGGAGCATAGAGACGCAGAGAGACTTGGGGGTGCAGGTTCACAAGTCTCTGAAGGTGTCCTCATAGGTGGAGAAGGTGACAAAGAAGGCGTATAGTATGTTAGCTTTCATAGAAAAGGGTATAGAATATAAGAGTAGGAATTTGATGTTGCAGTTGTATACAACTTTGGTTAGGCCTCACTTGGAATACTGCGCCCAGTTCTGGTCTCCATACTATCGGAAGGATGTGGAGTCCTTGGAGAGAGTGCAGAGGAGGTTTACCATGATGCTGCCTGGTATGGAAGGACTGTCTTATGAGGAACAATTAGATAGACTGGGGTTGTTTTTCCTTGAAAGACGTCGGCTTAGAGGGGATCTCATAGAGGTGTATAAGATTATAAGGGGTATAGATAGAGTAAATTGAGGTAAACTTTTTCCACCTTTAGAAATGGATAGGACGAGGGGTCATGGCCATAGGGTGAGGGGGGCTATGTATAGGACGAATATTAGAGGGCAGTTTTTCACACAAAGGGTAGTGGGGGTGTGGAATGCACGGCCGAGTAAGGTGGTGGGAGCAGGCACGCTGGGGCTGTTTAAGGGTCTCTTGGACAGCCACATGAGCGGTATGCAGATAGAGGGATATATTAAGACTGTTTAACTACGGCTTTTTTCCACAGGTAATTCGGTCCATAATTTGAGCATGCATTCGGCAGGTGGTGCGGGTACAGCTCTTGGATGTTAATTCATGGGTTGCCTGGTACCTCATGTCGTAAATGAGTGCTTTATGTGGACCATCTGAAGGGCACCATGACAGCTCAGAGACTATCGATGTGGCTGTGCAGACACTTGGAATTGGTCCGGTGTCTGCGGGAGTTTGCGCGTTCTCCCCGTGGTTGCGTGGGTTTTCTCCGGGCACTCCGGTTTCCTCCCACAACCCAAAAATTCGCTCTTAGGCTGATTGGGTAACAAAATGTCCCTATGGTGAAAATTTTCCATATTAGGAATAATATATATATTATTATATAGGAATATTAAAATAGGATAATGTATTTGCTACTATATAGTATGACGGCGGCGCGGGCTCGTTGGGCCGAAGGGCCTGTTTCCCGTGCTGTGTTGCTTAAAAAAAAAGAAGCATAATCTGATATTTTAACACAAGATATTAGTGACCATTTGTTCACAGGACAGTGGTTGTGGCATCTCTGGGAGAGCAAATAGCAGTAATGATTGTTTACAGACAGTAATTGCCAGAACAGATACTGGCCTGGCTTCCTGCTGCCCTGTTCGGAATATAATACTACATTTGGCATATCTGTTTGACTAAAACTGTTATCAGAATATTGCAACATTAGGATTGCCACTGAATGCTATAGTTCCACATACCTTTGAATTCAATTCTAAACCAAGGGAACTGTGCAACCATTGTTTAAACCTTCAAAGCAAGGATAAATCTTTAAATATATTAATAGTGCCAAATGAAAGCATTTGCTATCCCAGTTCTAACAAGAATGACTTTTAGTTAAATTATAATTGCTTTTCTTCCTTATTTTTACTGCCCTCTGCGGACTTTTTCAGGTTATTCCTCTTTGGAGAAATCTTCAGAGCGTGGGAGGAAACCAGAGGGAACTCAGGCAGACATGAGGAGAATGTGCAAACTCCAGATAGGCAGTGATCCAAGCCAGGAATCAAACCCGTGTCCCTGGTGCTCTGAAGCAGCAGTGCCTCTTCCTCAAACTGTACTGCTTCCCACTCACTTTGTTTAATTGGTTCAATTATAAGAATTGCGGAGGTAATGGAGGGCATTAGCTATGAGGAGAGGTTGGAGAAACTTGGTTTGTTCTCACTAGAGCGACAGAGGTTGAGGAGAGACCTGATAGAAGTCTACAAGATTATGAAAAACAGGGACAGAATGGATAGTCAGAAGCTTTTACCCAGGTTGGAAGAGTCAATTATTAAGGGACACAGGTTTAAGGTGCGAGGGGCAAGTTTTAAAGGGGATGTAAGAGGCAGATTTTTTACCCAGAGAGTGGTAAGTGCCTGCAACTCATTGCTGGGAGAGATAGTAGAAGCGGATACAGTAGTGACTTTTAAGGGGGAATCTTGACAAGTACATGAATGAGATGGGAATAGAAGGTTATGGCCCTTGGAAGTGTAGGGGGTTTTAGATAAGTAGGGCAGCATGGTTGGTGCAGGCTTGGAGGGCGAAGGGGCTGTTCCTGTGCTGTAATTTCCTTTGTTCTTTGTTCTTCATAAACCACTGCATTCCATGTGGGGGTAGGCAAGACTTTCGAGAGTAATTGAGCCATCCACAATGAAGATGTTGGAATAGACTGCAATGGAAGTTGCAAAAAGAAGTTTCCAGTCTTTGTTTGCTGCATGTTACTCTCCAAGTAAGACCCACCATCAGCTTTGACAGGTATTCTTCAAAATGGCCTCCACTCTTGCACAGTGAAGAATTTGAGAGTGCCTTCTCCTGCCTCATTTCCACTGCCACGTTGTGTGGATGTTGGAGATCTTTCCCCGTGTTCTCCAGAGAGGAATAGATGCCCCAAAACGCTGAAGATCCCACACACAAAATCCAGATGAGTCGCCCTTTCCAGGTGGTGCACCCTGGGCATGAACATCTTGGCAGTGCCAGCCTATGCCCCCTGGCACTGCCCATGGGGCAAAGTGCCCATGCCCAGGGGGCACCTTGGCACTGCCCACCAGGCATCAGGCAGTACCAAGGTGGGGTGAGGCCTATGGCAGATAGAGCTAGGGGTGATGGGTTGTGGTCCCGTTGCCACTTTGCATAGGGGATGGAGCCAGGCCAGCGACTGGGGCAGGCTGTGGGGGGCAGTGGTCTGGTGGGGGGTGCCTGCCTCCGAGGGTTCTGATCCTGGGAGGGTTCAGCTGAGGGGATGTGCCAGAATTAGTAGGGATTGCCGCTGTTGAAGGGTGGAGCTTGGATATCGGAGCATTCAAAACAGGGTGGGAAGGTCGGGACTGGCCTGAGAATTGCTGTGGGGGGGCTGTGATTGGGCTGAGGGAAGACTGGAGTGGCAGCACTGGGGTGGGTCCTTGATTGATTGAGCCAGCCAGCAAATGGGGAATCTGACAGATCGGGGCCATTACATAACACTCTAGAACTATCAAACTCCGGCGCGAATCCGCTCCCTGCATTTTTGATGAGATTCTGGACTGGGACCTCTGCAGTACACAGAGTATGGAAATTCGGGTGAGAAGCTGAAGTGACTACAGTTGGGATCTTGAACAGTTCTCCCACCAATTCAGCACTTTTGGGAGAATTGTGGCCTATTTTCCCAATAGGACTCTCTCAGATCAAAAATAAAACACTGAGAATAGAACCTGGGAAAATGGGTATAATAAAAACAGTGATGAAAGAAACTGCTCAGAGTAGGAGGGATAAGTACTTATAAAACTCACATTGAAAGAGAGTTTCTGCTCTCAGTTACCATCTTTATATCAACAGGAGCTCGAGGTTCTTGGAGTTCAGCCATTGATAAGGGATAAACATTCAAAACATTGCAGAAGCCGTCACAACTGTCTGCAAAATTTTGAGTTTAACACTGAGTTCAACAATTTCAGATCATAATCCCTGACTTTCTCGTTGTTGGATGAAGGCTATTTTTAATGATAAAGGATCATCTCGATTCAAAATGCCAACACTTTTCTCTCCTTACAGATGCAGCAAGACCTGCTGAGATTTTCCAGCATTTTTTCTTTTGGCTATTTTTAATGATTCTGATTTTCCTATTAAAATCTCTTCTGGACATGTTTTTTGTTTCTTTACTTCTTCCTATTTAATTTCTCTACCTCCCCAAACACTCCTATGTCCTTCCGTTTGTTCCAATCCCTTTTCCCTGTCTCTGTATGAGCTTAAACTGTGTTCTATCCCAAATGTTGTTCAAATCTAATGGGAAGGTCATTAACCTGAATCATTTGCCCTTTCGCTATCTCCAGAAATGCTGCCAACATTTCATGTTTTTGTTTATTTCACTTTTCCAGCATCTGCAGTATTTGGCTTTTGTTTTACTATCTAACTCACTGCAATCTCTCTTCCAGGAATTCTCATTTTGAGAAGTTCTGCTCTTTAACAGAAGTTCATTTTTATCTTGTTCATCTTTGCTTTCTGTTTCCCTCCAATCAGATATCTACCAAAACTCAATGTCACAGCCATATCCACTTCAAGTTCACCTCCAAGCCACTCATTGTCCTGGACTCGGAAATATATCGCCGTTCCTTCACAGTCGCGGAGTCAAAATCCTGGAATTCCCTCCCTAACGGCATCGTGGGCCAACCCACAACACATGAACTCCAGCGAATCAAGAAGGCAGCTCACCACCATCTTCTCAAGGGCAGCTAGGGACGGGCAATAAATACTGGCCAGCCAGCAACGCCCATGTCCCACAAATGAATAAAAAAAAACTCCACAATAATTCATGTGGATTTCAATTGAAATTCCATCTTTCATGTTTCAGATCCACTGACTGATATCTATTAGGCATTTTACACCCCTCCAGGCTCAATATGGAATTCTACGATTTCAGATCATGGTTATACTTAAGAAAGCCCATCAATGCCAGTACTTTCTCAGGAGGCTAAGGAAATTTGGCATGTCAGCTACGATTCTCATCAACTTTCACAGATGCACCATAGAAGACATTCTTTCCAGTTGTATCACAGCTTGATATGGCTCCTGTTCTGACTAAGACCACAGAAAGTACAAAGGGTTGTGAATGTAGCTCAGTCCAGCACGCAAACAAGTCTCCCATCCATTAACTCTATCTATACTTCCCACTGCCTCAGGAAAGCAGCCAGTATGATCAAGGGCTCCACACACCTAGACATTCTCTCTTCCAACTTCTTCCATTTGAAAAAAGACACAAAAGTCTGAAACACATACCAACTGACTCAAGAACAGCTTAACATAAGAACATAAGAAATAGGAGCAGGAGTAGGCCATCCAGCTCCTCGAGCCTGCCCCACCATTCAATAAGATCATGGCTGATCTGTAGAGGTTCAGTACCACTTTCCTGCTTTCTCCTCAGAACCCTTAATTCCCTTGTCAATTAAAAACCTATCCACTCTTGACTTGAACATATTCAGTGAGGAAGCCTCCACCACCTCATCAGGCATAGAATTCCAAAGATTCACCACCCTTTGTGTGAAGAAACCCCTCCGCAACTCTGATCTGAACCGCACCCCCTAATCTTGAGGCTGTGCCCTCTAGTCCTGCTATCTTTGCTAAGCACAAAGAGTCTCTCAACCTCTACCCTATCCATCCCCTTCATTATCTTATATGTCTCTATAGGATCCCCAATAGAGATTTATAGATAATTTATAGATTATAGATAATCCCCAATAGAGATTAATAGATAATTCTTTCCTGCTGTCATCAGACTTTTGAATGGACCTACCAATCTTACTCTTCATCCTATCTGTGACTGTAACACTACGTCCTGCCCCTCTCTTTTCCTATGAATGATATGCTTTGTCTGTAAAGTGTGCAAAAAAAAACTTTTCACTGTATGCTAATACCTGTGATAATAATAAATCAAATCAAATCATAACAAAAACAGACACTCACCACCCTCTGTGTGAAGCAATTGCTCTTCTGTATCTCTCCCCTCTGGTTTTAGATGTGCAGATTAGGTGGACAGTCCTAACTGTCCCAAGATGCTTAGGAAAGGGAGATTAACCATGGGAAATGTGTGGGATTATGGGGATAGGGCAGAGAGTGATGGCCTGGGTAAAATATTCTGTCAGAGTGTCCATGCAGATTCAATGGGCTGAATGGCCTTTCCGGCACTGTAAGGTGTTTTATGATTCTAGCTTTTTCTGTTTCTGGTTCAAAACTCCACAGAAACTATACTCAGAATTAAGTGACGTTTTATCAGCACACACATTACAAGCTGACGTCCTGAAATGGGACGTAGTTCCTTCATCTGAATTATTCGAAATTTCCCAGAAGTCTTTTTACATTGAAGGCTGTAACTTTCTGCATGACGACACTGCGCTATAAAAACAAGTAGAGTGGACAAAACCAGCTATTAAATAGTCAGTTAATAGAAAATTTGTCTAAATTGGGGGAGTATAGATGGCAACAGTTCTGCGTAGATTTACACATTTTGTTTTACCCCGTAGTTTACATTACCATTACTCATTGTCTCAAGTGTAACAATCAGGATTAGATTTCAGTCACATTTTGCTAACTGGATGGATCTTGGCAGAGATCATTTCCGAAGAAAGAAATGGGCATATTTTATAGTCAGTCATTACTTGTAGAACCATTTTGAGAAATAATGAAGTTATTCCTATTGTGACTTTTAACAGATGTGCCACAGCAAATGGAAGATGTCTTTCCATGGCGATAGAAAAGGTGAATACTTTAATAAGTGAACTTTTTACTCAAAAACATCCCTGATTCTATTGTGCCTCAGAGTGAAACTTAACCCTGTCAGATGAAGCACTGCTGCTTCACCTGAAGAAGGAGCGACACTCTGAAAACTTGTGTTACCAAATAAATCTGTTGGATTTTAACCTAGTTTTGTAAGACTTCTTACTGTGTCTCGCAGCACCAGGAATCTAGGTTCAGTTCCTGGTTTGGGTCACTGTTTGTGTGAAGTTTGCACATCTCCCCCTGTCTCTGTGGGTTTACTCCAGGTGCTGCGGTTTCCTCCCGCAGTCCAAAAGATGTGCTGGTTAGATGCATTGGCCATGCTAAATTCTTCCTCAATGTATCCAAATAGGCGCCAGTGTGTGGTGCCAAGGGGGTTTGCACAGCAACTTCATCGAAGCATTAATTTAAGCCTACTTGTGACACTAATAGTTGGAGTTTATCAAAATTTAATTCACTGACTAAATATCCCGCTATAACTCTGACAATGTAACAGTATTTTCAGTTGTTTGAACTGGAGCATAGGCACACAGAGAGAGCTGGGCAGGAAGGCACACAGAGACAGCTGGGCAGGAAGGCACACAGAGACAGCTGGGCAGGTAGGCACACAGATCCTTGAAAGCGACAGCACAGTTGGAAAAGTTGGTGAAGAAAGCATATGGCATGCTTGCCTTCATCAGCTGGGGCATCGAGTATAAAAGTTGGCAAATTATGTTACTGTTACATAAAACGCTGGTCAGGCCACATTTGGAACACTGTGTCCAATTCTGGTCACCATACTGTGTGGAGGCTTTAGAGGGAGTACAGAAAACATTTACCCCAGGATGTTGCCTGGTACGGAGGGTATTCGGTATGAGGAGAGAGTGAATAGACTGGGATTGTTCTATCTGTAAAGAGACTGAGGGGAGGCGGGAGGGCAACCTGTTTATAAAATTAAGAGGAACATAGATAAGATGAACAGTTGTAAGATTGTCCCCAGAGCAGAAATGACAATTGCAAGGGGGCACAAGTTCAAGATAAGGGGGGAAATGTTCAGTGGAAATGTGCGGGGAAAGTTTTTTGCACAGAGAGTGTTGGGGGCCCAGAATGCACTGCCAAGTGAGGTGGTTGAGGCAGATGTATTAGCGACATTTAAGACTTACCTGGATGGACACATGAACAGGCGGGGAATCACCAACAGCTGGTTGGTTTAGATAGAACAATGTGATCGACGCAGACTTGATGGGCCGAAGAGCCTGTTTCTATGCTGGCCTGTTCTTTGTTCTTTTATTTTTGGGGTGGTGCATCTGACAGCTGTTGAAGGTAAAATGTAAAGGTGGCTTCAGGAAAGACACATGTTCTCAAATAATGCACTATTGCTACAAGTGACACGTCTGGCATCAGTAAACTTTTTTTTTAATCTACCTGTGCTTAACACGTTTAGCGCTGAATGTGCTGGGTACATTGAGAAATATAAATATTTGCGTTCAGTATAAACGTGGAGAGCACGTTTGTCAGATATCACAAGACCCGTGTAGTGCAGAGGTCACCTTGCATTGCTGTGACATCACACAGTACTGTAGACCGGAGTATAGGAGATACTTGGTGGAATTTGATAACATTCCCCCCACCCCCATCCTCCCAACCCCCACCCCCACCGCCCTCAGCATGTTTTCCAGCAGCAAGAGACAGTCCGCCATTGGCCAGAGGCAGGATCTTCTGTTTTCGCTGTTGTCAATGAGCTTTTCCCATGGAATCCACTCAATGACAGGGGATCATAGAATAGTGCAGAAGGAAGCCATTCAGCCCATTGAATCTGCAGCGACCACATTCCCATCCAAGTCCTACCCCCATAACCTTATACATTTATCCCATTGGTCCCCTTGACACAAAGGGGCAATTTAGCATGGCCAATCCACTTAACCCTCACATCTTTGGACTGTGGGAGGAAACCCCAGGCAGACATGGGGAGAATGTGCAGATTTTGTACAGACAGTGACCTAAGGCTGGAATTGAACCCGGGTCCCTGGGGCTGTGAGGCAGCAGTGCTAACCACTGTGCCACCATGCTACCTTGCCCCCTCCCCCTTCCTGTTGCACCGGCACGGCTAGACAGGGAGATCCAGCAGTCTCTGTGGAACAAATGCTAGGGAAATCTTTATGTGCATCTCCCCAGTGATTGCTGCAATTAAGGGGCAAATCAGAGGGAGGCCACAATAGACAAGGCCTTATTCTCGCGGACATAAACATTTTCATCAATAAGATTCAAGATTTGGTCAGAAATTAAACCAAAACTATTGGCACAATTCACCGCAAAAGTGACACTCAGATTCTGGTAAGATCGCTCCCTAGGGAAACTATTTCACTTACAGGGAAGAGCACAACTAGAGGACTACGGTAAAATTTAGTTACTGACTAATTAAATGGAGAATTCAGAAAAAACACTCATTTTTTTTATCCAGAGAGTGCAGGAAAATGGAGGGCTCACAATTACATGAAGTAGTTAGGGAGAAGTGTTTTTGAAGGGAAATTCAATCAGCAGAGGATGGAGACGGGAATAGAGGGATGAGCAGAGGTGCCGAGGATCATAAATGCTAGTATAGACTGGTTGGGCTGAATGGCCTCTTTTTTGTGCTGTATTTTCTATGGAATTTGATGTGAATGGAAGAAATGGAGATAATGGGATGCAATATGTAATGGGTGGGATTTCCAGGCCATTGACTGGCAGCTGGATCTTCCTGTTCCGCCAATGCTGATCCCCTGCCGTTGGATGGAACATCGATGCTGGAAGATTCTTGGTTGGTGCTGTGTGGGACAATGTTCCTCTGTGTGTGGCTCTGCTCCCTGAACAGCTGCAGATCTCTGGTCCTGGCAATGTGCAGCAGCACGTTGTTATCTCTGAAGCTAGTCAGTCCCAATTAGTCGAAAGGCCAACTCAACAAGCTCCAAGATTCTCAATAATCTGGCATTGAAAAGGTGAGAACATCATAGTGAGCGCTAACAGGACTCTGACCCCTCATCGCTCCACGTCTCTGTGACTTCCACCCCAATGCTTCCCATTACCTATGTGACTTTCTGCTCTCCCTCACACTACCCCCTCTGACATTAAAGTCACGTCTCACATATCTTTCTCTGTATTCCAATAGGATGAATAGTGTTGAGCCACTATTGTCCTATGGCATTTAATGCACACATTCACCCCCACCCCCCACAACACCAAATAGCATAAATCCTGACCTTGCATAGTGCTAAAGTGTATCAGAGAGTGCATCATGACAACAAGGTCTGCGTCTTGTTGGGCACATCAAAAATAGTGCTAGGCACGATATTGAACGTTGTATATAAATCTCCTGTTAGGCCACATTTGGAATATTGTATGCAGTTCTGATTGCCACAAACCACCAGAAGGTCTTGGATGCTTTGGGGAGGGTGTGAAGAAGGTTTATCAGGATGATGCCTGGTTTGGAAGGTTTTAGGTGTGAGGGAAGGTTGGATAAAGTTGGATTGTTTTCACTGGAAAGACAGAGACCTGATAAAGTCTACAAAATTGTGAGAGGCATTGATAGAGTGGATAGTCAGAGGCTTTTTCCTAGTCTGGAGAGATCAACTACAAGGGGCACAGGTTCAAGATGAGAGGGGAAGTTTAGGGGAGATGTGAAGGGGAAATTTTTGACACAGAGGATGATGGGTGCCTGGAACCCATTGCCAGTAGCAGGCATGTTAACAACTTTTAAGGCGTATCTTGATAGATACATGAGCAGGAGACAAACAGATGGGTAGAAATTGTATATGGGCAATAGGTTGCGGGTCTAAATAAGGATTCGGAACCGAAGCAAGCTTGATGGGCCAAAGGTGCCTGTGCTGTATCATTCTTCATTCTTTGTAGTTTGTTTTTCAGAAGCCATTGCACCAGGTACTCTGCAAGTTCATTGTTTCTTCTGTTAGTTTGTTCTAGGCCTCAGTGTTGACTCCAAGTCAGGTGCTCTCTGCAGTTTCAGAAATATTTTTTCCTATTTCAAAGTCTTAATCATTATTAGAAATTACGAACAAGAATGGTCCCAGTGCTGATACTTATTGAATCCCATTTCCCACCTTCTCCATTCTGAACGATCATCTTTTACCCCCGCTCTCTGCTTTCTGTCTTTCAGCCCAAAGTTATCCGTGCTGCTACTCCATAGCACTGCACACTGTAGCCTGACTTACCTGCCTATTATCTGGTACCTTATTGAAAACCTTATGGAAATCTAGATACATTACATCTACAGAATTATCCTTTTCTACTTTCTCTGTAATTTATTCAGGTAGAATCATAGAATCCATACAGTGTAGAAAGAGGCCATTTGTTAAAGTTGAAATTAAAGTTTCATTTATTAGTCTCAAGCAGCCTTACATTAACACTGTAATGAAGTTACTGTGAAAATGCCCTAGTTGCCACACTCCGGTGCCTGTTCGGGTACACTGATGGAGAATTTAGCATGGCCAATGCATCTAACCAGCATATCTTTGGATTGTGGGGGGAAACTGGAGCACCTGGAGGAAACTCACACAGAGATGGGGAGAATTTTCAAACTCTACACAGTGACCCAAATTGGGAATTGAACCCAGATTCCTGCTGCTGGGAGGCAGCAGCGCTAACGCTTTGCCACCATGTTGCCCCATCGAGTGTGTACCAACTCTCTGAAAGAGTATCCCACCCAGATATCCCACTTATTTACCCCATTAATCCCTCTAACCTATACATTTTTGGACAGCCAATTCATCTAATGTGCAAATCTTTGGACAGTGGGAGGAAACTGGAGCACCTGGAGGAAACCCATGGAGACATGGGGAGAACATGGGAGTCACCTGACGCTGAATTGAACCTGGGTCCCTGGCGTTGTGAGACAGCGGTGCTAACCACTCTGCCACCAAGTAATTCAATGAAGCTCAACAAGTAAAAATGTCTCTACAAATTTTGCTGACATATTCATTATTGTATTTTTGGTTTCTAGATGTTTTTCTATCTTCTATATTCCATGTTAAGCTGACTCGTAAATAATTAAATATGTTTAAAGGTACTTTTGCTACCTTTTCCTTAAATTATTTTAGAAGAGGCAATCCAACTGAAGCAACTTTAAGGTTACTAAGCTTAGTTGATATTCTCCTTCTCTTTGAGTAATTGAATAAGTACAAGCTTATTATAATTCTTATAATTATAGAATCCTGCAGTGCAGAAGGAAGCCATTCAGCCCATTGAGTCTGCACTGACCACAGTCCCACCCAGGCCTTTTCCCCATGCATTTACCAAAAGAAAGAAATGATGGAAAGTTTCAGCAGGTCTAGCAACATCTGTAAGGGAATTGCAGATGCTGCCAGACCTACTGAGATTTTCCAGCATTTTCACTTTTGCTTTCAGATTCCAGCATCCGTAGTAATCTGCTTTAACCTCATGCATTTACCCTAGCTAGTCCCCTGATACTAAGAGGCAATTTAGCATGGCCAATCCGCCTAACCAGCACATCTTTGGAACTCCTTTGGAAATATGAAAGAAGAAATTCCCGCAGATAACTTCCAAGTTTTGTATGGGCTTGAATTTTATGATGAGTTAGGAGTTGTCATTTGGCACAAAATAAAATAAACTTCATTCATGGTGAAAGTTTGAACAGAGATGTTGATTTTCAATTGACATTGACTGAGGCAGACAGTGAAAGGAATAAATCGACAGAAGTTACAAATGGTTCACTTATTTCATAGCAATTGCTTTGCTTTTGTTTAAGTCCTAACATAGAGTGACAGTTCACATAGCATATCTGGTGATCTCTCTATAAAGATATTCAAAGTAGATCCAATGTGATGAGTTGATATGCAATTTTCTATATAATTTACATTAGCTCCTAGTATGTTATGGAATGTATTCGTTAATGAGAATTCTAATTTTCTTTGAAAATGGTAAACTCAGAGATAATGAGACTAAATAATGTACTTCTGAGTTTTCTATATAAAGAAACTGGGAAAGACACTCTTGATAATTGAAGTGTGTACACAAGAGAATCTGAGGCTCGAACCCCAATCAGTTCTGAGTTAACTAAGCTCAGCCAAGAGGCACTGTAATTGGGACTTAGCAACCTTGATTACTGTAATAAGTCTTTGGAGGCAGAAGTCCCTTCACAAAATCCCTTTATTTACAAGTCTGACAACAGCATACAGAATGCTTCTGGTTAGTAGTGAACACTAGAAGTGCCAGAGGAACTGATATTCCTGGTTAACACAAAGCTAAAGCATCTCTGATTGGCCCATCAACCTGACCCTTAATTTATATTCTAACAGGCCCACCTCAGTTGCCTGATTAAAGTCATTACAATCACAGGTCAACATCAGCAAAGTTCCCACTTCAGATTGAAGTGTGTGAAGTGCATAACCAATTTCATTGATGGCTTGGGTTCCTCAGATACCTTTACCCATCCCTGAAACAAACTTCCATAGATCAGCCTTTACTCTCATTTTTACTGTTGTGAGAACCCGTGCACAAAGTAACCCGAGGCAGCTTTACCTTGCCTGGGCAAACAAGAAATTCATTTGCTGTCTCAGCAATTACAAATAGGATTTTTAAAATAGGACCACATAAGAAGGCATACAGCATGCTTGCCTTCATTGGCCAGGGCATCAAGTATAAAAGTTGACAAGTCATGTTACAGCTCTATAAATCTTTACTTTGGCCACATTTGAACCCCAATCAGTTCTGAGTTAACTAAGCTCAGCCAAGAGGCACTATAATTGGGATTTAGCAACCTTGATTACTGTAATAAGCCTTTGGAGGCAGAAGACCCTTCACAAAATCCCTTTATTTACAAGTCTGACAACAGCACACAGAATGCTTCTGGTTGGTAGTTCAGATTGTCACGCTACCAGAAGGACATGGATGCTTTGGGAAGGGTGCAAAGAAGGTTTTCCAGGATGTTGCCTTGTTTGGAGGGCTTAAGTATGAAGAAAAATTGGATTGTTTTCACTGGAAAGACAGAGGCTGAGTGATGACCTGATAGAGGTCTACAAAATTATGAAAAGCATAGATGGGATGGATAGTCAGAGGCTTTTTAATCTGGGTGGAAAGGTCAACTACAAGAAGACATAGGTTCAAGGTGAGAAGGGGAAAGTTTAGGGATGACACGCAAGGAAAGCTTTTCATACAGATAGTGCTGGGTGCCTGGAACAAGCTGCCAGAGGAGGTGGCGGAAGCAGATACATTAGCAACATTCAAGGCATATCTTAATAGATATATGAACAGGAGGCAAACAGAGGGATAGAAACTGCATATGGACAATAAATAGTGGGTCTAAATAAGGATTAGGAATGGGCATAGGCTTGATGGACCGAAGAGTTTGTTCCTGTGCTATATTGTTTTTTGTTTATTCTTCAGAAGCCATTGCACGAGACACTCTTATTACAGACTGAAATCAAACCACATAGAGATTGACAGTAAATCAGAGGTGTTCAGAATATCTGATTAATAGAATAAAATTCGGGATTATCTATTATTGAATACAGGAGTTGGGACATATTATTGAAGTTGTACAAGACATTGGTAAGGCCACACTTAGAATACTGCGTGCAATTCTGGTCACCCTATTATAAAAAGATATTACTAAACTGGAAAGAAGGCAGAAAAGATTTACTAGGATGCTATCAGGACCTGATGGACTGAGTTATAAGGGGAGGCTGCATAGACTGGGACTTTTTGCTCTGGAGCGGAGGAGGCTGAGCGGTGATTTTACAGAGATCTATAAAATAATGAGGCACACAGATCAGCTAGATAGTCAATATCTTTTCCCAAAGTTAGACGAGTCTAAAACTAGAGGGCATAGGTTTAAGCTGAGAAGGGAAAAATGCAAAAATGTTCAAAGCAGCGATTTTTTCACACAGAGGTGGTGAGTGTCTGGAACAAGCTGCCAGAGGTAGTAATAGAGACGGGTACAATTTTGTCTTTTAAAAAGCATTTAGATAGTTACATGGGTACATTGGGTCTAGAGGGATATGGGCCAAATGCTCATTCTAAATGAGCATTTAAATGAGTAATGTTCTAAATGCGGGCATTTGGGATTAGCTTAGGAATTTAAAAGAGAAAGGGCTGCATTGACAAGTTGGGCCGAAGGGCCTGTTTCTGTGCTGTAAACCTCTATGACTCAATGACCTTTTCAACAGATTGTGGATGCTGGGTGAATTGACATTCTGAAGACTGGGAGAGAAGGTGTTGTTAGGTAAGTGCATTAGAGGAGTTGGGACAAAAGTGGGTAACTGGAATTGAGGCACAGAGCAAGCACAATCTAATTGAGAGATGGAAGAGGCTTAAGGTAGCTGACTAACTTGTTCCTGGACGCCGAAGGAGATATTGGTGGATTTCCATGAAAAGAGAAGAGAAATATTGGAAGTTGGAAGCAGTGGTTTGTGCATTAAAATTCGTAGTAGTGGCTCCTGGAGTTCAGTCAGCATGCTGCTAATTTTTGTGTCTCACAATGGGAGGTTAGAAACTTACCGGCATCCATCGATAGATCAAGTGTGAGGGGAAATGAGTCAGGTAATGGGCTGTAACATTTAGTAACCAAAAGTCTATTAAAGAGTTTGAAATAACATTAAAAAAAGTTTTAAAAAATGTAACATTAAAAAAAAATATGTGATGCATTCATATTTTCTAAACATAGGAACACAAACTAGAAGCAGGAATAGTCATTCAGCACTGCTGTTTATATTGATCATGAATTTACTGTGTGTCAGTGATGAAGGAGGAATGTTGACATGGTGGATAGGGTGCAGATCAAACGGTCTGCTTTGAACTGTCTGGCTTCTTGAATGTTGTTACACATATAGAGTGGGATTTCCTGGCCGCACTCACTCTAAATCCGGATAATCCTCCCAAAGTCAATGGACCGTTCCACGGTCCACCCTTTGCCTGCTACAGTTCCTATGGTGGGCGGAACGGGAAAATTTGTCCCAAAATCTTCTTCAGCGCTCTATAAAGAGCACCTGAGGGGTTATATTCCATAAGATCATAAGACATTGGAGCAGAATTAGGCCACTCAGCCCATTGAGTCTGCTCTGCTATTCAATCATGGCTGATATTTTTCTCATCCCCATTCTCCTGCCTTTTCCCCATAACCCCTGGTCCCCTTATTAATCAACGACATACCTATCTCTGTCTTAAAGACATCAATGACCTGGCTTCCACAACGTTCCTTAGCAAAGAGTTCCACAGATTTGCCACTCTCTGGTTGAAGAAATTCCTCCTAATCTCTGTTTTAAAGATTGTGCCCTTTGGTTCTAGTTTTTCTTATTAGTGGAAATATCCTCTTCACATCCACTTTATCCAGGCCTCGCAATATCCTATAAGCTTCAATAAGATCCCCCTCCCCTGTCCTTCTAAACTCCAACAAGTACAGACCCAGAGTCCACAGCTGTTCCTCATACACCAAGCTCTACATTCCCGGGATCATTCTTGTGAACTTCCTCTGGACCGTTTCCAAGGCCAACACATCCTTCCTTAGATATGAGGCTTAAAACTGTTCACAATACTCCAAATGGAGTCTGACCAGAGCCTTATACAACTTCAGAAGTACATCTGCTTGTGTGATTCTCAAAGACAATTTTACTATACTGTCATTATAAATGTCTCTAGTTTATTAAAATGTGTTTTCTTTCCCTTGTAAGCAAAGCACAGTAAATGTCCTGAAATCAGTTCCTTAAAAGTGGACGCCTCCATCAGTGCAAATCCTTAACAGATCTTCACTTCCAGATATTTTCATCCTTTCCCTTTAAAATGCACGTGAGATTGTCACTCAGCCAGGCATTTTGATTTAGTTCCTTTTTGCTCCATGTGTCTCCATCGATTGGACTCAGCAATAAATTGGGTGCAACAAATTAAATTAAATTATTGACAGTGAACTTGGAAGGTGACCGTATGTTAAACGTGACTTTTATTGTTTAAGCAGCACGTGATAGGATTTGATCCACATTCAATTAAACCGAGAAGTAAATCTGAACCAAATCTCCATCCATTCACTCATTCTGCTGCATATTTTCTTTTCTGCGATTTTAAGTATTTGGATATAAAACAATTTTTTTTTAAGAATATGAACCAGTTCTTGCATATTAAATTCTTTCATTAAGCAGAAGCTATAAAAAGTGTCCAGCCTCAAACTCAAAATTGTTAGTACCTTCAGAAAATTTTGGTTTCACAAGAAAATAATTGCCCTGATCTATGCTTATGACATTCCCTTATTTGGTAGGATTTCAAGCAACTTAAATGCACAAGTCTTGCAATTAAGCAATATGATATTAATACAAATGCTTAGCATGCTTATGTATTACCATGTAATATAATAGTAATATAATTTCAATAGAAATATTAAACCAGTTATCAAAGCTGAAATAAATGGAAAATGCAAATTTACATATTTTATATCAAGCTAATTTTCTGATCATTATTTTGTAACTACATTGTTTTTCTTATATTCATCCGTGGGACGTGGGTGTGCTGGCTGGCCAGTATTTATTAGTGTCACAAGTAGACTTACATTAACACTGCAGATGAGGCCATTTGGCCCATCAAGGCGACACCGACTCTCCAACAGAGCATCCCACCCAGCCCCTATTCCCTGTGGGAAATGCAAAGTGGTATTTTCACTAGACGAGCAATCCAAAGACCAGGGTAATGCTCTGTGGAGTTGAGTTCAAATCCTGCCATGGCAGATGGTGAAATTTGAATTCAACAAAAATCTGGAATTAAAAGTCTAATGATGACCGTGAAACCATTGCCAATTGTTGTAAAAACCCATAGGGTTCACTAATGCCCTTGGGGAAGGAAATCTGACCTGGTCTAGCCTACTTGTGACTCCAGAACCACAACACTGTGACTGACTCTTAAATGCCCCTCTGAAGATGTGACTGAGTAAGCCACGCAGTTCAGGGCAATTAGGTGTGGGTGATAAATACATGCCTAGGCAGCGATAACCATATCCCATGAACAAATAAAAAACCTATACCTTTTGGGACACTAAGGGCCAATTTAGCTAACCTGCACATCTTTGGACTGTTGGAGGAACCTGGAGAAGTTGGAGGAAACCCACACAGACCTGGGGAGAATGTGCAAACTCCACACAAACAGATATGAAGATGCCAGATTGATACTGGCAGCCACGGATTGCCATGATCTCTGGAAGGTCATTGAAAGAAGCAAGTTTAAACAGAAAGTTCAGCTAGCTCATGCACCTTCTTAACCCTCTGTCTTCCTCAAAAGCAAATGTGGCAGAGACTGCCATGTGAAAGCGAGACTCCTGAGTCGCACCAGGTGATGGTTAATACACAGGTGACCTCTTTGGCATAAACCGTCACTTCAGGTGATGGAATGCTGCCAAGAACATTAGGATTGTTCATGAAACAAAAGCTAGACATCGAAGGGATGATGGTAATTATGGACAATAAGAAGTCTCACAATATCAGGTTAATGTCAATAGTTTTATTTGAAATCATGAGCTTTCAAACCGCTTTATCAGCTGATGTACGTGGTACTGTGAGACTTCTTACTGTGCCCACCCCAGTCCAACGCCAGCATCTCCAAATCATAACTGGCCAAGAAATGGGAGGATAAGCCTAATGATGACCAGATGATCTTCTGACTTGAGAGAGATGTGAATCAGCTACCTCAAATGTTAGGATTAGGACATTGCTTTTCTTGTTATTATGAGTTCCATGTTTGTGGGCAGTGCAAAACCAATTCATTTGCCAATTATTTCAACTCTATTATCTCTGGACTGGTCTCTTAACTCCCTTGCCAGAGTAAATAGTTTCTCCCTTTCAGTCTTAACCTTTACCATTCCAATAAGAACAATCTTTGTAATGCCAGTAAACAGTAAGCAAGATACCAACAGAGTTCAGAGAATATAGACCAGTGAAAAGGATGGATATTTGCAGATCAATTTGATGAGGATAAGCATGAAGTGATGTATTTTGTGAGGACCAACGTGGGAGATGTAAGTCTAAATGGTCCTGCACCAAGGAACAACAAGAGCAGAGGGATCTGCAGGTACCAATTCACAAATCTTTGCAGGTACAGGGCAAGTTGATAATGCGGTTAAAAACATTTATGAAATATGACTTTGTAAATAGGAATATTGAATTAAAAATACAAAAGAAGTTAAGCTAACATTTGCAAGTCAGCAGTTCAGCCTCAGCTGGAATGCTGTGTACAACTCTATGCATTAAACTTTTGCGAGGATATCAAGCCCTTGGCACAGTGGCACAATGGTTAGCACTATTATCTCACAGCATCAAGGACCCAGGTTCACTTCCAACCTCAGGTGACTGTTTGTGTGGAAGTTTGTACGTTCTCCCTGTGTCTGTGTGTATTTCCTCTGAATGCTCCAGTCTCCTCTACATGCTAAAGATGTGTGGGTTAGGTTGATTGGCCATGCTAAAATTGCCCCTTAGTGTCAGGGTAGGATAAATAGATGCAGCAATGGGTATAGGGTTGGGTGGAATAGTTATTAGTGCAGGCTCAAGGGGCTGAATAACCTTTTGCACTGTAGGGATTTTATGATTCTATGATTCTAATACAAAACATGTTTACGAGCAGGATACTAGGGCTAAGAAATTTTAGCTGTAGAGATTGGAGAAGCTAGAATAATTCTTGTTAGAATGGAAATAGTTAACAAAAGATTTTAGGATAGGAACTGTTTCTTCTGGCAGGTGAGTTAAGAGACAAGTCCAGAGATAATATTCTAAAATAATTAGCAAGTGAATGAAAAGAGATTTATTTTTCAGACAGAAGATTGCTATGATCGGGAATCTGAAATGGTGAAGGAGGCTCGGCACACAGGAATTTTCCAAACATTGTTGACTTGTATTTGTAAAGGTCCAATTTTCAAGTAAGACTGAAAATGTTGGAGTGTGGGATTAAATTTGGACAGCTCTATCAATGAATCAGCAAGACCACAATGGGCCAGGTAGTCCCCTATTGTGAATTACAAATCTATAATATCTCCTGCATATTCCACAGCTAGACTGGAAACAACAAACAGCACTTCCCATGCCCCATAAGCAGGAGGTAAGAATATGGAGACAGAGTCATGACATGAACACAACAAGAACGATTGTAAGAAAATATAAGGAATCTTCAGTTGAAAGTTGCTAATGTTTAACAATGATCCAATTTTTACTGTCAGCAAAACTATGTTTAGAATCCTTACAGTGTAAAATGAGGTGATTTCACCCACTGAGTCAAATCTCCAACAGAGTATCTTATCCAGACTCTCCCTCATTCCATCCTTGTAACTCATGTATTTACCCCATTAATCCCCCTAACCTACACATCTTGAGACATTAAGAGGCAAGTTAGCATGGCCAATCCACCTAACCTGCATATTTTTGGACTGTGGGAGGGAACTCAAGCAGACATGGGGAGAACATGCAAACTCCATGCAAAGAATGACACGAGGATGGAACACAAACGCAGGTCCCTAGTGCTGCGAGGCAGCAGCGCTAACCACTGTACCACTGTGCTGACTAAGGGTCTACTTACCTTTGTTACAAGGTTTACACATAGTCCTTTTTTACTGGAACAGAAAATTTGAGAAACAAATATAATTTTTCCACTGGCAATACAATTAAGCTTATTGAGCGTATTATAGGAATTGTAGCCACAGGGCGAATAAGCAGACAGCGGAATGGAGGTTCTGTAAGGACAAGCTGAACCTAGTGATGTTGCAAAGGGAAATTGAACCAATCAGTTTGTACTTATTAAATATACTTATAACAGCATAATGGGAAGATCTTATAACCAGTTCAGTACATAAAGAGCTGGAGTACAGAGTGAAAGCTTGAAGCAAATGTTGACAAAATAGGAAAACTCAATTACTGTTGGAATTTATCAGCATGTATTACTGTGGCAAATAAGTGAGCAACACATCTCGACATTTTGCAGGATAACAATTTTAACATAAGGCATTCAATTATTTGAAATAAATGAAATAATGACTCCATTGAGTTTAGGAAAAGCAAGAGCAAAATACAAATGTGTTCAATATTCATTTGCAAATGTCAATCACCATCATTTCAAGAGCTGTCTGAGGAACGACCTCCCAATCAAACGTTTCCAATTGATCAGGAAATTTTTGTCATTCTGTTTATCCATTTATTCATCAAAATATTTTCATCATTCTTCAAAAATTGCAGTCTTGCGAACAGATGTGTGAGACAACTGGGAGTATTTATTAAAAGCAAATTACAATAAATGCTCGATTCTGAAACCAAAAAAGAAAATATGGAAAATCTCAGAAGGTCTGGCAGCATCTATAAGGAGAGAAAAGAGCTGACGTTTTGAGTCCCGATGACCCTTTGTCAAAGCTTTCACCAAAGGTTATCGGGACTGTGGGAGGAATCCTGAAAACCCAGAGGAAGAAGCCAAGATCAATGTATTGCCAGTGGAAAAATTATATTTTTTCTCAAATTTTCTGTTCCAATAAAAGAGGACTTTGTGTAAACCCTTGTAAGAAAGTTTCGAACACCCTTGGTCAGCACGGTGGCACAAGTGATTAGCGCTGCTGCCTCACAACATTAGGGACCTGGTTTGTATTCCATTCTCGGGTCATTGTCTGCGTGGAGTGTGCACGTTCTCCCCATGTCTGCCTGAATTTCCTCTCACAGTCCAAAGATGTGCAGATTACGAACAGGGAAGAAACTCAAGGAAGAGCAGTGCAATTGTAATAATGTTGAGTTAATGCAGTGTGGCAGAGGTATTCGCTCTACTGAGTGCCCGCTTCACTTATTAAAGTTATGATTCTAATAACAACTGACTTTTATGTTTTGTTTTCTTTCCAGCTGGATATGTTAAAATTTCCTCCAGCTTAAAATTATCAGGATCAAGGCAACGTTGATCTTGTCTTCTTCCTCAATATTCCATTTTTTCATTCGGCCTTCCCCACCTTCATCTGCTGTCACTCCTGCAACTAGCAAAATCTTAATTCCACATTTCACTGCTTGATTTCACCTATGTATTCCTTCCTGATCTCTTCATCAACTCTCCACAAGCTTCAAATCATCATAGGTACTAAAGGCAACATCCTCACTCTCACACACTTATTATTATCTTACTTTCCTGTACTCTAATGTCAGACTGTCCTCATCCTTCAGTCGATAATCATTCAGCAAGTACACTCCTACCATCTAATATTGCAAAAAACCTCCTTCCATTTTGTCATTTCCTTTGAAGTCCTCTCAAAACTTTCTTCTTTTATTTTGTCTTCGGTTTCCCATTCTGACCAATATTTACCTCTCAACCAATGCCGCAAAAATACATTATGTCATCATTATCAAACTGTTGCCTGTGTGATTGTTCTGAGCACAAGTTAGCCACTATATTTCTTGGATCACTGTCTGTGTGGAGTTTGTACGTTCTCCCCATGTCTGCATGGGTTTCTTCCGGGTGCCCTGGTTTCCTCCCACAGTCCGAAAGAAATGCTGGTTAGGTGCATTGTCCAAGTTAAATTCTCCGTGTACCCAAACAGGTGTCGGAGTGTGGTGAATAGAGATTTTCACAGTAACTCCATTGCAGTGTTAATGTAAGCCTACTTGTGATATGAAGAAATAAACTTTAAGCTTTAAGTTTTACAGTTTAACATTCACAATATCCCACTCAAATCTCACACCCCACCCCCACCATCCATCTCAGAAACTGGATGTGACTTGGTCAAGAGGAAAGTGTTCAGAAATTAATATTAGTTTTCACTGTTGAAAGCTAATACTTACTTTATTGTCTATATTAGTTTTTTTAGTGTGCTTTAGAGCCTTGAGTATTCTGTACTTTGAATATAATGCTAACTGCTTTTCACCACATTAGCAATTATTTCAGCTAATAATAGGCCAAAGCAGAATTTAGCATTAACTATGACCCACTTTGTCTCTATTTACTTTTTTACCTAGAGAGTGATTAAAATATGAGAGTACAAGAATAGCCAAGGTGAACAGTTTGGATGTATTTCAGAGCACACGAACAGCCTGTCCCTATACTGTAAACTTTTTGTGATTCTATATAATTACTGAGCATCCATTACTGTGAAATTACATTTTAGATCAGGGACACATTTCTAGGCCAGACAGGTAATTGTGACATGCTTATAATGAATGGCATGTTGGCACACTGTTGCTCACAGCATCAGAAACCCAGGTTCAATTCTGGCCTTGGATGACTGTGTGGAGTTTGCACTTCTCCCCGTGTTTATATGGATTTCCTCTGGGTTCTTAGGTTTCCTCCCACAGTCCAAGGATAGGCAGATTGGCTATGCTAAATTGTCCTTTATTGTCCCAAGATGTGCATATTAGGTAAATTGGCCATGCTAAATTGTCCCTTTGATGTGCAGGTCAGGTAAATTATCTGTAATGCATATGCAGGGTTATGAGGATAGGGCAAAGGGGAGATCATGAGCGGGTTGCTCTTTTGGAAAGTCGGTGCAGAATCGATGTGCCAAATAGCCTCCTTCTGAACTATAGGTATTCTATTCTATGGAATGGAAAATTGTGGGCATGATATCAAACCAATTGACAAGGTTTCCTGATGGATGCGGCATGTATAAAATCAAAGCTTGATGTCAACCTCTTTCGGCCAGTGGATGATAGAGACTTATTCCCCGCACCTTTGAAATGGAGAGGAAAATTGGGTGCAGTGTAAAATGAGGATGCTGCTTTGTTACAGACAAAACCAAATTCAGCTTCAGAAAAGATTGCAAATGGTTTTCCATGAATACAGCATTGCTTTAAGTGTAATAACTTGTGGCTTATTGAGAGAGCTTTGCTGCTCTTTCTTTCTCATTCAGCAGTTCTATTTTAACAGGAACTGCTTACAAAAGGCGCACAGTGTCACAGTGGTTAGTGCTGTTGTCTCACAGTGCCAGAGACCCAGGTTCAATTCCGGCCTTGGATCGCTGTCTGTGTGGAGTTTGCACATTCTCCCCGTGTCTGAGTAAGTTTCCTCTGAGTGCTATGGTTTCCTCCCTCAGTCCAAAGACGTGCTGGTTAGGTGGATTGGCCACACTAAATTGCCCCTTAGTGTCTTAATATTTGCAGATTAGTGGGATAAATGTGTGGGTTTGTAGATGTGGAGCCTAGGTAAGATGTTCTGTCGCAAAGTCAGTGCAGACTTGATGGGCCAAATGGCTTCCTTCTGCACTGTAGGGATTTTATGATTCTAAAAAGTAGTGCTTAAGTTTCCTGATGTGCAAATATTCAAAATTATTGAACTTTTTAAGGTCAAGTATTTACCTTTTCTTAATTGGTCAACAATTCTGATACATCAATATGTAAAAAAGTAACAGATTGAGTTCTTAATACGAAATGCTGGAACTCACAGGCTCTGGAATAAGAGCTGGAAATACAAAATAGAATACAAAAGCAGGAATGTACTGTCGAGGTTTTATAAGGCTCTGGTCAGACAACATTTGGAATATTGTGAACAATTTTGTGTCCCGTACCTAAAGTAGAATGTGATAAGGAAGGAGAGGGTCCAGAGGAGGTTCGGAGAATGATCCCAGGAATGAAAGACTCTGGGTCTGTACTCAATAGAGATTAGAAGGATGACGAGAAATCTCATTGAAACTTACAGAATACTGAAAGACCTGGATAGAGTGGATATGGAGAAGATGTTTCCATTAGTGAGAAAGACTAGGATCCAAAGACACAGCATTAAAGTAAAGAGATGAACCTTTAAGGTGGTGAATCTAGGGAACTCATTGCCCTGTGGAGGCCAGGACATTGAGTGCATTTAAGACAGTGGTAAATAGATTCTTGATTAGTAAAGGAATCCAAGGTTTTCTTATACAAAAACAGAAAATGCTGGAAAATCTCAGCAGATCTGACAGCATCAGTGGGGAGAGACCAGAGCTAATGTTTCGAGCTTAGATGAGCCTTTATCAGAGTGGGTTAGGTTATCTAATGTTCTTATGGTCTTATGAAAAGTGTCATTAGACTGAATAGTTCTTTTTCAGCACATTTTGACCCAATGGGTTAAATGTTCTCCCTCTGTGGCATGGACTTCTACGATCATATGATTCTGTGATTACCATGAAACATTAATTTTATGACATTCCATTAGAGACGTAATAATTAATTCATTCACAATTGAAAGTGAAAAGAATGTTCATATAAAATGCCAAAAAGTAAATTCACACAGCTCATGACTGGGGTTTTATGGCCTCACTCGTCCTGAAACTGTAAGATCCCGCTCGAGATCTATGGACCTTTCCATGGTCTGCACCTTGCTCATTTCAACTATCCTGGCAGGTGAAATTCTGGCCCAAGTCTCTGTACATGAGTAGGGCAGCACAGTGGCACAGTAGTTAGCACTGCTGCCTCACAACGCCAGGGACCCAGGTTCAATTCCAGCCTTGGATCACTGTCTGTGTGGAGTTGGCACATTCTCCCCATGTCTGCCCGGGTTTCCTCTGGGCGCTCCGGTTTCCTCCCATAGTTCAAAGATGTGCGAGTTAGGTCGATTGGCCATGTTAAATTGCCCCTTTGTATCAGGGCAATTTAACATGGCCAATCAACCTAACTCGCAAAGTTCAATAATTTTGAATATTTGCGCATCAGAAAACTTAAGCACTACTTTTTAGCATCATAAAATCCCTACAGTGCAGAAGGAAGCCATTTGGCCCATCAAGTCTGCACTGACTTTGCGACAGAACATCTTACCTAGGCTCCACATCTACAAACCCACACATTAGTAGGGTAAATATGAGGGGTTACAGAAATAGGGCCTGAGTGAGATTGTGGTCGGTCCAAAACCAATGGGCTGAATGGCCTCTTTCTACACTGTAGGGATTCTATGATTCTACGATTTTATTCCGCACATTTTGGCACTCAGCAAATCACTGTTCACTACAACGGGACCAGAAAACTACATACGTTGTTTCAAGGTTGATATGATTAATGCATCTCGGTTATTCAACTGTGTCACTATTTCTCAAATGAAAACGGAAAGTGCTCAAAAAGCTGTGGCAGCATCAGGGAATTCCCCAAGGAATGTTATATTGAACTCGAAACATGAATTCTGTTTCTCTCTCCTCAGATGCTGCCAGACCTGCTGAGATTTTCCAGCATTTTCTGCTTTTAGTTCAGATCCCTAGCATCTACTTTTATTTTTCAATATGTGACAAGACATCTTTGAAAATGGCAATGTGAACAAATCCTGCTGTGCTACACTGTGAAAATAAAGAGGAGGTACTGACTGAGCAAAGCTGGGACCATTCCAAATTCCAGTTACCTAACTTACAAAGCATTTATAGAAATTGGTGATAGAAACCAGATCATTTATTTTTCCAAGTTGCTGTCCCATACAGTGCATTGGGAAAGATGTTACATTCCTGTCCAATTAATATAAATAATTATTGTTCAATATTTGTGTTTAAATTTGTTCTCAAGATGGGGTGTGGAATCATAGAATTCCTACAGTGCAGAAGGCCCATCGAGTCTGTATTGACTCTCTGGCAGGGCATCCCACTCAGCCCTATCCCCTTAATCTCAAGTCTTGACACTGCTAATCCCCCCTTAATCTACACATGATTTGACAGTAAAGGACAATCTAGCATGGCCAGTCCACCTAACCTTTGAGCTGTGGGAGGGAACCGGAGCACCCAAAGGGAACCCAGACAGACGGGGGAAGAACGTGTAGACTTTGTACAGCCATTTGATTTCGGGAATCAAACTCGGTCCCTGGTGCTGTGTGGCAGCAGTGCTAACCACTGCCACTCTACCTCCCTCAGAATGGTACTGAGCTTCCTGTGTGCTTTTGTGACTGCGTCCATTCAGGTGGATGATGAACATTTCAAAACTTTCCTGATTTGAGCCTTGTAGATAGTAAATAAAATAGGAAACGAGACCTAGAATATGCAGTGTCTGTCCTGCCCTTTCAGCCCTGATGTGAATATGACTAATCGAGTTCAACTTCTGGTCAATACTGAGTGCTGATGCTGGGGGTGCTGCGACAGAAATGTGAGTGACCGGACTTTCTCCACTGAGATTTAACACAGCTTTCTACCTGCTTTACCCTAGAAATAAAGTTTAGCTAATGAGCAATGATAAGATGAGAAGAAGCATTACATAAACAAACTGGTTTATGGTGCATATTGTCGCCTTCTGTACACCAGACACGGCTCCATGGCAGAATCTATTGGAGGTGGGATAAATCTGCCAAAAGAAATTACATTGATGGAGACAGTTAGTCAATGACTAAGAGCATGTGTCCCTGTGTTAAATCAACATTTCGTGTTAAAAACCTGATTAACATTGATCCGTGTGTATGGAGTTCATGAATTTTTAAATCATTTTCAAAAGTGACAGAAAAATGATCTTAAGCTTAAAGCAGCAGAATTCTCATCAGTTCAATCATAGTTTCAAGGAAGCATTCAACATGTTTGGTTTCATTGGTCAGAACATTGAAAGAAGTCTGACAACACCAGATTTAAATCCAACCGATTTATTTGATAGTATTAATCGGTTGGATTATAACTGGTATTGTCAGACTTCTTATTGTGTTTACCCCAGTCCAATGCCAGCACCTCTACATCAAAACATTGAATACAGGGATTGGGACGGCTTGTTAAAGTTGTTACAAGGCCTTGTTAAGGCCACACTTGGAATACAGTGCACAGTTCTGGTCACCCTATTATAGAAACAAAATTATTAAACTAGAAAGACAGCAGGAGAGATTTACTAGGATGCTACTGGGATTTGATGGTTTAAGTTATAAGGAGAGGCTGGATAGACCCCTCCTTATAAGAGATTTTTTTCTCTGGAGCATAAAAGTTTGACGGGTGATCTTATAGAGGTCTATAAAATAATGAGGGGCATAGATAAACTAGATAGTCAATATCTTTTCCCAAATGTAGGGGAGTCTAAAACTAGAGGGCATAGGTTTAAGATGAGAGGAGAGAGATACAAAAGGGGCAATTTTTTCACACAGAGGATAGTGAGTGTCAAGCTGCCAGAGGTAATAGTAGAGGCAGATACAATTTTGTCTTTTAAAAAGCATTTTGACAGTTATATGACTGTTACAGAGGGATATGGGCCAAATGTAGGCAATTGGGATTAGCTTAAGGTTTAAATAAAATGATGGCATGGACAAGTTGGGTCAAAAAACCTCTTTCCATGCTGTAAACCTCTATAACTTATGACTCTATTTAACAAGATCATGATCAGTGGATAATCCTTGGCTCTACTTTCCCACTTTATCCCGTAACCTTATTCCACTATTGATACAAATCTCTCTATCTCAGCTCCGAACTGAGACCTTAACCACCCAGCCTCTACAGCCCTCTGCAGTAAAGAATTTCACAGTTGAGTGTTTGGGACAAGCTGCCAGAGGTAATAGCAGAGGCAGGTACAATTTTATCTTTTAAAAAGCATTTAGACATTAAGATGGACCTTGAGAGATATGGGCCAAATACAGGAAACTGGGATTAGCTTAGGGGTTTAAAAAAATGGTCAGCATGGACAAGTTAGGCCAAAGAGCCTATTTCCATGCTGTAAACCTCTATGATTCTATGGCTCTATGTGAATCTTTACAAAACACTAGTAATCCAAAAGATTAAAGAAAGACTTGCATTTATAAACAGGGTTCCTTCATGATGATAGGGAAGTGTTTCATGGTCGATGAAGTACCTTCTTGATATGTAATCACTACTGTAATGTCGGAAAGACAACAGTAAATTTGTGCACAAGACGTTCCAACAAACAAGAAAGGTAATATCAACCAAATAATTCTTGTGATGTTTATTGAAAAATAAATATTAACCAGAAATTCAAGGACAATTCCCCTGCTCATATTTTGAAACATTGGCCCTGATTTTATCAGCATGGGTGTCCCGAAATTGGGGCAGGTGAGGGTCAGAGAATAGCATTTTCCATTGGTCTCGGGTGCGATCTTATGAGCCTCGGGTGGCTGTGCCGATAAAATTTCAGCCAATGCCTTGGGACCTTTTACAACCACCTGAAAAGACTCCAATTCCTGCCTCCCCTTTCCGCTCGAATGTCGGCTCTGATTTTTGTCCTGGAGTGGAATTGAACCCACAACTTCCTAGCTCTGAGGCAAGAGTGGCATCCCCTGAACCATCCTTGTGGGGCATCGATGTTGAGGATGATTTGTAGGAGGTATTGTTGCCTGTCCTTACTGATTGCAGTCTGTGGGTTAGGATCCAGTTGCAGAGGCAGGAGCCAAGCCCCAGGCAATGGATTTTGGAGATGAGTTTCAGAGGAATAATGGAGTTGAAGGCTGAACAGTCGTCAATAAATAGGAGTCTGACATAGATGTCTTTTTATCTCGGTGTTCCAGGGTTGAGTGCAGAGCTAGGGAGATGGCATCTGCTGTCGACCTGTTGTGGCAGTAGGCAAACTGTAATGGATCCAGGTAGTCCGGAAAGCTGGAATTGATTTGTGCCATGACTCACCTTTCAGAGCACTTCATAATGATGGATGTCAGAGCCATCGGGGGATAGTCATTAAGACACACCGCCTGGCTTTTCTATGGTACCAGGATAATAGTCATCTTCCTGAAGCAGATATGGACCTCAGATTGGTTAAAGAGATGTTGAAGATGTCTCTGAATACCCCTGTCAGCTGATCCGCACAGGATCTGAGTGATCTTACCCAAGCCCTCCTTCTATCCCCGTATGTGCAGATTGTTGGCTGACTATTTCGTGATACGATGCATCAATATGCCTGTGCAAGTTCTACAGAGCCATGTTTCTGTAATCGAGCGATTTTACTGCCTCTGTTGCTTTGATATCAGTACAATTACCAAAACACTGCAAACAGTGCTGTCCCAGTTACACTGCTGCAAGGTATACTTAAACATTTTCTGAATTGGCATGCAAAGTTATTCTGATATTAGGAACTTTCTCGGCTTTATATTTGAACTTTAATCCTAGAAACTACATAATAACTTGAACACACAAGGGTGAATTATTCCCTATCAAAAATAAGCTACCCCGGCTGTCTGAGTATGTACTAAAATCTAAATATTGTTAAATAAATGTTTCTTAACAGTAGCACCAGTGCAAACTTACAGAAGTCTGAGGTTACGTCCCAACCAACTCAAGAACAGCTTTTCCCTGCTTTTGAATGGACCTACCTTGCATTAAGTTAATCTTTCTCTCCACCTTAGCTATGACTGTAACACTACTTTTGGCATCCTCTCCTTCCCTCTATGAACAGTATGCTCTGACTGTGTAGCACGCAAGAAACAATACTTTTCACTGTATACTAATACGTATGACAATAAATCAAATCAATCAAACCTATGCAGAAATTTGTTATCATTAACATTTATGTGCATTGCCTGCATATGCTTTCTTAAACTAACTGAATATTTAAAATAAGTGTGGCACTTACTCTTAGTGTTTATTTATATTCAGCCTTTTTTGGTTTCATTTTTTTTTCTTTAGTATTCATATCCCAAACTAAGAAAAGAGAGTAAATGAGTGCTCCTGTACATTCTGAATGCATTCACGTTTTTTATTTGAAAAACTCTCTTCCACATTCCTTTGTGCAGATTCACCCAACACAACGGAACGATGAACAGAAATCAGAATCGAATCTGTTACCATGGCAGCATAGACAGATTCCACCAATAAAAGAAGCCATTCCAGCGAGGGGGCAGCTGAAAAGGAGCTGTGCCCTACATAAGTGTCCAGTGATCCATATGTATTCAGCGTGAGGTTTTATTCTCCCTGGACAGCGGGAGAAGCTTCCAGTGACAATGTTCCACGGCAAAAGTCTGAGCGAAATGAACTGTCTTCTTCCCGTTGCAACTTTGATATTATTGACTACCGTCACTGAAGGAGGTAGGAGTGATGTTGCGGAGATATTCCGTTTCAGTTTGCATCATTCTTTTGTTGCTTCGTAGACGGTTGTAATTCAAACCTTGATGGCGAAACAGTGTTCAACATAGTCTTTAACTGCTATATTGGCAAAGATGAGACTTAAGTCAAATTTTCTTCTTGGGGCAAGCTTGTGTATTCTTGTGTAAGAATTTCCAAACTTTGAAAGAATGTCTGGGAAGTGGAAGACTGACATTTTTTAAGTCAATTTCTCTTCAATTTAAGAAAGGTAACACAATAGGCAAAATACTGTTTGAATATTTGATTAAAAAGTTTGTGCTCAATTCATTGACAATGATTGGTCGGAGACATTTTAATTTTCACAGGGCTAACGTTTCTAAATATTGTTTGATTCCCTTGAAATGAAAAGCTCCTTCTACATGATTGAGTTCTGTGTTGTGTAAAAGTTATAAATTTATACTTTCCCTTATTTCATTTATACTGTGGTGGGAATAGGTATATATTGCTATGTTGCCCGCAGTAAAGACTGCAAATAGACCTTGGGCTGGACAGTTTAACAAGGCAAATTTCTTCTTGTAGTTCTTCTTGTAGTTAAATGTATCCATCCTTTATAATGAAATTGCCAAACAAAGATAGATATAAATGTCTGAATCATGAGGTTTCATCAAAATTCTCATGTGGAAACAGGGGAGCTCACTGTTAAATGTCCTTTTCAAACCATGACCGCAGTTCTATATTGATTGCAGGATTTTAAAGCAAAGAAATGTTTTATTGCAATAAAATGTTGCAACAAGTTTTAAAGCGAGGGACCAATGTCTTGTGGCCTAAGGACAATTTGAAGAAATGTAGAAAATTGGATTGTATGATTTTTTCAGACGTCACTTTCTGCTGCTAAAATAAATATTGGCCTCGAACATCTGAATTAATCACAATTTTCCAGTGTAAGTTGATGACTGTATTTGAATATTACATTAGTGTAGCCTCAAATATCCAGTTTCCTAAGAAGTTAATAACAGAAGCAGAGATGTTGCTCAAAGGAAGATAGCAACAGCCCTTCATCTGGCATTATTGCATTGTGTGTGCATCTGTTTTGAAATAAATATTAGTGTGAACTTCTTTGTTGTTTGGTTTTATATTCTACACCATCATTGGAGACAGCACAGTAGCACAATGGCTAGCACTGTTGCCTCACAGCACCAGGACCTGGGTTCAATTCTTGGTTTGGGGTGACTGTGTGTGTATGTGTGGGTTTCCTCGGGGTGCTTTAGTTTCCTCCCACAGTCAAAAGATGTGCTGTTTAGGTGCATTGGCCGTGCTAAATTCTCCCTCAGTGTAACTGAACAGGAACCGGAATGTGGCGACTAGGGGATTTTCACAGTCACTTTTTTTTAATTCATTCATGGGACATGGGCATCAGTAGCTGGCCAGCATTTATTGTCCAAGACTGCAAGAAACTACAAAGAGTCATGAACGAAGTCTCGTTCACCACGCAGACCAGCCTCCCATCCATTGACTCTGTCTCCACTTCCCGCTGCCTCAGTAAAGCAGCCAGCAGAATTAAGGACCCTACACCTTTCAGGCATACTCTCTTCCACCTTCCAACTTCATTGCAGTGTTAATGCAAGCCTACTTGTGACACTAATAAAGAAACTTAAAACATTGCCATATCAGAATTTGAAATGATATTATGGTATAAAAGGGTTACAATTTTAAGTATGCATGTTGTATCTCAAATACTGTACCTTTGCACTGTCTTTGACTGCTGGTGAAGTGCCTGTTCTTAAACAAAATTATCTTAATTTGGTTCCATTATTCTGTAAAGTACTTTTTCTGTCCACAAGTGATCCAAAGAAAGAGATGGGTATATTTGTCCAAATTTAAAACTGTGTAGCTTACTCTAGAGTTAGCTTGCTTTTGATTATATAGTTTAAATGTGTTTCCCATACATCATACATTGCAAAGATCAGATTCCTGTTATCTCAAGGTGTTCATGCTAAAACTGACTCACAAAATTAATTGTGACTTGAATAAGAACTTCAAATCATCTGATATGATTTGATTTATTATTGTCATATGTAATAGTGTACAGTGAAAAGTATTGTTTCTTGTACACCGTACAGAAAAAGCATACCATTCATAGAGAAGGAAAGGGGACAGTGCAGAATGGAGTGTTACGGTCATAGCTAGAATGTAGGGAAAGATCAACTTTGTGTGAGGTAAATCCATTCGAAAGTCTGATAGCGGCAGGGAAGAAGCTGTTCTTGAGTTGGTTGGTGCGTGACCTAGACTTTTGTATCTTTTTCCCAACGGAAGAAGTTGGAAGACAGATGCCCAGAATGTGGGGGATCCTTAATTATGCTGTGGCAGCGGGAAATGTAGACAGAGTCAGTGGATGGGAGGCTGGTTTGTCTGATGAACTGGGCTAGATTCAGGACTCTGTAATTTCTTGTGGTCTTGGACAGAGCAGGAGCCATACCAACATGCAATACAGCCAGAAAGAATGGTGCATCTGTAAAAGTCTGAGAGGGTCATAGTGGACATGCCAAATCCAGAAATGAGAGAAGATAGATGGAGGTTAGAAGTGGATCAATGTCATGGAAAGGAAGGGAGGGTCAGCAATTAAAATATTGCAGGCTGCTTTCTCTGGAGTTGCAAAGAATGAAAAGGTCTAACAACAAGAAACATCCATTTAAACATGAGGCATCGTGGAAGCTTTGGAAAGAACTTGACTGGAAAGAAGTGCCAAATGTGAATTGGTATAAGGATGTGTGCAAGGAGAATTTCTTGGTGTTAATCAAGTCATTGATGAACAGATGCCACAGACTAAGGGGTTACCCATCCAATTCATCACTACAGGAATCAGATTTGGATGAGAACATGATATAATAGGTGGAAGAACTCTTGAAGGTAATTTTGTTCTATTATCTGATGTTGTCTTTGGTTGAGATTAATATTTTTGCCCAATATGGCTCTGAACCATCAGAAACGCTGATATCTTAAGATTGTAAACATAAACAATATGCAATGAGTGTTGGATACGATGCATAGTTTTAGTCTAACACATTAAAAATGAACAAAGAGCAAAGGACAATACAGCAAAGGGACAGTTTCTTTGGCCCTCCAAGCTTGCGCCAATCATGATGCCTGCCAATAAACTTTTCCCCATGCACCTTAAACCTATGTCCCCTAGTACTTAACCTTTTTACCCAAGGAAAGAGTGTTAGACTATCCACTCTGTCCATGCCAAGTATAGGTTTGAACTGTACGTATGATCCCTAAGTATAGTTCCATTATAATGTAGCAAATTACAGAAGTCAAATTTGTTGCTGAGTTTGCAAATGTAAAGATAAATTCTCAACTTGAGCCAACATCATTGTTCTTTGTAAATCTTTGAATTGAATTGCCAGATGTCAGATTTCACCTTTTTCACAGTTTGTTTCATGTTTTCAGTAGGTTCCAGCAAACTATCAGGGAGATTCATTCCCTGGACAGAAAATAGCAGTGCAATCCCTGCACAGGACGGCAACATTAACATGCCAGAAATGTCAAAGGATACAACAGTCTGGGCACCTCCTCTAGCCGAGGAGGAAAGGAATACCAAGGTGGAGAAGGAAAAGGATGGTAATGATGATGCTGCTGGTGATGAAATTCATAGCCGTTCTTCCAGTGCGTCTTCCCCGGAGGTGACTCGGAGAAATACATTGAGACGTAAAGTGGCAGTCAGGCGATCACCTTCCTTGGCTAGAAGTGAGTTTGTGGTGCACTGTACGCAGGAGAGATTGCTGAAATAGGACATGTGCATGTTGTGTATGTGGCACGTGCCAGTTAAAGAGCTTAATGGAACAACAGCAGATTATCAAAGCACTGGGGATGCTGGAAATCAGAAACAAAATCAGAAATACTGGATATATTCAGCAGGTCAGTCAGCATCTGTAGAAAAAGAATTAATAAGGAGAATTTTAACCCCAGAATAGCTGGGCTGAGGTGGAGTGACATGTTCAGATTCCAAAAAAATCTCAAAACCAATCTCAATCTGTCTACTTCCAAGTTTAATGGGGTTGAGATGGAAAGAATACGGTAACCAACCCCCACTGCCAACTGGATATTTAAATATTACAATCAGGCCGAGAACTTCACTTTTAACCCATTTTATGAGGTTCCAACCTGCAGGTCTCAGCAGACATTTAACTCAAGGGAGACAGAGACAGCTTCAGATAAATTAGGTGCTCCTACAGCACTGCTATCATTCTTTGACCAGAAGCAGGAGTGATGCTCTCCAGCTTTTCCCCCAAAGGGTTGCCTCTTTCCCTGTAATCTCTTCTCCCCAATTAGACCACCTTCTTTCCCATTCCCACACCAATCCATCAATCTCTCTAATCTTGGATTGGATCTGCTGGTCACAGGATCAGAGATCAGACCCTGGGATCAGGAGCTGCCCTCCCCACCACACTCCACCCCACCCCCCAGACCTGTGTTCATGGCTTACTCCAAAGTGCCTTACAATGCAGTAATCATAGGATCATGGAATCCCTACAGTGCAGAAGGAGGCCATTCAGCCCACTGGGTCTGCACTGACAATAATCCCACCCTGGGCCCTACTCCTGAAATCCCAAATATTTACCAACTAATCCCCTTGACACTAAGAGGCAATTTAGTATGGTCAATTGATCCAACCCGCATATCTTTGGTGTGTGGGAGGAAATCAGAGCACCCAGAGGAAACCCACACAGAAACGGGGAGAATGTGCAAACTCCACACAGACTGTGACCTAAGGCCAGAATTAAACCCAGATTCCCGGAGACATGAGGCAGCAGTTCTAACCATCCTGTCACCATGCCACCCCTGCTAACCACTGTGCCAACATGCTTCAAAATAAAGTTAAAATGTTGAGAGCTTGCTTAAAGTAATATTAAAAAGGATCAACGGTTTGAATTGCTGGAATCAGAGACTTGAGTTAAGCAGACCTATAATGTTAGGATTTTAGAATAGGTTTAATGCTTCTGGGGCAATGGATCCCACTGCACTTTCAGTCCATTATTCTGTACATTGGGATGTATGGTTTCCCCATCAAACCATGTGTGTCAGTCAGATTGGCTTAATGGCAGGATCTTGCCAAAGAAGAATAATGTCCACAGTGTGGTTCTAAAACTCTGGCATACCCCCCTCCCCTTTTATTAAACATGTACCCAACAGTATCAGAATCAATGAGTCATATTGATGACTCTGTTTCTTTTCCCATCGATGTGTCTGAGCTATTGAGTATTTCCAGCATTTTCTGCTTTTGATTTACAATATGCATGGGCAAATAGTTGACAGATTGTAAAACAATCTGTAACACTGTTCAGTACGGGCAGCTGGCTTGACCCACCAACAGATAGCCAGGGTGAAAACTTCAGCACAAGCTTTCAATATTTCGACTGTAGCTTGCTAAACAGTCATTGTGAAGGTTTCAGGAGTTGAGGCAACCTTTTATCGCACTCTGGAGCCAACTGAAGGCTCTCCGCATTTTCCAGAAGTTTCTGGCCACCCTATTTTATTTATTTATTAGTATCATTAGTAGGCTTATATTAACACTGCAATGAAGTTGCTGCGAAAATCTCCTGGTTGCACACTCCAGCGCCTGTTTGGATACACTGAGAGAAAATTTAGCATGGCCAATGCGCCTAACCAACAGGTCTTTCTGACTGTGGGAAAAAACTCGAGCACCCAGGGAAACCCATGCAGACACGGAGAGAATGTGCAAACACCGCACAGGTAGTGACCCAAGCTGGGAATTGAAACTAGGTTGCTGGTGTTGTCAGGTAGCATTGCCAACCACTGTGCCACCATGCTGCCCATATGTAAGCATACGTGCAGGCTTGTCTATTACCAAGTATCCTACTCTAGATCAAATGCACAATTATGAGTTTACACCAGAATAATAAAACGATAATTAATGTCATTATAACCAGCGAATAAAGTAATGATTATAACCCTTTGTTGGTTTAGTTTTCCAAATATCAACAGATCTGTTGCATACTGAAATTCTTCCTACAGTATGGGCTGAATGGCCTCCTTTTGCACTGTAGAAATTCTATGATTCTATAACATGCATTTATTAAGTTGTGGATCTTAGCTTGACTAATGCTAAGCAGCTGAGAGTGGAAGGAAAGAGATCCTGTCTGCATACAGATTGAGTGGAGAAGTCCCCACACCAGGGACAGGGTGGTTTTGTCACTGGACAAGAAATCCAGAGACCAAGTGTAATGTCCGAGAGACCTTGGTTTGAATCCCATCACAACGGATGATGAAATTTGAATTCAATAAATAATAATCTGGAATTAAAACTCCAATGATGACAATGAAATCATTGTTGACTATCATAAGAACCCATCTGACTCACTAAAGTCTGCTGTCCTTATGTAGTCTGGCCTACATGTGACTCCAGACCCACAGCAAGGTGGTTGACTCTTAAATGATGTCAGGGATGGGCAATAAATGCTGACCCAGCCAGTGACGCCTACACGCTATGAAGGAATAAAAATAAACTTAGGCAAACATGATCTACAAGAAGAGAAGGGAATGCTGCTTCCACCAGCATTTGAAACTCAAAAGGATTAATTGGAAATTGCTGATGCAGGTAAGTAATACAGGGTCGGTTTTTCACTCTGCTATGCAGGGATGCACTGATTGAAAAACTGCAGTGTGAGCAGCAAGGTAATGAGAAGCAAATCTCTTGAAAGTCAGTTCAAATCCTCCTATTTTGCATCTCAAAAGTTAAGTGGGTTTATATTGCTCTTTTCTTGCAGCTTATTAAGCATTTATGATACCAAGTGCACGGCAATTGATCACAATGGAAATCCCAATAGTCATGTTGCTTGATGTAAATGGCATCTCTCAGTTAAATGTGGGCTAATGTGTAATCAGTTCTCAACACAAATGAGCTTGGAGCTATTCAAGTCCATAGTGTGTGTCTGTAAGGCTTTCCTTGGATATTCAAATGAGCGTAACATTCAACCCTCAATGTGGCAGGACCAGTACAAATGAGCCAGATTTTCTGAAGTAGTCCAAAAGCTAAAAGGTGCTGCCAGAAAGTGCTAGAAAAGCCAAACTACTCCCTAACTATTTAAATTCCTGGGTGCTCAGACTTACATAGTTTCAAACATATTTCTCCTAATCAATGAATAGTTTACCTGTCATCTCCAAGCAGGGTTTAAGCTCTGCACCAATAGCAATGTATTATCCACTCACTCACTTGTTGCCTGCAAGCAGTAGGCATTATTTCCCCTTGGAATTTTACTGGTTCACCCTGCCTGTCAATATGTGGGTGAGCTAGTAAAATTGTGCTTGAAATGAGGATCACGCCCGATTTTTTGCCTCTAGCGATTTTGCGACAGCAAAATTTCCAGCGAGGTCGGTCTCCCACCAGAAATAGGCAAGAGGCTAAATAACTTATTTAAATTTATTATGATCTTCATTGCCATGTCTTCAGCCCGGTACTCAGTCCGATCTCACTTGTCTTCATGGCCTTGCCAGGAGAGGTTCTTTCCGGTGAGGAATACACCTGCTCCCCATGAAAGGGGGAATAGAGGTGTTGCCCTCATTGATAAAACCGGAGGCCATTGAGACCCTGTGGGGAAGGGTGGGGCCACTGCCACTCTCCAGACAATCGACAGCTCCAATCTATAACTCTGATTGGTCGGGAGGGAGACAAGGGGTTTGATTGGTCTGGTTGGCAGGGGAAGGAGCTGCAGTTCCAGGTGCCGTGAGGTTTGCGATCAGCTGTGGGCCCCACAATTGCAAGTGGGTGGGGGGGGGGTTTGTTCAGGCTGCCTGAAACAGCAGGGGCCTGACAGCTCTCTTCTTCTCTCTCTCTGTGTGTTGAAAGTGCAATAGCTCCTTCTATAGGCTGGCTGGTGAATTAAGCCCAGCAACTAGAAATAACGTAGCCCATACTTCCAACGTCTAACTCCATAAGATTAGGAGTGAAAACTCACCCAAAAAACGGATCAGGAACTCTCCCATTTTCATGCTAGCTGGACACTTAGAACCATTCTCATAAAATTCTACTCCTTGTGTGTTCTATTGAATGTTAACACCTAGAATCCTCTGGTGGGGTGAAGTATAGGGCAACTGATCTGAATTTCCGCCATTGACTAATCACTGCTTATGTTCCCAATCCATTTTCTACATTAATCATGGAATTCTGATTTCAGATATAAATACAATTCCTTCATCAAGCCACAACATGCCTTGGATGAGATTACCTGATTGCTCCTTTTTTAACCAATACTTTCATGGTACTAAATTGCATCTGCCGGGAACTACTTTGAAATTCCCAAATAACTTCTACTGAAGAGTTACAAAAGCCATGTCTTTTGATTTGATTTGACCCTGAACCAATTTCCATGTAAAAAGTCAATAGAGTGGATTTTATGAACTTATACTCTTGGTGTGTAGTTTAATGGATAGATCAGCTACATAGACAATATCTTTTGCCAAAAATAGGGGTGCCTAAAATTAGAGGGTATAGGTATAAGGTAAGAGGGGAGGGATAAAAAAGGGTCCAGAGGGGCAATCTTTTTGCACAGGAGGGGTGAGTGTCTGGAATGAGCTGCCAGAAGTAATAGCAGAGGTGAGTACAATTTTGTCTTTTAAAAAGCATTTAGACAGTTACAGTTACAGAAAGATATGGGCCAAACGTGGGCAACAGGGACTAGTTTAGTGGTTATAAAAAAGAGCTAGCATGAACAAGTTGGGAAGAAGAACCTGTTTCCATGCTATAAACCTCTATAACTCTATAAAAATGCAGTGGAATCCTTGACTTCTGTGTACTGGAAACATTAAATCTATTTAACTCTGGAGGTTTGCTTAAATCAAGTCTTCTATTCCAGAAGACCATTCTTTTGACAGTATGTGAAATGTTACTTTAACTTTTATAAGGTTCTCTATATTTTAACATTAGTGTACCTTTAAGAATTTTTTAAAATCATGATCTCTAGAGTTCTCACAGTTTCAATGTTTATCATTGATGTTGAGCTGTTTATCAGATATACTTTTATTGCTACTTCAGTAGCTTAAATGCAGTCTGCTTATTTTAACTCTGGGTTGCTTTATGATCCTGCATTGTTAGGAGGACAGTTATGTGTTTTTGGGCATTCTTTTTTCCTTTTCAGTGAATTTAAGGTTTCATTTTCTGTCTGGCTGCAATTAGAGTTAAATTTTAGAAGGGATAGCAAGCTAAAAAGAAATGTTTTCCCTCTCTCCCTGTTGTTTTGGAAATTCTGTTAGTTATTTTGAAGAAAGGTCTTACCTTCCTGCATTAAAGATTCTAGAATTGGTAGCTTGACCAGCGGGTCTGGTCAACTTGGGATTCTGAAAAGCTGTTTTGACTTCGCCTTGCTGTGAATGAATCCAGAGGACTGCAGATTTCAACCAAAGGACTCAATTACTACAAAAATCCCCTAATCGCCAGACTCTGGTGCCTGTTCAGAAACACTGAGGGAGAATTTTAGCATGGCCAATGCACGTAACCGGCACGTCTTTTGGACTGTGGGAGGAAACCGGAGCACCCGGAGGAAACCCACATACTTACAGGGAGAATGTGCAAAATCCACACGGACAGTGATCCAAGCCAGGAATCGAACATGGGTTCCTGATGCTGTGAGGCAACAGAGCTAACCACTATGCCACCGTGCCACCCTCAGTGGCAAATAAAATTCATCTAAAGACATCCGACTAATTATGTGATGTCCACACACAACTATTCCAATGAGAAAAGCATTCAGTTAGTGGATGCCTCATTATTTAAGAATTAAATGAAATAAGGTGATAATAAAATCACATTTACAGTCTATGCTAGCCCTTCAAAAAAGGATTTACTTTTTCCTTTATTGTTCTTTTCTTCATAGATTTGAAAATGGGCCTAAATGGTGATAACTCCATTGCAATGATCAATCATTCGTCAATCCTTATTGATCACCTTCACGGCCTGCTCTATAATTCCAACTCCAGTGACGTAATACTGAAAGTCTACACAGGTAACTCGGATGAAGTCAAGGTGTTCCACACTCATCACCTCCTCCTCATCCTGCAGAGTGATGTCTTTGAGGACCTCTTGCTGAATCAGAGTATTACCACACTCATCCTGCGAGAGACAGCTGAATGTGCTGCCCTTTTTGAGAAGTTGCTCAGGTAACTAACTGTAACTGAGGGTGTTGTGTTGAAATCTGGCCAGAATGAGCAAATATTTCATCCACTGTGTATTTTCTAATGGATTTCAGGCTCATCAGAACTAACTGCATGATCCATGCAAAGTTAATGGCCCATAAATAAGGTGATGTATATATTTTGCGAGCAAATGAGGAAATGCGAGAAAATCTCGGCAGTTCTGGCAGCATCTGTAAGGAGAGAAAAGGGCTGACGTTTCGAGTCCAGATGACCCTTTGTTCATCAAAAGCTTTGTCAAAAAACTTTGACAAAAAGCTTTGACAAAATGTCATCTGGACTCGAAACGTCAGCTCTTTTCTCTCTTTACAGATGCTGCCAGAACTGCTGAGATTTTCCAGCATTTTCTCTTTTGGTTTCAGATTCCAGCGTCCGCAGTCATTTGCTTTTATCAATATTTTGGGTGCTGACTGGCTGGCTAAGCTGCGATGTGATCGGTAGCAAGCTTGCAGGCATCTCTGAGGTGGAAGTACACCACTCACCATATCATTTTGACAATATTGGAAGTGATGAGTTATTGATGTAAAGGTCTAGCAGTACTTTCAGGGTTTGTTACAGACTTTGGAACAAAAGCCTCGTTTCCACTCGCCATGTGCTGAACTACACAGAAGGAAGATCCATTCATAACTAGCTGAACGGAGTCCGGAGGAACTGGAATGTTTACTTGGCACTACACCAAATGTTTCCTTTCCCCATTACTGATCCTTGCCTTCCATCTACATTGACACCACCCTGCCAGCATCGTTATAGTCATTGACGCCAAGGTATTTCATAATGTGGGTGTTTGTTTAGCTCAGTTGGCTGAACAGTGGGTTTATGATGCAGAACGAGGCCAACAGTGTGGGTTCAATTCCTGCACTGGCTGAGGTTATTCATGAGAAGGCCCAGCCTTCTCAACCATGCCTGAGGTGTGGTGATTCTGAGGTTAAATCACCACCAGTCAGCTCCCCCCCTCACCAACCTATGGTCACCTGGGACTATAGCAAGTTTCATTCATTTCATATTATCCAAGGCACTTCCTCAATCAATCATTAATAGCTTCATGATATAAAAGCTTTATCAAACGTATCAGTAAATGGCGCACAAACAGAATTGGAACAATTTTCCATATCACAATACTCAGAAACTACAAATGAAAGCTTCTGCATTTTATGAGGGAGAGAGGGAGTATTTTGCATTCCCGTTTTCAGTAGTCAGGAATGGTGGCGAGAGTGGAGGATTGAGGGGGTGTCCCAAAACAGCTTCCACAATTCCCCTGCTGAATTGCCCCCACCTCCCTGACAATGATGTAATGGGATTCCCATCCATGAATGGATTAATGTATACCGAGTAGATGTCCCCGTGCGGCATCACATCAGCAAAGTTTACAACATTTTGTAAAACGGCAGCCTGGCAAACAGCCTCCATTGGGGATGCACAAGTAGATCATGGCTCCCTGGTACTGCCCAGTCACTTGCCCCCTCACCACATCCCTCCACAGGGACAGTGCCAGAGGCTAATGTCAGGGGATCATGTTGGGAACTGTCGGGGATAATGACAGGAACAGTGTCTGTATAGGGCCTGAGAGTAATGCAAGGGGCTGGGGGCAACATGAGTGGGGGCAATACATATGGCTTTCAGGAGGTAGTGCAAGGGCAGGTTTTCATTGGGGTGATCAATGGGGAAGAGTTCTGGGGAGTCTCATGTCCTGAGGGGTTCCCTGTGTCCATGGGTGGAGTACCCTAAGTCTTCCCCAGGTGTGTGGGAAGGGGTATCCCTTCAAAAAAAAAAGGGAGCTCCAATCTTTTGCCAGAAGGACAGGTTTATTTACAGCCCACCCTGTTGGCTTGATGCCACAAGGCTGTCCTAGCTCACTTTCGACCGAGTGTCAAAAAATATGGGCTGGGATTTTACGGGCTTGCTCGTCCCGAAACTGGAAAATCCCGCCCAAGGCTCCGCTCCTTGCCTGCTCCAATTCCTGTGGTGGGTGGGGCTGGTAAAATGCCAGCTGTAGTGTGAAAATCAGCTGTGCGGCTGGAGGACCACTCATTGTTTTTCCCAACTGAGTTAACGCTTAGTCAAAGGATGGAAAATTCAGCTCTGTATGAGTAATGCATGCATTTAGGATAAGCCCAGCAAGTTATTTTGGGAACAGCATTCTGGCCGAGACTTTGAGTCCTTAGCGTCTGTCATATTGATGTTGAGCTAAACTTTGCAGGTATAAATATTTCCAGCGTGTGTATAAATCATGAAGAGGATGTAGACTACTGAAAATATTCATCAGATATGCTTATTTTTCATTTCCCAAACTGGATTGACATGAATTATGTGAAAGAAAAAACAGAAGCAGCAAAGTACTGTTGTTCTCCAAATAATAATGCTATTTGTAAAGTTAAAAAAAAAGTAAAACTTATTTATTAGTCACAAGTAAGGCTTACATTAACACTGCAATGAAGTTACTGTGAAATTCGTCTAGTTGTCACACTCCAGCATCTGTTCAGTTCTAACCATTTGAGGCACTACAGCTTAGTGGAAATAAACAAAAAGAGAAACAAAGAAACAGGAAAACTTTGCTTTGTTTTCCAGATACTTGTACTGTGGCGAAATCACCCTTCTTCTGGATCAAGTTGTTCCTCTGCATAAGTTAGCCAGCAAGTACCATGTTAGTGCCCTAGAGCAAGGCATCATTGAATACATGAGCCAGCAACTCGCCCATGCAACTCCCCGAGGTTATGTGGTCAGCTGGTATCACTACTCACTCAGAATTGGAGACCAAACCCTGCAGGATAGGTGCAAGCAGTTTCTGGCTTGGAACATGTCCACCGTCATCCACAGCCAAGAGTGGCAAACCATTAGTGATGACTTGATGATCTCTTTGCTTCAACGCTCCGATCTGGTAGTGGAAAATGAACTGGAGATTTACTACGGAGTGGAGGAGTGGATAAAGAGAAATCAGCCTGACATCATGATAACAGAGGCCGTCCTCAAATTGATTCGTTACACCATGATCAGCCCCCAACACCTGTTCCATATCCAGAAGACGTCTTCTGTCATGAACGAACATTATGATTCAGTCCACAACCTGTTTTTCCTTGCTTTCCAGTTTCATTCTACAACCCCACCAGTGTTCGCCAAATATTTTGATGTCAATTGTAGCCTGTTCATACCGAGAAATTATTTGTCTAGTTCCTGGGGTTCCCCATGGGTGATCAATAATCCAGCTCGAGATGATCGCAGCACCAGCTTCCAAACTCAACTCGCCCCGAGTAATTACGATGCCAACAAAAAGGTGACCTGGAATGTGCTCTTTTCACCAAGATGGCTGCCCATCAGCGTGAGGCCATCTTACTCCTATTCAGGCCACAGAGCAGTCCAGGCCTTCAACCCTGAAGGTAGCAGGCCAAGGATAATAATCACTCCAGCTACCAACAGTGTCAGCTTTGCAGGAGTCAACTTTCAGAAAACGATCCTAGTGCGTGTGATGCAGGATGGCAGGTCATATGTGAAACACGTGTATGATTTCCATCAGAGTACGGAAGAAACGGGTGATTTCCTCCTTCAGGCTGATCTCCAGAAGCCTTCCTCGGAATACCTGATTGATAACTCCCTTTATCTTCACATCATCATTAAACCAATTTACCAATCATTGATCAAAGCAATTAAATGATTCTTTTCTGTGGAAGAGGCATGTCTAAAATAACATCAAGTAAATAAAGGCTAGTGCATGTAACAGAGTATAAAGCTGTCCTTTAAAAAAAATCATTTGGTTCCTGAAATTTGTCAAGATTTGTCCCATTACTGACGTTCCAAAAGCCCTGGGGTGATACGACGGCATAGTGTTTAGCACTGCTGTATCACAGCACCCAAGGACCCGGGTTCAATTCCGGCTTCAGGTCACCGTCTGTGTGGAGTCTGCATGTTCTCCCCATGTCTGTGTGGGTTTCCTCCAGGCACTCCGGTTTCCTCCCACAGTCCAAAGATGTGTGAGCCAAGTGGATTGGCCATGCTAAATTGTTCCTTAGTGTCAGGGTGCTTAGCAGGATAAATATGTGGGTTACATGGATAGGGCCTGAGTAGGGTTGTAGTCAGTGCAAGCTCGATGCACTGTCAGGATTCTATGATCTGACTGATACATAATCCTTCCAGCCCATGTCTTTCAGCAATTAAGCATGTCAATAATCAGACCTGGGCTAGATATTTTGCTACATAGAAAATAAGAGATCAAAAGAAATCATTAACAAAATACATTTGTAGTTCGATATCTCAGTGAATTATTATTATTATTTGAACAATAAATAACATCTATTCCACTCACCTTTATAATTTACTGGGAGGTTTGGAAAGAAAACTCAAGGCCATTTGTGGCTATCTATGAAAGACCTTTGTTTTGACCTCAGTTTCCATAAATTACATAATTCTCCACCTACTTCCTTCAACTGAGGTAGAATGCCTGAAATGAAATAACGAATAGTAATGTCAACTAACCGAAATGTGTTGCAGAGGCTCAACCCTAATGAGAGCTTTCTGCTTTTAATGGCAATAAGATTGAGAAAAAGTAACAGCTCAGCACCTTCTAACATATGCGTCTATTTAACGTGTTGCAAAAATAGTGTTCATTTTAGCACCTAGTTTGGCTAATAACTTAACAGTTGTCTGTGTATTAAATAATATGTAGTCTATATATGGACTATTTTGCCTAAACTAAGTCTGAATGAATGGGAGACAGGCTTGTACAGTAGCTAAGTTTGGGATAATTTTTAAAGGCAGTTTCTTCCAGATCTGCATTTAAGGTTCAAAATGCAAACTTGAAAAAAGAAGTGTGAGACCATCAAGGTTCATACCAGTGACACTTTGCAAACTCATTTTAAAATTAGAAATTAGAACAAGTAGAAGCAGGAGGAGACCATTCGGCCCTTCAGGCCTGCTCTGCTATTCATATTGATCATGGCTGATCATCACATTCAATATCCTGATCTTGCCTTCCCCCCATATCCCTTGATCCCTTTAGCCCCAAGAGCTGTATCTAATTTCGTCTTGAAATCAAACAACATTTTAACTTCAACTACTTTCTGCGGTGGTGAATTCCACATTTTCACCACTCTCTGGGTGAAGAAATTTCTCCTCACCTCAGTTCTAAAAGGTTTACTTCTTATCCTCAAACTATGATCCCAAGTTGTTGACTCTCCCACCATTGGGAACATTCTTTCTGAAGCTACCCTGTCTAATCCTGTTCAAATCTTATAAGTTTCTATGAGATCATCTCTCATTCTTCTAAACCCCAAGAATATAACCCTAACTTTCTTAATCTCTCCTCATATGACAGACCTGCCAACCCAGGATTCAGCCCAGTATTCCAAGTGTGGCCTCACCAATGTCCTATACAATTGCAGTAAAACACCTATATTCCTACACTCAAATCCTCCTGCTATGAAGGTCAGCATACCATTTTCCACCTTTACTGCTTGCTATACCTGCGTGCTTGCTTTTATCGACTGATGCATGAGGACTCCAAAGTCTCATTGAGTATCCATCTCTCTCAATTTACACCCATTCCAGTAATAACCAGTCTTCCTATAATTGCTACCAAAGTGAATAATCTCACATTTATCCACATTATGTTGCATCTGTCATACACTCAGCCTGTCCAAATCACACTGAAGCATCTCTGCATCCTCTTCACAGCTCACCCTCTTGCTTAGGGTTTTGCAAACCATCAAGTTTGTTGACTTTAAGGGTGGGATTTTATGGCCTCAAGCGTCCCGAAACCATAAAATTCTTTCTGATGTCAACAGATCTTTCCATGATCTGCTCTTTGCCCGCTTCAATTCCTGTGGTGGATTTAACGGTAAAATACTGGCCTCAGTTTCTGACAATTGTAATTAGAAAGGTATAACCAAGTATTTTTCTGTAATCCTTCAGGCTTTTTAAAGAAGATATCTCTCATTTCAAATGTTGCCTTGGTCGGGTTTCAGCCACATATCATCGATTTGTTATGGGCAGAAGGGGGCTGTTTGGTCCATTGTGTTTGCACTGTCTCTCCAAACAAGGATCATGCCGAGTGCCATTCCCCTGCCTTTTCCCCATAACGCTGCAGATTGTTTCTATTCAAATAATTATCTAATGCCCTCTTTAATGCCTCAATTAAATCTGCCCCCACTATGATTCCAGACAGTGCATTCCACATCTGAACTACTTGTTGTGTGAAGAAGTTTTTATTCACATCATTTTTGCTCCTTTTGCAAATCACTTAAGTCTGTGCCCTTCTCAATCCCTTTATGAGTGGGGAAAGCTTCTTTAATTTTACTCTGTCCAGCTATCTCATGATTTTGAACATCTCAATCAAATCTCCCCCTCATAGAGCCTTTTCCTCTCAAAGGGGAACAGTCCCAATCTCATCAATTCTTCCTTATAGCTGAAGATTCTCATCCCTAGAATCATTCCCGTAAATCTCTTCTGTGCTCTCTCCAATGTGTTCACATCCTTCCTATAGCGTGGCACCCAGAACTGTACACAATCTTCCAGCTAAGGTCTAACTAATGCCTTGGTTAAGTTCAGTATAATCTCCTTATTCTTGTACTCTATGTCTCTATTAATAAAACCCAGAATACAATATGAGTTATTAATACCTCTCTCCACCTGTCCTGCCACGTTCAATGACATATGCATTTTTAGAACCAGGAACCTCTTTTCTTGCATCCACTTAAGAATTTTACGGCTTATTTTATACTGTCTCTCCACATTCTTCCTACCAAAATGCATCACCTCGCACTTTTCCACATTGAACTTCATCTGCCACCTGTCTGCCCACTCCAGGAATTTGTTTACGTCCTTTTGAAGTTCTACACTGTGCTCTTTACATTTTACAGTACTTTCAAGTTTTGCACCGCCCATAAACTTTGAAATTGTCTGCTGCACACCAAGGTCCAAATCATTAATATATGTCAAGAAAAGTAATTATCCCAATACTGACCCCTGGGGAACAGCAGGATAAACTTTCCTCCAGCCTGAAAAATATTTGTCAACCGTTGTTCCCTGCTTCCTATTATTCAGCTAATTTTGAATACACATTGCTGTTGTCCCTCTTATTCCATGAGTTTTAACTTTTCTCACAAGTCTGTTGTTGACATTATCAAATGCCTTCTGGAAGTCCATGTATACTATACCAACAATATTACCCTCATTGACCCTGTTACCACCAAAAAAAATCCAGCAAGATAGTTAAACACAATTTGTCCTATAGAAAGCCATGATGGATCTCCCTAATCAATCAACATTTCACTACTAATTCTATCCTACATAACTATTTCTAGAAGCTTGCTCACTATTGATATTAAAACTGACTGGTCTGTAATTGATGGAGCTATCTTTGCAATCTTTTTTGAACAAGAGAGTAACATTTGCAATTCTCCAGTCCTCTGGTACCTCTCAAGTCTAGAGAAGACTGGAAGATTATGGGAAGAGCCCCTGCAATTTCCATTTTCACTTCCTTCAATATCCTTGGATGCATCTCACCCAGTCCTGGTGCCCTGTCAACTTTCATTACTGACAATCTATTCAACACTTCCTCCTTATCAATTTTGAATGCTACTAGGAACAAAGTTTCCTTGGCTGTCACCATGGCCTGTCTCCTTGGTAAAGATGGGTGCAAAGTACTAATTTAATATCTCAGTTGGAATGTCTTGTTGAAGTTGTGCAGGATGTTGTTAAGGCCACACTTGGAATACTATGTGCAGTTTTGATCACTCTATTGTAGGAAGAATATTATTAAACCAGGAAGAGTGCAGAAAAGATTTACAAAGATGCTCCTGTGATTTGATGAATTGATTTGATGGATTGAAGAAGCTGAATAGACTGGGACATTTCTCTCTGGAGCGTAGGAGGCTGAGGGGTGACCTTACAGAGGTCGATAAAATGATAAGAGGTGTAGACAAGATAGATAGTCAATATTTTTTCCCAAAGATATGGGATCTAAAACTAGAGAGCATAGCTTTAAGCATAGCTTTAAGGTGAGAGAAGAGAGATACAAAAGTGTCTAGAGGGGCAATTTTTTCACATAAAGGGTGGTAAGTGTCTGGAACAAGTTGCCAGAGATAGTAGTAAAGGCGGGTACAATTTTATCTTATAAAAAGTATTTAAATAGTTACATGGCTACAATGGGCATAGAGGGATATGGGCCAAATGTGGGCAATTGGGATTAGCTTAGGTGTTTTAAAAAAAGGGTGGCATGGACAAGTTGGGCTGAAGGGCTTGTTTCCATGATGTAAACCTCTATGTTTTGAAAGTAACCCACTCTTCAGCTATAGTTTTTCCCATCAACTTTTAATTTTCCACTGTAACTGGCCCAGCACCGTTCTTGCTCCATTGAAGTCAGCTTTTCTCTAATTATTTTTCTCTGGATTGCTTTCCTCTCATCATCCTAAACATTACGATACAATGATCACTATTTCCCAAGTATTCCCCCACTGATACTTTAGACAGAATTTCCTATTTTTTTGACAAAGCATCATCCTGATTGGGAAAGACAGAGGGTAGTTCACCCCCACAACCCCCACCCCTGGCTGAGCTGCTGACCTTCCCTCCCGATTTTTAAACATTTTGTCAAAAAGAAATGGAAAAGGCAGGTCCCACAATATCACCTGCACCGTCAGCAACTTAAAGACACCCCAATATAAACAAATAAAAATTCAACACCCCCATTTGTAAACCCACCTGAAATAGAATTCTCCCTGCTCCCCCCCCACAGATCCCGCCCCCGCCCATGAAACGCCTCTTGTCCCTGTAATAGTCCCAAGGAACTCCAACCCTCCACATGAAAAAGGAATGCCCCTCCCCCCTCAATGCACAACCCCACCCATGGAGCACCAACACTGTCCCCTGGCACTGCCCCCAGTTGGAAAGATCCCACTGGTGCTGAAGTTATTTTGGAACTCCTGTCCTTTTCTCTACACCCTCTGCTATTCTTGTCCCCAGAAAAGGAAATGGAAAGTCTCCCCCTTTATCAGCTTGGCCAATGTCTTTTCTAAGTCCCTGTCTACATTCAGATAATTAAAGGAATTGCATGAACATGGAACCATGGTTATTCTGTCTACTTGTATGGTAATTGGGGTAGCACGGTGGCACAGTTCAATTCTGATCTCAGATAGATTCCCCCATATCTGCCTGAGTTTTCTCTAAGTGCTCTGGATTCCTCCAACAGTCCAAAGATGTGTGGATTAGGTGGATTGGCCATGCTAAATTGAGCCTAACATCAGGGGGATTAGCAGGGTAAATGTTTGGGATTACATGATAGGGCCTGGGTGGGTTCGATTGGGCAACTGGCCTTCTCCTGCAAAGAAGGGATTCTATGAATTGGAGTAGAGCAATCAAAGCTCGATGTCCTCAAGTGAAAACAAGATGCCCATCTGCTTTCATATTTTAGGTAAAAATTCTGCTTTTAATCTCCCTTTAGACATTTGTTTAGTGAAATCTTTATCAGTATTATTCACAGGCAAAGGAACTTGTGCCTGTAAAAAAAATTATGAAGTATATTATCTGTTGTCTCCAGATAAAAAACATTTCAGAGTTTTTGTTTAAAATCTATTGAATTGCAAGGAATGCAGTATTAGGGCAGGATTATCAAGCCATTCATGCTAGTGGGATTCTCTGGTCCTGCTGCACTGAATGGAGATGTAGCTAAACGTCAAATTTTCTGAGCTCCCCTGTGATAAGTCCTTGGAGGCAGAAGTCCCTGCACAAAAGCTTCTTTATTTACAAGATTCAACAACCTTACACAGAGTGCTCTCAGTCTGCAGTCTCCATGCTGAGTAACTGACACTCCTATCTAAGTACAGAGCATGGGACTCCCTGATTAGATCATTAATTAGGCCCTTAATCAGGGAATTCATATTCAAGCAAGCCAACTTCAATTGCTTCTTGAACATTGTTACGCTACCACTAGCAGTGAGGCATGTACAGCCGGAAATTTGTGTACATTGTAGAGTGGGTGCGTGTTGGCAACCAATGCTTGATCAGGAGGTGTTGAATGTGTGGCAATACCGGATAACTTTCTGTAAATAACCTAGTGATATTTCCCTGTGTATAATTAGCAAAATAGTTAAGAACAGAAGCTGATCCAAGACAAAAGTATGAAATGAGTGTCACTACATAACCCACCTGTTATGTGCCCCACCCACCTGACATTCACTGCAATTTGCATCAATCGAACTGAATAACCACAGAGACATTTACCAGGCTAATCTGATATGCCCAGATTGTGCTACCATCCAGGAAAGCATCCACCCTATTAAACTGATCCACAACAAAGTTTAATTAGCTGACACTTCTTCCATTATTAGCTCCTGTTGTTAATACAAATATGAAACATTGTCACAGTGCAAAACTGAAATGGATGTGGCAGAGTAAGACTGCATTGAGATGAAGTTGTGAATGAGACTTGCGCAGATAAAAAAAAGTTATAGTTGGAATCCAATAATCCTACAATTTGTAAGTACATGTACATTGTAGATATATGTACGATACATGTATGAACCTTGCATTGATTAATAAATAACTTGTTAAAAGTACTCTGTCTCTCACTTGTTTGAATACTGCTTCAGTTTTATTTGTATATATTTATCAAAGGGGCCAGTGATTTGTAATCACTCAGCTTCACCCAGGGTCTGACATGTCGCTGTCTTGAGATATTCTCTTCAAAATGACGGTATCCAGACCCCAAATTATATTCCATGCAGCAAGAGAGGATTTGTTCTGAGTTAGATTCTTTTCCCACTCATCATGGTGGGGAAGGAAATTGCTGGGGAATTGGCTTTTGCTTTTTATTATTTAGTACTTCACTGGGCAGCCTTTCATTATACATCCATGTCGTTTGCACTGCAGTATTCCACTACCACATGTCAGCGCTTGTCTCAAATCAAAACATGATTTTCACAACCCAACCCTGAAGGTGGGAGTTGTGTTCACAAACAGGGCAGTTTGTGAATATAACTCCCACTTACCTGATGAAGAGGCAGTTCTCCAAAAGCTTGTGGCTTGTGCTACTAAATAAACATGTTGGACTTTAATCTGGTGTTAGAACAAAGAACAAAGAAGAAAACAGCACGGGAAACAGGCCCTTTGGTCCAACGAGCCCACACCGCCACCTCGATGTTCCCACTTCTACCCTTGATCCATGTCTGTGTTTATAGATCTATGGATTGAAACCAAATTTGAGACAATTTAGGGAGAATTTGTTCTGCCAATCAGCTTAAGAGCACATCTTTGGGACATGGGAGGAAACCAGAGCACCCGGAGAAAACCCACGCAAGCACGGGGAGAATGCGCAAACTCCTTCAGACACACGCCCAAATCCATGTATCTGCACAGCACAGCGATAGTCACTGAGCTGTCGTGTTGCCTGTTGGGAGATTTCTTACGGTGTTTAACCCAGTCCAACGCCAACATCTCCTTATTAATAAGGACATAGAGTACAATAGCAAGGCAGTTATGCTGAATGTATTCAAGATACTAGTTAGACCTCAGGTGGAATATTATGCATACTTCTGGGCACCACACTATAGAAAGAATGGAAAGGCATTGGAGAGAGTGTAGAAGAGCTTTATAGAATGGTTCTAGGGATGGGAAATTTCAGCTATAGGTATCGATTGGAGAGGTTGGGACTGTTCCTGTTGGAGAGAAGAAGGCTAAGAGGAGATACGATAGAGATGCTCAAAATCATGAGGGGGTTGGACAGAGTGGACAGGTAGAAACTGTTCTCACTCGTAAAAGATTTTATAGTGAGAGGGCACAGAGTTAAAGTGATTTCCAAAATAAGCAAATGTGATTGAGAATAAATTTTTTCACACAGTGAGTTTGAATTCAGGATGCACTTCTTCAAAGTGTGGTGGAGGCAAGTTCAATCCAGACATTCAAGAGGGCATTAGATGAATAGGAACAATGTGGAAGGGAAAAGGCAGGGGAATGGCATTAAGCCATTTGGAAAATTGGTGCAAAGACAATCAGTCAAATGTCCTCCTTCTGCGCTGTAGTTCATAGAAATCATACACACCCTACAACGCAGAAGGAGGCCATTCAGCCCTTTGAGTCTGCATGGACAACAATTCCATCTAGGCCCTATCCCCATAATCCCATGTATATACTCCACGAATTCCACTAACCTATGCATCCGGGGACATTAAGGGGCAATTTAGCATAGCCGATGCACGTAACCACGCATCTTTAGACTGTGTGAAGAAGCTAAGGTGGACAAAGAAGCTGACCTCCATTCCCATTCCCACTAACAATCCCTGAAATTTGGTACAAAACATGAAATTGTCAAAAGAGTGGTAGTGGATGGTGAAGTGTGTTTGTAATTTCAGGCCCAAGGTAACAAGAAGAAAGGCTGAGTCTGGGGAAGGGCTGAAGGTATTTGCTAAAATGCTAAGTTCGGTTAGGCTCCAACACTCACAACATGGAATTGCTACTCCACCATTGTGACAACGCAGTGGGTGAGCCACACAAAATGCCCTGGGCATAGATGGGAAAATCCCATCCTCTATTTCCGATATGTTAATTGAATTTAAATTCCACCCTTCACGATAAGCAAACACTCCTTTTATCGGACCACAACATTATCACAGAGAAATATTACAGTATCACAGAATTGTTAGGGTGCAGAAGGAGGCCATTTGGCCCATCACCACCCTTTTAACTAAGTCTAGAGTACTGTATGCTTCATTAACTGCTCTCTCCACATGCCCTGCCACCTTCAATGATTTATACACCCAGGTCCTTCTGCTCCTGTATCCCTTAAGAAATTTACCCCTTATTTTGTATTGTCCTTCCATGTCCTACCTATCAAATTGCATCACCTTGGAATCACTTTGATTATCATTAATGCTGTACTAACGTTAAACAGCATTTCTAAAAATTCTTATAATTTATAATTGGTAATGGGTTGAACGGTTATGGGGAGAAGGCAGGAAAATGGGGATGAGGAACGCATCAGCCATGAGCAAATGGCGGAGCAGACTTGATGGGCCAAATGGCCAGATTCTCCTCAAAAAATTCTAGAATTCACGTAAAAATGGGATTAAATCACAGTGTTTTTTTTTCAGCGGGATTTCAAAACAGATCTCCCACAACCTGTTCACTGCAGAGTGAACGAGTGTGATTCACTCTGGAAACCAGTGGGTCAGGCCTATCCCTGCTGGAGAGACTGGCAGCGTAAAGCTGAGCATGCCATTGCACGCGTACCATGACTCCTGTCTGCTTGCCTCCAGGTTGTGGGCCAGTTCAATCGCTGGCCAGCCCCGCGACCCCGCAATGCCAGTGGTGTGACCCTCCCCACAACAGCCCAATGCTGACTTCCAAACATGCCCTGGCCACCAACCCCTCCCCTCTCCCCACCTCCAAGATGGCTAGCACTGATCGCTGGTCTCTGTTCCTCTGTCACTCAGTGGCAGCAGGACCCTCTCCATCCCCATAGATCACTTCTGAAGGCCCCACTACCATCAAGACCCATTGACCTCTTGTCCCCCATTGGGCTTCATCCCCTTGGCTCTACTCAATGCCCAGTGAACAGTGCCAATATGCCCCTAGAATCATAGAAACTTACAGTGCAGAAAGAGACCATTTGGCTCATGAAGCCTGTACCAGCAACAAACCCATCCCAAGCCCTATTCCCACAAATCCTCACGTTTACCCCACTATTTGCTCTAATCTACCTATCCTTCGGCAGTACCAGGTGGTCCAGGCTGGTACAGCCAAGGTGGCAATGTCCAGGGAGCACTCCTTCAGTGCCCAACTGTTTGGTGGGGCCACAATTGCCTCCCCCTCACACCAGTGGGATCAAGCCAGCATCTCCCCTCGAGTAGGAAGCTGTAGTTAACCCCGCTGGAGTAAAACACTCCAGGTTGGGGGGAGGGCTGGGAGAAGTGAGGCACTTCAATCCCAGGCCCACTAATGAGTCTTAAAGTATATAGAAGTTAGGGTCTGCATATGTTAGGCAGTTCTGTGCCAATTTCTGTGCCTTTGAGAACTTGTACCAGAAGAATAATTATATTTTTTCCAGTGGAAACAAGTCAACATCTCCCTATATGTTAATACTTGGCTTCCCAGATTAATCTTGACATTTCTTCTCAAAAGAGTTGCTGTTAAGAAACAGCTGGAAATACATTGGGAAAATATGGGTGTGAGGAACATTACGGCATTATCTTCTGATGATCAATGCACACACACCAAGTGCAGGCAAGTCTTGGCAAATGAAAATGTTGTTTGGAGCTGGTTTCTGCTGCCAAAGTGAATAAAAATAAATTGCCTCATCCTTGACATGCTTACTTTGGACATCACTGGCTCTAGAATCATAGAAACCCTACACTGCAAAAAGAGGCCATTTGGCCCATCAAGTCTGTAGCAGCAACAATCCCATCCCAAGTCCTGTTCCCAAAACTCCACACATTTACCCAACTAATCTACACATCCCAGGACAGTAGGGGTTAATTTAGCATGGCCAATCAACCTAAACTGCATGTTTTTGAACTGTGGGAGAAAATCAGAGCATCCAGAAGAAACACACAGAGACACAGGGTGAATGTGCAAACCCCACACAGACAGTGACCCAAGCTGGGAATCGAACGCGGGTCCCTGCAGCTAAGAGGCAGCAATGCTAACCACTGTGCCACAAAGCCACTTCACTATCAAAGAAAACAGGAACAAAGACATCGATTTAAGTGCAATTTTTTTGTTATTACACCTGACTATATCCCTGCACACATTTCCCTACTAAATACTTTCCCCACATCCCCTATTACTTTAAGACTTTAAAACTCACTCCTTTGGCCAAACTTTGGGACATATTTCCTAATATCTCCTCCTTTGGCACAGTTTTGTTTGGTTCCGCCTTTGTAAAGTGACCTGGGTTTTTTTTTACATTGAAGGTAAAGAAGGCAAAAAGTACATTTTTGTACATAATCCTCATTTTACTGGTGTTTCTCATTGCTGCAAAAGACTCTAAGAATTGGAAGAGGGGACTTTGTATGTACCAATTATCGGATTGGGTGCAAACATTCCACATTTCCACAGCAGTCTCTGCTTAAATGTGGATAGAAATCAACACCTCTCAGCTCCTTCCTTTGGTAGATGCTCCATGTCATTAAATGTCCACATTGATGTTGTGAGTGGGAGTCTTGGTTAGAAGACAAGTTCCTGCCCATAACATGTGGTGCTGCTTAATCTGGCTGACTTTATAGTGTAAAGGCTCTAAATTATAACTAATCCGAGACAGAAACGTTTACCAATATTTTCTGATCTGTAGCAACTTGCCAAGAAACAAAGATTTCTTATGATAGAATGTCACAATTAAGTGATGTTGTCCCCCCATTTATTAGGTTCAACTCAGTTGAACTATCAGAGCTTTCTTTTAATCTGGCAGCTGTGAGACAAATACTGTGGAAATGTCAAGGACTGGCCTTGCTGCGATTTGATAACATTTATGCAGAAAGAGCTGTGCTTCATTTGTGTGAAACCTTGGCACAGAGAGCATTAATAGAACATTAACAAGTTTCAGACAATACAAGCTTTTGTATTGTCCTGATTGATAGGCAAGGGTAACTCAATGGGCCAAATTTCCCTGTCCCGCCAATGGTGGTGGCTTGGTGGCAGACAGAAGCAGAGAATCTAGCGGAGGCCAAAAAGTCAGAATCTGACAGTGTCAAAACATATTGCAAATCTCATAACCTTGAGTTAAAGGCAGGTCTAGCTTCCCACTGGCTGATGATGTGAAAGTAATTTGCACTAATTTGTATCTCACTAACATAGTGTGTTGAGCGGTCCAAGGTGCTGGGTTAAGTCTCCAGTCATTGCAGGGTGTGGGTTTGAATTCCAAATTTTTTTTGCAGGAGAAAATAGATAATTTGTTCATAGTTTCCAGTTAGCTCAATGGCCTCCAGTTATCCCAATAGTCTCCGGTTAGGTCAGTTAGGTTGATTGGCTGTGCTAAGAAATTACCCCTTACTGTCCTGGGATGTATAGATTAGAGAGGTTGGTGGGTAAATGTGTAGGGATATGGGGGGTAGGATCTGGGTGGGATTGTGGTCAGTGCAGACTTGATGGGCCAAAGGGCCTGTTTCTGCACTGTAGGGTTCTATGTTCTATGTTCAATGGTATCCAGTTATCCCAATTGTCTCCAGTAGCTCAATGGCTTCCAATTAGTTCAATGGTTTCCACTTAGCTCAATGACCTCCACTTAGCCCAATGGCCTCCAGTTAGCCCAATGACCTCCAATTAGCCCAATGTGCTCCAGTTAGCACAATAACCTCCAGTTAGCTCAATAGTCTCCAGTTAGCTCTGATAGTTAGAGCATGATATTAGCAATATGAAGGCTATGGGTTCAAGACTCCATATTTGCCCCCAGAGCCATGTTTAGTTGCAGCTCTTGAATAGCTAATATCACACCCCATGAATGAATAAAACAACAAGACTTCTGTATATGTTTACGTGGCTGGCACAGTGGTTCGCATTGCTTTCTCACAGTGCTAGGAACCCAGGTTCGATTCCCATTTTGGATCACTGTCTATGTGAAGTTTGCATGTTTTCCCTGTCTTTGTGTGGGTTTCCTTCAGGAGCTCCAGTTTTCTCCCACAATCCTAAGATATGTGGGTTAGGTGGATTTGCAGTGCTAAATTGCATCATAGCGTGTAGATTGGGGGACTAACAGGATAAAATGCATAGGATTAAAAAGATAGAGTGTAGGGTGGGCCTGGTTAAGATATTGGTGTGGACTTGATGGGTTGAATGGCCACCTTCTGCACTGCTGTGATTTCACGGTTCTATGAAAATAGCTGGCCACAGGTGTCCCCATTGGGCCTTCTAATTCCATGTCATGCCTGCATGAAATTACAATAACCTAAACCTCAATTGCTAAAGAAAGGCAAGAGACTTTGAGGTGAATGCAACAAGATCTTTCTTCCAAAGTTTTTTTAAAATCCACTCACAGGTTGCGTGTGTTGCCGTTTAGGCCAATGGTTATCGCCCATCCCTAGTTGTTCTTGAACTAAGTGGCTTGCTCAGTTACTTCGAGGACACTTTGGAGTCAACCACATTGCTGTGACTCTGGAGTCACGTGTAGTCCAGACTAGGTAAGGATGGCAGATCTCCTTCCCTGAAGTACATTAGTGGACCAGATGGGTTTTTAATAACTGGTTTCATGGTCATCATTAGACTTTCAGTTCCAGATTATTCATTGCACTCAAATTTCATTATCTGCCACTGTGGAATTCGAACACGGATTCCCAGAACATTATGGGGGGGGGGGGGGGTGGTCTCTGGGTTACAAGTTCAGTGACAATATCACTGCACCACAGCTTCCCCCGGAGGTGCTGCACTGCTCCTGATGTCTATTCACCATTCTGCTGACAGATCAGTTCCTGCTCTTTGACTCCATGTTAAACTGGTCTTCATGGACAGCACCATGTCACTGGTGGGGTTAACCAGGATTCATCAGTTTTCCTGTGTCACCCAGTCAGATCAGACACGTGCCTGTGAAAATTCTTAGGTGCTTGAGTACACCGAGAGAGAATTTAGCATGGTCAATGTACCTAACCAGCATGGCTTTCAGATTGTGGAAAGAAACCAGAGCACCCGGAAGAAATCCACGCAGACATTGGGAGAACTTGCAGATTCCGCACAATTGGTGATTTGGGTCAGGATTTGAACCTGGGTTCCTGGTACTGTGAGGCAACAGTGCTAACTGTTATGCCACCCTGAGTGTACTGGGCTGGTATTTAATTATGGCGCTGGGAGCTCTGAATCCAGCAGTTGAAAGCAGGCAGGTGAATCAGCTGTGGGTCTGCCAGGTGGAGGAGAACTTACCTGTGCATAATAATGAGGCTCCAAATCCAGAATCTGGTGCAGGAAAGGCACCACCAGAGCTGCCTGCCACCATAACTTATACTCAACATGGCAGAATTCTGCCCAATCATAGTGCAAAAAAGTAGAATGCATTAATTTTTATTATCAGAACATGCTTCACAGAAACAGGCCGTTCTATACAATTAATTTTTGCCGGTGTCCATGTTTCTCCTTTGTCTCTTCATCTAATGCTATTAGCATAAACTCCTATTCCTTTCTCCTTCATGCATCTATCTAATTCTCCCTTAAATGCATTAAAAATAAACTTAAATTTTCAATGAAAAGATAGAAACTGTTGTTCTTGTCCATCAGTGAATTGCCCACCTTATAAAAGAAGGAAAATGTTAGTACAGATGGACTGGCTCTTCCACATTATTTCCCACAACTACTGCTTAAAGTAGCAAATAGCAAGTTCTTCCTATTCCCTGGATAAATGTATTCCTTCTCAATTCTTTCTTTTTAGTTTAGAACAGCAGAAGAAATGTCACATGCATTGCTCTATTTATCTCAACTGAGGAGATGGGATTAGAAAGATTTTACAGCATAGGAAATGGATGAGGAGTTATGATGAACAAATGTTTCTGACAGGTTGAGTTGTTGGAGGATTCATAGAATCCCCATAGTGCAGAGGAGGCCATTTGGCCCATGAAGTCTGCATCCACTCTATGACGGAGTATCTTATCTAGGTCCTATTCCCCGTAACCTCACACATTTCCCATGAGTTACCCATTTCATCCACACTAATTTAGCATGGCCAATTTAGCATGGCCAATCCACCTAATCTGCACATCTTTGGACTGTGGGAGAAAACCGGAGCACCTGGAGGAACCATGTTTGCACATGGTTAGAATGTGCAAACTCCACACAGACAGTAACCCAAGGCCGGAATTGAATCTGGTTCCCTGGAACTGTGACGCAGCAGTGCTAACCACTGCGCTGGTGATGTTATCATAAGGGCAGAGTTCCAGAGAATGAAGCAAGTTTTAATGTAATAAACAAGGTGATACATGCAGAGATGGCGGTGATTGTGGGCTTACAAAGTGGCTTCAAGATTTTCATAACACCATGTGACTAAATGAAGCTACCCAGTTTTGCTGCAAGTCACAATTTCAACCCAAACCCCTGACAGTTCAACAGCTACAAACTTTCACCAGGCTGGCTGCATGAGGAATCTCAGACAGCAGCCGGATGATGTTATTGTTGTGGGAGGAAACTGAGGAAAGTAAGGTAAGAGGTCATTCATTGATCAGTTTTGATAGTGGTATTTGCTGAGATCTGATTTTGGGAGGTAGCCATCCATTCATTTGTCTTTTGGCATTTGAATGACAAATGCTGATGAAACATGTGTTGTTTTGTGCTCTGAACATCCAATAATTAGAAGTTAAATACAGGTTAGACAAATATGTTTGCAGCCAATGTAAATACAAAATAAATGAATACAAACATTAATGACACATGACGATGCTGCTTCTGAGTTTCAGCAGCATTGCACAATTGATATGACATAAAGAATGAGGGATACTACAGAGCTGGTATGTAGAAAGCAACAAGAAACAACTAGCTAGCTTGTTCATTTCTGACTGAATGCCAGCAATGGTGGCATCCGGTCAGAAAATTGCTACTTTTACTGCCATTAATAACTAAATTATGCATCCAGCAATTCACTCTTCTCCTGCTTTTTGACTTTTGATAATCTATCACTTCATTCCCTTTCAGTTTCAAAGGGCCATATATATAAGCATCACAGATCAAAGCAGTCGGGGATTCAGTAAGGAACTTTACTCAGAGAGTGATTACATTGTGGAACTCACTATCACAAAGATTTCAGGTGAATAACACCGATACTTTTCAGGGAAAGCTGGATAAACAGAAAGATAGAAAAAGGTGTTACTAATAAGAGTTGGATTCAAAGAGTGGAGGCAGCCTTGTGAGGAGCCTAAACACACAAGCTCTTTAGCCTTTTTTCATGCACATATTCTATCGAAACAACTATTAAAAGTGAACACTTAAAAAAACAACTGCAAAATGAGAGAAAGGTGAGCATATTATCTTCCTATTTGTAACATGTTAAGATGATGATTTTCAACAGGCAGCCTTCTCAGTTCTTTTGAGAAATGGGCATCTGGCACTGACAAATTGAGAGGTCACTGCATCTGTCCCATTTGATGTCAAAGGTAGGAGTGTTATCAATCTTGCACGATTGCCCTGCAGACATCAGGGATTAAAGATTTGCCACCTTTGAGTATATTCTGAACTTCAAACTAATTTTAAAAGGCCACAAAAGATTGCTGCCCCAAGGATCAGTTGATTTACTTTATGGATTGAGGGAATCTCCAGTCTCAAGAGAGAACAAAAGGAAGCCTCCAGACTAATGTTGACTGAATGCCCTGAGCTGAAACTAATTCAAAAGAGTAAATTCAAATTGAAGGATCATTCAAATACAAAGACACTGGTTGTCTCAGGTTCTCAACATCTGAAATCCACAACACAGGGCCACAGGAAGTTGGGTGGGTGATGGTGGTTGGTGGATTGCAACCATCCCCCCCAGAGCAAAGTTGGCATGGAATTGAATCATTCTACCTGGGCCTGTCCCGTAACTATAAAGTGTTGCAGGTGGACTTAACAGGACTAATGTGGAATCTACACTCCTCATGGGGAGGAAATCCTTCCACTGAAACTGTTGACCAATTGGATTGTCCCCAGCCACTCCATCAGCCATGGCAGTGCCAAGGGCATGTTGTGGCCACTGCTGGGACTGCAAGAAGAGGTGGAAGAAGGTCCATACATCCCAAAGGCAGGTAAATCCAGGGTCTTGGGCAGGGAGGGTTTCTGCAGATTAGGGGTTAGCAGTGGTGGAGATGGGGTTTGGTTTTAAGGCTGCAGGGGGCAGGAGGTATAGGAAGAAATGGGTCGGGAAGGGGTTCCATCTCATGGGGAAGTCACCTCTCCAATATCTAAAAGGCAGCTCCAGAAAATGGAACCACTCCCTCTTTCCCATTCTATGAAGGATGTATTTTAAACATTGGGCTGCCTTACTACCTGTGCCAACTCTTTTAATGGCATGAGTAGCATAGTATCAGGGAAAATTACCTGGGCAATAAACCTACTTGAGCCTAGATTACCCATTTAAATGTGATGGGTGGGCTGCTGAATTTGTGTGCATCCACCCTACGTAATATCAGCTCCATAGGTTAGGGGTGGGTGGATTTAAACGGTAAACCCACCCTATTTTCCCTGCCCTATCACTCCCTCAATGCTGGAAACATATCTGATGGATCACATAAAATGCGGAGGATGTATAATCAACATAATTATGCCTCTAATTTGATTTTGGACATGTAAAATATCAGATGATGAAACAGTCATGCTTTCTGTATTGTTTAGAAAATCAGCAAAAAGCTGTTTGGAAGGGGTTCAACAGAAAGCCTCTGAGCTGCATATCATCTAAATAGTCATAGAAAATTGGCCAGGATGTAACACCTCTTCAAAATAATTTCTCCTCATCTGTGTTTTGAGTCTGCTGACCCTAATCCTAAAACTATGATCTCTTATTTTGCCCCACAAAATGAAACATCCTCTCCATGTCTATTTTGTGTATCCCCATGTCATGGGATCTTTTGCACCCAGCTGAGTAGGCAGCTTGAGCCTCAGCTAAAAGTCTGCACCACCAGCAGTGCAACAATCCTTCAATGTTGCACTGTTTTAGCTTCAGCTTTGTGCTCAAGTCTCTGAGTGCTTTAGAGTAAGTGCTGCAGTGTCTGATTTGTACTCAGTATGGCAACAGTTTAAGTCCTCAGTAACTTGAGCATGAATCCATAGTTTCAGTTCCTTCTGTAAGGTAAATTGTTGTTTATTTAAAGTGTGACTCTGAGGGAACTACAATATCTTGTTTCTAATCCTGAATGCTGAGTCATCTCCATTCAGCATTTAATACATTGTTATGACTCAAACTTAAATTACAAGAATTTGGAAGTTTCAATTTCCCAGATCATTTCTTGCTTTTACTTTCTGGTCTTTCAATGTTTTGAAAAGCAATTTTGAAACATAGCAATGTGAATCAGAAGCAGAAGTAGGTTATTCATCCCATCGAGTAAGCTCTACCATTCAGTAAGGTGATAGCTGATCTGTTTATGTTGAGTTCCACATTCCCCATCTATCCCCAATAATCTTTGATCCTCTTGCTCAACAAGAATCTATCTGCCTTTGCCTTAATAATTATCAGTGATCCTTGCCTCTACTGTCTTCTGAAAAAAAGAGTTCCAAAGTCGCACAACTTTCCAAGAGAAATAAATTCTCATCTCTGTCCAAATACTGACCCCAAATTTTAAAACAATGTCCCCCAGTTTTGCACCACCAAGAGGAAAAGTCCTTTCAAAGCCTATCTTGTTTATACTTCAATCAAGTCATCTCAATTCTTCTAAACTCTATTGGAGACAAGCTCAGCCTTTCCAAACTTTCCTCATAAGACTGCTCATTCAAGCTGTCAATCTAATAAACCCCCTTTGAACTTCCTCTAATGCATTTACATCCTTCCTTAAATAAGGAGACCAAAACTGCACACAGTTTTCAAGATGCAGTCTCACTAATACCCTGTATAACTGAAGCATGCCATCCTTACTTTTAGAATCATAAGAACTAGGAGCAGGAACCTTTGAATCTGCTCTGCTATTTAATATGATCATAGCTGATCTCATCCTGGCCTCACCTCCACTTTCCTGCCCATTTTGCCATAAGCCTTTCAAACACTTACTAGTTAAAAATCTGTCCATCTCTTCCTTAAATTTACTCAATATCCCAGCATCCATCATGGTCTGGGGGAGTGAATTTCACAGACTCACACCTCTAAGAGAGAACTAATTTCTCCTCATCCCTGTTTCAAACCTACCATCCCTTATCCTAAAACTATGACCTCTTGTTCTAAATTGCCTTAAGAGGAAACATCCTCTCCATGTCTACTTTGTCAATCCCCCATATTGTACATCTCAATTAGATCTCCTCTCATTCTTCTAAACTCTAGGGGGTATAAACCTAAACTTCCCATTCTCTCTTTGTAAGTCAAATCCCTCATCTTTGGAATCAATCTAGTGAAAATCCTCTGAACCGTCTCCAATGCAACTACATTCTTCCTCAAGTAAGGGGACCAAAACCACACACAATATTCTAAGTGCAGTCTCACTAATGTTTTGTACAGTAGCAGCAATGCTTCACTACTTTTATATTCTATTCCTTCAGCAATAAATGCCAAAATTCCTTTTACCTTCCTTGTTACCTGCTGTCCCTACCACTAGTTTTCTGTAATTCAGGCACAAAGACACCCAGATCCCTCTGCACTCAAGCATTCCGAAGTTTCTCTTCATTTAGATAATAATTTGCCTTCGTATTTTTCCTACCAAAATGGATAACCACACAATTATCCATGTTAAACTCTATCTGCCAAATTTTGCCCCATTCACTTAACCTATTTATATCCATTTGTAAATTTCATTGTTCATTACCACAACTGACCGTCCCACCTATTTCTGTGTCACCTGCAAATTTTGATATAGTATCTACTCCTGCTTCCAAGTCGTTAATGTAGATTGCAAATTATTGGGGCCCAAAGACCTCTGGCACTCCATTAGTTACATTTGCCAATCAGGAAAAGACATATTATCCCAACTCTCTGCTTTTTGTTGGCTAGCCAATCCTTTAACCAAACTAATAAATTATCCCGAATCCCATGTGAAGTAACCATGCATATTAACTTTTTGTGCGGCACTTTATGCAATGTTTTTTAGGAGTCCAGGTATACATCGACAGAATCCCCATTATCCACCTTGCTTGTTACATCTTTGAAGAACTTTCACAAATTAGTCAAATATGATTTACCCTTCATAAAACCATGCTGACTCTGATAGATTGCATTTTGACTGTCTAAATGTCCTGTTATTACTTCCTTTATAATGGATTCTAACAATTTCCCAAAGATAGATATTAAACTAATTGGTCTATAGTTTCCCTTTCCTTCTTCTTGTAATAAAGGAGAACATTCCATTAGTTTTCTTGACTATACGTTGCACATCATACTAACATTTTGTGACTAATGCAGAATAGCATCTAGATTTCTCTGGAAGTTGGCATTCTGCAGCGTTATGTAAACCAACTTGTGACACTAATAAATAAACTTTAAACAGTCACTCTCCATTTAAGTAATACTTTGTTTTTTCTTATTCTTCCCTGCAAAAGTGAACAACTTCATACTTTCCCACATGGTACTCAATCTGCCAGATTTTTGCCCATTCATTCAATTTGTCTGGTAGCATGGTGGCACAGTGGTTAGCACTGCTGCCTCACAGTGCCAAGGACACAGGTTCAATTCTGGCCTTGGGTCACTGTCTGTGTGGCGTTTGCATGTTCTCTCAATGTCTGCATGGATTTCCTCTGGGTGCTCTGGTTTCCTCTCGTAGTCCAAAACTGTGTGGGTTAGGCTGATTGGCCATGTGAAATTGACCCTAGCGTCAGGGAAATTAGCAAGGCAAATATGTGAAGTTATGGGAATAGGGCCAGGGTTGGATTGTGGTCAGTACAGACTCAAGGGGCTGAATGGTCTCTGCTTGTACTGTAGGAATTCTATAAGTATCTTCTTCACAACATACTTTCCTACCTTGACAACAATGAAGGAAAGAAACATGAGGAATTTCCAGTTTTATTGTAGTAATTCCTGCAGAATTCATCTTCTCAAGGGATTTCTAACTAATAAAGCTTAAGATGGAGATTCCACTTGTTCAATTAGGTGTTCAATTCCCGTTTTTTCTGCACTGACCAATGTCAGCCACAGCTTAATGGTATCACTTGCCAATTCTTCATCAGTGGTTGGATTCATGCAACTTGGACACTGCATTTAGGCAGACTGAAGGAGGCTTTGTCTATGGTCTTATCCAAGTGAAATGTCAAATTAAGACTTGTCAGCCAAATGCATGAATTCATAGCATTATTGTGAAGGATTGTGTCATTATTTATCCCTCAAACAACATCACAAGATAAAAAAATTGTGGTTCTGTTCATCTATTTCTGTTTATCATACCTCAAGTTTCCGATTTGCTGTTGTCTTTCCTGCATTACAGGAATGATTGCATTTCAAACATACCTAAATGGATGGGGAGATAATGGTATTATTGTGAGACTTTTAATCCAGAAACTAATTTTCTAAAGACCTAGGTTTGAATCCTGCATGGCAGATGGTGGAATTCAATAAAAAATATCCAGAATTAAGAATCTACTGGTGACCATGAAACCATTGTTGGAAGAACCCATCTGGTTCATTAATATCTTTTAGGGGAGGAAATCTGCTGTCATTAATTGGTCTGGCCTAATACCATGAGGCCATTAGCTCCCCATCTGTGGGGTGGGATGCAGTCAGACTGTAAACAAAATAATTAAATGAAAGATGTTGTGAGGGACTTAAGTTTGTATCTGGGTGATCTCCAACTTTCCCAGACAGGAACTTATTTTTATTAAGCACATGATTATCAAGCAACCCACGTGCCACCCCATATCCTCTAACCTAACTGAAATGTCTCTTATTATACTTCCTTGGAGTTGGTTATCCAGCTTCAACATGCATCCAGCTGAGAGACCAAAGGATGCTGAATTAGTTTTGGGCAAATTCCGACCCCAGTTTATTTGGGTTAGTGCGGAACCTACACGAATGACTTGTGCAGTGCAACCCTGACAGTTCTTGCCGCATTTCTGTCGCATCTTTCACAGATTCCTGTAACGGGAACCCAGTCAGTTGCAAACATTGGACATCCTCCCTCCCTTTCTCTGCTGTAATTATCAGTGAGGAGAATCCAGATGCAGTTCACGGCTGCGCACAGTGGCTTTGTCGGAGGTGACGTTCCGAAATCAAGTGCGAAATGAAAGTAAAATTTCTGCTGAAACGAAACCGATTCTGTCTCGCAGTCAGTGAGAGTCCAGAGCAGCAAGAGACAGGAGGTGCGCTGCCTGTCTGGAGAGCGGGGGACTCAGGCTGACAACTTTGTGCAGTTTGTTACATTGGGACCAGAGTGGCGACAGACAGACAGCAGGCAGCAGCCTACTCGGCCAGGTGGGCTTTTATGTTTTGCATGAATAACTTTTTTCTCCCAGAACTCCAGGGTTAAATTTAGCGGGTACCAGCCGTGACCAGGGAGAGAGCAGAGCTTGTTGTGGACTAGGAAGAGTTTCATTCACAAATTTCAATTGAGCTCGCGGTGGGGGGAGGTTCGCTTTTGCGACTGCGCGTCCCTGGTTGTGCTGCCGGGACTGCGCATGTGTACAGCCTCGAGTCTCAGCATTTGCGAGTCACGGCATCCTCGGATAGAATGCGCCGATGTTGGATATCTCTGCGCCTGCGCGTTACCGCCCCCCGTGCGCAGGTGTGCGTTTATATGGGCGCGTGTTGTGTCTCTCCGCGCCTGCGCACTTTACGCCCTGTTCTCGCGAATGGATTGCGCAGGTGTGTTGGCTTTCTCTGCGCCTGCGCATTATCGCGTCCTCGTTCCCCCCCCCCCGTGGATTGCGCAGGTGTGTAGGATCTCTGCACCTGCGCATTATGGCACATCTCTCTCTTCCCCCCCCCCCCGTGGAACGCGCAGGTGTGTGTTGAGTCTTTCTGCGCCTGCGCGCGTGACGGCGCCCGTGTTCGCCTCGCAGGGCCAGGATTGCGCAGGTCGGGGTTTTGTGCGCATGCGCGTTGTGGTCCTCCTCCCTCGCAGTGAGTTTTGACGTGCATGTGCCCTAGTGCTGGTGGTTTGGCAGCTTCGTCATCGCCTTGCTATTTGTTATGTTTGTTGGTAGAGAGAGAGAGGTTGTGTTTATTTGGTGCGAGTGGGTTATTAGTGAAGCTCTCCTATCTGATGGTGCCGCCCGGTGGTGATGGGTGGAAGCCATGAGTTGAGTGGGACGGTTAATGGGGATGGGACCCTGTGTGAGTCGGAGTGGATCCTGACTGCAATAGGAGCAAGGCCTGCCCCCCCCCTCCCCTCCATAGTAAACAAACAGTCCAGCCCTAATGTTCTTTCTTAATCCATAAACAGGAAGAATCTTACTGTGCTTATCCCAGTCCAGTACTGGCATTTCCATATTTTAGTCAATAACAGCACATCACCTCGGTAACCTTTTTAAAAAAAGAGGGAAAGAATCTTTATTTGGAAAGTAGTATAATTCTGTCAAACAGTCAGCTTCCTGAAACCTGCTGTTATTTGGGATGCTGCTGGAGATCTTGTTAATTTTCACCCTTTGTTCCTGACAGAGGAGCAGTTGGAGATGGATACCGAGCAGGCAAAGATGAAGTGCCACAATTGTGGCCACATTACACAAGAAAAAGCTCCCAAATTCTGCAGCGAATGTGGGACCAAACTGGTAGAGAGCATTGTGAAAAATGGTAAGGATTGGGAAAGGGAGTCATTCATTGCTGCTGTGAAAGATTTGCAGCTTTTTTGTCTTAAGTTGCAGCTTCTTTTCCAATCCTGCCATAACTTGCCTTTCCTATTGCTATAATGTCCCAAAACATCTCTATCTCAGCACCTCAATCTCTTCCCTTAAAATGTTCCTTAAAAACACCTTTTATCCACCTTTTGACTGTCTGACTTAGTATTGCATTATGTAGCTTGGTGTTCAATCTTGCTTAACATACTTGTGAAGTGCATCTGGAACTTTTATTACAATAAGATTGCTGTATTAATATGTTATTGTTTAACCTCTTCAGTGTTGCAGCTCTCCAACAGCGTGCTTGTTAATTTGTATTTACCTCATGTTAATTCTGAATGTCAGGATATATGATACATATTATCATTTGATTTTTCTGACTTCACATAGTAAAATTTATTTTTTGTTTTAATCTTGTGCCTTTGTTTTCTCAGTGAGTAGTTGGGGTTCCAAAAACATTGTCTATTTTAAATAGATACTGCTCCCTAACATAATCCGTAGCATAATTTTAATTTTAATATGGTGAGCAAAAATTAAAAACAGCTTTGCTAATGCAACTGCCATGGTTTATTTTGAGCTAAAAGTCCTGAGTAAATGTGTTGTGGCATCATTAAGCCATTCATTTGGAACAAAAGGAAAATACTACAGTGCTAGAAGGAAGACTGAGAAGAATGAAGTGCCTTCTGTGATGGTGACGATACAGTTAAGAAATGTATTTGAATCATGTTCTTGTAAAGGATCTGTTGTAGCAGTTTTTATTACCAATGCCATTTTATCTGTATACAGCAGCACTGTTGTTACTGCAACAACATAATTGATTTTAGTTGCTACTTTTATTTTAATCCTGACTAATGCTGTCTGTTTTTAGTGTGTTTCACAGGGATTTTGCAGAGTAGGGCTTAATTTGGTTAATTGACAGGTAGGGACATTAACTGAATGGAGCTAGGTTTACACGGAGAATTCAAGGGTAGTTACTGTTTAGATGCTTCTTTTGAGTTGAGAGGGAACAGTGCTTCTGTTTTCCCCTCTCTGAAAATGGAGACTGGAGTCTGCCAGAAGATAAGTCACCTTCTTGAGATTCTGCTGGAAGGGAATGTTTTCTTTTTGAATGTTGTTGTTTGAGCATATACCTTTCTGTGGAAACTACTATCTGGATCTTTGTCTAGAAGTATTAACGGGTTGAAAATATAGTACCAAATGAGCATACTTGTTTTTCTGCTAACAAATTCTGTTTGTGCTTTAAATGGGAACAATAGAGATAGTTAGCTGTTAAGAATATGTTTTGTCATGTTTAACTATTTTAATTGTTGAAAGTTAAACTACATTTTTTTGTTATATTCCAACTGTGTTTTTAAATAAAGTTTGTTTTGTTAAAAGCTTCCTCATGGATCACTTGAATCATATCTGGAGTGAAACATCTTATGCTCATCCTAGTGTCAAAATTAAAAGTAAAAGTTAGGGTCCAGGTTAATTTCATAAAATACCTTAGAATTTCTGGTCTGGTCCCTAATGGTAGTAAGCAAAACAGCTAACTTTTCTGATCTGGGATCTTTCATCATAATTGGGAAAAGTTAGGAATGCAATAGGACAGTTAAGGATTGAGCAACAAATGCTGGTCTTGCCATGATATACTCATCACATGAAAGAATGAAAAAAGTTTTGAACAAGTGAAAGTGGTGAGATGGGAAAAAGAACAAAGGGGAAGATCTTTTATAGAGTGAAGGACAGGAGAGAATACATGACCAGAGTTTTGATTAAATGTAGTGGTAATGGGACAAAGTCAAAATAATTTTAAGTCATCTATCACCTACCTGAAATCTTAACTCCATTTCTGTCTCTATAGATGCTACCTGAACTGCTGGATATTTCCAGTACATTTTGTTTTGATTCCAGATTTCCAGCAATCGCAGTAGTTTTGTAAGAATTGTTTGGGGTTGGATAGAATCCATATTTGATTGCTGCTTTCAAGTTTAGTTATCTTTTGGAAAGGGTTAAATGGTTAATGTCTGGCTGTTGTTATGCTACTTAGCTGCCTGCCAAACTTACAATGTCACTGAAAGCCACATAATAAGCCAAAGTAATATGGAAAGGATTTCCAATTGAATTCCTGGGTGCATTGTAAATTCAGTTAGATACTTGAGCAAGTAAGAACACTCCCTGCAAAACAGATGAATGTTTAATATGGCAGAGTTCAGTACTGAGGTACTCTTCCTGTTTTCTTTAAACCAAGAGTAGGAAAAGAGGCTTTTTTTTAAGTAATCAAGAATGGTGAGAGATTAAAGAAAATTTAGGTTTATGGATTTAAATAGTTACAATTCAAAAATGAATTTAATTTGCAAAAATGATTTAATGGTTTCTCTTTGACAGTCTTGGTTCCAATAGAAAGAACAAAACAAAATCTTTCAAAATCAATTGCCACATCAGAACAGCATGAATGCCAAGGACAAATAAATCTCTGATAGATAAGAAGTGGTCTTTTTCTGGTATTAACTATGATGTGGAGATGCCAGCATTGAACTGGGGTGGGCACAGTAAGAATTCTCACAACACCAGGTTAAAGTCCAACAGGTTTATTTGTAGCTCAAGCTTTCAGAGTGCTGCTCCTTCATCAGGTGAGTCGTCACTCACCTGATGAAGCAGCAGTGCTCTGAAAGCTCATATTACCAATTGTTGTGGTATTAACTAGTCACCTGAAAGTTAATACTGCCACAGTACATGAAAACCTCACTTGTTGAGATAATAGGAACAGGATTTGATCATTTAGCCTATTTTTGTCAAACTTTAGATCAGCATTTACCATTATAAGTTGTGGTGTCAACATTTCACTTCCAGTGCTGCTGTCATCTATCACACTGCAGTTGCAGGCTCACTGCTAGAAAGGTGTCTTCATATAACAAGTTGCTGAAGTATTTATCACATCTTGTTGGCATATTGAATCTACTGAAATCTTCCAAGTAATTGATTCTGTAGGACAGTGCTACGAACAGTTTGCTAGTACAAATTAAAAGTCTCTTCTTGCCCTAATGTGTCCTTTGGGTCGTACTTTGTTTTATAATGCTCACATTCCTTGATTGTTCCATTATGTTAAAGTTTCTTGATTAATAGAAGAGTTTTTGTTGTGTTGTGAATTTGCTTGGTTATTTCTTTAACACTTTATTGTCACATTCTTAATGTATGTTATAAAGCACTGGTGGATCTCCCCCTTTGAGAACTAACTAAAACACCCAAAGAGGAGTACCTTGCCCTATAATCTGTATAAAAAAAAAACGAATGTGAGAAGTAGTGTGACTTACTCTTCAGCAACTTCCAATCGCTAAATAAAAAAAACCCTGACAGTCCTTATAAAGTCAACATGTAACAATTTATTTATCTAATTAATAGTGAGCAAATTATCTAAACTATTATCAAACTGAATAAATTCCTTCTGTTAACTGTTCCTGAATAAAACAAGATTCCAATGGTATGCTGTTCAAATAAATACAATTTCTACTCATTAGCAAAAGTAGAATTTAATCACTCTAAATTACAACCAGATTTTGTGTCTTCTGGAATATTCTGTTGATTTTTCCATCTGGAACATTTTCTTCTTTGGTATTTGTGCTTTCTCTATGAGATGACATAGAGATGCCGGCGTTGGACTGGGGTAAACTCAGTAAGAGTCTGGCAACACCAATTTTAAATCCAACCAATTTATTTGATAGTAAATCTGCTAGCTTTCGGCCTTGGTAGCCTTTGTCAGGCGAATGAGATGTTCTGGTCTCCAAAAGAGCACACATCAGCACAGACAGTTTACAGATTGCTGATTAGAATGCGAATCCTTACACCTAACCTGCTATTCAAGTCTTAAAGTGGTTAACAGTGTGGGTGTTAGCCACTTTAAGACTTGAATAGCAGGTTAGGTATAAGGATTCGCATTCTAATCAGCAATCTGTAAACTGTCTGTGCTGATGTGTGCTCTTTTGGAGACCAGAACATCTCATTCGCCTGACAAAGGCTACCAAGGCCGAAAGCTAGCAGATTTGCTATCAAATAAATCGGTTGGATTTAAAATTGGTATTGCCAGACTCTTATTGAGTTCTCTGAGAGCCAGTGATTTTTTTTTTCTCTCTTTTTCTCTCTCTCTCTCTGTCTATTAGCTCTGGCAGCTAGTAGTTGCTCTCCCCCTTTGTCCTGCTGCCCCCTTCTTTTGGATATGTGATGACATCAATATTTCCCACAATAGAATTGTTTCTAGGTTGTCAAAACCATCAACGTTAAATTTAGTAAGTTAGTATCTAAGTGCCTGATTCAAATTGATTAGCTAAATTCAAAAGCCTCTTATTTTGTAAAGAACAAAGAACAAAACAGCACGGGAAACAGGCCCTTCGTCCAACAAGCCCGCGCCACGACCCCGATGTTCCCACCTCTACCCGTGATCCCTGTCTATGTTTTTAGATCTATGGATTAAAAACCAAATTTGAGACAATTTAGGGAGAATTTGTTTTGCCAGTTTGCCTAAGAGCACATCTTTGGGATGTGGGTGGAAACCGGAACACCCAGAGAAAACCCACGCAAGCATGGGGAGAACGCACAAACTCCCACAGACACAGGCCCAAATCCATGTATCTGCACAGCACAGCGATAGTCACTGAGCTGTCGTGTTGCCCTTCAAATGGTCCAGGTCAAGCGTACACTAATGACGTGAAGCACTAGGACACTCTTGAAAAAAATCTAAGAGCAGCCCTTTCACGACCCATCGCATGTATGCCCCTTGTTAGACGTCGAGGTGGACCAAAGCACCTGTAGGATAAAAACAATATCATCATCTATTTACACACTTGCCAGGAACTCCCAAGGCTCATGATCCCTATTGTAAATCAGTTTTCTATACTCCATTCCCATTCTGTTCATGTGCCCATCTAAGTATTTCTTAAATAACTCCAGAGTGCCTGCCTCCACCACTTTAGTTGGCAGCACGTTCCATACCCCCACCACTCTCTGTGTGAAAAAACTCCCTCTAGCATCCAAATTATACCTTACCTCCCTCACCCTAAGCCCATGACTCCTCGTGCTATTCAAGTCCATCCTAGAAAAAAGCTTAACCCTGTTTACTCTATCTATACCCCTCATAATCTTGTACACCTCTATTAGATCTCCTCTAAGTCTACGCCTTTCTAAGGAAAACAGTCCCAATTTGCCTAACCTCTCCTTGTAACTCAGACCTTCCATACCAGGCAGCATCCTGGTAAATCTCCTCTGCACTGTCTCCAGCGTCTCCATGTCCTTCCGGTAGTAAGGCAACCAGAACTGGACACGGTATTCCATATGAGGTCTTACCAACGTTTTATACAACTGCAACATTAAAGGCCAGCTCTTGTACTCTATACCCCTTCCTTTAAAGGATAGCATACCATATACTTTCTTCACAACCTTGTCCACTTGCTCTGCCACCTTCAGAGACTGGTTCACCTGCACCCCCAGGTTCCTCTGCGTTTCTATACTCTTAATAGGTCTACCCTTTAACATATACCTCCCCCCTACATTCTTTCCCCCGAAGTGCATCATCTCACATTTATCAGAGAACTGCTGCTTGGCCCTTTGATACAAATGGTTTAGTTTGGGCTTGCTATGTACTTGCATTTTAAATCTCTAAGCAAGAAAAACCACCACCTTTTAACGGGCCCACACAATGTCCCCCCCCCCCCCCCCCCCCCCCCCCCAAAACATTTTACAATTTTATAAACACCAAATTCAAGTTCCTACTTCCCAATCTACAATTACTCAACCCAACTTTGTAACGTGTAGTTACAGCACAGAAACAGACCAGTTTATCTAGCAGACTCATTTTGGTATATATGAGTCATACAAATCTTCTGTCATAGTTATCGAGCTAACCCTTTAATATGGCTTTGTATTTGTTTCTCCCTGATGCGTTCATCTAATTTCTCCTCACTGCATCTATGTTAATTGTCTCGACTACTTTCTGTGATAGTATGTTCCATATGTAATCACTAGCTAGTTAAAGAAGCTGCCCCTGAATACACTATTGAATCTTTTAGTGACTATCTTATTTATGGCTGCTTGGTCGGGTGTTCTCTGCAAGAGGGAACACCTCTTTGCTTATCTTTCAAACTGATACAAACCTGCATCAGAACATCTTTGTCCTCTCTTTCCTAAAAAAAAGCACCAACCTATGTAACCTTGCCCAATAAGCATAACATCTCAATTCTTGTATTATTCTGGTAAACCTTATTTACACCTAATCCACTGGCTTTGTACATTTTTAGTAGGACAAGATCTGTTAATATCCCAACCATGGTAGAACCAAGCTTCTGTACAAGTTTTGTGTAACTTGACTGCTTTTCAATCCTATCCATTTAGAAGTGAAGCCCAGTGTTTTTTCATTACCTTGTTAGTGGTTAAGAATTGTCTAAATAGTCACAATTACGTTGGATAGGGTGGGTGAAGGGATGTGGAAACAGGAAAGTGAACAGAATCACAAGTGTTATGATGTAGATGAGGCTACTTGGCCCATTGTATCTACGTGAACGTAGTGCTATTGCCCATCTTCTCCCCATAATCCTGCACAATCTTTATTTTCAGGTAACAGTCTAACTCCCTTTGAAATGCTTCAGATGAACCTCTCCATCATATTTTCAGTGCATTCCTGAATTCTAAACTAACTGGGTGGAAATGATTTTCCTTATATCACTCTCAGTACTTTTACTAATTATATTAAAGCTTGTTTCAATTCTTTTTATGAGTATGAATAGTTTCTCCTTTACTAGTTTGGCCAGAATGTCAGGAAAACAAAGAAAACTTTAGGGATTTGTATTGGTAAATATCAGAAATAAGCTATAGTTTTAAGTGGGTGTAATATAGTGTAACAGAGTAAGGAAGGGTAAACCTGTAATTAGATTTGTGCTGAACAGAGTTGTTTGTATGCATGGGGGTTTTGGGTTTCAATTCAAACTATGCTTCTAGGGTGCTTAGAGGTTATGGTGTGAAAAGTAAATAAAAGCAGTGGAAAAGAATGAAGTTGTTCCTTAGCAGCCTGGAACCCTTTGAAGGTGAAAAGTTTTTTTGAGTTTAGTTTTTGGTTGGATATGTTGCAGTAGAAGTTAGAAAGCTGGAAAGTGAACATCTTTCTTTCAGAAGAAATGTTGGACAGAACAAGGGGGTTGCAAAAAGGCAGACTTCCCAAAAAAACAAATTCCAAAAACCAGGGAATTTGGACAGAAAAAATATCTTAGGAAAACTGAAGTTGAGGCAGAAGAGACCAAGAAGTTGAACAAGGTATCATTCAGGTGAAATCAAGAGACAAGCAGACAAAGAGCTCGAAGTTGAAGATACGGCTGCAGTAACTAGATTAAAAGTTGGAAAGCAGACTTCAGAAGTAAATCAAAACTTGATCTGTCTTAATCAATAGTTAAAGCAATTGTGAAGAGTTGAGACAAAGGAATCCTGAAGGAGGAGGTGTAAATGTTGGAAATTCATCTTGATGAAAGCAGCTGAGGGAAAGCATTGTTTAAAAAAAATTTGAAAGCAGAATTTGAAATCACTTGTGGAAACTGGAGTTCAGTGAGACAAGGTGGCTCATATTATAAGAATCATCTTGGGGGATTTTGAGTATGTTTCTGAGCCCATAAAATATACTTTGTAACTAGTGTTAACCTTAAAACTATGTATATTTCTGAAGGTAAAGCATTACTGTATTATAATAAAACTTCTTACTTTTTTTTGCTGTTAAAACTAAATTCAGTGGTCTTGTGATTCTGCTCCTCTAAAAACAGTAAAATGTTCTGATATTTTGAGCTTGTATTCCATTCTGGGATCTTCCCGTACAGTTATAATCCCAGTTAATGTTATAACAAGACACATTATGATTTTGAATCTCCCCTCAAGACTTTTTTTCCTCAAAGGAAAATAATCTTAATTTCTGCAATTTGTTTTCATAACTGAAGCTTTTCTTCCCTGGGAATAGTCTTGTGAATCTTTTCTACACCCTGTCTAATGCTTTCATGATTTTCCAAAAGTGGGGCATCCAGAACTGCAATAATTTGACTGAGGCAGAACTAATACTTAATGCAAGTTCACCATAACTTCCTTGCTCTTGTACTCCATGCAACTATTAATAAAACCCATGTGATATGCATATATTTTTATATTTGCATTTATGTATCCTGTGTAGATAAAGTAAGCTGTGTCCTAGTGTGTCCATAGTTAAACAAAGATGAGACTGTTGGAGTCAGGTTGTCTTTGGAATCTAAAGCCTGAAAGGCTAAAGATGTTCTTGCAATTAAAATCAGGGTTTATTGTTAGTCTTAACTTAGAAGGAAATGGAATAGATCTGAAATTTGCATTTGTGTAACTTGAAATCTATATGCAGCAATTGCATTTCAGAGGTGTCTCAAAGATTACAAAGAATATTTTCATTTTACAAGAGGTTTTCAGTAAATAGGCAGGTGTTTTGCATTTTATTGACTCAAAAGAGAGGTATAATAGGTACACAAACGATTTTGATATTTAGGAGCCTGAATTTTCAAAAGTTTATTTAAAGACAATAGAGAATTAAGATGAAAGGGATGAAAAGGTATTTGAGAAATTGTATTTTCAGCTGTAATTAACTGTTGGGGGTGGGGAAGATGCACAATGGGGTGGGGGTTAAGAGATCTCACTGAGAGCCAACTCCTGTGTTTTGAAGTGTGCTGAAAAGCTTGAAAGTATTTTAATTGAAAAAAAACAATGCTGCTTTGACCAGGAGAATATTAATCCTGAAGAACAGTGTGTTTTCAATCTTTCTTTGGAAAACCACTTTAGGATGGATTTGTTTTGGGGGAAGTTATGGATTGTACTTCTGTTTGAAGTGAACCTTTTTACTCAGATTGTTGGAAATCTGAAAGGGTTGTGGAGTAAGAAACTAATATTTAACTTCCAGGGTTATGGACCAAGTACAAAATAATGTCATTAGTGTAGTCAGATCTTTGACCGGTGTGGGCACTATAGGCTGAATGGCTTCCTGTGCTGTAAACGTCTAAGAATCTAAATGGTGTCAGGATGTGCCTGGCAGCAATAGAAACAAGAATTTCAAAAGGCCTGAAAGATAGAAATCTGCTGAGTAGCAGTAACAACCAGTATTTTGAGGGACAGGTAAGCCTCTAAAAGTGTTCAAAGCATTTCAAAGGCATGAGAGCATCTAAAGATCAAGTTCTGGTAGTAGAAACTAAGCACTTAGTTATTATTAAGTCTACAAGTAGAGACTTTACCTAAATGATTGGGTGATTTCAGGGCTATAAAAATACTAAGCTCTGCACAAGAGAGGAATTCAAGTCATGATGTAGAGATGCTGACATTGGATTCAGGTGAAAACAGTAAGAAGTTTGACAGCAAGCCTGATGAAGTCTGGGATTACTATTAAATAAACTGGTTGGACTTAAACCTGGTGTTGTCAGAATTTAAGACATGCAGACAGCTGACCCTTGAGTTTAAAGTAACAAAAGGGTAAACAGAAAAATTGGTATCCCCCTCAGAATCAGAGAGTCTTTGATTCTTCCACATCACTTGTAATATGTTTGTGCCAGTTAGTAACATTGGGAAATATGCTGGTTAGGGAAAGGGGGATTATTTTGTTGGGAATTTCGTTGATCTTTTTGTATACAATAAATATCTTTTAGCCCAACTGGTCCATCCTGCTAGTGTTAATTCTCCACCTGGCCATCTCCCAATCCTTTATCTCGCTCTATCGGCAAAACTTTTTATTCTTCCACATGTACTTAGCTAGCTTTCCCTTTAAATGCAGCCATACTATTTGCCCCAATTACTCTACATCTTAGAACATTCTATTTTTTCCGCCTCTATGTGAAGAAGTTTTTCTGGATTTATTAGTAACTGTTTTATATTTCATAGTCCATAATTTTGGATTCTCCAAAAAGAGTAACCTCTCTACTTATCAAACCCATTCTTAATGTAAGAAAATCTTTTATCAGATCACTGCCCAGTTTTTTTAAGAGACTCCCTTCAGAGGAGAGGAAAATAGATAGCTATGACCAAGTGTGAAACTTATTAAGGAATGGGCTATGGCACTCTGCACAAGGAATAATTTATGGAAGGCAGAGAGTGCAATTTAACTGGTTTGGCAAAGCACACAAGATTTATAGCATTTAAATAATGCAAATTATTTGGAAATTTTTTAAGTTCCAGTTAGGCACCAACAAATCACAGGCTATCTTTGCATTATTACTTTAGCAAAGGAGTGTTAGAAATTGAAATTATCCTGCTCTAGTCGTAAGTTTTTTTCGTTGTGAATATAGTTTTCAAGCCTAGTTTAATCAGCTTTTTTTTACTGTGCCTATAAAGCACCATATTTGCATGTTCACTTCCTGTCTGGAATACTGGCCTTCATCGTTTCCATTGGTTTGCCTGGTATGAAAGATCTGAGTTACGAGGAGAGGTTAGGCAAATTGGGGCTGTTTTCCTTAGAAAGACGTAGACTTGGAGGAGATCTAATAGAAGCGTACAAGATTGAGGGGTATAGATAGAGTAAACAGGGTTAAGCTTTTTCCTAAGATGGACTTGAATAGCACGAAGGGTCACGGGCTTAAGGTGAGGTGGGTAAGGTATAATTTGGATGCTAGAGGGAGTTTTTTCATACAGAGGGTGGTGGGGGTATGGAATGCGCTGCCAAGTAAAGTGGTGGAGGCAGGCACTCTGGAGTTATTTAAGAAATACTTAGATGGGCACATGAACAGAATGGGAATGGAGGGGTATAGAAAACTGATTTAAGATAGGGATCATGAGCCTTGGGAGTCCCTGGGAAGTACTGTAAATAGATGATATTGATATTGTTTTTATCCTACAGGGCTTTGGTCCACCTTGTTGTCTGACAAGGGGCATACATGCAATGGGTCATGAGAGGGCTGCTCTTGGATTTTTTTTTTTGAGAGTATCCTAGTGCTTCACATCATGAGTGTACGCTTGACCTGGACCATTTGATGGGCAACACGACAGCTCAGTGACTATCGCTGTGCAGATGCATGGATTTGGGCCTGTGTCTGTGGGAGTTTGCGCGTTCTCCCCGTGCTTGCATGGGTTTTCTCCAGGTGCTCCAGTTTCCTCCCACATCCCAAAAATGTGCTCTTAGGCTAATTGGTAAAACAAATTCCCCCTAAATTGTCTCAAATTTATTTTTTTAATCCATAGATCTATAAACATAGACAGGGATCACAGGTAGAGGTGGGAACATCGGGGTGGCGGCGCAGGCTTGTTAGGCCAAAGGGCCTGTTTCCTGTGCTGTTTTGTTCTTTGATGAATTTAGAGGTCCTAGGAATATCTTGTTGGACAGTCATTTGTATTTCAAGGCCCACACACATGTAAGGTAGCTAAAATCCTAAGATAAAAGCAAATTACGGTGGTTACTGGAATCTGAAATTAACAACTCTGATGAAGAGTCATCCTAACTCTATTTTCTCTCCACAGATGCTGTCAGACCTGCTGAGAATTTCCAGCATTTTCTGCAATAGTAAAGCTACAGTCCTAGTTTGTTTAAATATCTTGTGCCAATGGAAGCACGTTCCTATCTAAATACCTTCCCACATCTTATAATAAAATTCCTTATTGAGAAAATTTCTTGAATGTTTAACAAATTTAACTGTTGTATGTAATTTTTTTGGTTTCTTTGTGGCCTGCGCTCACTTGGTAACTGCTTTATTATTCATTTGTAGCAATGGCTCTGATTAGTGGGAAGATAGAAACAGAATCTCCAAATTTATTGGTGCCATTGGAGGTATCTTCCCCTGCCCAGACAACAACTGAGAGTGAAATAGAACCGGACGCTCCTCCTTGTAAGATGCAGTGTGGTCAAAACTCAGACATTTTAGAAAATGAAAACAAAACATACGAGCATCCACAAAAGGAAAAATTAAATAAAAGGGTAAGTTGTTCAAGCAATGACTATATTCACAATTTCTGGATTAGTTTTCTTTGACAATTATTTTCTCCTGTTCCAAAAGCATTTCAGGGGTATCACTCTTTCATAAATGGCAGGTGTACCTATGGTCATCAATATGATACTGGCACGAAGAACTTCAGATCATAGAATGGTTCCAGCAAAGGAGGAAGCCAGTCAGCCATTGTACCTGTGAAAGCAGGATAAACTATAAAAACTGAGATTGTTCTGAAGTGCTGTGTAGTAAATTTAATAATTCTGAAGGGGTCTAATAGTTTAGATGAACATAAACTATTTTCATGGGTCAGGAACCAGATGAAACATTCAAGAGTTCTAAGATAATTGGCAAAAAAAAAACAAAGGAGGTGAATTTGTTTTTGCAGAGCGAGTTGCAAGCTAGAGTGCATAACTATTTCTGTCTTGGCTCATCTGCTGAACCCTCACCTATGCATTTGTTAATTCTGGACTTCACTATTCTTTTTCATTGCTGTCTTCTACCTCCACAAACTTGAGTTCGTCCAAGTCTCTGCTGCCTCTGTCTTAATTTAACATTCAAGATCATCATCGATCATCTCTGTGCTCTCTGATCTAAATTGGCTCCCAGTCAGCCAGTGCTTCAAACAAGAGTCAGAACTTTAAATTTAAATCTCGTTGTGGGCTTAGTCCTCGCTATCTAGGTAACCTCTGCTATAATTCCAGGTTAAAGTCCAACAGACTTATTTGGTAGCACAAGCCGCAAGCTTTTGGAGGGCTGCCCCTTCATCAGGTGAATGGGAGTTTTGTTCACAAACAGGGCATACAAAGACACAAACTCAATTTACAAAATAATGGGTAGAATGCGAGTCTTGACAGGTAATCAAGTCTTAAAAGTACAATGTGAGTGGAGAGAGGGTTCGTCATGCCATATCATCGACATGGATGCCGTCATCTCGCATGAGAACACCATCCACCAGGTACACAGTACGTACACTTACAACTCGGCCAACATTGTCTATCTGATACACTGCGGCAAAGGATGTCCCTTTGTACAGACAATATGTGTGGAAAGAGGGTTAAGCACAGGTTAAAGAGATGAGTATTGTCTCCAGCCAGGTGAGACTTCGCAAACCCAGGCAAGTCGTGGGGTTTACAGATAGTGTGACGTGAACCCAAGATCCTGGTTAAGGGCGCCCTCATGTGCGGAACTTGGCCATTAGTCTGTGCTCAGTGGCTGTGCATTGTTGTGTGTCGTGAAGACCGCCTTGGAGAACGCTTACAGGAAGCTGAATGTCCATGACCGCTGAAGTGTTCCCCAACAGGAAGAGAACATTCTTGCCTGTTGATTGTCAAGTGGTGTTTGTTCATCCATGTCTGCATGGTCTCCCCAATGTGCCGTGCCTCGGGACATCCTTTCCTGCAGCATATCAGGTAGACAATGTTGGCTGAGTTGCAAGTGTATGTACCGTGTACCTGGTGGATGGTGTTCTCATATGAGACGATGGCATCCATGTCGATGATCTGGCATGATGAACCCTCTGCTCTCATTGTACTTTTAAGACTTGATTACCTGTTAAGACACACATTCTAACCATTATTTTGTAAATTGAGTTTGTGTCTTTATATGCCCTGTTTGTGAACAAAACTCACAATCACCTGAAGAAGGGGCAGCGTTCTGAAAGCTTGTGGCTTGTGCTACCAAATAACCTTGTTGGACTTTAACCCGGTGTTGTGAGACTTCTTACTATGCTTACCCCAGTCCAACGCTGGCAGTCTCTACATCAGTCCTGTCTGAGATGTTTACACTCCTCCAATTGATGCTTTTTTCACATCCACAATTTTTCTATTGGTGACAATGCTGCCAGCTGCCTGGGCGCTAAAGCCTGGAATGCCCTCGCTTTCATCTTTTTACCTCTGATTTTCCCCTTTTAAGATACTCCTTAAAATGTACATTTATGACTAAGTTTTTAATTATCTACTCTGTGATGTGGCTTGTTGTCTAATTTTGTTTTTAACAATTCTGTGATGGGAGTATTTTGTTGCATTAAAGGTGCAATGTAAATGCAGGCTGTCATTGCAAGCAGATTCAGTTGCAGCTTTGGATAAATACTTGAAAAGGAAAACAATTACAAATAATTAAGATGTAATAAAGTGCAAGTGGGACTAACTGGACAGCTGCTCAAAGAAGAGAGAAGTTTGAGCGTCTGATAGGTCCTGGTAGCCAGGACCGTCCACAAATGTCTCTGACTCTTGAGTTAGAGTCAGAAACTAGGGACAGTTTCAACCGATTGGGAGTGGTTAATGTTATAATCCAGAGTGTTTGATCATCATCTTGGCATGGGTTTTGCAGTCAGCATAAAAGGAGCAGATCTTGCTATTAGCTCACCATAAAAACCTTAGGGACATTCATGAGACTTATTATCCTCAGGTGTCTGCTCCAATGTGATGCCTATTACAGGAAATCTGAGGCCTCTTAGCAGTAGAAGAAAGAGAGAGGCTCTTCCCTTAATCAGATTGAAGATTCCTTACTGAGCTACAGAATTCATAAAAAGAATTATAAGGCAAAAAATAGAAATTACATTTCAAATGGTGAATAGAAAACAAAATGAAAATTAAGAAATAAAGATGGAATTAATGGAGAGAGATAAGGGGCTGACAGAAAAAGTACTTCTTAAATCTAATGTTCTTATGAGGGGTGACATTCCACATTTTTAAAATTTAGTTTTTCAGGGCCGGAGAGGTTTTTAAGTTTTAATTATCAGTTATCATGCCATTAAAATTCAGTCCTGAGTACAAAACTACTAAATGTTGGGCAGCTACAGCAAATTAACAGTTTCTGATTACAGTGGCAAATCCATTGGCAAGGACTGTAATGGTGCAGCATGTGAAGGAATAGCAACCTATGGATTTCCACATTTAGCTGCACATGTGTAGATATTGGAAATTGCTGCTCAGTTTCCCTAAAATAATGGTGAGCGCTGTTTACCTCACCATTATAGGAAATCTAAGCCAAAAGGTTTTGTGACCTGATGGAATGTATTTCGCCTGACTTCTTGATTGGTTATCTGAAAGGTGGTGTTATCCGTCAGAGACCAGTTTAGTTTTTAGGCAAGTCAGAATCCACAAAAAAAAGTGTCCACGAAGGATTCTGATTTCTGTATTTTTTTTGCATCTGCCATTTTTTTGAAATGGAACTCCCCAACTAATGACCTCACCTTGCATCTTCTATGTGAAATGCCTATTAGCTTAATCTAACTCTGTAGTTTTTGTTCTTGACCTAATTCTTGCACCCAGTTTGGCTATGGACCCAGCTTATGTCTCAGGAGTAAGTAATTTAATGGAAAACACATTGTTGGCTTTCATCAGGCTTTCAATGTCTACTCCAGCTGAGTTTTTGTAAATATATTTGTGATGTACAATGTTTTAAGATAAAAAGATACATTTTAAAGCCTGTGTTTAGGCATGGATTGAGATCACTCTTGAAAAGCTGGCAGCATTATTTATATGGAAAATGAGCATTTTGAACATACTTGTTTCTAAATACTTGTATGATTAAGTTCATTTATTTTATATTTATCTTAGAGCAAAGCAGGAAATATTAGAATTAGAAAAAGAATATGCTGGAAATATTCAAGTTAAACACCATCTGTGGATAGTGAAACAAAGTTAACGTTCCCTGGTGATGAGTTTGTATGTTAAGAACAGAGCAGTAAATTCTTTCATTGTTAAACTTATGCCGTAGATTGACAGGTGACCCAGTGATTATCAACTTTCAATAAAACTTTCAAATAAAATTAGATTAGATGTTACATTTACTGTAGTAATTTGAAGGTTTATTTAAACTAAAAATCAAATTTGGAACAGTAATTAGTTTGGTTCATGCCATTTCTTATTGACTTTATTAAAGATGCAGTGAAATGTGAAGTCAAAGTGCATTGAAACAAAACATTTACTATATCTTCCAGATGTCAAGAAGCAGGGATGAAAGGAAAGTAATAAGCCTTTTGATATGCAGATTAGCCTACTAAAAGATGAATAGGTACTTACCCAAGTGAAATGGAGAACAATAGAGCTAAAGATTAAGAGGGTAGGAGTTCAAAGCAAGAAATAAGACTGGATGTCACACTAAAAGAGGGACTTATAAGGCAAGTTGTTCAGATAAGACAATGTCAAAAGAAATAAGCATATATTTGTGAAAGGGTTAGTCATATACTGGAGAAGAGCTGACTAGCGTCCATGATCACTTCGTCACCCTTCTGGAAGCTGAGCTCTCCCAAAACAAAGTGTTGCTTGAAGTCTGTTGTTTTAAACCCTAAGTGGACTGCTTCAAACCAGAAGGAAATTTCCCAAAAGAAAGACACAGGCCGTGAATGATAATTATTGCTGGATTTGGATCATAGTGTCAAAATGTATGGGTTATTGTTTTGGGAAGTTGTATTCTCTGAGTTTAGAAAAGATGATAGATTTTAAATGTTAATTTAAATAATTATACTCTGTGTGTAGCCATTATTTTAGTTGTGTAATTTTTGCTCTGTATTGTTACCTTTCTTGTCTGTTTTATAGTTTAATAAATTTTTATTTGAATGATTACAATAAGACTAGAAGTTTGCTTACTTATTTTATGTCTTTATAATTACAAAATAAAGAGATAAGAACTGGTGTTCAAGTTTGGTATTGGAATATTCTTGCATTTAACATTAGTGGGGTTCTTAACACATTTTAAATTATCTTTTTATGTTGGTAACATTCTTGCACTGAGCAGGAGTTATTCACTTTTTTAAAGTGTAAGTTTAGAAATGTTTTATTTCCATTAAAAATTCTAATCTAACAATACAGTCAGTTCCTATTGTTTGTGACTCCCAATGATCTCAAATTTGTTTATCCATGCGAATGTACTTTTAGATTTAAACATGGTTCGTAGCCTCAAAGCTTCATTTATCTGTGATTTTGAATGTTAAGCTGCCTCTTTTACAAAGTAGAAAGTATGCATTGTGCACATACTGACTCTATGCGTGCAAGCTTGCTGTTTGTGATTGCATGGTTCGCAAGAAGTCCTGCGAAACGTGGGAGTTAACTGTCTTTAGTGGGAAAATTAGGGAAAGTTGATCTTTTTTGTAGCTATGTGATAGAAGAAAGATGGCGTTTTAAAATATTTAAAAGACCTCTAGATTGAGTAAATTGATACTGGTGTTCATTGTTATCACACATGGCCTGATTCTGATGTCTTGTATTTTTAGAAAAAAAGAAAAAAGAAATCAAAGAAATCGAGTGCAGCTGATAAAGAGATTTCATCTGCTTCTCAACTCATGCACTCGAGTGAAAGTCAACACAAGGACATTGAAAATAAACAATGCATTAAAGTTGATAACACAACTGATCAATATGGTAAAGTTGATAATGAAATCAGTGGTTACTCTGGCAGCAATGATCTGACCAGTGACCTAATTTCTGTGAATGACATTGTTGATGTGCAGAGTGCAGCAGGTGATGGGCATCTTTCCAATGCGACAAATATGGGAGAAACGCCAGATAATTATAGTCCAATGAAAGATCAGGTACACCAAGACTCTGCAACATCCAAAGGTGGCATTGAAACTGTTGAGGACAAGGATAGTACAGTCCAAACACCTGCTGAGAGTGTCCTGCTTCAGCCAAACAATAACAAATCACCCTGTGTGATGAGCGACGGGATTTTAACCACTGAGAAGGTGAGCGGTGAGAAAGATGGGTATGAGACTGAAAAAGAAGATAGTTCAAGTGAATCTGGATTGGCAGCTGATAGCGAACCACTTTATACAGCCGACAGTGGTTTGAGTAGCTCAGCTGAAGAAAATAATGACAAGCAATGTGACATGAAGCAAAAGGATATTCCAGTCACTAAGGTTACAACTTCATTTTAACTTTTACTTATGAAACAAACTGTTTAAGCCTCTTCAGGGTTTTAAAAAAATGCTGTTTCAGATTGATAACATTAACCTATTAGTATCAAATTGAACTTGGCATACTAGAATAAATGTTGAAAAGGGAGATGTTTTGCTTGATGTGTTAAATTTCCTTTTGGTTAGTTGGAATGCGGGACAGTGCAATTCCAAAAATGCCAGTTATTTTTCAAACTTCTAAAACTCCTCTCTTCATCTTTCTTAAGCAAGAATCCACGGATTCTGGCTAGCTTCTGACACCTCGCCTAATCTCCTACATAGTGGGCCTAAAATTGCCTTTTTGAAATGAATTTATGAAATCAAATAAGTGTAGATTGGAGTAGTAACTACTGGCTGGTTATTTAATCGGTTTTATTCTATTGGATAACACTCAGTCGCTTCCTTAAGCCTATTTGAGCTGAGTGCTCTTCCTGAATCACTGAAATTAATTACAATAAATAAACTAAATAAATTAGCTGCAATATAATGATGGAAGTATTCGGCAGCTCTGTGGGGAGAGAAACACCATTAATGGTTCAGGTCAGTGACAATTCTCCTAAGAGCTGGAATGGACTTCGGCTGATTGGTCTGTCATAGGTGACCCATGACACTATCATCCGAAATATTCTAATGATCAGTGCTTTCATTTAACTGACAGACTATGACGTTGCTTATTAATATTGACTGGAATTCTTTAAATCCGATGGTATTTTGAAGTATTTACTGAAAGCAAAATTAATTAGGTATAATGCTGTGAATCTGCATAAGTTTTATTACTAGTAAATATTGGCTAGTGGTGTGACTTGAGAAACTTGCCTATCCAGAGAGCCATACTGTAGCTAACTGGTTCAATCAATCTGCTTATTTTTGTGCTTTGCTAATAATGGAGCATTTATGTCTGTGATGGATTATTTATTTAAATCTTGTTTACCTGTAATCTTGTTTATCTCAATATATTCAAAATTATTTAAGAAGCAAATGCTGGAAATCCAAAACAAAAGTAGAAAATGCAGATCGGTCATCTGTGGAAAAGTACAAAACAGGTTTTTATTTCACATTAACTTTTCAACAGAACTGAAAATGAGGAAACATTTAAATAGAATTAGAACAGTGTGTGAAGAAAGAAACCTTCCTAAGGATTACAATTTGTATGTTCTTTCAACAAGTGTGGAGTGATCTGTGTTTTATTTTTGTTTGTTTGTTCCTGGGTTTAATTAAAGTTAATTTAAAGAATGGATGGCACCATGGCACACTCTTACCTCGCAGCATTAGGGATCTGGTTTTGATTCCCAGTTTAAGTCTGTGTGGAGTCTGCACATTTTCTGTGTCTCCGTGGGTGCTCCAGTTTTCTCCCACAGTACAAAGATGTGTGGGTTAGGTGGATTGGCCATGCTAAATTGCTTAGTGTCAGGAGGACTAGCTAGGAAAAATACATGAAGTTATAGGGATAGGGCCTGGGCAGGATTATGGTTGGTGTAGACTTGGGCCAAATGGTCTCCTTCTGCGCTGTAGCATTCTGTGATGATAGGACAGGAGTCAGTTTACAGCCTCCTGTATGGGACATGTGCATATAATGATTTGGTGCATCATATTGGTGAGGTATAAGGTTGTAATTTTGTGGGCTTAGTTAGAAGACCATATGCCTTTTTCAAACAAAAACAGAAATTACTAGGAAGACTGACACTCAACAAGAAAATCAGTATCTTTGGAATACACAAACAAATCTAACCTTTCAGGTATCAATTATTCTAATGTCCTTTGTTCAGGATTTCTCTAGGGCATGACTCTTGTTAGTCTTTGGAATATGGGCATTACTGCCAGGTCAACATCTATTGCTCATCTCTAGTTGAACTTGAGTAGGTGGTGGGTTGAACACTGTTGTCCATGTGGGAACTCCCCCATTGTAATTAGATGGTGAGTTCTGGGACTTTGACCCAGTGACAATGGAGATTGTAGCTTAAAGGTTGGTTGACATAGATTGATTAATTCTCATAATTAAAAAAAGGAAAGAAATATATGAAAATATATTAAAATTTTGTTTGCTTAAGGCATTAAAACATTTTCCCTAGCATTTTTCAGTAAGTTATCTATTTGTTGCCCAGTGTTTACTGAGTAGCTGAACTGAGCTGAGAAAGCAACAGGGACTTAATTGATTCGATGCCCATTGTTAGGGAGAGAGCATTAGTTGAAGCTTCTGCTCCGAACTGCTGCTCAGCAATCTTTTGGAATCTATTTGGCTGTGAGTGAGGATGGAATCCATTTACTGTAACTTTCCCTATTAAGTTTTACATCAGCTCTGTGTTGAGGATCATATGTGAATAGTAGACAGTGTGGAGTGATCTGTGTTTTATTTTTGTTTGTTTGTTCCTGGGTTTAATTAAAGTTAATTTAAAGAGAAAGGGAATTAGCACCTGGGGAAATGTATTTCTCCAGCCTTTTCCCTCATTTCCTGCAATGACTCCACACATTGAAGTATTAACACACAAGCACATAAGAAATAGGAGCAGAAATAGGCTATCTAGCCCCTTGAGCCCACCTGCCATTCAATAAGATCATGGCTGATCTGATAGTAGTTCAGTTTCACTTATTCGCCTGCTTCCCATAACCCTTAATTCCCTTATTCATCAAAATCTATCTACCTGTGACTTAAACACATTTAATGAGAGAGCCTTCACTGCTTCAATGGGCAGAGAATTCCAAAGATTCAGTACCCACTGGAAGAAGAACTTCCTCCTCAACTCTGTTCTAAATTGACTTCCCTGTATTTTGAGGCTGTGCCCTCCAATTCTTGTTCCCATTCAGTGGGAATAATCTCTCTGCTTCTACCCTGTCTAGCCCCTTCATTATTTTATGTCTCTATAAGATCGCTTTATATGGCATTATTGTTTGGTACAGGCTTGATGGGCGGAACGACCTCTTCCTACAATGCATCATCACCAGTCTACTTGTTGCACATGCACGTGTCCATGACAATATTGATGGAAACAAGCATCTCAATTCTTGTGGAGATGAAGATCTGTTTCGTATTGAGGATCCCCTCAGTCGTGTTGTGTGGCACTACCACCATGCTAAATGGAATAGCTTTGGAACAGATCTAGCAACCCAAAACTGGACATCTGTGAGGTGCTGTGCGTCATTAGCAGAATTGTATTCAATCTCAATCTGTAAATTCATGGCCCTGAAAGTCCCTCACTTGACCATTAACATTATGCTCAAAGATCACCCTGGGTTTGATGAAGTGCAAGGGATCGTGCCAGGACCAGCACCAGGCATAGCTAAAAAGGAAGTGTTAACCTGGTGAAACTACAACACATCTATTTGCATGACAAACGGTGGAAATGTGATAGGCAGAGCTAAGCAATTCTACAATCAATGGATCAGATCAAAGTTCTGCAATCCTGAATGGTGGTGGACAATTAAACAGCTAAACGGAGGAGAAGGCTCTACAATTAACCCCATTTTCAATAATGGATGAGCTCAGCACATCAGTGTAAAAGTCAAGGCTGAAGCATTTGCAATCATCTTTAACCATAAGTGCCGAGTGGGTGATCCATCTCAGCCCCACCTGAGGTCCCCAGAATCTCACGTGCTGGTCTCCAGCCAATGTGATTCACTGCACATGATGGTCAAGTCACTGGACACTTTAAAAACTATGGTCCATTACAATGTTCTGGCGATAGCATTGGAAGACTCGTGCTCCAGAACTAGCCACACCTGTAGCCTAACTGTTTCAGTATAGCTACAACCTGATTATGTCCAAATCTCACAAACCAATACAAATCCAACCTGGCTAATTATCACCCCATCAGTTTCTGTAACACATTCAATATGAACTCTACTATCTCAAAGGACAAGGGTAGCAGATGCATGGGAAAGGTACCACCTGCCAGTTCCCTTCCAAGTCACATATCCTAACATGGAAACATTGCAGTTCCTTCGCTGTATTGAAATCCTGGAACTCCCTTTGTAACAGCATTACGATTGTACTTAGAGCACCTGGAGTGCAGCAGTTCAAGGAGGTAGCTCACTGCATCCTTCCAGGGTAATTAGGGTTGGCATGAAATGCGTGCCAAATACAAATTTCTTAAAACAAGTTACTTTAAGGCACTGATGGTGATTCCCACTTTAAAATTCCAGTAGCATTTTTCATCTGGAAAACTAACAATTTCTAAATACTGTCATATATTTACCTTAAAGCAAAACTGCAGAGACTGGGCTTTGACATTTGGAATGCAATAGCTAATTATTTTGTCCTTCTGGCGTGAGGGAGTTTCATGCCATAATGAATAACAGTCTGCTGAAACCTTCAGTATAATATTTAAACAGATTGTGAATAAATAGGCAATATGATTACTGTCGAGTTTAAAATAATTCTTGCCCACACTGGAGTTGTAAATAACTAATTTAGCTCATGCTGTTCCTTATTAAAAATATCAGAAATACAGTGAAAGGTTGAGTCAAAGTGAAATGGATATCATCACATTTTAACTTTCGCTTTTATGTTGGTAACATCTCAGCATGAACTGCAGTTAATCACTTTTTAAACATGTAATTTTAAAATGTTGATTTGTAGGAAATATTCTAATCTGATTATTTAATTTAGGAAAGTTCACCTTTTCTTGTAGCTGTGTAATGGAAAAGGGACGGAATTTTAAAATATGTAGAGGATGTGGAGACTTTGGAGAGGATACAGAAAAGATTTACCAGGATGTTGCCTGATATGGAGGGCATTAGCTATAAGGAGGGGTTGGAGAAACTTAGTTTGTTTTCGTTGGAATGACAGGGAGTGAGGGCGATCTGATAGAAGTATTCAAGATTATGAGGCGCATACACAGAGTCGATAGTCAGGGTGGAAAAGTCGATTACTTGGAGGCTTAGTTCAAGGTGCAAGGTTTAAAGGAGATATGAGAGATTTTTTACGCAGGGGGTGGTGCATGTCTGGAAGTCTGCCAGGGAAGCTCGTGGTTTTTCTGCACTGTAGGGTTCTATGATTTCTATGATACAATAGTGAGTTTTAAGGGGCATCTGAACAAATACTTGATTAGGATGGGAATAGTGGTTTCTGGAAAGGTAGGGGGTTTTAGTCAGTTTGGTAGCATAGTCTGAAGAACCTGCTCCTGTGCTGTAATTTTCTTTGTTCTCTGACTATAATTGAGTAGATTGATATTAGTGTTCGTTGTTGTCACTCACGTGGCCTAATTCTGATATCTTGTATTTTCTAAATCCAGAAAAAAAGAAAAAAGAGATTGAAGAAATTGAGTGCAGCTGATGAAGAGACCTCGTCTGCTCTTCAACTCGAGCACTTGAGTAAAAATGAACACAAAGACAGTGAAAATGAACAACACGTTGAAGTTGGTAACGCAACTGATCAATACAGTAAAGCTGATAATGAAATCAGAGGTTACTCTGACAGCAGTGATCTGACTAGTGATCTAAATTCTTTGAATGACATTGCTGATGTGCAGAATGCAGCAGGTGATGGGCATCCTCTTAACTCAACAAATATGGAAGAAACTCCACATGATTATAGTCCAGTGAAAGATCAGGTATATCAAGGCTTTGCAGCATCCAAAAATAACATTGAAAATGCTGAGCACAAGGATAGTACAGTCCAAACTACTACTACTGAGCGTGGCCTGCTTCACCCAAACAGGAATATGATGGGTGATAGGATTTTAAGTACTGAGAAGGTGAGCAGTGGGAAAGAGGACGTTGAACTTGGAACAGCAGATGGTTCAGGTGAATCTGGATCAACAGCTCTTAATACTGAAAGTGAGCAACTTCATATAGCCCACAGCAATTTGAATAGGTCTGTTGAAGAAAATATTAAGAAGCAACATGATTTGAAGAAGGAAAAGAACATTCTGTGTAGCAAGGTTACAATTTTACTATAATATATATAAATTAATTTATTACTACTTTAGATTTAAAAGGAACAGAATAGTGTTTCCAATCAATAGAAATAGCTTGAAATTATCAATTATAATTTGGCATACCAGAAAAAATGTTGTAAAGGAAGATAATTCTGCAACTTTTTTTTTTGTTGGATAGTTAGTGGAGCAAGGAAATTCCCCTTGACTTTTGGCGGCCTCTGCCTCACCTAACCTGCTATTCATGAACTTTGAACGGCTCCTAATTATTTTGTCCTATTTGCTAGTTCCAATTAATTTGCAAGGATGTAAGCAGAGAGAATAATATTGGATAATTATTATAAATACTGAAAATGCACATCTGGTAACGCCTATGGAGAGAGAAATATAGTTAACATTGAGTCTGTAGGACTCAGGGTTTTTGAAAAGACATTTTTCAAATGTCTTTTATTTGAGTATCTGTTTGGAATTTTTGGGTTGTGGGCAAGTTTATTGTCTGTCCCTGGTTATGCATGAAGTTGCTGATTTGTCACCGCCATGCAGGCCATGTGCTGAAATCTGCTCCCCTTGCCCCCTCAATGTCATTGGAAAGAAGCTCCAAGATTTTCACCCAGTGATTCTCAACACAGTTGAGCACATTGATTCTGCAGAAAGGTTCTACAGACCAGTCAACTCCTATAATTAATTTAAAAAGCTCTAAAATTATCTATAAGCTTTCACTTTTCTTCACTTTGAAGAGATATGGACAGTAGTCCCATTTTTTATAGATATATAAAATGCTCGCTGGTTTGTTTCATTACAGTTGCTATTTTACCACTTGCATTTAACAAAGAACAAAGAAAGTTATAGCTCGAAACAGGCTCTCGGCTCTTCCTGCACCGACCATCCTGCCAAACTGTAATCCCCTATCCTTTCTGGAACTGTACCCTCAATTCTCATCTTATTCATGTATTTCCCAAGACACCCCTTAAAAGTCACTATAGTATCTACTACTACCTCCTCCAGCAGCGAGTTCCTGACACCCAAAATCCTCTATGTAAAAAAAAACTTGCCTCATACATCTTCTTTAAACCTTGCCCCTCACATATTAAACCTATGCCTTCTAGTAATTGACTCTTCTGTCCTGACTATCTACTCTGTCTATGCCCCTCATAATCTTGTAGACTTCTGTTAGGTTGCCCCTCAACCTCCATTTTTCCAGTGAGAACAGACCAAGTTTCTTCCATCTCTTATAGCTAATCCTCTCCATACCAGGCAACATCCTGGTAAATCTTTTCTGTACTCTCTCCAAGCCTCCACATTCTTCTGATAGTGTGGCAACCAGAATTGAACGCTATTCCAAGTGCGGCCTAACTTAAGATTCTATAAAGCTGTAACATGACTTGCTAATTTTTAAACTCAGTGCCCCGGCCGATGAAGGCAAGCACGCCGTATGCCTTCTTGACTGACTTCTCCACCTGCGTTGCCACTTTCAGTAACCTCTGTATCTGTACACCTAGATCCCTCTGCCTATCAATGCTCTTAAGTATTCTGCCATTTGATGTATTTTTCCCATCTATCTTTCTGCAGTCCCATTTTCTCTCCCTATACTGAAACATTTATTTTATTTCAGGTAAATTAATTTTAAATCTCACTTATGTAATTGGGGTACTCGGAAGCCTTGGATTCAAATGTTTTCTATGTCTCAGACCAACTTGCATTCAGTGGTCCAACTGGCTAAAAATCTACTTGTTAGTGTTATGTGAGTGTGTGAACAAGTGACAACCAAAAAAATTTGAAGGATTGAAAAGCTAGCACAGAAACTAGGCATTTCCAAACTTTCAGTTTTTTGAATTCTGTAAAGAAAATTAAATATTTTGAAGGATTGGAGAACAAAATGGAGAAACACAATAGCAAATAGAAACCTGACAAAGATAACAATTCTTGCACACTGGTTTCTGTTTTAGATTTCTCTGAGGAAACTGGTATTTCAAAGATATGCAAAACTTTAGAGTGATGGATATGCCATCCACTTATCCGCTTGAGCTTGGAATGTAGTTACTAACTGTTACCTTAGAAACAGCAGTTTTTTCCCCCCTGTAAGGCAAGCAATGACTTATTTGATATTAAGGATATTAATGAAAGAATTCCTGGTAGTTCACAAATCCTTTTTTGATTGATGACTGTGAATCTCCTGAGCAGTGATTGGCATGTTGAGTGGAGAAAGAAAGCACAAACAATAGAGAATTAAAGATCTACTTACAGTTCTGACTACTGACATTAAACCAAACCTAAAGAAAAACATGTAGTGTCAAGACATCACTTTTTTTTATTCATTTGTGGGACATGGGCATCACTCACTGGCCAGCATTTATTGCCCACCCCTAGTTTCCCTTGTTCAGAAGGCAGTTGAGAGTCATTCATATTGCTGTGGTTCTGGAATTACACGTCGGCCAGACCAGGTAAGGAAGGCAGATTTCCTTCATCAAAGGACATTAGAGAACCAATTAGCCTTTTCCGAAAATTGACAATGGTTTTGTGGTCATCCGTAGATTCTTAATTCTGGATTTTTTTTTTTTATTGAATTCAGTTTCCACCATCAGCTGTGATTCAAACCTGGGTCCTCAGAACATCAGCTGAGTTTCTGGAGTAATAGTCTAGCGATAATACCACTAGGCCATTGCTTTTCCACATGGCAGGGGCATTCAGATTTTTTTTGTCTTCCAGGGTAAACATTCAGTAACATATGATCAACAGAATGAAAAGAAAGGAATGGAACATGATACTGAAGTTGGGCAAGAACAGTCGATTGATAATTCATTGTTACCGATGAAACGGAAAAACAGTACAGAATTGTCTACACCAGTGGACAACAAAAGTAATGAAAAACTTGAGGGCTTGAGCAGAAAGGACAAAAAAAAGAAGAAAAAAGATTCAGCTAACAGATCTTCTATCCAAAGGTGGGCAGTGCTAAGTTGAGGGGTAGAACAAAGTAAAATTGTTTACTAAATAAATACCAAGCATGGCCTAAGTTTAGATTATTTAATTTCTAAAATATCTAGGCATTGCATTTTGCTATAGTATCTTTTTCATCATAGTGTGTCAAATTTACATTTTACATTTTCTCAAAATATCTATGTTGGAATAGAAGTTTACAAAATTGCAATTATAATTAGTAACATCTTTCTGAATGGAGAACTCTCTTTTTAACCTCTGAAGTATCTGTTATTTTGAATTTTGCCCATCTGTTTATGAAACTCGAAAGAATCTTTATTATGCTTTTGTGTCTGTTTGCTATTTAAAATTTGTATATTTGCAATTACAGTTGAAATCTCCTGTGTGAATTTCTGATGACGTAATTAGTTCCTTACGTTACCTATTTCACTCAGTTTTACGTTTCTAAGCTTTCCCTACCCCTCCCACCCAGTCAATATGGATGGCAGATAAACTCCAATTTTGCAATCTTGTTTTTCCAGGTTATGGTTAGCTTTGAGTTAGTCGTAGTGCTTTTATCTCTAAACCTGGAGGTTGTTGATTCAAGCCCCGTTATGATGATTTGAGCGCAGATTCTGACCGTATCAGTTCAATCTTAAGGGAGTGTTTGCACTATAGGAGGTTCTGTATCTTTTCTGAGGGATTATTTACCCGGTGATTGTTTGAAGAAGAGAAGGGCTGTTTGGTGTCCTAATAAATATTGATTCCTCAAACATTTTCACAAACAGATTTCTTGATCATTTATCTCGCTCCTGTTTTGGGGACGCACTCCTGTTGTGTCAATGCTTACCTATGTTCGAGGTGGAGATGCCAGCTTTGGACTGGGGTGGGCGCAGTAAAAAGTTTCACAATTCCAGGTTAAAGTCCAATACGTTTATTTGGAATCATGAGCTTTTGGAGTGCTGCTCCTTCATCATGTGAGTCTGATGAACGAGCAGTGCTCTCAAAGCTCATAATTCCAAATAAACATGTTGGACTTAAACCTGATGTTCTGAAGCTTCTTACTGTACCAATGCTCCAACAGTGATTATACTTCCAAAGTACTTCATAGAATTATAGAATCCCTAACGTGCAGAGGAAGGGCATTTAGCCCATCGAACCTGCGCCAACAATAATCCCACCAGGGCCCTTGTCCCCATGATCCCACACATTTATCTTACTAGCCCCCTGACAATAAGGGGCAATTTAGCATGGCCAATCATCCCAACCTGTACATCTTTGGATTTTGGGAGGAAACCCAAGCATCTGGAGCAAACCCACACATACATGGGAAAATGTGCAGACTCCATATAGACAGTGACCTAAGGCCAGAATTGACCCTGGATCTCTGCCATTGTGCCATCATGCTGCACTTAACTGGCTAACAAAGTGCTTTGGAATATCCTATGCTCGTAAAAGGTAGCAAATAAATGCATCTTTTTTATTTGGCTGTACAAATAAAATAAAACTGTACTACATCAGGTCCTAATTTTAATAAACTGAATTGTATCAGTGTGCTCAGATCAATTTATCACTCCCTATCAACTCTTCACTTGAAGGTTACACTTTGACTTGACTTGATAGAAGATTGATTTGCAAAAAAAAATTTGTAAGTCATGCACTTTCTGACCAACAATTCCTGTATCTTGCTGCCCTGAATGTTGGTGTCACAGTTTATGTTGATATTTAGCTCTGACATTTCCTGTGTCAAGTCACCATGATTACATGCCTTGGCTAGTAGCTAGCAAGTGGAGCAAATTTCTTTCTTGCCCAGCTCTGTTACCATCTTGAATTCTTCTTATGAAAATGCAGTTGCTTCAGTTTTTGTTTTTCAATTTCCCTTTTTCTCGCTGTTGTGCCCATGTTGAATGCTCTTTTTTAAATAGCCCATACAATTTTTAAAAAATAGTCTCCCAACTCCCTACCTTCTTCTCATATCACCCACTCCATACTTGATTGCTCCAGTTGTTGCTCTATTCTGTTTAGTGTTTTGTTTCCTGCTCCCAGCTGCCATCATATAATATTAACTTTCCAGACATTTAACCTCTTTTTCTGCAGAATCCATTATGTTTCAAGACCTTTCATTTTCTCTTTGGTGCCTATCACAGCTACCTGCTCTGATTATTTTGCGCTGGCAGCCTATGCCAAGCCTTGCTGTCAGTTTTCCTCATCTTAACATGTTTAAATACAAGATTATCACCACTCATGGTGTTCTGTGGTTCCAAAGGTATCTCTGCCTGCAGTACACTTACTGACAGAAGCCTTTCACAGCTGTGTCAGTAAAGTTGAGGTGGTTGAGTTTAAATCAGTTAGAAAATTACATCCCGAATTTCATGGTGACTGGGAAGTGACTATGCTTGCCACTGACTTCAAAGAAAGCTGCCTGCAATGATCTAGTGATCTCTTACCATAAATTTCCCCTTTCCCAATATTACTTTGAATCTTCACAAAGTCAACATTTCCATCCAGCAACAGTGATGTCATTAATTAACAGGGTAAATGCTGAATCATATTGAAATATTCTCACAAACAGCAAACCAGGAAGTAAAATTCACTGATTATCCCTTGCAGTTAGGTTTTACAGTGTGCAATAAGCAATTTGACATTTAAATGGAATTAAGGTGGAAGCTACTTGCCAAAGCCTTACAGAATATCAATTATATTACCTTGCGTTTTTAAGCTGAATGTATAAAATTGTGTTAAAGTTTATTGAAATAGAATCATAGAAATCCTACCATACAGAAAGAGGCCATTCGGTCCATCAAGTCTGCACTGAATACAATCTCATCCAGGCCTTATCTCTACATATTTACCTACTAATCCCTCTAACCCATGCATCTCAGGGCACTAAGGGCAGTTTTAGCATGGCCAATCAACCTAACCTGCACATCTTTGGACTGTGGGAAGAAACTGGACCACACAGAGGAAACCCACAAGGACATGAGAATGTGCAAACTCCATACAGGCAGTGACCCAATCCGGGAATCGAATCCAGATTCCTGGAGCTGTGAAGCAGCAGTGCTAATACTGTGCAACCATGTCGCCTATGCCAAATATTGTCTTTCAAGGATGAAACTGTTTTCTGTTCTTTTAAAAATGATATGTTTTAATCAACAGCTTGGACATTTTGAAGCAAGAAGAAAGTATTGTCATTTATTTCCACGCAATATTATCGAAGGATTTTAAATTCAATCCGGAATCAGATGCGGTAGTTGTAAGAGGTCTTGACCACGACTGGACCACAAATAAGTTGATGATGAATGTAACCACGTAGGTTTCCAATTTATTCGCTTTTGAGGGATTTACTGGTGGAGTTCTTTCAAGGCTTTTTTTTTCTTTGTTCAATTTTATGAATTATGGATTTGATTTCAATGAACTCTCAAAAGATATTGATAAAATCCCCCTCAAGAGATTTTAGCTAAAATTGAAGCTCGTGGAACTGAAGGAAAGTTACTGACTTGGTTAGAAAATTAGTTAAGGGGAGAAGGCAGAAAATAGTTACGATTGTTAAGTGTTCAAATAAATAGAATGTGACTAGTCCTGCAAGGATCTGTTTGAGGCCACACTTATTTGCTCTTTATTAACTGCTCACATGATGTCATAGAAAGTCACAAATCCAAATTTACTAATGACAGAGAAGGTAGGCAACATTGTAAGCATTTGATTTATAGTATAAAATTGGTGTATGGGCAAAAATGAGGCCATCTGCTTTGGGTCTCAAAGAATACTTTATAAATGGTGAAAAACTAGAAACCACGGAAATACAAAGGAACTCGGAAGTTTAAATATTGAAATGCCACAAATGAGTATAGAAAGTAATCAAGAGTGTGAATGTAATGCTGGCCTTTGCTTCTAAAGTACTAGGTTATCAGGAAGTAAAAGTCTCAGGTCTACTAAGTTTGGTTAGCATATACTTGGAGTACTGGGAACAGTTCTGGCTACCACTCTTAAGGAAAGATATACAGATACAATTTACCAAATCCAGTTGTCCAAAAACCAGACAATTTGCTTTCTTGTGGGCTAACATAACAGTACCATTCCTGATACTGGTGTGTATCACTGTCACCACCATTGCATACATGGCCGCTGACGTTAGAGATTGCCACTGAGAACACTCTCTGCAGTGCAATCACTGATGCCATTCCAAAGCAGGGACTGATCCATTTTTACTTCTAAAAGAATGTTCTTGTCAATCTTGTATCAGGATTAAGGTAGGAATACTTATTTATAGATGGCCAAAGGAATCCGAATGGTTGTGTCCTTCGATGTGTTTCTTCTTATAGCTTCACCATGATGAAGATACATGATTTAAATGGGCAATTCAAAGTCTGAGAAATTGCAAAATGTGACATACCCTCACTTCTGCGATTGCTGGATTTGAGATACTGCATCTTGAAGGAGTTGCAGCATAGTTTTACTGGAGTGATACCTGGATTCCAAATATAACTTTAAAAAATATTTTCAAACTTCCAGTGACTGACTTGAAATCATCAGGTGATTTTTCAGTTTAAAACTTTAATTGTATAAAATTAATTCAAAGCAACAGTGGCTAAACACTACTTTAGTAGCCAACTTACACCCTAAACTCCAAAAAATGATTTGCTCCCTTTACTTTTGCCACAACCAAAAATACTTCAATATAGTTATACAATACCATACACACTACAGAATTGCAGTCCGTGAACCAAACAATCCATTCCCACTCCTAGTTTCCAATGGGTTCACATTTCTCTGTTTTACTGAGCAAAACAGTGACCATCTTAAGGCACTTATTCAGTTTTTGTAGTTTACTAATTTGCTATCAACAGTAAAGCCAGTTCTGATAATTCTTAGCTTTGAACACTGCCTTCCTACATCAGGATGAATCTCCTGGATTCTTTGGATGGCTGTGGGATGCATCTCTTTGACTAGAGAGCATTTCCTCACTTGGTTTGGTGTCTCAGTAAGTTTTATTTATCAGTCACAAGTAAGGCTTACATTAGCACTGCAATGTAGTTACTGTGAAATTCCCCTAGTTGCTGCAGTCCGACATCTATTTGTGTCAATGCATCTAGCCAACGTGTTTTTAGAATGTGGAAGGAAACCAGAGCATCCGGAAGAAACCCATGCAGACATGGGGAGAATGTGCAAATGCCACACGGTGACCTAAGCTGGGAATCGATCCCAGGTCCCTGATGCTGTGAAACAGCACTATGCTACTGTGCCGCTCATTGAGAACTCACAGCTTCTCTCTGTTAACCACGCAAATTGTCATCCTTTTTCTCTTCTGCCCAAAGCTAATGGTGGAAAATCTATTCACTGTCAGCTCAGCATTTGTTTCCGGGTGTGAGAATGTTGCACCTTGCTGAACAAATCTCTTGACTGGATTGTTTTTGTTCCCATAGCAGCCAAGCCAAGCCATTATTGTCAGGCTAAATTCAGAACTGGTCACATCGCCCTTCAATTCTTCTTTTTATCTTTGGTTCAAGACACAATCCCAAAACGTAATCTTACAGACTTTATATTTGTAACACCTCTCTCTTCAAAGATTAAAAAGTCACCACTGAAAAGAACACAGAGTAGATAGAGAAAACCTATTTACTTTGACTAGGAGTCTAAGATTGGGATTGAAATTAGTAAACACTTCTATATACAAAAAGTCAAATTTTCAACTCTTTGATTAGAGATCAGTTTCTAATTTTGAAAAGAGATTTAATAAATTTTTGTTATCTAAAGGTATTAAGGGATATGTGGCCAATATATTAATTTAAGTCATGGACTTCAATGAATGGCAGAAAAGATTGAGATGGTCAGATTCCCGAAGCATGTTGTATTAATATTGTGTAACTTTCTGTATAATACTAGAATCTCCCCTTCTGACCAGGATAAGATTCTGTTACATTCCCTAGCCTGGAACATTTGTAGTTCACTAAGGGCCTGATTTTAAGATTTTCATTTTAAGTACTGAATCTGGGCGCGATTCAGATCCGGATTGGAAATCTGCTTTCAGACATCCCCACATGCAATCAGCCTGAAAAAAAATGAAGGGATCTGAATTGTGCTGTGGGCAGGGCTTAGTGCGGCTGAAATAATTGGAACTCTGAGCTGTGCATGCATTGTTAGAAGAAAAAATTGAAAATCGTGCCACTGTCACATCACTCCTAGGCCACAAAAAGCAAATCAAGCAGCCCGTGAGCAATGGCCCCCACAGACATCACGCCCATCCCTACAACATAACTTTCCTCCTTATCCATTGGCCTTCCCCCCCCCCCCCCCCCAGATCGAAGATCAATTGTGACCCTCTCATCCCCCCTATCCCCAAAACCCCCCACCAATCGCCATAGAGTGGCAGCAGACGCTCCTCCCGCCCCCCACCAGAGATCTATCTGGCCCTCCCTCCCCCACCAACCGATGATATGGCCACCCCCGCCCACCCAACCACACAACAATTGAGCCACCTCCCCTTTATATGTCTGACCCTCTGCCTCCTCCCTTCCCCCGCCAGAGAATGATTGCAGTCCCCAAGACAACAATCTGGCTGACTTCCCTCTATCCCCCTTCCCACCAGCCCAATAGAGAACGATCTGACTTGCCTACCCTTGACTCCCTACCAGAAAATGATCAGGCCTCCCTTCTCTCCCCCTCCCCTCTCCCACACCCATCGGACAACGATTTGGCTCACCACCCCCCAACCACCACCCATTTGAGAGAGAGAACCGTTGGAAGTTCTGAACTTACCTCTTCAGCAGTTGAAGCACCCGAAGCAAATCTTTGCTGAGCATGTTTGTTTTGTGCTGAATCTGGACGCGCGAAAGCAATGGTAAAAGGGGAAATACTGATAAGGTTGGGCAGGCAGTTTGTTAATTCAATTTAATGGCATTCAAATGCATGTAAATTGCTGTTGCGCCCGTTTTGGGCATGAACCGTATCGCGGCCATTCCCAGGCCTCGGTAAAGTGAGCATCTGCGTGGATTGCGTTAATGAACGCATGCTTAACTTTACCACATTTTTGCACCCGAAAACGGGCGCGACATAATTGTAAAACCGGGCCCTAAATGTTCAATAAGGATCTAAATAATTTGTTTCCAGTACTTGTTTATATAAGTCAATGAATCATATTTCTTGTTTTTCTATAACAGCAATTTGAAGGAACATGGATACTTAGTTAATGGATATCTACGTGTTCACAAAAACTTGGTTGAAAAAAGCTTGCCATATAAATATGCAGTCCAGAAAATGTATGGTGATAAATTGGAGTATGAAATGATTTACAAATGGGACACACCTGATGATTGTACCACGAATCGTTGTTTATTTGTTAAACCAGGCTTAGTTAATGAAGGAGGTAAGTACTATACACTCTTAGCTTATTTTAATTGCAGGTTTCATAACCAGTTCAGTTTTTAAAATTATATTTAAAAATGGCATGGAACTGTTACAAAATTTGTGCTAGGAAATAAACTTACTCCACCTTTATTCTTGGAATCCTCAGCCCACAAGGTTATCAGTTAGACTATGTGTAGCCTGTTCTAGTTTTGTGTCCTATTACAAATTAGTATTTGAGCATTTGCGAAGTTTCTGTGGCTTATTTTTTTTTTGTACATTGTACGCTTGTAAAAACCTGACTCTCTGCTTCATTAAAATGCTGGTTTTAATTATGATCAGCATTCTGCATAATCTCTTATGTTCTGTTCCATAATTCAGGTTGATTTTCATATTTGTTTACATGTTACCCCATTCATAGTATATATAAAGGTGCAGATTTTGGTGACTAGAAACCTGGATCTGTTTGAATGGCCTTTCTGTCTGAATACGGAAGACAAGTAAGAAAGAACCCTGAGCCATTGCATCCCTAAATCTGTACAAATTGTGAAAATATATCTTTTAACCTCTTGGGGTATTGTCCGTTAAGTCAGAGAATATAGTCTCTATCTGCTGTTTTTGTCTCTGTGATGCTGTTTTTCTCCCTGTCTCTTGCCTTTTGCTTTTGTTTCTTCTTATTTGCTTCTGTCTTTTTCATCCTTTCAAAGATGGTTATTTTTCTAGAAGGAAAGCCAAAACACTTGTGACCAATGATGCAGAGTGGTTCTTGATAAATGCATTATTTGTTATTTGTTACATTTCCAGGCAATCTTGAGAATTAAGTCTTGTGTTTACTAAAAGACGTTTAATGGATGGAAGAAACAATTAAAGTGTTAAAATGCAATTTAATAGATCAATTCAAGCATTCTGAAATTCTAAAATCAAAATATTAATTTGATCAGTGAAAATTTCAGTTAACAAGAAAAATGTTGGAATTTTTTGCTAATACGTTGTGAATGCTTTTGGAAACAAAATATGACTTAACTGTTATGAGGTGAAAATGTTATTGGAAATGTTTGTGGGCAAAAATGTGTGACATCTCATTTTTATATAGAATAGATTTTTCTGTGTTAAGTTATGAATAAGTAATTGTTTTTCTTTACACACTTTGTCTAATGTTAGGTATACTTTGATATCTGATCAGTTGAAGACCATGAAAGAATCATTCAAATGTCCAATATTTGTGTTGTTACTGCAAGGAAAGAACACAAAATAAGGGGCTCTCTAAGTCATGCAGTCTATACAAATAAGCCATGTCATACATAAAACTATATTTTTGACGTCTTAATTGTAACAGTAATGATCAGTGACAGAAGGATCCTGTTTGAATGGTAACCAATCCATATAACTATAGGAAAGGTTTGTTTACATAATATTTACTAGACTAGTACTATGGTTAAAAGACTTCATTTACATGCAGCGAAATAAAGGGGGAGACTTTGTAGAGATTCAAAATCACAGATGGGTTTGACAGAGTAAAGAAACCATTTCTATTGGCAAAAGGTCAGTAATAGAGGACTCAAATTTAACTATACATAATTCTTCTAGCATGGTCTCAGAAAATCCCTATATAATTGCAGTAAGATCTCCTTACTGTTATAATGGGAAATGAATGTCAGCAATGTTCACACTCCAGGAATTAATAAAATGTATATTCTAACTGCATTACAGTTACAGGCTAACATGCCATTTGCTTTCTCAATTGCTTTCTCTACCTGCTAACTTTGATGTGTATAAGCACACCCAACCCCTTGGTATACCAACATTTAATTAAATCTCGTTTTTTTTAGAAAAGAAGGAATTCTACTTAAATGGATAATTCCACATTTCCACATATTGTGTTCTATTTGCTGCAGAGTTGTCCACTCCCTTATTCTGTTTCCCTTTGCATCATCCTTGTAGAATATTTTCTCACCTATCTTTATGTTGTCAACAAACCTAGATGCATTGACTTTGATGAGAGAATATAGTACGTTTAATATAGACTGTTTAAAAGAATACCATCCACTAGTTGCAATCTGCCAACTTGAAAAATGCTTTTGTTTCTGCTGTTCTCTTTCTGTTAACCGATTCTCAATCTAAGATAATCTCATGAGTTCTGATTTTGTGTAACAACATCTTGTGTGACACCTTATCGAATGCTTTCCACAAATCTAAATGACATTGTCATTTACCCTGCTAGTTAAATTGTCAAAAAGTATGAATAGATTTGTCAAACATTAGTTCCCATTCATAAAACTGTATTGACCTTTACTTATCATGTTATAATTTTTAAAGTGATTTTGCACACGTTGCTGTAGACATGTTCATTTCTATAGTTACTGATGTCAAATTTATATGACCACGTTTTCTGTCTCTTCTTTCAAACTGTTAGTACCTGCTGTTTATTTTAAATGAATCAGATCTGTATCTTGGTCAGCATGCTTTGTAAATATTCCATTAAAAGTACACATACTCTTTACTTCTATCTGTCTATTTTACTTTTCTGCATCTTCTTCACCAGTGGCTATCTAATTTTGGAAGGGTGAGGAAATCTTAATAAATGTTCTAATATAAAGAGGTAGATATTTGAATACCTTGTCAGATAAAGTGATTAAGGAAAAAGCATTGAATTATTTAAGGGAAGAGTAGATAAAGAATTGAAACTTATGCCTGAGAGAACTTAATATGGATTTTTGGTACTTATATATTCTTTCACTGCTAAAAGATTCTTATTTTTAATTAGAATGGCATCAGTACGATGACATCATCTGTGCAGCACCCGAAGAAGGTTGGAAAGCCCAAATAAAGCAGATATTCAGAATCAATAAAAAAAGTGATGTAACGAAAGGAAAACTAATAGCTGGAAAAATCTTATTGGAATCAATGTTTGACATCCTTTCACCATGGAATGAAAAGAATTTAAAGAGTTTCCTGATTCAACTGCAGCAATTCTTTGAAGTTTATAAACGTCCTATGGTGTTTGAAAGACGACCAGTTCATTGGGCCGCCCTTTCTGTTGGGGAGAAAGAAGTGAGTAAGATTATTAACTGATGCAAAGTATTATTCACTTCAGGAGAAATGTGAATAATTTAGTCTTTGTTTGAAGAGGATGTTTAACCTGAGAATATAAAAAGTTAATAAAAACTAATGTTAAGTAAATTTGAACTGCAAATATCTGCATGGAAACATTTTAATAAATTTTTCCCAGTAAATCACGGGATACTGACTTCCTAGTTCTTATTTCTGAACACAGCTGCATGCGTCACCAGATTTTTGCTTACAATGATGTGCAAAGTTGTACTCTAAATATCACATTTCTTTTTCTCCTGGCACTGGTGCCTCTTGGAAAATCATTTTATTGCTCAATATAGTCCTTTTATGTATTTTATAGAATGTTTGTTTTAGTCTTCACAAAGGAAGACATGAACAATGTACCAGAAGTGCTGAAAGAAAAATGTTTTAGTGAGGAGCTGAAGGAAATCGGCATTAGTAGAGAAATGATTTAGGGGAAATTGTTGAGCTTAAAGGTGGATAAGTCTCCAGGTCCTGATAATCACCTTCATTCCAGAGTATGTGAAGAAGTTACCTTGAAAATAGTAGATCCATTTGAGGTTGTTTTCCAAAATTCTTTGGACTCTGAAATAGTCCCTACAGATTGGAGGGTAGCTAATGTAAGCTTGCTGTTCAAAAACAGAGATAGAGAGAAAACAGGCAACTATAGACTAGTGAACCTAACGTTGGTACTGGGGAAATTGCAAGGTCTATTATCAAGGATTTCATAACTTGGCATTTGGAAGACAATGGTATAATCAGCATGAATTTACAGAAGGGAAATCGTATTTGATGAATCTATTGAAAATTTTTAAAGGTGCAACATGTAGAGTTGACGGAGGAGAACCAGTGAACGTGGTTCATTTAGACTTTCAGAAGGCTTTTGACAAAGTTTCACATAACAGACTGCTATGTAAAGTTAAAGCACATGGGATTGCAGATAATGTCTTGAGATGAATAGAAAGCTGGTTAGCAGTTAAGAAGCAAAGAGTTGGCATAAATGATCTTTTTCAGATTGGCAGTCAGTGACTAGTGGGGTTCCGCAGGGATCTGTGCTCGGACCCCAACTGTTCACGTTATATTTTAATGCTTTAGAAGAGAGAAATTGAATGTATTATCTCCACATTTTCAGATAATACAAACTTGGATGGGAGTTTGAGCTGTGAGGAGGATGCAGAGATGCTTCAGTGTGATTTGGACAGGCTGATTGTGTGGGTGTCTGCATAATAGATGTAAGGTTATCCACTTTGATAGCAATAATAGGAAGACAGATTATTACTTGAGTGCGTGTAAATTAGAGGTGGATACTCGATGAGACCTTGGAGTCCTCATGCATTAGTTGCTGAAAATAAACACACAGGTACAGCAGACAGTAAAGAAGGAAAATGGTATGTTGGCTTTCTTAGCAAGAGGATTTCAGTTTAGGGATAGGGATGTTTTGCTGCAATTATATAGGGCATTGGTGAGGCCATATCTGCAACATTGAGGGCACTTGTCGTGTTCTTAACTGAGGAAGAATGTCATTGCTACAGATGGCAGGTCTGATGTATAAGGAGAAATTAAATAGTTCAGAATTATATTCACTGGAGTTTGGAAGATTGAGAGGAGGTATCATAGAAACTTATAAAATTCTAACAGGATTAGTCATGGTAGATTCAGAAGGAATATTCCCAGTGGTGGTGGATTCCAGAACTGGGGGCCATAGTTTGAGGATAAGGGGTAAATCTTTTAGAACTGAGGTGAGGAGAACTTTCATCACTCAATGGGTGTGTGGAATTCACAACTCCAGAATGTAGTTGAGGCCAAAACATTGTCTGATTTCAAGAAGAAATTAGATGTAGCTCTTGGGGCTAAAAGGCTGAAGGTATACGGCGTGGGGGTGTGGGAGGAGATCAGGATATTGAATTCCATGATCAAAGTGAATGGTGGAGCAAGCTGGAAGGGCTAAATGATCTATTCCTGCTTCTAGTTTTTATGTCTCTATGTGAAATGACTTGAGTAGGAACAACAATTCATAAACACCAGGCAGATTTTAAAAAGATGGTAACAGAATATCAAATTGTTGTAGAGTTTTTTCAGATTTTAATTACCAATTATTGTCTTGATAGTAATTGGAATGGAATAAAACATAACATCTCCAGAGTAGTCACAAAACTCATGCTATGACAAATCTGAATTCCTTAATCTTAACTCTGGGAGATTTATAGAAGAAAAATATCAAGCAATATGGGGATAATGCAGGAAAATGATGTTGAGATAGAAGATAAACCATGATCTAATTGAATGGTTGAACACACATGAGGGCCAAATGGCTTGCTTCAACAGCTGTTTCCTGTGTTCCTATGATGTTTCCTCATTTCTGATGATAAGAATCTACAAAGGACCAAAGCTCACAACCAGCCCTTATTGTGAAATTCCCAGTTGCACCTTCCACTCTGTCAGTACCCAGATGACCCCTCTACGGTTCCAGATAAAAGACACCCATTCTGCCGCTGCCAGTACCCAAGAAAAATTTCCCATTGTTATCAAATCCAGGGCCATTCTCCTGTGTAATCAATTTGTAGGGCTATCCACAAATGCAGGTAAAATTCATTAACTTAAATATTGCACCTACTTTCAGTTGGTTTGTTATGCATGCTATTTTACCACATGTTCACAGCTTTAAGAATAAGAATGGAAAAATTAAATACATGAGATTACCCTTTTACAGAGTTATGAGTTCAATTCCCTAAGCCTTAGCAAAAATGCCAAAATCATTTTAATAAAAATGGAATTGGACTCATTGTCATGCTAAGTCAGTGAACTTCATTTATCTCTTGAAAGGCATAAATAGCCCTGATTCACTGAACAACATCATGTGTTCCTTTTCTTGTATCTTTGGGAGAATCGTTTCCATGCTAGAAAAAGATCATACAAGCCTTAAGAGAAAGCAGATAACAGAATCTTTTGGAAGTGCATTAGATATTTGAACAGAACTCTTTCAATCAGGATTGCTTTTGTAGCATTGTTACCTTTGTCAGAGTCTTGCTATGTTTAATATTTTCTCTCTAAATTGACTAGAGCTACTGTTGAATGTATTCTGGTAAATTTTTTTAGGTTAAGGATCTCCTCTATACGGTTTTGAAAGAAAGGGCTAAGTGTTCAGATAATGAAACTTCAGAAGCTGAGACGTCTGTGACAAACCATCTGCAAACGGGCATGCTGTTCTTGTACCTGGCTGACTTCTATGGTTTTGACATACAAAAACCAGATCTGCACACAGTTTGTGATCTTCTCTGCATAAAGCAAAATTCACTGAATGCCCTTACTAAACAATTTGAGGCACTTAAAGAAAACTTCCATTTTAAGGAAAGGTAACAGCTGTGTAAATAGAATATGAATAGTCAATGGTTTATAAATATATGTTGCTTGTACCCTGGTTGAATTTCAAAATTTGATTCTGTTTGATCTTAAAATAATTAAGTTTATGCAATTTCCTGTCTCATAAGGAAAGCTGTAAGTAATTCATAAGGAGGGAATCCTGCTCTTATTTGAAGTGTCATGAGATCTCTTGCATTAAAATGAACTGGCAGAACAGAAAGACAGCATTTTTGACACTGTCACAGTCCCTTAGTTCTTCAGTGTCCGCTTAGATTTACATGCTGATGTCCTGGCACCAGAATTTTATGGGGGAACCAGTGAATATCTGTAATACAAATCTGCTATCTTTCTTAAGTATCCAACTAAATTAGTGAACATCCACATTATAGAAGATTTTGTTCTCTAATATAAAGTATACCCATTTAAGCACAGTTTTGGAGGAGTAGATTATCAGAATGGAACAATGTAAACTTCCACATGCAGGGCTGTTGGGACCATTTACCATCTTGGTAATTTCTTTTTAATTTGAGTTCTTATTTAATACACCAGGAAAATATGGCTTTAGAATTGAACAATAAAGTTAGTTTCTTATGATTTAACATATCTTTAAGAACAATTATTAAAAAAGACCTTTATCAAAATGCATGCCCTTATTGGAAAGACATAGCCTATTCTATATTAACAGCTTGAACTTTGGTTGGCTCAGACTTTGAGACTTGTCAAAGCTCTCTAGATATCTCAGTGCTATTCATGGTCTCTTCTTGGGACATAGCCAGCTATGTACTCCACATTCATGTCCAAATCATTAGTATGTCAGGATTCCAGCACTGATCCCCGTGGAACATCACTTGAAACACCTTTCTATTCACAAGAGCATCCATCAACTATTACTCTTTGCTTCTTGTTACTAAGCCAACTTTTTACACAGTTTGTCCTGACCATACATGATCCTGTACCCCCTGGGCTTTTACTGTTTTGACTAATCTGCCATGACAGATCTTGTCAAACACCTTGTTAAAATCCATGTTCACAACATCCACTGCACTAGCTTAATCAACCTTTGCCACTTCCTCAAAGAATTCAATAAAGTTTATGTGGAATACCTTCCTTTAACAATTCAATGCTGACCATCCCTGACTGGCCCATGTCTTCGATGTGACAGTTAATCCATATCTCAGGTTGATTTGATTATTTTGTCCACCAACAACGTAAGACTAACTATCCTAAAATTGTTTGGCATTTCCTTTGATGCTTTTTTAAACAATGGAACTATGTTTGCATTTCTCCATCCTCTATTTTCTGTGTATCTGGCAAGGATTTGAAAATCATTCTTAAAGCATCTGCTCCCTCCTCCCTGACCACCTTCAGCTTCAGAAACAGTCCTTCTGGCCCTGGCCCTTTCAAGGATTACAACCCTTCATGTATTTCCTCTCTCTTTATGATTATCCTGTCTAATATCTCAGTGTTCCCCCGGACTGCTATATCTGCATCATCCCTTTCCTTTGTAAACACAGAATTGGGTTTACAAATATTGGGGCAGCACGGTAGCACATGGTTAGCACTGATGCTTCACAGCTCCAGGGACCTGGCTTCGATTCCTGGCTTGCGTCACTGTCTGTGTGGAGTTTGCACATTCTCCTCATGTCTGCATGGGTTTCCTCTGGTGCTCTGGTTTCCTTCCACAGTCCAAAGATGTCAGGTTAGGTTGGTTGCCCCTTAGTGTCCTGAGTTGTGTACATTAGAGGGATTAGTGGGTAAAAATATGTAAAGTCATGGGCGTAGAACTGGGTGGGATTGTGGTTGGCGCAGACACGATGGACCGAATGGCCTCTTTCTGTAAGTAGGTTTCTAAGATTTCTGTAGCAGATGAAATATTCATTTAAAACCCTCCTCACAGCCTCTGCATCTACACACAAGTTCCCTTCATCTTTGATAGATCCCACTTTTTCCTTAAGTAACTTTTATATATTGGTAAAACATCCTTGGATTTTCTTTAATTTTATTTGCTAATCATTTTTCATGTTCTCTCTTTGATTTTCTTATTTCCTTTTTACTTCATTCCTGCATTTCTTATCTTCTTCTAGCCTATCTACACTGCTTAGTTCTTTGTGCCTATTGTACACTTTCTTTTTCTGTTAGATCTTCCCCTTTATTCTTCTAGACAATTGGGGGGATCTAGATTTGGCAGTATCAATCTTATTTTTGGAGGAAACATGTTTACTTTGTATATTTACAATCTGGCTTTTTAGTGCTTCCTGCTGGTTTTCCGCTGATTTATTCTTTAACGGTACTGTCGAGTCCACCTCAGCTAAGTCCCTTCTCATTCCTGCAAAATTTGCCTTCTGCAGTTCAAAGCTTTCATTCCTGCTTTATCTCTGCCCTTTTCCATGGTGTTGTTCAACCTAACAGAATTGTGAGCATTATCCCTGATATGGTCGCCAACTATCTCTTAACCCACTTGTCCTTCTTCGTTCCCCAAAACTAGGTCTAGAATTGCATCTCTTGTTGGGTTTGTCACTAGTTGATGGAAAATATTTTCCTGGATACTCTGCATGAATTTTTTTTCCTTCAGTGCCCCCTGTGTTGTTTGAATCCCAATTAATATTGGGATAGTTAAAGTCTACCTACTATTATTGACCTCTTGTTCTTATAGGCAGAATATTGCCTACATATTTGTTTTCCTAGTAGTGTGACTGCCCTTTTCTTTATTTTCTAAACTCAATCAGTAAGCCTCGTTTGTTGACATGTTCCGTATGTCATTCCTTCTCACAACTGGAGTTGATTCTTTAATCATTACTTGCCCTCCTTTTTATAACTCCCGCTCCATTGTGAAGACTCTATAACCAGAGATATTGAACTGCAAATTTTGCCCCTCCTTTAGCCAGGTTTCTGTTATAACAATGCCATCATGCTGCCATATGCCTACTTGTGTCACTAACCCATCAACCTTGTTGGTAATACTCCTTGTATTAAAGTATAAACAGTTTAATCCCATCAATTTCCATTACTGAACACTTTTTAAACTTCCTTTCTTTTGTACTTCCAATCAATGTAAGTGGCTAATGTTCTACTTTCATATGCTTGATCTGAATCTGACACATCTCATCCGACTCCTAAGATCCCATCTCTCTGCCACATTATTTAAATACTTTCCAACAGAAATTGCAAAAGCCCCTGCAAAGACATTGGTCCCAGCACTGCCTGTGCAGCCATCCAGTTTGTTTGGGTTCCCCTTCCCCAAAATGGCCCCAGTGCCTCAAGAATCTGAATCCCTCCCAGCTACACCATCTCTCCAGTTATATGTCCATTTGGTCCATCCTCTTATTCCTGCTGTTACCAAAGCATGGAACTGGGAGTCATTTTGAGATAACTACATTTGAGGTCCTGCATTTTAATTTATTTCTTAACTTCCTGTACTCGGCTTGCAGGTCTTGATCCTTTAGTTTACCTATACCATTGGTACCAATATATTCCATGACCACTAGTTGTTTACCATTTCTCCCCAGAAGGTTTTGCATCCACTTTGTGACATCCCAGACCGTAGCACCAGGAGGACAACGTACCATTCTTGATTCACGGTTATAGCCATCGACGCATCTGTTTGCGCCCCTAACTATTGAATCTCCTAACTATTGAATCCTCGATCATTAAAGTCCGGCCATTCGTTTTCCTCCCGAACTTCTGAGCAGCAGAGTCGCCCATGGTGCCGTGAACTTGGCTGCTGCTACTTTACCCGAAGAAGCCATTCCCCGAACAATGCACGATATTTGTTTGAGAGGGATGACCACAGGGGGCTCCGGCACTATCTTTCTGAGTCTTTTACTGTTCCTGATGATTCCCTTTCTGCATGTGCAATCCTCACCTGCGGTATGACCAGCTCACTAAATATGCTATCTCCGACTAGCTCAGCATTGCAGATGCTCCATGATGAGTCCGTCTGCAGGTTCAGCTCCAAAATCTGTATAACTAGAAGCTGCATTTGGACACACTTTTGCACAAAGGGTCACCAATGTCCCTTATTTTCCACATTATGTCGAAAGATAATTTCATAGGTCTGAGATCTCATGCCATGACGTACCTCTCGATTAAGCTGCTTCACTGGGCAGGGAATTCCACAGATTCATAACCCTTTGTGAAAACAAGTTCGTCCTCAACTCAGTCCTAAATCTGCTTCCCCTTATTTTGAGGCTATGCCCCCTAGTTCTAGTTTCACCTGCCAGTGGAAACAACTTCGCTGTTTCTATCTTATCTATTCCCTTCATAATTTTATAAGTTTATATACAATTTCCTCTTATTCTTCTGAATTCAAATGAGTATAGCCCCTGTCTACTCAGTTTCTCCTCGTAAGCCAACTCTCTCGACTCCCGAATCAATGTAGTGAATTTCCTCTGCACCCCCTCCAATATATCCTTTCTCATATAAGGAGATCAAAACTGTACACAGTACTTCAGGTGTGGCCTCACCAGCACCTTGCAGAGCTGCAAATTAATCTCGCTGTTTTAAACTCCATCCCACTAGCAATGAAGGACAAAATTCCGTTTGCCCTCTTAATTACCTGCTGCACCTGCAAACCAACTCCTTGAGATTCCTGCACAAGGATCCCAGGTCTCTCTGCACAGCAGCATGCTGCAATTTTTTACCATTTAAATAATAGTGCATTTTCTATTATTCCTACCAAAATGGATAACTTTTTCATTAGATTACTGAACTTACAAAGGGGAAAAAAAAAAGAAAGCTTTTCCAATCCAATTCAATTCCCACTCAGCTCTAAATGCCTGAGGCTCACACTCTCACTCTGGATGAGTCTTTTCCACAGTTTGTTAGTAAAGCTCACTCTTTCACCTATTAAGACCCTTTTGCCATCTGTCTCAATTTTTAGCCTGGCAGATGTGGGTAGTGGGGGAAAGTGACAGACTTTTTTCCATCTTATGCAGGAAAGGTGGAGAGCTGGGGGAATTGGTGGGGCACTTTACTCTGAAGACCCTGTCACAGTTGAGGGCCTTCTCCTCTGGATCTGTGGATCCCTGGGACTCCTTCCATCCCCTGGTTAACGGCTGAAGCTGCGATCACCATCTTCCAATGTGTTTTCTACTCTCCCACTCTGCGATATATCTTTGGAACAATCCTGGGACTTAGTTCCAGGCAGAGCACTGTAATACCACTTCTGATCACTGCAGTGCTGTGTCTGGCTGGGTTGGAGAGCTGTCAGCTAGTCTGATTGCCTGAACTTGCATACAGGGGACTTCCTTCCAAGAATGGAAGTGCTGCCCGCTGCCAGTTAATGCTCAGTGAGCATTAAATAACAGTGGAATTTTGAGAATCAGCAGTAAAACGCTATGCACCAATTGTTAAGATGGCAAGTGTCAGTCATTTGCCATCCTTAAAGTCCTACCGCTAGAGTGGTTGCTTCCATTTATAAACTTCTTCAAATAAAAAATTAGTTAACATTCTACCTTTGTATTCCAAACCTCTGAAGTTAACAATCCTGGATTATGCACTATGGCTAAGAATAAGCTTTAGTTAAGTGTGTTCTAGGTAGTGGGGTCTGGAAATCTTATAACAATAGAAGTATTTGGATGAGCACTTGTCATAGAACATAGAACATAGAACACTACAGCACAGAACAGGCCCTTCAGCCTTCGATGTTGCGCCGACCAATATAAAAAGCAATGCCCCTCCAAACTAAACCATTCCCTTCTCTTCCATATACTTATCAACTAACCTCTTAAACGCCACCAACTTGGCGCATCTACAACTGCTGCAGGCAGGGCATTCCACTCCCGAACCACCCTTTGGGTAAAGAACCTACCTCTGATATCCGTCATATAACTATCACCCCTTAATTTAAAGCTGTGTCCCCTCGTGCTAGCTTTCTCCATCCTAGGAAAAAGGCTATCACTGTCCACCCTATCTAAACCTCTAATCATCTTATATGTTTCGATTAGGTCCCCTCCTAGCCGCCTCCTTTCTAACGAAAACAACCTCAAATCCCTCAGCCTCTCTTCATAAGACCTGCCATCCATACCAGGCAACATCCTGGTAAACCTCCTCTGTACCCTCTCCAAAGCCTCCACATCTTTCTTATAATGCGGGGACCAGAACTGCACACAATACTCCAAGTGCGGCCGCACTAGAGTTTTGTACAGTTGCAACATGACGTTGCGGCTCGAAATTCAATCCCCCTACCAATAAAAGCTAAGACTCCATATGCCTTCTTAACAACCTTCTCGACTTGACTGCCTACTTTCAGGGATCTATGCACATACACACCAAGATCCCTCTGTTCATCAAGACTACTAAGAATCCTACCATTAGCCCTATACTCTACACATTTATTATTTCTGCCATAGTGCATTACCTCACACTTTTCCACATTAAACTCCATTTGCCACCTCTCGGCCCAGCTCTGCAACTTGTCCAAGTCCCTCTGCAAACTATAACACCCCTCTTCACTATCTACCACTCCACCGACTTTAGTGTCATCTGCAAATTTACTAATCCATCCTTCAATACCCTCATCCAGATCATTTATAAAAATTACAAACAGCAGGGGCCCCAAAACAGACCCCTGAGGTACACCACTTGTCACCGAACTCCACGATGAATATCTCCCATCAACCACCACCCTCTGTCTTCTATCTGCTAGCCAATTCCTAATCCAATTAGCTAAATCACCCTCTATCCCATACATCTGCATTTTCTGCAGAAGTCTTCCATGGGCCACCTTATCAAACGCCTTACTAAAGTCCATATATACCACATCAACCGCCTTACCCCCATCCACCTCTTTGGTCACTTTTTCAAAAAACTCAAATGAGGTTAGTAAGGCACGACCTACCCTTCACAAAGGGTCATAATATTCAAAGATATGGGACAAATGCAGGAAAATGGGTTAGCTATTGTTGGTGCAGACCCGATAGCTGAAGAGCTTTTTTTGCTCTGTTTCTGTGACAATGTAATACATCAGTATATAATACATGAATTAGCCACACAGCTGCTTTAAATAAATATATTTTTTGAATTTTAATATATATTAATTTTTTTTTATAGCATTGAAACTTTAATGCATCAGATCATGGTCAGATGTATTGATGAAGGAATAATAAAATGGGTGCAGCTGATTCCTGTTTTCCATTTATTTGGTGTTTCATCCAATTCAGCAAACCTAGACCTTCTGGACACCAATTTTAAATCTGAAGCCAGCTGGGCTGGACTTGATGGACTTCCAGTTGTTGATTTCAGAGATAAACTTCATGAGAAACATCAAGGGTAAGTCTTTTATTTTAACCCACAAGATGTTAGTACACAGTATTCCTGTGACTGTGTGTACAGATTGTTATATTTTCTCAATTTTTGTCAAATTGACTTCTATGAGTTAATTAGCAGGGTTGCTAATTAAGAATCTGAGATACAAGCAAAGACTGGCAAACTCTCCCCTCTTCGCCTGTCTTTTTGTTCCATATTCTGGCCATTCACTTCCCAGAGTCTGTCTACCGTTCAGTTAGTACTTTGCAAATCTGTACCTCAATTTCATTTAGTCATCTTTATTAATTGTATTTTTGAGACATCATCAGCTGTCCTTCTTTGTGAAGTTTTGCCTTGTGGATATATTTGCTTTCCAAGATATACAGCCAAAACTTAAGGAAATAGTTGAATAAATGCATTGCTTGGCAAAAAATATATGAATTTTTTCACTGGTTGAATGGCATTTAAAAAGAAAATGACCAGGTCACCCAGACTTGGAACCACTTGTATGGGACTGTGCTATACAGGCATCATGCCGTGGGCCATCTGCAGCTGTGGAATTGTATTCAAACACAATCTGTAATCTCATGATTGGCACATCCATCACTCTACTGTTACCATCAAATCAGGGAATTGACCCTGATTCAATGCAGGAGAACATGACAGGAACAGCACTCATTAGGTATATCCGGTACTATCCTGGTGAGATGACAACATGTATACGTGCATGCCAAACAGTGAAGAAGTATGTAATAGAAAGAATTTAGCAATCCCCACAGATCAGATCAAAATTCAGCAGTTCTGCCGTTCGTGATGAATGGTGGTAGAGTGTTAAACACCTACTTGGAGGTGAAGGATTCATATTTTCAATAATGGGAGAGTTCAGTACATCAGTGCAAAAGGCAAGCATTTGCAATTATCGCCAGTATAACTGAATAACTAGTTGAACCCTCCTAATAAATGGTTTAATTTGGCTTCCTCCTAAGGCCCCCTGCATCACAGATGCAGACTGCATCACAGTCTTCAGTTAGCTCAGCTTACTCCATGATGTAAGGAAACAGCTGAAGGCAAAGATTATGGGCCTTTCTTCCCAGCAGTAACACTGAAGGCTTTTGCTCCATAATCAGCTGGGTCCCTAGGGATGTTCCAGAGCAATCAAAAATAATTGTGTTTGTTGGAAGTCAATCATCTCAATCCCAAAGTATTACTAAAAGAATTTCTTGATGTCTTACGCCCAACAAGCTCCACCTGACTTTCCGTCATCATGAGATCAGAAGTGGGAATGTTTTCAGATGTTTGCAGTGTATAGTACCGTTTATAACTCAAATAGTGAAGCTGTTCCATGTCCACATGTTGAAAGGCCTGAGCAACGTTCAGGCATTCGCAACAGGCAAAAACCATCTCCGACATGAAGGAATCTCATTTTCACATTCAATGGCAATACTAACATTGACTCACCCACTATCAGCCTTTGGAGTGGTTGCCATTGACTAGAAACTGAATAAGGACTAGCTATATAAATGTTGCTTTAAGAAAAGATCAAAGGCTGGGAGTTCTGCATAGCCTATTTACCATCTAGAAGGCACTATTTTCATTTATCCAGATGAGTTTGGCTCCAACAACATTCAAGAACTTCAATATAATCTTGGATTGAAATAGTTCTGCCACCCCATTCACTCCCTCTGCTATCAATGTGCAGTAGTAGAGTGTATATGGCATGCAAGATGCGTTGCTGCAACTCACCAAAACTACTTCAACAGCACGTTTCAGTCCTGAGACTTACACCATCGAGAAGCATAAGGGCAGCAGACACATCCACCATCATCATCCACGTGTTCCACTCCAGGTTGCACACCATCCTGACTTGGAACTACCTTGGGTGTTCATTCACTGTCGCTGGGTCAAAATCCTCTAACTCTCCTTCGTAATGCCACTGTGTGAAAATATCTACACAAAGACTATAGTGGTTCCAGAAGGTGACTCATCACTGTCTTCTTAAGGGCAATTATGGATTAATAGCATATAAAATAATTTAGAAAATAATCCCAGGTTTGATCCTGAATTCTGTTGAATTTGCTGATCTCAGCAATAGCAGGTATTGCTGTTGGCCTTGGCATCTCCAGGCCATTGAGAATAAATTGGGTACTTCTTGTCTCTATTCAGTGACTACTGATTTAAAATATATGCATGTGAATATAATGTGATCGTCTACATATTTGAATAGCTTGATGAAATTTACTGTCATGGTTGATGGAATGAATGGTTTCTACACAATATGTCAGATGGCCATTATGCTCTGTAATTATAATTAATGTTAAAGTAGAAATTCAAAAAGTTGATTGGAGGAGGAGGATATTTTGATTGCTTGAGGGAATAAAGTTTCTATTTATTATAATCAATATCTGAATTCTAAATCACATTCTAAATAAGCATTTGCAAATCTTGGAACATCAACCAATGCATCTTTTAACAATGTAGATCGACCATTTAAATTATGTAATTTTAATGACTATAAGACATAGGAGCATAATGAGACCACTTGGCCCATCGAGTCTGCTCCATCGTTCAACCATGGCTGATCTTTTTCTCCTCCATATTCTCCTGCCCTTTCCCCATTACCCCTGATCCTCTTATTAATCAAGAACCTATCCATCTCTATCTTAAAGATGCTCAATGACCTGTCTTCCACAGCTATCTGCAGCAAAGAGTTCCACAAATTCACTGGTCTTTGGCTGAAGAAATTCCTTCTCATTTCTATTTTAAAAATCGCCCCTTTAGCCTGAGGTTGTGCCCTCTGGTTCTAGTTTTTCCTACTAGTGGAAACATCCTCTTCACATCCTGTCTTCACATAGAAGACAGAGGGTGGTGGTTGATGGGAGATATTCATCGTGGAGTTCGGTGACGAGTGGTGTGCCTCAGGGGTCTGTTTTGGGGCCCCTGCTGTTTGTAATTTTTATAAATGATCTGGATGAGGGTATTGAGGGATGGATCAGTAAATTTGCAGATGACACTAAAGTCGGTGGAGTGGTAGATAGTGAAGAGGGGTGTTATAGTTTGCAGAGAGACTTGGACAAGTTGCAGAGCTGGGCCGAGAGGTGGCAAATGGAGTTTAATGTGGAAAAGTGTGAGGTAATGCACTTTGGCAGGAACAATAAATGTGTAGAGTATAGGGCTAATGGTAGGCTCTTAATAGTGTTGAGGAACAGAAGGATCTTGGTGTATGTGTCAATAGATCCCTGAAAGTAGGCAGTCAAGTGGATAAAGTTGTTAAGAAGGCATATGGAGTCTTAGCTTTTATTGGTAGGGGGATTGAATTTAGGAGCCGCAACATCATGTTGCAACTGTACAAAACTCTAGTGCGGCCGCACTTGGAGTATTGTGTGCAGTTCTGGTCCCCACATTATAAGAAAGATGTGGAGGCATTGGAGAGGGTACAGAGGAGGTTTACCAGGATGTTGCCTGGTATGGAGGGCAGGTCTTATGAAGAGAGGCTGAGGGATTTGAGGTTGTTTTCGTTAGAAAGGAGGCGGCTAAGAGGGGACCTTATTGAAACATATAAGATGATTAGAGGTTTAGATAGGGTGGACAGTGATAGCCTTTTTCCTAGGATGGAGAAAGCTAGCACGAGGGGACACAGCTTTAAATTAAGGGGTATGAGTTATAGGACGGATATCAGAGGTAGGTTCTTTACTCAAAGAGTGATTAGGGAGTGGAATGCCCTGCCTGCAGCTGTTGTAGATGCGCCAAGTTTGGTGGCGTTTAAGAGGTTAATTGATAAGTATATGGAAGAGAAGGGAATGGTTTAGTTTGGAGGGGCATTGCTTTTTATTTTGGTCGGCACAACATCGAAGGCCGAAGGGCCTGTTCTGTGCTGTATTGTTCTATGTTCTATGTTCTATCCACTCTATCCAGCTTTCGCAGTATCCTGTAAATTTCAATAAGACCCCCCCCCACCTAATCCTTCTAAACTCTCTGTATGGAACGGAGTACCCAACCATTCCTCATATGACAACGTCTTCATTCCAGGGGTTATTCTTGTGAGCCTCCTCTGAACTCTTTTCAATGCCAGCATGCCCATCTTTAGATACAGGGCCCAAGACTGCTCACAATACCCCAAATAGGGTCTGACCAGAGTCTTATATAGCCTCAGAAGTACATCCCTACTCTTATGTTCTCACCCCCTTGATAGGAATGCTAATACCGTATTTGGCTTTCTAGCTACTGACTGAACCTGCCCACTAACATTGAGAATCTTGACTCCCAAATCCCTTTGTGTTTCTGATTTTCTAAGCATTTCCCATTTAGAATATAATCTATGCATCCATTTCTCCTTCCAAAGTGCATATTTTTCCACACTGTATTCTATCTGCCACTTCTTTGCCCACTCTCCTAGCCTGTCCAAGTCCTTCTGCTTCTTCAATCTATCTGTCCCTCTATGTATCTTTGTATCATCTGCAAACTTAGCCACAGTGCCTTCAGTTCTTCAAATCATTAATATATATTGTGAAAAGTTATAGTTCCAGAATTGACCCCTGAGGCATGGCACTAGTCACCGGTTGCCATCTGAAAAGACACCTTTTTCCTTACTCTCTGCTTTCTGCCAGTCAACGAATCCTCTATCCATGCCAGGATCTTACCCTTAATACTCTTAACTTATTTAACAGTCTCCTAAGCGGCATCTTTTCAAAGGCCTTCTGGAAATCTAAATAATTAATCACGTACACTTATTCTCTTTTATCTAACTTCCTTGTTACCTCCTGAAAGAACAAATTTATCAGACATGACTTGCCTTTGGCAAAGGTGTGCTGACTTAGTCCTATTTTACCATGCACTTCCGAGTACTCCGCAATCGCATCTTTAATAATGGACTCTCAAATTTTGCCAGTGACCGAAGTCAGGTTAACCAGTCTATAACTTCCTATCTGCTGCCTCCCTCCCTCTTCAAATAGTGGATTTTAAGGCCTTTATATTTCTGGAAGGCCTTGAAATAGGCACCATTGAGAATGCTTTGTTGTTTAGTGTATTTAAGTGTACACAATTACATGTAATATATATAACTTTTTATGAATTTTTTTAAGGGAGCTGCTTGATCTGATGGGCAAAAATAAGCATTTGATGACAGTAGATAGACTGTTAATCCGATCTTGGTTCAGCTTATTGCCGTTGGAAGTTTTGCCAGACTACTTAAAAATGATGACTCCTGATTTACTCGATATTCTACAAGGAACCCTTCAGAGAGTGACGATTGGTCATATATCATATCACAATCAGGTTTGTGTCTGAGACAAGTGGTATGCCTAATGCTATTTCAGGGCAAGCCATTTTTTAATTTATTTATTCGTGGGACATGGGGCATCACTGGCTTGTCAGCATTTATTGCCCATTCCTAACTTTTCTCAGAAGGCCGTTGAGGGTCAGCCACATAGCTATAACTGTAAAGTCACACGTAGGCCAAACAGGGTAAGGACGGCAGGTTTCCTTCCCAAAAGGACATTAGTGAACCACATGGGTTTTTCTGACAAACGACAGTGATTTCATGATCACCAATAACTTGTTAATTCCAGATTTTTTTTTATTGAATTCAAATTCCATCACCTGCCATGGTGGGATTTGAACTCAGTTCCCAGAACATTGGCTGAGTTTCTGAAGTAATAGCCTTGCAATAATAGCTATTGGCAAGTTTATAGGAGTTGCAGATTCCTTTCTATTTTTTTTTAAGATCTGGTCATTTTGATCTCAGTTCTGCAGAGGGCAACATGTTGGTCTTGATTGCTTGTCCACAACCAACTGCGGTTAACAAAAAATAATCAAATGATTGTAAAACAGTTTGGCATGTCTATTTGATATATATTTTTCTTTTCTTATAAGTTCCCAGAAACAAATTGCAACTTTCAAAGAAGTTGTCCAGTCTTCAATGTAATTAATGGGGAATGCTGTATTTTAATCCATGTTCCTGTTTTTGAGGTTAAACAATTTAACCACGCACTTGTGAATTTGAGCATTCAGATTTTTTTATTGATATGTTGATTCAGGTACCATGTCTGCTTGACTGTTCAGTTGACTTCTCTGAACTTTTTTATCTAGTGGACCAAAATTGGCTTTAGTACTTTTTTCCAAGTCACAATGTATGTTCTTTAGTGTCTCAAAATGAACAATTCAGTTAGTAAAATAATTTGTCATATAATGCTTTGAATTATTTACTTGAAGTATTATCACTTGAATTGTGCTAATCTAAAATAACTTTTTGGCTTTGGATTAATTTACACAGTAAATGTTCATATCTAAGTGTTGCATTATTGCATTAATGACTTGAAGATTTTAGTTGGACTTTAGGCAGTACATTGATAAATTTGATATTAATTATTGTTTTTACTTTTATTTCTATCATGCTTATAGAAAATAAAAAATCTTTTAAAGCATGTAAAAGAAAGCATGGACAGTCATCAAAGCAGGTACGTCAGTTTATAACACTAAGTTCATCTGATCTGCCTTGTATCAGGAGTGTTTGTTATTGTACATGCAGACAGATTCCTGAGATGTGAGAATTGTCCTATGAGTGAAGATTGCATATATTGTGCCTGTTTTACCCAGAGATTAAAAAAAACAAAGGGTGAGCTCATTGAAACATACAAAAACTCTTAAGTGGATTGTTATGATTACAGCCGAAAACTGAAAGGTGTTTTATGAAGTCAACCAAACCATAGATTTTGCACTTTAAATTTGATGCTGGTGAGCATCAAGTGTTTCATTCCAGATATGATTCAAGTGTCCCACTTGGAAGCTATTATCAAAACAAACTTTATTTAAGAACACAGTTAATATACAAGAAAAATTAGCATAATTTTTACCAATTGCAAAAAACCATGATATTGTATAAGTTAACTATAATGTTTCAAGGTAAACAACACTCTATAAACATACACCCCCTTCCAGGTACAAAAAAACAACAATACTCTCATGATGCTTTGTAATACCTGTGAATTGGTCCTTTGAAATGTTGGATTACAATTGAAATTTCCCAGTTCTGGAACTTTAAGCACACCTGGAGAGAGATAGAGACATTGCTTGCATCTAGCTAGCAACCCACGGACAGCAGGATTTCCAGTGAGAGAGACCAAAAAAGCACTGCTTTCATCTGCAGTCCAAACAGTTTCTGACAAAAATGAAACTAAAACCCTGGACCATTTTGAAAAATAACTGCCCAGGGTAATTGAAGCAACAATAAAAAATATTTGTACAATCAGCACAGTGCCAAAATAAACTACCAGGGCCTGTGTAAAAAAACTGCAGAGAAACATGATGACAATACATTTCTTAAAAGCACAGTATTGTCACAGGCTTGATAGCATAGATACTAATAGGGTGTTTCCTCAGTTGGAGAGTTTGATGTAGGGAACATGGTCTCAGAATAATGAGCCAAGAATTTTTGGACTGTGGTGAGAAACTTCTTCTGTCAATGAATGGACCAGTAGAATTCTAACCTGGAGGACTATGAATGTCCAGTCATCGAGCATATTCAAGACAGGAATCAATAGGTTTTTGATAGTAAAGGACATGTGGATTGTGTGCGAAGGTGGAATTGAAATTAAATATTTGCCAATTAATTGAAAGAGAGCAAAGATTTGAAGGTCACGTGGTTTATTCTTCCTGTTTCTTATGTTCTTTGCTGTCTTTAGTATCATAATTGAATCTCGTGTATTTTGATGCCTAACAATTAATACAGAAAGGTCTGCAGTCAACTTTGGACGTAAAAATCAGATAGCTATATTAAGTGCTGAATTTGGTATGCACAATTTTTTTTGAGTTACAAAGCAGCATCTTTCAGCAATTTTAAATGTTCCTCAAATTTTAATTCCCTTCTTGTCAACTTTAATTTTACTTCACTTGCAACCCTTGTCTTACAATAATGGTTTTAATTACTTTGGAACTGAAAGCCTATCAGATCGGATGAAAAAACGCATGTAAAACAAGCACTGTTCTGCAGTGATGAATACCCGTTGGTTAGCAAAGTATTTGGAATCTTGGGCTTCATAAATGGGGATATTGAATTTATAAGTAATTAAGGTAGATTTATATAAGATTCTGGTTCCATTTCTGGCCACCACATTTTAAGAAAGATTTTTGAAAAGAAGCAAAACAGATTTACTAGAACAGTTCCAAGGAAGGGGATTTTAGTTATAAGATTAGCGTGAAAAGCTTTTGCTGTTGTTCTTGGAGTAAAGCTGTTTAAGGAGAGATTTTGAAAAAGGACGATGGGCTATGATAAGAAAAATAAGGAAAAACTTATCCCATGAGCTAAATTTAAGAATTTAGATAGGCGATCCGGGGGAATCTGAGGAAGAACTCTTGCACAGTGAGTGGTATTAACTTGTAACTCACTGCCTACTAAGGTGGTGGATGTAGAAATAATCAATGGTTTAAAAAGAAAATTGGATTACAACTTGAAAGTAATAAACTTGCAGATTTCTGGCGACTGAGTGAAGATATGGTACTGATTCCTCTATAGTGAACCAGTATGTATTTGGTGGACTGAATGGCCTCCTCCTGTGCTGTAAATGACTCTCTATTGCTTTCCACAAAGACAGTGATTAAAGAAATCCAATGTGTGTCAAAACTAGTTGTTATATTTGTATTACATCTCTTGAGAAAATGAAAATAATTTGCAACCCCACATAGAATATTGAATTTTGATTTTAATGAGAATATTGCACCATATTAAGTGTTTCAGCTTTGAAGAACATTTCCTGCTCTAGATCTGATCATCTGTTGCAGAAAATCAGAGTGGAAGAAAGTGTTGACATGATTGAAATTGCCAAAGATTAAAGATTGGAAAGAGATGATTTAATATTTTGAAAGGAAAATTATGAATGTCTGTAATTTTATGCATATCCTATGTTAGTGATATGTATACATCACCAAGTACAGAGTACATAAGAAGAATTGGTTAGCTCAAATGGCTGGATGGCTGGTTCGTGATATAGAGCCACGCCAATAACATGAATTCAATTCCTCTGCCGGCTTAGATTATTCACGAAGACCTCGCGTTGTCTGAGGTGTAGTAATTCTCAGGTTAAATCACCATCAGTCGACCTATGTTCATCTGGATCTACGGTGATTTTACCTTTTGCAGGTGGCACAGTAGCACAGTGTCTGTCTACTGCTGTCTCATAGTGCCAAGGGCCTAGGTTTGAGTCCAGTCTTGGGTGACTGTCTGTGTGGAGTTTGCATGTTCTGCGTGTCTGTGTGGGTTTTGGCCGGATGCTCTGATTTCCTCTTACAGACCAAAGATAAGTGCGTTATATGGATTGGCGATGGTAAATGAGCAGGGTTATGGGGTTAGGTGGGCCTGGGTAAGATGCTCCATGGAAGAGTTGGTGCAGAATCGATGGGCTGAATGTCAGGATTCTGTGGTTTAAAAGAATGTATCTGCTGATTGTCAAACAGCATTGCAAATCTTGAATCAATTGGTCTTTCTAATGAGATTTACTTTATAAAGGTAATTGCAAATGTATTTTGTTTTGAGAAATGTATTTCAATGTTTCCACTTCTAGTGATCATGGTGTTAAACATATCGAAGCATGCATGAAGACTGGTTTGAAAATCCATGAAAAGATATGTAAATCTCCAAAAGCATTGAGCTGTGTAGAAATCATCGCCATTTCTATTGGGTTGATCAGCAAGCTTGCTGAACGTAAAAAATCCTCGCTAAAGGTATTGTTAAAAACCAATACACGTGATTCAGCTAATGTAACAACTTCTGGTTCAAATCTTTGAAATGTAGTAATGGTAGATCTATATTTTGTAATCAAAATTGTTTTCTTAAAATTATTAGCGTCACATTAGATATTGTGTAAAATTGGATGCTGAGGAAAAAATAGAAGCTTCTGATTTTTTTTAAAAGAATAGTTATAGGATTGTATATCGTGGAATGATTATAAACAGAAGGAGACCATTCAAACCATCATGTCCAAGCCGGCTTTCTGCAAGCATAAGATAATTCTTCAATTCTCTTTTGAAGGCTTTGATTGAACTTACTTCCGTTATGTACTTAGGCTATGCTTTCCAGATTCATACATTTTCTGTGTCAAAGGGTTTTTTTTCTTAGGGTTGTTCCTTTTACTACTCAACTTAAACCAGTGCCCTTTGTTTCTTGATCCTCTGTCAACAGGAACAATTTCTCCCATCTATTCTGTCCACATCTGCCATATTTCTGAACATCTCTATCAAATAATCTGATCTGACCTCCAAGGAGGACAGCTCCTGTTTCTTCAACGTATCCACATGTCTCTGGAACCATTCTCATGAATCTTACATAAATATATGTGTGTGCATTAGGAGTTGCTCATTCAGCTCTTCAAGTCTGCTTTGCTATTCAAAGTGATCTGATTGTAATTTGAATTCCATCTACTGATAATCTTTCACTCCACTGCTTTTAATAATCTATCTACTTCTACCTTAAAATATTCAAAGTCACTGCCTCCACTTCTTGAGGGAGAGAGTGCCAAAGGCATTCAACACCACCCCCTCCCCAAAAAAAATTCTGCAAATTTCTGTCCCAATGGACAATGCCTTTGTTTGAATGAGACAAACTATCTTGTGCCCTCTTGCTTACACATAGACAAACCCCAACAGCTGGTTTCTACCACAGTGCAGTACATACTTGCTTCCTGCTGCACCTGCTAGTAGAAGCAAATTTGAAGTCATCCTGTATCAGGTTTGAAGTTGGAGCCAGGGCTGCTGTCTTGAGACTGAGGAGACCAGCCTCGTCCAGCCAGCTCTTTCCTGCCAACTCCGACCTACCCACTGGCATTGAACTTAACGTTCTCTTCTGATCCGCAGGAATGGATATTCAAAACATAATGACTCTCTGCTTGTCTAATCTCAGGCTAGTTTCAGTCCATTGGCCGTTGATCAGCAACCACTTGTGAGCCTATTAGAAGTCAATGCACGGAGAAGCCAGCCTATGATTAGCTTTTGAACTTATTTCTCGGAAATTTTGAAGTTAAACTCTCTGTTTTTGGAGGATGTGATGAACGACTTTAAATGTCTTGTGAGTCACATCAAACTCATGGCCACACCTTAGAGCAGTTTGAAATGTATCAAGAAAAGTGGGCGTTCTAACAGCAACTTCGAGGAGCCCTACTCCATGCCTTTCTGCAGTCCAAGAAACATAACCATTCACCTCTATTATCTGGCACTCATGTTATGATTGTCATTTTTATTCTGTAAGCTAACAAACCAGTTATGTGGCACTTAATCAAATATGTTTTGAAAGTCCATGTACTCTACATCAGCTCTGTTACCTCATTAAAAAAAAGTTCAAGTTAGTTAACCACAATTTGTCCTTAACACAAATGTGTTGGCTTTCCTTCATTAAACCACATTTGTCCAAGTGTTGATTTTGTCCTAACCATTTTCTAACCACTGAGATTAAGCTGATTGATCTGTAGTTGTTGGGCTTATCCTTGCGTTCTTTTGTTTTGAGCAAAGGTGTAAAGTCACAGTTCTCCTGGAATTTGGCAGTACCTGCTTCTGCCCTTGCTTTCCTCTATATCTTCTGATTCATTTTATCTGGTTCTTGTGACTTATTCATTTAAGTGTGGCGTGTTTATTTAATACCCCCTTTATCAATTCTTATCTGATTCAGTGTCTCGACCACTTTACCTTTCAATATGACTTGGGGGCAGCATCTTCCTTGATAAAGTCTGATACATGGTATTATTTAACGCCTGAGCCATGATCTCTGTCTTTATGCATCCAGGCCCTTGTGGTCCATCATCAGCCCCACATGGCTATCTATACCTGCAACTCACCAACCTTATTTGTCCCACATTGTGCATTAACATACATATGTCGTAAATAGCACAGTTAATATAAATATTACAATAGACAATTAGATTTCACTGGCAGCTTCAGTTTCATGCATTTATTTTGAAAATGTTTTAATTATGTCTCAGGAGAAAACTCAGTAAACATTCTTTTTAACTTAGATTGCAGAAGAGAAATCTCAAAATGAGGAAAACACAGCAATGCAAAGCCCTGAAATATATATAAATAAGGCTTTGGAAATCACAAGAAGTTGGCTGAAAGGTGTCCTTCGCACACGATCACTAATTGGATATGACATTTTGATCAATCACTTTGAACTCCAGGTAAAACAGTTTTGTGATAGCACCTAAATTAAATTCTGTTGAAGTGTAAGCGGTCATGGAATGTGGGATTTAGCCTAATGTCAACAATTGGGGCAGAAAATTGCTAACACTATTCTTTTTCGTTTGCTTTGAGTTTAACTTCATTTCAACTGTTAAGTAACAGGAATTGTTTAACTTTATTGTATGTAGCATTTTAACTATGAGTGGTTTTGAGCCAATGTAGATTAATTAATGAAGACATAGTGGAAGTAGTGCTTTGGAAGGGACAGAATTAGTATTCTGTAAAGAGAGATAATGACGTGAAGAGTTACATTCATATTAATGCTGTTTGTAAACTACCTGTGTCAACTGCTAGTAAACATAGCAATAACAAAATAAGGGAGTTGAATGTATAACTAAAGAATGAGGGAAAGAAGGTGCTCAGATTCCTGGGACATTGAGACAAGTTCAGCAGACTTCAACTAAAGAAGGCTGAGACCAATGTCCCAGCTAATAATACTGTGGTGGAGGGTTTAAACGGGGGTGATTTTATTATTTCTTGAATTCTGAGACCAAAAGTTGATTGACACAGTAAACACACTAAATACCATTTATTGGTAATTTCAAACAAAACAATTTCAGTTAAAACATGATCACCCGAGGATCAACTGCGCGGTGATTGTAGGTCATTTAGGTGTGACCTTTGACTGAGAGCTTCCTGCTTGATTCACCAGGAGTCTTCCCATTTATAAGTATCTTCTCCAAGAGTTTCAATCAAATCATATAGTCGTCACTAGAGTGGTCAATCTGAGATGATTGTCCATTGCTTAACAATAATGTTTGCCTGAGGTTTTCCTGCTAGGTTCACTAGAATTCTTCCCATCGATCCATATCTTCTGACTTCTTTTTTGAACAGGTCCTTTTTTTAAAAATTTTAAATCAAGCAAAAATTCAGTTTTTGCATCACTTCCCACATCTTCCCTGTGTTATTGAAAACAAAGTGCCTCAGCTGCTGAAGATCTGGAATAAAAACAAAAACAATTGGAAAACCTCAACAGATCTGGCACTAACTGTGGAGAGAGATACACAATTAATATTCCAATTCCAGTAATCTGAAAACATCATATTGGAGCTGGAATTTTCATTGTTTCTCTACCACATATGCTGACAGACTTGCTGTGGCTTTCCCTCATTTTCTGTTATAATTCCAGATCTCGGCATTCAAAGTATTTTGCTTTTATTAATATACAGAGAATGTAGGATGGTACAAAAGCTGAATTTATTTGGTTTAGAACTTTTAAAAAAGTAAGCACGTGCTAATTTGAAGCTTGTCGTAATTTGAAGTACTGTCACTGTTTAAATTTAGGTAAATGTAGCAAGATCTATAAGGATAGATAAATATTAACCAAAGTTTTGGACACGTGCAGGTAAAGCTGTATTTGAGTAAAATATTCTCTCTGTTTATAAAGATGTGGATCACACTTACAACTTTAGACTTGGGAGACAAAGAATGGACTTCCATTTGGAGGGAAGGACTCTTAAGTGATCTGGAAGGACGAGTAAAGAAGGTAGTATATCACACATCCAAATGCAGGTCACATGTTTGAAAGTTGTTAAGCGAGTCATAGAGGTTTACTGCATGGAAACTGACCCTTTGGCCCAACTTGTCTATGCCACCTTTTTTTTTAAAGCCTCTAAGTTAATCCCAATTACCTGCAATTGGCCCATATCCCTCAATACCCATCATAGCCATGTAACTACCTAAATGCTTTGTTATAGTCATAGAGTTTGCTAAACTTGCAATTTTTCAATTATCTATTTGTCATTCCTTAACACTGATTAATTGGGTGATACAGTGTTTAGCACTGCTGCCTCACAGCATGAGGGAACTGGGTTTAGTTCTGGCCTTGGGTCACTTTATGAAGTTTGCATGTTCTCCCCGAGTCTGCGTGGGTTCCCTCTGGGTGCTGTGGTTTCCTCCTGTCCTACAAAGGTGTGCAGGTTAGGTTAAATGGTCAGGCTGAATTGCTGTTTGGTGTCAGGACAATAAGCAGGGTAAATTTTTTTTTTTTTATTCATTCGTGGGACATGGGTGTCGTTGGCTGGCCAGTATTGCCCATCCCTAGTTGCCCTTGAGAAGCTATTGGTGAGCTGCCATCTCGAATCGCTGCAGTCTTGTTCTGTGGGTTGATCCACAATGCCAATTGGGAGGGAGTTCCAGGATTTTGACCCAGTGACTGTGAAGGAACAGTAATATATTTTCAAGTAAGGATGATAAGTGGCTTGGCAGGGAACTTGCAGGTGGTGTTTCCATGCATATGCTGCCCTCGTCCTTCTAGATGGAAGTGGCCGTGGGTTGGGAAGGTGCTGGTTCAGGATTTTTGGTGAATTGTTGCTGCACATCTTTTAGATAATACACTGCTGCTACTGAGTGTCAGTGGTGAAGGGATTGAATGTTTGTAGATGTGCCAATCAAGTGGGCTGATTTGTCCTGGCTGGTGTCAAGCTTCTTGAGTGTTGTTGGACCTGTACCCATCCAGACAAGTGGGGAGCATTCCATCTTATGGGTTTACAGGAATGGAGGGTGAGATTATTGTTGGTGCAAATGGCTTCCTTCTACACTTAGAGATTCTACGAATTCTGGGTTAATGTTTGATCAGAGTCAACGGTCCTCTTCTATCTTGCCTAGATACAAAAATGAGCAGTTTAACAACATTCTCCATCCAACAATAGTGAGGAATAAAAAAACGGAGTGCAACACTGAAGCACAAGTGTGTTTTCACCTTAGTTCTCACTTACTTCCAAAGAGCATCATGAGTTGGAAATTGGAATCAAAATGCTGTGACTAATTGTAATGTTGCATTAACAGAGGCCAGACTATTCCATGCAGATAAAGGATTGATCTTGATGCATTCCTGATTTGTATGCCTCTGTAGCATTATACAAGGTGCACACACCCACCATTTGTGAGAATTCTACATGTTCAAAGCATATATATGGACTTTAGTAAGGCATTCAATAAGGTGCCCCATGGAAGGCTTCTGCAGAAAATGCAGATGTATGGGATTGAGGGTGATTTAGCTAATTGGATTAGGAATTGGCTAGCTGATAGAAGACAGAGGGTGGTGGTTGATGGAAATTATTCATCATGGAGTTCGGTTACAAGTGGTGTACCTCAGGGATCTGTTTTGGGGCCCCTGCTGTTTGTAATTTTTATAAATGATCTGGATGAGGGTATTGAAGGATGGATTAGTAAATTTGCGGACGACACCAAAGTCGGAGGAGTGGTAGATAGTGAAGAGGGGTGTTCTAGTTTGCAAAGAGACTTGGACAAGTTGCAGAGCTGGGCCGAGAGGTGGCAAATGGAGTTTAATGCGGAAAAGTGAGAATTAATTTGCTTTAGCAGGAATAACAAATGTGTAGAGTATAGGGCTAATGGTAGGACTCTTAATAGTGTTGAAAAACAGAGGGATCTTGGTGTATATGTGCATAGATCCCTGAAAGTTGGCAATCAAGTCGATAAGGTTGTTAAGAAGGCATACGGAGTCTTAGCTTTTATTGGTAGGGGGATTGAATTTCGGAGCCGCAACGTCATGTTGCAACTGTACAAAACTCTAGTGCGGCCGCACTTGGAGTATTGTGTGCAGTTCTGGTCCCCGCATTATAAGAAAGATGTGGAGGCATTGGAGAGGGTACAGAGGAGGTTTACCAGGATGTTGCCTGGTATGGAGGGCAGGTCTTATGAAGAGAGGCTGAGGGATTTGAGGTTGTTTTCGTTAGAAAGAAGGCGGCTAAGAGGAGACCTTATTGAAACATATAAGATGATTAGAGGTTTAGATAGGGTGGACAGTGATAGCCTTTTTCCTAGGATGGAGAAAGCTAGCACGAGGGGACATAGCTTTAAATTAAGGGGCAGTAGTTATAGGACGGAGATGTCAGAGGTAGGTTCTTTACCCAGAGGGTGGTAAGGGTATGGAATGCCCTGCCTGCTGCAGTTGTAGATGTGCCAAGTTTGGTGGCGTTTAAGAGGTTGGTAGATAAGTTTATGGATGAAAAGGGAATGGTTTAGGTTAGAGTGTCATTGCTTTTTCTTAATTGGTCGGCGCAACATCGAAGGCCGAAGGGCCTGTTCTGCGCTGTAATGTTCTATATGCTTGGAAAGGAAAATATTAACTGCAGAGTCTTGCACTCTATATTTACACCATTGTGTACTGAGGCATTAATTTCAGATGAATACTGTTTACATCAGCTTTACAGAAGACTAGTTATTATGCTTGATTTGTTAGAAATAATTTGTAAGATTAATGGCTGGAAGGATACACTTTATGAACTGCTCCTGAAAAGTTAGCAGGGACTTAATTCATGCTACAAATTACTAATGTACGCCGAACTTGGGTAGTACTTTCAGCAAGAAATTTAAAATATTGCTACCTGGGTTTGAATAGGATTAATTACCATCTGTTTGCCTTTTTATATTTTTGCAATCCTGTTACAGATTGAGACATCAAAATAATTACATACCTTCTCTTTTTAGGAAAATCCTCATCATCAGATAGAAATTTACTGCAAAGAGATCGAGAAATTGAGCAGCTTGCCGCCTTTGGTTGCAAAATGTTTTGAGAATTGTGCACTTGATGCTGTTCATTCTATATGTCAGGTATCAACTGATAAAACTACATAGTTAAAACTTGCATTTTCAAAGACTGGTTCATACTTTGCCTGACATATTTGTATTTTACCCCTCTAGGATAAGTCTGAGGCCAGACTTTTAGATACACTGTTTCATTATAACTTGAGCAAATTTGGAAAGTTGTTGTCAACAATAATTGAAAATTCTTGGCTTAAAAACAAGGATGGAAACTTTTTGGAAGATCCTGATTCAGTTGTCCACCTCTTGCTTAACTGGTCAGCTGCTAGAACTATCTTTAAATTGCAAGGTACAAGAATAATTTTTAAATGTTTAATTTAGTTGGTAATAGTAATTGTGGATGGCCTTTATTCTGGCTCTTCCAGTGATTCACCTCCAGCTCAGGCTAACGTTTTGCTTTGAGTCAATGGACGTTGGCTAAGCATAGATATTTTGTATCCATGATTCTCCTTCCTGTGAAATGTCCATTATTCTTTATTTCAGTTGCTTATAATCACAACTATGCCAGTTCATCTCTTGGCTGCTTATTCCTTGTTTTATCTCCATTGTCAGTTTTTTCCTGTATTATTTTCTCCCTTTGTTACATTCTGAAGGGATAATTTTTTGTCTGCCTCAAATGGGCAGCCTTACATGCTGGGAGCACCAAGTTGAGATAATTCCCCCTAAGTCAGACTTTTCATTTGAAGGCCACATTTGCCTACTTTTCTTACTCACGGGGCCGATGAACAAATTTCAGAAAGAAGAGGATTGGCATAACACTAAACAAAATTTCAAAACAAAAAGTTGGGGTTTTAGGAAAGAAACATTACTGAGCAAATGTACAGTAATGGTATAGCAATAAATTGTTAATCTAAGAAAAAAAGTAGGTAACAAAAATAAAGCAGTATATGAGTGTGTTTGTGTATGCGGATGGGTGCATGTGAGTGGGTGCATGTATGTGTTGCTGTGTGTTGATAATGAATAAGAAACCTGAGACTGAGCGTAAAGCAGACTCTTACACACCACTACTCACTCAGTCTCTTGCACTCACCCACTCCCATCCACTTGTTCTGACCACACTCTTGCTCCCACAAACCTGTACCTACCATCCCTCACTCATTTCATTCCCATACAATTTTGAAAACTGGTGAGGAGGTGTGGCACATCAAAGGGCTTCACGGGCTGCAACCGGCCCCAGGCCCATACTTTGGACAAACTTATTCAAAGTCTTAACTACTTACTGACTTCTTACTCAAAATTGAAACCATCCTTTTGTTTCTTAACTCCAGTCCTGTGCTCCTGCCCTCTCCCAAATCATCCTGTACCCTGAGCTTATTCATAATTTCCCTCACATCCTCGTTTTTCTCAAATGTTGTTCTTGAAAACAACCAGGTGCTTCCTTGACCCAATTTGTTTTAATTTTCTGTTCATCTAACATACCGACCTGACTTTAAGGTCATAAGAAATTGGAGCAGGAGTTTTTTTTATTCTTTTCAAAAATGTGGATGTCACTGGCCATTTAATGTCCATTCCTCAATGCTCTTTTGAAGGTGGTCATGAGCTGCCATCTTAAACTGTCATTTCCACGTGGTGTAGTTACACCCACGGTACTGTTAATAAGGAAGTCCAGGACTTTGACCCATTCAACAATGAAGGAACTGTGATATAATTCAAGTCAGGATGCTGTGTGACTTGAAAGTGGTGGTGTTTCCCTGTGCCTCTTCCTTTGTCCAGGGCTTGTAGCCTTTGCAGCATTCAGTGCCTTTAGTTGTTTCTTAATATCATGCAGAATCAGTCAAATTGGCTGGAGACTGACACCTGATGCGGATGACCTCTGAAGGAAGCCGAGGTGGATTATCCATTCAACACTTCTGGCTGAAGATTGTAGCAAGAGCTTTAGTCTTAACATTTGCAGTGATGGGCTCCCTAATGATGTCCAGTGACATTGTCACTATACCATCACTTCCCTAAAGAAATAGCCCATTTGGCCCATCATGCCTGCTCCATCATTCCGTAAGACCGTGACTGATTTTGTTGTAACCTCAACTCATTTTCCTGATTGCCCTTAACAGCTAACTTCCTTGTAGGTCAAAAGCCTATTTAGCTCAGCCTAGAATATTTTTAATAACTCAGTCTTGACTGTTCTCTGTGGAAGATAATTCCCAGGACTAATAACCCTAAGAGAAGAAACCACTCCTCATCAATATCTTAATGGGAGATCTTTTTTAAAAAAACTGGATCCCCTACGATTAAAACATCCTCCCTGGGTGTCAGTCCCTCTCAGAGTCTTCTGTTTATGCCCTCGGCTTGCCAAATCATCATTCTGTTCGTACCGTGTGACAGCAATCTTATTTCTTTCAGATAGCTCTTACCAATCTCTCCTGAGAGAGTGGCTTAATGTTTTCCAGTTAATGACGAGCTGAGATTTTGCCTGTCTCGGGTTCAGGGCTACATTGCCTTGCTGTACTGTGTGTATGTCATATGTTTCATTTGAATCCTGTGAATTGTTTCTGTATTGCCCATACCACAGACTCTTAAAGTCAAGGTGACAAATGACATATTCTGTGGCGGGAATATTTTTATATCCCTTTTTTATTTTAGTATTTGTGTGTACATATTTACCTGCTGCCTTTGACATTGATCACTTATCCTCCCACAAAATCTGTCCCTAACTGTTCCATTCACACTTAGCCCACAAAAATTAAGTATATTTTCCAATGGAGTCTTTTGTCTCCATATCGCTATTGGTGTAGCTCTGCATTCTACCCTTTGTCACTCATTGCAGCGTTGGTGACACCATCCACAAGCTTAGATGCCCTGTGTATTAATGACTTGCAGAGAAACTTTCCCACTTTTTTTTCCAAACCAATTTATTAATTATTCAAAATAAACTGACAGCCAATCTCGAATGAATCCAAATTTTTTCCAATTAAATGCAGACAAAACCAGTCATCCTTTTAGGCTTTCTTGCATTTGTTTATCTATCTCAACTATATCAACTATGATTTGAACGTGAGCTAAGTTTGGTGACTCTTGTGTTTAGATTTCTTCCCCATATTCTATGTTCTATGTTCTATATTGTTCTGTCATCAAGGCCGTCTTCCACCTTCAAAACATTGCTTACTCCTAGCTGTTTGCTGCTACTGAGATGCTAATCTGCACTCATATCACTACAAAATGCAACATTTCTACTGTTCTCCAGTACTTCTTTAAAAATTGAGATGTAATCAGGTGTTGGTGCCATGGCCTTTTTGCTCAAGATCCTGAACACTCGTCACCCTAGTTCTCGCTGGGTTCCCTATACATCAGTATTAAAGAGCATGTCTTAATTTTTGCATGCATGCAGCCTTGTCAACAAAACAGTTTAATGTTTATTTCATTCAAATTAACTTTAAACTTCAGCTATGAGTTGAGGTTGCGTTAGTCCTGAATAAGAATCAAATTCAGTTTTACTAAATTGTCATATTAGTGTGACTGCTATAAACTTTAATTTGCCTTAATTTTTGTCTTTTTCACCTGACATGATTCCCTTCTGTGTTTTGAATAGGAATGGATCACAAACTTATTGATCAGCTGTCAGATAAAGCTTGCCATTTAATGGCAATAGCAGATTCAGTGTTCTTGGATCTGATCAACAAACTTCTAGATGGCTCCATACAAGTAAAACACTTGGAGTTGATCTTAAACAAGAAGAACAACTTTATAGCTTTGCATAACACAAGTAAGTTTTTAAATATATTCAGTTGTGCTTAAAAAGAAAATTTCCATATGTAAACACATAAAGGACGCTTATGAATTTTTTTAATGCTGAGTGAGTTTTTTTATAGGAAACGATGAATCTTTCAAAGGAAAAAACTTGCAAGACTTATTGACTTGGCGTCAAAATGAATTACTTGCATTCAATGAGGAAAGTAATTCGATGGATAGCCTCTTGAAAATGTGTAGAAAAATCAATGAGTTTGTGAAAGGTAGTACTTTTTTGCATTTTTATTTCAATTTTTTTCAGAGGAGTGGGTTTCATGGTTTATAGTCGCAGCTGGCTGTATTGAAAGCAATTGCAGAGGGCAGATATCTTATGCAGTGAGTCCATTAGATTAATATGAGCCTCTTGTGATAGATCATTACAAATTTGCTTGCTTTCCACCTATTGGTTGGTTTTTCTCCTTTACCTTTTGAAACTCTGGTAATTTATGAATAATTATAAGATTTTATTGTAGGAAAGCTTCCTAAATATTAGTCTTACTAGTTGTAGTAGGGTTTATTAATTGAGAAAAACAGATTAAATAACACACAATAAAGTCGGCAAGGCAGGTGATGTTTTGCAGCTGCAGAACATGGGAGCTCTGAGATACCAATATAGTACAGGAGAAACCTGTCTGCAATAATTGTCTGCAGTTCAAAGTCAGTGAACTGGACTGTTCGCATCTGGGAGGGTGAAAGTTACCTGGCCACTTTGTTCCAGGAGGCAGTCACACCCCTTAGGCTATGGTTGACTGAAACGGTCAGGGTAAGAGGGTGCGACTGCGAGTATGGAAGGTTAGGGGAACGAAAAAATAAAACTGGATGACCTTCTGCCTCCGCAGTTCAACAGATTTGAGGTTCTCACACTCTATGGACAATTCATAGATATCTTATCTTATCTAGATAAGATAACCTTATCTAGGTTAGATAAATGCTAACCTACGTCCTGCATGCCTACCAGCCTACATTCCTTGAATGAATTTTTTTTTAAAGTAAGTTCTGAGAGAACTGACCGTGGCATTGTGGTATAGGAAGCCATTCAAGCGGGGAGATAGATAGAAATGTAGTGGTAATAGAATAGTATAATCAAGGGGACAACACAGTTCCCTGTAGCTGTGAGAGGAAGTCTAGCCTGCTCTATTGCCTGCCCGATGCCAGGATTTGGAATATCTGCTTGGGTATAGAGAGGATCTTGTCACAAGAGGGGGAGGATCCAGTAGCCCATGTAGCTACCAACGACATATTTAGGACTAGGAGAAAGATTCTGCTTGGGGATTATGAACAGCTAGGGGCTAAATTAAAAAACATAGAACCTCAAATAGTATGTGGATTACCTGAACTGAGTGCATAGACTTAAAGTAAATAGGATGAGAGAGATGAATGCACGGATGAGACCAGAACCAGGGGAACGAGAACTACCAGGAATAGGAGCTTTCCCTTTTAAAATCAGATGAGGAGAAATAATTTCTTTGGATGTCATAAGACTCTGGAATTTGTTTTCCCAGAAAGAGTGGAGGCTTTGTCATTAAATTTATTCATGAGAGTTAGACAGATTTTTGACATACAAAGTTGTCATGTTCTCTTAAAGATCTGTGCTTTCATTGAATGGTGTTGCTCTTTTTTATAAAGTAAGACATTTACTACCACTAGTTCCAATCTTTGTTACTTTGAGAAATATCTAAACCAATATTCCATTCTGTTTTTATAATGACACTTAAACCATTGTAGAATATGGAGTTTTGCAATTCATCTGAATAAAGATTTTTGTTTGCAAAGATTGATTAAACTTCAATATGGGAAGAGAACCACTGTTGTATTTCTGCAAAATATTAACTTAGTTTTCTCATTAATTGTAGTGGAAATTGAAGAACATGAACAACTGCTTGGAACCTATATTAATTCAAAGGCACTAAGTGAACTAGTGACCATAAAGCGGATTGAAGATCTAGTATCAGTGCCCACTCAAGTTACTTACTTCACTTTAAGTGAGCAGCTGAAAGAAATGGCAAGAAACATTCACAACTTTAAAGACAGCCACGTTTTACAAATGTGCTGGGAAATGGAGGCCAAAGCGTTGTACAAGGAGGATGCAACTAATGATGAAGAGTTGACCACTTCAATATCTCTTGAAGATGTTCATACTATGATATGGGTGCCATGTTTGGATAAGTACAAGACAATTTTTAGAAAAATAAAGGAGGGGAGTCTTACATTTGAGGAGGTGAATACCATCTTTAAAGTTTATGTTGATCGATATGAGGAGCTAAGGGATGATTTCAAGATTATGTGTGGATTAGAGATGGATACTAAAGGAAACTGGATAAAAAAGCGAATTCAACAAATTCAGGAATACCACCAGCTACATTTGGCTGTTGAATCTGCCCAAGTAATCATGATAACTCAGAATATGTTGAATCTTACTGGAAACTTCAATATTCTGCAAACACTACTAAATGTGGTAATTATTTATTTATTTATTGTTTCATTGTATATGAACATTGCTGGTTCTCATACACCTGCTGTCCTTATTCCACCAAGTGATACAGGTCAAGGAATTGGAAGATGTTATTGAATGGGCTATTGATGAATTGCTGCCATGAATTTTATTCACTGCTGCCACTGTACATTATTGCTGAAGGGAGTGAATGTTTGTTGAAGGGACGCCAATCAAACTGACTGTTTTGCTCTGTGGTGTTGAGCTTCTTGAGTGCTGCTGGAGCTGCACTCATCCGGGCAAGTGAAGAATATTCCAGTACACTCCTGACTTGTGCATTATAGATTGTGGACAGGCTTTGAAGACTGGCGGGCGACTTGCTGTCTGCAAAATTCCCATTCTAGCCTCTTGTAGCTACAGTTATAATATGGCCCACATGTCCCTCAAGATGTTGCTAATGGTGGGAATTAGTAATAGTAATGTTATTGTATGGTTAGATTCTCTCATTGGAGATCGTCATTGCCTGGCACTTGTGTTGTGAAAATGTTATTTGCCACTTATCAGCCCAAGTGTGAATATTTAAATTTTGCATTTCTTGTTGATTTCCTCTTCTCTCATTTTCTAAAGATTTTGAGTCCTTGGTGCATTATGATTGCAAAGAACCAGATTCCAGTGCCTAATCCAAGTTGCCACTTTGGATATGTGCTTTAGCTGTAATGCTGCCAAGTAGCTAATAAGTTCAGAAAGGTTAAAGCCTTCAATCAAGTAAAAGTAGAGTAAATGCATACCTTAACAACTGTTTTCCCAACTCTTGAAATTGCAACAATGGTAAATATGGGAAGTGGAGATATCGTAACTAATTGTTCTTTCTAATGTTCACTAAGTATGTTCACAACAGTCATTGCAGAGAAGACTTCTATTTGGCTTTCACCTCATGAACCCAAATACACTGATATCCATAGCAGCATTATCATTGCTGCATAACATCAAATTTGGAACATTTCAGTGAATCATTATAAATTATGAATATTTCCACTGTGTTTTAATTATAGGAAAGGTTAAAGGAGTTGAGCTTTGAGAATATTAAAAGATTCAAGTAAACTATAAAAGGAATGAATAAAATTGATCCAACAGTTTGTTCACTTGAGGGTTTTTAATTTATTATTTCTTGGCAGATGGGCACCACTGACTAGGCTCATTTTTTTTATTGTTCATTCCCAATTGTCCTTTGAATAATGGGAAACAGGTGATTTCAAGAAAAGCGAAGAGAATTGAAACTAGACCTTTTCATAAAAGATAGTTGTAGAATAAGTAAAAAATCAACTGACCAGAATACATGTTTGTGGAAATTGAATGAGCTGCTGGAGAGAGAAGGAAATGAGGGGAACGATCAATGCTGTATTTGATATCTAGCAAAAAGTAACTGGATCAATGGCATTTTCTTGGTGTGCTTGTTTTTATCTAAAACTTTTGAAAAACATTCATGTGATTTTCTAATATATTTTGCTCCTTGAAATTCTTGTCAACAAAACTGATTCCATTCTAAAATGTTATGCTGAACTTTAATTAGTGCTATTGCTTGTCAACTAAAGCTTCAAATATGTTTTTTGATTAAAAAATGAGTGGCATTGTTGTACAGTGGTTAGCACTACTGCCTCACAGCGCTAGGGACCTGGGTTCGATTCCCGGTTTGGTTACTGTCTGTGTGAAGTTGACCCGAACAGGCACTGGGTGTGGCGACAACGGGAATTTCGCAATAACTTCATTGCAGTTGTTGATGTAAGCCTTATTTATGACTAATAAATAAACTTTTACTTCTTTACTTAAAACACAATTTGTGCTTTTTTGTAGGCTGATGAATCCTATAAGAATGAGAGGCTAGACTGCATAGACGACCAACTTATACAAGCAAAAAACCACCTTAAAGAAATGACAAAGCCTCGCAGAAAATGTTTGGAAGAGCTTACTCTAAGGCAGCAATTTGTAAATTGGATCAAAGAAGCTTTAGAAGGTAAATAAAGTAAATGTTTTGCAAGTAATATATCATGTATTGGTTAAAAGCCTTTTTTTAATTTGTGCTGTTTTAATTAGTGTTTCTTATTATTGAGCTGGTTCCATTTTAACTTAGGAGAGATTGTAATGTTGGTGAATTGTTCTACTGCCTTTGTATTTCATGACTGGATTTTCTTATACGCTCAGAAGCATAACCAAGTGCAAAGTAAATATATGACCTAGAGATCTGTAATTGTAATAGTGTCCAACCTATGATAGTTTTACTGTAATTGTATTTAGAACATAGAATATTACAGCGCAGAACAGGCCCTTTGGCCTTCGATGTTGCACCGACCAATTATGAAAAAAGCAATGACCCTCCAAACTAAACCATTCCCTTCTCTTCCATAAACTTATCAACTAACCTCTTAAATGCCACTAAACTTGGCACATCTACAACTGCCGCAGGGCATTCCACTCCCTAACCACCCTCTGGGTAAAGAACCTACCTCTGATATCCGTCCTATAACTATCACCCCTTGATTTAAAGCTGTGTCCCCTCGTGCTAGCTTTCTCCATCTGAGGAAAAAGGCTATCACTGTCCACCCTATCTAAACCTCTCATCATCTTATAAATTCCTAATCCAATTAGCTAAATCACCCTCAATCCCATACATCTGCATTTTCTGCAGAAGCCTTCCATGGGCCACCTTATCGAACGCCTTACTAAAGTCCATATATACCACATCAACTGCCTTACCCCCATCCACCTCTTTGGTCACTTTTTCAAAAAACTCAATAAGGTTAGTAAGGCACGACTTACCCTTCACAAAACCATGCTAACTATCCCCAATTGTTTCGGTACGAGGGTAAAAGATTTTGCAGGACTCGAGAGAGAGAGAGAAATGACTCAGACCGCAATAAGATTAGGTTCTTATCTTTCGTACCTTTATTCCTACTAACTACACTAATAATGCAATTTACACGGCATTGATTAAAATGAAGCAGCTGCATATATTTACACTCAGGACTGTGCCCTTGCCCTTCCAACGACTGGGGAGCCCGTTTCAGTCTCGGTGAAGGACCAACACGTTTGTCCGGAGAAAATACCGGGCGATGCGCGCGTATCCCACGGTTGAGCGTCCACCGAGACACTGGGAGATCCCCTTCTTAAAGGCTGAGAAAGTGAGTTGATCAGGCTCCCTTCCCTGCCCTGTTTTTGGTAATAGCCAATCTTCGACAGTCCTGAGAGTGTTCATGCGCGCCTCTCATGTTATTTACACAGTTATACTAGTTGTTTTTGAATGCGAGTCATTTATGGCATTTTGCCCAAGGACATGTTTTTTCATACACACTTAATAACAAGGCATTGCTTCGCGGATCATAAAGCAATCATAATTTTGATTTGTTACACCAATCAATTCATTTCTCTCTAAATAACTATAAATCCTATCCCTAATAATTCTCTCCAATACTTTGCCTACAACAGAAGTAAGACTCACTGGCCTATAATTCCCTGGAAAGTCTCTCTTCCCCTTCTTGAACAATGGGACCACATTCGCTATCCTCCAGTCTTCCAGAACTATACCCGTAACCAACGACGACCTGAAGATCAGAGCCAGAGGCTCTGCAATCGCCTCTCTTGCCTCCCAGAGAATCCTAGGGTAAATCCCGTCCGGCCCAGGGGACTTATCCAACTTCAAACCTCAAGAATATCTAGCACATCCTCCCTATCTACTTCAATACTTTCCATTTGCAACCCTGTACCCCAGTGTTCTCCACAGCTACATTTACATCTCCCTGCGTGAATACCGAAGAGAAATATTTATTCAGTGCCTCTCCAATCTCTTCAGGCTCCACGCACAACTTCCCACTGCTGTCTATGACTGGCCCTAATCTTGCCCTAACCAATCTTCTATTCTTAACATATCTAAAGAAAGCTTTAGGATTCTCCTTGATCCTATCAGCCAAAGTCTTCTCGTGTCCCCTCTTAGCTCTCCTCAACTCACTCTTTAGCTCCCTCCTGGCTAATCTATAGCTATCCATTGCACTAACTGAGCCTTCAAGCCTCATCCTGACATAAGCCTCCTTTTTCCTTTTAACCAGCGAATTAACTTTTCTAGTATACCACGGAGCGAATTAACTTTTCGAGTACATTTACTCACTTCAATATTGTAGCAGGACTGAGGAAGCTGAAAATAGTTATTCGAATTGACAGGATGAGAATAGCCTCAGTGTATCCCAAAGTTAATTTTGTGAATTTTGGAAATAAAAGTGTCCTTTGTGCTGAATGTACTGCTGTTTGCTATTATAATGAAGGAGAAGTAACAGGTGAGGAAACTAAACATGAGGTCCAGAGTGTGAAGCAGTGGAGACAGTTCTCTACATGCATTACCCAGCTCAGAAAATGACTATGTTTTGACTGACACTTCAGGAGATGTCAAAATTGATAACTGATTTTCAAGCTTAGGTTCACGTAGAATTGAAAAGATGGGTCAGTGATCAGAATCATCCCATTGCTGTCATGTGTGTGACTCTATTACACATTCTAGGACCAAAATAGAGGAGATACAGCCAAATGCATATGTCCCCAAGGTAGTTAGCTGAGAAGTCCATTAGGCTACGGAGGAACTGCTTCATGTGCTTGTGAAGTTAGGGGGTGGGTGCCCAGAGGGTAGAGAGGATAGTCAAAGTGCTTGTGTCATGCACAATTTTGCCATTACAAAATGTTTGGATCTTGAAATGATGGAAGTTAGTGGCAAGAATGCAGCATGCCATGTCACAAAAGCCATTGCTTTGACAGAGCAGGTCAATTGGAACATGCACTTGTAATGCAAGTTTTATCCAGTGAAGACCTACCACAGAGGTGAATACTAAAAATGTGATAATGTTTACACATGATCTGTTCATAATCTTATTACTTAGAGTTTCTTCAATTAGTTTGTAAAGTATTTTGAACAATTGTTACATTTTATGCTTAATTTTTTTCTATTGGTGAACACCAAGTAATAGCTTGCCCGTTTTGCCATTGTTTTTCTTTCACTAGATACAAATGAGCTGAAAGTGTTTGTTGACTTGGCTTCAATCTCAGCTGGTGAAAATGATCTTGATGTCGATCGTGTGGCTTGCTTTCATGATGCTGTGCTAGGCTACTCGTCGATACTTTTTGAACTAAAGCCAAATGCCGGGTTTACTGACTTTATGGCGTGTCTGCAGAAGCTGTGGAATGCTTTAGACAATGATCATGATCTTCCTAAGAAGCTGGTAAACTAAATCTTAAGATTCAGCAGTATTGATTTTGATTGTACAGATGATTAAAAATCTACTTTAAAGAGTGAATAATTTTTAAAAGAAAGTTGATTGAAGTACGACTTAGTTTTTCCTGTTTGTAGCTGTGGGGTTTGAATCTGTTCACCAAGGCAACCACTACTTCTAAAACCTTGGAGACAGTGGCCGGAGTTCTCCAACTTTGCTCGCGGTTGGAATTCTCTGGTCCTGCTGCAGTGAATGGAGTTTTGGCTGGCAGCGGTGGAGGGATGAATGAGATCAGAAGATCCTGGCTAATGTTTCCAAAATGTGGTTTCAATAATCATACTTCATAATTAAGAGCATTCCTTTTATAAGAGTTATAGTTATACTAAATTCTGTTGACAATGAATTTCTTTGAATCAAGCTTTTGCTTGCTAACATAAGTTTCACTCATACTTTTCCTGTCAGTTTTAAGGCCAGATACTTACACTTCCCTGTCCTGGCACAATGTGGGGGTGGGGGGAGCATGGAATTACATGGATGGGATTCCTTTCGACAGTCAATCAGCCCCACCCTGGTCACAGTTTTATGCTGGGGATGGCAGGGCTCAGATGGAAACAATCCCTTGATCAAATTAAGAATCTTTTATGGGCATTTTTCCACCCTGCCTTAATTTTTATATTGGTGGGTGGATGACTGATCAGTATGGCAAACCTGAAAACAGAGAGAGTTCATCAGAAATTCCCTTCTGACTGGGGTGCTTTCCCCTCAAGGTCTGATGACCTCTGGATCTGTCTCTTCTGGCTACTGCCGTGCTGTTCCTGTAGAGGCTGAATAGTAAAGAATGTTGGTTTATAAGTTCCTGAATCACAATAAGGTAGCTGATATAAGTTCAGAAGAGCTGGTGTGATGGACCAGTGATATCCTGCCCACGATATTGTTTGGTTTGTAAATGAGTTTTGGAGGCTATTTTTTTCTCTTCCACTTTCAGCGAGATTCAGCTCGGCATTTGGAGTGGCTAAAAACTGTGAAGGAAAGCCATGGATCTGTCGAGCTGTCGTCCCTTTCACTGGCTTCAGCCATAAACAACAATGGAATCTACATCATCAGCTCTCCAGAGGAAAATAAGGTACAGTAAAGACTAAGGTTTTTGAAACATGGTAATTATTCGTGCTCTATAATTTTAAGACCTTGATACTGCAAATGGTTTGTTCAACCTGTTCAAATTTTTGAGATACTTGCCCTTCCAGAATATTTTGTTAGATCGGGCACTTTTCAGGTGAGAAGTGGTAACCTTTAATGCATTTACAAGTTTGCATGTACGTAGCAAGCACTGATCTGATCAGGATAGCCATGGTCATGCGCAACAGATTTGATGCACTCTGTTTCTGTGAGAAGCTTTCAAGGTGAGAAAATGCCTAGCAGCCAATTAATGCTATTTATATAACTACGAGTGGTATTTTCCACTAAAAATCAGCTGCCAGCCATCCAAAAAAATGTTCTGCCTGCCACACACTTAAGCAATGTTGTAAATGAATTTAAGTACCATTGAGATAAAAAATATGTAGGCCATGCATCATAAAGATTTGTTTATCGAATCAAATAGCATGTTCCTCTGTTTGTTTGTAAGAGACAGAGTACAGACCATACTCACCAGCCTTCACTTGCAAAACCCCAAACAAAATGTCTAAAGTTACATATGATTCTGAAAATAAACAACACTGATGATCAATTTAAGATAATTAGTCCAACTCATAACATGATTTATTCACAATTGTTATTAGCGCTATATATTCATATGGAGGGACTTGCTTTCTGCAGATAAAAAAATGTTCAGAAGTTGAACCTTTTTGAATTATCTAGAAGTTTGGGAAGTCTATAATTATCTGCTACAATGCTGCAGCCAATCAATTAACTTGCCAACCAGTCTGCACCCTCTTCTATAGTATAAATTGCTATAATTTAAAATTTGACATTCTTGCTTTTGTTCTGATGAATGAAGGATGAAAAGCTCCTGCATCGTGTCTCTTCAGTAATATACAAGATCTTAATTTTAGTTTATAAACATTTTCTACTTTTTGCAGTAGTCTCGATATAAAATTCTGAAAGTGCGTTTATTGTTACGTATTTGTAATCTTCCTTGAAGTCAGTTGCAGGTCTTTTTTTCTCGTTTGTGACCTCTTGAAAATTACATGTTTCCTATATTGGTCTTCAAAAATTCTAAGTGTCAAATTTGGGTGAACACTGGAGTACTGTTTTTTTCAGTGGGAGAAGTATCTGTCTGCTGTTGAGCGTACTAGCTTAAATTACATTAAAATTACAGGGTGAGGCCTATTCCCACCCAGGAGGCTGGCAGTTTAGTGCTGAATGGCACATGCACAATGGCTCAATCTGTCAGCGCCAAGATCAGCACATGCTCAGCGGCCCCTATCTGCTGGCCTCCTGATTCCTGCAATGTCATCCCCCTCACCCCGACACTGCCCGATTGTTGCCTCCCCCACCCCCAAATGCCTGTCCCAGCCTTGACCTCTCCCCTCCTTTCCATACTGAAGTGTAATACTCCTGGGGGAGGAGGGGAACATTTCAGTCCCAGACCTGCAAATGCCATTTAAATGATATTTAAATGGGGGACTATATTTCTGGTGTGGAACTAATGGCGCTGGGAGATGGCCCCAGGGCCAGATGCCTAGTGCGGATCATGCTAATCTGGTGCCACTTAAATCTCCTGGCTTGCTGCACTAGAAATTCAGCGCAACTGGGGTGGGAGAATCAGCCACAGAGTGTCCGCCTAAGGCGGAAATGAGGGGGATAAAATATCTGGTTACTGTTGAACTGAAATTGTAAATTCTAGGAAGGTTACCACTAATACTATTATATACATTGTTCTTGGGGCTTCTACTTTCACAGGTTATTTTTGTTTCTCAATCACTATTAGATTTCTTAGTATTATTTGATCTCCAATCAAAGGCCATTGCAGCCAAAAATGTTTTAATTTTGCTTCTACAGAACTTACTTGTTATTTGTATTTTGATGACTTTTGAGATTTCCACACAATCTCCCAATCCCTAAGTTTTGTACTTTCACAAGATTGGAATATACCATGCATCAGAAAAGCAAGATAAGTAGCCAAGCATTTCAGTTATGTAAAATTTTTAATATACATATAACCTTGAGCCAACTAAATGTAATTTTCTGATGAGGTGATCCTAAATTCTGGAGAAACGAAAGTAGCCATTAACACTTTTCATTTACAAAGCAGTAGATCTAAACTGTTTTAAATTGGTAATTCTTTGCTTTATTTTGTAGCTTTCATTGGGATCAGCTATCACATTAAATCTGTCAGAAGTGCATGATGACAGTGAGGAAGTGCGAAGTTATGCTCTTGAAGAATTGAAAGAATTGCAGAATAAACTCATGCTGATGTCTGGGAAGGGAGACCATGGGCAAGAAGAAGTAGAACGATTTGTGGAGGTAACCAGCTGTCTCAAAGTGTTTGTTACATTTGTGTGGTTCAGTGGTTTACTTTTCAGAGAGTTAAGAAGCTTGAGGTTGAAACGGCAGTTGTTGAATGTTGAAGTGTGCTCATATGCAGTCAGTGATGTTCAGCTTGTAATTTGAATCTGAAAGCTACCTGTCAAATCCACAAATCCTTGTTTGCTTCATACGTTCCAGTAAGGTTAGTGATAAAAACACCTCAGTACCATTTCCTACAAAAATATAAAGAAGTGAGAAATATTGAGCAAAGGCCTAATTTCTTTTTAAATTATAATGGAAAGCTTAATTTCATTGGCAGTGTCATGATTTTAACAGTTAGTACAATGAAATATTGATTTATATAAAACTATTTGTTTTTCTTTACAACGGTTATGAAGGTCTTTGATAAACTATGCCTCTTTTTTTAGTAATGAGTTTTAAAACATGTGGGCAGCACAGCGGTTAGCTCTACTGCCTCACAGCACCAGGGACCCAGGTTCAATTCCCAGCTTGGTCACTGTCTGTGTGAAGTTTGCATGTTCTCCCTATGTTTGTGTGTGTTTCCTCCCACAGTCTGAAAGACAAAATAATTAGGTGCATTAACCTGAATAGGTACTGGAGTGAGGTGACCAGGGGAATTTCACAGTAATTTCATTGCAGTGTTAATGTAAGCTTTACTAGTGACTAATAAACAAACTTTTAAAAAATATTATTTTGATAATTTTTTAAATAATTACTAGATAGATGAGAAATCATAAGACATAAAAATGTCAAGATTGTCATCCCAGTGATTAGTGGAGCCAAACAAGAAAGTTGCAAAGTTATTTTAATCTTAGCTGAAAACCATCATTGATATGATGGCATTAATTATTGAAACTTGTCAATTATGTACAAAGAAAAAGGTACAATTAGTTATTTTGCATGTCCATTAACTTTTCTCACCAATACTTAGTTGCAGGTCATAAATATATCCTTTTGTCTACAGGTATTTGCCAACATCCAAAGGCTTGCAGAATCTTTCATCAGTCTGTCTTCAGCTGGCAATATGTTATTTAGAAATTGGAAGGCAGAAATATACTGTTCCAGTAAGACTGAAGCTTGCATAGTGATTGATTTTAATTTAGATGAAGTCAGTGAGATTCAGGCGATTGGAAATGTCACAGAACAGCTTCCGATTCTCTGTAAAAAGATGGAAACTTATCTAGAAAAGTGGAAGAAATATATGGATCAGCAACGGTCTCAATATTATTATTTAAACTTCTACACAGCGGAGCAAATCGTTTACCTCAGCACTGAGTTATTTGACCAGAATTACACTAGTCTGCATGTCCTGATGATGTTGTCCTTCATTAATCCTGACTGTACTGCTAAAGATGTAAGAAAAGCTCTGCAGAAACTTTCTGAAGGAAATAGGTGGACAAGAACCCAACCATTCACTGGTGACAAGAATGACAGTGAAACTGAAGCAGGTGTCCAAGATATTGCCAAGGAAAGAGACATGGAGAAAAAGTTGGACTTGCTTTGGGAACACTATATGAAGAATATGAGTTATTTTCTGTCCAATTGTCTGGATGTCAACACGCTTGGTGAACTTCTTGATATTATTGCTGGCACAAGTCAAATTGTTGCAAGAGTTCTTCCACCTGGCTTTCAGAAAGGCCATCCTAATCTTGTTGTTTGTCAACACTCTGAATTACTTGCATCTGCTTTGTCCATTTATATGCACTCCAATGAGCAGCCGTTGCCTACTTATGATGAAGTACTGCTTTGCACAACTGAAACAACATACGAGCAGGTGGAGCTGTTTCTTCGCCGCTGCCTGACTCCTTCCAGAGATTCCAAAATATATGCACTTCTGTATGCAGATGAACTGACTTATGATGTCAGTGTAAGGTGTGAAGAACTGTTCAAAAGTCTGAAGTTTAAGAAGCAATCAGATTATAAAATGATCATATTGTGCAATTGTGAGAGGGAGCACTGCTACATTCCTTCAGCATTCAGTCGATATAAGGTGCATGTAATTCCTTACGAACCTTTGGAGAAAATCCAGAATTATCTGAAGAACCACTACACTATTGCATCAGAAGTTTTATCAGCAGCTTCTGTGTTTAAAGATAGGATGTTTGTAAGGATCATATCTTCCAAGAGAGCTGGAGTTGGTAAGTTTCAATATAATTCATGATTCAAAATACTACAATTTCACTATTTTTGCTGGCTGTGAAATTTTAAGTGAAGTGAGTTTGGGAAGTCTCAAATAGATTGCTGGTTCATGTGTATCTATGGTACAACAATAATTATAATTTAGTTGTAAGGTCTATGTTGACCCTTTCACTGAAAAGCAATAATGGTGGGAAAGTAACAAATTCATACTAGTACATATGAACTACATATATGCCTCTCCTCATGAGGCTGCTAGACAGATAAGAGTGGAAGGATTTTTTACTGTGATGCTGTGTTTAAAAAAAGTTTGATCTAAGTAGTGATAACCCTTACCTCAAATAAATACATATATTGTTTGAAATTTACAGTATCTTAATCTTTCATATGAGGATGGATGTACTGTACTAATTTTTATTTTGTGCACTGCTTGCTTGTCTACTGATGTTTGTATTGAATACTGCAACTTGTATATCTAACTGTTTAATCAGGAATAACGTGATACACAAATACACTGTTGCTTCACAGCGCCAGACAGGAGAGTTTGATTTTTCTGCTTAGGTCACTGCCTGTGCGGAGTCTGCACGTTCTCCACACGGCTGCGTGAATTTCCTTCAGGTGGTCCGGTTTCCTCACACAGTCTGAAAGATGTACTGGTTACATGCATTGGCCATGCTAAATTCTCCCTCAGTGTACGTGACAGGTGCTGGAGTGTGGTGACTAGGGGATTTTCACAGTAATTTCATTGCAGTGTTGATGTAAGCCTACTTGTGATAATAAACAAATTTAAAAAAAGCTTAAACTATATTCAGTTAAAAGTTTAGTTTATAATATATGCATATATTACATATGTGTACAAATTTTTATTTTTATGCACTGCTTGTTAGTCACTGTATACTGATATTTGTACTGAATACTGCAACTTGTATGTCTAATAGGTCAATTAGAAATGATGTGGCTTGTTGGGCCAGGGCAAGCTGATGAAATTTAGCCTCCATTTTAAAGTCAAATAACTAGCCAGATATTTTGAAGAACAACAAATAAGAAATTCTGTGCAGACATACAGAATAATGAGCAAGGAAGGAACTATAATTTATAAAAATGTTGAATGGTTTGAGTACAGATGCGTACAAACATCTGTATTGCTTCTCATATGAGGAATGGTTGAGGACTCTGGGTCTGTACTCGGGAGTTTAGAAGGATGAGGGGGGATCTTATTGAAACTTGCAGGATACTGCGAGGCCTGGATATGCTGGACGTGGAGAGGATGTTTCCATTAGATCCTGGTTTTTGAACTGTCTTTGAGTAGTTTCTGGACTAGATTTTAATTTAAATGGAGGCTTTTTTTTTGTTTTTATTTGTTTCAAAAGGGAAATCACTTTATGTGAAGAGACTGCATGAAACATTGAAGAAACAAACCAGGAAGAAAAACTTGTTGAAAACCATCCGCCTAATAGAATCACGGATCGATGAAAATAAAGTTCTTCAAACCGTTTTGTCATTGATGAAATCATCAAATCAGAAGGAACCCATGATATTTCACTTTGATATCACTTCTTCTGTAAGTTTGGTTTCAAAGAATGAATTAGTGTGGTTTTTTTTGTTTCTTCATGTGATGTATGCCTAATTTAAAAAGTTCAGATTTAAACAGCAGATATTTTCCCTTTTAAGATTTTTTAAAATTAATAATGGTTTGTGAAATGAGCTCCTTTCTAATACAAAATAGAATTACTTTTCTTGATTGGTCCTGAAGTTAGTTGACAGAAAGCTTTGACGTGCTCTATGCAAATTGAGTTTTATATGTAACAGAACTAAGTCTATAGGGTGGAATTTAAAAACCTAAGTGAGCCTGACCATCGACTTGAAAATCATGACAACCCTGAATCATATAGCCTGCTGACTATGTTGGGGTTCCTTGCTCTAGTAAGTTAGCTTTTGCTGGACTTAGTATGGGGTGATATCATCCTTGCAGATTTTCTCTCCAGTAACCTGGAGAGGGTGAGTGGGTCATTGTCAAGGGAAGGGTGGGATTGGGAGTGCGATGATGTTGGTGGAACTGGGTGGTGAGGGGTGGATTCCTGCCGGCCCTCTGTTGGACTTGGAGGTGGTGAAGGGAAGGGCACGTCTCTCCCTTGGAATGAATCCAAGCATTCAGTTGGATTTCATTCAGTTGGCTGGACAGTTGATTCATGATGCAGAGTGATGCCAACAGCACAGGTTCAATTTCCATATTGGCTGAGGTTATTCATGGCCTTCTCAACCTTGCCCCTAGCCTAACTGTGGTGATCCTCAGGTTAAATCACCAGCAACCAGCAATTTCCCTCAAAAGGGAGGACAGCATGTTGTTATCTGGGACTATAACAAATTTACCTTTACTGAATGGACTGGCTCTGATTTTTTTTTTTTTGAGGCTTTGTTCTCATGTCCTAGACTACCCTTCCTTTGGAAAAAGTTTCTGTCTAAATCAATCCCTTTCCAAACCTTAAAACCTGAATCAACTCTTTCCAAAACTCCCGTATTCCAGGAAGTATAAGCTTGGTTTATGTACATTCTGGTGACTGTGTGCACTCCTCCCAAGTCTAATATATGCTTTGTCAGGTGTGATGCCCAGAGCCATACACAGTACTCAGATGTAGTCTAACTAGGACATTGTATAGTAATAGCAATATTTCTTCCACTCTACATTCTAGCATGTTGGAAATCTATATAAACTACTTGCATAAATATTCCTATATCTGTTACTTAAAGTATTATGTTTGTTAATATGACCTACTCGCTCCCAATCCATTTGGCTATCTCTAATCTGTCCAGATTTCTCTTATTTCACTTACTCTGTCTGTAACTATTTTCAGTAAGAGGTCTGACAATAGGCGAAGAAGGCTTTCGCCTGACGAAGGCTACAAAGGCCGAAAGCTTGCAAGTTTACTATCAAATAAATTGGTTGGATTTAAAATTGTTGTTGTCAGACCTCTTACTGAGTTTACCCCAGTCCAACGCCAGCATCTCTACATTGTAACTATTTTTCCAGTAACTTCCTCATCATAATACTTTACATGCTGCTTTAAATAACTTGCGTTGACCCCTTCCATTGGCTGAAAATGAATACGACAGGAATGGGACTATATTGTACTGAGAAAATGTAATATTTTCTCAGCGCAGCATCCTGTTAACTAACCACTGTTCAAGTAACCTATTGCAGAATAGCCTCAATGGTATCTTTACAATTTGTTTTACTACATTAATGTTTTGTGTCTTTAGGGGGTATATAAAATTTGCTTTCAATTTTAGCATAAAATCCTTTGCACACTATAAAGTTAGATCAATGAAGAATAAGGATGAGCTATCTATTGTAGACAGATTTCCAACAACTATGATTTGGAATTTATTTTAATAAATGTTTTTTAAAAAAGATCTTTTTTCATATTGTTATGCCCAGTCTCTGGGTGAGGTCTGCTACGTTGTTAACTTGCTGAACGAGTGCCATTTTTGTTATACCCCTGGGTAAGGGGAAATTAGTTGGCTCCCTTCTGTATCCAACTCCTGCCTCAGTTGGTCACAATAAGGTTAATTTAAAAGGAATCCTTTCCCTAGTCCAAATGCATTGACTTTTTAGAAGGAGCCAATTTAAGCAAGCTTTCTTGAGTCAATGAAAGAGTAACTTTATAAAGCCTATTTAAAAAAAAGTGAGAAAATAATAAAGAATCATTCACACACTAACCAAATGAAAAGTTAAAAGTCCAGATAAAATTAAAAATATACTAAACAGCCGATTGGCTGAGAGTATACAGTGGGAAATTGCAGCTGTTAAGTTGGGTGATTCCAATACAGCTGACTTTGGGAGATTAGTTTGGAACACTGGATTCTGCAAGGTAGCTGCAAAACTGTCTGATTTCGTTCAGCTGGTTGCTTTTACTAAGCTGGCTTCCCTCCGCACGCACACACTTTTTATCAGTTCCCTGTATATTCATAGAAGGGAATAAACAACATCTCCTCCCAAGAGTCAGTTTTCTTTGAATTCAAACCATTTCCACATTCTAAGGTTTAGGTCAGCAGGAGATAGTTTTTGCCTGTTGGCTCATACCTAAGGACGGATGCGCTAGCCTTGGAAAGCGTCCAGGTTCACAAGAATGATCCTTGGAATAAAGGGCTTGTCGTTTGAGAAATGGTACGTATTCTGGGTCTGGACTTGAAGTTCAAAAGGATGGCGAGGTGATCTTATTGAAACTTACAGGATACTACGAAGCCTGGATGGAGTGAACGTGGAGAGGATAGTACAAAAAACTAGAACCAGAAGGCACAACATCAGGTCAGAGGAATAATCCTTTAAAACAGAGATGAGGAGAAATTTCTTCAGCCAGACAGTGGTGTATCTGTGGAACTCTTTGCTGTAGAAGGCTGTGGAGGCCAGGTCATTGAATGTCATGAAGACAGAGGTAAATAAATCCTTGATTAATGAGGGGATTAGATGTTATGGGGAAAAGACAGGAGAATGAGAACATTATCAGCTATGATTGAATGACGGAGCAGACTTGATGGGCTGAGTTGCCTAATTCTGTTCCTATGTCTTTTGGCTGAGATGTGACAGTCAACCTTTGTTGTTTCCATGATCACAAATTTAATTTGATTTATTATTATCATTGATATTAGCATACAATAAAAAGTATTGTTTTTTGCGTGCTGTACAAACAAAGCATTTCATACACAGAAGGAAAGGAGTGAGTACAGAATGTAGTGTTACAGTCATAGCTGGGTGTAGAGAAAGAGCAACTTAATATGAGGGGGTCTGTTCAAAAGTCTGAAGGCCACAGGGAGGAAGCTGTTCTTGAGTCGGTTGGTACATGTCCTCAGACTTTTGTATCTTTTTCCCAACGGAAGAAGGTGGCTGAGAAATTGTCCAGGGTATGTGGAGTCCTTGATTATACTAGCTGCTTTTCCAAGGCAGCGGGAAGTACAAACAGAGTCAGTGGACGGGAGGCTGGTTTGTGTGGTGGACTGGGTTTCGTTCACGACCCTTTATATTTTTTCAGTTTTAGATCAGGAGCCTACCAAGCTATGATACAACCAGAAAGAATGCTTCCCCTGGTGCATCTGTAAAAGTTGGTGGGAACCATAGTGAACATGCCAATTTGCTAAATAGAGGCATTGGTAGGCTTTCTTAACTATAGTATCAGCGTAGAGGGACCAGGATATGTCGTACGTGATCTGAAGACCTAGAAACTTGAATCTCTGAACCATTTTCACTTCATCCCTTTTGATGTCAACAGGGCCATATCTTCTCCAATACTTCCCGAAGTTGGTGACTATCTCCTTTTTGTTGACATTTAGGCAGAGGTTATTGTTGTCACACCAATTCACCAGGTTCTCTTTCCTGTACTCCGTTTCGTCATTGTCTGAGATCTGACCCACAAACCTGAATGTTAACTTGGAGGGGAATTTGGCCACACAGTCATAGGTGTACAAAGAATACATGAAGAGATTGAGACACAGCCTTGTGAGGATGATCGTGGAATAAGTGTTGTTGCCTATCCTTTTTGATTGCGGCTGTGAGTTAGGAACTCTGGGGTCCAGTTACAGAGGGTGGAGCCGAGCTCCAGGCCACAGCTTGGAGATGAGTTTTGTAGGAATAATGATGTTGAGTTGTAGTCAGTAAATAGAAGTCTAGGCCTAGACAATTAATGTCTTTGTTGTCTAAGTGTTCCAGAGTTGAATATAGGACCAGGACATGGCATCTGTGGATAGTCTTTTTCATTTTCCTATCTCCCCTTTTAATTATCTCTGCTTCTAATTCTTTTAAAGACAGTGTCTCTATTCAGAAGTTCAGTACACTCATAAGGAATGTGGGCTGTATTGCATCATTGTGGCGATAGTAAAAATGCTGTTTGCATGTCTTAAATATTAGCATTTTTGTTTTGCACTGTATATTTAGATCATAATCAAAGTATTTTTCTGTCAGGTACAGAAAGGATTATGTGAATTTCTTTTCAAACTACTCATCTTGCGATACTTGATGGGCACCGATGGAAAAATGTGGAAATGCAAGCCGTGTCATATGTATGTTGTAGAAATGTTAGAGGAATCTGGATTCCTTTCAAGAAAACATGCAAGACCAGTAAGTATAAGAGATATTGGTAAGTCAATTGAGTGGTCCCTGCTACATACTGTTTCTAGCACTGACTGTCCATCATCTAGGCTGCTGTCTTCCGACTGAACCAAATGGTTAGGATTTTTGGTGTCCTTCTCAACTCCGGGGTGAACTTTTGGTCACCTGTTTGCTTTACCATGATCATTTACATTCACTTTAGTCAGATTGATAAACTTTGCCTCTCATGTTTAACATTGTTTACTGAATTTTGCAAGCATGGTTTGGGTGAATATGGCCTCTGTTGTGAACTGACAAAGGATTGTGCTAATTGATGGAATTCATCACCAGTCATTAGGACATGAGATCTATTTATCTGGCATTGTACTAGCATTGTAATTCATATACCACGTTATTCAATTGTGTATTAGATGGCACATCTTTTTGGCTTAATGGCAGCACCCTGTTAATGGAAAATGCCACTATTGGGTTCTCTGTCTCTGCGTACCCTGACTGGTCAATATATACATTGAGATTTCTATAGCTCCATGTGCTATAAGACTAATCTTATTGACAATCTCATCTCATAAATAAGATCCAAGCCATTTGTCCAACATTAGATATGATTCCATGATTGAACAACACTTGCTGAATAATCCCAAATGTCCTAGGAATTAGACTGACAACCAATTTAAGCTGATAAGTCAGACTTGCAATGTGATTCACCTATCCTTACATTTGCATATGTTTATCCTTAGGGACCATTCCTCTACAGCACTGTTTACATATCCATGCGTTACATCCTTTTTTTGAATTAAACAGAAGCATGGGGGACTTGTGGTCCAGTGGGTAGCATCCCTGCCTCCAATCCAGAAGCTTTGAGTTCGATTTATCCCAGGACCTGACAGCCAAAGAAAGTGTGTTTGTAACACGGTCGTACAGGTTGAGTGTGTGAACCTATAATTCTTCCAAACCTGCCAGTGGTTGGCGGTAAAGCAAGAGAGATGACTGGTCAGACATGCTTCCCATGGAGTCGCATCCCTCAAACTACAAGCCCCTGGTGACAGACTAATGACCTGTTCTGGAAATTAATATCTATGGAAGCAAATTTATTATTTTTATTATTTTATTATTTTGTAGACTTCCATAAGATCATCCCTGTGCCTTCTGTGCTCCAGGGAAAAAAATACCGGTCTATCCAGCCTCTCCTTATAACTCAAACCATCAAGTCCTGATAGCATTCTAGTAAATCTTTTCTACACCCTTTCTAGTTTAATAATATCCTTTCTATAATAGGGTGAACTACACACAGTATTTCAAGAGTAGCTGTACCAATATTTTGTACAATGTCAACAAGACATCCCAACTCCTATATTCAATGTTCTGACCAATGAAACCAAGCATGCTGAATGCTTTCTTCACTACTGTGTCCAGAACAGATGCAAAAATGCCTTAATACACTGCTAGATGGTGGAAGAGAATTGGAATTGAAATGGAGGACCAACCAGAATCAACCTGCCAAACAACAAGGATCTTTTTCTCATGCAGTATAAATGGTTGCTCATTTTGAAATTTTACTTTTTTTTGCATCTGTTCTGCTAAGTGCAAGATGAAAAATGTCAATCCATGTCTCAGTTCAGCAATACTCAAGTTCTGTAATACTAAGTGACTGAATACAATAATATAATTAAACTGTTCTTGATGGCTTTGTGTTATATTACAAGTGAAAAAAATGAGCACGTGGAAAGAGTACTTATACTTAGCAATTCAGAATAATGTTCTGATCCAATTATCTGTTTTTAAATTTCAGGGAGTCCAGGTGCCAAAGCACAGCTTTCTGGATATTTTCCCCAAAGTATATTGTAGACCACCAAAAGAAGTACTTGAACAGGAAGTAAGGAGATCTGAAAATCTGCCGTGCAATGACATTGATCCTCTTGTGGATGATGAAGAATTTCAGAGTGAATCATTTCAAAGGCCATATCAGTATCTCAAAAGATTCAAAAATCAAGAAGACTTGGATACCTTTAGTTACCAGGAGGGAACTATTGAAGGCAGCCATGTGGAGTGCCTTCAGCTGTTTTTGATCTATTGTGGGGTGATGGATCCATCTTGGTCTGAACTGCGGAATTTTGCTTGCTTCCTTAACCTGCAGCTGAAGGACTGTGAAACCTCTGTGTTTTGTGACTTTAATTTTATCAGAGATACTCTGCAAGGATTCAAAACTTTTGTTGTTAATTTCATGATTTTGATGGCTAGAGATTTTGCAACACCGTCTCTAAGTATCTCAGACCAGAGTCCAGGAAGGGACGCCATTAACCTAGAGGGTGTTAAAGAAGAAGATCTTGCGCCATTTCTTGTAAGAAAAAAGTGGGAATCAGAACCACATCCGTACATTTTTTTTAATGATGACCATACATCAATGACTTTTATTGGTTTCCACCTCCAAGAAAATGGCCAAGGTGGGATTGATGCTATAAACCCATCAAATGGCAAGATTATTAAACCAAATATCATGACCTCTGAACTGTACCAAGGTTTAGTCCTCCAGAGAGTCCCATTCAACGTCAATTTTGACCAGCTTCCACGTAGTGAAAAGATTGAGCGTCTTTGCACGGTATTGGGCATTCAGTGGCCAATGGACCCTGATGAAACCTATGAACTCACCACTGATAATATTTTAAAAATCCTTGCGATTCACATGCGTTTTAGATGTGGCATTCCCGTAATTATCATGGGCGAGACTGGCTGTGGCAAGACCAGGCTGATCAAGTTTTTGTGTGAGCTGCGGAAAGCTGGTGCCAACACTGAGAACATGAAACTAGTGAAAGTTCACGGAGGAACAACTGCAGACATGATCTATTCAAAAATTAAGGATGCAGAAGCTCTTGCCCTATGTAACAAAGAAAATTTTGACTTTGACACCATTCTATTTTTCGATGAGGCCAATACAACTGAAGCTGTTAGCTGCATTAAGGAAGTTCTTTGTGATCAGATGATTGAAGGGGAACCTTTAAGCCTCAGTACAGGTTTGCAGATAATAGCAGCCTGCAATCCCTATAGAAAACATACAGATGAAATGATAAAGCGTTTAGAGTCAGCTGGGCTAGGCTATCGTGTTCGAGCAGATGATACGGAAGATAAACTGGGATCTATTCCTTTGCGGCAACTTGTTTACCGTGTACAAGCTTTGCCACCAAGTATGATACCATTAGTGTGGGATTTTGGGCAACTTAATGATGCCACTGAGAAGATGTACATCCAGCAAATTGTTCAAAGGCTGACTGAGTCCATTTCGGTTCCCTCTACCAATATTAAATGCATAGTGAATGTTTTGTCAGCTTCACAACATTTCATGAGACACCAGCAAGATGAGTGCAGCTTTGTAAGCCTTCGCGATGTGGAGAGGTGCATGAAAGTGTTCGTTTGGTTTTACAAGCATCACCAGATGCTGATGAACAAATTGACCCAATTCTTACAAGATAAACCCAATAAGAATGCATCTCTTGCATTGGACAATGATGTTATTTGGTGCTTAGTGTTGGCGCTCGGAGTTTGTTATCATGCATGTTTGGAAAAGAAGAATGCATATCGGAAAGTCATCTGCCGACATCTCCCTGCACCGTTCAATAATTCTGCCAAATTTTTGGAGCAACTCGTGCTCCTTCAAGACCTTCTGTTGAGTGGTGCACCATTGCGAGATACGATTGCAAAAAATGCAGCTTTGAAGGAAAATGTTTTCATGATGGTCATTTGTATTGAACTTAAAATCCCTTTGTTCCTGGTTGGAAAGCCTGGCAGTTCAAAGTCCCTTGCAAAAACAATTGTGGCAGATGCCATGCAGGGTCAAGCAGCTCATTCTGATTTGTATAAAGACCTAAAGCAGATTCATCTAGTGTCATTTCAGTGCAGTCCCCATTCCACACCTGAGGGAATCATTAATACATTTAAGCAGTGTGCACGCTTCCAAGAAGGGAAGAACCTTGATGAGTATGTTTCAGTTGTTGTCTTGGATGAAATTGGTCTCGCTGAAGATTCTCCAAAAATGCCACTGAAAACCCTTCATCCACTTCTGGAAGATGGATGTATCGATGATGACCCCCTGAAACATAAAAAAGTTGGCTTCATTGGAATATCCAACTGGGCTCTGGATCCTGCTAAAATGAATAGAGGAATTTTTGTATCACGAGGGGATCCTGACAAAAAAGAACTGATTGAAAGTGCCAAAGGGATCTGTTCTTCTGATGATATGATACAGAAGAAGGTGCTTGGTTTGTTTGTGAGCTTTGCAGAAGCTTATCAAGCTATTTGTAAAAAGCAAAGCAAAGAATTTTTTGGACTCCGTGACTATTACAGCTTGATAAAAATGGTCTTTTCGCTTTCAAAAATCACCAAATCAGAACCAACCCCAGAGCAACTAGTGGAAATTGTACTGCGTAATTTTAGTGGAAGTGATGATGTTGATGTTATGGACATTTTCAAGTCTGTACTCAAGAATGCCTCCCGTGATAGCACTGACACACTGAACCTGATCAGTCAAAACATCTATGCAGATTCTCGTGACGGTGAATGTCGGTACTTGCTCATTCTAACAAAAAACTATGCAGCTCTTCAAATAATTCAGCAGATGTTTTTCTCCAGAAAGCAGCAGCCTGAGATAATCTTTGGATCCAGTTTTCCCAAAGATCAAGAATATACTCAGATTTGCAGAAACATCAACCGTGTAAAGATTTGCATGGAAACAGGACAGATGGTTGTTCTATTAAATCTACAGAATCTTTATGAAAGTCTTTATGATGCGTTGAATCAATATTATGTCTACCTTGGAGGACAGAAGTATGTGGATTTGGGTTTGGGGACTCATAGAGTCAAATGCAGAGTCCACCCAGATTTTAGACTGATAGTTATAGAGGAGAAGGAGGTGGTCTACAATGAGTTTCCAATTCCACTTATCAATAGGCTCGAGAAGCATTATCTTGATATCAATACAATTCTTAATAAAGATCAAAGAGATATTGTAAAACAGCTGAAGCAATGGGTGCAAACTTTCACAGCAGTCAAACCCAGAAATGTTTCAAGTCATGGAAGGCAGCAGCAATATAGTCCATCTGATGTGTTTGTGGGCTATCACTCTGACACCTGTGCATCGGTTGTTTCACAAATGACTCAAAAGTTGAAGCAGACTGAAGGTTATTGGGAGAAAATTCTCAAAGAAGCACAGTGGGTGTTGTTGAACTGTGCCACCCCAGATTCTGTGGTCCGTTTAACCAGTTCTGAATTTCCTGCATATCAAGCTAACGTGGTCATGCAGAACTACTTTGCAAACCAGTATCACGATTCCTTGGCAGATTTCATCCATTCTCACACCAAATCCAGAGTTCGACATTGGGCAGTTTTCACTGAGGTAAACAACATTTAATAAAAATATGCTATGCTATTGTAATAGCTTAGAAATATGTCAAATATTGGATTACAGTCTCTTAGTCTAAATATAATACAGATTTGATATAGAAAGTTCCCCTTATCACTTGATTGTAGATTGATTTCTCAGGCAGGCTTAAACATTTGAATCCTTTTAATATATTGGGATTTAATCCTTGTCTACAAGTTTAATTTTTAATTAAATGTTTATGTATAATGCTTGAGGTTTCTGTTTATCTGTCTTTTTAACTGTAGTCATGTTGACAGTTTGATATAAAGTTGCAATTTCAGTCTTGTCTAGTAATGCCACAGCTGGTGTTAAAAGTACAGAAATCTACTTTGCAATTGTAGATTATTTATTGAGGCAAAGTTGTGATGTTCACTATTCTCATCTGTGATCAACGAACTGTCTATTCTTTCAGGTTACAACTTATTCACGGCTTCTAACAGCTTCTGACGTTGAGTTTCTGCAAAGAGAAGTGAGTGAGAGTATTCAGACTGTCTTCTGTTTCTCGCTGCAGCAATTTGACACAGAACATTCATTTCTGAAGAAAATAAGGTTTGTTTTCAGCTAGTAGTTACATGTTAAATTGTTTAGCTGTTACATGCTAATTAACAATTGCCTTTAATGAGTGCCAACAGTAAATAGCTTTTTTTTGCTAGTGTCACAAAGCACAAGTTGTATTCTGAAGACATTGAACTTTTAAATTTAGTCCAGATATTGCTTTTTTTATTACAATAATTGAAATTATCAGTTTTCTTGTTACGATAGGGTCTTCAGAATGTAAAACTGCCCTATAGACCAACAGGAATAGAACATTCATCCGTTCATACTGTGTACTATTTTAGTTATAGCAAATCTAATTTTTTTTAGTCAAAATTCCCAAGCCTTTAGCAACCTTAATCATCTTCTATTGTCTTCCCGGATCTAGTGGTGCGCTAAGGCAGACTTTTGAATGTTTCCATATCTAGTAATTCCCAGAATAGGTTGCTAGTCTGTCGCCATGGGGCTTATCTTGTAGCTGATCAGTAGTCTTTCCCATTCTTACTGCCAGCCATTGGCTTATTTTTCAGGATGTACGAGTTGACATTCTCAACCTGCTTGACCTCATTATGAATGCACCTCCTTGGCCATTGTGTCCTGGGGTAGGACTGGAACCCAGAGCTTCTGGCTCAGAGGCAAGGACACCACTTACTGCGCCACAGGATGTCCTAGTACCCTTAAATAATTATTCCCTTTTTAAACATCTCAGTCAATATTTGCCTTAATGTGGAATGGATTCCAAATTATCAGAATTATATTCTTTCAAAAGTTTGTTTTTAACTGGCCTGGTTTGATTTTTTAAGGTACTGGTTGTGGTTGTCTGTCTCTTGCTCAAAATGTGACAGACAATAAATTGTCTTTCACTTTTATTGCAGTATCTACTTGTAACCCTGTATGCCAATAATTCACACCCGTATTCCTCCTGTACAGTCAAAACTTGTGTGAAATATATTATTATTTTTAAATAAAATAATTGTTTTGATGTTTGGTGAATTGATGTAAAATACAGAGTACCTCAAAATATTGTATTTCTGATGAGCAAGCTGTAAAAACGTCCTAAAATATTTGGTGATAGATAAATAGCTGCTGCTCTTTACTTATTATAGGCTGTTATTTGGGTCAGTTAAAGTTTTCCTCTCCCATTTCTCCAGTAAACAATAAACATCCTACCACAAAAAACAGTAAAAATCATCAGTTAACTCTAAGGGAAATCCTTCTTCATTCTTGCTTCCTCATTGTTCAAATGTAAGCAAAATGGTGACCTCATTAAATGTCTTGACTTATTTTCTTTGTCTGTAGGCACTGTGTTGATTCCAGCCAAGGAAACAGAATCTTGCTTGTACAAACAGACTTTGAAAACAGTTCACAAAGTGCAAATGTGATTGCTTCTGCGAAGTGAGTATCGTCCTTGCTCTCCCTCCTCACTATTACTCCTTATTTTTCTGCCTTTAATATGAATTAAAAGAGCATCAATCTAGTTATGGGCTCTTCTGTTGTGTAGCGTTGTTACTACATTTGCAAAGCATTACAACTTCCTTCCTTGAGGATTAACGTATACCTTTTATATTTTAATGAACGAGTGAAAAGTCCCTAAATTTTAATTTGCTAAAATCATCATGCAGTGATGACACACAACTATATTACTTTTAAGAAGTACCTTAAAGAAAGGATGGCGAGAAGATGAACTTAAAGCATGAGCCTAGGCAGCTGTGGTACAATAAAGGGAATGAGAATATACAAGAAGAGAAGAAAGTATCAGAGTTCAGGCTATATTTAAGGCTAGAGGAATTTACAGAAATGGGGAGGAGGTGAGATCGTAGAGAGAATCAAACACAGAATAATATCAAAAACGGAAAATGCAGGAAAATCTCAGAGGGTTTGATAGCATATATGGAGAGAGAATAGAGCCAACATTTCAAATCTGATTAACCCTTTGTTAGAGCTAAGCGCAAAGAAAATCAGAAAAGATCTGTACTATTGTGGGGGGGCCCTCATGATATAAATCTCTTATGATTTTCTTTGTATGTAGAAAGCTAATCCCATGACTGCTGTTAATGTTGCTTTTTCTAATTGAAGAAGCAAAAGGGGGATACAATTAAGACAGGAAACAATGTCCTTGATGGAGATGCTCTGACTATGATCAAATAGCAAGAATGGATCCAAGTAAAGGTCGATGCTACTGATCTGGACAATGCAAGACGTTGGATGAAACTGGTATAGTCGACCATGCACAGGGTCAAGAAGAATGAAGTAGGCTAATGTACCTTAATTGTTGAAGTTGTCATTGTGGGGATAGAAACAAAGAATTAAACATGGAGTTTATTTGGAAAGATGGACATGGGTTTGGAAAGTGACAGCAGGTTCAAGAACTTTGGAGAGAAAAGTTTAGAGATTAGATGGTGGTTGGCAAGGAGAATACTTTTGAAGAGTTTGCAAGAAGAGTGCGGTTGAAGATTTTTTAATGATGCTGGTTTCAACTGGGAGAGCGGAAAATCAATTGCAGTGTCAGCTAGCACAAGAACCACCAAAAGAAATTGATAATCAGCACGTTAATAGTGAATGGAGTTTCCAGAGAGGTGGATCTCATGCATGAGATCTGCTTGTAAAATGTATGAGAAGACTGGGGAGAAATGAGAGACAACTATGGATGGCTGTCATATTGAGTTGAGACAAAAAGAGACCTCAAATGACCAAAAGTTGGAGAGTGTGCTAACCTGGTTAGTTTTGTGCCAAGAGACTTTAGTATAAAATGGCCAGGTAAGCAACTCATTCAATGAGAAGTGACCATGATGTCAATATTATTAACCTGTGACACAGCCCACAGTTTAATTCTGTTTCCAAATTTCATGAAAATTTGGTCATAGAAATCTTCTTTATAAAAATTGATTTAGTAATGGAAACCCGGATTTCTTCCTGAGTGTGTATCACGTAATACAATCATATGATCACCTGGTACTGAATACTGGGATTATGTATTGCTGCTGGAAGCGCAGTTAATATTTTGCAGGTGCAGCCACTATGTTATCTGTGTAGAGATGATCTCATAATTTAAAGTTTCTTTATTAGTCACAAGTAAGGCTTACATTAACCTTGTAATGACGTTATTGTGAAATTCCCCCAGTCATCATACACTGGCGTCTGTTCAGGTGAATGCACCTATGCAGCATATCCATGGGAGGAAATCAGAGCACCCAGAAGATACCCATGCAAATAAGGGAAGAATGTGCAAACTTCACACAGTCCGAAATTCTAGATTTCAAGAACAATCATTTAACTAGAAAATTGGCACATTAATATCAAAATCTTTGCATGCACACACACAAGAAATTTTAATGAATGAAAGATTACTCAGTTTGTACCTGTGTTATAACAAGTCGTATTATAACAATACCTTGCTCTTTTGGTAGGTATTCAACTATAAATGAAATCAATAAAAACAAAAGTAATGATTGGACAGTTTATGTATACTTTATCATCAAATTACCAAGAATGGAAGGTGGATCAACGTACGTAGGATTTCATGGAGGTAAAGAAATTGGATTATTTTCCCACAGGTTGATTTTTTTTTTTTCCCTTCATGCGTTTATAATTCCTGGTTTGAAGTGACATTACTAATGAGTCTGCATTCAATTATTTACAATATCTTGTGCTAATGCCATCAATTCTTATTGAATTATTTTATTTGGAACATTATTGTAGCAATTTTAAAAAAGGGGCTTGGCTAGATTGTTAAACACAGTAGAAAGTCTGACAACATCAGGTTTAAGTCCACCTGATTTTATTTGATAGTAAACTCATAAGCTTTTGAGATGTTTTGACCTCTTCACCAGGTGAATACTATGATGAGTTTGTAACGTGAGTTTACTATCAAATAAATCGGTTGGATTTAAAGCTGGTGTTGTCAGACTTCCTACTGCGTTTACCTTAGTCCAACGCTGGCATTGTACATCATGACGTTTAGATTGTTAAATCCAGAGGCTCTTAATCAAATTACCATGATTTGCCCTATAAAATATCCAGGAGTGCTTTTTTAAAAGATCTTTAGACAAGATCTTCAAGAATGTTCTGGAGAATTGTTCGGCTGTGGTGTTCAGAGATCATCGAGCCCACCATTGCTGTTCCTTCATATGATGTGGTAATGCTGGTGATGGATTGGGGTGAGCACAGTAAGAAGTCTCACAACACCAGGTTAAAGATAAGCAGATTTATTTGGTAGCACAAGCTTTCAGAGCACTGTTGCTTCATCAGTGAGTGTTGGACTTTAACCTGGTGTTGAGAAATTTCTTATTGTGCCCTTTCCTCATAGTAAACTGCTCTTTTACTTTTCCTAAAGGAAAACATTTGGCAGGAGTGGAGGTGGAGGAAGAGTTGCCCATCTTTTATAGAAAATGTTGCAAATCATTGTTTAATATACCAGTTGGATCGGTTCATTGTGTAAGCAAAGTTTAAAATTTATTTATTAATGTCACAAGTGGGCTTACATTAACGTTGTAATGAAGTTACTGTGAAAAACCCCCTAGTTGCCACATTCTGGCGCCTGTTCAGATACACTAAGGATGCAGTTCCACTGGCACGTCCACCCAAGATTCATACGATCCCATCCAAGGCAAATGGCGAATACCATTCTCTGAGCCTCGCCCATTCCCAGAACCGGGGTGGGCGTGGGGTAATCTTCCGACCTGAGGGAGAATTTAGCATAGCTAGCGCACCTAACTAGCATGTCTTTTGGATTGTGGGAGGAAACTGGAGCACCCAGAAGAAACACACGCACGCATGGGGAGAGCATGCAGACAGTGACCCAAGATGAAACTCAAACAGGGTCCCTCGCGCTGTGAGGGGTCTTTTTCAACAATAGCAGATTGTTGATGTAGATAAGTGGGTTTATTCTAAAAGGCAATAGTTCCAGTTGCTGTTGAGCTACTGCGTTTAGGTAACCACATAGAATTTAACCTTGAAAAGTGTGAGGTGCTACAGTTTGAAAGGAGTAATTTACATTTAATGAATGACATGACACTAGGAAGTTCTGTGGAACAAAGAGATTTTGACCTGTTTGTTTTTAGATCTCTGAAGGTGGAAGGTTATGTCAGTGGGATGGTGGAAAAGGCATATGGGATGCTTGCCTTTATCAATTGAGACATAGATTACAAAGCAGGGAAGTCATGTTGGAGTTGCATAGAACTTTGGTGAGGCCACAACTAGAGTACTGTGTACAGTTCTGATTGCTATGTCATTGGAAGAATGTGATTATACCGGAGAGAGTGCAGAGGAGATTCACCAGGATGCAACCTGGGTGGGAACATTTAAGTTATGAAGAGAGATTGGATAGGCTTGGCTTATTTTCATTGGATCAGAGAAGATTGAGGGGCGACATGATCAAGGTGTACAAGATAATGAGGGGCATAGATGGAGTGGATAAAGAGCAGCTGTTCGCCTTAGTTGAAGGTTCAGTCACGAAGGGCCAAAAATTCAAGATGAGGGACAGGAGGTTTGAGGAAAACCTCCTTTTTGCCACAGCATGGTGACAGTCTGGAATGCGCTGCCTGGGAGCATGGGAATGGTGAGGTGCCTCACATTCTTTAAAAAGTATGTGGATGAGCACTTGGCATGACATAACAATGAAGGTTATGGTTCAAGTGCTGGAGGTTAGGTGTTTTATGTGTGTCGGTGCAGAAAGGCCTCTTATGCACTGTATGATTCTATATTATTCATAATGATATCCTAGTAGGCTATTACAACATTCAGTGGTTACTTTGAAATTATAAATTATGAAAAGTGATTTAGAGTTTATGTGCATTCTGTACTTCGCTTATGTAACATTTAATCAAAATGCAGTCCTATCATTTGATATGAGAGTAAATAGCAGTAAGTCATGACTATAAAACTTCTATCTCTTATTAGACCCGTGGCAGTCTGTTCATATTGATGACCTCAGGAAGTCCAAAGACATGATTGCAAATGTGATTGCTTTCAGAGGTGTTACGATTAGCCAGCTGTTTGGCAAAGAGCCAGGGGAGCCTGAACGTATGTATTTTGTCATTTCCATGTGCTTTTCTAGACAGTCTTTAGATATCTGCAACATGATCTTAATGAACACTTAATTAATTTTAAATTTTCATTTTTAAAAAAAAATTGCAAATAAATTTGAAAACTCAAGATTGATTGATTTGCTTTTATCTTGCATGACTTTCTGACAAATCTCATGCTGTTCCCATCTATAAACATTTGACCAGGGGTAGGAATTGGATGTTTTTAAATTAACAACTCTGGATCTAGGCAGTTATTTCAGGATATAAGCAACTTTGGGGAAGATACCTTAAAAATGACACCAGTTATATTGAGGGGTAATGAATTATTAGATAATTGAATGTTCTGTCAATAATTTGAACTATTTATCTAACACAGATAAAAGTATCCTAAAATTGGAAGTCTTTCTGTTTGATAGATTTAGTGAATTATATAGTTTGAACTTGTTTTTCCTCCACCACCACCATGTCCGCCCTTTCCCTCTGCCCCCAACAAACACATTTTTCTGTAGACCATAAGGGTGAGCAGGTAAGCTGCATCCCTATTTACGTTGTTCCTGTTTGTCATCTCCCTTTTCTATCTGAGAGATGTACCTTTTATTTTTCTGTTTTTCATTGTTTCTTTTAAAGGAAACCACAGATATGAGTAATGGCTTTTGCCTTATGGCACGCAATGCTTATCTTGCAAAGAAACAGGCAAAAAAACAGTCATCTATCCTGCCAATCCAAATGTTTAAACACTACAAGTCTCAAAGTGTCTGTTAATGAGGTTTATCTTGTTTATGCCCTTATAATGTCGTTTGAGATTACTTAGTATCTCTCATCCTGTTGATTGATTGCCTCCCCTTTCACTGGAGTGGGATGGGGGTGTTCAAAGCTGGGCCCAGGAATGGTGGGGTGAGGGGGTGGTTAGCGATCAGGCCATGAGGAGGAGGAGTGGGCCGGGAGCACAGAACTGTCGTTGTGGGGGTTGTGGGGCGAGCTAGGGATTGAGCTGGCCAGCACTCAGGAGCCGACTGTGCGGAGCCACTGCGCATGTACTGAACTCAACACTGACAGATTGGCGCATGATGTAGAGATGCCGGCGTTGGATTGAGGTAAACTCAGTAAGAATCTGGCAACACCAATTTTAAATCCAACCGATTTATTTGATAGTAAATCTGCGAGCTTTCGACTTTTCGTCTTCGTGCATTTGCCTGGCGAAGACGAAAAGTAGTAAATCTGCGAGCTTTCGATCAAATAAATGGTTGGATTTAAAATTGGTGTTGCCAGATTCTTACTCAGATTGCCGCATGCATGGCAGCCTGCTCAACGTACTGATTTCAGCCTCTCTTCTGGGGGTGGGCCCTGATCCCTGAAATTTAATGATATTCACACTAGTGGCTTCTAGTGCACAGAAACCAGAGTTTCTTCTCTAAACTCCTACCAAGAAAGACAGCATGAATTACCCCAGTTTTCACACGAATTCGACATTTCGAATCTTTTTGGAGAATTCCGGCCCCATATTTTTTAACTTTACTGCTTAAGCACAATTATGCTGACGGTTTTACCAGTAACCCAAAATAACTGCATTAATATTGTGATCTAACACAAAGTTAACATTTTTAAAATATATGTGAAATTTTTATGATTTTGTGGGTCAAATCTTAATTGAATTAATGAATTAGATTGTCTCTTTCCAACACTTTGAATAAAAAGGTCTATTTGATGTGTGTCTAGTTCAATAATTAGAATTTATTAATGCAGTTTTTAGCCTTTAACTTGTGCGATAAAGCCAAATGAATTAGTCACCAGGAATTCTGTTGTTTGTTTTTTAATTGATTGACCGTTTACTAATTATGGCTTTTTGAAAATAAAGTTAATATTCTGAACAGCTTTCTGTTTGTATCCCAGCCATGATTGTAGACCAGGAGGTGACAACTGAAGAGCCCATAACTGAATCACGTTTTGTAAGTGTTTGCAAGTTAATTTTGAATCCTTTGCCTCGTTGAATCTGCTACTGGCAGTACCTGCAGTACCATATGTGTTCAGCATCTGACAATCTTGAAATTAAGCATTAAGAACAAGTTTTAGTAGGTTTGAGTTAGCATTTCAAAGTGCTGAAGAAAAATATAGCGATACAATTACTTCAAACCTCTCACAATAGTGAGTTCTTTGCTGTGCTGTTGAATAGAAGTGTAGTTGTTCCTGTGTAAGCAATTCATAATTATGCTTCATTGTTGTTGAACTGCACACATTTTGTAGCTAGTAATATATATTTAAAATTTAATCATTTACAAACTGGTTTCAAATGTAATTTTTTTCTTTAAAAAAGGATACCGAAAAGGTGCTGGATACAACGTCCCTCATAAGGAGCTGTGTGCAGTCTGCTGTTAGCATGCTGAGGGACCTGCACCAAGGTTCTAGTCGCAGCACCAGACGAGTAGAGATCCTGCTTTCGCTGTTAACAGGGGACATTGAGTTAAAAGGTTTGCTGACTACTTTACATTGATCAAAGTATTATGTCTAAAAGCAGCAATTTACAAATTACACTCATCATATTAAGGACCTGTCCATCCATCCAAGTTCCTTGCAGCTGTGAGATTGTCATACACAGGTCGATTTTGATGATGAAATATCACCAGCAGTGATAAGTGAAACAGCAATTGGGTCTTAGGCTTTTTAATTAAAATTGCTTAATCTGTTTAAGTATAAGTCACAGCTTAAAACATTTCATGAAATCGTGCAGTGCAGGAGGCCATTTGGCCTGTTCCAACCACAATCCCACCCATCCCCTATCCACGTAACCCTATGCATTTATCCTACTAACCCCCTAACCCTAATGGGCAAATTAGCATGGCCAATCCATCTAGCCTGCACATCTTTGGGCTGTGGAAGGAAACCAGAGTATCTGCTGGAAACCCATGCCTCCTGATATGGGGAGAACGTGCAGACTCCAAACAGACAGTAACAAAGCTGGGAATCAAACCCGGTCCCTGGCATTGTGCATTTCAGACAGGCAGATTCTTATTTCAGTGTTTTGGATATTGATCGATGACTCTTCAAACTGATTCTTAGATAATTATCTCATACGTGTTATTTACTGTGTGTTTATTGCAAAATTGGACAGCATATCAATTTTAACAATTGGAAGATATTTGTGCGATACAGAAGAATCGCTTCTCAGTGGATTCACCAAACTCTATCCATTTTCTCACTTAGCTTCATTTCTGGCAATGATGAAACAAAAGCTACATTCTCTTCTACTGAAACGAGATGAGGAATCTCTCAATGCAACTGAGTGGATGGTACGGGAAGCCTCAAATCTTGAAGCGCTTCAGGAAGGTGGTACCTTCAGGTATGTTAAATTGGTTCCTCCTCCTGTGAAGATCTAAAAACATAATTTTTAAAAAGCAAAATAAATAATTATTGAAGATTCACTTTGTAAAAACAAAAATTCTCTAGGAATTTAAAAATTTACTGTGATCAGGTACTGAATTTTAATCAGTTATGAACAATTTATATTTGTGGTCTCAGCAGGCATGTACCGGAATAATTAAGCAACGCACAATAACTTGCCCACAAAAAATACTTGCATGAAACAAAATGTTGTTAATTTCATACATAAAATTAAAGTACACTTGTGCTAACCTTAACTGCAGGATGTCTAACTGAACTCATCCTAGAGGACACAGTGGAATGCAGGTCCAATAAATTGATCTGTATTATACATAGTAAATTCATTAGTCCTGTTCTCCTACAGTAGTGCTGCACTGAGAGAACATAGGTTGGTAAAACAACACTAGTGTATTGTTAATGTCAATTCTTTAACAATAATTGCTGCATCTCTGAGCATGACTTTCCTCTGGGTGCAAACAATGAACAAATTTAGCCTCGCATCACACATAACAAGTGGGAAAGCTTCTAAAAGTTAACTTTCTGTAACTTTGCTTATTACTGGACAGTCTTTCATTTTTGTCTGATTTCCCATCACAATTTCATCTCACTTAACAGCACCCACATGATTAGGCTTCAACTTCAGGTTAACATGAATGAACTATGAGAATATGTGATGGATTGCTCATTTTTAACATAAGGGGAATGGATAGGAGCTATGTTTCTCTCAGAACATTCACAAGATTATACCACATTTGCTGTGAAATGCAAATAATGAGGCAGTCTGTGACAAAGAGTCTTTTGCTTCCTGGCTTGGGAGCCTAATGAGATTTTAACTTGCTCATTGCACAAATGCTTTTGGGTCACTGTGACATTTTATATTGGGATTAACTCGTGGTGATATAAAATTATTGTTCATCCTTCCAATAATCTGTCAACTTGTAAAACACCAGGTTAGCTTCACTTGTCAACTCCTCCTCGATTTATGTTTGCTATGCTTCACAGTTTCTGTGCTGACTTACACCATGGGCCTTGGTTTCTCACCTCTATTTTTTAAAAAATGCTTCTTATTTTACAGGCACACACTGTGGAAACGAGTTCAAAAAGTGGTGACACCTTTCCTGGCACAGATTATCTCTATCATAGACCGGGATTTTAATCTAAATTTGTTAATTGACAATTCTCCTGCATTTGTACAAAAACTTTGGATGGACATTTTTAGTGACCCCAACCTGCTGGATGTTCCTTATGACAGAAGTACCTTCAGGTAGGTGTTTTAATCAGTACAGTGGTGTTCTTTATAAAGACTGCTCAGTAACCTGTGACATAATGCTTATTAAATATAACTCCCTCCTTCCTTCATATTGAACAAGTGCAGCATCTTTTACCTATGATGGATTAATGTTTCATACGGTGTACTGGATTTCCCACTGCTAAATAGAGTAGAATGGTTCATTATCTTTATAGTACTTACTTGCTGGTCTTAATAGTCTTCAGATCAGCCGAATGGCAGGGGTTTGCCATTATAAAGAACAAAGAACAAAACAGCACGAGAAATAGGCTGTTCAGCCCAATGAGCTCGCGCCGCCACCTCGATGTTCCCACTTTTATCCATGATCCTTGTCTATGTTTATAGAACTATGCATTGGAACCAAATTTGAGACAATTTAGGGAGAATTTGTTCTGCCAATCAGCCTAAGAGCACGTCTTTGGGATATGGGAGGAAACCGGAGCACACGGAGAAAACCCATGCAAGCACGGGGAGAATGCACAAACTCCCACAGACAAAGGCCCAAATCCATGTATCTGCACAGCACAGTGATAGTCACTGAGCTGTCATGTTGCCATCAAATGGTCCAGGTCAAGCGTACACTAACGACGTGAAGCACTAGAATACTCTCAAAATCCAAGAGCAGCCCTCTCACGACCCATGGCATGTATGTCCCTTGTTAGACAACAAGGCGGACCAAAGTACCTGTAGGATAAAACAAATACAGCAATATCATCGACTATTTACACACTTCCCAGGGAATTCCCAAGGCTCATGATCCCTATTTTAAATTAGTTTTCTATATCTCTCCATTCCCATTCTGTTTGTGTGCCCATCTAAGAATGTCTTAAATAACTCCAGAGTGCCTGCCTCCACCACTTTACTTGGGAGTGCGTTCCATACCCCCACCACCCTCTGTGTGAAAAAACTCCCTCTAGCATCCAAATTATACCTTACCCCCCTCACCCTAAGCCCGTGACCCCTCGTGCTATTAGAGTCCATCCTAGGAAAAAGCTTAACCCTGTTTACTCTATCTATACCCCTCATAATCTTGTACACCTCTATTAGATCTCCTCTAAGTCTACGTCTTTCTAAGGAAAACAGCCCCAATTTGCCTAACCTCTCCTCGTAACTCAGACCTTCCATACCAGGCAGTATCCTGGTAAACCTCCTCTGCACTCGCTCCAGAGTCTCCACGTCCTTCTGGTCATAAGGCGACCAGAACTGGACGCAGTATTCCAAATGAGGTCTAACCAACATTTTATACAACTGCAACATTAAAGGCCAGCTCTGTACTCTATACCCCTTCCTATAAAGGCTAGCATACCATATGCTTTCTTCACAACCTTCTCCATCTGCTCTGCCACCTTCAGAGACTTGTGCATCTGCACCCCCAAGTCCCTCTACGTTTCTATACTCTTAATAGGTCTACCCTTTATCATATACCTCCCCCGTACATTCTTTCTCCTGAAATGCATCACCTCGTGTTTATCGGGATTGAATTCCATCTGCCATCTATCTGCCCAAGCTACCAGCCTATCTATGTTCTGCTGTATTGCCTGACAATGCTCCTCACTATCTGCAAGTCCAGCCATCTTTGTATCGTCTGCAAACTTGCTGATCACTCCACTTACTCCCTCTTCCAAGTCATTTATGTATTTTACAAATAGAAGAGGTCCCCGTACCGAGCCCTGTGGCACACCACTAGTGACCGACCTCTAGCTAGAAAAACACCCTTCCGCTATTACTCTGTCTCTTATTACCAAGCCAGTTACTTATCCGTCTAGCTACCTGTCCTTGTATCCCATTAGCCTTGACTTTTTCAACTAACCTCCCATGAGATACTTTGTCAAACGCCTTACTGAAATCCATATAGATGACTTCAACAGCTTGCCCTTTGTCAACCTTTTTTGTCACCTCCTCAAAAAATTCTATCAGATTCGTAAGGCATGACCTCCCCTTAACAAAGCCGTGCTGCGTATCCATAATCAGATCGCAACGCTCTAAGTGTCTATACATCCTATCTCTAAGAATCACCTCCGATAGCTTCCCTACCACTGATGTCAAACTCACCGGTCTATAATTTCCAGGGTTATCCCTTTCTCTCTAGATGAATGTTGCGCAGAGCCTAGGTTCTTGTATAAGAAAGAGGAGCTTAGCACTACAGCTCTTAAACTAAAAGGTTAAAAACTACATTAGTGGGGCACAAAAGAAGGTTCATTGCCTAACCTGTCATTTGATGTACAATCATTTTATTAGAGGCAGACATGAATAACTAGCAAATAAAAAACTGCTGCAAAAGTACTTCATGCGTTCCTGTGGGAATTTGTCTCTCCAGCTCATGGATTGCATTTTGAGATTCAGTTTTAAAAATGTTAAATTGGGCTGATGCCATGCATTCTGGAACATTGGTTTCTAATTGTTTGATGTAGTGAGATATAGGTGCAATGTCTTTACTGATGTATATGACACCGCTCCCTTAGCAATGCCTGATGATCGGTGGGTATTGTCCTTGGGCAGTGCCGGGGACCAGGCTGGCAATGTCCAACAGGCATTTCTACCCTCCCCTCCTTCCTCCAACCTCTTGGCCCTTCACTCCAGTGGGGTCAGGCTGCCAGCTCCCTGTTAGTGGGGAACGGTTATAAATCTGCTGGAATGGGGCTTCAGTCCCAGGCCAGTGAGTAAGATTAAAATTCTCATTTAAACATTTAAAGCAGCTCCGTTCTGATGCTGCCAGAAATCCAGGACCCGGATTTCCAGTTTAGTGTGGTGTTGAGTAGGAAGTCTGCTAAATGGCGTCCGATTATGTCTTCCAGTCCACTGCACTGTCCCCATAGAGTATGCCCAGCACATATTGGATTTGGCAGACACTCAGGAACTGGTTGTAAACCTATATTTAATGGCTGCAGAAACTGTGCCAAAGATGGCGAATGGTAAACAGGTTTTACCCTTTAGTCGTTTTGAAGAAGGCTAGAAAATGTAGTTATCTAATGAGGACTGCACTTACCATGTGTATGCAGGTAGACAACTCTATATAAAATAAAGTTCAATTCTGTTGTTGACACCACCACCACCTGTGACTAGCGATGTGATTCAGGGATCAGAGCTGGGACCGCTGTTATTTGTCATTTTATATTAATGATTTGGATGAGAATATGATTAGTAAATTTGTAGATGACACTAAGATTTGTGGCATAGTGGACTGTGAAGAAAGTTATCTCCAATTGCAACAGGATCTTGATCAATTGGGCCAGTGGGCTGATGAATGGCAGATGTTGTTTAATTTAGACAAATGCGAGGTGGTGCATTTTGGTAGATTGAACCAGGGCAGGACTTACCAGTTAGTGGTAGGGAGTTGGAGAACAAAAGATCTAGGGATATATGTTCATAGTGCCTTGAAAGTGGAGTCACAGGTGGACAGAGTGGTGAAGAAGGCATTCGACATGCATGCTATCATTGGCCAGAACACTGAATACAGGAGTTGGAATGTCTTGCTGAAGTTGTACAGGGCATTGATGAGGCCACATTTGGAATACTATGTGCAATTCTGGTCACCCTATTATAAAAAGGATACTATTGAATTAAAGAGTGCATAAAAGATTTACTAGGTTGCTACCAGGACATGATGAATTGAGTTATAAGGAGAGACTGGATAGACTGGAACTTTTTTCTCTGGAGTGTAGGAAGCTAATGAGTGATCTTATAGAGCTTGATAAAATAATGTGGGGCACAGATAGTCAATATCTTTTCCCATAGGTAGGGCAGTCTAAAACTAGAGGACATAGGTTAAAGGTGAGAGAGAAGAGATACAAAAGTGTCCAGAGGGACAATTTTTTCACACAGAGGGTGGTGAGTGTCTGGAACAAGCTACCAGAGGTAGTAGGAGAGGAGTGTACTATTTTGTCATAGATATTACGTGGGTATGATGGGTATAGAGAGATATAGACAATTGGGATTAGCTTAGGGGTTTTTTAAAAAAAGGGGTGGCATGGACAAATTGGGCTGAAGGGCCTGCTTCCATGCTATAAACCTGACTCCATGACCAGAGGATTCCAGAGTTACACCTATTCCCACACTTTTGATCTTTTTATCTGTCATGTGACAAGTTAAATTGTGCCATAAAATTGTCTGCACTTCTCGTATAATCTTTGAGGAAAATGTTTATTTTTGTTTTGTCAGCTTACAATCTGAAATTGTTGTCCACAACTACATGAAGATGGACATATTGCCAATTTCCAATATGCTGCCTTTCAGTTGGAAAATAAAAGACTTCCTGGATGAGTTGTGGATTCAGACTCAGTATATGGAAGGTATTGATAACTGTGTTCACAAGGAGAATTAAATAAAATTAAATACTTGTACCAATGCGTGATTTGACCAAATAGAGTGAATTGATTGGAGGTCCAATCAAAATACTGCAGTACTTCTGACTGGAAATAAACATGAAGTATCATAGAATAGTGAGAGAATGTGTAAGTTTCATATGAAACCATTATTTATTTAGATCTAACCTTGCTATTGCTTCAGCTATCAGGAAAAAGTAAAATCAAATCCAGACATGCTGTGGGGTAACTGTATCATCAAGATGCAGGCAGAGCATGAAGTTAGTCCATGATTATTGACATTGATTTTTCCATCTTCCCTATGAATTCTGTTCCATTCTCCCCAAAGTGACACATTTAAGAATTGACCAGGCTGCAAAAGGAAACACAACATCTGTTACTACTTCAGTGAGCATTGCTTTGGAATTGTAATGGTAAAAAGCAACCAAACAACACCCCTCCAGCTCTATTGATATCTTGAATTCAGCCTTGGCAAAGGCTGAATGACTGCAGAATCACGTAAAACATTTGCCCAGTCATCCTTTTTGCGTACTGTTTCTGTGGATCAAAAACTGTCTAACCCATTAAACCAATTACTGGCTTACAGCCAAAACTCTCTTCTCCAACAATGTTTATTTGCTTGGGTTTCAATCCCATGACTCCCTTACATCATTTATTATTTTAACCATTGGCTCCTTATCAGTTCGTTTATTCTACACCAGAAAACATATTTTTGTACCAAACAGACATTGCGGGGTCTGTTTCTCCCTCAAAAAAATTCGAAGTGTCAGATTTGCATGAAAACTGAAGTAAATCATGCTGTTTTTTTTTTTCAATTCAAATTTAGAGAAGAATTTCCCACAGTCTATGCACAGCAGAGTGCAGTATTGAAAATCAATCAAAAAATCAGCAGGCTGGAGAGGCAGTAGCGTAGTGCTGAGAGGGCCACTGCGCATGTGCTGATCTGTCAGTGCTGAGATTGCAGCATATGCAGTGGCCCCTCTGTGCAGGCCTCCTGATTGCTGGCCAGTCTCGCGATCCCCGCATTGCTGGCTCTCCACTATTTCCGTCCCTTGGGCAGTGTCAGGTGCCCAGGCTGGCACTGTCAAAGTGGCAATATCCAGAGGATACTCTAAGTACTCTTACAGATACCATGATATCACACATCAGTCACCTGCTCTTTCAGATATTATCTCAGTGCAATTTCTGCAAAATACATTTTCATCAGACAGCAGAACTACATTTTGAGTTAATTTATTATTGTTACATGTACAGTGAAAAGTGTTGCTCTTTACACGGTATAGAGACAAAGCATTCTGTTGATAGAGTACATAGGGGAAGAAAAAGGAGCGGATGCAGAATATAGGGATGATTCTCTCATTCTGCTGTACTACGAAAGTAGCACTAAGGGCCAGGAGACTTAAGGAGAAGCCATTTCGCAGGGACCGCGTCAGACCTCTGCACATCTTTGGCGGTTGGATTTCCAGCACTGCCAGCTCTGCACTGGAAATCGCATGGAGCTGCATTATGTATGCAGACTCTCACTTTAATACAATTTGAATATTATTAGTGGGTCCAGAACTGAAGTATCTGGGCCCAGTTGCTCCCCACCACTATGCCATGAATATTTTACTCCAACAAGGTTTAGTCTAGCTCCCCACTTGTGGGAAGCTGGCAGCCCAACCCAGCTGGAGTGACGGGGAGGGCAGATGAGGCTCCCTAGAGGGGTGAGTGCCAGGAGAGAGAGCCTGGGCATTGCCACCTTGGCAGAGCATGCATGAGCCCCCTGGCACTTCCCACCAGCGGAAGAAGATGATAGAGAGTATGTCTGGGGTGCGCGGTGTGTTTGATTATGCAGGCTGTTTTGCTGAGGCAGCAGGAACTGTAGCTGGGAAACTTGAAATTATTGCTCGGAATTAATTATTGCCTGTCCTATTTCCCAAATTCCTAAACAGGACAAACTGAGCAAAAGATGAATGAAATATTTAATAAAACTGCATTTGGAAAGTACCTCTCAAATGTGAATGCCGAGAGGAAACAAAATTTTTTCTTGAGGTATTTGAATGATTTCCTACTGATGACCATGAGCATTTCATCCGAATCTGAGTTTCAGGTAAGATGTTTCAGTCCAGGTGATAATTTAGATGTTTCAAATTAGGAAAGTATTTCCACATAACCATTCATAATGAGATAGACCTTTACCATTTGAATAGACCAGAGAAGAAAATCTAGCAGGATTTCAGCGAAGTTTCTTTTGTGTGCTCTGGTGGCCAATAAACTGAAAGTCTACCCCAATTTTTGAAATAATCTATATTCTGGGTGCATAATGTATGGTGGTAATAAAATGCAAGGCTTCATAATTAAAGTTCAAAAACCGAGTACAATAGATCATATCTTCTGAATTCCCCAGCATCAAATTGGGTGGGTATTTCGGGAGGTGCATGGGGCTCTCTGTCTTGGAACTTCCCAGATAAGAGTTTGCACAGCAGTTGTTCTGGGCTGGGATCATAGACATAGAACATAGAACACTACAGCACAAACAGGCCCTTCGGCCCACAAGTTGTGCCAAACACATCAAAACCCCAGGGAGAACAGTCCCAGCTCCCTCAACCTGTCTTCATAAGGCATGCCTCCCAATCCAGGCAACATCCTTGTAAATCTCCTCTGCACCCTTTCAATAGCTTCCACGTCCTTCCTATAGTGAGGCGACCAGAACTGCGCACAGTACTCCAAGTGTGGTCTGACAAGGGTCCTATAAAGCTGCAGCATTACCTCCTGACTCCTGAACTCAATCCCTCGATGAATGAAGGCCAGTACACCGTAAGCTTTCTTAACCACATCCTCCACCTGGGAGGCCGATTTGAGAGTTTTATGGACCCGGACCCCAAGATCCCTCTGCTCTTCCACACAGCTAAGACTCCTACCTTTGATAGTGTACTCATTCATCCCGTTGGATCTGCCAAAATGGACCACCACACATTTATCCGCGTTGAAGTCCATACAACACATTTATCCGCATTGAAATCCATGTGCCCAAATGTTGGGAGTACCAGTCAAGTGTTTCTGTATGTCTCCACGATGGCTTTCCCCATTAGCATTCAGTTGAAAGTAAGTCCCTCACAAACATTAAAAGTTAACCCTGTCACTTTTTATGCCTTAACAGGGTCTCAAAAATTCAACATTCACATTAGTATATTTGATAATTCATGTTGTATGAATACTGTACAGCTCTGCCAGAGAAATATTTATTAAATATGTTGTCCTGCTTGCTAAACTTGTTGAACTTTTTTTTGCATGTTTAATTTAGTTCCTTCAAGGAGCACTGATGTCCTGTGTAAATGAACTGAAAATAAAGTATGGCATTACAGATCATGTATCTTTACTTTGGGTGCACTTTGCCTATCAACACTTCAAAAATCGTCTACAAAATTTTTCACGAATTGTCGCAGTGTATCCTCACGTCCTGCAGCTTCTACAGAAGATGAAGAATGAAATTCAGAGAGCAGAAAACAGTGAGATGGTGAATATGCTGAACAACATTTCCGTTAAATTGCAGAATTATGTTACAACGTTTTATTTTTGATAACCATGGGGAAGGAAAAAATTTGCATTTATTTAGTATCTTATTACATTCCAATCCAGATTATTTTCAAAAACCAATCATTGTTCTGTAGTCACTAACCTCTTAATTTTGTCATAAGCAAAAGAAATGACATTCTTTACTGAATGTCGTTCTCGTGAATGCTATAGCCATTGATCGTGCAACTGTCGCAAGTACTTGTGGATCACCCTTTAAATACCAAATCTGAAATGTTTCTTCCACACTTCAAGTGGTGCATGAGTTAATTTTATAAAATTTTCAATATTAAAAATGTGTAGCAATTTCAGTGTAAAATAATTGGTACCTAATTATCTTTGAGCTTGCTGTAATGTATTTAGTAAAGGACAGCAGAATTTTAAAAAAATGTGTTGTATCTGATGTCATTGTCATTTATATTACATAGAAGGATGCCATTCAATCCATTGAGTCCATACTGGCTCCCGTGTTGAGCCTATCATTATTCCATTGTAGGCAATTTGTATCATCATCATCACTGTTTGTCACTCCAAGTTTGGTAACATCAACAGATCTTGAAATTTCAGTCCCTATTCCAAAATTCAAATAATTTATAACAATAAAACAGTGATCCCAGCACAAACCTTTGCTGAACATCGTTGTCCATCACCATTGTTTGTAAAACTGTCTACCTCAACTCATTGCATTCTGTCTTTGCATTAAGTTGATCTTTCTCTGCAACCTAGCTATGACTGTAACACTACATTCTGCACTCTCTCGGTTCCTTGTCTGTGAACAGTATGTTCTGTCTGTATAGTGCACAAGAAACAATATTCTTCACTGTACGCTAATATGTGACATGATAAATCAAATCAAAAGTTTTTAAATCCAGTTGGACACTGGCCATCTTTTTCCATAAACCTTAATTCTTATAATCAGCCTTTTATTTGGTGTTTTGTCAAATGCTTTCCATGTCTATGTAGACAACATCCAACACATTCCCATCATTCATTCTCTGTCATTTCATCAAAATGAGTAGATTAAATTAGTTGGCACAATTTTTAAAAAAATATCCATGCCTATTTTCCTTAATTAACTTAAACCTCTCAAAGTGCCTGTTATTCCACCCTCTTGCCCCAGATTAAGCACTAGTTAATCTATTGAGCACTCTTTCTTGAATAAAGGTGTCACATTTGCCACTCTCCAATCCTCCAGCACTTCCCTCACATCTCAGGAAGTTTGAAAAATTAAGACAAGTCCTTCTACTATCTCCACTCTCATTTCTTAAAGCTATCAGGAATCGATCCAGACAGACCAGGTGACTTATCAACCCTAAGCATTTTTTCAAATTAAAATCCTTTCTAACTAATGTATCACTCAAAAGTTTTTTGAGCTTAATTAATAAAGGCTGTATTACACGTAATAGGTTTGTGCTGAGCTGTTTCTATGCAACTTTTCCACCTATTTATAAATGTGCAGTCAATTTTTTTTTCTTTTATTGCAGGTCATAGATGTTTATGCAGCAGCTGCCTGTGTTGAAGTGCTAGAATATACACGCAGTGAAACATCATGTGAGATCTGGCTACAGAAGGTTAACAGTCTGCAGATGCCCATTGAGCTCATCTGCACTGAAGAATTCCTGCAATGCCAAGGAATCAAAGCGCCTATTGTACATTTTGTCCAGTAAGGATGTTTTCATTAAAATGCAGTTGGAAGATTTATAGAAAATGAGGCATTGATATTAAATGCAAGTAGGAAATATTGCAAAGTAGTTTTTAAGATTTGTAGTCACTACAAACAAGGGTAGTTTAGATGTGATTAAATTATAAAATTGCTGTTTTAATTTGCAGCAAAAGTTTATTCTCATGCACTGATGAGCGTTTTTGTCTGTTAAATATTCCAACCTGCCTCTATAATCCAGTTACACCTAATTATCTATTTCACTCGGTCAGTGATTTTAAAATCATTCCACCTTTTTTTGAATTTTCTTTCATAATTACGCCACTTCACCTTTGTCACTTTGTCATTTCATAAAAACCCTACAATACAGAAGGAGGCCATTCGGCCCATCGAGCTTGCACCAACAACAATCCCATCTAGACCCCAAATATTTACATTGCTAACCCCTCCAACCAATGCGTCCTTGACACTAAGGGGCAATTTAGCATGGCCAATCAATCCAACATGCATATCTTTGAACTGTGGAAGGGAATCCATGCAGATATGAGGAAAATGTGCACACAGTGATCTAAGCTGGGAATTGAACGGAGCTCCCTGGAGCTGTGAGGCAGCAGTGCTAACCATTGTGCCACCCATACCTCTTTAAAAAGCTCATTCATCTCTTCCCCCCTCAATCTTTCCTCTTTCCATCTTAGCACTATAAAACATTTTCCCTAAAACAGACTGGGTTCTATTACATCATGAAGAAATATACACAAACACTACATTTTAAATCAGTGACACAAATTGAATTACTTAAAGGGACATTCTATTTATGATGATGCTAATTTCAATGTTAATTTAGAAACTCATTAAAGGAATTAATTCTTAGTTCCCAATTCAGATGTTGGTGAGGCCACACCTGGAATATTGTGTGCAGTTTTGGTGTTTTTATCTGAGGAAGGATGCCCTTGCTATAGAGGGAGTGCAGCAAAGGTTTACCAGGCTGATTCCTGGGATGGCAATTCTGTCTTGAGGAGAAACTAGAACGGTTAGGATTGTATTCATTGGAGATTAAAAGCGTGAGAGGGAATCTCACTAGAATAGAATTCTAACAACATTAGACAGAATAGATACAAAAAGAATGTTTCCAATGGTGGGGGGAGTCCAGAACTCAGGATCATAGTTTGAGAATAAGGGATAAATCTTTTAGAACTGAGGTGAGGAGAAATTCCTTCACCCAGAAGGTGGTAAATGTGTGGAATTCACTACCACAGAATGCAATTGGGGCCAAAACATTGATTTCAAGAAGAAATTAGATATAGCTCTTGGAGCTGTAAGGATCATGGGGGGTGGGTGGTGGACAGGATATTGAATTTCATGATCAGCCACAATCAAAATGAATGGCAGAGCAGCCTCAAATGGCCTACTCCTGCTTCTAGTTTCTATGTTTCTGTGTAACACAAAATGAAAAAGGATTTTTTTGCAGAATCATCTTATTTAGATTCTCCCAAACGAATGCAATTTAGATCATCTAGCCTTTGTTCTCCAATCTTGTGATGCTATAACTGTTCTCACTTTTGTTCCATGTTAATGGATCTAAAGCAGTCATCTGCAGTGATAAATGAAACACCTCAGTTTATTGTGTGGCCTGTGATATTGCTCATCAAATAATTACATAAATCACCACAACATTTGTGTAATGGTTTTATCTTGAGGCACTTCGCAGGGACATAATAAGATAAATATTGAGGCTGAACTAAAAGTGGAGTTATTAATAAGGATGACCGAGAGCATGGTGGAATAGATGCGTTTTGAGTGGGTAAGAGACAGGGTGATTTAGGCATTGAATCTTGAAACTTAGCGCCGAAGTTTCTGAAGGCACAATGGCTGTCAGTGTGGACAGAAGGGATAGGGAATGCATAAGAAATTTGGGAAACAAGAGTTGTAAGCCATGAGTAAGATAGCAGTGGAGAGAGGAGTTAAAGGTGAGCAAAAATGAGGCCCTGGAGAGATTTTGGTGAGAGGGATGAGAATTCTTAATTGGAGATATTCATAGATTGTGGGAACCAGTGCAGGCCCAGAGAGCACAATTAATAGATGAGAACAATTGAATAAAAGGGGTAGAGAATGGACTGCAGAGTTTTGGATGCTGTGGAGTTTAGAGGTGAGTATATTGTGCGAGTAAATCCAGCAATTATTTGAAGTACAAAGTATAATTGGACACTGCTACAGGTTTTCCTATAGAAAGTGGAGAATCAAGGCAAAAAATTGATCATGAATCAACATAGCTTGATCCAACAAAGGCAAGAGTGGCTTTGGTGACATTTATTGCAGTAGCAGAGGTATATTAGCTGTGATGACAATCAGACAGTAAGTTAAAACAAAGGTCATTTGATAGCAGTTTAGCAAAATGCAGAGCAGGAACCAGCAGAAAAAGATCAGAACTAGCTCAGGATGATTTGAAAATTTCCCAAAGGAAAAAACAGGAAATTAAGGATTCAGCTGCAAGTTAGTTGCTAGAATCTAGATGGACCATCGGAGAATGCAGTCACAACAAATAAACGGAATAAAACTGAAAAAAAAAGGTAAAAGTCAGCTGTAAAATAGGAATTTCAACAACTAAAATAAAAGTTAATCAGTGTCACAAGTAGGCTTACATTAACACTGCAATGAAGTTACGGAGAAAATCCCCTAGTCGCCATACCTCGGCACCTGTGGATACACTGAGGGAGAATTTAGCATGGCTAATGCATTTAACTAAGGTGGAAGACAGGCTGCCAAATTGAAAAACTCAACTTAAAACTTGAAGTGTAAATCTATATTAGGCTGGAGCAAGGGAAAGAGATCTACAGGATTGCTCCACAGAGAATTGGAGTAGACTTGTTCAATGATTGTAACTTGTTGAAATGATTACATACCATGTGCATTGTCCTGCCTATTTCCAGCCTGGAGCAGAAGCTGCCAGAAAACTGGCACTGGGGGACGCAAGTGAGGTGCAAACGCTCACGCAAACCCCACGAGTTTAGCGCAGCAGGGTGGGAGAATTGTGGCCATGGTTGCCCAGAACAATATTAAAATTGTCCTTAAATATACTACAATATGATCTTGATCGACTGGGCCAGTCGGCCAAAAAATGGCAGATGGACTTTAATTCAGATAAATGCAAAGTATTGGATTTTGGTAAGACAAACCATGGCAGGACTTGCATGGTTAATGGTAGGGCCCTGGGGACTGTTGTCAAACAGAAACATCTAGGGATGCAGGTACGTAGTTTCTTGGAAATGGCATCAGAGGTAGAAAGGTGGTAAAGAAGGCATTTGGCACACTTGCTTTCACTGGTCAGAGCATTAAGGACAGGAGTTGGGACATTATATTACAACTGGACAAGACGTTGATAAGGCCACTTTGGAGTATTGCATACAATTCTGTTCATTCTGCTGTAGGAAAGATGTTATTAAACTGGAAAGGATGCAAAAAAGATTTACATGGATGTTACCAGGACTGGAAGGAAGGTTCAAATTATAAGAAGAGGCTGGATAAGAAGATGAGGAGTGATCATGTAGAGATTTATAAAATCATGAGGGACATAGATAAGGTGAATAACCAAGACTTTTCCCCAGGGTAGGGGTGCCCAAAACTAAAGGGCATAGATGTAAGGTGAGAGGGGAAAGATATAAAAGGAACCTGAAGGGCAACTTTTTCACACAGCGATGGTGTATATGTGGAATGAGTTACCAGAGGAGATGATAGAGGCGGATACAGTTACAACATTTAAAAGACATTTAGACAGGTGTATAGATAGGAAAGATTTGGAGGGATGTGGGCCAAGCACAGGCAAATGGGACTTGTTCAGTTTAGGTAATCTGGTCAGCGTGGCCAAGTTTGACAGAAGGGCCCATTTCCGTGCTGTTTATCTCTCTTTATAACAAAATCCACGTTACATTCTCGAAATGATAAGTTTGCAGGTTTAATCCTAAAGAACTTTATAGTACTATTGACAAGCAGTGCCAGTTTAAATGGTGCTATAGTCAACAAGCACTTTCAATTCCATTATACCACTGTAAGTTACATGGAGCATAGCCCTGAGAAATTGGTCCTTATAACAGCAAATTGTTTTTTGCCTGAATACTGGCCATCAGTGCTACTATTCTATTAAGATTTCTTTATCCAATCTGCCTTAAAGGTATTTGCTTAATTCTATAACTGTTGAACTTTTGTTAAAATTGAAAGTATTTACAAAATACAAAGTTTCTGTAAAAAGCCATTTTAAAATTCATTATTTTAGAGGAGCACAGATAATATTTACATGATTAGCATCCTGTCAAACAAATTAAGATTTCAGTTTGTTCGCTGTTATTTTAATTGGTATGTGCGACATTTAGAAGGACGATCACTTACTTATTCAAGTGCTTGAACTTGTATTTCAGAATGAGTTGGAATCGAATATTTTCAGTGTCACTTTTTGTGGAGCATGTGATGCTGGGAGTTGAAGATATTGATCAGAGGCTACAGGGGCTGGTTACAACATGTGCTGAATCCCTTGGAAAGGTATTGTATTGTGTTTTATCTATCAGTGATTACAAGAATAATTTCTTATTTATTTATTGGTGTCAAAAGAAGTTTACATCATTAACACTGCAATGAAGTTACTGTGAAAATCCCCCACTCGCCACATTTCGGCGCCTGTTCGGTTACACTGAGGGAGAAATTAATTTGGCCGGTGCATCTAATCAGCACGTTTTTTGGACTGTGGAAGGAAACCAGAGCACCTGGAGGATACCCATGCAGACATGAGAAGAACATGCAGATTCCTTACAGATAATGACCCTTCTTATGTTTGTGGAAGTTGACAAATCTATCATTTCCCGTGCAGCTAAATTCAAAGCTGCACGTACTTTATATGAAGAAGCTAGTGACCTAAAATAAATAGTTATTACAATAAATCATCAGTGCAAAGGATCAGCTCAGTGACTAGCTCAATCTTACAAAGAACAAAACAGCTCAGGAAACAGGCCCTTCGGCCCAACAAGCCCGCGCCACCACCCTGATGTTCCCACCTCTACCCGCGATCCCTGTCCATGTTTATAGATCTATGGATTAAAAACCAAATTTGAGACAATTTAGGGAGAATTTGTTTTGCCAATTAGCCTAAGAGCACATCTTTGGGATGTGGGAGGAAACCGGAGCACCTGGAGAAAACCCACGCAAGCATGGAGAGAATGCGCAAACTCCCACAGACAGAGGCCCAAATCCATGTATCTGCACAGCACAGCGATAGTCACTGAGCTATCGTGTTGCCCATCAAATGGTCCAGGTCAAGCATACACTAACAATGTGAAGCACTAGGATACTCTCAAAAAAAAATCCAAGAACAGCCCTCTCACGACCCATTGCATGTATGCTCCTTGTTAGACAACAAGATGGTCCAAAGCACCTGTAGGATAAAAACAAGTACATCAATATCATCATCTATTTACACACTTCCCAGGGACTCCCAAGGCTCATGATCCCTATTTTAAATCAGTTTTCTATACCCCTCCATTCCCATTCTGTTCATGTGCCCATCTAAGTATTTCTTAAATAACTCCAGAGTACCTGCCTCCACCACTTTACTTAGCAGCGCATTCCATACCCTGACGTGCATCCGAACATTAACCTAATGCTGCTTTTGTATTAAATGTGTAAATATCCAATTTTTATGTAAAATTTTGTTGGAAATAGTTTGTCCGTTGGGAATGAAATACACATAAAATTAATTGAATATTTAACAAACCCAATTTATTTCAATTGGTAAGAATAGCTGACCTTTATGTATAGCCTGTGTTTGAAGCCTCTTTTGTTCTCTTTTTCAGTGTTTACATAGCAACTCAGATGTAAGAACTCGAGATCCCTTCAATGCTGTGATTACAGTTCTAAGAGAATGTAAAGATAATGCAGGACGTGTGTTCTTTAGGTAAGGGATTTTCTGCCATTATACTGAGGTATGTACATCAGAGCTGCAAGTGGATATAGATTGGTGGCTTTCCTGTACCTACTATTGGTCTTAAGTCCCGTAACCATTTTTTGATAAGATTCTGTCCTGGGTCTCCTTAGCAGCGATCTCAGATAGTTAGATTAGCAGATTCATTTTTATGTGGCCTAGCACTGATTAAACAAAAACTGGATAGAACTATAGCACTTGTGCGTCATCTTAAAGTATTTGTTTGAGTTATCCTTACCAATGCAGTTTTCCCAATCTGACCTGATTTATGCTTCTACTAATGTTTGACTGATTTCTTTACTTCGTCAATGGTAGCCATGATGTGGAGATGCCAGCGTTGGCCTGGGGTAAGCACAGTAAGAAGTCTCACAACACCAGGTTAAAGTCCAACAGGTTTATCTGGCGACACTAGCTTTTGGAGTCTCAAGCTCCTTCATCAGGTGAGTGGCTTCGTCACCTGATGAAGGAGCTTGCGACTCCGAAAGCTAGTGCTGCCAAATAAATCTATTGGATTTTAACCTGGTGTTGTGAGACTTCTTACTGGCTTTATTTCAGACAGCACCCAGACTATTAGAAACCAAATATCTGCACTTATTCAAATAGTAGCCTATAGAGCTGTTAGTGTAGGACTTTCCTCAGTTCTCCTTCTAACTGCAGCCACATCTGTCACTGCTGCAGAGCTGTTGATTTTATTTTAGCATTGTCTTTTTTATTACAGATATGGACTCAGGCCATGTTCGATTTGCTTCGGGGAGCTTGACAATCCTGTTTTACTTCCATGCGACCACATTCACTGTCAAAACTGTTTAAAGCAGTGGTTTCTTGCAGGGGAAAAGCTTTGCCCACTCTGCTTAACTGCTGTAGATGATGGTTATAAAATGGAGGTGTCTGAAAAAATAAGGTATGCTCAAGGGGTCGGAGGAAAACATATGATTACATTATTTTTGTTATTTGAGACAATTGGAAATAGAGGACAGTTCTCAAGAGCCTTGTATTTATTTATTTTTTTTTGATGGGATGTGAGCATCGCTGGTAAGGCAGGCATTTGTTTCACACCACTAATTACCCTTGAAGATTAACATTTTGTATTAACATTTTGATTTACATGGATCAGAAGTTTCATAATATTCTGATTGCCATTGCAATTTTGTGGTTGCTAGTTTGGAGTGACAAATGAGAATTAAATGTAATTGCAACACATGATTTAAACCATTTAACCAAACAGTGGCTTTTTTTTTAAGGATCTTAAGGAGAGTTGCTTTATGAATCCTTGCATACTCTTGGTTTCAATAATGTAAATGAGGTTTAAATTCTAACTTAAAAATGCAAGTGATATTTCACATTAGTTAGATACTGACAAAGAAACAAAAATGTTTTTTTAAATGACTTGTAATTAAAATTAAGAGTTCGGTGTTTAATATATTGTGTATTTTATTTCTCCACCAAAATAGCCTAGTATTTTCTTACGTAGAAAAGAAATAGTTTGTCACAGCCCTGAGCTGTATCATTCACATCAACAACTTGATTATTTCCCAATAATTTACATTAACTTGAATATTACAAAGTTGTGTCCTCTTATTGTACCAATTAAGGCAGCATTATTTCACTTTTCACCTTCATTTGCCACATGTTATATTACAATTTGCATGCAGTATGAAAGAAAATAGCATTTTTTGGTCTCTTTGTAATGGCTGCAGGGAAGGTGATCAAATGGGGCCATTCAATAAGGCTACTTACATTTTCAGCCGTGTATTTATGTTCTCATCGCTTTTCATTAATGTGTGCTCTCTTCTATTACAGAAAAGCTGTTGAAAAAAATGCCATCTTTCGTAAGAGGTGTGATGCATTTTTCATAGCTCTGGTTTCCATGGTCTGTTTCAAAGATAATTCGCCGCCAACAAAAGAAGTGGTTACTGATCTTCTGTCACAACTAGTTATTGAAAAGCAAGTGTGTACTCATATCCCCAACATGGGTAAGAATATTTTTGGGGGAAAAGTATTTGGGGGGAAAATGCTATGATCCACAAGTGATTTCCATACGTTTTTCAATGGATAGGAGGTACTGCATTTCCAACCCTCTCCTGATGACATTGCCTTATTCCTGGAATTAGGTTCTTTTCAGCAGCTCAGTTGGTAGCATTCTTGCCTCTAAAGCATAAGATCCTGGATTCAAGACACAACCCAGGACTTGAGCTGATGCTTCTGCACAAAACTGAAAGATTGTTGCAGAATTTAAGGAACATGTCTTTTGGATGAAACATTAAGCCGTCTGTCCTCTGAGATGGACATGTAAGATCCCATAGCATCATTTCAATGTAGTCTGGGGCGTTATTCCTGACGTTTTGCTAATATTTATTGTTCAATCAATGTCACTAAAAAAAAATTATCATGTTGCTGTTTGCTTGTGTGAATTGGCTGCTGTGTTTCCAACATTATAACAACAACTACGCTCCAAAAGTATTTCATTGGTGCAAATCACTTTGAGATGTTTGAGGCTTGTGAAAAACACTAAGTGCGAGTATTTTTTTAACCTCATACACTAACCCAATGATTGTTAATTAGTTTTCTTTTTTGGTAATCCAGAGGCCTGGACAAACGTTCCAGACATCTGAGGAAAAATGTGACTATACTAGGGAGGGTACAAGATTTACAAGGATGGTGCCAGGCCTGGAGAATTTCGGTTATGAGGAAAAATTTGTATAGACTGATGATGTGTTTCTGGAATGAAGAAGGCTTGATTTAACTGAGGTGTTGAACATTATGATGGGCTGGTTAGAGTGGGTGAAATGGACCTAGTTCCTTTAGCAGAAAGGTCAATAACCTGGTGTATTGATTTAAATTGATTTTAATTCCTGAAGGAATAAAAGGAAGTTGAAGCAAAATGTTTTAATCCAGAACAAGATAGGATTCTGGAAAGATGGGAGAGGCAGAAATGCATTTAAGAAGTATAGCTCGCAAACTTGAAGTGCCATGACCCACAAATCCACTAATCAAAAGCTGGTAAGTGTGTTGGACAATAAGAAGTCTCACAACACCAGGTTAAAGTCCAACAGGTTTATTTGGTAGCAAAAACCATTAGTAAAAGCTTTTGCTACCAAATAAACCTATTGGACTTTAACCTGGTGTTGTGAGACTTCTTACTGTGTTTATCTGAGTTGCTTTTTATATTGGTCGGTGCAACATCGAAGGCCGAAGGGCCTGTTCTGTGCTGTAATGTTCTATGTTCTATATCTCCATATCAAGTGTGTTTGGGCCACACAGGTGTTTTTCAACCAGCATAGATATAATTGTCTATATGCACTTCTATACTATAAATGTCTATTATTCTATTGGTTTTATTGTTAATTGAATCCCAACAATAAGTGCTAGCAGACTGTATCACAGGCAGACTTGATCCTGGTATGCTGTATATTCACATAACTTGCATCATTGTCTCTGAATTGTGTTCGATGTGAGAAGAGATCAGTTTTCTTGTATACCTCTAGCACAAAACACTTGAGATCACTTCTGCCGCATCCCCTAATGTTGAACCCGACTTCAAGTCTTCCTGATCTATATGGTTCATATTTATTGATGCACCAGGAGAAGTGCTACCCCTTTCATTTTATCACCATTCTCACTGTTAATTTATGATAACAAGATATGATGAAAATATTTATTAAGCTGAATGATGCTGTGTGAAATATGTTTGGACAACCTGAGTAGCCTTTCCAGTGGTTTTAAATTTTCACAGGAACATAGAATAAAACTGCCTTAGTTTGGTAGTAAACTTATACAATCAATCAGAAAATCCAAAAGATTGTTGAGTTGAGATGTGGGACATTGCAGTAGTAACAGACAAATGAATATATGAAGTTTGGTATTATACATTGCTTGTGTAGAGGGAGCTTTCATTTAGATTAGGGGTTTTCAAACTGGGGCCCGCAGGCCTCTGGGGGTCTGTGAAGGTTTTGGGCCTTGAGAAGAAGTGGGAGGAAAATGCTAAGCAGATGATCCACTTCAGATTCTCAGCATCACGTAGTCTTCAGCCAATTCAGTTCATTACATATGATTTCAAGAAATGCCTAAAAATGAAGATGTCGTATTCAGCAAAGGTTATAGACCCTGTTAATATTCAATAGTACTGAAGATTTGTACTGCTGGGAGTACTATTGATCAAAACCTGAACTGGACCAGCATTTAAATACTGTGGATACAAGAGCAGGTCAGAGGCTAGAAGTCCTGGGTGACTAATTCATCTCCTGACTTTGCATAGTTTGTCCACTATCTACAAAACACAAGTCCAGATTGTAATGGTATACCCTCCACTTGCCTGGATGAATTACAGCTCCAACAACATTCAAGAAACCATCCAGGACAAAGCAGCTCACTTGATTGGCACCCCATTCGCAAACATTCACACTCTCCACCACTTTCAAACAGTGGCAGCCATCTGTACCATTTACAAGGCACACTGCAGAGACTCAGCAAGGTTCCTTAGACAGCACCTTTCAAACCCATATTCACTACGATCCAGAAGGACAAGGGCAGCAGACAGATGGGAAAACCACCACTTAGACTTTTCCTTAATCTACTCTCAATTCTGACTTAAAAATATGTTGCTGTTCTTTCACTGTCATTGGGTCAAAATCCTGGAACTCCCTTCCTAACAGCATTGTGGGTGTACCTATACCACATGGACTATAGCAGTTCAAGAAGGCAGCTCCTCACCACCTTCTTAAGAGAATTAGGAATGGACAATAACTGCTGTGCTAAATAGTGAAATCAACATCCCATAAATAAATAAAAGAAATACCAGCAGCGACACCCTTCACTTGATTTGTACAGAATGCATAATAAAGATGGTGGGCCAATGGATAAACAAGTAAAAGAGGGTCGAGTTGGTTCGGAGTTGGGAAAACCCCTGGACAACAACTGGAATAAAGTGCAGCCTGTTTTAAAATAGTTGCAATGATTCTTCTGTGTGCACAAAATGAAAGTGTTGGGAAATCAAACTTTTTTTTTCAAATGCTACTTTCTTTTAATGAATATTTTATAATATATTAGACAATGTGGGTGCTCATTTACATGGAGGTGGTATCACATGACAAAATCTGGCAGTACTGTCTGGCATCTTGCTGTCTGGAGCCATCACTTAAGAGGTGCCATCACGTTGGCTGTAGAATCTTTTTCATTGTCGCTTAGTTCCTTTGTGCTGCAGTGAAACAGTGAGTTTGGCTCGGAGTTTTATCTGGAACGTTTGAAATGTTGCCCTACTGCTTTTCAATTCCAAGGGGTCAGCTTGCTGGGAAGCAAATGCACGAAATGTACCATCTTTACCATCAACATTCTCAAACATACAACTCTTGTATCTGTGTCAAACATTCCACAGGTAACTTCCTTTTGCATCAGATATTTATTTTTGTCTTTCTTTAGATCATCAGTATCGTACTGGACCTCTCTCACCGTTTGATGACTCAGTTGACCGAAATCCTGTTGTCCGTTCCATTGTACTTAAATTGCTGTTAAAGTACAGGTACAAATTATTAATTGGATAAGGAGCTTGTAGAATTTTGATCACTTGTTATTTGTTATAAACCTGGAAACAATTATAGGCAAAGATATCCCTGTATGTTATTCGGCATTACTCTTGCTGAAGATGCTGTCCCAAAAAGAGTTTGTATGAAAACTGTGGGTAATGAATAGGGGCTTTAGAAAATTAATTGCAACCACGTGCTTTCATGAATAGTTTTAACTGGAAATGGTATTAGTGGATGGACTAAGCATCTTGCAATACAGTTTTAATGTTATGACTTGGTTGATACAATTACAAACTCTTAATTCCAGGTCGCATGGTAGCATAGTAGTTGGCACTGCTGTCTTTCAGCTCCAGGGACCTGGGTTGATTCCTGGCTTAGGTCACTGTTTGTGTGGAGTTTGCACATTCTCCCTGTGTCTGTGTGGGTTTTCTCTGGGTGCTCTGGTGTGCTCCCACAGTCCAAAGATATGAGAGTTAGGTTGATTGGCCATCCTAAATTTCCCTTAGTGTCACGGGATGTGTAGTTAGAGGGATTAGTGGGGTAAATATGCGGAGTTATGGGATAGGACCTGGGTCAGATTGTTGTCAGTGCAAACTCAATGGGCCGAATGGCCTCCTTCTCATAATAGTCAGACATCTGTTTAGTGAATATACATTTTCAGCGGAGTGTTTCTATTTCTTAGTATAGTCTCCCTCTTAATGCTGAAAACAACAGCACATGATTGTTAATTCTTTATCAAAGGAGAGTAGAAGGACCAGAGAGCTTTTTTCATCTCCCAATTGTTAATTTGCAGTTCCATTTCTGTCATGTTTTCATGGCCATGTGATTTGCTTACGTATGCATATTCCCTAAAAGTTCATCATTCCAAGGTTTATCCAAGCTGACTTTAAATGTGATTTCTTTTTTGTTTGTAAAATCATCAGCAGAACTTGAATATATTTACTTGCAACACACTGGATGGCTGATTATCATTTTTATTTTGTCAGATTTTGAGAATTTTTATGTCCGGTCTAATATGTACGCACGCCATTGTTTCGTATGTTATTTGCCAAAGTGTTACTTCTGCGTAAGTAGCTAAAGTGATCAATGATCCTTAGGGGGTGAGACTGGAAAATTATAATGATAAACAAGGAAATAGCAGAGATTTTGAACAAGTGTTTTGTATCTGTGTTCATAGTAGAAGATATAAAGTATATTAGAAAATCAAGAGGCAAAAGGGAGGCAGGACAAAAAGTATTGGAAATCTCATGGACTTAAAAACTGGCAAGTCCCCTGGACTTGATGGCCTGATCGTAATGTCCTAAAAGAGGTGGTTGCAGAAATAATTGATGCATTGTTGTGATCTTAAAAATTCACTAGTTTCTAAAAAGATCTCAGCAGATTGGAGAACTGCAAATGTAACATCTGCGTCCAAAAAGAAAGGGAGATAGACAGCAAGAATCAATAGGTGTGTTAGTATAATGTTTGTCATTGGGAACGTTAGTAAGGAAGAGGTCTTTTGAAATCAGTGTATAATCAGTCGGAGTATGGCTTTGAGAAAGGAAAACCATGCTTGACAAATTTATTGGAGTTCTTCAGCAATGTAACAAGCAGAATGGATAAAGGGAAAAGGTATATATAATGTATTTGTATTTCTAAAAAGCATTTGATGTGCCACATAAAAGATTACTACTTATTATCAATGTGAAAAACTAGCTCGAGGAGCCTCAAAGAGTCAGTGCTGGGGCCTCACTATTTATGGTCTGTGTTAGTGACGTGGTTGAAGGGACCAGCTGTATTCTAGCCAATTTGCTGACTATGCAAATATAGGTACAAAAGCAAGTTGTAAAGAGGATACAAAGAGTCTGCAAAGGGGTGTAATAGATCGGTTAAGTGAGTGGGCATTAAAATAGCAGCTAGAGTATATTGTAGAGAAATGTGAGGTTGTCCATTTTGGCAGGACAGATAGAAAAGCAAAATATTATTTAAATGGATAGAAAATGCAGAATGCTATGGTACAGAGGGATCTGGGTATCCTTTTGTACACAAATCTTAAAAGGTTAGCATGCCTTTTAAGTAAGCATAATAAGCAATTTGAAAGACAAATGGAATATTGGCCTTTTTGCGAGAGGGGTGGAGTATAAAAGTAGAAATTCCTGTAAACTGCATAGCACCTGGTGAAACTTTGCTAGGAGTAATGTGTACAGTTTTGCTTTCCTTACTTGCATTGGAAGCAGCTCAGAGAAGGTTCACTGGACTGATTCCTGAGGAAAGGTGGAGCAGTTTTGGGATTACACTCAAGTTTAGAATAATGAGACATGAGCTCACTGAAGCATAAGATTCTGAGAGGGCTTAGCAAGATAAATGCCGAGAGGATATTTCCCTCCTTGGAGAAATCCAGAATGGGCACATTTTTACATTTTATCCAAAAATTTCAATCCCATCATTAGGGTAATGATTTAAATTCTCTCTATTTTAATTCTCTATTCTACCATTTTAATGCTAAGTTAACTGAAATAAATGATTTCCTTACAGTTTTGATGACGTTAAAGATTATTTGCAAGAGTATCTTTCCATGGTTCAGGAAAAAAACATTCTTGATCAGGGAGATCAGACGGAACTCTATGCACTGTTTTTAAACTGTTTGGAGGTATGTCTGCTTAAACTCATTGGTATTAAGTTAAAGCTATAAGCATCTTATCTCATAAATCAGATCATTCATTACCTAAATATTCTGTACACCTTCCAAAATGAGTTTGTAGTTCTTTAATTGTCACAGTTATAATTGGTATAATATCATAGAATCCCTACAGTATAGAAGAGACCATTTGGTCCATTGATCTGCATCTCTCTGACAGAGCATCATACATATGCCCACTCTTTGCCATATCCCCGTAGCATGACACATTTTTCATGGTTAGTTACACATCTTGGGACAACACTAAGGGGCAATTTATCATGACCAATTCATCTAGCCTTCACATCTTCATGGACTGAGAGGAGGAAACTAGAGCATTTGGAGAAAACTCGTGGACATGGGGAGAATGTGCAAACCCCACACAGCCACCTGGAATCCAATCCAAATCCCTCGAGTTATAAGGTAGTAGTCCTAACCACTGTGCCACTATGTCATTCTATATTGTTGTGACTTAAGGATGGTCTATGGAATGCATACATTATTTGTTATTAAACTAGCTCAGCAGTAGTCATTGCACTTAAACCAGAAAGGCCAGATAGATCTGAGTTCAAACCATAATCCAAATAAGTACGTTGTGTAGGGAGACATTTCCATACAGTGCCAAGATGGCATCGCACTGTTGGAAATCTTTTGGTAGAGACACTGAACAATAGGCCATGCTTCCTGTTGGGTGGACATAAAAGGCCTATGACACTATGTTGAACAAGCAAATGGTTCCTAGCTAATATTTATCTCTGTCTATGTCCATAGAGCAAAGTATTTGGTTGTTACTACATTGCCATTTGTGAGACCTTCCTGTATACAAATTGTCTGCCTTGTTTCCTGCATTATAAATACAACAAAAATATTGCATTGCCTGTGAAAAGGTTTGGAGTACTCTGAGGTCATGAAAGGTTCAATAACTGCAAGCTTTTCTTCCATTCTTTCCTCATTTTTTTCAAAAAAAATAAAATAATTGAAGCATAAATTCACTTGTAGGGAACACAGTTTATGATCCCATGTTAATATTATTTGTCAAAAACATCAGCATTTCAGATGCATTATTAACTAGACGGTTTCCTTCCTATTTTCAGGATTCAATATACGAAAAATCCCAAGTTTTCACTGTGCAAGAAAAAATTGCTCACATGGCTCAAGAGAGAGATTTCCTTCAGAAGTGTATTAAACAAAAGGGTCATTACTCTAAAATAGAAACCTTGCAGCTAGTTGCTAGAATCCAACTTTGTTTTGACCTGGCCTCTCGACTACTGTGTGAACCAAGCAACACGTATGGTAATGCTGATTTTTGATTTAAGTAATGTTTGTATTCTATCTGTTATCCCTCCACCTCCATCCAACTGGACTAGTCATCAAAATAATCAAATGAGTCTAATTTGTGCTTGTTAAATCATTGGTCAGTAAAGACCTACGGTCCTGATTTTACCGGCATGCTACCCGAGGCTTATAACATTGCGCACGGGGCCAATGGAAGATGTCATTCTGTGAATCTCATCTGGCCCAATTTCTAGGCGGATGTGTCGATAAAATCAGGGCCTATGTGTCATGGTAGTGAGATGTACAGACCTGGCATGTTTTCACCTCTTGTAAGATTTATCTACTATCAGTTGACTTGAACAAAATAGAAAATATTTTATTGTTCACTTGAGTTCTGGATAAATTCAGTCAGTCTGGCAACTTCTATGGAGAGAAAAAAATAAGTCCATATGACTTTTCAGGACTGAAAGAGTCCTGCTGGACTCAAAACGTTAACTCAAGTTTCCCTACAGATGCTGCCAGTTCTGCTGAGTTTTTCCAGCATTATTTTTATTTCAGATCACCAGTATCTGAAAAATAGTTTATAGTTGACTGCATTGGATAGAAAAATAATGCACAGTCATGATAACAGTTCCTCACTGTCTCCATGGTGAATAACCTGCCAGTGTCAAGAATGACTTGGTTGCGTACTGGACTGTTGCTTCTTATTCAGTGTATGACATAAAAAGGAAAGTGATTTACAAGTGTAAATATTTTAGCCCACATTGAAAATCAATGTTTGTTTGTTTTTTCATAATTCCAGCTACAAATTTGCAATATGTTCATGGAAAAGAAACTTTTCTGCAGGCGATAAAGAACATTCTCCAAAATCGCCGAAATGATTGGTTCCGGGTTTACCTTGTGCGAAAACTATGCAGTCTCAGTGGAATAGAGTTTGTTCAGCAGCTTTCAAAGAATGATCAATATGTTTGGCTATTTCCAGAAGAAATCATTCAACAGGTACAAACCAATAGTCTGTTTATTTCTAGAATCATTTGTGATTTACCCAAGACTGTTTGTTTATAAATGTTATCTTTGTTTCTCTGTAAATGATGAACTTTTCTATAGTTACCTGCATGTTACCTGAAAAGTTGGTGGTGAATAGTAATAACAAAATATTGGAAATATAAATATAGTTATCACTGACTTGTATTCCATCAACAGCCGGTTGGAGCACCAAAATTATAAACTGTTTTCAGTGTTGAACCAGAATGATGATAATGTTGAATAAATTCACACAAAATCTGACAAATGTTTAAAAATGAGTACTTGAATTACCCATTGTTTTCTGAATGGGGAATTCTGCAATGTGCTCTGTTGGTTAAACTCTTCTTCTCACCCATCAACTCAAATATGTTTCACCTAGCAGTCTCCCTGTAAAGTGGAGCATTCTCCCGATGTTGGTAAAATGCCTACAGAGGCAGAAAGTAGCCTTTAATTGACCATTTAAGTGTCTCAATTTGCCAACCTTTCATTCACACTACTGGCAAAATGACACGGAAATGGGAAGATGTGGGCATCTATCTCAATATTCCTCTTCTTTCATCCTTTTACCAGCCTTCTAGCCCTTCACAAATGGGCCAAGAAAATTCAATTTGCCCTTTTGGTTAACACACATGATGCAAAGGCCACTCATCTATCCCCTTTGGTTAAAAGGTATTATAGCTTACTTATTCCATGAGTTCTCTCTTGGTTTAACCAATTCAGTTCAGCTTTCCGGTTTTATTAGAAAATTTGTTTTTTTACTTGTACAGGAATGATAAACCTACGGATAACGTATCCATTAGAACATTAAGATACACAGCTAATTTGGATTAGAACAGTTATGTCATTTCAGACTTAACCTTGGTAGTCTGACCTGCTTTGGAACAACCACAAGATATTGCCTGTTTTAACACATTTTGAAAAATATGATACTAATGAAAAAAACAAATAGATGTACATTAACATTGCAATGAAGTTACTGTGAAAATCTCCTAGTCGTCATACTTAGTGCTTGTTCAGGTACATTGAGGGAAAAATATCTTTCCTAACTACAAAATAGGGGACTGCACTTCAGTGAAACTTTCCTGTTCATATTCCTAACCACTGTACTTCTTCTTGGACTGTGAAACTCTTTCGGACATTCTGAGGTATAGAAGTTCAATATAGATGTAAATTTGTCTTTTCTAAAGTATAAAATTGCAATGGAACATTTTGAAATAATGAGCACTGCTGACCTAGAGCCAAGAAATTGGAAATTATAATTGTAATTTATTTTATCATTGGCAAAAAATGAATTTGCTGTGTTCTGTTCTTATTTTCAGAGAGATTATCCTGGACAAATTGATCGTTACCTTGTGTATGGTGAAAACTATAAACTTATTCGTGATGCAATAAGCACAGCTATTCTTGATTGCAAATCTAAGAGTATAGTTGAAGCTCACAAGGTAAGAGTTGGAACATTAGAAATGACAATAACATAGTAAAGCTAGGGGCAATTTTTGCCTTTAACTGACTGAACTAACAAACTAATTGCACACAAAACAATTTAACATTACAAAAAGCAACCTGTCAGTAAGTTATTTGATAAATTTTGGCATTTAATTGGTTGATTTTAACTTCTAACTCATTGAGCTCAACGTGTAGTGTGCATTAATAACATGTGGATGCTGAAGTTTCTCTGCCTAAGATATCAGTGGAAGTCTTAACCAATTAAGATGTAAATGGGTACTGGCTCCAGCAAAATAATGAGAAGACTTCAAAATCACTGTCCCACAGTGTAAATTCATGGGCACGAAGAAACCAGAAACTACAAATTAGAAACTTGAACCAGATGCTCAACAATGGATAAATAACTACATTGCCTTGGGGGGTATCTTGGGAGAGAAGAAAGCTAAAGGAATAAATCCTGACAAAAAATCCTTAGTAGTCACATAGGCAGCTTTCCAGAAACTACTGCAACAGAACTGGTTCCAAATGGTACTGGTTTTCTCCTTTCTTTTGGACAATGCTAGCAGTGCTGAGACGGGCAGTCCTAATGCTTGAATGTAAAAACTCGTCTAAAGTAGTTGCAAATACAGCACCAGGTAGTTACAGGTGAGCTGCTGTCTTCTGTTGTGACAATTCACACTCAGTCACTTGCTTCTCTTACTCTGCCCTTATTATGCAGCACAGTTGAGCCAATTTGGGAAGGCTATTCCAAATATTTAGAATAAAGAAAGTTACAGCACAGGAACTACCTGTGCAGTTCAGCCCTCCAAGCCTGCACTGACCATGCTGCCTGACTGAACTAAAACACCCTACCATTCTGGGGATCATACCCTTCTATTCCCATTCTATTCATGTATTTGTCAACACACCCCTTAAAGTCACTGCTATATCTACTTCCATTACTTCCTGCAGCAGCAAATTCCGGGCACCCACCACCTTCTGTGTAATAAAAAAAAAAGTTGTTTAGTCTATAGTTACGCTGATCATTAGGTGACTTAACTCGAGGAGTGTCTATATCTTTGGTCCATAAGATGCACCAGCGTGTACATAAAACACAACACTGTGGTTGCTGGAAGTCTGAAATGAAAACAGAAAATGCCAGAAAAACGTAGCAGAACCTTTGAGAAGTGAGAGACTCAAAGTCCAACATGACTCTCCTTCAGAACTCTTGCATGTTACTAGCATAAATATGGAAACTAACATGTACTGGTCTTTTCTAAAGAGCTGGGAGCGGGGGGAAGATTCATCATAATCATCCAACTCAATAGCTAATCTTGCTTTCTCCCCATAACATTTCTTGCAGATTTCCCTAAAAGAATTGGCACAACATGCTCTTTCCGCATAGGTATACCAGGAAATCCTATGGCTTTGCCTGTTGTCACTCTAGTCTTCGTATTATGAATAAAACTTTTTCTAATTAGGCTCACTATGATACATTTATTAGCTCTTATGAACAGTTCTGCTTTAATATAATCTTACGAGTTAATTTTCTTTTAGAACTCTAAGTGCTCTTCCAATGAACAAGAAGTTCACATGATCCTTGCAATATTCCGGGAGATCACCATTTTGAATGCATCAAGTGACCCCTGTGTCCGCCCGAAACAACCTGTAAGTCTGGCTATTAATTATAAAGTGTTTTGTTGTTTAAAATGATTTAGTGTTCTGTAAAGCATCTGAGATGGGTTGCTTTCAATTCTTCTGGTGAGTATTTTTGCTTAAAAGATATCAGGGAATGGTACACCTCAATTTTTGAACTCTTTGTCAATATCGAACAGTCCCAGGTCAAGCAAGTTACGGTGAGATAAAGAACTGTTGCTGCAGATTTTAAGCTTTAGGACATTGCTTCATTCACTACAATTTTATCCCATTCCATTTTCCAGTTTGCTGAATTAATTTCATTGTTTATATTTTTCAGCAATGTGATACTATCAAAAGTTACATAGAGAACACAATGAAGCCTGCTTCTGACAGAGTTAAGAAATTTGCCATTATGTTAGTCAACAATGACATCCCTGGACTTCAGATTAATCCTAAGCAAAGCAGTCTGGAGCGGATAGTAATGGAAATAATCATTCATGCAGCAACTGTCTTCATCTCTGGGAGTAGTAACATCCTGATACCATTGCAAAACCTTGCATTCCAACCTGCGAATATGCTGGTATGGTTTCTTGTCATGTTTTGTTTTACTTACCATCTCCAGAAGACAAAAGTCTGTCTAGATTAAACATAATTGTTATTGCATTATTCCCATTTCTTAACTGTGCTCAGTTACTTAGCAGATTAAAAGTGAAAATAATAATTGCAGGTTTTCACCACCAAAACGAAGAAAGCAAATTGTTTTCTTGGGGTGTTGTACCTCATATGCTGTGAACTTTGAATATCAGAAGGGCAACTAGAAACAGATACCTTTTTAATTGAAAACACCATGCAGCAGATTGAGCTTCACCAACCTATGTTTTCTCATGCTCCGTTCTTCCCTTGTTGATATTGCAACCAGGGGATTTTCACAGTAACTTCATTGCAATGTTAATATAAGTCTACTTATGACACTAATAAATTACCTTTAAACTTTCTATCGTGATGTTCCTCCTTTAGCAGATAAGCAACATAAAGACATTGATTTAAAGTTTATTTATTAGTGTCACAAGTGGGCTTACATTAATACTGCAGTGAAGCTACTTTGAAAATTTCCTTTTGCTTACTGTGATTCAGTCTCACAGGTGCCATTGTTTCTTAGTACGCTAGAAAAGTTACCATTTTTATAATGAGTACAGAGAGCAAGTCTTGGGCTATTCATCTATCAGATATCATGAATTATCGGGCCTAACTGCTAAACTGAATAACCCAAAGGCTACATTTGAAATCTGATTTTTTTTTTAAATTATTCGTTCATGGAACATGGGCGTCACTGGCTTGGCCAGCATTTATTGTCCATCCCTTATTGCTCCTGAAGGATAGAAAAGAGTCAATCACGTTGTTATGGATCTGGAACCACATGTCAATCAGACCAGGTCCTAAAGGACAATTCTGAACCAGAGGGGCAATCTAATCAATTTTTAATTCCATATTTTTATTCCCAATTAAGTGTATGCCCTAATGTTTATTTTGAATTGTAAACTTTTTTTAAACGTATCTTTTCATTTCCTGATTGGCTGCTTTGACAGCTTGATGATGACAGGTGTTGGCAGCCCTTTTCCACTTACTACAATAAATTGCACTTTGACAGTGTTAAAGTTCTTGTCAGTCAGATTGTAGATTTCTGAACAAGATGTTCTTTGAGGACAGCAGAGAGTTTTTTGCTTCACCAATGACCACAACATAGAGGCCTTTACAACATGAAACCATCGATATTCCTGTCAGCTGCTGACATTAGGAAAATTTGTTAGGATCCTCTTGCAGACCAATAACAAGACATTCATGCTTTCAATTACTAGCTGAAACCCAAAATGAATTGGTCGTCAAAGATAGCTAATTATCATTTCTGCCTAGATACAGGACTATATATTTTATGTTGCCATGGAGAAAAGGACTGAAGAAGCCAGTTTTTGAGACCAGGCTTACAAGCGTCCCTACAAATCAGTGAATCTCGAACAGACAGCAGTTCTGTATCATCAGCAGACAGAATGGCTGCTCGGCTTTGTGAGCCACACAGCAAATACGGGAAGAAACCGATCTGCTGGAAGAGATGCATCCTGCAACCTTCTAAGAATTCAGTCCCAGCAGGAGAGGATGGTGGAAGATGGGGGAGTGGGAGCAAGAAGGTGGAGCGGGGGTGGGGGGCAGGAACAAAAAGAATAATTGGAACAGACTTTACTTGGGGTGGTGGATTTGAGAAATTCTCCAAGAAGTGTTTTGACACGGTCACTCAAAGTTAATACTTGGCAAAACAGAGATATGGAACCCGTTGTGGGCAGTTTTCTAAAAGAACCATAATTCCATGTGGAGTGCGATGGGTATTGAGTATAAAAGACGACCATCACACCCTGTAGTTTAAAATATAAATTATCTACAAATGAAATTATGTTTAATCAACAGTGTTTTAGCCACTTATTACAATAAAATTTTACAGGAAAATCTATAACTAGGTCTCTATGAAGATCATTACAAAATGCATCAATTTCAGTAGCTGACTGGAATATTGATTGGATATCGATTATGTGCATATGCTAATACCTGGATTTTGTGGTGATCAGTGAAGCAAAAGCACTCTGCTATCTCAAAGGAAGCCTCTTTGATAGATCTAACAATCTATGTGACAAGAATCTTAACATTCTCGACAGGTAATTGTTTGTAGCGAGTGTAACAGGGATTCCTGGCATAGAGAAGTTGATATCCTCAAGCTGTTAAAGTGGCCAATCAGAAAATTAAAAACACCAATAATCAAATCATTTTTTAAAAAATATTACAGTGCAAATAAAAGTTGGGGCATATGTTTAGATGAAGATAGAAGCTGAATTTTTAAGAAATTTAGTAATTTGTTGTATTGGAGACATTCCATGAATATTTTGGAACTGATTAGTTGTTTAACAATAGTATTACTTATCACTGTTAAATTATTATAGAAGTTAAACTGAGTGTTTAACAGTGAAATGAGAGTGGAAAAGGGGAAGTTAGTTCTCGCCAGAATTAATTGATTTCATCGATAGCCAACTTTGGGATGGTTTGGTTCACAGAACAGCCTGTGACGTAGCAATGATTGGACAGACTGGGAATTTCAGGAATATTGTGTTAATTTGTGCAAAACCTCTAAAGTTGCAATGGATTCAGATAGTTAATGGTGAAAAATGTTATTGTTCGTCATCAAAAACCCTACAAATTTCATACCAGCTTTTTCAACAATTTCTATACTAATCATAGAATCCTATAGTGCAGAAGGAAGCTATTTGGCCCATTGAGTCTGACCCAGTGGTCAGATTGTGGCACTGACCACAATCCCACTCGCACCCTATCCCCATTATCCCATGCATTTACCCTAGCTAATCCCCCTGACACTAAGGGGTAATTTAGCATAGCCAATCCACTTTAACCTGCACATCTTTGGACTGTCGGAGGAAACCCATGCAGACACGGGAAGAATGTGCAAAGTCCGGACAGTGACCTAAGCCAGGAATCGAACCTGGGTCCCTGGCACTGTGAGACGGCAGTGCTAGCCACCGTGCCATCCCACCCCTTATACTTCCTACACCATGGTCTCAAAAATCTGCCCATGATTTGAAAACATACAGCCAGGCTGTTAGCAGCCTTTAATCAAGTATGCACCAGGCTGCAGTAGGTATTTTGTACAGTGTATAAAAACAATTACAAAAGAACTGTGATATGATCCTGATTATGGGTATAAATGTTGACAGTCATTCTTCATGTAGGTCAGATTAAATTAATAAAACACTTTTTTTTGCTCACCTCATATAATTGAATTGTGTTTAACTGAGAGCGAAATGGAGGGAAAACAAAAGTCTCTATAATTGAAGAATGGATTTAAGTTATGAAGCTAGCTGCACACTTATATGACTTCAGAACTGCTGCAGGGAGAAAGCCAATAAAAACACACTTTGTGGAATACCTGCTGTTCCGATCATATGGAAAGTGGATTTTGGCAATAATATCCACACTCACCTGCACTTTGTTGAATTTGAAATTGTACACACCATCTAGTAGCAGTCTGTAACAAGAGGTTTAAAGTCATGTGTACTACTGGCAAATTTTCCTGACTCTCACTTTCGATGCATTCCAATCTATTTTTGTTTTGTGATTCTCCTTCCCTTCTTACAATTTCTGACATTTTAAGGCTTCCATTCCTCATGTTACTCACCCTCCCCTATTAAGCAGATGGGCATGTAATTTAGACTCAGTTTTGGCCAGCACTCTTGAGTCGTGTGTTAACTGGAGGAGCCCAGTTTGACTTAAACTTGCTTTTAGCCCAGTTGGAAAGACCTGTTCAATAGTTTTCTCAATGTCAGTAAGAATATTAAAATTGACCTCTGATGAAAGGTCATCCAGATTTGAAACATTACTTCTCTCTCTCCACAGATGCTGTCAGGCCTGCTAAGATTTTCCAGCATTTTCTTGCTTTTATTTCAGATTCCAGTATCTGCAATATTTTGCTTTCATAATATTAAATTAACATTTATAATATTATATTGATATTAAAATGGCAACACGTTCCAATCAAGTTTGAATTTTTATCAGATTTGTGGGCGGAAAGGAAGGATAGACATAAAAATTCATTGAATTACTGACAATCCTGTTGTTTTCCTTTGTGCATTTTAGGATGCATTCTTGCCTACCATGCCTGAGGATATTACGATTGATGCTATGGGCTGGACTGATCTTCAGAATCTAACGTGGTATCGTAAGTGATAAAATCTCTCTGAATTTATTTACTATTTTAAAAATGTTTAACTATTAAATAATCGTTGACTGATCCCTTTACATTTCAGAGTGCCCAAATGGACATCCATGTGTTGTAGGAGAGGTAAAAAGTGATTTCCTTTTATTTTCTTCTTAATTCACATATTTTAAATGCTGTATTGGTGAAAGGCATTTGAAATGCTTATGTTAATTAATAAACTGTTTTGTAATTGTAGTGCGGACAACCTATGGAGACATCTCGCTGTATTGAATGTAATGCTGAAATTGGAGGATCTAACCACAGGGCAGTTTCTGGATTCAGCCATGCTGTTAGGTAAGAACATTTTCATGCAAGCCAAACAAAGTGTTGCCTAAAACTAAAATGACAGATAAGCAATTCTTTACTCAACTGGACATTGAGATTTTTTGGCACCAGTGATATTTGTTTGGTGGCTTCACTTTTTTGAAGATGGAGCAGAAATTATTGGTGAAATGTTTATTTCTGTGGTTAAGTGTTCGGGAAAAAAAAATTGGCTCATGTCAAAGTATCCAAAGCTATAAGTTGACATAAAGTCAAGGTTGTATTGACACTTGATTGCAAGTCTGTTCTTTGTTGTGCAAAAAATTTTCTCCAATCATCTCTTTCCCCTTGTTTTCTCTTAGATCATATCAAATTGAAATAGCTCAGTCCTATCTCCCGCCAACAAAGTTTGAAAGATCCCAAAATGGCCTCCGTTTTAAAGCATATAACTGGAAATTAGCACATGCACATTCATTCTAAATTCTTTTCTAGTTATTATAGAAGATTTTAGATGAGGAATGAAGAGCATAAGAGTTACAGTTGCAAAAGACAATGGAAACTTTAGTTCAGTCACTCTGAAAAGCTGAACAATGGGAAACATTGTTTTAATCTTTTTATCATTTACTATATGTGGGTGTTCCTGGATAGACTGACATTATTACCTATCTATAGTATTCTGAGCAGGTGGTTGGCTACCTTCTGGAACCATTGTAGTCCCTATGATGAGTTCTTTGTTTGATTTGAATAAGTGGTTTGTTAAGGTAGTTAAGAGTCAACTTTAGTGTGAGCCTTGAATCATTCAGGGGTCAGACTGGGTAGTAACAGTTGGTTTACTTTCCTAAAGGAGATTGGATGCTGTGTTCCTGCAAGAGGTTCTGTTCAGGTGGCTTAGTAATTATTGACTCAATCGCCTGAAGTATAGGTATCAGATTTGAACTGGGCTGTCTCATAGTTTGAAGATGTGACCACAGGATTTGCATTCATTTGATTGTATCTTGTATTTAACAACCATGTGTTGAATCAACTGAACTTGCTTAAAAACATATCCAGTTTATCCCATATGAAATAACATTTCGTTGGTTCATAAATGTATCTCTTTTTATAAAGAGCGTATTCTAGTCTATTTGTCTGATTTGTAGGCAGGATCGAACACAAAAGGGACACGTTCTAGGAGATCCAAGCAAAAGAGAAACAGTTGTTGCTCCTGACAGACAAATGTCTGCGGTTTCATTTCTGCTGCTTCGTTTAATGACGCACACAGCTATGTTTCTAGGAACAAAGCAAGATCCTCAGGTATTTAATTAACAGTATTTTGGTTTTAGTTTAGCAGTATCTCATGTAATTATTTGCGAGATTAGTTGCATCAAGACTGCTAACGTGTTTCTACTTAGAATCTTCCATCAGGGCCCTTTTCTTCGCAATGCATTTGTTTCTGTTATTAAGAGAATTCTTGCGTAAAAGCAGAGTCTGTAATTTGGGGCATAATAAAGTTGGGTACAGTTGAAGAGATGATGCGGTCAATTTAAAATTTAGTGATTATGTGCAACAAATCTTCAGTTTTAAATGCATGTTCATTGCAAGGAAGAAAATAATTGGGGCAATAAAGACATCTGTAGCTTTGCTTTCCTAGGAATGGATGAATTAAGGATTGGATGTCACTTACTTTTCAACTCTACTTTTAATGCAAACATTGATCTTCTACTTGGAGATCCTGAACCTTTTACAATCACACTCAGATTTTTGCAGAAAACCCAAGGCTTTGTCAGTATTTAATTGCTGTAGGAACTCTTTGATATCAGAATATACATTCTGCAGATCTCTTTTTTTAACATAAAGTATATCAGCTGTGACCAGCAGAAAAATTGAATTGTCTTTGGAATCCCTTTAAATAGTTGCTTATCCCAAAACAAGATTGACACAAAATTGAGTGCCTCAGCTTTTCGAATAAAAGCAATGCAACAGGGCAAACCAGTTGGTATGTAATTGTTTTAAAAAAAGCATGAGGAGTGAAAACAGGTAGTGGAGCATTGAAAATGGACAGTGAAAGGGTGAAAATGGGCATATAGAAGTGCTGTATTTGACTTTTAAATAAAGAATGTTGGCTGTGTAGATTCAGGAGAAGCAAATGATGAAATGGGGAAAAATGAAAAGTAAATAAGGAAACACAAGCCTAAGTACAGTTTACGTATGTTAATGTTTCTGAATTGTCTATTCAATAGTAGTAAGTTCTGATTCTGGAGCCAATAATGTAATATAAAGTCGCCATAATCCTAGATGATCATGGGCTGCTCTTCCCTTTGAGAAGGGAGAGCTGACTGGCAGTGATTTTAACCTGAGGGGCAAAGTTGATAAGGTGGGGCCTTTGTGAATAATCTTGGCCAGTCCAGGAATTGAACTCGTGCTGTTGGCATCACTCTGCACCATGATCCAACCTTTCAGCCAACTGAGCTAAAGCAGCAAAGTTCACGTGCAGTGAAAGAAGTTTTTTAAAATGATACATTATCAACTTGTGCACAGATGAACCTGTGAGTTGAAATGTTGCAGAAACGTGTACGTTCTTCAAATAAATCCAAGCTTCAATTACAAGATTACTTGCTGAAAGAAAATTAATATTCCATAAATTAACAAGCTTGGATAATTTTTGATCTGTTATTTTCTTTTCAATAGTCAATTGCAAACATTATAAAACCACAAGTTCGAAATCCAGCAGAGTTTCTCCTGTGCCATATTGAAAAAGACATGGAACAACTCACGGTGTCGCTGGGAAAGAGTGCTGATGAAACTGCTATAGTTACACATCTTGCCCTCAGCCATTTCCTGAAGCAAAAGCAGTGTGAGTAGTTACTTCTTTAAAAATAGAAGCAAAGCTAGTTCCATAACTAACCCATTTTGTGCATGTCACTAAAATATTTTTTTTTTTTAGTGCCTGGTTTAGGAAATGAAAGATTCCCCAGTAAACAGCATAGAAATAACTGGGAGAAAATGATTCTACAACATGTGCTAACTCCTACAATAGAGGTGAGGTGCTTTTCTTTGTGTTTCAATATATTAAAGTAATATTTATAAAACTTAAAGGTGAATATGCTGCTTTGGAGAAATTAATAGTACAAATTTTTCATATTGTATCTCAAATATATTTAAAATCTGCATTTAGGATGGCATGGTAGCATAGCGCTTAGCACAGCTGTCTCACAGCACCAGAGATACCAGTCTTGAAATGTCGCAATTCTGTCAACTATACCAATGGTATTTGCACTGGCTTAACCACGTTCATCCGATGGATGACGTCTATATACCCAAAAACCATCTGTATGGAGAACTGGCCACTGGGTCATGGCCTCCTGGACAATCATACCTCTGCTACCTGCAAGCAAGATTTGAAGATATTGACAATGGAATTGGGAACGATTACTGATGGACACGACCTCTGGCAGCTAACTTATTGGAAAAGGCGAGCGGAAATAAAAAGCTCAGCTAGCCAAGAAGAGGACTCGGAGAAAATAGAGACAAGCAAATCATGCATCTTCTTGGCCTTCCTCTGAGGCATTAGCAGCAGAGATTGCCATCCTTACGAGGCAGAAGGCTGTCACTACTATTCAGAAATAATTCATGGACTGAAGAGCCCAAGGAGCAAAAGATAATTTTATAAATACACACTGTTCTGTTTTAACTTCTGTGCGGGCATCTCTTTTTTTGAATAAAATTGCTAACATTTTATTTCAGAGAGAAATAGTGGAAGCAGATACAATAGTGACTTTTAAGGGGTGTCTTGACAAATACATGAATGGAATAAGATTAGAGGGATATAGTCCCTGGAAAGCTAGGAAGATTGAATTCAGTTAGGTAGCATGGTTGGTGCAGACTTGGAGGGTCAAAGAGCCTGTTCCTGTGCTGTAATTTTCTTTGTTCTTTGTTCTAAAAAATTCATTAAAACTTGTCATCCTCTCACTTGAACAACTTTTTTTTAAACAGAACCTGGATAGAAAGCTTATGGATATTAACAGCCGGATAAGTCAGGATAAGAGAATATGTTCAAATCCCATTGTCAAAATTGTGTATGGAAATCCTCAAACGTTCCTCAAATTACCTCAAGATAATCCACTGCACTGTTCCACTATATGGAGCTGCCGGAAAAGAATTTCCATTGAACATTTGAGACATATAGTGGAACATGACAATGGGAAAGATGCTGTGCCCATTCTCTGGAACTTTCTACAAAAGGTATTTGGTGCATCTTGTTTAACAGACCTCAGTATATTCTAGTAATGTTCCAGTAAAGTTTTATAAAGTGAAAAATGGAGATCTCCTACTGTTGGACTTTAACCTGATGTTGTGAGATTTCTTACCATGTTGGTACTAACAGCATAAATCTTTAAGTATAAAGTAATGAATGTAACTTGCTGATGTAAGTTGTATCATCGATACTTCCATGGTATTTCTGTAACCTATTAACAATCTCCTAATGCACAGGAAGCTCAGTTGAGGTTGGTAAAGTTCCTGCCAGAAATACTAGCACTCCAGTACGACTTGGTGAAACGCTTTCAGAATGCAGTTGATGTACCTGCACAATATGTACATGAGTTTCTCCAGAACTTTAGTCCAGGTAATTAATCATCTTTCCAAAGTAGCTCAGACTTGAGTTGTATCTGTGCAGCCATTCTTATTCCAATGTCGTGGGTTTTTATTTTCAGAGTCTGTGAAGCGCACATTTGCATCCCGAATCTCATGTTTCTTAAATGTGTGGAACCAACTTCGAACGTTCCTTGTAACTAATGGTGAGTGTTGCCTTATTTATAAGTTTCAAGTTAACTACAAAATTAGATTTAACTATCAGTCTCATCAAATTAATTAAACAAATCCACAAAGTTGTTTGATAGAGGATAATGCTACAAAAACAGAATATTGAATTTTTTCGTCACTATTTGGTTGGGCAGATACGTTTCTGATCGAAGCTTAGGATACAGATTGATTAAATATTCCAGCTATTGTAGGATACCCAAGCAATGGTTCATGGACCATTTCTCTTCTGATCCCTGAGCCTCTACAATCCAACCCACCTGATCCAGACAACTTCTTTCTGCTTTCATTTCTCAGTTTGTTCTGTTCAAATTTTCGGAAACTACAGTTTTGGTACGAAAATTCTAAACTAAAACATTCAAAAAAGAGGCTCTGTGTAAATAAATGCAAGTTCTTTCATGAACAAGAATAAGGAAACATAGAAGCAAGGACGAGGCCATTCAGCCCTTCAGGCCTGCTCTGCCATTCATCATGTTCATGACTGATTGTTCAACTCAAAAGCCTAATCCTGCTTTTTCCCCATATCCTTCGATCCTATTCATCCCCAGCGCTATATGTAGTCAATTCTTGAATACATTCAATGTTTTGGCATCAACTAATTTCTTTGGTGATGAATTCCACAGGCTCACCACTCTGGGTAAAGAAATGTCTTCTCACCTCTCCTAAATGGTCCACCCTGAATCCTCAGACTGTGACCCTTGGTTCTGAGCGCACACCTCCCTCCACTCCGATCAAGAATACATTTAACCTGTCTAGTCCTATTAGAACTTTATAAGTCTCTATGAGATCCCCCCTCATTCATCTGAATTCCAGCGAAAACAAAGCTAACCTAATTAATCTCTTCTCATACATCAGTCCTGCCATCCCCATAATTGGCCTTGTAAACCTTCGCTGCTCATACAAAAAATTGTGCAGGTTAAGCAGATTGACTATGTTAAATAGTCCCTAGGTGTCTCAAAATGTGTAGGTTAATGGACTAGTGGGATAAATGTGTGGCATTACGAGGATAGAACAGAGGTGAATCTGGATAAGATGCTCTGTCGGAGAGTCACTGCAGATGGAGTGGTCTGAATGGCCTTCTGCACTGTAGGGATTCTATGATCCTGAAGAGCATTACAGCCAATGCAATTTTTTTGTGTAGTCGTTGCTGCAATATAGCCAATTTAATTGTGGAATTCACTTCCATGGTAAACAGCTGAAGCAAAAAGCATTATCTGTTTACAAAAGTAAACCAAAGTGATAATGACCAGATAATTTGTTTGATGATTTTGGTTGAGAATGTTGGTCAGAATATTGGGTCACTTAGTGTCCTATTAGTGCCATGAGATCTTTTCCATCCACTTGAAGACTGTAAGATAACATCTTTGTGCAGAAATGGCACTGGAGGGTTAGACTGGATTTTGAGTTTGTCCCCTTCTGATTCAGAAGTGAGTGTGCTCCCAAACTGACCCTCAGTTGACACTAATCTGTAACAATTTGATATGTTTTATCCATGGCTTGTAATAGATCTAAACTAATGGGAGCATTGATTTAAATCTTTATTTTGCTTCTAAGACACCATAGTGTTTATCTAAGTGGCCTGCAAAAGTGCACCAGCCTGAGCATTTCAGAGGTGGATGACCTCAATGAAGGTATTCAAAAGATACTAAAATGCCAAGTACCAGGATTTCAGCCTCTGGACTGCAACGTGTTTATTGAATAAAATATTGTTTCTTCAATGTGAATTCCGTGAGTGGACTTTATTTTGACAAAACACAAACTATTTGACAGGTGCAATTAAGATTCCTGAGGAATACTGTGCCTTTGATTTGGATATGCAGAACTGCAGACTTGAAGTTCTGCTCCCTCGTCGACAGAAGCTTGGTTTGTGCTCTACAGCATTAGTTAGCTACCTTATTACGCTTCAGAATGACTTTGTTTACACAGTGGAGAAGTACACCAGCAAATCTACACCGTGAGTTTATTTCTATGTTGGTGCTTTGTTAAATGTATATTAATGGACTTAATTATAAAAGCTGCCCTGTTATAATAAATGAATGTTTTCTTCCAGCTTTTTCTCATCATTTTCCATTCTGCCCATTGAGACAGCACCAACCATCCCAACAGCACATCTTAACTAGTCACTATCCCCTTAACCCTCTGTACTTACCACGGTTAATCCCCCAACTGACACACATTGGGACTAAAGGGCAATTTTCTAGGGCTAATTCATCTTTCCTGCACATCTTTTGGACTGGGGAAGAAACCCATGCCTACATAGGGAGAATGTGCTAACCCCACACAGACGGTGGTTCAAAGCTGGGATTGAATATTCAGAATCAATTTGGCCATATCCCCATGAACATGACCTCAGAAATATAGAAAAGAAAAAGGAGCCTTTTGGAACTAATCAATAACTTAAGAGATCAGTGGTGAAAAGTGTCCAGAACGGAAACAGCTATGTTTAAAAACTCAACCTGCACATCAAGAGTCAGTTGTACCCTCATGTTTGCAAATGTGTCGCTCGAGTAAAAACTCTTAGCCACAAGGGTTCCATTCCATCCCTGTGTCCTCATCGTGCTTTCAAACATATTGTCCAAAATTTCCCAGTCATTTAGGTCCCGCCACTGCCACAAGTGCAGACGGTGAATTTGGCACTCAGCCAAATCTCTGTCTAATGCAGCGGCATCAGAAAATCCTGCTGGCAAGAATGGCTAGAAAATTCCGCCCAGTTTTTAGTCTTGTATTCTTCTTATAAATTGCCTATTTCTTGAACTTTGTAGATACTCGATCATCCCATCAGATGTTGCGGACTTGCATGTGATCAAGTACGAGATTGGGAGAGACCTGATTCCTCTCATTTCGTCCAACTGCCAATACACAATGGAAAAAGGAGGGGAAACTGTGTTTGAGTATGACTTGAAAAGAATTGAACAGCAACTTACTAACAGATTCTTGAAAGGAAAACCACTTATTAGCTTGACAGTAAGTCAAAATGGGAATTATAAATGAGACTGGCTCTTAAAACTGCAGTTATTGATAAGTCTAGATTAAGTCAGTCAATAACTGTAAGCCCATAGTGAGAGACCTTGTGAATTATATTAGTATATGTTCTGAATCACAATGTTTTATCTTCAATTTTTCAGGGAATACCAACTCTGATTTACAGACAAGACAGAAATTATGAAAACATCTTTAAAGATGTGAAGAACAAGGTGCCTCAGGTACTTATTTTTATGTTTCAAAGTTAAAAATTAATTTATTAGTCACAAATAGGCTTACATTAACACTGCAATGAAGTTGCTGTGAAAATCTCCTGGTTACCACACTCCGGCGCCTGTCCAGGTACACTTAAGTGGACTAGAAGAATAATCTTGCACAGAAAACACCGCAAATACTCAGGTCAGGCAACATCGAAAGAAAGAAATAAAGTTGATATCCCTGCAAGTTGGCAATCAAGTTGATAAGGTTGTTAAGAAGGCATATGGAGTCTTGGCTTTTATTGGTAGGGGGATTGAATTTCGGAGCCGCAACGTCATGTTGCAACTGTACAAAACTCTAGTGCGGCCGCACTTGGAGTATTGTGTGCAGTTCTGGTCCCCACATTATAAGAAAGATGTGGAGGCATTGGAGAGGGTACAGAGGAGGTTTACCAGGATGTTGCCTGGTATGGAGGGCAGGTCTTATGAAGAGAGGCTGAGGGATTTGAGGTTGTTTTCGTTAGAAAGAAGGCGGCTAAGAGGAGACCTTATTGAAACATATAAGATGATTAGAGGTTTAGATAGGGTGGACAGTGATAGCCTTTTTCCTAGGATGGAGAAAGCTAGCACGAGGGGACATAGCTTTAAATTAAGGGGTGGTAGTTATAGGACGGATGTCAGAGGTAGGTTCTTTACCCAGAAGGTGGTAAGGGTATGGAATGCCCTGCCTGCGTCAGTTGTAGATGCGCCAAGTTTGGTGGCGTTTAAGAGGTTAGTAGATAAGTTTATGGATGAAAAGGGAATGGTTTAGGTTAGAGGGTCATTGCTTTTTCTTAATTGGTCGGCGCAATATTGAAGGTCGAAGGGCCTGTTCTGCGCTGTAATGTTCTATGTTCTATGATATGTCAAGCCAAAGAACTTTCATTTGAAGTCAAAAGTTGCAAGTGATTTAACCCTTTCTAAATGAGGAAGGAGCAGGGAAGAAATAAGACGGAAGCTGTGTGATAAAGTGGAAGGCCAAGGGGTTTAAATGACAAAAGGGATGCGGATGCCTGGCAAATGGGTGGTAATGGAACAGGTTAAGACAGATAAAGAGATGGTTCCGTGGGAAGTGTTAAATCTTGTGTATTGTTGTCTTTCTCTTTGTACCAACTTTAAGTTCAGTCCTAAATAAAATAACGACCTTCAACAAGCCTTTGAACTAATCAAGAATGGTTTTCAAGTTCTTTTTAATTGCTATGGGTTCATATTATGTCAATGTTTTTTTTCTTTGGTTGTGCACCCAAGAATAGACTATGGAAGTATTGCTAAAAGTTTAGTAAGCACAGAAAAGGAAAAAGGCAATGCAATGCTCTCAATTTGCAATTATGTTGAAAATAAACAATTTTCCCCAACAAATTGTACAATCCTCGCAGTTTTGATATGACATTTTCAAACTTCTATTTCCTGTTTGAGGTCTCTTGACGTAACACTATATAAGACTAAGGAGAATGCAATGACAATAGCTTACCCTTCTCCCAAGTAAAATGTTGTCCAATTTATTGTATTTCCTTCATCCAGTTTCTTGTAACCCCATCTTCATATCTCCCAATGTTTCTCCTCCTAGGAATTACTGCCAAACTCGATTATTAATGCCATTAGTGGTGAACTGCAGTCATACAGTGATGTGTGTGAAGCATTTACTGCTGTAGAAGTCACTTTAGGATTTTTGGCCATGTCAGGGGGAGACCCTAATTTGCAGCTGGTCGTTTACTTGAAGGAGGTTTTGCAAATGGAAGATCAAATGGCACCGCATGTATTGGAAGTAAGTGCATGGCTATCCTCACTGTGTAATAGGTTATTCTGGATGTTTTTGTGTTAACATAAATATATGCTCACCTTTTATTTTCCCCTTGAACCCTTTATAAATTATTCATAATAAATCTACAACATAAATTGGTTTCCACTTTCTTCTTATGATTATAGAATCCCTACAGCGCAAGAGGCCATCGGCCATTCAAGTCTGCACTGACTCTCCGACTGAGTATCTTACCCAGAACGAACTGCCCTCACCCTGTCCCTTTGGCCCCAGGCATTTACCCTGCTAATCCCCCTAACATACACAACTTGGAACACTAAGAGAAGTTTAGCTAGTGGTTCAAATTCCACTCCAGGACAAGTAGATCATTCAGGCCATTTTAAAGAAGCATTGTACAATTAAAAGTAAGAGTTAGTGGTTTAATACTAAGCCAAGAACCTTACAAAGGTGAAATATTGTAGATGCTGAGAGCAAGACATCTCCCTCCTGTTTAGCTGATTTGATGGAATTTTACATTCCCAAGGCGAGGGAATTTGCCTGATACTCTGACTAAGAGTCACACACTCAACCAGCATCTCCAAAAACAAACTAACTAGTCATTCATTCTAATTTGGTACTGGCAAATTGTCTATTTCATTTATCTAAATACAATAATTCTATCTCAGTTTATTCATTGTAAGTGAAGTGATTAACCATTTTCCTGAAATAAGTAAGAAGGTACTATATAAATTCAAGTTGCTAAAACCTATTTTTGTTTATACTTTGCAGTGTTTGTATCCACTGTGAATTTTACCCAGATTAACCATTGAAAATCAGCTTATTTTAACAGATGTTTTCCATGCAAGAAAAGCTATTTGAATGATCTAAGATTTCAGTGACAAATGATGATTTTATTTTCTTCTGTGTAGTTTATTTTAGAAAGAAACTTTGCAATATTTGCTATCCCAACTCTCACTAAAGGTGATCAGCTGACTCTGTTCTAATGGTACTTCATATTTGACCACAATTAGATTAGCAAGAAAAACAGGGTCAATTCTACTGCCAATTTTACCCACCATGCAACAAAGTGCCTCTGTTTTGTACTTCCTCTCAGCAACCAAATTGACAATGATATCTCACAACTTAGTAAATCCAGGGGAGAATCCCTTCTACCACTGGGACATGGGGGGAGATTTTGGCTGAAAAAGCAGAGGAGATGGAGAATTGAGTAGGAGAGCCAAATGGCTTTTACACTGGCAAGATTTTCCCGCTTGATTTTCGCCGCCCCGTATCAATGATGTAATGGGGATCCTGAATTTAAAAATTGGGATTCCCTTTTACATCTACTTGAGTATGCACATCATGCATTTACACCAGATTGTCCCCTCAAGTTAGACTGTCCATTCACACTGAATCACAACCGATTTGCCGCCACGTGCATTTGGCAAACAGAAGCTGCCATAGGTGAGTACAGCCTAGTGGCGGAGAAGGTTATGATGTCTGGACGTTGTGTGGGGGTGGGGTCATTTGAGAATTCTGTGGGATTGGTGTGTGACCTACACCTTCACTTTTTGAATGCATGGGAAAAGTCATCAGCATAGTCCATGGGCTATATTCCGCTTTTCTCACTCAAGCGAACATTTTGAAAAGAAATTGGCCGCTATGTTTCCACGTCATCATAGTGTACCAATGGAACATAATATATTGTATATTATCAGAAATTTGTTAGCAGACTTGTTCAAATTTTATCTTTGTTGTTTGAAAATGTTCACAAATGTTGTATGGATTTTTAATACACATTAAACATTTTTTTTATTCTAGGCATTAAGGAGGTGCAACTTAAAACACATCCAAGCACTTTGGCAACTCCTTTCTGCAAGAAAATCAGAATGCTTCCTCCGTTTGAAGAGGGTATGAATTGCAGTTATTAGTTTTCTCAGGGTGTGGTGGTACAGCTGAGGTTATATTTATTGCTCAATCCCTAGTTCCTCAGAAAAGCTGATGCCAGGCTTCCTTCTTGAGGTTTGCATTTCTTGTAGCGCTCCCAGTCAAGGTTTTTGAGTAGGGTGTTCCAACATTTTGATCTAGTGAGAATGAAAGAATGGCACAGTGTGTCGAAGTAAGGTGGTGACTTGAAGGACAACTGAACACACTTTTTGCGATTTTGATGGTACTGCCTGGAGGTGTTGGGGAATGCTGCAGAACTAACCTGATGAGTTTCTGCTGTATGTTCTAGATTGTACATAGAGCAAGCACTGTGAACCTTGATGGAAGGAATTGATATTGAGTTCAATGGCAGAAATACTAATTTGAGAATTGCTGGTCAAATAATTTAAAAAAAGACACCAGAGGAATAGGCCCTTTGGCCCTCCAAGCCTGCACCAACCATGCTGCCCAACTGAACTAAAACCACCTACCCTTCCAGGGACCATATCCCTCTTCCCATTCTATTCATGTATTTGTCAAGATGCTCCTTAAAAGTCACTATCATATCTGCTTCTGCTACCTTCCCCGGCAATGAATTCCAAGCACCCACTACCTTGCCTTCTTTAAACCTTGCTCCTCGCACTTTAAACCTGTGCCCCCTCGTAATTAACTCTTCTGTCCTGGGTAAAAGCTTCTATCCATTCTGTCCATGCCTCTCATAATCTTGTAGGTCACCTGTCAATCTCCGTTGTTCCAGTGAGAACAAATCAATTTTCTGCAATTTCTTCACTTTTGTTTCTTGAGTATTTTTGCACCACATGCACCAAAATAATGTTCGTGATTGTGTATGACTGTGGATACTTTACCATTCTGTAATAAATATTATTAGACATCTTCTAGAAGCAATTCGAATTAGCTAAAGTCTGGGAATGAGTTAGGCAACAAACCTGTAACAGGACGAAGAGGAATATCCTTTATTTAATAGATACTGCAGGGTTACAGTCAAAAACGTCACTGCAAGTATATCGAGAAATAATTAGCGTTTTAATTAATGGAAACATCAAAGGCCATTGTGCACCATAAAATGTTGAGTAATTAGATGATGTTAAAGTAATGATTAAAAACTGAATGATAGTTCTGTACGATCCATACTCGGTCATACTGCAGTTACAGCCATTTAACTTGATTGATTCCCGAAGGATAAGACCCAAAAGATCAGAGAGATGGAAATATAGCAAAATCTAGATTCATTATTTTCATGTGCATTTTCAGGATCCTTTCTCAGGAATTCGAGATGAATACAAAGCGGATCTCAGTGCAGAGGAAAAGAAACAGTTGCATGCCTTCTTCGTGCAAGCAAGTGTAGATGTATTTATACTGGAGCTGCATGAAATGTTGACCCTGAAATGCAAAACTGTTCAATCATCAGAATCCTTACAATCATCGTGGAGGTAAGTCACAGAGGTTTACAATATGGAAACAAGCCCTTTGGTCCAACTTGTCCATGCCATCCCTTCGTTTTTAACCACTCACCTAGTCCTAATTGCCCACATTTGGCCCATATCCGTTTTATAGCCATCTTACCCGTGTCTAAATGCTTTTTAAAAGACAAAATTGTACCCACCTCTACTACCATCTCTGGGCAACTTGTTCCAGATGTTCACCTCCCTCTATGTGAAAAAATTGCCTCTCTGGACTCTTTTGTATCTCTTCTTCTCACCTTAAACCTACGCCCTCTAACATTAGACTCCCCCACCTTTGGAAAATGATATTGACCATCTAGCTGATCTGTGCTGCTCATTATTTCATAGACCTCTATAAGATCACTTGCCCACAAGTATGTCCGCTTGTTAGAGAAGCTGGACTTAGAAATCACATTGTACCATCAGTTTTTCAGTAGACGGTTGAATTGTAAGTAAAATACAGTAATAAATAGTAGAATTTACATATTGATGGCTACAAGGCAGGCAGTTTATCATTTATTTAGATAGAAAAGTTTCCATGAACAAATTTTGGACTTGTCTAATTTTGGTAAGATACATTTTTCTGTTCATTTTGGCAAGGTGGTGGTAAGATGGTCATGTACCAAGGTTTATCAAAATTGACCTGATTGTGACATCTGGGAACTACTTTAGTTGCAAAACAAATGTCTCAAATCACATTTTTGAAACAGGAGTTATAGATCTTTTTGTGTCAAACTATAAAGTTATATTTTTACAAAAGTCTTGTTCTGTTCGAGCAAACCAGGTTGCTGTCTTTTTATTAAAAGAGAAAGTGCTGGAAAACCTCAGCAGATGTGGCCACGTCACAAAGGAGAGAAAAGAGCTAATGGTCCAAAGCTTTGACATTACCTAGACTTGAAAAGTCAGCTCTTTTCTCCTCTTAGTGATGCAGCTACTACTGCTGAAATTTTCCAGCATTTTCTCTTTTGGTTTCAGATTCCAGCATCTGCAGCAATTTACTTTATGCTCTCTTTTATCAGTTGCCTGTCCACAGTGTCAGTCAATGTGGACATAGAAAAGTGATGATTCACACTATTGAGGACTGGTGATGAATGACTGTGATAGCATGGGATGACTGGAATGGCACAGTGCTTAGCAGAGCTGCTTCAAAGTGCCAGGGACAAGGGTTCGATTCCTGGTTTACGTCACTATCTTTGTGGAGTTTGCACATTCTCCCCGTGTCTGCATAAGTTTCCTCCCACATTGTGAAAGACGTGCTGGTTAAGTACGTTGACCGGAACAGGTGCCAGATTGTGGTGACTAGTGAAATTTCACATTAACTTCATTGCAGTGTTAATGTAAGCCTTAATTGCGACTAATAAATAAATTTTACTTTAGCACATGATTTGAATCAATCAGCAAGGGAGAGAAAAGAGACACTGCTTCACATTTCTTAATTCAAAGCAACTTGAATATTTAAAATAAAATTGAAAAACCTGATTTGTTTCCTAATATCTAAAGCTCCTTTTTATTTATATTTCAGTTTGAAAGAATCACTGAGGATTATTATGGACATGAAAGAGGTGGATAATTTGCCTGAACTCGATGATCTTTTCCCAGCTCAAATTCTATTGTCAAAAAGTGTGGAGACCTGGAAAGCAGCTGTGACTTTCAAACGGGAACGTTTACAAGTTTCACGATAGTTTTGAAGAGCCATCTGGACAAAATCTTTGTTTTGCAGCGATAAATATAAAATTCTAATATAACATTGAAATCATATAAAATAGGGATTTTTTTTAAAAAAGGAAATAGAAACTAAATGTTTCTACTTATCATTGAAGCAATGATTTATAAAGGACTGTCTGACATAACTGCCTTTGTTTTGGACCTGAAGTTACTTCGTTTGAAGTTTACAAAATATAGATTACATTATTAAAAGTTCAGTCCGTCATTGCTCACCTTGATGTCTTAGTCCAAAGTAGATTAAGCATTGTAACACATCATGAAAACACAATTTTCTCTTGCACTGCACCTTACATTTATCTGAATGCAGGTAGTAGAATATATTTTGCCTGCAAGAAGAAAATCTTCTATATTCATCAAGGTGCCTTTATGCTAAGAAGCTGCTTAAAAATGTGAATATTGGTTTCTATAATGAAGCCATATTTGAATAAAGATTTACAAGTGCTTTTTTTATTGCTTAATAAATTTTGACAACGTTTGCTTTTAATTTTGTGACTTGCTGTAAGTTTCTACTAAAATCAAATAAAATGTGTTAATTTAAAAAAATGCATGATTTTCAACATAGTGGCAAACCTTTATTATTTGAAGAGTGCAGTAGCAAATCATGTTGGAAATGTATTACCATCATCTGCATGTGACGCCAGATCAAAAGCTACGAAGGGAAGATGCAAGGCTTGATATCAGCTAGATTTTACTATGTAGTTAACTCCAACAGTTGATGTTCATAAATTAGCCACTTCTGAGAAAGGGCTTAATTTGGCATTGGGCTGGAGCAAAATTGGGACTAGATAGACAGTCGTAAGAGGGGGGAATATTGAAGCAGTTGTAAAATTAGTTTGGAGTATATGTGCAAAATGTATATAGGGTGGGAGTGAAATGCAAGCGCAAGTCACTTGCAGGGTATTAAGAGTATCCTGTCAATGTTAATTGGTAATCTATTTTCATCAGCCTTTTTGTCTCATTTTAACCTCTGCATCTTGAGAAAAGTAGGGTGTCTAGTTTCAGAGGATCTTCAATTTCCCCCTCAAAAAAATGTCACATTGGTGTCCCACAAGGCTTTGTTCTCAGCCTCTTACTAATATACTTATAATTGTGGCCAAATTCTCCTCCAATTCGATTTTCCAAGTTTGCTGACAATACCACTGTAGTGGGACAGAACTCAAACAATGACGAGACAGAATACAGGAATGAGATAGAGAATTTGGGGAACTGGTGCAATGACCATCTCTCCCTCGATATCAACAAAACTAAGGAAATTGTCATCGACTTCAGGAAGTGTAAAGGAGAACATGCCCCCGTCTGCATCAATGAAATGAAGTAGAAAGGGTTGAGCGCTTCAAGTTTTTAGGTGTCCAGATCACCAACCTGTCCTGTCCCCCACATGCCAATACTGTAATTAAGAATGCCCACCAATGCTGCTATCTTCTCAGAAGACTAAGAAAATTTGGCATGTCAGCTACGAAGCTCACCGACTTTTACAGATGCACCATAGAAAGCATTCTTTCTGATTGTATCACAGCTTGGTATGTTTCCTGCTCTTCCTAAGACACAAGAATCTACAATCCATTGACTCTGTCTATACTTCCCACTGCCTCCGAAAAACTGCCAGCATAATCAAGGACCCCATACGCCCTGGACATACTGTCTTCCACCTTCCATCGAGAAAAAGATACAAAAGTTTGAGATAATGTACCAACTGACTTCCCTGCTGCCAAGAGATTTTTGAATGAATCAACCTTGCATTAAATTGATCTTTCTCTGCACCTAAGCTATGACTGTAGCACGGCATTCTATACTTTTGTTTCTTTCTCTATGAATGGTATGTTTTGCATAATGCAAAAAAAAAACTTTTCACTGTATGCTAATATATGTGACAATAAATCAAATCAAAAATTAATCTACTCTGTCCTACTTCCTTTATGAAGTTCTCCAGTTGTTTCCATTGCTTACCAGTTTGTGCATTTAATCACCTGGACCTGATCATTTTTCAATTCCAAAGTTAGCCCTCTTCACAATTAAACTATTTTCACAGGCTTTCTCTCCTGGTATTTTCATTCATGCCCGATAAGTTTCTCAATCCAATTCTCTCGCTTTTTCCCCATTACCTTTGATCCCTTACCAATCAAATAGATTCCATTCTATTTGTGTGTGTTGTGCCCAGGGGCTAGTCCCTCATTCGTCGTTTGCAGCTGCTTCATCCTTACCTCTTTTTGTTTGACATTTCAGTATTGGAAGCAAGGTGTGGAGGCAGGTCCCAAGTCTACCTCAGCTCAAACATGAATCGAACCCAAGCTGTTGGCATTATTCTGAGAGACACAGTAGCCAATGGAATGAACTGACTCTCTATTTAGGATAGATAGGGAAGGAAGAAAAGAGCCTTTTAAAGGATCAGGGACCATTGTTGTAGGTGAGAGGTTAAAATTGGAATTTATTTGATTGGAATTAAAAAAGAGCTATTATATTATTGGGTGTACTCTGGCCACCAGTGAGCAGGAGATTGAAAACATGTTACAAGTCATCCTGGGGAAATCAAATTGTCCTAGTACAGACTAGGATAACAGTGTCAATGGTAAAGAGATAAAGTATTGCTGAAATATATGCAAGAACTTACTTCATCTGTGTGCTTCCAGCTCAACCAGGAAAGAAGCAATTTTGGATCTTGTTCCGACAGAATGAAATGGGAGAACTGGAGTATACTGAGGTTTAGAAGTTATTGAAAAAAACGTGAGGAATGAAAGTGTGTGAAAATTCTTTTAACTGTAAGGAAAGCTAACTTCAGAATTGAAAAGTGATCAGGCCCAGGTGATTAAATTCAGAAACTGGTAGGCAATGCAAACAACTGGATGTCTTCATAAAGGAAGTAGGATAGAATAAACAGTTCTTTGAGGGAAATGAAGGCCCTTTAAAACTGGAGCTCCTTGATTTACTCAAGATGTAGCGGTTTAAATGAAACAAGGAGGCTGATGACAAATGTAAATTTATATTACAGTGAATAAAGCAAGTATACATGTTTATAAAAAGTGGAGTGAATGATTCCAAGAGAGCATAAAAATAGATTACTAATGAACATAAAAGGGAGCCTAGAATCTTAGGAATACAAAAATAGCAAAAAGGATAGTCAAAGGAAGTTTGAGTTCAATTAGGAACTGAAATATAAATTGTGAAGTCAGGGCACTTGATTGAAGTACCAAATGAATTGACTTAGAATCCCTATAATGCAGAAAGAAGTCATTCAACCCATTGTGTCTGCATTGACTCTTCAACAGAACATCTTACCAGGTCCATCTCCTACACTATCCCTGTAACCCCATGCATTTATCCCAATAATCCCTCTAACCTACACATCTTAGGACACAAAGGGGCAATTTAAAATGGCCAATCTACATAAATTGCATACCTTTGAATCTGAGAGACCAGAGCACCTGGAGGAAACCCATACAAACACGGGGGAGAATGTGAAGTTCATACAGTCATCCAAGGTGAGAATTGAACCTGAGTCCCCACACTATAAAGCAGCAGTGTGACACCATGCTATCCATATTTTGGCAGCATCCACTCCTCTGGTGAAGATCCATAGAATGGAATGTAGCAGTAAGGCAGTGATAACAATGGATTGTAAAAATAGAGAAGGTATCTAAAAGGCTGAATCTCCTCAAAGTAGAAATTTAGAAAATAGGAGGGAAATGTCATTCAATATGATAATGGCTGATCTTCTATTTCAACACCATGTTCCTGCTTTCTCCCCATATTCTTTGAAGCCGTTAGAATCTAGAAATCTATTTCCTACTTAAATATATGCAATGATTTAGTCTCCATAGCCTTACATAAGAAACTTCTACAGGTTCATCATCCTCTAAATGAAAAACTCCCTCATCTCAATCCTAAATGGCCTATCCTGAGACTATGATCCCCTTGTTCTTGCACACCACCTGCAGGAATGCTTATTCCTGTATCCAACCCATGCTGCTCTGTCAACATTTCATATGTTTTAATGTGATCCCTTCTTTCTTTTAAATTGTAGTAAATGCAGGCCTCGTTGATCCAATCTGTACTCATAATCCTACCATCCTAGAAATCAATCTGCTGAATCTTTGCTGCTCTCCCGTCAGTCCTTGGGTAAGGAGACCAAAACAGCCCACAGTAACCCAGATGTAATCTCATTAAGGTCCTGCATACCTGTAGTAAGACATTCTTGCTGCAGTACACAAGTCCTCTTGCAATTAAGACCAACATACCATTTGCCTTCTTAACTGCTTTACGTAGCTGCATACCTCCTTTCAGTGACTGGTATACAAGGTCGCCCAGGTCTCTTTGTACATCAACATTTCCCAATCTACTATTTTTTTAAATAATACTGTTATAGATGTTGCTGCATTGTATAGACTGACAACAAGGGACTAACGAGTAGAAGTGGTAATTGGTAGTGCTGGTTCAGGTACCTGCACCAGGTGACAGCAGTTTCTGATGTAGAGCACTGTCCAAGGTGACCACTTGCTGCTTGTTTATGCAGCATGGTTGTGTACTGCCACCAGTTTGTCATAACTGAAAAAGATCAGTTTAGATCTTGACTAGTTTTGTTCTAGACTGCAGTTTGCAGGCATTGTGTTTGCAATATTTTTTATCTCTTTGTTGCCACTTCATTAGGGTGACACCCACATTTGCCTCCATGCCTGGTTGCAGAAGGGTCTTGGTGACACAGATGATAGTTGGTACATCCGGAGAACATTCTCTATGCTGAAGAGGTCGGCACGTTTTGCAGGTTGAGTATATCAAGCAACTTTGAGTTCATAAATTCTACAGGACAACAGTACATGAATCATCATGATATTAATGTCTTCCTCCTGACTTGCCTGGTCAGTGGTGAGAAGATAAGCTCTGGAGAGGGCATCCATAAGGTACAGATCTTAACTTGTAGAGAACGCTGAGGTTGTAGAATTGTAACTTGGATGTCATGTGCTGCAGTTGTGATCTGGTAAGAAATGACTTTTGAGAATAGTTATGAATAGCCAGTGATCTGTTTCAACATTAGCAGGATGGCATAGATGAAGCCATGGAATTTCTGATGGGTAAAGACGAGGGCAAGGAGTTCTGTATGATCTGAGAATACTACACAGAACACAATACTAAGAATCTTAGTATTGGGGATGGTGGTTATAATCCATTCAACCGTCCTCGTGTGATGATGAGGTCTCAACAATGCCTTATTCAGATGAACTGGTTCCATGCATATCCTGACCATATCTTTTTTACCACTGGTACCATTCACTCCAATCCATTCTGTGGTCTCGTCTATAAGGGCTATGACATCCAATCTTGTCATTGATTCAATTTCTTGATTACTTTCTGTTTTGTCACAAGGAGGAACTCTTCTTGGTGCAGACAGCAGGCGTTACCAAGTCATATTGCCACTGTTAAACAAATCTTTGTATTATAACATCTATGGGGCCTAGTCAAACCAAGCTACCTTAGCTATCCTGAGATGCAGTCGTGGAGACTTAATCTCATTTTTACATTTTGATTGACACATTGGTTGACACTGAAAGATACCTTGCATGCAATACAGAGCAGCCATACTTTCTGTATAGGTGTACCAAATGCCATAGGTGGTGGAATCTGGTGCAGCATCTGATTTGATTTATTATTGTCGCATGTATTAACACACAGTGAAAAGTATTGTTTCTTGCATGCTATACAAAGCATACTGTTCATAGAGGAGAGAGCTAGGATGTAGAGAAAATCAATTTGCTTGGATAAAACATTGCACTGTGCTCAAGTGTTGATCTTGACTTTGAGTTTTAGATTGCTGTTTAATGTAGCGAAGATGTCATCTTTCCCCGTAATGGTGTTGACCTCTCAGTACAAAGATTTTAGAGGCTCAGTGCTCTGGTTTCTCGGATTGGACTCTAGCTCAGTCACCCTGTTCATGTTCCAAACCCTAGAGGAATAACCAGCTGCACTGGGCTAGTGGCAACAACAGGGTTGTTGTGACTTTGACCTGCAGTATTTAGCAAAGTGGTTCCACTTGTCGCAGTTGTTATGTTTATTAATTGCGAAACATGCAGTCTTGTGAGTATTAGCTCACAAAGCATGTTTTGCGCTGTGAAAACTTCAGATTTCCACCTTACGTTCTTTCTGCCTCTTAGCATGTAGGCGCTGATGGCAGATTTTGTGTTAAATTTTTCTCTCGTTTTTCTCTCTTTATCACTATGGATTCCACAGGAAATGCAATCTCACACAAGTTCATTAGTGAGGATACTGAATGCAGTCTTTTTGGAAAGGATTTTAAAGTTAGGGTATAAGATTGAATGGACTCGAGTTTTTGGTTAGTCATGTTAATCATATGTCAGTCCGATATAATATTTTTCACCTGCATGCGTATCTATTAGAAAAACAAAAAACGTTGGAAATTTTCAGCAGGTCTGATAGCATCTGTGGGGAGAGAAGAGTGCCAATAGTCCGAGTCTGGATTGGATTTCGTCAGAGATGGAGCAGTTGAGCAGAACTCTGATGAAATGTAATCCAAACTCGAAACATTGTCTCTATTCAGTCTCCACAGATGCTGTCATACCTGCTGAGATTTTCCAGCATTTTTTGTTTTTGTTTCCCATTCTAGCATCTACGACATTTAGCCTTTATTAACTTACTGCATATCTGTTAGAATGTCTTTAACAATAACTTCGGGTCCTCTTTCTCTTTCTCTCCTTGGAACATTAAGGAGTCAAATTTCTTGATTGACTTGCGGCTAGGTTTAGCAGTCTATAGTGTTAAAATTCAAATCAGAAGCTCCAAAGTGTCTTGTGAAGTCCACCTGCAATTTGAATTTGGCTAAGGTAAGCATGAGAAGTTTCACTTCGGGTATGATTTGATTGACCCACTAGGGAGCTTTTGTCAAACAAAGTTTATTTAAGAATACGGTTAACATATAGCAATTATAAATAAGAAAGAAAAACAACAATGATATTGTATAACTCTTATTAAATATATGAACTGTTCCAATCAAACAAACTTTGTGATACAAGAGCCTTGCCACAGATTTAGCATTGAAAATAGGAATGCTCATGTGATGCTAGAACTTAGTCCCTTGGTTGGAGAATTGAAACTCTGACTTCTTAGCCTTACAACATCTAGTAAACCTCTTGATGAACATACAGACAAATCTGAAGTCAGAACAGCTTCTCAAAACACTAGGGAGAGAGAGGGTGAGCTAGCCAGCAGAATCTACAATACCAGGGAGGGAGAGAAAAAAACCTGACTGCCACTTGACAATCAGGACAGCTTCTGACTCTAAAACCAAAATTGAGTCCTTGGATTCTTCTGGGGAAAAATCACATAATGTTGACTTGTCAATCAATCTTCCTCCTCACAATGCATGATCATTAAAATAATTCCCAGAAAGTACCTGAGGCCCCGAGTAAGAATAAACAAAACTTCATTTAAGCCATTGAAGCAATAATAAAAGGACTTTTATTACCCGGCAACCATGAAAAGAATCAAAGTTGCTCATATCTGCAGAAAACATTTTTTAAAAATTCTTAAAGGCACACCAGCGTCACAGTACACTTGCACCTTCTTTGATTTATCAGAGAAGCCAGCATCACAGTAGATGTGCCATTCTTTTTCACGCATGGTCCAGTTATCCACAATGTTTTCATCGAAGATGAATGGGTCAATGTGACAAAGTACCTGTGCTATTTCAGCCAGCTCTGGACACCGTGCGGAACTGTGTTCACCAAACAGTCAATCATGATCCATAGGTCGATCCTGGAGTCTTGAAAAGTCAACTGTTATTAGCTGCCAAAAATGCGCAGGACTCAGACTTCCCATGATGATATGTAAATCAGCTCACTGGCTACTGAATTTCAGGAGCCAAAACGTGGACGAAGCTGGGTGAAGACAAAATGGTGAGCAAAAAGCCAGGAATATCCAAGAAGACAAAAACCTACCATTGCCATCAGGAATGGGAAAGTGAATTTCTGTTCATAAATGTCAAAGTCAAGACCATTTGTTTCATTTGTCAGCAGATTGTAGCCTTAAATAAAAGGGGACTTTTGGAATGGCATTACAAGACAATGCATTCAAAATTTCAAGAAAATTTCCCTTTAAACTGTGCCATACAGACACAAGAAGTTGGGAAGTTAAAGGGAATGTTATAAGCTCTACAATCACTTTTTAAAACCTGTGGTTAAAGGCAAGGCTGGCAAAGAAGTGTCTTTTTGCATTAGCCATCTGCTAACAAAACATAAGAAGCTGTTCACCTACGGCAAAGTTATCAACGAGGCTATGATGGTTGTTGCTGACACCTTGTTTAAAACTTTAAAACAAAGATGAAATAACTGCCATCAACAGCGTGTTGCTTGGTGCTTAACTGTAGCCAGAAGGGTGGAATTGTTGTCCGACTATGTGTCTCATACTTGGATAGAGTGAGACTTATCAGCCTGTGAATGTTTCTCACTGCAGTTTAAACATGACACATACATTCCAGCTGATGGTTTTCATTCACATACTATTCAAAGATGCAACAAAGGAGGACTTCCACACTCTTTTGCCACTCAGAGACAGGACAAGAGGCGAGAACAACTACTACAAATTTACAAGATATGTGTGACTGCAAAAAACATTTTGATCCAATAAACTGATTTCAATCACAGGTAGTGGTGCATTGTCAATGCTGGGTATCAATGCAGGCTTTGTTGCACTTTGCAGAAATGATCTTGAATTCCCTTCCTTTGCCAACTACCGCTGTGTTATCCACCAGTAAGCACAAGCGAGCAAGACTTTTCTCAACAATGCCAGTTGTTGTCAAGATCATCAACTCAATTTGTACCAGAATTCTTCAAGATTACTTGTTCAAATCATTACTCAGTGAGTTTGATGCCATCTGCAGTGAGCTGATCCTTCATGCAGATATTGCCCAATCATAGAATTCCGACAGTGCAGGACAGGCTACTCAGCCCATCAAGTCTGCACTGACTCTTGACAGAATCTTACCCAAGCACTCTCCCACTCCCTATCCCTGTAGCTCTACACATTTACCATGGGTAACCATCTCACCTTGGGACATCCTTGGGATATTATGAATGATTTTGGAATAGTATAGGTTAGATGGGCTTTAGATTGGTTTCACAAGTCGGCACAACATTGAGGGCCAAAGGGCCTGTATTGCACTGTAATGTTCTATGTTCTATGTAAGGGCAATTTATCATGGCCAATTCACTTAACCTGCACATCTTTGAACTGTGGGAGAAAAAAAACTGGAGCATCCAGAAGAAACCTACGCAGACACAGAGAGAACGTGCAAGCTCCAACAGTCACCCAAGGTAAGATTTGGACTCAGGTTCCTAGAACTGTGAGGCAGCAGTGCTAATCACTGTGCCATGAGATGGATAAGTTGAGGGAATGTCCTCCTGAAATTGTCACCTTTCTTAAATCAAGAAATAAAATGTACAGCAAAGTGTCGGATAATGCGTAGCTGCTAGACTTGCGTTTCTTACTTACATAAGTACAAATTTGAGTGAGTTAAACCAGAACTGCAGGGGAGGGGCAGAGACTTGTCACACACTATCAATGCAGTGCATGTGTTCAAGTTGAAACTGGACCTGTGGTCCACCTAGTTAAAGAACTAAATTACTGAGCAGTTGCCAAATCTGGAAAAAAATCCAATAACAGGTCAAACAAAAAAGGTTCCATCCAAACAAATTCTTTGGCTAGCTGAACAAGTTGGAAAAGGAATTCAACAGATTTTTTCAAGAGTTGGACAAGATGGAACAAATCTTTATGTTTACCTCAAATCCTTTTTTTTCCCAAGTGGACATTGGTGAACTGATAGCAAAATTTCAGCAGATGTTTGAAACAAGCAGTGGACTTGTCATGGAAATAATCTCCATGCAAAATGACAGCACTGAAAGCCAGGTCAAGGGACACAGACATCTGGGACTTGTAAACAAAGAGAAGTTCCCTCTTCTGTCACTGTATGCACTCAAGGTGAAAGCTTGCTTTGGTTCCACATACTTCTATCAGGTCACCCCTCAACCTCTGCCGTTGCAGTGAGAACAAACCAAGTTTCTCCAATCTCTCCTCATAGCTAATGCCCTCCATACAAGGCAACATCCTGGTAAATCTTTTCAGTACCCTCTCCAAAGCCTCCGCATCCTTCTGGTAGTGTGGCAACTAATATTGAACACTGTATTTCAAGTGCGGCCTAACTAAAGTTCTATAAAGATGCAACATGATTTACCAATTTTCAAATTCAATGCCCCGGCTGATGAAGGCAAGCATGCCGTGTGCCTTCTTGACTACCTTCTCCACTTGTGTTGCCACTTTCAGTGATCTGGATACCTGTACACCCAGATCTCTCTGCTTATCAATATTCTTAAGGGTTCTGCCATTTACTGTACATTTCCTATCTGTATTTGACCTTCCAAAATGCATTAGCTCACCTTTCTCTGGATTAAACTCCATCTGCCATCTTTCCACCCAAGTCTCCAACCAATCTATATCCTGCTGTATCCTCTGATGGTCCTCATCGCTATCCGCAAATCCACCAAACTTTGATGTTGTTTGCAAACTTACTAATCAAACCCATTACATTTTCCTCCAATTCATGCATATATATACAATCGGGGTAAATAATGGATGGTACAATAAACCCCTATTGTCCTTGGATATCCATTTTCTTTCCATTTTACATTGGCATAAGGTAACATCACTGCAGAAAGGCAGCAAAGACAGCAGATGGCACCATGAACACACGAGACTGCATTTCAAATCTTTGTGCCTGACCCATTTCAGATTTTAAAGTTTCTACTGTACTCAGGATCTATATCTGCATTTACTTCTATAACGGGTTGACTTTTTAAACCTTAAAATTTTGCGAGTTATTAATACTATGACGGCATGATGGCACAGGGGTTAGCACTGTTGCTGCACAGTGCCAGGGACCTGGGTTTGATTCCCAGCTTGGGTCACTGTCCGTGTGGACTCTGCATGTGCTTCCCGTGTCTGTGTGGGTTTCTTTTGGGTGCTCTGGTTTCTTCCTAGCATCCGAAAGATGTGCTGGTTTGGTGCATTAGCTATGCTAAATTCTTCCTCAATGTAGCTGAGGAAGGGTGACTGGAGATTTTCACAGTAACTTCATTGCAGTGTTAATGTAAAGCTACTTGTGACACTAATAAAATAAACTCAACTATTTTCCCTTTATTACCTTTTCTGCTATTTTCTCAGACTTCAACTTTCTTTAATATAGCGTCTTGACAAATCAAATAATTGCAAGCTCATTGTGAGGATAAATGATGGAGAAGTGCTGATGAAAGAGATGATTAAAGTTCAAAGAATACTTTTGAAATTTAGGGATATAAGAAGAAAATTTCAGACCACTGGAACATTAGGAGGCCATTCAATCTTTTGAGTGTGTATAACATTTAATATTATCATGAGAAACTTTCATTAAACACAGCCTTCCTGTTTTGACTCCATAATTCCTCCATTCTCTTAGCTAAGAGAACTCCTACCCATTTTGGATTTACAATTATTTATTGAATTAGCATCTACTGGGTGGCACAGCGGTTAGCACTGCTATGTCACAGTGCCAAGGACTTAGGTTCAATTCCAGCCTCAGGTCACAGTGTGGAGCTTGCACGTTCTCTCCATGTCTGCATGGGTTTCCTCAGCTGCTCCAGTTTCCTCCACAGTCCAAAGATGTGCGACTTAGGTAGATGCCCATGGGAAATTGCCCCTTAGTTTTCCAATGTTTTACACATTTTCCATGTGTATGTTAGGGAGATTAGTGGGGTAAATACTTGGGAGTTGCAGGGAACTGGTCTGAATGAGATTTCCCCTTCAGTGTCAGGGGATTACGAGGTTACAAATTAGGGCTTATTGGGATTGTTGTTGGTGCTGATAGCCGAAAGGCCTCCTTCTGCACTGTAGGGATTCTATGCTTCTTGTGGGACGGAGTTTCAAAATTCTACCATCCTTTGTCTGAAGAAAATCTCAGATTTTCTGTGTCCTGGATCCCCACAAACACCACTCCCCCATCACCAATCAGCAGAGAAAATGATCTAACAACACTTTTCATAATCCTAAAAAATCTCAACAAAAATCATTCCAAAATATTCGGTATTCAAGGTGATACAAGTTTAGGTTATGACACCTTACCTTATAATTTAATCCTTAGATTTGTGAACACATGCAGGACCAATGAGCCTCAAATATTCCCACATTGATTGTAAAATGGCTGTGGAATTAAATTCAAAGTGTGCTCCACTGTGAAAGTCTTTAGGGGCAGATAAGCCTGTGCTCAATCTGGATCTTGAATTATATGCTCATCTCTATGGTGGTGCCTGAACACACAGCATTATGACAAAGGAACACAGGAATTGCTGGATAATAAAAGGTGCACTCAGACAAATTTGCTTTTACCATGAGATATCAATCTCTATCACTTCACCTATAACAGATAGGTGAAGTGATAGAGGCTCATGTGGAAAAGTTTTAACATGCCTACTACACTTGCCATGTGTTCTGCTTCCAATTACTTAAGGCTAAATGGCTATCAACCAAGTAAAGCTGCCATAAATGTAAAAGCAAAATACTGCAGATGCTGGAATCAGAAGTAAAAACAGAAAATGCTGGAATATCTCAGCAGTTCTGGCCACATCTTTGGAAAGAGAATAAAGGCAATATTTTGAGTCAGTGCTGAAATGAAACTATGACTTGGAATCCTACAATGCAGGAGGCCATTTGGCCCATCGAGCGTGCACCAACTCTCCAATAGAGTTGGTACAGGTTCTATATCCACAACCCCAGTAAGATATACGTCTTGGGACGCTAATGTGCAATATGCCATGACCAATCAACCTAATCTGCAGTTCATAGAGTGGATGTGGCCAGGATTTTTCTAATGCTGTCCTTTAACCAATAACAACTCTGGTTTCCTCCCACAATCAGTGTTTATATTATAGCTTGCTGGTTTTTGATTTGATATATTAATATTGTCACTTGTATTAGGATACAGTGAAAAGTATTGTTTATAGTTGTTGTGAGTTATTTGCAACCATGGAAGTCGGTTGTGGAGATTCACAATGCACACTGGCTGTTGTTACTGTGCTATGCTGTGCTACTGTATTAATAATGGCATGTTTATTGTTGATACTGTGTTATATTGGGTGTTGTCTTTATAATGTACTATTGAGATAGTATTTTGAAAGTGTTATGTATTTGTAAATTGTTTGGTAAATAAAAAAAACTGGGAGGAAACCAGAGCACCCAAAGAAAACTCACAAACACACAGGGAAGATGGGCAAACTCCAGGCAAACACCCAACGTCAGAATTGAAAAGTACAGCACAGAAAAAAGCCCATCAGCTCTCCAGCCTGTACCAATCATGATGCCCCAACTAACTGAACAACCCTTCTGCTCTTACTCAGTCCGCTCGCTACTCATGTACCCATCCAGATGTCCCTTAACACTGACATTGGCAGCACTGCTAACTACTGTGCCATCCCCTACTCAACGACTTGGCTTCCACAACTTTCCGTCACAGTGAATTCCATAGGTTCACCACTCGACAGCTGAAGAAATTCCTCCTCGTTTGGGTTCTGAAACTGGTTTTCGTCAGCAACCATGAGAATGTATGATAGGATAATATTCTCTGCCCAAAGCTGGTGGTGAAGGAGGACATTGAATTGTGCTGAGTTGCCCTGGTGCAACGGCTAGCCACATAAACGCCTCACGTTCAGAGCCACGGCCTCACTCGGATCCACGCGCCTGCCGGAAATGACGAGTTGAGCCGCGTGCGCACAAACCGCCCTCCCGGGAGCGGTTCCCTTTTCCAAAATGGCTGCGTCGCGGGAGGGCGAGGGTCAGGATCAAGAACTGTTGCTTCGGCAGTGGGAAAGGTACACTCAACTAGGCTGCTTTTGTTTGAGAGAGGAAAGAAAGCGATATTAGCTCGAGCACACGGTGGTTGTTGGGTTGACCTGGAGGGGGATTTACCTGTACAGGAATCTCCACCTTCCTCCACGGCAACGGCCAACTGCCCCGGCCGCGCGCTGCAGCTTGGGAGCTGGAGGCTGAAGTCACCGGCGAACTACAACTCCCAGAATTCCGCGCGGAGCCAGCGGGTGTGGCTTTCGCACTCTGTAAAGTTTTACAACACCAATTTTAAATCCAACCAATTTATTTGATAGTAAATCCGCGAGCTTTCGACGCTATGCGCCTTCGTCAGGCAAATGCAGTGTTCTCATCTGCAGAGGCACTCATATCCACACAGACAGTTACAGATTGCTGATTAGAATGCGAATCCTTACATCTAACCTGCTATTCAAGTGTTAAAGTGGCTAACAATGTGTGTGAAGGGATCCTGAGCATTGTTAGAGAATTGTGTATTTTCTCCAGACAGCACAGTAAGTGAGGTTTTTTGCTAACCCAGGCAAGTCATGGGGGTTACAGATAGTGTGACATGAAGCCAAGGTCCCTGTTAAGACCGTCCTCATGTGTGCGGAACTTGGCTATCAATCTCTGCTCAGCAACTCTGCGCTGTCGTGTGTCACGAAGGCCCCCTTGAAGAACATTTACCCGCAGGTCGGAGGCCGAATGCCCATGACTGTTGAAGTGTTCGCCCACAGGAAGGGAACTGTTTTGCCTGGTGATTGTTGAGCGATTCTTGAGCATCGCTTAACAATCACCAGGCAAAACAGTTCCCTTCCTGTGGGCGAACACTTCAACAGTCATGGGCATTCGGCCTCCGACCTGCGGGTAAATGTTCTTCAAGGGGGCTTTCGTGATACACGACAGCGCAGAGTCGCTGAGCAGAGACTGATAGCCAAGCTCCGCACACATGAGGACGGTCTTAACAGAGATCTTGGCTTCATGACACACTATCTGTAACCCCCGTAACTTGCCTGGGTTAGCAAAAAACCTCACTTACTGTGCTGTCTGGAGAAAATACACAATTCTCTAACCAATGCTCAGGATTCCATTCACACACATTGTTAGCCACTTTAACACTTGAATAGCAGGTTAGATGTAAGGATTCGCATTCTAATCAGCAATCTGTAACTGTCTGTGTGGATATGAGTGCCTCTGCAGATGAGAACACTGCATTTGCCTGACGAAGGCGCATAGCGTCGAAAGCTCGCGGATTTACTATCAAATAAATTGGTTGGATTTAAAATTGGTGTTGTAAAACTTTACTGAGTTTATCCCAGTCCAATGCCGGCATCTCTACATCATTTAGCTTTCTGAGCAGACCCGTGTCCCAGCCGCACCAGAGACGGATCAGGATGTGGAGATTCCGCCGTAGGACTGGAGTAAACACAGGAAGAAGTCTTACAACGCCAGGTTAAAGTCCAACAGGTTTATATGGTAGCAAATGCCAGTAGCTTTCAGAGCCCTTGCTGTTCAGAAGCAGCAAGCACTCCAAAAGCCAATGGTGTTTGCTACCAAATAAACCTGTTGGGACTTCAGTCTATTGTTGTAAGACTTCTTACAGCTAAATCAGGACAGCACAATGGTCAGCACTGCTGCCTCACAGTGCCAGGGACCTGGATTCAATTCCCAGCTTGGGTCACAATCCATGTGGAGTCTGCACATTCTCCTCGTGTCTGCGTGGGTTTTCTCCGTGTACTCCGGTTTTCTCCCACAGTCCAAAAGACGTGCTAGTTAGATGTATTGGCCATGCTAAATTCTCCCTCGGTGCACCTGAACAGGTGATGGAGTGTGGTGACAAGGGCATTTTCACAGTCACTTCATTGCAGTAATATAATGTAAGCCAGCTTGAGGACTCTTTAAACCCTCAAACAGGCAAAACTGAATATATACAGCCAGTTTGTTCCATTCAGTAAAGAAAACATTTTTACCATACACAAGGAAAACAGAAAATGCTGGAAAATTTCAGCAGGTCTGACAGCATCGACGGAGAGAGAATAGAGCCAACAGTTCAAGTCCAGGGGATATTGGGTCATCCGGACTGAAATCCACATCCATAGATGCTTTTAGATCGGCTGAGATTTTTCAGCACTTTCTGTTTTTGTTCCTTATTCCAGCTTTGGGGTGTTTTGCCTTTATACGCATATTTTTATATCTGGTATCAAGTGCTGGTGTCTCAAATTCCAGTGCATGCTGATTATAATGCTTCATGTTAGGTGCCCCTTCTCCACGCCTTTCCTCATCCTGTTTTATCAACATAACACGCAATATTCTGCTTCCTTGTGCTTCTCAACTTTCCCCTGAATTGATCCGTACTGTTCGCTTGAGCCGCTTCCTCTGGTAACTAGTTCCACATTCTTGTCACTTTGAGTATCAATATTTTTCCCGATTTCTCGATTTCTTTTTTTTTTGAAATATTTTAAATTGATAATCTTTAGCTTACTTCTTTCACAAAGTAGAGTTGTTGATCAGTGATGTTGACTCGAACACTAACAAATGGTCATCCAGGCTCAAAATGTTAGTTCTGTTCTCTTTACAGGTGCTGTCAGACCTGCTGAGATTTTCCAGCATTTTCTGCTTTTGTTTCGGATTCCAGCATCTGCAGTAATTTGCTTTTATCATTTTTTTCCTTGACTTGAGGGGAGCAGGGGAATTGACTTGGTGATATTCCTTAAACAAAATGGTATTTTTGATTGATGGTTGGAGGGAACCATGATATATGTAATCCAACACAGGTTATTTTCAGATGCCTGATCAGTGCTTTTGCCACGTCAGATTGTCTGCTTTGGAAACTCGATAGCCAGATCCACAGAGGTAGTTGACAAGCTACTTTGCCAATCAGAGATCGTCCACTGGCCAGACTCCCTATTACCTCCTTGCTCACTGACCTTGTGTGAGGAGAGGTCTGTTGATTGGTATTTGTCTGGTTGATTATTAGCATCAGTGGAATTTGGACAGGACAACTCAAGCTCATGAGTGTTCCTGCTCAGTTCATGGAAACGTGTACTGCCCACCTTAAAGCCCAAGCGGAAAAGTTTTCCATGGCAACCTCCAACACCTTTAATGACTGAGTGGAGAGAGAGACCGAGAAATAGGAGTTGGACAGGAGAGAGAGGCACATCAGCACAGAGAAGAAAAGTCTTAACAGTGTTAAATGTATTAGTATTACATGTGCTAACAGTACTAAATGCCGAGGTCAGTTTGATAATTGCATTGTGTACACGTGTTTTGATCTCATGTTTTGCTCTCTTAAACTAAACCTAAAAGTTGTATGATTTGTTTGTAAAAGTGATGAAACTTGGGTCATAAGGGGAACTGCTGTCTATTAAACGTGTGAAATGAAGAAAGTTGATTGCCCTGCCTTCCTTTCAAATGTTTATTTCAGAGTTGGTTATTTCTAAAGCACATAAATGACAGACTTTTCACCACACAGAACTGAAGAAGATCACGTAAAGGTTCTTTGTTTGCAAGACCTAAGTGGAAACACCCAGAGTGATGATAAGGCATTTTTGATGACCTAATCTTTTGGATGATTTGAATTGTATTGGTTCAATTTCTGTGGATCCCAATGCGTATGTTTGCTTTTGGAGAGTCAATAGAAAATAGATTCAGGGGTGGGCCATTCAGCCCACTGGCCTGCTCCACTGTTCAGTATGATGGTGGCAAATCCTCTATCTCAACGCCATACTCCAATTTCTGGTATATTGGCCTTGATTTTTAACTATACGCATGCTTGTTTTCAGTCACTGGTGTACAAAGACATTAGGACCCTTTGTCCATCAACATATTCCAATCTGTTAACATTTGAATAATACTCTGCCATTCTGTTTTCCCCACTAAAGTGGAGAACATCACCTTTATCCACATTATGCATTTGCCCACTTACTCAACTTGTCCAAATTGTCATGAAGCCTCTTTACTACTTCTTCACTCATAATTCCACCTAGTTTTGCGTCATCATCAAACTTGGGGATTTTATTTGATTCTCACATCTAGATTGTTGATATATATTGTGAATAGATGGGACCCAAGCTCTGACTCTGTGGTACCTCGCTAGTTACTGCCTTCTATTCTGAAAAGACTGATTTATTCCTACTCTGTGTTACGTGTCTGCTAACCAATTCTTAATCCATGCCTGTACATTAGCTCCAGTCCCTTATGCTTTGATTTTATACACTAACCTCTTCTGTGGCACCCTCAACTTTGTGACAAGATGTTATACAATTTGATATTTCTTAAGTGCAGCAGTCACTCAAGCAAAGTCAAGCGATGTCCAGCAGATACAATGAGATTTTTAATTTTAACAGTATTTTTCAGTCATTGAGTTAATGTGAAATAACACATTATGTTTAAGAAAGCAAAATGATTGTGTTGAATTTATCAAGACTTTTGTTCAACAAAGGAATTGGTAGAACTTGGAAGTTTCATGTAAAAGTGTGATTTACAATATGTATTCAATTTTTATCAGTTTCAAATACCCTTTTTGTAATAAAAAGAATATTGTTTTAAAGTCAATGAAATATTCATTTTTGTAACACAGTTTTGTTTATATTTTTGATCTTTCAACAATATGATGGTGAAGGATGTGTGAATCCCATAGAATGTGTATTCACAAATATATTCAAACAATAAAATGACTTGAGGCTTGCTTGCTAAAAGGATCTCATAGCATTCCTCCAGTGCAGAAGGAGGTCATTCGGCCCGTTGAGTCCATATTGAGCACAATTCCACCCAGGCCTTATTCCCGTAAGCTTCACTTACTCTAGGGTCAATTCAGCATGGCCAATCTTTGGACTGTGGGAGGAAACCCACGCAGACACACTGTGAAAGTGTAAACAGACAGTGACCTGAGATTAGATTTGAACCCAGGCCCTTGGCGCTGTGAGGCAGCGTTGTTAGTGACTGTGCCACCATGCCATTTTGCTTAGTCTCTTTTTAAAAATACAATTACCAGTAATTTGGCAGAAAATGGCTTGGTTACAACTCTACCCATATGTGGAAACATTGTATCTGCATTTATCAAGCCCTTTCCAAATTTGAAAGATCTGTTAGGTCAGCACTAAACCTCCTCCTTTCAAGAGATAATCTAGCCTGTTCCACCTCTCCTGATGAGTATGCGCTCACATTTCTGGTATTATTCTGTTACCTACCTTTCCTGCAAACGTTCACCAACTTCCTGTGCACACTCAGTAATTTTTGTTTCTGATTTGGACAGTTGGATTAACAGTTCACGCTGCCCCTTTTTCATGGATTTGCTTGTTCTCAAAGCATCACATTGTCTTGTACTTGATCATGTGAGTGCACATTAATAGAAATATGGAAATAATGATATTGTAAGAATGTTTACGTAAATAGTAAAATAATCACCAAACATTTTAATTGTCCCACAATTACTGTCATTGGATGACACTTATTACTTGCAACATTTTTCTGTCATTGTAGAAAAAGAGTCCAAAAATCCAATGTTAATATTTTACATCCAGTTATTTCCTCTTGTGGGATTTTAAGCTAATGTTTATTTGGGAATACTGAGCAATATAATGGAGCATCCCATATACCTCCTTCATTAGCTGAACATATATAGAGTCACCAGGTCTATATTACGGGTATATGCTGTCATTTTTAATAAGGGAGGAGGCAATTGGGTAATTTCCAGAATATCTACTTGTATGGGAGTAGATCATATAGGCCCCCAAACCTAATTCACCATCAATGATCTCCAACTTAACTTATTACATTTAATGCTGGGATAGACAGATGTTTGGTCTCTCAGGGAATTAAGAGATATAGGGAATGACAGAAAAGTAGAATTGAAGCCCAGATCAGGCATGATCATATTGAATGAAGAAGCAGGTTCAATGGGTTGTATGATCTACTCCTACTCCTTTTTCTTATATTCTTGTATATGGTTTTGACCCATTTCCTTAATACCTTTGTTTAACAAAAATCAGTCAATTTCAGATTTAAACTTAACAATTGACCTATTTGTGAAAGAGTTCCAAATCTATAACCACCCATTGTATGTAGAAATGTTTCTTAACTTTGCTGCTGAGAGCCATGGCCACAACCTTTAGGTAACATTCACTATTCCCAACCAGTAGAAATAGTTTCTCTCTTTCGACTCAGTCAGTTTGTTTTAATCATCTAACCCCTAACCTTTTAAATTCCAGGGAAACAAGGTTTGTGTGATCTCTTCTCATAATTTAACCTACATTCAAATATTCTAGTAAATACAGACTGCTTTCCCTTGAAGACTAATTTATCCTTCCTCAGTCGCACGCACCCACACACACATTTACACCCACACACATAAACATACACACTTACACTCACACCCAGACAAACTCACATCTACACACTAACAAACATACACACTCACACCCACTCACCATTCTGATCCCCAGCACATAAGGCCAGCATTCCATCCTCCTCTTTGATTATTGTTTGTACCTCTCCATGATCTTTTAATAGTCCATGTGGAGAGTCCCCTAAGTCTCTTTGGATCTCCAGTGCTTCTAGCCTTTCACCATTTCGAAAAGGGGGGAACAGTGGCAGGGTGGTAATGTCACTGAGACAGTAATCCAGGAGCCCAGATTAATGCTCTGGGTTTAAATTCAATTATTAAATCAGGAATTGAAATTTAGTCACAGTAATGATGATGATGAAACTACTATTGACTGTCATAAAAACTTATCAATGTTATTAAGACATTTAGGGAAGGAAATCTGCCATCTTTAGTTGGTCTGGTCTACATGTGACTCTGGACCTATAACTACTTGGTTGACTCTTAACCACTCCCTGAAATGGTCAAACAAACCAGTTAGTTCAAGGGCAATTAGGGATCGGCAATAAATGCCAGAGACATTCATTTACCATAAAAAAATTTTTAAGACCTAAAAATATACTGTGCTCTATGCTCTTTAGGTCCAACATGGACGGCCTCATTCTTGCCTAAATTGAAATCCATTTAACAGTCACTCAAACTATTAATATTTCTTTGTAATTTTATTCTTCTATCTGCACTACTTACAATGCTGCCTTTCTTTGTGGCAAAATTGGATATGTGGCTTTCTGTCATCATTAATAAATATGATAGATACAGATCCTGAGGGGCTGCCTCTAGACATATGCAGCCCCCTATCTCTGCTCTCCAATTCATGCTGCTCCTGAATGTCACTCTCAACCTGCAGTATTCCTGTTTTCAATTTACATTTACTTACTAGGCTTACATTAATATTGCAATGAATTTACTGTGAAAATCCCCTAGTCACCGTACTCTAGCACCAATCGAGTAACTGAGGGAGAATTTAACATGCCCAATGCACCTAACCAGCACGTCTTTCAGACTGTTGGAGGAAACCCACACAGACAGTGACCCAAACTGGGAATTGAACCCGGGTCTCTGGCGCTGTGAGGCACCACTGCTAACCACTGTGCCACCTTTTAGCAAGATGCCTGAAAAAAAAATTCTAAAATAATACTCACTATCTTGCAAAACTGTTCTTGGGGTCACAGGAAGAGCAGCAGTTTCCTACTGATGAAATATATGCACTTACGTTTAAAGATTTCAGCTACACCATTTTCTTTCAGTTTCAGCCTGCACATAGGGCATGCTTTGTTGACTTAAGTGAATGCTATACTGTGATACTGTTAAAAGCTGTCCCTGCTTAATTGCCTGAAAGAGGAATGCCCTCTCCTGATGGGAAGCAAAGGCAATGTAATGGTTGTATTATGTCCCTCTGCATACAAGTCTGATTTATAAAAAAACAGCACGACACATGGAGCAGAAGCCAAGCACCTCTGCATTAGCCTGTGTTGACACATAGCAGCATTGACCCACCAGTTTTGGCTGGATTCTACATCCATCTTTTAATGATTCATTTGGGGGAAGATTGTGGCATCATGGTAATATCATCAGATTAGTGATCCAAGAGCTCAGGCCATTGCTCTGGAGAAATGAAATCAGAGAGTGCTGGAAAATCTCAGCATGCGTAGAGAGAGAAATAAAACCCTATAACTTCCTAGCTACCCCAGCATTGGATTTGGCTGGGGTTGGGGGGGTGTGTTTGGATGCAAAAATTCACTGATGGATCCTTGGAAGTTCCCATGTTTGGTTTATGTGGCAAGTTGTCCTTTAGGGAAGGAAAACTTGCCATTCTTGAATACTAGTCTACATGTGATTCTAAATCCACAGCAATGTACTTTATTCTTAACTGCCCTCTCGTCTATCAAGCCACTCAGTTCAAGGGCAATTAGGTATGGGCAATAAATGCTACGCTTTCAGCAATGCCATATCCCATGAAAGAATTTGTAAAATTGAATCTGCTGTCCTAAATTATTCTTGGCTTTGCTGTGAAGCTTCAGTACTGATCTTGACTTCCTTCTAACAGGGAACAGATTGAGCTGAAGCAGCGAATGATTGACCACGACACTGAGGACTGGCAAAGCAGTGTGGGCTTTCAGGGGTTGGAGCGTGTTGGTGGTACAGATTTGTCTTACATCAAGGGAGATGAAGTCAATGCTTGTGCCTCATTAGTGGTTCTCAGTTATCCTGATCTTAAGGTAAATTCAGATCCTTGGGAAAAAAGTAACTGATTAATATTAAGATGGCATAGTGGTTAGCACTGCTGCCTCACAGCACAAGGGACTCGGATTTGATTCCTGGCTAGGGTCAGATTCTGTAAGGAGTTTGCACATTCTCTTCCTGTCTGCGTGGGTTTCCTCCCACAGTCCGGAAGATGTGCTGGTTAGCTGCACTGGGAATGCTAAATTGCCTTTGGGTGTCAGGGGGACTAGCTAAGGTAAACACACGAGGTTATAGAAATAGAACCTTGGTGATATTGGTGCAGACTCCATAGGCTGAATGGCCTCCTTCTGCACTGTCTATTTCTATGATATACAACATTTAATAAGTGGCACTAGATGCATGCAAAGAACACTCCCTCATTTTGGTAAACCAAATAACTTGCAACCACAAACTGCTCCTTCACAGAGGAGCAGATGATGAGACAGAGTAAAAGATTTAGGGGAATTTAGTAAAGATGAGAAGTATAGCCATAGTCTTAAAGAGGCTTTTGAAGTTAGGGAAAGAATTGTGAAAGTCAAGGGTTCAGAAGGAGACATAGGATACAAGGCTGAGATCATTCAAAGCTCATTGGAATGGTAGAAAAGGCAATACGCAAAAAGCAGCAATCTGAAGAACAGTGGTCCCAAGCTGAAAAAGACTCATTTCATTGTACATTTAAAGAGCTTTGCAGTTTTCACAGTTTAACACAATGATGAATGTCTTATGTTTGGTAGGATCACAAGGTGAAGTGTTTTTATAGCATCTTACCTCAGTAAGAATTGGAATCAACTTCTTTTCAAGCATATCATTTGTAGTCAGTTACAATTAAACAATCTCAAAACAGTTTTAGCTTTGTCATATAAAGGCCAGCACCTTGAGATGTTGTGTTCTAAATGTGCAGCAGCACAATTAAGGTCAGCATCAATACTGTCTGCTTCACCTGCAGTCTATTGCCCAACGACTGTATAAATGATTAAAAGATTGACTATATTTTTCAAATGGCAGGGTCTCACTTTCCTCCATCCAAAGAGCCTGGCACTCTGCCCCACAGTTGTTTCAAGCTCGAGTGAGCGGCTGCAGACAGGACTTCAGCCCTTCACTTGGGAGGACGACTGGCATTACAGATCTCCAGTCCCTGCAGCGACAACATTGCGGGAAGACACCTGAGACTGAGTCTGGGCATCAGAGGTTCCAGGGCAGGGAGGGTAGAGAAAACATTAGGGTAGGGGAAGCATGAAGAGGGTGAATGGGGTCTCAGAGAAGAGCCATGGAGAAGAGGATCTTAAAGTGGAGGGGCTGGCTTCTGATGTGTTGTAATTCAGGTCAGAAATTCCAAAGTGTTCTGTGGAATGTGCCTGGATCATAAGTTTTGCATATTGAATTCAGCTATGAGAAACACAATATGTTTCACTTCAGGTATGATTCAAATGACCCACTAGGGAGCTTTTATTAAACAAAGTTTATTTAGGAATATAGTTAATATGTATAGTAAGATAATTAGCAAAAACTTCTATCAGTTACAAACAAGAAACAAAACAACCATTATAATGTATAACCCTTAACAAATATATCTAATGTGTTCAATCAAACCAATCTCAGTGATAGAAGACCCTTTACACAGGTTTAACACAGCAAAGACTAATGTTCATGTGATACTTGACTTGAGACCTTTGGTTAGGTCTGCAATTCTCTGGGTAGACTCAGAACAGTTTGAAGTCAGAACAGCTTCCCAAAACATCAAGGATTCTAGGCAAGCCACCAACATTTTCTCCCATCCCCACCTCCCAACCTTCAGAAAGGCAAGACTTTGCTTTCAGCTAACCAGCAGAAGTTTCAAAACCAGTGAGAGAGAGGGAGACTTCTTTTAAGCTTGATGTCCCTTCTAAGACTAAACTCTAACTGCAGCTAAACAGAAAATGAAACCTTAAATTCACTGGAAAGGAAAACAAAAACTGTCCAGAAACGCATGACCATCTTCCTAACAATGCAGGATCATAAAATAACCCAGAGTTAAAATAAACAGACCTCACTGAAGCAGCAATAAAAGAACACATTGGAGACAACTCAACAGCAATAAAATCAAACTGAAAATAGTCTGTTTACAACCACAGAGAACAGGATTTAAAAAAATATCTTAATGGTAGACTAATGTTACAGATGGAGAGGGCTCTTCCTGGATCTAGTCCTGTTGAAACATAGAAGCAAGAATAGGCCATTCAGCTCTTCAAGCCAGCTCTGCCATTCATTTTGATTATGCCTGATCATTAAATTCAATACATGGTCCCAACTTCCACCTGCCTCCCACCCCCACCCCCCAAGATTCCTTTATCCCCAAGAACTATATCTAATTTCTTCTTGAAATCCCACACGCTTTGGCCTCGATTACTTTCTGTGGTAGTGAATTCCACACATTCACCAGTCTCTGGATGAAGACATTTCTCCTCACCTCAATACTAAAAGGTTTACTTCTTATCCTCAAACTATGGCTTCTAGTTCTGGACTCCCCCACCATCGAGAACATTTTGTCTGAATCTATCCTGTCTTACCCTGTTAGAATTTTATAAATTTCAATCCCCATCTCACTCTTTTAAACTCCAGTGAATACATTCCTAACTGACTTAGTCTTGTATGACAGAGCTGCCATTCCAGGAATCAGCCTGGTAAGCTTTCACTCTACTACCTCTATAGCAAGGACATCTTTCCTTAGATAAGGATAGCCTTCCCACATGTGAATTCAATCTGTCCACCATCCTAAAAATTGTGGCTGTGCAGAAAACAGCCCTTCACCATTGAATAATCCATAGAATCCCATCGGTGCTGAACAAGTCTGCACCAACTGTCCAAAAGACCATCTTACCTAGGCCCTCCCCTCCACCCTTTTCCTGTGCATTAGCTCACTAATCCACCTAACCTACACATCTCAAGACATTAAGGGGTAATTTAGCATAGACGATGCACCTAACCTGCACATCTGTAGGAGGAAACTGGAGCACCCGGAGGAGAGACACAGGGAGAACACGCAAACTCTATACAGAGTCACCAGTTGAAGCAAAGACGTGCTTCCCATCCAAGAGCTTGCCCACCCAAGTTTAAAATTGCTTTGTGGTTGGGGCTGTTGGAAATATGAAGGGAATCCCTTTACTTTCAAGGTGCTTAAAAATCTGGAGGAGTGTAAAATCCTGGCCTTTATTAGCATTGATTTTCAAGGATGCAGAGGGACTGACAGCTTCTAAGAGATGTTCAGTATGAGAATGATGGTCTAAAAGTGAAGTGTATATGAATGATTCATATTTTTAATTCAAATAGAGTCCTGTTGACTCCATTTTGGACAAATATTTCTAGCATTAGCTGTCTTGATGATATTCTTCTGCAAATAAAACCAATGATTAAAAAAAACTTATTTACTGGTGATAGCTCTGAAGCTCATGTTTCGCAGCATTAGCAGTCTTGTTAACCTGCCCTGCCAGCACCATCAAATGTTATACAATAAGTCAATTAAACAGGATTGTGGAAAAGCTAACAGAATTGGACAGCATGTTATTATTTCTCAGTGGTTCCTGGGATATTACAAAGCAGGAGTGTATGCGAGTGATTCAGGTATAGTAGGAAAAGAAGATGGAGAAAAATATAATTATCTGACTTTAAACCAGGTTTTAAAAAATTCCACAAGTACAAGCATCAGTATTAAGAAAATATGTTTTGATTAATATTCTGTTCCATGGAAAGAAATGAATTCATTTCAAAAATTCTGCTGCAAACAGAGCAAGCCAAGTCACTGTAATTACTGTAGCTGCATATATCATAGAATCCCTCCAGTGCAGAAGGAAGCCAATTGACCCATCGAGTGTGCACCAACCCTCAAGAGTCCCAACACCACCCCCCCCCCCCCCCCCCCCCCCCACCCCCAGCCCCATCCCTGCAACCCGGCTCATTGCCATAGTTAATCCACCTAACCTATACACTAGGATAATTTGGCATGCCCAATCCACCTAACCTTTGAACTATGAGAGGAAACCCATGCAGACCTAGGGAGAATGTGCAAACTAGACACAGACGGTCACCCAAGGCCGTAATCGAACCTGAACAATGCTAACCACTCTGCCACTAATATCAATTGTTGTCACGAATATCAATATTTTGATCAAATATCATGAAAATTGTGTATTATTTCTTAGAAATCAGCATTAGAAATTTGCAACTACTGCTGATATGACAATAACATTAAACATTTATTTGCGTTTTCCATTGTTATATTTTTAAGTCTGCCGTTTTTCACCTTAACCAGCAGCAGATGGTGCCAAATGTTGAACAATACATTTCCAATTTTTTTAACTGGTCTCCATAGAAACTATTCGTTCCAATTTCAGATTCCATAATAGACACTGCTCTCTATTTGTAAATATTACAGTTAACAAATTATTATATACCTCTTTACCGATTTCATGCTAACCAGTAATAAAATTTAGAGCAAATTTTAAGCAAACTTTCATTAAATATTTCAAGGACTCCTCCGGCAAAATAATTACATTTAATGATTAGCTGAAAAGCAGAGAAAAAAAAGTTAGCATCTTCAAAGAGAAAAGAAGAGGTGTGATATGTTGGGTGAGGGTTTTGCACCCAGACCTGATGACCTGTTCTTTTCCTTTACAGATATTGAATGCCTGCTGTGTATTTCCAGCTTACTTTACAGGTGGTGCTGTGGTTAGCACTGCTGCCTCACAGCTCCAGAGACCCAGGCTTGGGTCACCATCTATGTGGAGTTTGCGCATTCTCTCCTTGTCTGTGTGGATTTCCTCCTGGTTCTTCGGTTTTCTTCCACAGTCCAAAAATGCGCAGGATAGGTGGATTGGCCATGCCAAATTACCCCTTTGTGGGGTTATGCGGATAGTGATTGGGCGGGATTATGATCGATGCAAACTTGATGGGCAGTGGTCTCCTTCTGCATTGTAGGATTCTATGGCTTTTATTTCAGGTTTCAAGCATTTGTTGTTCTGCTCTTTAGTCGGGAAGGCTCTTTAGATTTTAAAGGTTATATAAAACCACAGAAAAAATAAGTTTTTCTTCTTATGCTGTCACATCTATATGGTGTCAAAAGGTGCCAGCATCCTGTGGGAATGAAACATTGAAACTCCAGCTTAAGGTGCCATACCTAAAATAGCTTGAATGTGTTATATACACCAACATCATACCTTTCATGACATTCCAGACAGATGAGAGTGTGCAGTTGTCTTCTCATCCAGTATTGGTGTTTAGCACAGAAAAGAGAATTTTTAAAGGAAAAACAATAATACAAGAAAAGTCTATATTTTGAAAGCTGCAAGTAACCTTAGGGTGCTAACAGTGCTAGTCATCATTTGCTCCATACAGTTCTTCACATTTTCAATATTTGAAACCTATCATTGGAATATGGTAATATGGTGGCACAGTGGTTAGCACTGCTGCCTCAGAGCGCCAAGGACCCAGGTTCGATTCCGGCCTTGGGTCACAGTTTGTACGCTTTCCCCGTAGCTATATGGGTTCTTCTGCTTTGATTTGATTTTATTATTGTCACATATATTAACATACAATGAAAAGTATTGTTTCTTATGCGCTATACAGACAAAACATACCATTCATAAAGAAGAAAATGAGAGAATACAGAATGTAGTGTTACAGTTATAGGGTATAAAGAAAGATCATCTTAATGCAAGGTAAGTCCATTCAAAAGTCTGACGGCAGCAGGGAAAAAGCTGTTCTTGAGTCGGTTGGTATATGACCTCAGACTTTTATATCTTTTTCTTGATGGAAGAAAGTGGAAGAGAGAATGTTCATGGTGCATAGGGTCCTTAATTATGCAGGCTGCTTTGTTGAAGTGTAGATGGAGTCAATGAATGGGAGCTGGTTTGCACGATAGACTGGGCTTCATTCACAATGTTTTGAATTCTGTGCAGTCTTGGGCAGAGCAGGAGCCATACCAAGTTGTAATACAACCAGAAAGAATGTTTTTTATGGTACATCTGTAAAAGTTGGTGAGAGTTATAGCTGATATGCCATATTTTCTTAGCCTTCTGAGAAAGTAGAGGCTTTGGTGGGCTTTCTTAACTGTAGTGTCGGCATGAGGAGACCAGGGTGCTCTAGTTTCCTCTCATAGTCCAAAGATGTGCAGGTTAGTTTGATTGGTCATGCTAAATTGCTTCTTAATCCCAGGGAGATGACAGAATAATTACAAGGGTTACAGTGATAGGGTGAGATTGTTATCCATGCAGGTTCGAATGGCCTCTTTCTGCTCTGCAGGGGATCTGTGTATCTTGTATATAATCTGTGCATCGTAAAATAAAATACAGCAGGAATGAGGAATCGCAGCTGTTCATAAATTCAGTATTCATAATTGCTATTTCTAATTTTTTTTTAATTTGCTTAGGTTATTTATGAGGAATGCCGGATGATTTGTCTGAATGCTCCTTATGTCCCAGGATTTCTGGCATTTCGGGAGACACCTTTCCTGGAAGAAGCTGTGAAAAGATTACAGGACAAGGATCCCAGTCTTCTCCCTCAGGTAAAAATATCAGTGCGTCCTTACAAATATGTGAATGCCCAGATCACTGGCCACTATTTAATATACACAATTACCATTTTACTCTGGAGCTTTTGCCCCTTCCAATACAGGATTCAGCAGTGCAACATTCAGGAGGAAAATTTACAGGCATAATTCCAATACAGTCATACTTGTTTTTCATGTCATGCGCCTTAAGATCTGTCTTTTCATTGACTTACTTTGACCAATACTGCTCAACCTCCCCTCACTGAGTATAGAAACCACCCTCACCCCCTGAATAAGTTTACAACACCCCTGGCCCCTACTCAACAGTGTCCACCCTGACACTGGTCATTCCTCATCCCTCACTCCCTCTGAACAGTTTCACTACTGTCCTGAGAGTGGACTCAATTCCATTGCTGTCTGCACCTGCATGGGTTGATCTCATTAGCAGTGTGTCTTAATTTCCAGGATTATGTCATTTTTAAGATGACTAGCCGATTCAATACTGTTTAACGTAGTAACCACAATCAAGTCAGAATGTTCAAAACAAAGAAGAACTGAATTTATTTCACTTCAGTGATCCGTAAGTTGTGAAACATTTGGAATTGTCACTAATCCTTTTCTTAATTCGATTCAAAGTTCTAATTCTGAAGTTATTCAGGAAACTGTCATTTCTATGTCAATTTCATGAATCCATTGATTCTAAATCATTTGTTCAAAAACCAAAATCACTTATGACAGCTTGCTTAATAATTTGGAAAATTCCTAAAACAAGTTCAAGCTTGCAGAAGAGTGTGTCATCTATTGGAAACTATATTTTAGTCGCATAGATTTTTTTCAGTGTCCTTTATGTCAATGGCAACAGTGTCTATCTAATTTAGAGTGGAATTCTCACAAACAGCTGGCAACGGGTTTGGTGGTGGGCATGATGAATTTGGCGTAAGACAAAAAAAATCAGGATCCCACCAGCATAAAACTTTGTTGCAATTTTCCCAATGGTGGGTCGTCCTTTCCACTGACAAGAGACCCAAACCTAATTTGCATTCATCTGCTTCTCATGAATGTTCATTAAAACAGCTGTCTGTCAGCATCTCATCAGTCTCCTCAATCCCACATCATGTCAAACCTGATTGCTAGTGAGTGGCATGCACAAGGCCATTTTCAGTTTGTCAGTGACTTCAGTGTGAATGCAACAGTTTTCTGCCAAAGTGCGGTAGTACTCCTGATGCACTCTCTATGCCGGGGCAGACCTGTTCCTTCCCTCTATCTCCATGCTAAGCTTGTCCTCATGGACTGCACCATGCTGCTGGAGCCACAGACCCTCCAGTACTACACCTCGGATTGGGGAGTACAGGGGGTCTCCTTCCCCCGGTGTCATACACTGGTGTCTATCTGGACAGCACTGTGCTGTGGGACTCATGCAGCTATACAACAAAGGTCAACTAGGCTGGACTGCAGTGTGACAGTAGTGAGTCCTATCAAAAACAAGGTGGAGGAGGCAATGTGAAAAGGTGGCTGTGCAAATCTGGGGATAAGGAAGGACAAGGGCTCATGATGGCATGCAGAATGACAAGGAGATGGATGGAGCAGATAAACAATAGTAAGCAGAGGGAAGAGTGAGGGGAGGGAAACTGGACCTTGACAAGGCTGCATTAGAATGCTCACAAACAAAACCGTTGTTTTATTGGAAAGGGATGCAGATTCCAGATGCAGTGAGTAAAGGTGCATTCGGGGTATGAGCACCTTGCAGGTGATGCACTCAGGAAAATGGTGGTTGAATGAGGAATAGATTTCTTTTTGAGGTTACTAGCCTTTTCCTTCAAAGTTGCTGATATCCTGCACAGCCTGGTGAAGACAGAAGTGCTAGAGAAAGTGATATGAGTGTGCTGGACTGATGTTTAAATATGACATTAAGACCTTCAAACTCGTCAGCTAGGGCAGATGGATGAATCAGCTGCTGGCCTGCCAGGAGAGAGATAGGGAAGCTCATTTGTGTGGAATCCCAATATTCTGGTCAGTGGGACAGATGCTGCCAGAGCCACCCACTGCCACACTTTGCCTCAAAATGGAAGAATTCCACCTGAGTTAATCTGTATGTAGTAAGTGCTCCGAGTCCTCTCTGATAAACTTAGATTGTAAATAGACTTGGGCCCTGATTTTACTGGCATGGCCACCTGAGGCTCTAAGATCGCACCCAAGGCCAACGAGGAATGCATTCTGCGAGCCTTGCCCGCTTTGGTAAAATCAGGTCTTTGGAGTCAACAATTAAACCAAAATCCTGAAAAACGAACAGTTACTTTCAAGCAAACTGAAAAGAACAACTTGTCCTTTGAAGCTCCAATAAGAACAACATTTACCATTGGGAAAGATCGGTAGAAAATAATGTAAAGTGAAGGCAAAGGCAGTCATGGAATTGAAGGGTTAAAGCAATGTGATAAAATATAGGAAGAAAGCTTGAGTAATTTATGAATGTCATTTGAAGCCCAAAATTAAATTACTACCTTAAAGTCACCTTGAGCTATTTGTCATTATTTATAACAAAATGTGCAAGACAGTGCCTTTTTTGGTTGAAATTCATTTTTTTGGTGATGTGGGGTCATCCAGCGGTCTATTTGTTTGATATGAATGTTTTATGATGCTGTTTGAAGATTACATTAATGACATTTGACAGAAGGCCGTTATTGATTGCATGACATAGGGCTGACAGTGTACTGAACCCAAGGAGAAGATTTGCTGTATTGTTGCGTTATTTCTCTTGTAAAGAAAAACCCTTATCACATATATTCCAATACAGTGTTACAAGGCAGTAAGGTTTCATGTGATTGAACTATAACAAAAATAATAGGAACTTTTTAAAAAGTAATTTTAACCAAAGAGAGTAATGAATTGCTCAAAAATATGTTAAATATGCAACATAAATTTTGGTTAAACATATTGCAGCTCACCAGATCTGAAGTTTGCAAGCTTACCTTTTCTAGATTTTTTTATAGCTGTAAATATAACATTGCAGTGGTGCCATGTCAATCTATTTAATTAACATTATTTATTAATATTCAGGTTATTTTTGCAGATGGAAATGGAATCTTGCACCACCGAGGTAAGCAGCCTATTTTTTGTGAATGCATATCAGTTACTTATTTGCACATCATTTACATTGTGGTGCCAGCTGTACGTTCATCCATCTGAACATTAACCTTACTACTTTAATGATTCGACTATTATGCAGATTTTAAACAAATTTCATCACTGAAATTTTGCTCATACTGACAGTGAGTTACTTTCAAAAAATGAACATGTTGGAACCTGTGTGAATGTTGCATTCATGTATCTGTAAAATATAAGGTGTTATCTCATTAATTTAAAAACTAATCATGACATTTTCTGCCAAGTTTGCCAATATGTTTCCATTAGCTTCTGCATGCTGGAACTCATCAATCTGTTTTTGCCTTTAATCAGTCTTTATTTGAGAACTGTAATTAGTAGATCTCCCATGATCTTGCTCACTGATACCCCAGAACCTGAAGCCCAGTTTCTGTTGTTTACAACAGCCCCATAACGGCCTTAAATCAGATCCAGACGATGCTTCCTTGACTGATTCTAAGCCCAGGACAGAGGAAGGAGGGAGGAAATGGGAGTAGTCAATGCTTGTAGTTCAGTGATTACCTCAATTTCAGGTTAATTTCTCTGTGTGGTTTCACTTCCAGAGAGAGTATCAAATCAGTTTGGTTGCATGTTAGTACAGTTTTACTTCGGTAAGGAGATACAGTAGTGAACTGTGGGATTGCAAATGAGAGTGTTGTTCCCTAGCATTAAAATTGGAGATCGGTGGGAATTCAGACTGTGGGTACTGACTATGGAAAGTTTTGAAATGAGACTTAGGGCAGGACCTTTCCATGGTCTGCCCGTCGCCCACTACAATTCCCATGGCAAGTAGAACGGGAAAATTCAACCTATAGTGTTAGTTTTAAAGATTTATAGGCTGGGATTTCCAGGCCCGTTCAACGTGTGCACAAATCCCAATTTGGCCACTAACTCGCAAGATGGCAATACTGAGATTTGTGCCAGGGAGATTGCAGAATGAGATCTTCCCTTTCCTCTGCCAGCAATGTAATCAGCTTCGTATCCATTGTAGCCCATTTTGCACTCTCAAAATGGATGTGAAGGCTCCAAATCTTGCATTGCGTTCTATAGTACTCAATCTGGATTACATGCCCAAGCCAGTTTATTGCCTCAAGCAGTTTTTAGTTCAGAGTGTCCACCTAAAATAGGTGTTCGGGTCCTTAAATGTGCAAGAAATGTTGTAAGATGCCAAATCTAAAATCCTGGTGCGAAAATGCAGAATTGGTTACATTTGCTTCCTAAGCTGTACCAGACTTTGAGCAACCTAACCAATTTTCTGAATTAAAAAGAAAGTATGATTCATTTAATCCTTGCTTTTCAGTGTAATGTTGAGGCACATGAGGCGTATTTGTTTTTTCAATGGACAGTCCAGTTCCACTTTTAATGTTTTAAGTAGGAGTTACTTGCCTGTAATTGGTTGGCTGCATTAGGGCAGTAAATGGCAGCATGGTGGCACAATGGTTAGCACTGCTGCCTCACCGCTCCAGGGACCTGGGTTTGATTCCTGGTTTGGGACACTGTCTACGTGGGTTTCCTTTGGGTGCTCCAGTTTCCTCCCACAGTCCAAAAATGTGCGGGTCAGGTTGGTTGACCATGCTAAATTGCCCCTTAGTGTACCGTGATACATGGGTTAGAGGGATCAGCAGGGTAAACATGTGGGGTTACCGGATAATGCCTGGGTTATTATTGTCAGTGCAGACTTGATGGGCTGAATGGTCTCTTTCTGCACCATAGGGATTCTATGAAAAGTAATAGCAGTCCTTACCTTTACGTTTGCAACAGCATCAACACAACTGTTTCCAACTCAAATCTTAAACCAACTGATATCTGAACAAGGTGTGTGTGTTTAATGCGAATTCATTCACTTTGAGGCATCACAGCCTGATTTTTTTTAAACTCGCACTGAGCAAAAGCAAAAGTGATTTGTTATAGAACATAGAACAATACAGCACAGAACAGGCCCTTCGGCCTTCGATGTTGTGCCGACCAAAATAAAAAGCAATGCCCCTCCAAACTAGACCATTCCCTTCTCTTCCATATACTTATCAATTAACCTCTTAAACGCCACCAAACTTGGCGCATCTACAACAGCTGCAGGCAGGGCATTCCACTCCCTAATCACTCTTTGAGTAAAGAACCTACCTCTGATATCCGTCTATAACTCATACCCCTTAATTTAAAGCTGTGTCCCCTCGTGCTAGCTTTCTCCATCCTAGGAAAAAGGCTATCACTGTCCACCCTATCCAAACCTCTAATCATCTTATATGCTTCAATAAGATCCCCCCTTAGCCGCCTCCTTTCTAACGACAACAACCTCAAATCCTTCAACCTCTCTTCATAGGACCTGCCCTCCATACCAGGCAACATCCTAGTAAACCTCCTCTGTACCCTCTCCAATGCCTCCACATCTTTCTTATAATGTGGCGACCAGAACTGCACACAATACTCCAAGTGCGGCCGCACTAGAGTTTTGTACAGCTGCAACATTATGCTGCGGCTCCTAAATTCAATCCCCCTACCAATAAAAGCTAAGACTCCATATCCCTTCTTAACAACTTTATCCACTTGACTGCCTACTTTCAGGGATCTATTGACACATACACCAAGATCCTTCTGTTCCTCAACACTATTAAGAGCCCTACCATTAGCCCTATACTCTACACATTTATTGTTCCTGCCAAAGTGCATTACCTCACACTTTCCACATTAAACTCCATTTGCCACCTCTCGGCCCAGCTCTGCAACTTGTCCAAATCACTCTGTAAACTATAACACCCCTCTTCACTATCTACCACTCCACCGACTTTAGTGTCATCTGCAAATTTACTGATCCATCCTCAATACCCTCATCCAGATCATTTATAAAAATTACAAACAGCAGGGGCCCCAAAACAGACCCCTGAGGCACACCACTCTTCACCGAACTCCACGATGAAAATCTCCCATCAACCACCACCCTCTGTCTTCTATCTGCCAGCCAATTTCTAATCCAATTAGCTAATCACCCTCTATTCCACACATCTGCATTTTCTGTAGAAGTCTTCCATGGGCCACCTTATCAAAAGCCTTACTAAAGTCCCTATATACTACATCAACCGCCTTACCCCCATCCACCTCTCTGGTCACTTTCTCAAAAAACTCAATGAGGTTAGTAAGGCATGACCTACCCTTCACGAAACCATGCTGACTGTCCCCCATCAATTCATTTCTCTCTAAATAACTATAAATCCTATCCCTAATAATTCTCTCCAATACCTTGCCCACAACAGAAGTAAGACTCACTGGCCTATAATTCCCTGGAAGGTCTCTCTCCCCCTTCTTAAACAATGGGACCACATTCGCTATCCTCCAGTCCTCCGGAACCACACCCGTAACCAACGAGGACCTGAAGATCAGGGCCAGAGGCTCTGCAATCTCCTCTCTTGCCTCCCAGAGAATCCTAGGGTAAATCCCGTCCGGCCCAGGGGACTTATCCAACTTCAAACCCTCGAGAATTACTAACACATCCTCCCTATCTACTACAATACTCCCCAATTTGCAACCCTGTACCTCAGTGCTCTCCACAGCTACATTTCCAGCCCTCTGCGTGAATACCGAAGAGAAATATTTATTCAGTGCCTCACCAATCTCTTCAGGCTCCACGCACAACTTCCCACTGCTGCCTATGACTGGCCCTAATCTTGCCCTAACCAATCTTCTATTCTTAACATATCGAAAGAAAGCTTTAGGATTCTCCTTAATCCTATCAGCCAACATCTTCTCGTGTCCCCTCTTAGCTCTTCTCAATTCAGTTTTTACCTCCTTCCTGGCTAATCTATAGCTATCCATTGCACTATCTGAGCCTTCAAGCCTCATCCTAACATAAGCCTCCTTTTTCTTCTTAACCAGCAAATCAACTTTTCTCGTACACCAAAAAAGTTGTTGTTTTGATGTTTGCACATTTTATACTTTGGGCAAAATCTCTTCACTCCCAGCAGGCTGGATTGGGATGTAAATGAGGCGTATGATACTAGTGAAATGTGGGAATCCCGACAAGTTCCAATCACTGTGGAAGTTTCCCAGAAGCGTCTGGGTTGCACAGAAACCGTGCTTATTACCAGCAGACAAGTAATTGAGCTGATTCAGGACCCAACTAATGTGTATTTCTCAGAGTTTTCTGATTTTTCTAAGGGCACAAGTGAAGAACAGAGTTTCAGAGCCTCGTCATCCATAAGGATGTGGGAGGTCAGTGTTGGCTGCGGTCAGCAGCCATTACAACAGCAGCATTGTAGTACTGGATGGTGAGCCTCCATAAAGCGTGGAAGTGAAAAGCTAGAGGCTGAGCAAACTTTGGGGACACTTCGGAGATATAAAAATTGACAGGTCTCATGGAAGTGCATCTTATATATGCACAGTAAGGGAGGTGTAAAGAGCTGAGTGCTGCAAAATGCAATGGGTTTCATGTCATTAGCATTTAGCATTACACTGTGGCCATTCTTGTTTAGCCTCCCTTTAGTTTCCTCTGTTGGTGCTGTCTTACAACAGAGTGCTGAACCACTCTCTCATATGGTGATTGCTCTCTGTTATTACCTAACTCTCACAATGTCAGCCATTGATCAGACAGTCCAATAAAATTCTCTTTCCTCTTCTGTCACACATCCACATTATCTGCTTTGCATTCCTTCCAGGTGACAAGATTTCATCCGATCAGATTCTTTTAATTGTATGATGTGATTTTGGCATGTTGCTTTTGCATGTGTTTAATGGATTTTATGAACTACCTCAGGGTTCTTCAAGAGCTTTTTTTTTGTAAATGCATGAAGGTGATTAAAATTAAAATGATTGTAGACAGACTTCTTCTCATATGGCAATCGCTGCTAGAACATGTGAGATGAAGCTAAGAGCTTCCCCCCTTAAAGAGGAGGCAGAAATCATGGCTTATTCTCATCTGCTTGTACCTGGTAAAGCATTGGAGGGGTACCAGGAGATGGTTACCAATCTGTTGTTTTCACCACAGAATGAATACTGTACGTGAGAAGAGATTTAACAGAAGAGGAAAATGGGACTGTAAACAAAAAGTTGAACCTGAATGTTTTGGAAAGCTTGCTTGATTTTGCAAAATTTAAAAAACGTAAGAGGGAGACCTCTTCTATCAGTACAATCTTTTCTGCTCAAAGGAGAAGGAAAGCCCAATGACAATATTTTTTGTTTGGAATAGGTTTTGTTTTCAACATGTAAGATTTTTTAAAAATGTAGGTTTTGCCTATCTATCTTTGTTGGGTAGCACAGTGGTTAGCACTACTGCCTCACAGCACAAGGGACCTGGATTCAGTTCTGGCCTTGGGTCACTGTTTGTGTGGAGTTTGCACATTCTCCCCGTATCTGCATGGGTTTTCTCTGGGTGCTCTGGTTTCCTCTCACACTCCAATGATATGCAAGTAAAGTGGATTTGCCATGCTAAATTGCTCCTTAGTGCCAGGGGCCTAACAGGCTAAATGCAGATGGTGGCTGGTTATGGGCAGAGGGCCTGGATGGGATTGTTGTTGGTGCAGGCTTGATAGGCTGAATGTTTGGCTCCTGCACTGTAGTAATTCTATGATTATATGTTCTGATGACATTCCCTCTGAAACCATGGGAGCAGATCTCACAAAATTGCTGAATTGGTGAGAAAACTGATCTCAATCCCGACTGTTTTTTCAGTTCAAATTCAGACTTGAATCTCCACACTCTGTGCAATGCAGAAGTCATAATCATGAATATCATTAAAAGCTCCGGGGGCGGGAATTATTCATGCCATAGCCTGATAATTCCAGAACTCTACGCATGTGCAGTGGCTTCAAACTATCAGGCTCCCATTTGTTCCCCCGGGACCCTTGCAGTGCTGCCTCTCCAAACCACCAACCCCACCCCCTCCCCCCATCCCACGTCCTCCCCACAGCTGATCGCAGCTCCCCACAAGTATTCCCAGCCCATCTCCAGCTACCCCCCTCCCATCCTGGAACAGTCCGATGTTCAGCTAACGCCCCCCCACCGCAACCCAGCATTGGTGATACCATCCCCCAAAACCCAATTGCTGGTCTCCATCCAGCCCCGACTAATCCCAGTGCAGAGTGGTAGCCAAATCCTCCATTCCTATTGATTGACACCCCCCCCTCCCCGCCCCCTTGGACCCATCCACAATAGGCTGCGTTCCCTTGGCACTGCCTGGTATCACCACAGGCTAGCACTGCCAGAGTACCCATGCCTAGAGAGTACCATCCACTACTGCCCAACCCCTTGGAGGGCCCCTTTGCCCCTCCTTCACTCCAGCAGTGTCTTCCGCCAGTCCCTCAAACATGGGGAGCTACTCTAAACCCTGTTGGAGTGAAATACTCCTGGGGAGATGGGAGATGCTATCGACCCAGCGAATTCCGTTCCGGGACCGATAAACTCATCTATTTTAAATATATTTTAAATAGATTTAATCACTTACCTGTCTTCCCTCCAGTTTCCGGTACAGTCCTGACTGTGCCTGTTCTCAGGCCTCAGGAACGCACGCATGAATCCTGTGAAATAGCTGATACACGGTTCTCCCATCCTGATGCACCAAAAAATGGGAGAATTACCCTTTTCAACCGAGTTCAACCGAGGAGCCAATTCAAAACCACCCGTTCCTGGGAAACCAGAATTTTACACAGTGGAAATCCGCAGAATTGATTAAATTGATTTTTTTTAAAGATTGGAGATTGATTTAAAGAGTTTTGCAATTTATAAAATGAAAGGTTATTTGAAAAGATAAGCAGTATCTCTTGGATTTTCCTTATGTGCTGACCTATAATTGAAAAGTCAGAACTATTTTCTGTTTCTTATAAGAACAAGGGTTTGGCTCCTAGCAGAAGGCCACAGTGACTCAACTTCCTTTGGGCCACAGTGACTCTATTTACACACACAAACCCATGTCGACTCACCTTCCATTTGCCATTACTGTTCAGTTTATGCAAACCACCTGATTGTTTCTGTCCAGACTTTGACATGACTTCACTGGTCTGACTTTTAATACATTTGTAATTTGTTGATGCAGTTTAACGGAGAGAAAGTATGAATTTGATGCATTTTAGTAGAAAGAGTAAAGAATTTTAAAAGAAACATAGGAACAAAGACACCTAGATTTTCATATATCTTTAAACATGACAGAACAAATTGAGAAGGGAATTACAAGGATCTTTGGCTTTATAAATAGAGGTATATTGTACAAAACAAGGAGGTTATGCAAAGCCTTTATAAATTTTTTGTTAGCCTCCCAGTTGGAATGTTGTGTCCAATTATAGACACAACACTTTAGGTAGAGTATCGAAGTCTTAGAAATGGTGCCAAGGAGATTTATCCACATGCTTCCTGATTTGAAGTATTTCAGTTACCTGGATAGACTAGAAAAGCTGCAGTTGTTGTTCCTGGAGCAGAGAAGTTTAAGAGACAATTTAGTAGAGATGCTCACAAAAGTTTTGATGTTGCTTCCAGTGGCCAAACGGTTGTTTAACCAGAGCGGACAACTTTTAGGTAATTGAAAAATGAACCATAGCCAAGATGAAGTGAATCAATTTATGCAGTGAATGTCCTGTTCTGCCTGAAAGGGTGGCAGAAGCAGATTCAACAGTCACTTCCTAAAGGGAATGCTTGAAGAGAAGAGAAGTTCGGGAATGGAAGAGTAAGGAATGGGATTGATTGGATAAGTCTTTGAAACAGCAAGCAGAGACATAATGGGCTGAATGGCCTTGCTCTGCTGTGTTACCCAATGATAATATCTTGTGCAGTATACTTTCAAAGTGTAATGCACAAATGAAAAAGTGCTCAGTTCCTCACAAACAGTATGCCATATGTGTATTTATTCCCATTTTCTGATTTTTGGATCATAGAATTTGGCGTGGCCTGTCACTTGGGTGTCCTCACAGATTTGCCATGTATTGGCGTTGCCAAGAATCTCCTGCATGTGGATGGTTTGGAAGAAAAGAATCTGCTGAAGGAAAAGGTATGAAAGAACAATGCATCATGTACCACAGAGTTTAGCTGCACTGAAATATCACAAATCACTGAACTTAGATACCCTAAAACCATCTATACAGGAATTTCAATTTGAATTCAGTCTGACTCCAGCATTTGTTATAGTCACAAAAGCAATTGTGAAAAGAAGTAGTTCCTCAGAAAGGGTGACAGCATTAATACCCATAAGGTACAATAAATCCAAATACTAAAAGAAGGATTTCAGCACCAACATTAATAATATAACCATATTACCGCTTTGCAGTTTATTCTGTGAATATAATGAATGAGGAAATCTTCTAACCTCTTTTATACCATACATGTGGTCTGGAAACTCTGCAAATACATGTCATACAATCCAAATTACTCAGCTGTAGGGGTTAAGTAGTGTTTCGTCACTCCCTGTTGTTAAATACCTTGTTTCAAAATTTTGCAAAAGTTTTCTGTACAAAAATGAAACTTGCCTTTTTCTTTCAGCCAGTATCTCTAAAGAGAACTCCTAAATAAATACAAACATATGTTTTAACTTTCCGTTTGGTTCACGGAACCAAAATTAGATCAGTTGTTGATTGACGGCAAATATCAGATCTATTTTGAATGATATGGTTGTAGCAGATTTACACAATGCTCTTTAATCTGTTCACTCTTGAGTTCAAATCCAGTCCTGGTTAATGAGCTGAGTTGCCAATCTCAGCACGTTACTGTTATCTGATGTGAAATGAATTTGAGCAGTTTCAAATGTTCAAATCTGGCAGGCTCACTCAAAAAGACACTGGGCCACAATGGCAATTGAATTTAGTGCTGAAGTAGGTTGGGACCAAGTTAGAATTAGCCTAGTAAAGGAACTCAGTAAATGGAGTAATAAGTACCTGATGAGATCTAGTCAGTCACAAAGTGACAACTGAAAGTCAGGAGCAGATCTAGAGTAGGATACAGGACTCTTGGTAAAAATAACTGCACAATCGGAGTTTAAAACTATTACATTTTTATTTCATTATGGATATGACATTAGCTTATCTTCACAGGGAGGATATGCACAATCAAGCAACAAAGCTTGAGCTGTCAGCAGAAAATATCTGTGGACTGAAATTTTCCTTTCACCACCAATGAAATCGCCAATCCATTAATGCCTGTTTTCCGCTTGGTGGGAAAGTGAACATTCACCCCTTTTATGTTTTGGAAGATACATTGGAAATGATTTGGATTGAAGTTATAAAAGATGTTTTAGCTGTCCTGGATGGCACAATAAACTAGACCAAGAAATATTATTACAAATAAGTGGCAGATATGAGAAACAAATTAGTTCGTCAGTCAGCAACATTTTGCTTGCCTCCATAATGATTAGAATAACAGTTGAATAAAGAAGGAAATCTACCACTTCCTGCAGGTAATATAGGCTTTCTTTCAGATGTAACATGTTAGGTATTATAGATTTAACCATAGATGATGTGTAAAGCATGGTTTAAAATAACATATTGAAATTAGGAAGTATCTAAGTGATCTCAGATGCAGGAAACAATCCTGATGAAAAAGTGGGAAGTATTGCAGTACCCCTTAAAAAACATTCAGAATCAATCTAAAGTCAATATATGTGATAAGGCAGTGTGGTGAGGTAAAGAGTAGTATAGAATCTGTAGAATTCCTACAGCACAGAAGGAGGCCACTCGGTCCATTGAGGCTGCACCAACAACAATCCCATCCAGTTAGGTCCAATCCCAGTAACCCCACATATTTACTCCGCTAACCCCACAAGACTAGAGTCAATTTAGCAAGGCCAATCAACCTAACCCATATGTCTTTAGACTGCAGGTCAATCAGAAATAATTTAAAATTCTTCAGTAATCTGGGAAACCAATTTGGGACAATTACAGAAACAAAGTGAAATAAAAAAGTAAAGAAAATGTTAAGTGGAAAAGAACTACTGAGTAACTTTGAAAAGTAGGAAAGAACTTGCATTTATTCAGCATCTTTCATGAACTCGTTTCACTTTTGAAGTGTAATCGCTATTGTAACGTAGAGAAAGAAAACAGATATTTATGCTCAAGTTCCACAAGCAGAATCACCAGATGATTTACCTTAGTATATTGATTGGTAGGACACCAAAACAACTCCCCATGCGGGCCTTGGAATGGAGCCATGCGGTATTTTATACCCACTGAGGAGGGCAATATGAAGCCCTCTTTAATATCTCGATTAAAAGACAGCATCTCCAAAGGTGCTGCACTCCTTCAATACCCTTGGCTCAGTGATAGCCAAGATTCTGTGCTTAAATCTCAGAATTGGGGTTTGAACCCACAATCTTCTGAGGTTTCAGAAATGACAATGTTACCACTAAGCCAAGTTGTTTTTTTAAAATTTGTTCTTGGGATGTGAGCATTACTGGCAAAGCCAACATTTATTGCCCATCCTTGATTGCCTTAGCAAAGGTGGGAATGAGCCACGTTCTTGAACACTGCTGTCCATATGATATGGAGCAGGTGTTCCCAAACTGGTTCCAAGGATTCCTGCTTCGGTCCAGTCAAGACCCAAAAAGAGCCCGGTCATGGGGAGCCTGGGAGGAGCTGGTGCTGTGTGGTGGGCAAAAGGGTGGGGGCTTCCCAAAAGGAGCCAAGGCTTGGGGAGCCTGAAAGGCACCAGGGCTTGAAGTGCTTGAGAATGAGTGTGGGCGAGGGTGAATGTAGGCAAGAATGCTCCCATTAAAAATGACACAAAGAAGATAAGACTTTGGAGCATTTGTTAAATAACAGAACTTTTTTATTTTAGTAATGTATAGATACAAGGCATCTTTTAAGTTTGTTATTGTATGCTTGTACATGCTGCACATTTTTTTTGTAATTTTACAATGTAATAAGAATGTTTCTCAGGGACTCCTTCCTTGGAGGTCAAAAGAGTTCCATGGCTGGAAAAGTTTGGGAAACCCTGGTGTGGGGCACCCACTGTGTTGTTAGGGAGAAGTTTCACATTTGTGACCTCACAGAGGTGTAGGACCTGTGATATAATTCCAAGTCAGTTTCCATCCATCTGCTGCCCTCTGCTGTACAATAGAGATCATGGGTTCAAAAGATGTTGTCAAAGGGGACTTGGCAGGTTACCATAGTGCTCTTATAGATGATACCGTGTTGAGTGTGATGGTGAAGAGAGTGAATGTTTAAGATGGTAGGTGGAGTGCCGATTAAGCCGGCTGCTTTGTCCTGGATGGTGTCGATTTTTTTGAGTGTTGTTGGATTCATCTAGGCAAGTGGCGAGCATTCCAACACATTCCTGACTTGTGACATGTAGATGGTGGATACACTTTGAAAAGCAAAAGATGAGTTATTGACTAGCTTCTGACCTGCTCTTATAGCCAGGGTATTTTCATGACTGCTCCAGTTGAATTTCTGGTCAGATGGTGGAGAATTCAGCAATGGTAATGGTAATGGTCACGAAGGGCCTGTTTCCCGTGCTGTTTTGTTCTTTGTACTTCTTCGTTCTTTGAAACTTCCAAATGCTGTAGGGTGAAGCTTGATACTGTGAGTGATGCAGATTTTATTCTAACTGGATGGTGTTCTGAACAAGCATCTATACCTGTGAATTTTGGGAGATCTGGGTTTAACAGGAAGGGAGTTTTAATTGACATATTTTAAACACTTTGCCTAGAAGATCCCTGTGTAGTGGCAAGGGGCAGCAAGGTAACACAGTGGTTAACACTGCTGCCTTCCCAGGATCTGGATTTGATTCCCAGCTTGGGTCACTGTTTGTGCGGAGTCTGCATGTCCTGTCCATTTATTTGTGTGTTTCTTCCATGTGCCCCAGTTTCCTCCCACAGTCTAAAAGATGTGCTGGTTAGGGGCATTGGTTGTGCTAAATTCTCCTTCAGTATACCGAACTGGCGCCAGAGTGTGGCGACTACAGGATTTTCATGTTAACTTCATTGCGCTGTTAATGTAAGCCTACTTGTGACTCTAATAAATTAAAAAGAGGTGGCAAATATAACTCGGAAATTCAGTATCAAAGCTTTAACAAAAGAGTCACCAGGACTCGAAATGTCAGCTCTTTTCTCTCCTTACAGCTGCCAGACTAGTTGAGATTTTCCAGCATTTTCTCTTTTGGTTTCAGATGCCAGCATCTGCAGTGATTTGCTTTTAATTCAATATCAAAGGTCAATCCTGGAAACTAGAAAAAGTCATTTCAAAATCAGTTATCTAACTTCCTAAAACTGTTTTTAAAGGTATTTCTGCTCTTCCTGGAATTGTTTTTTTAAGGTATTTTTGCCATGGAGGACAAAAGAAAAAAGTAGTAAATGTTTCAAAATGTCACTAAGTGAGTTAATTAGGTTAGAAAAATTTAATCAGGCTGCACCATTTTATTGGTCTTATGTGGCTACCTCCCGATTTAGGCAAATACTCATTGTGAAAGGGCATACTTGGAAACAAAAAAACAAGTGATTTTAAAATTGGTTATATAACTTCCTTGAATTGTTTTTAAAGGTATTTCTAGACATTAAGGCACAGTGATACAGTGGTTAGCACTGCTCCTCACAGCATCAAGGATCTAGGCTGGATTCCAGCTTTGGGTGACTGTACATTTGGAGTTTGCACATTCTCCTTGTTTCTGTGTGAGTCTTCTCAAGTGCTCCAGTTTCCTCCCACGGTCTACAAATGTGCAGGTGAGATGGATTGGCCATGTTAAATTGCCTCTGAGCATTCCAAGATGTGTAAGTTAGGGCGATTAGCGGAGTAAATAGGTGGGGTTACGGGACATAGCCTGGGTAAGATGCTCTGTCAGAGATTTGGTACAGACTCGATGAGTTGAATAGCCTCTTCTTGCACTGTAGGGATTCTATGAGTTATTTTTAAAGGTATTTCTGCCAAGCAGGACAAGAGAAATTCAATGGATGCAGTTAGTATTTTAAAATGTCTTTGATGACGTTGCACATTGCAAATTAATAGTTAAGTTAGGAAAATCACATTGGGTTGCATCATTTTATTCGTCAGGAAGTAGAAAGGAGGAAGGAACTCAGGAAGAGTACAGTTAGTTACCATGGGGGTATTATTGAGTAAATTGTTGGTTCTGTGGATTGACAATCCCCTGATCCAAATGTCTTCAAAGAAGTGGCTAATGAGATATAAATGCATTGGTTTTAATATTCCAAAAATCCCTAGATTCGAGAAAGATTCCATGAGATTGGAAGAAAGCAAATACTGCTTCTTTTGTTAGGGAGAGCAACAGAAGGTATGAAAATGGTGGTCAATTAGCCTAACATCTGTCATAGAGAAAATATTAGATCTATTATTAAGGATGTTGTAATAATGCATTTGGAAAAATTCAAGGAAACCAGACAGATGGATTTGTGAAAGGGAAATCTTATTTAAGCAATGTATTGGAATTCTTCGAAGGAGTCATATGCTGTGGATAAAGGGGATACAGTGGATGTACTGTACTTAGATTTCCAGAAAGCATTGATAAGGTGCCATGTGGAAGGTTATTGTATAAAATAAAAACTCATGTGTGGACGTACCGTACGATTGTAGCCAGAGAGTTAGTATAAATGAATCTTTATCTGGTTGGCAGGATGTGACAAGTAATGTGCTCAGGGATCAGTGCTGGGGCTTCAACCTTTCACAGTGTTTATAAATAACTTGGGTGAAGGGACTGATGATATATATGGTTGCTACATTTGCTGATGACAGTATGATAGGTAGGAAAATAAATTGTGACAAGAACATAAGGAGGCTGAAAAGGACATAGATAGGTTAAGTGTGTAGTGGACAAAACTCCGGCAAATGGAGTATATAATGTGCGTAAATGTGAAATTGTTTGTTTTGGCAGGAAAAACATAGGGATAAGTTTAGGCCATTCAGCCCAAAGGAGCCTGCTTGACTTCTTTATACAATCAATGCTTTTGACATCCACTATCCCTATTTTTTTTAAAAAAAAGCTTACTATCTAAATGGTGAACAATTGCAGAGTTCTGAGGTAGATGTGGAGAGGATGTTTTCTCTTGATGGAGAATCTAGAACTAGGGGGTCAATGTTTAAAAATAAGGAGTCGCTGAGATAGAGATGAGTATTTTTTTCTCTGGGAATTGTGACTCTCTAGATCTGCCTTCCTCAAAAGGCAGTGAGGCAAAACTAGCTAGATACTTGATTAACAGGGTAAAAACTCATGGAGGGTATGCTGGAACATGGAGTTGAAGTTGCAATTAAATCAGCTGTGATCTTACTGAATGGTAGAGTGGGGCCGAGTGGTCTACTCTTTTCCTAATCCATAATGCATATTGCAAATTAATGATTAGGTTAGGGAAATTTAACAAGGCTGCACCTTTTTATTGGTCTTATGTGGCTGCCACCCCGTTTAGGCAAATATAATTCATTATGAAAGGACATAGCTGGAAACAAAAGTCAGTTATATAACTTCCTTGAATTGTTGGGCACATGAACAGAATGCGAATGGAGGGATGTAGAAAACTGATTTAAAATAGGGATCATGAGCCTTGGGAGTCCCTGGGAAGTGAGTAAGTATTCGATGATATTGATGTACTTGTTTTTATCTTACAGGTACTTTAGTCTGCCTTGTTGTCTAACAAGGGGCATACACGCGATGGGTCGTGAGAGGGCTGCTATTGGATTTTTATTTGAGAGTATCCCAGTGCTTCACGTCATTAGTGTATGCTTGACTTGGACATTTGATGGGCAACATGACAGCTCAGTGACTATCGCTGTGTTGTGCAGATACATGGATTTGGGACTGTGTCTGTGGAAGTTTGTGCATTCTCCGTGTGCTCTGGTTTCCTCCCACATCCCAAAGATGTGCTCTTAGGCTGATTGGCAGAACAAATTCTCCCTAAATTGTCTCAAATTTGGTTTCAATTCATAGATCTATAAACATAGACAGGGATCACGGAAGGAAGTGGGAACATCGAGGTGGCGGCGCGGGCTCGTTGGGCCGAAGGGCCTGTTTCCTGTCCTGTTTTGTTCTTTGTTCTTTGTTCTTAAAGGTATTTCTGTCCTGAAGAACATTAACTTCTTAAATGTTAAGGCATGGTGGCATAGTGGTTAGCACTGCTGCCTCATGTGTTAAGGACCTAGGTTGGATTCCAGCCTTAGGTGGCTGTCCATTTGGAGTTTGTATGTTCTCCCTGTCACTTTGCGGGTTTCTTCCAGGTGTTCTGATTTCGTCCCACAGTCCAAAAGTATGCAGATTTGGTTGGCTGTGCTAAATTGCTCCTTAGCATTCTACGATATGTAGGATGTCTAGGGGCCACTATTTAAAAATAAGGAGTCACTCAGACTAAAATGAGGAGTATTTTTTTCTCTGAGAGTAGTGAGTCCCTGGAACTCCCTTCCTCAAAGGGCAGTGTGGCAGGGATAGATAGATATTTGATTAACAAGAAAGGTATGCAGGAACATGGGATTGAAGTTACAATCAGATCAGCTATGACCTTACTGGATGGCAGAGTGGGGCTAAATGATCTACTTCTTCTCCTAATCCATATGATCTTCGTGTGCTTCCCATACAGGTGTAATCCTAACAGTGTGGGACAAGCTAGAGTGAGGCAGAGGAAGAAAGAAAACTTTCCAAAAGATAGACTTGAAATTCATTTAAGTAAATTTAAACTGTTTTACTGAGCTCTTTGTTCTTTCAATTCCAACTAAAATTGCATTATAATGAATATATTAACAGAAACACACAAATCATTACCATATTTGTAGGCCTTCCTTGTGCCTGTCTGCAGCTACAAATGTGCTGTTTGCAGCACCCATAAACAGCAGCCTTCTTCAGAGTGAAGTGTGTTTATAACATACAAGACACATTAATTATTTAGTTAAAGTGTTGAACTTGCAACCTCTTTTTCTTTATTGGCATAAATCAAAATTAGTTGAATGCTAGTCCAAGCTATGACTATGTAATACTGCTTTCTGCACTCTCTCATTTCTTGCTCTATGAACAGTATGCTTTGTATAGCACACAAGAAGCAATACTTTTCATTGTATACTAATACATTAATAAATAAATCAAATCAAAGCTATTTATAAGCTGAGGTGCTTAATTATTACAACACAGAAACAACATTTGGCCCACCAGCCCATGTTGGTGTTTATCCTCCACACAAGCTGGAATTTTAATCCCATATGCACACACTTGTCATCATATCCACTTATTCCCTTTACTACAACCATCTACCTAACCTTTTTCTTAAATGTTGACATGGTTTCTGCTTCAGTCACTAACTTCAGCGATGTATTCCACAGCCTTAGAACCATGCATATTTGTCGACAGATTTGCCCATTTCACTATCATAAGTAATTCCCTGCTACATCAGGTCTATCTGCTTTCCAGTCTACTTTAGTATTATCTACAAATCGGCCACCACTCTCTCACAATTGGTCAAAATTATTGATGAATGCAGTTAACCAAAGTTATCCCAGAACAGAACCTTATTGAACAAGACTGCCCACTTCTAATCTTTGCTCCTATTATGTTATGAGAAACAGATGTACATCACAAAATGAGGCACAATCGTGCCTGTACCAGCCAACAAATACCTATCTATTCTAATCCGATTTTCCAGCACTTGGTCAGAGCTTTGAATGTTGTGATGTTTCGAGTGCTCATCTTAATATTTCTTAAATGTTGTGAGGGTTCCCACCTCAGCCACCCTTTCAGGCAGTGAGTTCCAGACTTCTACTCTGTTTCCTCCTTTCCAACCAGTTTTTATTGTCCATTAATTATCAATCATTTTCTATGCAGTAATTTGTCAAAGGCTTTCTGAATGTCCAGTGAAAATGACATCCATTGTAGTTCCCTATCCACCACTTCACAGAACATTTGCCAGGCTTGTGAAGCACAATCTTTCGTTCTGAAATCCATGTTGATTGCTTTGAATGATTTTCACTTCAGTTAGCTGTTTAATAATTTCACCTTTTAATTAAAGATTCAATTTTTTTCCCCTGCCGCATATGTTAAATTATCTGCACTGTTGTCACTTGGATTGTGACAACAGTGTTTCTTTTGGAAAGTGGTAGAGTATTGCATTGGTAACTGTCCTGTCCTCTAGGAGAATAACAGATTCTATGTCGTATTATAAGGACAATATTCCAAAACTGTTTTGCTGCTGAACAGGACATGTATGAATGAAGTAAGCTGATGCTCTGACGGAATAAGTAGGAAATTGTGATATGAAGATCTGAGTGAATTTTTTCTACAACACCTTTTATCTAAATAAAATAGATAAATGTGAGGAGAAAGTACATGTGCTTTGTGACCAGGATTTACAAAGTACCTGCCAGTTTTCATCCTCAAGCCACCTTGTAATGAGCCCCTATGTTTGATTTCCTGTGTTTTGTCCAGTAATGAGTTTCTTCACAAGCCTTTTGGCAGGATTGTTTAATTTATTTAGCCTTGGTTGAGGAGCAGCAATATCTGTGAGCTGTTGATTACAAAACCATGATTATTCATAAATTTACTGTCACCCTTTATAAAACCTTCAGAGCTGTTATTATAGCAAGGAAAATGGAAAGAAAAGTAAGATACAACAAAAGGAATTTTTAAAAATTCAACAGCCTCTATCAATTATACAAAGCCACTTGTGCACCTAATAATCAATCTTTTAAGTCCAAGTGAATGATGAAAGGCATATTTTAGAACATACAACATTACAGCGCAGAACAGGCCCTTCGGCCTTCGATGTTGCGCCGACCAATTAGGAAAAAGCCATGACCCTCCGAACTAAACCATTCCCTTTTCGTCCATAAACTTATCTACTAGCCTCTTAAACGCCACCAAACTTGGCGCATCTACAACTGCAGCAGGCAGGGCATTCCATACCCTAACCACCCTCTGGGTAAAGAACCTACCTCTGACATCCGTCCTATAACTACCACCCCTTAATTTAAAGCTATATCCCCTCGTGCTAGCTTTCTCCATCCTAGGAAAAAGGCTATCACTGTCCACCCTATCTAAACCCCTAATCATCTTATATGTTTCAATAAGGTCTCCTCTTAGCCGCCTTCTTTCTAACGAAAACAACCTCAAATCCCTCAGCCTCTCTTCATAAGACCTGCCCTCCATACCAGGCAACATCCTGGTAAACCTCCTCTGTACCCTCTCCAATGCCTCCACATCTTTCTTATAATGCGGGGACCAGAACTGCACACAATACTCCAAGTGCGGCCGCACTAGAGTTTTGTACAGTTGCAACATGACGTTGCGGCTCCGAAATTCAATCCCCCTACCAATAAAAGCTAAGACTCCATATGCCTTCTTAACAACCTTATCGACTTGACTGCCTACTTTCAGGGATCTATGCACAAATACACCAAGATCCCTCTGTTCATCAACACTATTAAGAGTCCTACCATTAGCCCTATACTCTACACATTTATTATTCCTGCCAAAGTGCATTACCTCACACTTTTCCACATTAAACTCCATTTGCCACCTCTCGGCCCAGCTCTGCAACTTGTCCAAGTCTCTCTGCAAACTATAACACCCCTCTTCACTATCTACCACTCCACCGACTTTAGTGTCATCTGCAAATTTACTAATCCATCCTTCAATACCCTCATCCAGATCATTTATAAAAATTACAAACAGCAGGGGCCCCAAAACAGATCCCTGAGGTACACCACTTGTAACCGAACTCCACGATGAATAACTTCCATCAACCACCACCCTCTGTCTTCTATCTGCTAGCCAATTCCTAATCCAATTAGATAAATCACCCTCAATCCCATACATCTGCATTTTCTGCAGAAGCTTTCCATGGGCCACCTTATTGAACGCCTTACTAAAGTCCATATATACCACATCAACTGCCTTACCCCCATCCACCTCTTTGGTCACTTTTTCAAAAAACTCAATAAGATTGAGTCCATATTTTGTCATGTGGATAATCATGAAGGCACAACAATGTACTTTTGTGGTTTTTGACATTACCTTTCTTTTTTCTTATCTTCCTGTCTGCATTCATAATTCCTCAGCTTGGGACCATAGAATAGAATAGTACAGCTCAGAGGGAGGTCATTCAGTCCAGGGACATTACGGTGGCACAGTGATTGGCACTGCTGCTTCACAGTGCCAGGGACCCGGGTTCAATTCCAGCTCGGGTTACTGTCCGTGCGGGATTTGCACATTCTCCCTGTGTCTGCAGGGATTTCTTCCAGGTACTCCAGTTTCCTCCTGTAGACCAAAGATGTGCACCTTAGGATGATTCGCCATGCTAAATTGTCCCTAGTATCAGGGGGAATTGGCAGGTAAATCTGTGGGGGTGTGGGAATAAGCCCTGGGTGGGATTGTGGTCATGCAGACTCAATAAGCTGAATGGCCACTTCCTAAACTGTAGGGATTCTATGATTCCATGATTGTATGATTCTAAATCTGTTCCAGCTATTTCCAGTAGCAATCCAGTTAGTCATACTCCAGCTAGTTGCACTCCCCTATTCTTTCTCCATATTCCTGCATTTTGCTTCTCCTCCATTTATCCAATTTCCTATTGAGAGCTACAATTGAATCTGTTTTCACCATCTATCACTGGAGAAGCAGGACCATTTTGTTTGTGTAGTTTAACAATCTGGTGACAGGTACTAAAAAAACGACTGCAGTACTAAATAGGTAAGTTTAATTTTCCTTTTGGGTCCTTCATATACTATTATTTTTGGAAAATGTCAACACCTCAATCAGTATTGCCTTTCTAGACCAATCTGGCCCTTCACTTGATTTTTTTCCCAGTCTTATTTTGAGTTGTTTGTCAGAGGCAACACTGGATCGTAAGGGGAAGATTAGAAATAAAAGTCAGACAGGTTGAGTAAGTGACCTGTCATCCAAGTAGTTGAAAACCAGCACTGGCACACACCAAGAAACAAAGCACTTGTTATTTTCTCTTCAAGAAATTGTTTGAATTTTACCCTTTTCTTACCTGGACCATGTTTGACTTAGTCATTTGTGTAGGTTTCATAGTTATTGTGTTATGAGGATTGGTTCCCTCCCCCATGGCCGTTGTGGTAATTCTAATTTAAAGATGAGCCATTCCTAATTGGTATTCTTCTCTGATTTAAAGCCAGATCTGAAATGGTTGCACAATGTTAATGTTACTGGACTAGCAATCCAAGAGGCCTGGACTACTCATGATCTCACATCCCAGCACAGTAGTTGAAGAATTTAAATTCAGCTAATTAAATAAATGTGAAATTAATGTCAGTAAGATTACTAGTAGCAATAATGGAGATTATGAAACTACCGGATTGTTATAAAAAACCCATTGGGGTCACTAATATATTTTAGTGGTGGAAATCTGCAGTCCTTACTGAATTTGACCCATGTATAACTCAGGCCCATAGAAATGAGGTTGACTCTTAATTGTTGTAACATACTGTAACCCACTGGCAGGACAGACACCTCAGAATTGATGGTACAATGGCATGGAGTCAGGAGTGAGTAGCTCTGGGAGTTCTCAATGTCGATTTTGGACTGTTTAGTTTCATGGCATCATGTCATACGTGGACAAGGAAACCTACTATGATTGCCACCTACTGCTCCATCTTAATTGATAGATCAGCATTCCTCCAGGTTAAGCACTACTTGGAAGAGAGACTGAAGGTAGCAAGAGCACAGGAAGTTCTCTGCTGGGAGCCTCAATATCCATCACCAAGAGTGACTCAGAAGCACAACTACTGACCACGTTGGCCAAATCCTGAAGGAAAAATCTGTTTGTGGCAGTTGATGGGAAAACTACCACAAAGCTACTTAACCTCATCCTCATCAATCTACTTGTCACACATGCATCTATCCTTGGCAGTGTTTGAAAACATAACTGTGATAATGGCCATGTGATAACCTCCAGATAGTCCATGGGCAGTCACTGATTGATGTTCCTGTGGAGTTTGTTGAGTATGAGTTTCCCTGGTAACAGGCAGTGGCCTTCCCAATTGGAATGCATTACTGAATCTTTTTTAAGGCAGTACTAGGACTAAATCTGCTGGACTATCATCCCAGGCAGGGCCCAGTGTGTGTGCACCATGGTAGAAGTTTTATTTTGCACTCTGTAGTAAACTATGTTCCTTTCCAGTTTAGTTTCCTGAGTCATTAAAGTAACCATTCCACAACCAGTGATTAGCTCATCTCCTGACTCCCCAAAGCTTAACAAAGCAGGAGTGTGATGGAATACTTTTGACTTGCCTATTGAGTGCAGCTCTAACAACACTCAAGAAGCTCAACACCATCCAGGATAAGGCAGCCTGTTTGATTGGCACCACATTCGCAAACATCCATTCACTCCTCTGACACACTGTTGTGTGGCATGGGCACTATGCTAAATGGAATAGATTTTGAACAGATATGGCAAATTTGCCCATGGCAGAAGTGACATTGGCGGGATAGATTGAAGTATAAAATTACAAAGACGTATTGATAGATTAGGTAAAAAGGCAAAACTGGCAAGTGAATTTCTTTACAGGCAAACATAAGGTTATCTGTGGAACCAGAAAGGATTGAACAGAGTTCTTTCTAAATGATAAGAATCTGCAAACAATGGAGGGTCAGAGATACTTTCAGGTCTAGGTACAAAGATCATTAAAATAGCTTTAATGTTTTCAGAAAATAATCAAAATAATGCACAGTTATATTTACATTTGGAGGAATAGAATATTGGGAGGGGTAGATAGAAGCTATGCTGCAGTTTTACAAAGCCCACCAGACCATACCTTGAGAGCTGTGTTTGGTTCTGAGCATCAAATGATAAGGAGGATGTGTTAGATTTGGAGGGAGTACAGTTTAGATTTATTAGAATGGAACTTCCTTGTCAAGGTTTAAGCTACAAGGAGAAATTAAACTGGTTTTACATTCTCTAGATTGAAAGGACAAGGAGTTATGTGTTTAATATTTTCAAGACAGTAAGTGGGGCAGAGAGGATAGATTGGAGTTAGGGAGTCTAGTACTGGGGCATAATCAAAAGCTTAATGCTAAACCTTTCAGGATTGAAGTTAGGAAACATTTCCTTATGTAGAGTGTGGTAGATGTTTAGAACTCTATTCTGCAAATGCAAAACTGGAGGCAATAGAATAAGGGGAAAATTGTCTGCTGGTTGGAGTCATACCTGGCACAAAGAAAGATGGTTGTGGTTGTTGGTCGTCAATCATCTCAGCTCCAGGATATCACTGCAGGAATTCTTAGTGACCTGGGCTCAACCCTCTTCAGCTGCTTTAGCAATGATCTTCCTCCATCATAATGTCAAAAGTGGGGATGTTTGCTGATGATTGCACAATGTTCAGCACCATTCACAACTCCTCAGATACTGAAGCAGTTCATGTCCAAATGCAGCATAGGTTGATAAGTGGCAAATACACCCGTGTCACACAAGTGCCAGACAATGACAACCTCCATCAAGGAAGAATCTATCCAGCACTCTTTGACATTCAGTGACACTACCATCACTGCATCCCCATTATCAATATCCTGGAGATAACTGTTAACCAGAAATTGAACTTGACTAGCCATGTAAATACTATTGTACAAGAGCAGATCAGAGGCTAGAAATCCTGTGGTGAGTAATTCATCTCTGACTCCCCAGAGCTTGACCACCATCCATAAGGAAGGAGTGTGATGGAATACTCCCCACTTGCTCTACATGAGTACAGCTCCAACAACACTTAAAAAGCTCAACACACTCCAGAACAAAGCAACCCGTTTGACTGGCACCACATCCACAAACATTTGTTCCCTTCACTGACACACAGTGGCAGCAATACACAATTGTTACCATCTTTAAAAACAAGAGCAGCACCACTAGCTGGAAGTTTTCCTCCAAGCCATTCATCGTCCTGACTTGGAAATATATTGCTGTTCCCTCATTGTGGCTGGGTCAAAATCCTGGAGCTCCCACCCTAACAGCAGTTTGGGTGTACCTACATCATTTGGGCTGCAGCAGTTCGAGAAAGCAGCTCACCACTACCATCACCACCAGTTCGGAATGGGCAATTTGCTGACCCAGCCAGTGATGCCCACCTTCCATGGATTAATTTTTAAAATGCAGTTGATGCTTGTTCAGTTGTTAAATTTTAACTGTCAGCCAAAAGTATAAAGGGGATCTGGGCAAAAACAGTTATATAGAATTAAATTACAGACCTCATGTTATTTAATGTGGAACAAAGTTTATGGGCTAAATAGCCACCTACTGTTTCTCTGCAGCTCCAAAATGGGCATCCATGAGGCACTGTGGTCCATCAGCAGTAGTAGAACTGTGTTGCACCAGAGTCTGTAACTTTGTGGTGTGACATATTGTTCTTTCTGCCACTATCATAAAGTCACTAGTTTATTGAGAAGTACAAAGGAGTATATCCAGAGCATACCTAAAAATGAGGCTCCAGCCTGGTGAAGCTACAACACAGGGCTACTTGCCTGCCAAACAGTAATAAACAATAAGCAGGACAAAACAACCCCACAATCAATAGATCAGATTAAAATTCTATAGTCCTGTTACATCCAGCCATGGATGCCGGTGGACAAATAAACAATGGATTAAACAATACCAGATTAAAGTCCACACACATCCCCATCCTCAATGAAGTCTAGAACAAGAATGAAGCATTTGCAATCATCGTCAGCCAGCCAGAAGTACCAAGTGAATGATCTGTATGAACCTTTTCTTGAGATCCCCTTCATAACAGATGAGCCAATTTGATTCATTTCATAAGTTATTAAGAAACAGCCTAGCATGCTGAATAGATCAAAGTTATGAACCGCAACAATATTCCACTGATTACTGAAGGCTTGTGCTCCAGAATTAGCCAGACTATTAATCAAGTTGTTCTATTGCTGGTATCTATCCAATACATGGAGAATTGCCCAGCTATGTCCAATCCACAAAAGCAGGATAAGTCCAAGTTAGCCAATAGTGCCCATGAATTGCTCTCAATCATCACTATAAAGTGACAAAATTGGGATTGACAGTGCTATCAGTTGACATATACTTAACAGCAATCTGCTCACCAATGTTCAGTTTGTGTTCTGCCAGGATCAGTCAGCTTTAGAACTTATTATAACCTTAATTCAAGTATAGATTAAAGAGCTGAATTCCAGAAATGAGGTGAGAATGACTTCCTTTCATATTATGGCAGCATTTCATCCATTGTGATAACAAGGATCCCTGGCAAAATTGAGGTCAGTGGAATCCCAGGGGGAAATCTCTCTATTGGTTAGAGTCTCACTTTGCACAAAGGATGATGCTTGTGATTGTTGGAATCCCATGATCTAAATAACAGAAGATTGCTCCAAGGTAATAACCCTGATAGGCCCAATCATCTTCATCAATGATCTTCCCTCCATCATAAGGTCAGAAGTGAAATTTTGCTTGATGATTTCACATTGTCCAGTTTTGATAAACCATTTCAGTTATATCAAAACAACTATCAAAGATTGTAAGCTACATGGACTGTGGTGCTTGAAGAAGCAGCTTATCAATATTTTCTCAGGGGTAATAAATGCCGGTCTTGCCTGTAATGTTTCTTTCACTCTGGGAGTCCCTTGAAGCAAGGAGGATACTTGTCATGAAATGTATACAATGGGAAGAACCACATGGAGTCATTGGGAAGCTGTTGCTGTGCATTGGTTCTGGCTGAGCAGGAGACTCCCACTTTTACCACCTGCCCAAGGCACTCAGAAGAATTTACAGGTTGATGGTCAATCCTATTTAGCCATGTTATGAATGCACTTACCCAGCATGGTACTCACCCCGAGTTTTTGGCTCAGAGGTAGGGGGCCAAGGCCTAAATTAGCAATACTTATCCCATAAATGAAAACTATTACTGTCATTGATATGACAGACTTTAGCACAGCTGTTAGGGGAAAAATTGTCCATTCAGTCAGATTTTTAAACAGTACATTCACACTTAATATTCTCTTTCTGTATTAGGCGGGAAATGATAAATAGACAAACTGGGAAATTTATAGCCAATAAAACTAGTGCTATTAGAGGAGAATTTATCCATTGTTGCTTGAATTAGTCAACAGGTGCATAGCTATGAAATAAAAGATATTTCTTGTAAAAACATAATGCTTTATTATATATTGTTTTGTAGGTCAAAGACCTTCAGAAAGGAGGTAATGCATTTTCACTAACAGGAAACTCTGGGAAAGTACTCGGCATGGTAGGTCTACATATATATATGCTGCATTGTGCAATGTAAATAGTTCTATAAGGCTTTTTGTTCATTGGAGTTCAGTAGAATTCAGCAAAAAGATTATTCTTGCAGTTTTAGAATTTATTGTGGAATGCGTAGGAACTCACAAGCAATCATCTTGGTGATATCTCAGGAAAGGCATTTTGATGAACAGAAGCATCATGTATGAAACAATGCTGGAAACAATCAGCATGTCAGTCAACATCTGTGCCAAGAACAAACAATTAACATTTTAGGTGTAGATGCTTCATTAGAACGATAGATTACAAAAGTAGACTACAGTACTTCGAAAATACTTGCTTAACTCTGAAGTGCTGTAGGACATCTTGAGTTGTGGAAGGCACTGTATCAATATGTTCTTTCTTCATGTATGTTGTAACAAAATGTGTTTTCTGTATTATCAAAAATTACATAGAATAGTAATAAAATAAAAATGATCAAATAACTATGAATTCAATGTCTTTAATCCAGTTAATGTGATCTTTCTAAATTTATATCTTTCTTTACATGTGACAGGCTCTTAAAAGCTGTGAAAAAAGCACTAAACCCATTTATGTATCTGTGGGTCACAGGATTAGTTTGGACACTGCTTTACGTTTGACGCATTCCTGCTGCAAATACAGGGTACCAGAACCAATCAGGCAGGTATGTATCTATGTTTCATTCTTGGTTCATATATCGATAAGCAGTACTGTGATTATTAAGATAGCTATCTTTTCTATCATAACACTAACTTTATATATTATTGAGATAATAAATTTTGTACAAAGAAAAAATTGCAGCTATATATCTGATTGTCATGTTGAAACATTTCGAAGCATTTTACGCAATGAATTATTTATGAAGGGCAGTGATTTGTTACATTAGCTAGTACAACATTCATTCTAAACCACCAGCCTGCTAAAAACAGCAAAGAAATGAATGACCATTAATTTATTTGTATGGTATTAAACAAGGAAGGTATATTGACCAGAGCATGGGCAGAATCATACAATAAAAGCTTTAGCTTTAACATTTTAGTCAAAGAATGACCCCTTTGATAATTCAGCATTCCTTTAATACAACACTGGAATGTTGCATTAAATTACATGGAATTACATACAAATTATGCGCTTAAACCTTGATTTGATTTAATTATTATTACATGTATTAGTTATGCAGTGAAAAGTATTGTTTCTTTCATACTATGCAGACAAAGCGTATTGTTCATATAGAAGAAAATGAGGGAGTGCAGAATGTAGTGTTACAGTCATAGCTAGGATATAAAGAAAGATCAACTTAATGCATGGTAGGTCCATTCAAAAGTCTGATAGCAATAGGGGAAATGCTGTTCTTGAGAGTCGGTTGGTAGGTGTCCTCAGACTTTTATATCTTTTTCCCAACAGAAGAAGGTGGAAGAGAGAATGTCTGGGGTCCATGGGTCCTTAATTATGCTGGCTGCTTTGCCAAGGCAGCGGGAAGTGTAGACAAAGTCAATGGATGGGAGGCTGGTTTGCATGATGAATTGGGTTACATTCACAATGTTTTGTAGTTGCTTGCGTCTTGAGTAGAGCAAGAACCATACCAAGCTGTGATACAACCAGAAAGAATGTTTTCTGTGGTGCATCAATAAAAGTAGAAATTGACATCCCAAATTTCCTTAGTCTTCTGCAAAAGTAGAAGCTTTCTTAACTATAGTGTCTGCATGGAGGGAACCAGGACAGGTTGTTGGTGATCTGGATGTTAAGGACTTGAAGCTCTCGACCCTTTCTGCTTCATCCCCATTGATGTTCTCCTTTACATTTCTTGAAATCGATGACAATCTCCTTTGTTTTGTTGACATTGAGGAAGAGATTATTGTTGCTGCACCAGTTCACCAGACTCTCTGTTTCATTCCTGTACTCTGTCTCATCATTGTTTGAGATCCAACCCACTATGGTGGTGTTGTCAGCAAACTTGAAATCAATTTGGAGGGGAATGTGACCACAATCATAGGTGTATAAGGAGTGTAATAGTGAGCTGAGAACACAGCCATGTGGAGCACTAATCTTGAGGATGACCATGGAGAAGGTGTTGTTGCTTATCTTTACTGATTGTGGCCTGTGGGTTAGGAAGTTCAGACACAGTCACAGAGAGAGCAGTCGAGGCCCAGGCCACGGAGTTTCGAGATGAGCTTTATAGGAATAATGGTGTTGAAGACTTAGCTGTAATCAATAAATAGAAGTCCGACATAGGTGTCTTTATTATCTATGTGTTCCAGGATTGATTGCAGGGCCAGGCAGATGGCGTTTGCTGTGGACCTGTCGTGGCGGTAGGCAAACTGTAGTGGATCCAGACAGTCTGGGAGGTTGAAATTGATTCGTGTCATAATTAATCTTTCGAAGCACTTCACAATGGTGGATGTTAGATTCAGTGGACAATAGTCATTGAAGCACACTGCTTGGCTTTTTTTTGGTACTGCGATGATGGTCATCTTCCTGAAGCAGATAGGGATCTCAGATTGTTGTAAAGAGAGATTGAAGCTGTCTGCGAATACCCCTGCTAGCTGATCCACTCAGGATATGAGTGCTCATCTGGGTACCCCATCCAGGCCAATCTCTTTCCTTGGATTGATCTTCGAGAAAGGTGCTCTGACATCTGCAATGGTGACCTCAGATACAAATTCATCCAGGGCTTCCAGAGTGAAGGGCATTCTCTCACTGATCTCTTGCTCAATGGGCATAGAATGCATTGAGCTCATCAGGGTGGGTTGCGTTGGGGTGAGTGTTTTTACGTGCCTTCATCTTTTACATAGAACATAGAACATAGAACATTACAGCACAGAACAGGCCCTTCGGCCTTCAATGTTGTGCTGACCAAAATAAAAAGCAATGCCCCTCCAAACTAAACCATTCCCTTCTCTTCCATATACTTATCAATTAACCTCTTAAACGCCACCAAACTTGGCGCATCTACAACAGCTGCAGGCAGGGCATTCCACTCCCTAATCACTCTTTGAGTAAAGAACCTACCTCTGATATCCGTCCTATAACTCATACCCCTTAATTTAAAGCTGTGTCCCCTCGTGCTAGCTTTCTCCATCCTAGGAAAAAGGCTATCACTGTCCACCCTATCTAAACCTCTAATCATCTTATATGTTTCAATAAGGTCCCCTCTTAGCCGCCTCCTTTCTAACGAAAACAACCTCAAATCCCTCAGCCTCTCTTCATAAGACCTGCCCTCCATACCAGCAACATCCTGGTAAACCTCCTCTGTACCCTCTCCAATGCCTCCACATCTTTCTTATAATGTGGGGACCAGAACTGCACACAATACTCCAAGTGCGGCCGCACTAGAGTTTTGTACAGTTGCAACATGATGCTGCGGCTCCTAAATTCAATCCCCCTACCAATAAAAGCTAAGACTCCATATGCCTTCTTAACAACTTTATCCACTTGACTGCCTACTTTCAGGGATCTATTGACACATACACCAAGATCCTTCTGTTCCTCAACACTATTAAGAGCCCTACCATTAGCCCTATACTCTACACATTTATTGTTCCTGCCAAAGTGCATTACCTCACACTTTTCCACATTAAACTCCATTTGCCACCTCTCGGCCCAGCTCTGCAACTTGTCCAAGTCACTCTGTAAACTATAACACCCCTCTTCACTATCTACCACTCCACCGACTTTAGTGTCATCTGCAAATTTACTGATCCATCCCTCAATACCCTCATCCAGATCATTTATAAAAATTACAAACAGCAGGGGCCCCAAAACAGACCCCTGAGGCACACCACTTGTCACCGAACTCCACGATGAATATCTCCCATCAACCACCACCCTCTGTCTTCTATCTGCCAGCCAATTCCTAATCCAATTAGCTAAATCACCCTCTATTCCACACATCTGCATTTTCTGTAGAAGTCTTCCATGGGCCACCTTATCAAAAGCCTTACTAAAGTCCATATATACTACATCAACCGCCTTACCCCCATCCACCTCTCTGGTCACTTTCTCAAAAAACTCAATGAGGTTAGTAAGGCATGACCTACCCTTCACGAAACCATGCTGACTATCCCCAATCAATTCATTTCTCTCTAAATAACTATAAATCCTATCCCTAATAATTCTCTCCAATACCTTGCCCACAACAGAAGTAAGACTCACTGGCCTATAATTCCCTGGAAGGTCTCTCTTCCCCTTCTTAAACAATGGGACCACATTCGCTATCCTCCAGTCCTCCGGAACCACACCCGTAACCAACGAGGACCTGAAGATCAGAGCCAGAGGCTCTGCAATCTCCTCTCTTGCCTCCCAGAGAATCCTAGGGTAAATCCCGTCCGGCCCAGGGGACTTATCCAACTTCAAACCCTCGAGAATTTCTAACACATCCTCCCTATCTACTACAATACTTCCCAATTTGCAACCCTGTACCTCAGTGTTCTCCATAGCTACATTTCCAGCACTCTGCGTGAATACCGAAGAGAAATATTTATTCAGTGCCTCACCAATCTCTTCAGGCTCCACGCACAACTTCCCACTGCTGTCTATGACTGGCCTGTTATATTTTGCCTTTTAGCCTGTTATATTTTGCAGACCTTGTCAGAGTTGGTGGGGGTCAATGTGGCTGGCCTGGGACTCTAGCTTGATCTGGTATTGTCTTTTGGCATCATTGATGGATCTCCTTAGTTCGACTACCTGAGGTCAGAATGCTACTAACTGTGCCAAGCAGGTAGACCAAAGAATCTTCTCAGTATATACTGGCATGTTAAGCCAATATAGGCATAACAGAGAGCAGACACCACTGGTGATTAGGGTTTGAAGGCTTTCTCCATTCTGCATGGTATGTTTAGTGCCTCAGCTTCCCTATTACATTGCTTGCTGGATCTGTGCATTGGATTTTAAACAATGAGTTTTGTTTTTTTATGTTCAGTGGTTTCCATTTTTGAAGCAAAACATTTGACTTCTAAAATTCGGATTTCACAATATATTAAATTTGTTACTTTATTCCATCACTATAAATTCATAACTTAATAAAAGAATGTTTTAACAATCAAGTTGTCCCTGAAATTATGATGTGGTGCATCAATATAGAAACACTTAAGTGTAAATGTTTGAAATTGTTCTCTCCAGCGTTTTACTAGATGCATTAAGCTGGTTATTTTAAATGAGCTAAAGGCTCTGTTATAATAACAGAAATAAATTTCAATTGTATACATTAAATGTTTGTACATGATATCTCTTTAAGGGATTTTGTATATAAAGCAGTCATGAGAAAATGAAAATTATTGCATTAATATCTCACAAGACCAGAGATACTGGCTGAATTCTCCCAAAAAAATTCCAGGTGTTGAATTTGCGTGAAAACTGGAGAAATTCACCCAGGTTTTTTAGTGGGAGTTCAGCGAAGAATTTCCCACTCGCTGTGCACTGCGCATATATCATTACGAAGCTGTTGGCGAGGCCTATTCCCACCTATAAAGCTGGTAGCATAGTGCCAAGTGGACCATTGCGCATGCGCCAATCTGTCAGCAATGGGAACAGCACATGTGCAATGGCCCAGCACTGCTAGCTTTCCAATAGCTAGCCAGCTCGATCATTGGCCCCCCCACGACCATTCCTGGGCCAGCTCCAAACCCTCTTTTCCGGCTTCTCCAATCTCTAGGCCCACTCCGAACTCCAGCCCTACCCCTCCCAACAGTTAACCCAAACTGCAGCGCTGCCCCACACCCTCCACAGCCCTGATTTCGCCCCCCTCCCACCATCACCACAATAAACTGGCTAACTTTCTCTCCCTTCCCCCCTCCCACCCACCCCAGTCATTGGCCTCTCTCCTTCCCCCACCAATCCTAACTGCAGAGAGACAGCTAAACCCCTGCAGTCACCCCCTTCCCCACGACACTGACCACTTCACCAGGCTCCTGCCCCCAAAGGCCCTGCTTTTGGCCGTGCCAAGGTGCCCTTAGGCATTGGCATTTTGCCCTTTGGCAGTGCGAAGAGGCACAGGCTGACATTGCCAGGTTACCCAACTCTCTGGGAGAGTCCACCCATCCCTCTGTGGGTGGAGCCCCGATTGTACCCTTTTCACTCCAGCAAGGTTGGGCCACTAGTTCCCCAAGTGAGCAGCACAGTGACACAGTGGTTAGCACTGCTACCTCATAGCGCTAGGGCCCGGATTCGATTCCTGGCTTAGGTCACCATCTGTGTGGAGTTTGCACATTTTCCCTGTGTCTGAATGTGTTTCTTCTGAGAGCTCCGGTTTCCTCCCACAGTCCAAAGATGTGTGGGTTAGATGAATTGGACATGCTAAATTGCACTTTAATGTCAAGGGACAGATTTGATTTGATTTGATTTATCATTGTCACATGTATTAACATACAGTGAAAAATTTTGTTTCTTGTGCATTATACAGAAAAACATACCGTTCATAAAGAAGGAAGCGAGAAAATGCAGAATGTAATGTTACAGTCATAGCTGAGCTGTAGAGAAAGATCAGTTAATATAAGATAAGGTCTGACAGCAATAGGGAAGAAGCTGTTCTTGAGTTGGTTGGTACGTTACCTTCAACTTTTGTATCTTTTTCCCAAAGGAAGAAGGTAGAAGAGAGAATGTCTGGGTGCGTGGGGTCCTTAATTATGCTGCTGCTTTGCTGAGGCAGCTGGAAATGCAGACAGAGTCAATGGATGAGAAGCTGGTTTGCGTGATGGATTGGGCTACATTCATGACCTTTTGTAGATCCTTGCGGTCTTGGGCAGAGCAGGAGCCATACCAAGCCGTGATACAGCCAGGAAGAATGCTTTCTGTGGTGTATCTGTTTAAGTTGGTAAGAGTCATAGCTGACGTGCCAAATTTCTTTAGTCTTCTGATGAAGTAGATGTTAGTGAGCTTTCTTAACTATAGTGTCGGCATGGGGGGACCAGGACAGGTATTGCTAATTTGGAGACCTAAAAACTTAAGCTCTCGACCCTTTCTACTTCACCCCCGTTGATATATGCAGGAACATGTTTTGCTTTACACTTCTGGAAATTGATGATAACCTCCTTTGTTTTGTTGAAATTGAAGAAGAGATTATTGTTGCCACACCAATTCACCAGATTCACTACCTCATTCCTCTTTTGTCTATGGTTGGGTATTGCGTGGGTTACGGGGCCTCAGTGGGATTGTGGTCAGTGCAGATTCAGTGGGCCGAATGTCCTCCATCTGCATTGTAGGATTCTATGAGAGTGAGGAGCAACTGAAATCCTCGCTGGGTTGGGTCACACCCAACCACTCTGGCTGGGGGTGGGTGAGATGCTAGCAGGCCAAGAGAGTTCAGTCCTAGATCCGCTAATCTCATTTAAATGAGATTCAAATAATCATTTGAATGATTTCTGCGCTTACCTGCCGATTTCTGGTGTGGAGCTGACACTACCGGAAATCTGGTGCCTGGCGATGCTATTTCGGTGGGAACACATGCGTGAACACCGCAAACTGGTCAATGTGAGAATCTCCTAACCACTGTGCTACAAAATTAACACAGCCCAGTAAAGCAGTCAGAGAAAATCAGAATTATTGCATTAACATCTCACAAGGCCAGAAATTCTGTTTCTCTTCAAGTCAGACAATCTTGACTGGCGACATACTAATACCTACTCAATTTCTACACAGTACACGTCTTTCAATTGGCAATATGACTGCATCAGATAACATGAATGTAAACAATTGGTGATGGGGCTGAAAGCATCATTGAAGAAAGTACTGAAGAATGAGCTAAATTTGGCATCATGGCTATGTGATTCAGAATTAAGTTTTACTTTACTTACATATAAATGGAATGATAGCCTCATGATTTGAATACTGCTTCTCTTAGATATTCTCAGATATGATTGCATCATATGTCAGTGTTATTTTTACTGGAAATCTGCTTTCAGCATTGCAGTAACATCTCTGTGCATTCTAACATTTTAACTTTCCTTTTCTTACAAGCTATATACATTATTTATTATAAATGATAAATGTTTATTTTAATTTACCCAGAACACATGATTTGAGACACTTTATCAGTTCTGTATATATTTATAATTCCACTGGACAATATTTGGGCAGACAATAGTGTATTGGTATTGCTACCGGACTAGTAACCCAGGGAAATGTTCTGGGACCCAGGTTCAAATCCCACCACAGCAGGGGCGGCACTGTGGCATAGCGGTTAGCATTACTACCTCACAGCACTGGGGATCCAGATTCGATTCCAGTCTCAGGTCACTGTCTGTGTGAACTTTGCACATTCTTTCCTGTCTGCATGGATTTCCTCTGGGTGCTCTGGTTAACTCCCGCATTCCAAAGATGTGCAGATTAGGTAGATTGGCATGCTAAATTGACCCTAGTGTGAGGGGATTATGTAAATATGTGGGGTTACGGAAATAGAATCTGGGTGGGATTGTGGTCTGTGTAGACTCAATGGGCTGAATGGCCTCTTTCTGCACTGTAGGTATTCTATTCTATGATTCTATAAAAGGGAACATAGTTCAGATTTTACAGAATGTACAAGACTCAAGTCCAATATAAGAGGCCAAATAAAGGAGAAAGAGCTGCTGGGCTTAGTAATCAGAAATTAACTATAGCAGAAAAAAGAGTAAGGCCTGGATTTTCACAGTGTCAAGGACTGTTTCCACAGACTTTAAAAAATCAGATGGGATCCAGATGCAGAAGTCCTACCACATCCCACTTCTGCTGGTGGATGAAAAGTGCAAGGATTGAATCACAGACTGGAACCCAAACTCAATGGGGCTATTTAAAATTACGCTGAGTTCAAACAGATCCTGTTTTTGTTTTTCCAAAGGCCATAACCCACATGGTGTGGGAGTCCAACTGGCAGGCAGGAGATTAGGAATGAGAAAAATATTCGCCATGATTGAATGGCGCAGCAGACTCGATGGGCCAAGTGGCCTAATTCTGCTCCTCTGTCTTATCTTACAAATTCATGGAGTAGATCGAAATGTTGTTGAAGGGTGAGTAAGGTCTGTTTAAGTGTCTCAGTCCAAACATTTTTCAAGCCCTATAAATATGCAAGAAAATTCAGGCTAAAATTGTCAGAGTTAAAAAGAAACACTCTCTACTTTGATTGACAGGCCATCTGGTATAGATTAGAAAAATTACCATCTGTTTGTACAATTTCTTAGATATCTCTGTTGGCGTTTTCCCAAGGGCTGTTATAACACTTTAGTAGGAAAACTAGGAAAGGAGAATATTTTTAATAGAAAGAGACTGGGAAATGTTTATACTGAGAGGGACCTTGATGTCTTTGTACACAAATTACTGAAATTCAACATCAATGTGCAGCAAGCAATTAGGAAATGAAATGTTGTGTCAACTTTTGTGACACTGGGATTGGAGTATAAACTTAAAGAAATCTTACTATATTTCTGTAAGCCCTTGTGTGGCAATATCTGAAATACTGTGTATTGTTTTAGAGTCTTAAGGAAGACTATATTTGCCTTCGAACAAGTACAATGAAAGTTCACTCGACTGATTGCTGAGATGAGGAGATTGTCTTTTGGGAAGTGGTAGTATAGATAAGGCTTAAATTCCCTGGAGTTTAGAAGAATGAGAGATTAACAAGGTTGATGCTGGGCAGATGTTTCCCCTAGCTGGGGCTCTGGAACTAGGGATTGCAGTCTTAAATCTAGGGGTCAGCCATTTCTGACTGAGATGAGATTTTGTTTTCATTTGAAGGGTTCGTGAACCTTTGGCATTTTCTAATTCTGAGCCATGGATCCTCTGTTTTTAATATGTTCATAGAATAGCGTCCTTACCAGTACAGAAGGAGGCCATTTGGCCCATCGAGCCTTCACTGACAACGATCCCATCCAATCCTTTCCGTATTACTCCACATATTTATCTTGTTAATCCCTCTAACCAATGCATCCCATGACACTTAATGGCAATTTAGCATGGCCAGTCAACCTAACATGCACATCTTTGGACTGTGGGAGGAAACCAGAGCAGCCGGAGGAAACCCATGCAGACCCGGAGAGAATGGGCAAACTCCACACAGGCAGTGACTCAAGCTGGGAATCAAACCCAGGTCCCTGGTGCTTTGAGGCAGGCAGCAATGCTAACCATAGTGTCACCATGCCATGCCGTTCAAGTCAGAGATCACTGTCTTTTGGGTATGAAGTGGTTTAGAAATCCTGCAATAAAGTTTGGCTGAAGTGATTCTGTTAAACAGGAGAGCAGGGCAGAATGGCCTACCACTGCTCTTAATTTCTATTCTTAAGGGAACACAATGAGCTTAGTAAAGGCATTGAAAAGATAAAGAGAAGGCAAAGAGAAAATATGAAATAAAAGTTAAAAGAGTATGAACAGCTGAGTTATTCTGTAGGAAAGTAAGTAATAAAGGGTGAATTAAGATAGGGTAGAATTATTAAGGAATTAGCAAAGCAAGCACATAGGACCTGATACAGAAATGGCATGGGTACTGATTGCTGGAATGAAGCAATACTGCCACACCTCCTTACAACTAATTCTTCCCTTGTTCATTATTGATACCTCCCATTTCAAGCGCCGCCACCCCCAAAAAGAACCTTCTGGTACATTTGAACCGTAATTTAGCAGCAGTTTTGGCTTGGTGCAGTACTCTTTCCTCTGCCATCATGAGGCTGGGCAGTTCTGGAATATCAAACATTTTATCCAGCCACAGGCTATTTTCTAACCCTGGCAGCCTGAGATGCCTCTGCATTTACCACTGTATAGGTAGTAATACAACCAGAAACCAGTGTGAGAAGCTAGGTTAAACCAGTGCTTAGCTCACATGTCACTCTGCTGCATTTCTTTTGTGGTGAGGGGCTGCTCTGTACAGGCCTAAAAGCAAATACCATTTTTCATGTGAATTTAACAGCTGTCATTATATAATGAGCTTTGTTTTCAGAGCTAAACTGAGAATCCATTTCTATCAGTAAGAGTTGAAGCATTAGGTCATTCCTTGCATTGCATGCTGATATTTAGTAATTGAGTAATAAATTATTTTGAGACAACATGTCTCTGCTGTATAACTTAAGTACTTGTTGTTAGTTTGATCTACAGTTATTGTCTAGAATACCACAAAGGACAAAGCCAAAATTACTATGAAATGGCATAGTTTTAATCAGTATACATCTCTTGCTACAGTTATACAGGGCTTTATTGAGGCCTTTACTATTGTGTGCAGTTTTGGTCTCCTAGTTTGAGGAAGGGCACTCTTGCAATTGGGGGAATCCAGTGAAGTTCCACCAGACTGATTACTGGAATTCCAGAACTGACATATGAAGAAAGACTGGATCAACTGGGCTTGGACGTATTGGAATTTAGAAAAATGAGAGGGGAATCTCATAGAAACGTATAAAATCCTTATGAGACTCGATGCAGGAAGAATGTTGCTGATGTTGGGAAGTGCAGAACAATGGGAGTCACAGTCTAAGAATAGAGGGTAAGCCATTCAGGACTGAGATGAGGAAGAATTTCTTCACTCAGAGCTATGAATCTGTGGAATTCTCTATCAGAAAGCTGTTGGGGCCAGTTCATTAGATATGTTCAAGAGGAAGTTGGATGTGGCCCTTGTGGCTAAAGGGATCAGGGAATATAGAGAGAAAGTGGAAGTGGGATATTGAAACTGCATGATGAGCCACGGCAGTGCAGGCTCGAAGGGCCCAATGGCCTACTCCTGCACCTGTTTTCTATGTTTTTATGCATCTACTTCTGACGTTGACTGTTAGAAATACCTTAATTGTAATCATTACCAGAAGATACTTCTGAGTATGAAGCAACAGAGAGACTTTGCAATGCGTTTGTAAGAGGAGGACTGCCTATATACATCATAACATAAAATAGTTTTGGAAAATGTAAAAACCTATATAGTTATTTCAAGATGAAAAATCGTGTTGTTTTAAACTTGAACCTTAGTTGAACATGTAAGTGGGGAAAATGTGAGATTCAGAGCAAAGGGACCAAAGTCATTGCAGTGAACATTCCAAATAAACTATGGTATGCTTACAAGTATAAAACTTGCACTCCTGTTTGGGTACAATTGTATGGGTCATTTTACCCAGCTGGTGTCAGGAGCCTTGACTAAAGCCTGGAGAATTGTTATTTAAAAGTCACAGAGGTGTCAGAACATGGTGGTGGCTGAGAGGAGTGCACCGTGCTCTGCTGCGATATTGAAATGGCTTTTTTCCTCCTGACTTCAATTGGATTCCACTTTCAGTTTAAAATTGAAAAGCGAACAGGATAGATATCTCAAAAGGGAGATTTAAAAACCAACAGCAGGAGCCTGGGTTCAGATCAGAGTGAATGCTGTCATTTAATTAATGGAATATCAGAGAAGATAAGCGTATCGTTGTCATCTATTGCTCTATTTCTCCATTCAAGGTTAAATCCCAAGAACCTGCTGTGTTATAATCTGGAAGTTCATAGAAACCCTGTTGTGGAAAAGGAGGCCATTCTGCCCATCAAGTCTGCAGCGACTGTCTGATGGTGTAACTTTCCCAGGTTCTATTCCTGTAACCCCAAGGGCAATTTAACATCCAATCCACCTAACCTGAACATCTTTAGACACTAAGGGGCAATTTAGCAGAGCCAGTCCATCTAACCTGTACATCTTTGAACTATGGGAGGAAACCGGAGTATCTGGAGGAAACTCACTCAGACAGTGACCCAAGACCAGAATTGAACCCAGGTCCCTGGTGCTGTGAGATAGCAGTGTCAGCCACTGTGCCACCCTAAATTGGACTGACTTTTTTCCATTTCTTGCAAAAGAAGCAAATAAAGAGGGAGTAAAAGAAGGGATGGCAGAAAGGAATAGAAGATTATGCTGATAGACAAAAGGAAGAGAAAAAAGGCTTGTGTGGAGCATTAACAACATTGTGGACCAGTTAAGCCAATGGCTTATTTCTGTGCTATGCATTCTATGTAATACTGTGTAAAAGTAGAGGGTTTGAAGTTGGATAAGTCCCCTGGGCCGGACGGGATTTACCCTAGGATTCTCTGGGAGGCAAGAGAGGAGATTGCAGAGCCTCTGGCTCTGATCTTCAGGTCCTCGTTGGTTACGGGTGTGGTTCCGGAGGACTGGAGGATGGCGAATGTGGTCCCATTGTTTAAGAAGGGGAAGAGAGACCTTCCTGGGAATTATAGGCCAGTGAGTCTTACTTCTGTTGTGGGCAAGGTATTGGAGAGAATTATTAGGGATAGGATTTATAGTTATTTAGAGAGAAATGAATTGATTGGGGATAGTCAGCATGGTTTTTCGTGAAGGGTAGGTCATGCCTTACTAACCTCATTGAGTTTTTTGAGAAAGTGACCAGAGAGGTGGATGGGGGTAAGGCGGTTGATGTAGTATATATGGACTTTAGTAAGGCTTTTGATAAGGTGGCCCATGGAAGACTTCTACAGAAAATGCAGATGTGTGGAATAGAGGGTGATTTAGCTAATTGGATTAGGAATTGGCTGGCAGATAGAAGACAGAGGGTGGTGGTTGATGGGAGATATTCATCGTGGAGTTCGGTGACAAGTGGTGTGCCTCAGGGGTCTGTTTTGGGGCCCCTGCTGTTTGTAATTTTTATAAATGATCTGGATGAGGGTATTGAGGGATGGATCAGTAAATTTGCAGATGATACTAAAGTTGGTGGTGTGGTAGATAGTGAAGAGGGGTGTTTTAGTTTACAGAGTGACTTGGACAAGTTGCAGAGCTGGGCCGAGAGGTGGCAAATGGAGTTTAATGTGGAAAAGTGGGTGTGGTAGATAGTGAAGAGGGGTGTTTTAGTTTACAGAGTGACTTGGACAAGTTGCAGAGCTGGGCCGAGAGGTGGCAAATGGAGTTTAATGTGGAAAAGTGTGAGGTAATGCACTTTGGCAGGAACAATAAATGTGTAGAGTATAGGGCTAATGGTAGGGCTCTTAATAGTGTTGAGGAACAGAAGGATCTTGGTGTATGTGTCAATAGATCCCTGAAAGTAGGCAGTCAAGTGGATAAAGTTGTTAAGAAGGCATATGGAGTCTTAGCTTTTATTGGTAGGGGGATTGAATTTAGGAGCCGCAGCATCATGTTGCAACTGTACAAAACTCTAGTGCGGCCGCACTTGGAGTATTGTGTGCAGTTCTGGTCGCCACATTATAAGAAAGATGTGGAGGCATTGGAGAGGGTACAGAGGAGGTTTACTAGGATGTTGCCTGGTATGGAGGGCAGGTCCTATGAAGAGAGGTTGAAGGATTTGAGGTTGTTTTCGTTAGAAAGGAGGCGGCTAAGGGGGGATCTTATTGAAGCATATAAGATAATTAGAGGTTTGGATAGGGTGGACAGTGATAGCCTTTTTCCTAGGATGGAAAAAGCTAGCACGAGGGGACACAACTTTAAATTAAGGGGTATGAGTTATAGGACGGATATCAGAGGTAGGTTCTTTACTCAAAGAGTGATTAGGGAGTGGAATGCCCTGCCTGCAGCTGTTGTAGATGCGCCAAGTTTGGTGGCGTTTAAGAGGTTAGTTGATAAGTATATGGATGAGAAGGGAATGGTTTAGTTAGGAGGGGCATTGCTTTTTATTTTGGTCGGCACAACATCGAAGGCCGAAGGGCCTGTTCTGTGCTGTATTGTTCTATGTTCTATGTTCTATGTTCTATGTTCTAAGTGGCACTCAAAGGAGCACTTTATTGTTTTTCTTTCTGTGGGTTGCACCCTATTCTGGTGAAATCAGATCAGAGACACCACAGCAGAATTGAGATCATTTCAAATCGTCAGTAGGAACCAAATCTGCTGTTAGTTTAGAAAATAATCATTTTGATAAAAGTATCAAAGACACAGAGTTCAATCCCTGACAGCAGCAGTTAAAAGGAGTATGAAAACAGAAAATGCTGTGATAAACTCAGCAGGTCTGGCAGCATCAGTGGAGAGTTAACATTTGCACTTTGTATTGCTGAAGGGTCATATGGACTTGAAACGTTAACTCTGTTTCTGTCTCCACAAATGCTGCCAGACCTGCTGTTTTTACTTCAGCTTTCCAGTATCCGTAATATTTTGCTTTTGGTTGAAAGCAGTATATGGGACCCAGGTTCAATTCCGATTTTGGGTGACTGTGTACAGTTTGCAATGTTTTCCCTATGTCTGAATGGACTTCCTCCAGGTGCTCTGGTTTCCTCCCATAGTCCAAAGATGTGCCAGTTAGTTGGATTGGCCATGTTGGATTAGCCCTCAGTGTCTCAAGATGTGTAGGTTAGGAGATTAAATACATGGGGCTACAGGGATAGAGCCTGAGTGTGATGCTTTGTTGGAGAGTCCATGCAGACGCAATGGGCACATTCTGCACTGTTGGGATTCTATGATTCAATGAATTCATAAAAGAACAAAAAGAAATGTATCTGTGGTTACCAGCCAATATGAGGGTGAAAACGTTGGTGGATAGAAGGTTAGTATCGTTCACTGTCTTCTGGCAATGAGATTCTTAAGTGGAATTGTTTCTTTAGGATGGTGATGTAAGAATAACTTAGAGCAAGTTAAGTGACTGTAACTTTGATATGGAATAACTGGATGAAGACTGAAAGAACTTTCCCATCTGAATATTTGGGTAACTCAGAAGGGCTGTTCTTCTGAATAATTAAACATGGCCAAATTTGATCCCTGTGGAGAATATAGTGCATCTCTTCCACATTCAGCTTTTGAGAAGTGATGAACTGACATCGAAGTAATCAGATGGAATGATGAAAGACTTTCTAAGGCATTGTGGTGAGTGCAGCTTTTGGTTAAAAGGGGCAGAATCATCAACCAAGAACGCATTGATGCAGCATGATCACAATAGAGAGTTACGTATCAAAAGTATAACTATTTATAAAGAGATATTTTTACGGTACTGAGAACCCTATGTTATTCTGCAGCTTTGGGGGATTCAGACAAGAATGTAAGTACTGGTACTTCTTTGTTGATATTCAATGTAATAAAAGACTGTTTTCTCTGCAGATTGTGCCTGCAGTAATATTTTAATGGTTTCAGCACCTGTCAGTGTAACAAACACAACTAAGGGTTTGTAGCCTTGTGAATGTAAATTCTGTAATTCAAAAAAAAATTAATTAATAGACGGAAAGCTTTGATATCAACTCCCACCAGAAATTAATTTTCATTGTTTTATCCATACATTGAAAAGATGAAATCAAACTGGACATTTTCCAATCCTTGGCTACAATCAGCAACTACCCATGAGAGTTCATTAGCAGCTTATAGGCAGTATGTGGTACTGATGTTAGGATTTTGCCTCTTATTGGACGTGATGAATTATAAATGGTAGTGTAGGTGGAGTATATATTAGACTTTATAAAATTATTTATTTTGTTTGTAATTGAAGAGAAAATGTAGGTGCTTTTTTTTTTGTGCAAACACTGAATCCTGAACTCTTAATGGGAAAGCAAACGTGATTTGAAATTCAAAGGTGCTAATTTCCTGTGTATTTGTGACAGCAGAAATTGGCTTCTTGAAATTATTGGTAATAAGAAGCTTGTTAAAAAATACATGGCTCAAAACAAAACTCTGGTCCATGTGCTCAGAATCAATGATTCACATAGCACCCAGTGGGAGCAGTGGTAGTGCCATTGTGCAGATGAAGTAGTGTATCAGAAGTCTCTTCTGAAATCTGGCTTCGATACCACATTAAAGTTCCTCCCACTTGGATGATGCACTAGGACTCCTTCTCAGTGAATCATGAGTATTGTTGACAATGTCTCCGGAGTGAAATACAAGCATGATTTTACTCTTGCTTGTGTGGGATTTATGTGTATGTGTTGGGGTTGGGGGGGGGGGGGTTGGGTGGAGGAATGCCCCTGCCTTGCCATCTTAAATTGATTGAGGACAGGCCTTGCCCTATGTTCCATTCTAGCAGAGAGGTTAAGCCTGGGTAGGTTCTCAAGTGGGCCCCAATCTGTTTGTCTAATTTGGAATAAAAAGAGTTATGTGAATTACACAGCCATTTTTCTTAGCAAAATAGAGAAAAGAATAAATCCAGAGTATTGCACATCCCATGGTAATGCAATAGAACTATCCCAGAAAACTTTCATCATTTGGAAAAGTTCCACTGTCTGTTCAATATGGGAAAGAAATTCTCAGCGGCCAGCTTTGCTAAGACCTAAGTGACAGGTTGATAAGCTAGATTTTAAGACTAATTAAAATATGATCCAAAAATTGTGCTTTTTGTGACTTCATGCTAAAGTTGGTACAAAATATAATTAATATGTGAATATATTTTTAAAAAAACTGATGTATGGGTGGAAAAAGCTTGAATTCCCTTAAAATGATATGCACTACAAAATCTCGCTAGCACTGATCATTGCAGATACAGGCTGCAATGTACTGATTAATTTTGTAATAGATTGGTCATAATTTTCAGAATTGAGCCATACTACAAAGGGATTTAAAGACAAAGGGTAATTTTCACTTTCATCATCTAGACAGTGACCTCCTAGAGCAAATGATTTGTTCTGTCTGATTCAATGGGATTAAAATGGAGTGGATTTAACAATGTTGATGAAGGTAAAAATTGCTCCCACCAAACATAGGCAAGAAATAGAACTGTCCTGTTTTACCCTAGCTATTCACAATTCTTAAAAGTTAGTAATAAGCAATCCAGCTTGTAGTCCTGACATACGCCGATGGTGACGATACTTTGTGAAGTATAATCTGTAATCACAATGAAGTCATGTCATTTGATAAGAATGTGCAGTTTAGATGATTCATAAATCTGCCTGTCAACGGCAGTCAAAGTTCCACAACAGAGAGAACTAACATATAAAGAAAGACTGGATTGACTGGGCTTGCACTCACTGGAATTTAGAAGAACGAGAGGAGATCTCTTTTTTTCATGGAATCTCTGCAATATAGAAGGAGGCCACGATTGGCCACGATAAAATGCCCTTAGTGTCAGGGGATTAACAGGGTAAGTACATGGGGTTACAGGGATTGGGCTTGTGTGGGATTGTTGTCAGTGAAGACTCAATGGATCAATGGGCTCCTTCTGCATTGTAGGGATTCTGTGTATTCCATGTATTTTTATGTGATGCATTCTGCCATTCTTTCACAATTTCTGTTCATAATCATCTTCTGCTTGGGGAATGGATTCTTATATGAAGCAGTTAACCCTCTCTTTCAAATATTTGTTGACAAATTCGCTATCATTCATCATGAAGTGTGTTCCTGCATTATTGTGCTTCCATGGTCCCACAGTACACTGAATTGTATTAATGTAGCTTTGAGTGGGATGCAGTCTAAGTAATTTATGGCGATGAAGATGTTAGAAATGTTCAGATTGATTAGAGATTCTAATGACAATCCCAAAGCTTTCTATTAATGCCCATTTTTAATATTTAAAGATATTTGGCAAGGTCCTGGTCGGACCCGCGAAACTTGGTACTACAATATTCCTGCTGCCCAATTTGTAAGGTGAATTGGCACAAGTTGCCACCTTCTCAGCAAGAGATGAATGCAGCAGGTATACCTTAAGAACGTGGGAAGGAGAGACTGTACCTGTAAAAAATAGAAAGCTCGCCTGAAAAAAGATGTTTCCTGGCTTCTTGATTTGTATCACTATAACTTACAAAATAAATTAATCTTCATTAAGTTAGTCTTCGTTACTAGCTGATCCATACAATGCCAATTGCCAGGTTGTGTTTTCCCCTTTTGGGCTACTATTATAGTACAAAGTAATGCTTGAACACCTACCAACTGCATCGGGACACAACATTAATGTAACGAAATTGCTGCATTTTCTTTGATGTATCATAATATCATTTGTATCTTAATCACACTTGGGATTGCAATGTTCACTGTATAAATTGCACAGATTACATTTTGTGACAGGGCTGTAATAATGCCGCAGTTTAATTTATGACTCTGCCATATATTCAAAGCCAGTGTTAAATTTGACTGCGTGAAAGCACTCGTATTATTTAAATAAATGCTCGCTAGTCTTTTAAGATGCATGTACTGTTGGGTTCAATCCAGATCTAGTAAGGACCAACTGTGAAAACTGGTTTGAATCAGTCCTTCACTGTAAAGACTAACCCTCAGCAAACATCTCATTTTCCATCCATCCATTTATTCAAAATCAAAATACTCAGTTTTGACACTCTTCTGAGTTTTATTATTCTGTGATGTTTTCATTAATCATAGATTTCCTATCGGGCAAAAGAAGGCCATTTGGGCCAGCAGGCCTGCACCCATTAAAATCCCATCCAGGCCCTTTCCCAGTAACCCTATGTCTTCACCCTGCTAATCTCAGTTGATCATGGCCAATCAACCTAACCTCCATGTCTTTAGACTGTGGAAGGAAACCCACAGAGACATGGGGAGAACGTGCAGGGTTCACACAGTTACCCAAGGCCAGAATTGAACCCAGGCTTCTGGCACTGTGAGACAGCAGTGCTAACTACTGTAACACCGTGCTGCCTCGTAAATTTGCTCACCTTCATTTTTGATTCAAAGGTCCTGATATTTGTGAACCATCTTTTTACAGAAAATAAAGGGCTTTTCTACTTGCGTAGAAAAGTTTTATTTTCTTACCCAACAGTTCAAAATTAGTATTTTAATTATGCAAAATTCAAAATGCTGTGCACTTCTATTATGTTGTTTGTTATGAATACAGCAGGAGAAATGACTTCAAGAGGCTAACAGCAGAAATAACGTACTTGACTGTTCTCAGTATGACTTTCCATGATAAATTTGTCCCTTTTGTGTGATTTTAACTTGCATCATTTGATTTTCTGAAAGTGTCTTAAAGCTAGTAAAAAGCTTTGAGGAAGCTACAGTTTCTGCTGCCCTTTCGCAGTGTGGCCAGTCCTGTCAGTCTCACGTGACAGCCTATCCCCATCCCATTCTACCCACTTACCTCATCCACATTTCCTCTTCTAAACCTATCCTTTAACCTACTTATTTCACACACTCCAACCCCTTACCACCCTAACTCCTTATTCTATAGAAGTTGAGATATTTTATTTGAAGTGTAATCAATCCTAATATAGGAAATGCAACAGCCAAGTTGTGCAGTGCAAACTCCTGCAAACAGCAAGGTGTTAAATGACCAGATCATCTGATTTTAGATATTGATTTAGGGATAAATTTTGGCCAGAATGCTAGGAGTGAGAACTACCCTGCACTTCTTCAAATATGCCATGGGATCTTTTACATTCACCTTAAAGTGCAGACAGGACATTGGTTTAACAGATCCAGAAGACAACAGTGCTGCAGTCCCTGGGCGCTGCACTGGGATGTTGGCGTAAATTTTGAACTCAAATGGGTCTTAAGCCATAACCTTTTGACTCGTGCATGAGTGCAACTCAGTAAACCACACCATTCCTGTTTAACCCTCTTCTTTGATGTGGAAGTCTGGTCAATAAAATGTTTGTGTGTCAACTCTTCCCCTGGTATGTACATCATGGGAATGACCCAAAAGTGATTCGTGTCTTTACATAGTGAATCCTGGGCACTTGCCAAAAGCAAACTGGATGGGAAGAAGTAATAAGTTTGCTAATCAAAATAATTCAGCAGTAAATAAGATATTTAGCCTTGCGCAGCAAGTTGTCCACAACTATAAACCCAGATCTACTGTCCATATAAAGTGGGTGCACACTGTGCTTATGCATTTGATGCATTTCCACCTTGTTATCAAAGTATTGCAAATTGTCACTAGCATTTGTCATTATTTGTGAATCTTATGTAATTTAATGCATTCCTAATTTGTTATCAAAATATTGCAGATTGTCATCAGCATTCATCATTGTTTGTGGATTTTTAAATTCTCCACATCTGCCCTGAGAATTTTGGCATTTTTCATCATGGCAAATTGTTTCTCCTAACCATCAGCAGCAGCAGATACTCCTCATGTCCTTGTGGGCTTTGTTAACTCGTCAAACCTAGCTTTAGAATCATGATTCAAATTCTCTCTCCTTGGAATGGATTTCCAGAATTTAATTTACCTCCCTTGGTTACTCGGTTTTCTTATTTTTTTTATTTATGAGTGTCACAAGTAGGCTTACATTAGTACTGCAGTGAAGTTACTGTGAAGATCCTCTAGTTGCCACACTAAAGGAAAATTTAGCCTGATAGCACAGTGGTTAGCACTGCTGCCTCAGAGCGCTAGGGACCCAGGTTCAATGACGATCTTGAGTCACTGTCTGTGTAGAGTTTGCATGTTCTTCCCCTGTCTGCATGGATTTCCTCCGGGTGCTCCGGTTTCCTCCCACACTCCAAAGATGTGCAGATTACATTGATTGGCTATGCTAAATTGAGCCTAGTGTAGGGGAACGAGGAGGTAAACATGTGAGGTCACTGGGATAGAATCTGGATGAGATTGTTTCGGTGCAGACTCGATGGCCAAATGGCCTTCTTCTGCACTGTTGATTCTGTGAACTGGCAAGTCTTTTAGACTGTAGGAGGAAACCAGAGTATCCGGAGGAAATTCCCACAAACACGGGGAGGAAGTGCAAACTCCACACAGAGAGTGATGCAAGCTGGGACTTGAAGCTGGATCCCTGGCGCTGTGAGGCAGCAGTGCTAATCATTGTACCATTGTGCCACCTTGTATTGTGCATTTATCAGGCTATCTTTTCAGATAATGCTTGGCCATCAGGATGAAAGGCAAATACACAAAAAAAAATTTTTGAAATTTTGGATCCTGTTCTAGCAACAGCCGAGTTATCATAATCCAAATAGTAAATCCTTCTACAAAGAGCTTCTATTTCACTGCACCATTGTTAATATTCTCTTTTTCCATGCTAGCCACTCTTTTTAAAATGTATTTTAAGGTTTTGATTTCACTAGCAAGAGCATCTTCTCTCCTATTAATCTGAGTGGATTTATACGTAGATGTCAAATTTGAAATGGCAATTTGCTCGAACTTTGTGTTACTTGGTTAAGACCATAAGAATTTGGAACAAGACAAGGCCACTTGGCCCCTTGAGCTTTTTCTGCTATTCAGTAGGATCATGGCTGATCTGATATTCTTCATAGTCCACTTTTAAAAAAAAAATTTATTTATTAATCAGAAGTAAGGCCTACATTAATACTGCAATGAGGTTACTGTGAAAATCCCCTAGTTGCCAAACTCCGGCGCCTGTTCGGGTGAACAGCATGTCTTTCAGACTTTGGGAGAAAACCAGAGCACCTGGAGGAAACCCATGCAGATACGAGGAGGATGTGCAGACTCCACACAGACAGTGACCCAAGCCAGGAATCTACCTCGGGTCCCTGGCACTATGAGGCAGCAGTGTCAACCAATGTGCCACAAATCCTGTTCTTTATGCACAACCCTTGATTCCCTTACTGATCAAAAATCTATCTATCTCAGCCTTAAATGACATGAATCTGACCCAACAGCTCTCTGTGGCAAGGAGTTCTGAAGACCCTCAACCCTCTGAGAGGAAAACATTTCTTTCTCATCTCAGTCTTAAATTGGCACCCGTTTATTCTGAGACTCTAGCCTCTGGTTCTGGACTCTCTGAGGAGGGGAAACATCCTCTTTGCATTTACCCTTCAAGCCCCTGAAGAATCCTGTATGTTTCAATGAGATCACCTCCTATTCTTCTAAATTCCAATGAATAGAGTCATAACCTATTTAACCTTTCTCAAAAGACAATCCTTCCATATCAGGAATCAACCCAGTGAACCTTCCCTGAACTTCCTCCAATGAAATAATAATCTATCCTTAAATAAGGGGATCAAAACTGCTCACAGGACTCCAGATGTGGACTCGCTGATAACTTAGAGGTATGGTTTCCCTGGTTTATTGCATGGAAACAGGCCTTCCAGCCCAATTTATCCATGTCATTGCAGCAAGACTTCCCTACTCTTTATATTCCAAATCCTTGAAATAAGGACCAATATTGCATTGGCTTCCTTGATTACCTGCTGCACCCGTGTGCTAGCTTTCTGTGTTTCCCTCCAGTCCCTTTTCGTTGCAGCTTTCTGTAGTTCTTCTGCCCTTTTCAATTGGAGAATTCTTACATTGCCCTTGAGTTGAAAGTCAAAGAGCTAAGTACTGGAAAGACAGATATGACTCAACGCAACCACTCTGCAGTGCGAGTGTTATAATCTAAACAATTGTACTAGTCTTGGAGCCAAAGTTTCTAGGACAGTGTGGCAGGCAAAAACCTTTGTCGCAACTAATGTTCAGGTAAAAGTATTTGCATGGGCATAAATAGTCAACATCTAAATCTAGAAATTGGATCAGTGCATCTGTTTTCTCAGATATAGAATCAGCGTCAAAGGGTCCAATATGACAAGTGGCTTAATCCAATTGTCACACATCAGAGTGGCAACCCCCTGCTTGCAATATTGGACTTAGCTGCTGTGGGATCCAATGTAACGTCTCTTCCAGTATTCTTGCTCCAAGCATGATATTCACTATGCCTTCTTCAAGTGGGAAAAGGATGTGCCATTGGTCCCCAGCTATTCAAGTCAACACCTCCTGTTTCATGTTGTGTGTGATCTTCTGAAAAAGATGGGGAAGTGCGTGTATGGTAGTGTTATGAATTGTTTTTAGAATGTCATGATCGAGTAATACACTGTGCATACATCACCTGTGAGATTTGGGGAAGTGAAGGTTGCAGTGTTGGCATCCTTCATAATTAAAGATGACAATGACATTGCCTGTAATTCAATGAGTGATGTGTTTGAGTGACATCAGTCCAATTGGAGCAAAATTTGACTCTGTGGAGGTGCACCTTTGCTGGTCAGATTGTCATTTGGAGCAATCCTGTGAAAGGCTCGCTCATTTCGGGCCTCCATGTGAACATTTTCCTTTAATCAGTTCGCCATGGAAGAGTTTTGTCTCCCCATCGTACCTGAGCTTTCTTCAGCAGATTGGAGATGCTGGGCACGTCAGTCAAGGAGAGTTTCATTATTAAGAAGCTTGTCATCTGACCTTGAGTGTTCTCTGCAAACAGGTCATGTTGCTTGTTTGTATGTCTGGAGTAAACTGTCCACATCAGTAAATTGTGCACTAAGCATATAAGAGAATGCGAATGGTTACTATCATATTTATTGAAAAATGAATTCCTTTTTGCACCCATCAATTTTCCATGGCTCACCAAAGGCAACATTGGTCTTAGCTGCTCTGGCATTGATTCATCACCAATGTAAAGCACTCTAGAGAGGGTGTTGAGATAGGTAAATTTATCAAGTGCTTCAAGCCTTTGACCATTGACTATAATAGTTGATTTAACATGCTGTAATACTAGTGAGTGTAAGTGTTGCAGAATATATGATTGTGAGGAAGAAGAAGTAGAATTAAGCACGGTGCAGTGATTATAAGAAAATGAGGATGGTGAGGGAACAGAGTGTTGTGAGAAGAGAGGGATTCTTGACAACTCAGTTCGTTTAATAATTTCTGACAACCACAGCTGGAGAGCTCCTTGAATTCATCTCCTCATTCACATTGTTGCAATGGCTTTGGAGTGGTTGCTTGGAGGGCTTTCTGTCTCCTCTAAGGAAAGGCAACTTCTCTTGCCTATTTTCTGTACACTCCCAAAAGCAGCACTGGAGAGCTTAAGGGTTTCACTGTTCATGAGCATTCCCTCTTATCTGCAGCCTCAATGCATTACCCCTTAAGAAATGCAAGCTGCCTTTAAGCAATGTCAGTGAGTCCATATACACCAAGGCCATTATAAAGCACCAATTTGACATGGTCTTCCAGATGAACAGGTGTTTGACCTGACATCTGCATGTACATTTCTGGACCTTCATGTTTGAACCAAGTGTAAGTTTTCGATGCGTGAATTTAAAGGGATCTTTAAATTCAGAGTGGATGGAGTGATATTTCTCCTCTTGCGTCATAATCATCAGGGAAATGGTTCAAAAACAGCCTTCTGTGAATGGAATTTTTGAGTTTGTTAACAGTACACAAGGAGTTCTGGTTAGTGGCCCTTCTAGGGGGATTTGAAGCAGCAAGCATTCGTCTAGACTTGAAGAACAGTTGCAGCCATGTCGCTGACCACAAGAGGGAGGTATAGTCTTTCCTGAAGAATCACTAAGTTAAATAAATATTTAACAATACAATTAATCTTAGTTAAAAATTCCGCTGTTATATAAAATAAATTCAAAAGTGTCCAGTGATCTAATTTCCCCATCATGATAGAAGTGACGGAGACCATTAAGTAAAGAGGATGTAACTTTGTGAATTATGAAGAACAGTGATTTCAGACATAATCAACTTTTAAAGTCATATCCTCAGGGAACTTAAATGCATTCAATTTCAGCATCTGTCACTACTGCAGCAGCCATTGCATTTTTAAACTGAATAATTTATTTTGCATATTTCTGTAAATTACCACATACATTTATGCTATGCATGCAAATTGAAGAAAATTCAACGAAGGCAGTAATCATAATATTGTGTTTATATTGCATTAAACAGAATGTGTAACAATGCACAATGTCACACAAAGTGCTTCCATGGTAATATAGATTATAGGGGTGGCACAGTGGTTAGCATGGCTGCCTCACAGCGCCAGGGGTCTGGATTTGATTCCTGGCTTGGGTCGAGTTTCGTGTGGAGTTTGCACATTCTCCCCATGTCTGCGTGGGTTTCCTCTGAGTGCTCTGGTTTCCTTCCGCAGTCCGAAAGATGTGCTGGTTAGGTGCATTGGCCATGCTAAATTCTCCCTCAGTATACCCAAACAGGAGGGTGGTGACTAGGAAATCTTCACAGTAACTTCATTGCCGCGTGAATGTAAGCCTACTTGTGATAAAAATAAATTTTTGAGTTTGTTAACAGTACCCAGAGAGTTCTGGTTAGTGGCTTCCCTTGGGGGGGATCGAAGCTGCAAGTATTCATCCAGCACTTGAGAACAGTTGCAGCCATGTCGCTTTTAGATAAGCATTTACCGTCTATATTTATTAAAAATATAATACAAGTTCAAATCTTTATGAGACCAAATACTGGGGCGTGTGAGCCAAGTAAGCTGCTGAATAGCAATAGCAGCTTTAATGAAATGAATTGGAACTGCCCAATGTGAGAACTAAATGGGCTTACTGATTCCAAGCCTTTGCAGCTGCTCCAATTCCTCCTCCACTTTGTCTTTCATGGCTTAGGCTTCAAAAAGCGAGGAATAGCCTAAGGATTTTGGAGCAAGTTAACTGGAGTGCCACGCAATATACTCAGTTCATCTTTGAAAACCTCAGATATTTCTGAAAGACATCCCCCTGTTACATGTGTGTGCTTACACTCACCCCAGCTCAATGGAATTTTACTGAGCCAGTCATGCCTGAGTAAAGTAGATCCATTCACTTTTATCACCAGGAGTGTGATCTTGCTTCTTGGCTGTCATATGCAATGTCCACTTCCTACTTCTAATGCAACCAAGCAATGGTAGCGCTTTTCCTGTAAATGTCTGAAGTTAGATCCCTCTTTGAGTAAAGACTGGTACTTGTTCGGAGCTCTAAGTCTTCCTATAAGTCTGCTCACCAATTACAGATGCAGAGACTCCTGTGTTCACCTCCATCTTGATTTGTTTTCTTTTGACCTCCACTGTGCGCCTCTTGCTCACATTAAACTTATTGCAAGGATGCTCCTCTGCTTGCCTTGTGTTTCCCAGGTGATGCGTAGCTGACTGGAGCTTTTTCAAGTTAGAATTTCCCTGCTCACTCTTCAACTTGCTCTTAGCATCCCTGCATGTCTTAGCTAAATGAGTTTTTTTGTTGCAATGGTGACAAACAACATCCATAAATTTGCACTAATTCACATAGTGGTTGGAATGTTACCATTGTTTACACTAGTGGGATTTTCCCATCCTGCTGCATTGAATTTAGTTGGGCCCCAAATTCTCCAACCACGCTACAGTGGGAGGGTGATGTGAACGGCCAGTAAGATCGCACCCAATGTGTCTCTCCATACCTGAAACATTTCACTGCTTTCATCTTTTTGCCTGCAGCCTTTTTTTTTTACTTGATGCACTGCGCCTGCCTGTGCATCGCTTTTGTCATTTTGAATATCTTTTGCATTGGTGGCAGCCATTGCCATGCCTTAAGAGGTTTCTTGCAAGTCAGCATGACTGCTCCCAACAAACAATATTAAATACTGTCCTCATTAATGCCACAGACTAGTCTGTCCTGGAGCAAATCCTCAAATCCTGCTCCAAATTCACAATGTTCAGAGAGTTGTTTTAATTCAGCAACAAAGTTAGCTACAGACTATCCCGCTTCATGAAAGTGACTGTAGAATTGAAATGCTAGACAATGACTGAAAGCTTAGAACTGTGGTGAATCTGAGAGAGTACAACTAAGCTCTCAAGTGGAATATTCCCCAGTTTCGTGGTGTTGTTAAATTCCTCACTAACTTATCAGTCTTCTTGATTAATAAGGGCCTAAGGGTTATGGGGAAAAAGCAGGAGAATGGGGATGAGAAAAATATCAGCCATGATATTTCAGCTGTAATAGCAGAGCATTTTCGATGGGCCAAGTGGCCTAATTCTCCTCCTATGTCTTATGGTCTTCACCTCCCCCTCCAACCACAAATTTATAGTCTCAAACATAGTCATGGTGCTACCAATCTGTTTTTTCATCGATAATCTCATGAACCTCCTGATCAAAGCCATTGACCACTGCTCACATTGCAAATTAAATACTCACGAGGTGAATTTTAGTATGCTGAATGTCAAATTTTTCTCTTCCTTTTATTTTTCTACTTTTGCCTCATCGCTAAAAGATGTGATAATTTGGCCACACAATGATAGTCAAACATGTTGCCATTCACTTTTTACTAATAAAAATATTGAAATGCAGTAAGCATAGACTCAGAACTGGAAGCAGTTAGTCCCCTACGGTAAGACTAAACCTGCACGGTACTGATGACATCTCTCACTCATGCTCATACAAGCTTGTTAGGCTTGTATGAACCCCTCCAAGATATATTATGAATCCAGACTAGACTCCAACAATTTTTCTATTTTGCCACTAACATGTGAGTAAGATTTTTGCTCCAGGCATGATTCTACTAACAAACTAGGGAGCTTTTATACAAAACTAATTTTATTTAACAAAACAGTTTAAATATGTCAAATGAATTAGCTTAATCTTTAATAATTGAACAATAATTAAACATGACAAGATACAATTCTTAACTGCTAACTTATCACTGATTTCCAATCACGCAAATTTTTCTAATAGACTTAAAATTCTCTTTATAATTGGTTAGTAAAACAAAGGCATAGTTGTTTTGACTTAGTTTACTAGTCCTGGAGCTTTCAGAAAATTCTGATTTGATTTATTATTGTTACATATGCTAGTATATAGTAAAAAGTAGTGTTGCTTGCACAGACAAACAACAAAGAACAGTGCAGTAGAGAAACAGGGCCTTCAGCCCTCCAAGCTTGCATCGATCACGTTGTCTTACCAAGACCAACCGTTGTATCCCTCTATTCCCCATCTGTTCATGTGTTGATCCAGATAAGTCTTAAATGTCCCTAACATATCTGCCTCAACCTTGGCAGTTCATTCCAAGCCACTGCTACTCTCTGTATAAAAAAGTTTGTCCCGCACATCTCCACTGAATTTTAGCCCCCTTACCTTGAATTTGTGCCATCTATCTCCTCTTGGTAACTTATTTTCCTATCTACCTTAGTGTCTTTGACAAATTTAGCTACGATACATCCAAAGTCATCTCTTCATCCAAATCATTGATGTAGAATTGTAGATTGTAGTTGAGGAGCCAGCTTTGATCCCCGTGGTACTCCATCAGTAACAGCTTTTCAACCTCAAAAAACAACTTATCCCTATTTTCTGAAACCAGAAAGATCCTGATCTGAGATAACCTTACCCCTCCTGATGCATTGCAATGTTTGCAGCTCAGTTCCAGCTTAATGTCTCAGTGGAAGCCCCTCTAGCCACTGACACTTAACTACAGACCTGCTTGCTTAGGTCACACCAATGTTCAGAACACTCACTTTCTGCAGTCACAACGTATCACCTACCCTGCTATCTTTATTACGTTTTAATTTATTTATTTTGTTAATTAATTTGCAATTAATAACCTATGAGCATTACTTCTGCTAGTAACCTTAATACTTCTAATAAAATGTTACAATTATTGCTATATTAGTTTAAAGTTTATTTATTAGTGTCACAACTAGACCTACATTAACACTGCATTGAAGTTACTGTAAAAATTCCTTAGTTGCCACACTCTAGCATCTGTTTGGGTACACTGAGGAAGAATTTAGCATTGCCAATGCACTAACTAGCATGTCTTTACGACTGTGGGAGGAAACCGGAGCACCGGGAGGAAACCCATGCAGACATGGGGAGAATGTGCAAATCCCATGCATAACCCAAGCTGGGAATTGAATCCAGGTCCCTGGCGCTGTGAGGTAGCAGTGCTAACCACTGTGCCGCTGTGCCATCCAACCCAGGTTTTAAAAGATAAATGAGCAAAATATTCACCAACCAATACTTAACTGCTTTCCTCCTCCCGCAATGCACCTTTACTCACCAGATTCCCAAATTCTCACTCTGTGATAAGCTACAATCAGTAATGAGCTGCATCTTCATGCTGGCTTACTTTGTAACAAATATTGTGCATTTTAATGATCAAATAAGGAACTTCTTCAAACAGCTTTCTTCCCATCTGTATGTTATAACTGGAACGAAGATTAATCACCCTGATCACAAATTCTTGATGTTGAAATAATCATATAATGAAGATTAAATATTTATACATATCAGTTGCCTAATTTTAAACTGTTTCACAGAGAGTACTATAATTATCTTTTTTATTGTGTTTGCTTCTCATTATTAGATCAATCCATTTGTTTTAGAATAGCAAAATAAATGTACAAACAGATTCATAAATATTCACTGTGGTATTCTAATGACAGCTTTATGTAATAGGCAAAGCCTTATTAAAGCTTCTGAAATCTCCATAGCCTGCCTTGCTTACAATTGTGACAGAAACTGGTTTAGTCATTTTTGGAGTGTTCTTCTTGGAATGCAATAAATGAATCAGTGCTGTCAAGAGACAACAGTGTTTAATATTTCAGATGTATTCAGTTTTAGATGATATTTTTCTACATTAGAAACTTGGTAGAATTGAACAAGAAATCTCTAACTTTTGTTTGAAGAAAGCTACAATTGTTTTTTCCTCAGACTTCCCCACCCATATTGCTGCATTGGCTGTTTGCCTGGAATATGGAATGTGAAGGGTTGCCAACTCCGGCTGGGCATTTTCCAGGAAACATTGCGGAAAGTAGTTGAGGCCAAATCGTTGTGTGATTTCAAGGAGAAATTAGCTATAGCTCTTGGGGCTAAAGAATATTGAATTTGATGATCAATCGTGATGCAAATGAATGGCAGAACAGACACATAGGGTCAAATGGCCTACTCCCGTTTTTAATTTCTGTGTTTCTAAGTGATGACACAGAAAGCCAGTGGTGTGGCACAAGCTGCCCTAGCTGTTCTGCTAAGTAAACATTGTTACACTGTTCCAACTCATTGCATTGAACTCAACGGCAGCTAATTACATATCAATAGTATTCTAGCAGTATTTTGAAGAAATCTCAATGCAATATATGGGACTGAGGGGGTTTCCTCCGGGTACTCCAGTTTCTTCCCACAGTCCAAAGATGTGCTGATTAGATAGATTGGCCATACTAAATTCTCCCTTCCACAGTCTGGAGTTTGCACATTCTTCCTGTGTCTGTGTTGGTTTCCTTCCACACTCCAAAAATGTGCAGGTTAGGTGGATTGGCCATGCTAAATCGCTCCTTAATGTCAGGGCAATTAGTTAGGTAAACACATGGGGTTATGAATGTAGGGCCAGGGTGAGATTGTGGTCGGTGCAGACTTAATGGGCTGAATGACCTCCTTTTGTAGGATTCTATGATTCTACCCAACGAACCTTAGGCCTCCTGCACATGTGCTGGCTGGAAAAGACCCATATCAGCATGGTTTAGATTTTTAACTTTGGTCAAGCCCATGGGCAATAGGACTTGGAGCTGAGGAGTAAAGTTCCCATTTGTGCACCTGCACAAAAAGTATAAACTGCAAAAGGGCGCAAAACCCATCATGAAGCAAGAGGAACAGAGAGAGATTCAAAACAAAGTCCCCAGTAAGGAAAAAAGACAGAGGAAATAGGAGGTGTGCCTTAAAATATTTTTATGGTATTGAAGCGTGCCATGACGTGTGAAAGTATGGGAACCACTCGCATTGTGGTTAATTTACTGGACTAGTATTCCAGGATTCAAATTCCACCACAGCAGTTGGGAAAATTTTAAATTCAATCAATTATATAAAATCTGGAATGAAAAGCTACCATCAGTAATGGTGACTTTGAAGCAGTTGGATTGTCCTAAAAACCATCTGGTTCACTTATATTCTTTTGGGAAAGAAACCAGCCATCCTTACCTGCTCTGGCAGTTTAGAGTTGACTCTAAATAGTCCAATCCTATAAATAGCCCAGCAACCAACTTTGATGCATCAGAACAGCTTTGACAGACTGCAGTAGTTCAGGAAGGTGACTCACCACTATTTTCGAAAGGGCAATTAGAGTCGGGCAATAAATGCTGGTCTTGGTATTAATGTCCATATCCTGAGAATGAGCAAATAAGAAATGAAGCAAAATCATTTTTCGTCAATATTTTCGTCCATACCTTTAAGAAGAAACTTTCTTTTTCCCACTCATTCCCACTTCCCAACATTTAGCAAGGGGCATTGAAGTGGTACAGTGGTTAGCACTGCTGCCTCACAACACTAGGGATCTAGATTCAATTCCAGTCTTGGGTGACTGTGTGGTATTTGCATGTTCTCCATGTGTCTTCATGGGTTTCCTCCCACTGTCCAAAAACGCGCAGGTTAGGGGGATTGGCCATGGTAAATTGCCCCTTAGTGTCCAAAGATGTTTAGGTTAGGTGGATTAATTATGGAAAATTCGCGAGGTTACAGGGATATGGTGGAGGGAAGGACCTGAATGAGATGCTCTTTTGGAGAGTTGGATCAGACTTGATGGACCGAATGGCCTCTTTCTGCACTACAGGGATTCTAAGCCAAATATATCACCCATCTATCACACTGACTGAGAACACCAAACTTAATGCAAATCATGAATCAAAAATGAGATCATGTGTTGTGTTTCGCTGTACATTGTCTTTACCTAATAAATATTTTACTATTTTAAAGATATTGCCAACTAAAGCCATAGTGAATGTATTATTTAAGACACTGAAGATGCAGATTGCTGGTAAGTTACTGGAGGAGTAAACCAACATGGGGTCAGTTGCATTTATATTGCAGTTGCAAGTTTTTGCAATTCATTGAAATGATTATTAGTCATAAAGCAATCAGCTAGTGAATCACTCACATAGGGGCCATTTGTGGTGATGGAAAGGTTCCACGGTGGGTGATTCAAAATAACTAGGCTGCTGCAACCCCTCTGTTTAACTCCTTCTGTTCTGTTCTCTGACCTTCACAAGAACAACTGCACAGTCATGCATTTTTCTATTAATAAAGAGAAACTAATGCTTTGATCCCACTACCAATGGAACAAACTGCTGAAAATCTGCTACTGAAAGTATAAAAGTAAATTTAAAACTAAACTTTTAGTTAGAGAGTGGTTAGAATATATAACTCACTTTCAAATGAAGTAGTTCAGATGAACATCGTTGATTCACTGATGCAGACAGGTTGGGCTTCATTCTATGCTGTAAAGCTTTCTGTGTATCTATAAGAGGCAAAAGAGAGCTTATGTGGAGCATTAACAGAGGCATAGTCGAGGAGGGCCGAATGGTCAGATTCTGGCCACGTAAAACATCTTGAAAGTGAAGCTTGTTGGTGGCACAACATCTCAGTGAGAATATTATTACATTGGCATCTGATTCTGAACTCTTGGGCTTTATCATGTATGAAGTCTAATCTAGACTAATAAAAGACCATGAGGTAAGTGAAAGTAAACTAATTGGAACTGTTTATTAACACGTCATATCTTTAGCACAAAACTGACTTGGCAAGCTCCAAGCGATAGAGTTTCTGTTCCAGATCACCCGACCCGTTCCCTTAAAGGGCTGTGCCTCCAACATACATAACAGCTGTGTCTTCTGGAAGGGATCAGCAAGCACTCCTTAGAGACACAGAGTAAAATGCCGGATCAGAAAACCCACCCCACTCATGTGTATCCCAGATTGGTTATCTCATTTTCAGTGTAAATAAGGTTCTAGGAGCATTGTGATAGCTGTCATCCTGGATCCAGACATTGGTATACAGCAGAGAAAGGGAACTTGTATCAAAAAGTACACAATGTTCTAAATAATCAAATGACAAAAACAAAAAATCAATTTAAATGATGATGGTTAATTCAGTTTAAACCAAATTCGCAATCATTCTTGATTCTTGGCCTTTTGACTAAGATCAAGTGTAGTATGGACATGCTGTACTTGGTTAAAGTCATTAGGTTCCATTTCAGCTTCACTTGAAGTAATTTTTTAAAGTGGTATCTTGGCCTTTTGGCTAAGATGCAAATGAGATCAAGCCTTGGAGGAGAGTTATGCCTACTCCAAACAGCTTGGATCATGTAGATCAAGCCCAAGATAGGAAGTGAGGGCCCAGTCTTGTCAGCTTGGATCAGGAATGTCTTAACTTGTTGAGATTTTGAAATGGGCTTGATTGGATTGGATTGGAATAGAAGCAACCAAAAAAATACACAATAGGGATCAGTGCTAATTTGTGGCTGACTCCAGCATTATTGTAAAGAACCCCAACTGCTGGTACTATCTTTGAATTTGCCTTAGCAAAAAGCTTGTGCGTTATTCCATCCCACTGTGGGACCAAATCAAGCCTAGTATTCCCAAAGTTTAAAACTCCTGCATAAATTGCCCATGACAGATTGTTCAAAACTTCTGACTTTTGTAGTGCTGCTTGTGAGGCTTATTTTGACAGTACTGTTTCCCTTCCTCACATTAATAGAACTACTTGTGTTTCTTACTTTAAAAGAACTAAATGCAGTCCTTGCATGAACAGGAGTGCCTATGGTTCACACATTAACATGGCTGCCTGGCATTTCTTTTTGACTGAACTGCCTGCATATCTTCCTGCAGCATCAAGTAGAAGGCAGGCTTGGCTTGGAGAGCTGAGTTTGTTTTATTGGTAGGGTGTGATTTACTTCACCAGCACTATCTTTATAGATTCCACAGCTATCCCTGTGGGCCAGCCTGCACTTTAGTGGTGCCACTACTAATGCTTTTTTTGTTCGTTTTGTGTGAGCTGCCGGCAGTGCCCCTCTCGATCAGTTATTTGGAGATACAGTTTCATCTGGGAAAATCAGACCGTTTCTCGGGTCTCCGGTTTTCTATTTCTGGAGGTGCAGCATTTCACAATGATACGTTGTCTCATTTACCAGTACAGCAGGGAGCTGATTAAACTCAATCAATCAAGAGAAGCAAATTTGGCCAAAGCACCCCCTGGGTCTCAGCCTTCTGACCTTTTGATTCAAAGCTGATTGTTCACATGTTGAACCAACAACGTGACCTTTCCTGAGACATAAATTCAGGAAATGTGTGCCACTTGTCTATAAGTCATTAATGTTTATTTTGAACCTGTGATTAGGAATTTAACCTCATCAGTGCAATAAATCTACATGTGAATTTGTCAAGTTTCCTAATTTGTTTCACTCTGTGTGTAACCTTCTTAGACAAAGGAATAGATTTAGGAGGACACGTATATTCACAGGGGCAGCCTGGTGACATATTAGATTGGAGCAGTGCAGAATGGAAAGATAGTCTGAGAAGTGTGCATGCTGTGTTCCTCACCTCAGCTGTGCCAGTGCAGGATGGTGGCAAGGATGGGATAGGCACTTTGCAAATCGGAAGAGGGAGAATCAACCTGAGCTGCTTTCTCTAGCCTTCCAATTGCTGAATTCACTACAGCATTAGTAGCACTGTAAGCAAAATGAAGAAAATCTGGAATTCTTGCACTCCCCTCTCAACCCTTCCAGTCAAGAAAGTGTTGATGTCAAGTCAAGAAGGAAGTGTTTAGTCTGGTGCTCTTGCCAGCTTTATGTGCAGGAGGCTTGTTGCACCAGCTGGTTTTTGCCAATCATTTAATTTTACATATTTATAAAGGGTTGAAATGCCTATCTCTGTTTGTTTTCCTTCAAAAGCAGGGCTTTTTCAGCAAAAAGAAAGTTGTGAAGATTAATTTAAAAAAAGCCAAAAAATAGTTCTCAACAATTAGGCTTAGCACCATATTAGAAACTCTAATTTCAAAATGAGAGAATAGCAAGAGGGCCAGTTGTTAAACCAGTCAGATGTTAGAGCTGTTCATCACTGCAGCCAGTATCATTTCTCAAAAGACAAGAGTATTGAATGTGTAAATTCATTAGGATATTATTAACCCATTTATTGTTGATTCAGTTTATTGTATAAGGCAACTCTGCAGCAAATACTAATTAACCAAAAATAAATATTTTGTTGTGCAGTTATTAATTTGTTCTGTGAGAGAATGGAAATGGTCATTAAATATGTGAAATAATTATTAAACTCCTGCCTTTTGCATCATTTGTGGAAGGTTCATTATTACTTGGCATGCAATGGGATATTACAGGCCTACATGTCACTGTGTGTGTGTGTGTGTGTGTGTGTGTGTGTGTATGGGTGTGTGTGTGTATATTTGCCAATTATTGCCAGGTCAGTTACTTTAATTTAGTTTACACTTTTACAATATTACCTTTGGCATCAAAGTATTTCTATTATCCAGTTCACATGTTAAAACATGTACAATTCATTACACTATAGAATAGTACATAGGATCGGGAGAGTAGGGAAACTCTGTTCGTTGTTCCAAGAGGGTGGAAAATTCCCATTGAGATCTACCATCCAATATCCAACCTGTTTTACTGTATCATAGTTTGTTAAGTATGCACAGCCAATTTGAGCACAGCTCCCAGCATACCTTCTCCCTTTGAACATTTTTTCTTGCCTCTAAATAAATTTTGAGTTGTTTTCTTATCAGTGGAAAGTGCTCCAGAAATGTAAATTGTTGTTGGATCGTCGCTAAGCAAAAATGTTTCCTTTCAAAGGTTGCCCCCACGTGAACCAGTAGATCGGCACCTTGATGTAAGAGAGGACTGTGCTCAAAAGGCATAGACTGTGGACCTGCTACTCTGTGCAATTCTTAATCCTAAATGAGCTGTCAGGCAGCGAGAGCATGTTTTTAAAGAGGGAGAGGAAAGGCAGAGAGAGTTGGAAAGTAATGTTTCCTCTAAACAATAGACCAGAAACATTTGTATAGACTTGATGCAGGTTATTTTCCTTCTCAATCAGCAGATATTACAATTTGCAAGGATCTAGAGAAGGTGAAAGGCACTGAAAAGAATTAATTAATTCCAATTTGGAGATGGATGGTAACTATACTCTGATACATTTGGATGGCAGCCTTTGTCCACCCTGGAAAAATCAATTTGCATTCCATTGCAGTACAGAGGTGATAGAAGCCACTATAACTGGGTTAGCTTGAGGCAACTTGTCACTGATTGTTTTCTTTGTTCATGACTCCGGTGTCTAAAAGGAAGGTCTGTGTGACACCCATCTTCATGCGCAAATCTATTGCACAGAGTTTAGTGAATCGCTTTGCATCATACCCGGTTGTTTTTATTTTATCACCCATCTCCAAAACACTGGTAATTTGTTGAGCTGTATGTTTTCCAGCTTTGCCTGAATAATACATGAAATGCGGTGATACTAGTGGCTTGGTTGGACTAGCTTTCTGTGAGGTTCCTCACAGTTCTCCTTTAACCCAATGAGTGCCAGATTCCGTGTGCTGTGCTACAGAAGTGGGCTCTGTGTAGAGTTGGCACCAGTTGGCTTCAGTTTAATGCAGACTGGCTACTGACCCATTTCCACAATTTGACCAGCCTGTTGTAAGCCTAACACTCTTGAGATCTTGGGTGATTTGGGTTGAACTCCCTGTGATGATTAAGATTTAGTTAATGATTATAGTGAACACCATGAAAGGGTGAAGTAATTCATTCTGTTTAAGTCATTCAGATTTTAAGATGGCAGACTTTTAAGATGTGATTTGATTTATTATTGTCACATGTATTAACATGCAGTGAAAAGTATTGTTTCTTGTGTGCTCTGCAGAGAAAACATACCGTTCATAGAAAAGGAAATGAGAGAGTGCAGAATATAGTATTGCAATCATAGCTAGGATATAGGGAAAGATCAACTTAATGCAAGATAAGCCCATTCAAATGTTTAATAGCAGCAAGACAGAAGCTGTTCTTGAGAAGGTTAGTACATGATCTCGACTTTTGTATCTTTTCCCAAATGAAGAAGATGGAAGAGAGAATGTCCAGGATGCATGGGATCCTCAATTATGCTGGATGCTTTTCAGAGGCAGCAGGAAACGTAGAGAGAATCAGTGGGTGGGAGGTTGCTTTGCGTGATGGATTGGGCTACATTCACAACCTTGTGTAGTTCCTTGCGGTCTTGGGCAGACCAAGCCATACCAAGCTGCGATACGACTGGAAAGAATGCTTTCTATGGTGCATCTGTAAAAATTGGTGAAAGTCGTAGCTGATGTGCAAATTTTCTTAGTCTTCTGAGAAAGTAGAGGTGTTGGTGGGCTTTCTTAACTATAATGTCAGCATAGGGAACCAGGGCAGATTGTTGGTGACCTAAATGCCTAAAAGCTTAAAGCTCTCAACCCTTTATACATTGTCCCTGAATAGGTCATATTTATTGCATCAAAGTAAAAGGACAAACTATACCAGCAGTAGAGGTAAGGCCTATACCTCACTAAAGTTGCTGTAGTCCCTGATGACCATAGGCTGCTCTTTTGATTTGAACAGCAGTTTGAAAGCTCGTGATTCCAAGTAAACCTTTTGGATTTTAAGCTGGTGTTGTGAAACTTCTTATTCATTTGATTTATTTGATTTGAATTATTATTGTCCCATGTATTATTATGCAGTGAAAAGTATGTTTCTTGTGCGCTGTACAGACAGAGCACACTGTATATAGGAAAGGAGAGAACGCAGAATGTAGTGTTACAGTCATAGCCAGAGTGCAGATATGAAGTAGATCCATTCATAATCTGATTACAGCAGGGAAGAAGTTGTTCTTGGGTCAGTTGGTACGTGACCTCAGACTTTTGTATCTTTTTCCCGAAGGAAGAGAGTAAGGATTGAGGTGATTCAACCTGAGGATCACCACATCTCAGGCGAGGGGCAAGATTGAGAAGGCAGGGCCTTCATGAATAACCACATACATTGTAAGCAAAAAGCTAACCCAATCTAATTGCACATTTTATTTTAATCCTTTGATTTCCTTCAGAGATACCAGTCTTTCATCCCTGCTATCTCTGTGAATTTCATTACACTTCACAATTCTGAGTATTCTCTGCACCACAATTCATAGAGTCCTTTCAACTTTTTTGTTTGATCCATACTTTCTGTCTGAAATATAACAAAACGCAAGATTGCACATGAACTGGATTGAATTCCTGTTTCTGACCTCTATTAAGTTGTATCATATTGCATGTGAGTCTGTGAAGATACTGCTATCAACTCAAATGTCAATAGCTATATCACCAAAGGTTTAGAATTACATTTAGCTGTCCAGATGGCTCCACTGGTAAGTGCACTGACTAGCTGTAAAGGCCAGAAAGGTCTCCAGTTTAATCCCTGGCCTCTGTTGAATTAGCTGCTATCAGCTGAAGTGGTGGTAGCAATATCACAATGGCCTCAATGTCTTTGGTTCAGACAGGACAGAAATCAGCCACGTCTAGCTCTTCAGCGAATACTGCTGGATAGTAGAAGCTTGTCACATGAGGACAAGATTAGGATCAGTTTTTATGCTCCCCAAATTCAGTAGCTTGCTGACACTTAAAGGCCTGATTTTAACTAAGAGTGGGAGTTGTGCAGGCAATCATAAACTGTCCAGATTTTGCACGATATGATATCGGAGATTTTAATTGTTGGACATTGTGCACACAAGGCGTTTCAGTTCCCTGTGTGAACCCGGCCAGAAACTGTACCAACCTGTTAGCAGAAAGCCCCAATAGGGCTCCCAAACGAAAGGTCCTTGGCACTCAGGTAAGTGTTGAGAAAACGGAGGCTAGTGTGTGTAGAGGATCTTTCAGGTAAGAGACAGGCAGAGATATTTTTTCTGTTAGAGGATTGTTTGACTTTGGAACTCTGCCTCAGAGTGGGGTCCTTCAATATTTTTAAGTTGGAAGTGGATTCTTGTTAGCCAGGGGAATCAAAAGTTATGTGGGGGGTTGGGGTAGATTGGAATGTGGATTGAGAAACACAAACAGATCAGCCATGATCTTAATGGATAAGGAAGCAGGATTAAGGGGCCAAATAATTTACTTCTGTTCCTATTTCAGATATTGGTATGAAGTCTGGGACAGGAGAGATTGCAGCTCCTCTTGACCTATCAGGAAGCTTAAGTACATTTCCCAATAGTGTTTGGATATTTTCTAGCTTGGCTCCTCTTGCTACCAGGCTAGCCTAGGTGTAAACACACAACCCCTTCCCCACCCAAGCCTCTGGTTAATATGATATCACAGGAGCCCAATCTGTATATTTAAAAAAAGGAGCTCTATGTTTTCCCCAGTGGTTTCCCTGTTTTTGGCACAGGTCCTGATTGCAACCTGCAGTCAGGCAGTGAGATCAGTCTGGGTATGTGTGGTAAGATTATCCCTTTAAGGATCAATCGGCAGAGTGAAGGTCACATGACCCAGGGAACTAATCAGGGAGCAGGGTGGGGGACCACCCTGGCGGCTTCTGTACTCTGATCATCCCAGGAGCTGATAGCAGCCTTAAAGCTGCAAGCCTCTGCATTGTTTTAATCTCTGAGTAAATGAGTTGTGTTTTTCATGAACTGATAAATGAGCCACTTTAACTGTCTAACCACATGGATCCTCTAAATGGCCATAGTTAAAATCATCTCCTCAATGATTTACAATGAAAGATAGTCATTGGGCTGTGAGTCAGAGGGCTGCTGATACATCTGGCTTAGCAAGAGCCAATTTCTGCAAGACAGGAATGGTGAAAATCTTTTAAGTGTATGTCTACCACTCCTTTGAACTATTTTGAAGAATATAATAAGAACCTATCCAGTTTAAAAAAAAGGTTTCTGCCTGAGGCTGCAGACATAATAAAAAAGCAATCATGAGAAATCATCTAATTACTGATACTTTTTCATGCTTTCCTATCTATAAAATTGACATTTAAGTATGACCTAAGAGCACAACCTTTTGGATTTTACTACCTTGTTGATATAATGGGGATGTGAAACTTACTCCCTTTGGGCGCAAATAGGAACTTCTGTTTGAATGGTTGTGAGAACCATTCAATTTCCCTTGCTAAACATACAATATGTATTTTAATATATATGCTGAGTTGGTTGGAGCAACTTAATTTTGTTACCTGCCACACACTGGAATTGACAATCAGGATAACCTGTGCATGTTGTTAATCATTGAATAACACCTTTATTAAAAAGTGACTTTGATATATAGAAACGTAGAAGAGCAGGGGGAGGCCATTTGGTCCCTCGAACCTCCTGCACCATTCATTATGAAAATGGATGATCATCCAACTTAGTAGCCTAATCCTGCTTTTTCCCCATAACCTTTGATTCCATTTGCCCCAAATGAGAAATCCAGCTGCCTCTTGAATAGATTCAATGTTTTGGCATCAACTAGTTCCTGTGAAAATGAATTCTAGAGGCTCACCACTCTTTGGGTAAAGAAATGTTTCCCCACATCCATACTAAAAGAGCCCTGAATCCTCAGACTGTGATCCTGGTTCTGAAACCCCCCCCCCCCCCCCCCACCACCACCACCACCCCCCCCCCCACCACACCACACCACCACCACCACCATTGGGAATATCTTTTCTGTCTAGACTTGTTCGAATTTTATAAGTCTCTATGAGATCCTCTCTCATTCATCTGAACTCCAGCGAAAACAATCCTAACCTAATCAATCTCTCCTCATACATCAATCCCACCATCCTCAGAATCCACCTGGTAAACCTTTACTTCATTCCCTTGAGAACAAGAACATCCTTCCTCAGAAAAGGAGAGCAATAGTCTAGGTGTGGTCTCACCACGGACCTGTATAATTGCAGCAACACGTCCTTGCTCCTGCATTCAAAACCTCTCACAATGAAGGCCAACAAGCCATTTGCCTTTTTTACCACTGCTGCACCTGCATGCTTACCTTCAGTGACTGTGCACAAGGACACCCAGATCCCTCTGCACACTTCCCTTTCCCTATTTACAGCCATTCAGGTAGTAATATGCCTTCTTGTTTTTGTTTCCAAAGTAAATAACCTCATATTTATCCAAATTATACTGCATCTGCCATTGATTTGGCCAGTCACCCAACCTGTCCAGATCATTCTGAAGGATATCTGCACCCTCTTCATAGTTCACCCTCCCACCCAATTTGGTATCATCTGCAAACTTCAAGATGTTACATTTTGTTTCCTCATCCAAATCGTTAATATGTATTGTGAATTGCAATGAAGCTGAAAGGTCACCCTGCAACTGAAAATTATTTATTTGCATTTTGCACTTTAAACAGAATCAATTCAGGTGAGAAATCTGAAGATGACGAAATCCCTGTGGCACCCCAGTAGTTACTGCCTGCCAATTTGAAAAGTGAAGTAACATTTATTTCTTAGTTACAAGTGAGGCATACATTAACATTGCAATGAAGTTACTGTAAAATTCCCCTAGTCGCTGTACTCAGGCGACTTTTCGGGTCAATGCACCTAACCAGCATGTCTTTCAGACTGGGAAGAAACCACAGCGCCTAGACGAAACCCATACAGACACAGGGAGAATCTACAAATTCCACACAGACAGTGACCTAAGCCAGTAAATGAACACAGGTCCCTAGCGCTGTAACGTAGCAGTGCTAACCACTATGCCGCCCAATTAAGCACCCATTAATTCCTAGTCTTCGTTTTCTTTCCGCCAACCAGTTTTCTGTCCATTTCAATACACTTTCCACAATCCCATGAACTTTATCTTACACAATAATCTCTTACACAGGACTTTGTCAAACGCAATTTATATAGAAAAGCAGCATGGTGTGATCTAAAAAAAATTTCTCTGGGAAATCAATGTTTTTGTATCTGATTGTTTTAGTTCACATGCCAAGTGTTCATTATTCTAATCCTTTCTTTGCAGTGGTTTTCATTTGCCTATCTGAGAGATGATAACTGTATATTAATTAGCAACATTATTAAACAGTCCTTGGTGAAATACACACCAAAATAATGGAGATGGGTTAAGGGATGGAACTTGCACAAAGCAAATTGGGCACATTGATACCAGGAGCTGTGGAAAATAGCAAACATTATTGTCATATTTCAAATAGATCATAAGCATGGCTCTAGGTGTTGATAGATGAACATTCTCTGTGGTAAAAGTACTGGAGTCCCCTATAAAGAGAAGCAGCAGGTGAGATATATGTCAGCAACCCTATTTAGAAGAACCAATTCTACTGGTAGTTCTACTGTCCAAAGAATCTGTTTCACTGACGTTGGTTGAGGGATAGCAATGAAAATCTAATTCAAAAGATTTATTGATTTCAATTTGAAAATATTTCCAGCTTAATAAATCACAGTCATGATGGAAAACCTTAAAACACTTTTGTTGCAGCTCTTTCACACTTCCTGTTGACTTTAAAACAAAATCTCGTCATCTTCAGATTTCTCACCTGAATAGATTCTGTTTAAAGTGCAAAATGCAAACAAATAATTTTCAGTTATGGGATAACCTTTCAGCCTCATTGCAATGCACAATTGTTTGTTCACTGTGTTAAGAACCTTGTGTGTTGCAGCAGCAAATACCCTTTTCCTATACATGCACAGCAGCATAGTGTTAGCACTGCCACTTCACAGCGCCAGGGACCTGGGTTCGATTCTTGGGTGACTGTTAAGCCTTTACTCTGGGTGCACTGGTTTCCTTCCATAGCCCAAAGATGTCTAGGTTAGGTGGATTAACCATCGTAAATGCGTGGGGTTATGGGGATCGGAAAAGGTTGGCAGAGGAAGATGCTGTTTCGGAGAATGGGTGCAGAATCAAAAAGCTGAATGGCCTCCTTCTGTGCAGTAGACATTCTATGGATTCCTATAAGTAAAGTTTATTTATTAGTCACAACTAAGGCTTACATTAAGATTGTAATTAAGTTACTGTGAAATTCCCCTAGTTGCCACAATTTGGCACCTGTTCAAGTCAATGCACCCAACCAGCACTCTTTCAGAATGTGGGAGGAAATTGACTGTGTTACATTCTCCAAGATAGCTAATTGTTAAGCATGGTTAGGCTTTCATAGATTTGGTTTGGATTTATAAAGCTCGGTTTCTGTTATGAGTATTCCTTATTCAGGGATTGTGTGCATTACTGCTCCAGTCAGAGGTCCCAGGCTTGGCTGTTATTAACATTCAAGTTTGTCTCTGGGTGCCTACCATCAACAAATTGAGTTTAGCATGACTACTGCTCTTTACATTATCTTTTCATCTGTCACATCGTGCAAATGCACTGTGTAACTGATGATAAAAATCAGATTACTGTGGGGCATTGTAGGGCAGCATAGTAGCACAGTTTGATTCCCTGCTTGGGTCACTGTCTGTGCAGAGTTTGCATGTTCTCCCAGTATCTGCATGGGTTTTCTTCAGATGCTTTGTTCCAGGCAAATCATATTTGAGTAACTTGATTAATTTCTTTGATGAAATAATGGAATGAGATTGTGTGGATAGTGCAGTCAACATCATGCATTATGCACAGCTTCTTCAGCAACATGTAATCCTGGAGGCTTTTATTTATGTGTGTCTTTATGATATCAGTAAATAGTCATTTGTTAATACAGAACTCGAATAAAAGTGAGAAGTGTTCTGAAGCCCTTTGTTTTGTCTTCTTCAACATGTTCCTTCAGTTGTGAATGATAGTATACAGTCTGTACTCAACCAGCAAAATTCAAAACAAAATGTCCATTGTTAGATATGGTTCCAAGCTTGGGCAGCACTTGCTGAACAGTCCTGAGTGTGTCAATAGTCACCCTAACGACCAATTTAAGATAAACGGTCAAACACACGGAATCATCTCGGACAGGATGGAAACTTTGATGGACCATTGAAAGGTTTGATGATCTTGGGTGGGAATTTCCAGTCTCAGGGCGGGCAAGAACGGAAAATCCTGCTCAGAGTGTGACTTATTTACGCTTGTTAGAATCCATATACGTTCACACCAACAACCGCAGGTGAGGTGCCTGAAGGTTGGAAGGTGGCAAATGTTGTGCCTTGTTTAAGAAGGGCTGCAGGGAAATGCCTGGGAACAACAATCCTGTGAGCCTAATGTCTGTAGTTGGTGAGTTGTTGGAAGGTATTCTGAGAGACAGGATCTACAGGCATTTAGAGAGGTAAGGACTGATTAGGGACAGTCAGCATATCTTTGTGAGTGCAGAATCATGTCTCACAAATTTGGTTGATTTTTCTGAGGGGGTAACCAAGAAGATGGGTGAGGGCAGTGCAGTGTACATTATCTACATGGACTTTAGCAAGGCCTTTGACAAGGTACCGTATGATAGGTTGTTGCATAAGGTTAAATCCCATGGGATCCAGGATGAGGGAGCCAATTTGATACAAAATTGGCTTGAAGACAGAAGAAAGTTTTTCAAACTGGAGACTTGTGACCAGCGATATGCCTCACTGATTGGTGCTGGGTCTACTATTATATGTCATTTATATCAATAATGTGGATGAGAATTTAGGGGGCATAGTTAATACGTTTGGAGTTGACACCAAGATTGGTGGCACATTGGACAGTGAAGAAATTTATCAGGATTGTAACAGGATCTTGATCAATTGGGCCACTAGGCTGATGAATGGCAGATGAGTTTAATTTAGATAAATGCGAGGTGACGCATTTTAGTAGATCGAACCTGAACAGGACTTACTCAGTTAATGGTAGACTGTTGGGGAGAATTGTAGAACAAAGAGATCTATGGGTATAGGTTCATGACTCCTTGAAAGTGGAGTCACAGGTGGACAGGGTGGTGAAGAAGGCATTTGACATACCTGATTTCATTGGTCAGAATATTGAATACAAGAATGGGGATATCATGTTGAAGTCATACAAGACATTGGGAAGGCCTTACTTGGAATACTGTGTACAATTCTGCTCACCATATTATAGAAAGTGTATTAACTTCAATCAGGCCATTGAGTTGGCCTATTGGAATATGAATTCTCTGATTAAGAAGTCAATTGATGGGACAATCAAGGAGTTTTTTTCATGTATTTAACTGGTATTGTCAGTTCCTCCCAAGGTACTCCCAAGGTAGATTTCTGACTGATAGCACTCTGTACCCTGCTGTTAGAATTGTAAATAAAGCATTTTGGTGAACAGATTTTTGCCCCAAAAAATTATTACAGAAAGGACATTATTCAACTAGAAAGAGTGCAGAAAAGATTTACTAGGATGCTACCAGGTTTTGATGGTTTGAATTATCAGAAGAGAATGGATAGACTGGGACTTTTTCCCTGGAGCATAGGAGGCTTTGGGGTGATCTTACAGAGGTCTATAAAATAATGAGGAGCATAGATAAGGTAGATAGTAGGGGAGTCTAAAACTGGAGAGCGTAGGTTTAAAATGAGAGGGGAAAGATACAAAAGGTTTCAGAGGAGCAATTTTTTTCACACGGAGGGTGGTGAGGGTCTGGAGCTGCCAGAGATGGTAATAGAGTTGGACACAATTTTAAAACCCAGGTCTTTTAAAATCATTTAAACAGCTACATGCATAAGATCGGTATAGAGGGATATGGGCCAAACGTGGGCAATTGAGACCAGCTTAATGGTAAAAACTGGGCAGGATGAACAAGTTGGGCCGAAGGGTATGTTTCTATGACTGTATGCAGGGACCCATTTTCTGCAAACAAAAAGGATAGGTTCAAGCCTTGCACCTTCTTTCAATTACTTGGGAGCTTGGATTCTTGTTACTTTCTCCATGGCAGTGTCTCAACCAATCAAAGTTGACTTGCCATCCAATCAGCCTCCTTTTCTCCTGCAGTATGAATTTTTGTGATCATATCAAGTTTGGCATTCTGGTATTTGTCCTAAGGGAGAAGGCAGAGTGCTTCAGCAATAAAATGCGTTTTAAAAACCAATAAAAAGTATAAAGCACATCTCAGTGAGGATAAACCTTAAAAATATATCAACAATTTCCACTATACTTAAAAATTCTGAATGTGCATTTACACTTGTTTTGAGCCAGCCTAACTGCAGTAAATTCACACGTACAGCTCTTTAGCCTGGGAAGGTGGAGCCATTATAATGAATTCAAATATATTCAAATATTGAGATTACCAGACAAGCTTATAAGAATGAGAAACTTTGATATATTGTAAATTCACGCATGAATGTATGTCCTGAGTTTTCCGAGTTTTATGCACCGAGGATTTGTTTTGTACCCTAACTGTGCATGATCCAAGTGTAAATAAACAGGAAATTGCACCCATTGTAGTTTTCTTATTGTTCCTCTTCATAAGTAACATGATTTAAGATTTGTTAATGATGTGTATAACTCCAATTCATTACTGGATAATGTCAGACACATCAGTCCTTATGACATTATGCCTGATCCACTTTCTAACTTGTAAAGAGCTGCACAAGCGCAGGGACCCAGGTTCGATTTCAGCCTTGGATGATTGTGTGAGATTAGCACATTCTCCCCATGTCTGCATGAGTTTCCCCTGGGTACTGCGCTTTTCTCCCACAGTCCAAAGAATTTATATCAGATATGTTGTGGCAAAACTGTGAGTAAGGAAACTCAGAATGAAGCAGCATGGTGGCACAGTGGTTAGCAGTGCTGCTTCACAGCACCAGGGACCCGGATTCAATTCTGGTCTTGGGAACTGTCTACGTGGAGTTTGTACATTCTCCCATGTCTGCGAAGGTTTCCTCCAGGTGCTCCAGTTTCTCTCACAGTCCAAAAATCTGTGGTTGAGGTTGATTGATCATGTTAAATTGACCCTAGTGTCAGGGGATTAGCAGGGTGATGTGTAGAGTTACGGTAATAGGGCCAGGGAGGGATTGTGATCGATGGGCCAAATGGCTTCTTTCGTAGAATCACAGAATTCCTGCAGAATTTGTGCAGGTTAAGCAGATTGGCCATGATAAATTGCCCCTTAGTATCCAGGTTAGATGGATTGACCAAAGTAAATATACGGAGCTACAGAGGTAGGGTGGGGGAAAGGTCTTGGGTAAAATACTCCGTCAAAGAGTCAGTACAGATTCAGTGGGCCGAATGGCCTCCTCTGCACTGTTAGGAATTCTGTGATTCTACGAAAGAAGCCATTGCCCACTGATCACAATCCCTCCCTGGCACTATTACTGTAATCCTACACATCACTCTGCTAATCCCCTGACACTAGGGTCAATTTAACATGATCAATCAACCTCAACCACAGATTTTTGGACTGTGAGAGAAACTGGAGCACCTGGAGGAAACCTTCGCAGACATGGGAGAATGTACAAACTCCACGTAGACAGTTCCCAAGACCAGAATTGAATCCGGGTCCCTGGCGCTGTGAAGCAGCACTGCTAACCACTGTGCCACCATGCTGCTTCATTCTGAGTTTCCTTACTCAGTTTTGCCACAACATATCTGATATAAATTCTCTGCATTAGACTGTGGCCAGCAACATAAAAAGTGTATTAAGGAAAAGTTCCTCTGCTCAGCACAATCTCTATCACACCTGTCAAATTTGAAAAGTCACAGTAATCAATTATTAAGTACTGCTGCCGCTCAAAGCTTTCCTATGTGGTCTGTTGTCACTTTTAGCAGCATTTTAGGAAGTTTGCAGTCAAACTGGGACCTATAGAGAAATGACTTTTTTATTGCAGCTGTTATATGTTGCCAATTTCTCATTGTGAAAAAACATTTCACAATTTGATGGAAATCTTTTCTCTCATATATACTTAAGATCGATCATTTTATTCTGCTTTCAGGCAGTTCAATTGATATATCTTTTTAGTATGATCAATAACCTTTTTGGTTTGATTCATCAACACTACATATTTTACTGAATGCCTAGACAATAAGAAAGGCTCTCCTATTTGCTTGATGTTCAAACTTGAAGTGAAATTTTGGCCCACTTCAACACACAAAGTCCATGGCATAGAACAATGAGGGAGGGATGTCAGATGTTCACTATCCTGCGTTGAGACAAATCAGTGGCAACGATGAGTCAATGCTTCCAGCATTGACATGCATGGCGTAGCACAGAGCAGCTGTTTCTTTTGACGTCGGTGGCTGTTCTATGTCACCACATAGCTTTGCGCACACATGACATTAGACACCATTTCCGTTAGCACGATCCCCACAGGGACTCCAGCAGAGGGTATTCCTGGCACAAATGCAGATTCGTCATGTGTGCATACACTTACATACCTAATGCAGGAAGTTAAATTGGCCAGATGATGATGGAGCTACTTAACCAATGCTGTTCCTCGAAGCGCAAGTGGTCGAACTGCCACATTAACGTCAAACCAGAGCTGCTCACAAAGGACAAGAGGCAAGCAGTTTAGAACCATACATTAAACAGGCATACGACAAGCACTACAGAATTCAATAGCATTGATTCACTTCCACTGGCTTGTAATGCGTACTTTTTTGGTCAGGAAGAAAATAAATCATCAGGTGACAAAAAGGCAAGCAATGTGGCTCCCTATGAGATGGCCCCTTAGGAATATGGCATTAGAAAGAAGTTTTGATATTTAATACAAATAGTAGTGAATTTCAGATGATGAATTGTCCCTGCAGTTCTTTCTGGACCATATGACACATTTGACACCTGGTGATAACCTTTGAGCGCCATTGTGCACCATGTATTATTTACTTCTGTCAATGCTCAATTAGCTCAAGTCACTAGCGACAGACCCAATGGGGACTAGCATTTTAGCTTGACAGGCAGAACTGTGAAATGGTGCACAGATTCTGACAACAGTGAATATCTTTTATCAATAATGGTTTCTGCAAGCAAAGTAGGTTTCTCTGTTTCAGTTTTGACACCTGTTCTTTAATCGGTACTTGGGAAGTATTTGAATGGGCAGAGTGCACTAAATGGCCAAGTAGCTTATTAAAGCTTCTGATTAGTATTCCCCCTCGTTACACTCTAGTCTACTTTCTCTCACTAAAATTGGGAAGGAAATGGATTGGCTCTCTGCAAATCAAATATAGGTTATAAAAAGTAGTCATAAGCTGTGTTTTTGTAAGCTTGTAAATCTATTAATTCACTCAACTTGACATGTCAGTGAGACTCAAGAGTCATTAAAGTGAAGTTATTGTAGCCAAAGTAAGAAGATTACATTTGATTGGATCACTGTGTACCAGTAATTTGATCAAATCGTTTTTCTACAATGACTGGTTCCTTCATTTCTTCCTGTCTTGCACTCAGTGAAGGAATGCTTATGAATCTTACCAAAGAGTTTTTTTTGTTATATTTAATGGTAAGTATGGAAGCCAAATCTATTATATATTCATCGTGGAGTTCGGTTACTAGTGGTGTACCTCAGGGATCTGTTTTGGGGCCCCTGCTGTTTGTAATTTTTATAAATGATCTGGATGAGGGTATTGAAGGATGGATTAGTAAATTTGCGGATGACACAAAAGTCGGAGGAGTGGTAGATAGTGAAGAGGGGTGTTATAGTTTGCAGAGAGACTTGGACAAGTTGCAGAGCTGGGCCGAGAGGTGGCAAATGGAGTTTAATGTGGAAAGGTGTGAGGTAATGCACTTTGGCAGGAATAATAAATGTGTAGAGTATAGGGATAATGGTAGGATTCTTAATAGTGTTGATGAACAGAGGGATCTTGGTGTATTTGTGCATAGATCCCTGAAAGTAGGCAGTCAAGTCGATAAGGTTGTTAAGAAGGAATACGGAGTCTTAGCTTTTATTGGTAGGGGGATTGAATTTCGGAGCCGCAACGTCTTGTTGCAACTGTACAAAACTCTAGTGCGGCCGCACTTGGAGTATTGTGTGCAGTTCTGGTCCCCACATTATAAGAAAGATGTTGGAGGCATTGGAGAGGGTACAGAGGAGGTTTACCAGGATGTTGCCTGGTATGGAGGGCAGGTCTTATGAAGAGAGGCTGAGAGATTTGAGGTTGTTTCGTTAGAAAGAAGGCGGCTAAGAGGAGACCTTATTGAAACATATAAGATGATTAGAGGTTTAGATAGGGTGGACAGTGATAGCCTTTTTCCTAGGCTGGAGAAAGCTAGCACGAGGGGACATAGCTTTAAATTAAGGGGTGGTGGTTTTAGGACAGATGTCAGAGGTAGGTTCTTTACCCAGAGTGTGGTAAGGGTATGGAATGCCTTGCCTGCGTCAGTTGTAGATGTGCCAAGTTTGGTGGCGTTTAAGAGATTAGTAGATAAGTTTATGGATGAAAGGGGAATGGTTTAGGTTAGAGGGTCACTGCTTGTTCCTAATTGGTCGGTGCAACATCGAAGGCCGAAGGGCCTGTTCTGCGCTGTAATGTTCTATGTTCTATGTTCTATTACAGTCCAGGTCTTGGTTTGATATTACCTTTTCTGTCGCTCTGGCATAAGCCTTGAAGAATCATTTTACAAATCTGGTATCATGAGTATTGGGAACTTGGTTAGAACAGGGAGCATTATATAAAACATATGATTAAGGAGCACAAGAGTAGGCCATTGGGCTCTTCAAGCTTGCTTCCCTATTTAATAAGATCATGGTTGATCTAATAGACAACATACACAAGCTATGTTATAACTAACTCAGCGACTAGCAAACTTGAAGTTTTAAACTTCAAATTTAAGTTTAATATTAGATATTTTATTTTTAAATGTTAAATTTAATGTTTTAATATAGTATGCTGTATGCATTTCTACATCTAAAGGACCTATGTCCTGTTGTCTCTTTTCAACGACTGACTGTTCATTTTGCTACAATCAAAGGGTAGTAGGCAGAGTTTAACTTCTGGGTTTTGATGACCCAGAAATTCTGGTGCAGCGTATTAACTTTGTTAACATTGTTAATCTTGCCTGCCCTGATCAGGTTATTGAACACTTCTATGGCATTGCTCTGCTACCTGGTCAGAGGGTTGGTAGTCAATGCCATGGCACAAGTGACCTTTTTTGGTAGGTTTCCAGAGCACAATCTCCTCTTCATGTTTCTGTGATAAAGCTTGTCCTTCCAGTTTATTCTATACTGGATACTTTTGTAAAGTGGCATCCATGTGAGACATTCAGTCAAGTTGGTTAACTGACTAAAGAAGGTTAGGTTGATTGGCTATGCTAAATTGTCTCTTAGTGTCAAGGGGACTAGCTAGGGTAAATGCATGGAATTATGGGGAAAGGGCCTGGTAGGATTGTGGTCAGTGCAAACTCAATGAGCCATATGGCCTCCCCCTGCACTGCAGGATTCTTTGATAATAGTTTCTTACTCACCTGATGCTCCCTGGTCTACTATTCAACCTCATCCTGGAATGGATTTTTTAAAGACTAAATTCAAATTCCTGTGCACCCCTGCAGATTCCTCCCATTTTACACCTCTTTTAGATCAATCACTTTCCTCACAGAAACATAACTGAACTGCTCCTGGAAATTCCAACCTAAATATTTCTCTTGTTCACATTACAGGCTGACATAAGGTCCAGAGAATATGTTCGGGAAAAGTTTAATGTATCCTGACATTTGGAGAAATAGTGATCCCAAATTAATCTTACAAGGTAGGTCTGACTAGAAAATGTGATAAATAATCAGTAATATTTACACTGAAATCAGGTCCCAGAATGGACTGTAGTTCTATAATTATAATAAGTAGGCAACAAAGGCAACCATGCATAATGCAGCAATCGTCACTCTACCTATAAATTCTGTACCTGTGCACCTTGCTCCACTTCATCTGATGAAGGAGCAGTGCTCCGAAAGTTTGTAATTTCAGATAAATCTGTTGGACTATAACCTGGTGTTATGTTTGTAATAAATCTTCAGAGGCACAGGTCCCTTCACCAAAATCCCTTTATTTACAATTCCAACAGTAGTACATAGAGCTATCAGTCAGCAGTCAAACTTTGGGAGTCCCAGAGGAACTGACACTCCCAGCTAAATACAAGGAAAAGACTCCCTGATTGGCCCATCAATTGACTCCTTAATCAGGGACATTTTTTGTTGTCCAACCAAATAAACAAAATCAAATTAACTCAGAGACAACTCAAAAGGAGGGGAACCACTCAAAACAAAAGACAAAGCAGAAAGGAAACTTAAAGCATCAAATTAAAACGTGATTAAAGGAGTCAATAACACGCTCCTGTCCCTGCGATGCCCATAGGCACAGAAGGCATCAATGGAGCCCTCGGATACCCACGTTGCCTTTCCAAGAAACCTGGCCACAGTACAGGAGCAAACAGTCAGGTTGCACAATCCCCTTGATTACCCACTGCCTGGATCTGTAGATGGGAGGCCCAGGCACAGATTCATGAGGAGGACTCCTTAATCAGGGAGTTCATATTCCAATAGGCAAACCTCAATGGCCTGATTGAAGTCATTTACAGTGTCATCTTGTCCACCCCAGTATCTCCACATCATTTCCTGGGTGGTGCAGCACTGACCAAGACAAAGCAGTCTGCTTGACCCACAGACCAAACACAAACATCAAATCCCTCCATCATTGTTGAATTTGTAGCCATGCGGGCTACCAATAAGATGCATTGTAGCAACTCAACAAGACTTCTTTGCACCCCCCCCATCTTCCTCAAAACTTGTAAACCTGTAACCTCCTTTACCTAGGAGAAAAACAGCAGGTGAGAACACCAAGTCTGTAAGTTTCCCATTGCACACAATTCTTGAAGTTTTAAAATTTTAAGTTTATTTATTATTGTCACAAGTAGACTTACATTAACACTGCAATGAAGTTATTGTGAAAATCCCCCAGTCGCCACACTCGGGCATCTGTTCGGGTACACTGAAGGAGAATTTAGCATGGCCCAGTGCACTTACCCAGCACATCTTTTGGACTGTGGGAGGAAACCAGAGCACCCAGAGAAAACCCACATGGACACAGGGAGAATGTGCAAACTCTGTATAGATATCACCCAGGACTATAATTGAGCCTGGGTCCTTGGCACTGTGAAGCAGCAGTGCTAAACTCTGTGCCACCTTGCCGTCCACATTCTCACCTAGATGTGTACCACTATTCCTCACTGGCCCACTGTCCTTTGATCCCTCCTTGTATGTTCTACTATTGCTCAACACCCTAAATTGCTTAGCTTTATTTATACTTCAAGATCCTGGAACTCCCTACCTAATGGCCCCACCCCGTTGGCACTGGCCAATGTCTGATTGCAGTGCCAAGATGCACCCAGGCATTAGTGCATTGCCCCTTAAGCAGTGCAGGGGCACAAGATGGCACTGCCAGGGTGGCCATGGTTGGGGGCACTATCCTCCCCACCACCCGACCTCCTGAGGAGCTCCAGTTGACATCCTCACCCCCTTCACTCCAGTGGGGTCAGGCTGTTAATTTCCCAAAAATGGGGAATAGTGTAATCCCAGCTGGAATGAATTGTGTTTACTAGTTTTAGTATGTGTCCTCTTGTTGATGGGTGGGAGAGGCTAGCGGGCCTAGAGACTTCAGTCCTGGGCCTGCTAATCTCATTTAAATTGTAGGGAAATTACTATTTTAATGGTCTGTTCGTCTGTCCATTGATTCCTGCCACAGAGCAGTTACCACCGGAAATCCGGCACTGGGAGACACAAGCGGAGCGTGAACACATGCGCAAACCCCACGAATCAGCCATCACAGGATTCTCCCGGCCCGCTGTGCTAATGGGAGGATTGCGGCCGATGTGTTTCAGGCATGGACCCTTCCTCAGTTGAAAGATATTATCAATAAATTGGATTTACAAGGTTGCAGAGTGAGGGCAAAGAGAAAATAAATAGAATGACCTGTACATGAAACAAAGAAAATAGGACCAGGTGGACCAATAAGGTGAATAAGTATAAAAGCTCATCTGTAGGACATTCAGAAAAAAAAACTACAAGAAGCTAAAACTCAGATAAATAACTAAAGTGTTCTTACTCTTTAACTTAATAACAAAATAGCACTTGCCACACAGACCACCACGTTGAACCTGTGATAGGCAAGAGGTGACATCAATAACGTTAAAAACTCCTACCAAGCACCACCTTTACACATAACAGGCACTGCACCAGTAGAAGCATATTTAAAATAGAATTCTATGTATGCATTCCACATACTGAATTTAGTACATAATCAATTGTCTCCCAGATCAGGGACAGTTTAAGAACTCATCGAAGAAATTGTCTTGTATATGTCTTGTGCCCCCGCACGATCTAACATAATCAGAGTTGATACTGTTTATGGTATTCTGTTACTGGAGGAATTTGCAAAGACTGGGAACAGCAGAGGTCTGAAGATTGATCATTGCAGAGCTCCTTTAGCCTCTGCATCCTCAAGATGAACAGTTGCAATTGCCTAGTTAATTTCCCTTTCTAATTCCACTACTGCGCAGTGGCAATTCTCCAAGCGCCTTGTAAAGTATCGTTTCAAATAGAATCAAGTTTTATTTCCCCATTGCCTAACGTTATATCTTAAGAGAAGTCCACTTAATTTATGTGTTCTGACTCTCTCTTGTAAATCCAATATATTCTACAACGTGACTTTGTCTTGAATTTGATTCTATATCAGATGTTCTAGTTTTTGTACAGCTATTAATGTTCATTTTGCTGATGACATAGGATCATAGAGGTTTATAGTATGTCTATGTTGCCTTTTTTTTTAACAAACCTCTAAGCTAATCTGAATAGCTGCAGCTATTTCTCTAGCTTCTTATGAAATTCAGAATTGTGTTTATTAGTTTTAGTATGTGCCCTCTTCTTCATTTTCAACTCAAGGGAATCTATATGTCTATATGCCAGCCAGACCTGGTGTTTCATCATCTTCAATATCTTCATATTTCTTTTAGCTTTGCTTCCACTACTGAGCTGGCTATGTTAGAAATGCTGTTAGAAGCATTGAGTTTGAGTGCAGGGCCAGTCTTATCTTCCGATCACTGATGAGAAATTATTTAAAAGCTCTACCCTCAGCTGCGTGTAGCTCAAATCATCTCACTTTTAAGTGCTCTTGCTCTCTTAAGTCTGTTCACGATGTATATACCTAGAATTTCTTTTTGGCAGTTGGTGCTACTCTTCCCTTTTACCTTTTCTTCTTATAGTTATTGTGTTCTTGCTTGTATTTATTTTCCTTTCCTCGTCTCTTTGAAATGTTTTGTTTCAACCACTTTGAAAGAAACCTACCTAAGGAAAAGGGATAGTTGGACAAGATGAGGACTGCACCCACTCTGCCTCCCTCTCAATTCCGGTATAAGCAGAAGCGCACTTACCTTGATTTGTCTGAGAAATTCCAATCTGTCGAGGCTAATATTCATCAGAAGTCTGTGACAGAGTGGTGCCATGTGCGCAAGAGCAGTCTGGCTGCCTCATTTTCCCACAGCACAACAATGACTACAGTTCAGTATGCTTGCGATTTGTCATCGGGCATTTACGCAAGCTTAATATGAAGCATTGTTTGAATTGTGTAGAACGTCTGATTGGTAAAGTTCACACACAGTGCTTCACCACTCATGGCACATTTCTATGAGCCTTTTTTTAATCGGCATTAACACAGTTTAAATAAATAGATAATGCCTGGGTAAAACGGCCCACACATGACTGTTGTATTACCATATTAAACGTTCACACATTAACTTCAATAATTGGAATTTTATCCTACAATCCAATGAGCATTGAATTTGATTCTACAAAATTATAAAACCCTCCTACCCTATGGTAGGAGGCCATTTGGCCCATTGAGTCTGCACCAACAACAACTCCAGGCCCTCTCCCCATAACCCCACACATTTACCGTGCTAATCCTTCTAACCTACACATCCCAGGACACAAGGAGCAATTTAGCATGGCGAATCAACCTAACACACACATGTTGGACTGTGGGAGGAAACCAGAGCAACTGGAGGAAACCTATACAGACATGGGAAGAATGTGCAAACTCCACACAGACAGTGACCCAAGCCAGGAATTGAACTTAGGTCCCTGAAGCTGTGAGGCAGCAGTGCTAACCACTGTGCTACCTTGCCACATCCATGTTTATTCTGTTTTCACTTTCTCTGAACTTTTATTTGAATTTTTATCATTTAATGCATCCAGTAAGTTTTTTGCAAATTTTTATTTGCTTCAACTTTTCCGTTGCCAACACAGACTGTAGCATTGATATAAGAACTGGGAATTGGAACTATTTGATTAGCTCTCTGAAAGATGTGCTGGTTAGGTGCATTGGCCATGCTAAATTCTCCCCCAGTGTATCTGAACAGGTGCTGGTGACTAAGGGGTTTTCACAATAACTTTATTGCAGTGTTAATGTAAGCCTCCTTGTGACACTGGTAAATAAACAATAAAACTCTTTAACAATCTGGCATGAACCTAATGGGCCAAAGAGCCTCTTCCTGTACTGTGACTCTAAAAAGTTGCATTGATCGCACAGAGAACATAAATAGATGACGGTGCACCTTAGATTCTGGTTCTACTGTTGGAATCTAATATAGAATAAAACGGATGGAATGATCATATAATAAGAATATATTGAATTTCCTTTGCATTTGAAGCTTACAAATTGGGTTTCCTTCAGAACTTATCAAATAAAAGATTATTTGTATCATATTAAATAATATTATACAGGAAAAGTTTGGAATGTGTTATAAATTGCATTCTCAAAATAAATTGAAAATTTCTCACCTCCTTTAGTTTTTGGATATGGCGCAGGATTGACTTTGTACAGTATTATAAAGGGTTATTGATGGACATCAATATTGTAATATGATGAGTGTATGCTATTCACTCTGGGCTGGCAGCCTGTTCCATCCTTTGCCTTAAAGAGCATCTTACTGAGGAAGTTTCCACTAAACATTCTTTTGATATCTCTTTAAAATCAATTATGCAACTTTCCAAAGTGTTTCAGTGCATTATGTCATGCACTATTGAGATTTCTTATCTCAGCTATGAGACACTGCAGTTGACGTCAGCATCTCTTGTCTGGGGAAGAGGAAATAAATCAGCCAAAATGTTTGCTTCTGTGTATTGTCCAGTAACACCTGCACCCATCTGGATATAAGACAAGTACACAGCTAAAGTTATTTGTAAAACTTCTTCTCCAAGAGTTGTATAGAAAGGTGACATTGGTGTCACACATCACTCATACATGATGTAAGAGGAATTTTCTAGGTTTTCCTCTGGGATGCCCTGTATTTGGTGAACCTCATTCAACCAATACATAGACTGCAAAAGACCAAAAAGAAATATATTTGCTAATGCATGCATCAGGAAAGGGACCGTCAGTGAGCGTTGATTGTCCTCTCTGAGCTACTACTGCAAGGTGAAATTATTGTATTATTCTGAATATTTCAATATCCCAGCCAGTCTTGTCAATCAGAATGGAGAGCTCAATCACAATATTACATACTTTAGCCAATAGCATTCCACTTGTCAAAAGGAATAGAAGATTATTAGCTTATTGCTTATGTAGGTTCCTTCCCCTTTACCTAGGAAACCTAACTCACGTCATTACCAATAATCAAGACCATTATTACCATCTGCGAATTTTAATTGGTGAAAGAAGTCACTCTATCTCTGGAATTAGGGCCACCTTTATCAGCTTGAGAGACTGCTGCAGCTTTGCTACCCATGGAGGAATTTATTCCCTTAAATAGCAGGCCTAAGATTCAACTTGTTTTCATGTATCCAAAAACAGATAAGAGAAGCTGCCTTTCTATGTTTGATTATATTAAAAGTAGTTGGTCTATCTACCACAATGTTTCCCTTCATGCTGCATTCAGATTGAAGTTGGCCAGGGTGCACAATACATATATATTGAAAATACATGTAGGCTTATAATACTTGGTTAATTTGTGGTTATACAGTTTATAATACCTTTGCATATTTTGTTCCGGGCACATAGTGAATTCTCACTATATATAAGGCATTTTATAATTGCCTTAACCTAGTCTATTTATTGTAGTAAAACTAAAATGAAAGGCCTCATATTAAGAATTTTATACTACCCTCCGTGAAATGATCACTTGCATACATTATTGAAGAGTGGTCAGGACATGCCCATCTATACTCAATAGAAGTCATGAGCTAAAAGATGGGGAAAATTTGCTTTACATCATCTATAAACATTTAAAAAAGCACTATCTGTCCACAAAGCTTTATTTTTTCCAGCCATGTTTTGCCACAGGTTTTCTATTCTCACATTCTATGTGAGGAATTGCCTGTTTAACCTGAGTACAATGATTTAAGCCTTCTTGCCATTAGTGATGATCCAGTGCCTCAGGCTATACTGCAGAGAAGCTCCAATGCTTCAACAAACTCTACTTTGTTGCCTTAATTCTATTTTATTTTGTTTTGCTATTAACTATAAATATAAATAAATAAACCAAAGTAACATATAACAATAGGGACGGAACATACAACATTAAAATGGGGGACTGAGTAACATCTATGTCCTTTGGTCCAATTTTTCCCCAATACTGCTTAACTGCTGTCAAATTCCTTGTGTAACATGCTTATTCAGTCAGCTAGAGTTATAATGATTTAATGTTGTTTACATACTGATTATGTCAACTCCTTCCTTTTTCATTCACTTACATAAAGGTGTATGAAAAAATGTCAATGTAATTTTAAGATTTACATTTTCTTCTTTGTTCTTTCATGGGATGTGCCTTCACAGGCAAGGTCAGCTTTGGATGCTTATCTCTAATTGTCTTTAACTGAGTGACTTGTTAGACTATTTAGAGGGCAGTTAAGAGACAATCACATTGATGCAGATTTGGAGTCATGTAGGTCAAGCCAGGTAAGTTCAGCAGATTTCCTTCTCTAAAGAGCATTGTGAACCAGATGGGTTTTTACAACAATCAGTGATAGCTGTGATAGTCACCATTATTTAAATAAGCCTTAGATTTATTAATTGAACTCTGATTTCATGATAGCTGCCATGGTGGGATTTGAAGCCATGTCCTCAGTGCATTAACCTGGGTCTTTGGATCACTAAATGGATGACATTACTACACTACACCACTGTCTCATGATAATAGTTAAATTTTGCTATTTATTCCATCCAGTGCTATTTAAAAAACACTTTAATCTATTCCTGATCAGCAAAACAAAATTATATTGTATTAAATAGAGTTTAGAATTTACAAATGAGAAAGGACAGCCACTCTGATGGCATTTAGGTTGTCAGCATTTTGAAATTTAGCAATATATGCTATGATCTCAGATGAAAACAGTAACTTTTTTTTAAAAAAAGAGAAATCCAAACTCTCAGTTATTTGCTAAAAGAACGAAGCCATAAGACATAAGATATAGGAGCAGAATTAGACCATTTGGTCCATCAAGCCTGCCATTCAATCATGGCTGATATTATTCTCATCCCCATTCTACTGTCTTCCCAAATTCCTTGACCCCCATATTGATCAAGAACTTATCTTTGTCTTAAAGACACTCAATACCCTTGGCCTCCACAGCCTTCAGTGGCAATAAATTGCACAGATTCACCGCCCTCTGGCTGAAGAAATTCATCCTCATCTCAGTTTTAAAGAAACATCCCTTTACTCTGAAGTTGTGCCCTCGAGTTCTAGTCTCTCCCACTGGTGAAAACATCCTCTCCATGTCCACTGTATCTAGGCCTCTCAGTATTCTGTAAGCTTTGACTAGATGTCCCCTCATCCTTCTAAACTCCATTGCCTATACACCCAGATTCCTCAACTGCTCCTCATATGACAAAACCTTCATTCCTGGGATCAAGCCGCAAGATTTCATGGTTTAAACAGAAGCATTTTACAAGACAAGAGTCAAATAAAACAAACACTAAATAATATCTTATATAACCACCTGTATGCAGGAACTCAGAATCAAGCTAAGTTAAACATGAATTAACAGGCAAATTGCCATCAGTTATAAACAATAAATAACTATTAACTAGCAGCTACAACTAAGACTGATCTTACAAATTGGCTGAGCAGTCCATTCAGTATATAGGTCATCAATCTCAGTTACAAAGATATTCACATGAAGAAGTTTGCCTCCTTGCCTTCCTGGAGCTGGCCTGAATCTCAGGCAACAGCAGCACACAATCTGAGTTCCATAAGAACAGTCTTCACCAATAATGCCATGCATCTGCAGAACCTCCTCAGTTCAGTCTAGATGGCATCGATCCACCAATGCTTTCTTCAAGTGACAGAAACAGCTGTCATATCTTTGCTTATGCTCTGCTTCTGGATCCAGCTTCTGTTTGCAGCTATTCAAGGTGATTCGCTAATCTGTGTAAGCTTTCCACGAGGTTTGGTTTCCCTAGAAATTTTGGTTCTCAATTGCAGTTTCAATTTTGTTTCCTTAGAAACTTGAAGGACCAGCTTCCTTATTCTGTTTCTCTTTTCAGTTGGGATCCATCTCAAAAAACATCCAAGATTTGAAACTACAGCTTGTGTCATATAAGATACTGACATATCTAAAATGTGGCAGTGCAGGCCTGTAAGCTGGGAATCTGTATTAACAGACATTGTACCAACCAATAAAAATTACTAATATAGAAGGATTGTAGACTTGAAGGCAGTGAATATTTATGAGAGCAAAAATGCTTTGCCCAAAATAATGAAATGTTAATTAAATATTAATACCATATATCTATCATCTCTGCTAAGATTGAAAATTGACAAAAACATTGAGAGTGAAAACTACAGTTTTGTGGAGGGGAGCAGTAAAGTATCCTGTAGGTCTACTGGCAGATTGTGATGCAGAGTTCCACAGTCATTATTCACCTTGTTGAAATCTGAAAACTGAATATCAGGTTCAATTTTTATCACATGTGCCTCCCCTTAAAAAAGAGATTTTGACAGTAGAACTACACAACATGAATGTCGTAGCTCTTAATATTATTTATAGAATCCTTACAATACAGAAGAAGGCCATTCAGCCCAGGGAGTCTGTACAGACCACACCTCACCCAAGTCTTACCCCCATAACCTCACACATTTACTTTAATGATTCCCCCGACACCAGGATCAAGTTAGCATGGTCAATCAACCTAACGCACAACCTTTGGCATGCGGGGGCAAACTGGAGCACTTGGAGAGAATCCATACAGACACAGAGAGAAAGTGCAAACTCCACACAAACAGTGACCCAAGGCTGGAAATTGAACCTGGGTCGCTGGCGCTGTGAGGCAGCAGTGCTAACCACTGTGCCACCGTGCCCTCTTCTTGACATACTCACATATACACAGCGACAGCAGGCGGGAAAGTTGTTATTTAGGGTCAACAAGGAATCATTTGTCAACACAAGTTTTTTTTTTTGTCTCCTGAATGAGATGCATGGACTGTTATTCTTAGGGAATTAAATATACTTGAGGGCAAAATATGTTTGATTACAAAGGGAAAATCAAGCTTTCTTGCAGCATTTGTACACCATTGCTGTTATTACTTTTATGAAGATGGGCTTTGAAATTCCAGTGCTACCTTTATACGCCTGGAAGAGTAGCATTGAGAAACTTGCACTCAATGCCTTGTTTCTGGTATGACCTGATTATTTTATTCATTCATGGGATATGAGCATTGCTGGCTAGTCCAGCATTTATTGCCTATCTCTTCCCTTGAGAAGATGGTGGTGAGTTGCTTTCTTGAACTGCTGCAGTCCATGTGGCAGAGGTACATCCACAGATTTTTAGGAGAGAATTCTAGTATTCTGACCATGCAACAATGAAGGAACAGCAAGAAATTTCCAAGTCAGGATGGTGAGTGACTTGGAGGTTCCCCCCCAGATCATGGTGTTCCCATGTGTCTGCTGCCCTTGTCCTTCTACATAGTTTGAAAGAGGCCTTGGTGAGTTCCTACAGTGCATCTTGTAGATAGTATACACTACTTCCAGTGTGTGTTAGAGGTGAACAGAGCGAATGTGGATGGGACACTAATCCAGTGGGTTGTTCTGCTTTGAACAGTGTCAAACATCATGAGTGTTATTGGAATTGCGTATTTCTATGCAAGCGGAAGGTATTCCATCACACTCCTGATCTTGTGCTTTGTAACTGGTGGACTGGCTTAGGGACGTCAAGAAGTTGAGTTACACACTGCAGGTTTCCTAGTCTCTGACCTGCTCTTGTAGCTGCAGCATTTAATGGTTAGTCTAGTTCAGCTTCTGGTCAATGGTGATCGAAGTATGTTGATATGGTGAAGGATCATACCAATACCAGTGTTGCTAGGGCATCCAAAGACTTGCCTGGAATAAAAGACTAAGCTCTTGTTCACTCCCTGGATTGCTGACCAGACTGTGAGTAGTCCCTGAATTAGAGGCCAGTATGCAATGTTGGGAATGGATGAACAGATCTTCCAATTAATTCCTAATTTGATGGCAATAATTTAGTAGAAGTCACTGACATATAAAAGGGACTATAGATGGCAATGGGTGTTGATGGAGAATTGTATGTGGAATTGGATCAAAGAAATAAAGATAGTTTACGCAGAAGCAGAACTCCTGTTTACTGAACTGCAACCTAGAGGCTCAAACGTGCAATATACTCTCAAAGCAGCAGCCACCTTCGTGAAGCTCTTCATCATCTTGTGGGCTTCCCTGTGCATGTTTATGGATGTTGGGCGGTGATAAGATTAAACTCAATTTGACACACTCCGCACTCAACAGCATTGAAAAGCATTGAAGTTATGAAAATGCTTTGAATGATGTTGGGAAAGGTGTTACTGACTGTTGAATGTTATCCTGCTAACTCAAAGCCTTCAAGATAAAAAGTAAAGAAAATTGGAATGGCAGAGAGAATTGATAGTAGTTTGAAATCTTCCCTAGATGATAAAAAGTAACCTATTCCTTTACCCAGCTGATTGGTTAGGTTTTATTTCGGTTGTGGCGTATGGGTGGATGTAGCTGTTTGCACTTTCAGGTCTCTGTCCAATGCATTACTGCCCATTTCAAGGTGAGCCAAGCAAATTGCATCACAGCTTTAGCAATGCTACCAGTAACAGTTAACACAGGGTAGGTGGTGTCTTTCATAGTCAACTCACCTTAATCTCCTTTCCTGGTTGGGACAGAGCACCTCCCTTGCTCACCTGGTCCGCTCTTATTGTAATTCAGTGACGTTAGATTCCAACATTTTGCTAACCCATTCAAATCGGTTTGGTTACTGAATCATAAATCACCACTACCCTGTGAGAGAAAAAAAATGTTTACCAGAGATGGTGTGCAAATGGGACAGGATAAGAGGTTTTTATACTGACTGGGATTACAGGAGAAGAGAGCATAATAAGAAAACTTTACAGCCAAATAGCCGATTGACTTAATCCAGTACCCAGTTCACACTTTTCCAGCTCAGACATTTCATCCCTATCCACTCTACTAATTCCCATTTAAAGAAACAGATTTGTTCCTGGATGTACTTAAAACCACCCGATTAACTCAGCTGGGCCCAGCAAATGAGAAATGTCAGGGCTCCATGGGCAGAAAGCATATTCCTCAATTTTATTTGTGAATTATACACATGTAAGAGTACTTTGCACTGAAACTACTCCCTCAAGGCTTCTCTTATCCTTTAATTTTTAGGATGTAATGTATTTTTTTATTATGTTTCTTGCAGCCACAAACAAGAAATCCATTTCAATCCATCATTATTGTGTTTAAGCATTAAATAGGCATGCTGAGAGCTCTGTTCACAGCTTTTCAGTATCATCCCTTATGATTACAGAAGTATTGCTTTCTCAAAATTTGCTGAATGCACACAACAACACAATGCTTGATTCTTCAGAGAGCAATAGTTCAGAGCGTAATAAAGATACAAAACTCCAATTTGGCACATATCTGTTTATGTGCATGCACCATTCACTACATCAGCTTTTAAAGCAAATATGAACTGAATGCACTAGACCCTCTCTAATATTCTGGTGGAAATGCCATCAAAGTGATCCCTAAATACTGCATAGCAGACACAACATTTAGGATGTGAGAAAAGAAGCGCAGCTTAAGGTAAGAGCACTATTCGAAGCTTACACTCACGGGCTTTACAGCAATGGCCGCATAGTAGTGTGTTCTCACTTGTTAGTCTCATTGCACTAAAATTTAAAAATTATACTTAATGTGTATGAGGCAGCCCACTGGTGCTTTCACAGGTGATCATGACAACTCAAACATTGGGACCAGACAGCCTCATTATTTTCTTATAATGTAAAACCACATTTAAACAAGAGGTGGCATGTGGTACCCATCCAGAGAATACTTAGGGAAATAGGATTCAGACTTGTGAGGATATTGGTTTCAATATCTTCCTAACAAGAGCAAGCTTTCTTTCATTTGGTGAGAAGGATTAAGTTGAGAGGTAACCTCTTCAAGTTAAAAAGAAAAATCCACCAATGCTGAAATCCTGGGGACAAAAAAAAACACAAAAAAAAAGATGGAAACTCACAGCAGGCCAGAGGAAGAATGGGTTAGAATTAGATTCTATAGTAGGATCAACTGAAATATTAACCTGTTGTGTGATGTTTCTCTTTGTGATGTAATCAGTATGCATTGCCTTCATCATTTCAGAGCTGTTTTACCATTCTTTGAAGACAAGAAAAAAACATAGGAAGTTGGTTTTTGTTCACAACAATTGTTCGCTTTGTTACACAGGAAAATACACTTATCAGATATATCTTTTGACATTTGCGTAACTAAATTGTCAAAACGGTTGAAGATATCTCTTACCAGGGGAACATGCCAGAGCAGTTCCAGCAGAGGGTGATGGGAAAGAGGCTGCAAGTTAAAAGCCAATGAATGACGCTGCAGTGTTAACTGTAATGTAGGCACTCTGGGGCACATGAGGAGGTTCCCCACCATTATTGTAACTGGAGCAATGCAGCAGAAAGAGAGACCCTAATGCAACTGTCTCCAAGTGAATATTAAAGCAAATCTGTTTTAAAAAAAAGTCAAAGCGATATATTGATAAGATTGTTGTTTCTTTATATATTGTATATAAAGAAGGCATTTTCCTGCCTTCTTTCCATACCTTTTCAACCCGTCACCAATTAAAAATTTGTCTAAGTCTTCGTTAAATTTACTCACTGTCCCAGCATCCATCACACTTTGGGGTAGCAAATTCCACAGATTCTCAACCTTTTGGGAGAAGCAGCTTCTTCTCAACTCTGTTTTCAATTTGCTACCCCTAGAATGCCTCACCAGCAGAAACACTGCTCCACTTCTACTTTATCCATACCTTTTATCATTTTGAATACCTCAATTTGATCTCCCCTCAATCTTCTAAATTCCAGAGAGTATAGCCCTAAATTAAGTTGTTCTTCATACGCCAAATCCCTCATCTCTGGAATCAATCTAGTGAATCTCCTCTGAACTGCCTCCAATGCCACTACAGTGTGATGGAATATTCTCTATTTGCCTAAATGAGTACAACTCCAACAACACTCAAGAAGCTTGACACCGTGCAGGACAAAGCAGGTCGTTTGATTGGCATTCAATCTACAATCATTCATTTCCTCCACCACATAGTGGCGGCAGTGTGTACCATATGTACCAAGATGCACTGCAGGAGCTCAGCGAGGCTCTTTAGACTTCTTTCAAACTCACAACCACTAACATCCAGAAGGACAATAGCAGCATACTCACGGGAACACCATCACCTCGAGGTTCCTCTTCAGGCCATTCACCATTCTGACTTGGAAATATATCGCCATTTCTTCACTGTGGCTGGGTCAAAGTCCTGGAACACCCTCTCAAACAGCATTGTGGATTTACCCACACCTAATGGACTGCAGCAGTTCAAGAAGACAACTCACCACCTCTCAAGGGCAGTTAGGGATTGGTAGTAAATGCTGGTCTAGCCAACAATGCCTATGTCCCCTGAATTAATAATTTTTTTAAAAGGATGAGAAAGTGAGGTTGAGGTAGAAGTTCAGCCAGGATCTAATCTTAGACTTGATAGGTGTAAGACATAGTCCTCCTATTGTTATAGTCTAATCCACAGAATTCCTACAGTGCAGAAAGAGGCCATTCAGTCCATTGAATCTGCACCGACCATAATCCCACCCAGGCCCTATTCCCATAACTCCACATATTTACCCTGCTAATTCCCTAACACTAGGGTCAATATAGCAAAGCCAATCCACCTAACATGCATACCTTTGGACTGTGGAAGAAAACTGGAGCACCCTGGGGAAACCCAAGCAGATATGGGAAGAAGGTGCAAACTCCATACAGACAGTGACCCAAGCCAGGATTCGAACCCTGGTGCTGTGAGGCAGCAGTGCTAACCATGTTGTATTCACTCCATACCCCATTGCTGCAGTCGTCAATACGTTTTCCTACTTGTCCCCCTCTAACTGGCAATTGTCCTGGTTTATGGTTCCTTCCAGTCCTCCTAAGTTGTTTTGGCATAAAATAAGAATCATGTTTAGAATTGCAGTTAATTCATATTAATATGGAAAAAGTTTAAAACAATGGAGTTCTAATTCTAAAAGACAAATCAGAAAGCTGACAGAATGAAACAATTATTTGCTGAATGCCTTCCTTAACATTTCCCAATTTCGGGGCATGGTGGGGAGAGCAAACAGGCATAAAAGCTGCAGAGTTTGATTGGTGCTGCTGACAGCATTGCAGAGAGAATGCAGGAAAACAAGGGCAGCAGAATGTCCTCTCTCTGATCACTGACTGCCACACACTGCAAAGGCTGGATGAAATATAATGGAGAGTTTGCTGCAATGAGGACTTGGTTAAATTTTTTATAAAGTATATAGTAAAAGTCTTTAAAATTAGAGCTTATTATCATGAACTGAATAGTCTCAATGTAAGACAGAGGCCAAAATGTGGATATTATTAATTTACGTTTTTAGAATTCTACTTACTAATGCCATCTAATCAGTAAAAGAGGTCCTAAGGTGTGAGGAGTGGTTGGAAGGGGGGACACAAAGCCACTCTGGTAATGAACTCACCTTATACTGAAATACCTCTGAGAGGTTCTTACCAACTTCCATTTTTATTTTATTCGCATATAATTTTTTTTCAAAGCCCAGGGTTTCTTTGATGGTCCTTTTGGAATATCATTTCTGAACCTGGAATGATGCCACACAAATTAGGAAGAACCGTGGTCTCTGCTGAGTTAGCTGATCTCCTCTCACTGCTGCAAGTTTTAAAGTTTAAATATTATTCATTAGTTTAAAGTTTATTCATTAGTGTCACAAGTAGGCTTATGTTAACACTGCAATGAAGTTACTGTGAAAATCCCCTAGTCTCCACACTCTGGTGCCTGTTTGGGTTCAGTGAGAAAGAATTTAGCACCTCCAATACACCTAACCAGAACTTCTTTTGGACTGTGTGAGGAAACTGGAGCACCCGAAGTGACCCACGCAGACATGGGGAGAATGCGCAGACTGCACACATATAGTGACCCAAGCCAGGAGTTGAACTTGGGTCCTTGGCGCTGTGAGTCAGCCAGCAGTGCTAACACTGTGTCACCTGACACCTCTGAGATAAGGAGAAGAAAAATAAAATGATAATTTCTCACTGCACATTAGTGATGTCGGTGACAATACAGAGGTTCATTTTTACATTGCGCAATGTTGTAATTGGGCAATGTTGAGTTGGCCATTTAGTATATACCACGCCTAATTTTGGTCTGCGTTCAAGTCTTGGAAAGGAATGTAGACTATAATGGGCAGCCAATTTAATAATGTTGCATTACCAATACTCCCAGTGTGAATATTGAGTGAGAAGAGAACCTGGCTTGATATGAAGACAGCAGTGGTGGGAGATAACAGAAGACAGGTGGAAGCCATTGAAAAATAAATTAGCAAGAATCATCACTGTAATAATCTTACCGTGGCCAGTCTTCCGTCATCCTGAAATTCCACCTCTAATGGCATTGTGGGTCAGCCTACAGCACATGAACTGCAACGATTCAAGCAGGTAGCTCACCACCTTCTTCCCAGGGACAACTAGGGAGGGCAATAAATGTTGGCCTGGTCAGTGATGTGCATGTCCCACGAATGAATAAAACAAAACAATGACCCTTTATCTACAACATGCTCAAAGTGCCACTCAGTGGCTGCAGTGAACAGATCAAACCCAAAGTCTTTTGACTGCTGGCCTGAGTTGAGCCAGTTTCAAAGCCTTTTTGGCGTGTTCCAATTGCCTAATAAGGGAGCTCATTATTCTCCATGGCTCAGGGGAAGGTCTATTGATGATACCCCATGGCCATCATAACAATCATCATTGAAAGAGTCTGGATAATTGGAGGAAATTGTCCATCTGTTAATAATGGCCTTTCTTTGCCATTAAAGAAGATCAGTATATCACCTTTGGTTTTGTGATATATCCTGGCATAGTTTATCATTATGTGCTGCATTTGGAAGCAACTTAAGTTTGCCAAACATTTTTCCTTGAAGACAATATTCCCTTTAAAAATTCTCTGATTTTATTAGTGCATAAAGATCTATTCAAAAACATTTGCTGAATTTTACTGCAAGGTGAGTTATTGCTTGTCTTTTCTGCAGTAGACAGAAATGGTGATTGTCATTTACCTGTCTGCAGACATTTCTCACAGGGATTCATCACATTGCTGTTCTTTCTCTCAGGCACTCACTGTGATTCTGACATTTCTTACTGAAACTTGCCATTGTTAAGATTTCAGAAATTTGTTTGCAGGCCTCATTATTGCAGGATTCGCTAAGACTGTCTTGTTTTAGTGCAGCCTTGCCCTGACAGTTTTGTTTGTTATTGCTGGAATTGATGTCAGTATTCTTATAACTGCCGCAGATTTATCATATTGCAAAAGTATCGCACCCTGGAAAGTACAAAGAGAATGACAGCAGATACATGACCGCTTGTATGAAATGTTAATGGTAATCCAGCAGAAGTTTATTTTGCTTGTTATGTAACAGTACATTTTAGAATATCCAGTGTAAATAATATGCATAAATCATACACCACAATTAGACCAATACAGCCTTCTTTAAATGCAGTTTTAAGTTTATTTATTAGTGTAACGAGTAGACTTACATTACGATACAGTGGCACAGTAGTTAGCACTGCTGCCTCACAGCGCCAGGGATCTAAGTTCGATTCCCGACTTGGGTCACAATCTGTGTGGAGTTTGTGTATTCTCCCCATGTCTGCGTGGGTTTCCTCCGTGTGCTCTTGTTTCCTCCCAGAGTGCAAAGATGTGTGGGTTAGGTGGATTGCCCCTAATTCGGGTAAATGCATGGAGTTAAGGGAGTAGGACTTGGGTGAGATTGTGGCTAGTGCAGACCCGATGGGTTGAATGGCCTCCTTCTGCACTGTAGAATTCTATGATTAACACTGCAATGAAGTCACTGTGAAAATCCCCTAGTCACCACACTCTGGCACCAGTCAGGTACACTGAGGGAGAATTTAGCGTGGCCAGTGCACCTAACCAGCACTTTTTTCAGACTATGGGAGAAAACCTGATCACCCGGAGGAAACGCAGACTTGGGTATTATGTGCAGATTCCGCACAGACAGTGCCCCAAGCTGGGAATTGAACCCGGGTTCTTGGCACTGTGAGACAGCGGCGCTAACCACTGTGCTGCCCCAATGCAAAGTCACTTCATTAAATTCTTTCTTTATTATTATATTTATGTGAGTTAATTCAAATTGATGTTTTCAGTGAGAAAATCTGCATTAAATTATCAGGAGTAGACTATATAGAACTTGATGAATGTACAAAAATAAATGGTTGTTGAATTATATAGATTACTAACCGATTTATGTCCGCTGTTTTGATGAAATAGTAATTATATTGTGAAGATACAATACATGAAAAGTTTAATATAAAGTGGGATGGAGAGGAAACAGTGGCCTGGTGGTAATGTCACTGGGCTGGTAATCCAGTGGCCCAGGCTAATGTTTTGGATTCAAATCCCACCATGCCAGTTGTTGGAACGTAAGTGCAATTAGCCACGGCTCAGTGGGTATCATGTTCAATTCTCAATCAGAAGTCTGTGGATTCACATCCCACTCCAGAGACTTGAGTACAAAATTTTACCACTGGAGATTTGATGTGGAAGGTGTTGCATGCAGCAGTCCTCAAAGTAGAAGGCCAAAGTAGTTCACAGTCTCTCAGGCTGCCTGTCGCTTCTGCAGTCTCAAGGACTACGTTCTGTGTAGTTGTAGGTTACCCATGGTTTTGCGGATTTGCTCTTCAGGTTTTGGCTGCGCATCAGCTCCACGTTCCTGATCTTCGGTAACCTGTGTTAGGTGGGTGGTTGGAGGCAGACAGGTCAGACGACCTCTTCATGGATCTGCTTCTGGATCTGGCCAAGATGGTAAATAATAGGCTAAGGCAATAGGCGTGGAAGGGCTTGTTAGACCCACCTGTCTGCCCCTATCCCAAGGCTACATTTGTACCTGGGTATCCCTGGAATGGGCAAGCAGTATCTTCTTGCAGTGGCTGGAATTAATGCATCATCAGCTCTGGAAACATTATTTTAAGTTAATTTAATAAGCTTCATTTAAAGTTTTGTCTTTTCATTGCAATGCCCCTTTACGGACTGTTAATGTGTTCATTATGTTACAGATCAGTTTAAACAGCTCTGATTTCTCCTCTCTCTACTCACTTCCCTGTAAACAGAAAAGTGTTTTTGATTTATGATTTCCCCCTTTACAACTAGCAGTGTATTTTCCCCAAACCATCTATTTGGAATGATCTGATCCTCTATTAATAAACGCAAAGCAAACTCAAGTTAAAGTAAAAGGGTTGGTTTATTTTACACACACAAACAAAATGGGAAAGAATTTTGACTCATATAATAAAACAGGGATAAGAGAAAAAAAGAGATACAGTGTATGACCTCAATGAAAATAGTAAGAAGACTCACAACACCAGGTTAAAGAAGACAATGGTTGGGAATGCGAGTCTTTAAGATAATCAAGTCTTTACAGGTATAGACAATGTGAATGGAAAAAGGGTTGAGCACAGGGTTAAAGAGGTGTGAATTGTCTGAAGCCAGGATAGTTAGTGAGATTTTGCAAGCCCAAGTCCTGGGGGTTACAGGTAGTGTGACATGAACCCAAGATCCTGGTTGAGGCCATCCTCATGTATGTGGAACTTGGCTATCAGTTTTTACTCGGCAATTCTACGTTGTGTGTCTTGAAAGCCACATTGGAGAACACTTACCTGTTATGAGACTTCTTACCATGCTTACCCCAGTCCAACGACAGCATCTCCACTCAATGAAAACAACAGTTATAGCTTCATAAGAGTATAGAAAGAAAAATCCAATGATGTATTCTTCTGAGGTTAGCGAGATGAAAATGTTGCTGACTGATCCATCTTTCCGGAAGTGAGGCTTCTGTAATGGAAGAAGGCACACTGTGATGAATTGGTCTGATGGACACCAATATAAGAGTTTCTGTGTTTCCAGTAGTTAAACAGAATCAGGCAATTTACCCGGACAGAGATCTTTCTGCTGCCAGCTGTTTGGAGATAAGATGGCAGATGCTTGGGTTCAGTTCGACACGGCAATATTACAGGTTTTAGCTGCTTGGAGGAAGGTCACATGACATTCTTCCCACTTCCTCTTCTGGGTTTTGGACAACGGATATATTTTTCCAGGTATGGAATTTGAGAAGCTCCAATTTTTGTTTGCAGATATCCTGGATGGAATTTTCTGATATTTTTGCAGAATGACTCAGCCGGGGGCAGGTCCAAAATCAGGGAGGAAGCCAGCGGCTGCAGGGACAACTTCCTCTTGCTGTATGTTTAACCACTGAATGTCAAAATATTAAAAGGTCGGTCCCATGACTTAACAGTGGCAGAAGTTGTGCCTGAGAAATGCCAGGGGGCATTTATAAGAGACATTGCCAGGATTCTGCTCAGGCATAACACTCTGCCCACTGGGGGCTGTACTCACCTGTGCACTTCTTGTACATTCTATGCATGGTGGCCAGTTGGCCAATCACATTGGCATACCCTAATGCTGACATGAATGGACAATTCAACAGGAGTGAAAGCTATCAGACGTAGAGACCTATCAGTAATTAAATCGATACAAATAAGGATGCAGACTTTCAGAGTTGGGGTTCCCTTTATGTCACTAGCGGGGGGGAGGGGGCAGGAAAACCCCACCAACTTAAAAGCTATTTTGGGACTTACGCAGGATTTTCCACTCAAAAACAAAAAATCTTCCCCACTATCTCTGTTGGCCATAGCTCTATATTAGTAATATAAATGTTGTTGATACATTTTGTTGGAATTTGATTGTCTGCCATCATAGTGGGGGCATTAGTGCATCTTTAAAGACAATGAGGTTCCTGCTGGTTTCTGGAGATCAGAAATCCCTCTGGTATGAGTTATGGCTACTCAGGAATGCCTTTGTCTATTTAAGCCAGGTTGAGGTGGAGATTCCTTCCTGTCTTCTGAATGGCACGATTAGTTTATTTGTTAATTAGTCTTACTAGTAATTAAACGAGCATATAAAAAGGGATGGCTGGGACACTGAAATAATAAGTAGAAAGTGGGCTTATGTAATGATGTATTCAGTAAATCAACCAACCACGAAGCAAAGGATTTGTGTCCAGTTCCATGCTTCACCATCCAATTAACATTCTCCCTCATCTATTCTGAAATAATGCAGTTAATAGTTAAGCTTGCACATCGCCATTTGGATAAGAATCTCAAGACTGGCTGTTGTGCATGAGTGCCATTTGGAGGGTATCACAGTCAATATTTGTCGTGTTCTCCTCTCCTGACTCTGTCTACACTTTACCTTCAAAACAGCAGTCAGCATAATCAAGGGATCCCACCACCCCATTCTCTCTTCCACCTTCTTCTGTCGGGAAAAAAGATACAAAAGTCTGAGGTCATGTACCAACCGACTCAAGAACAGCTTCTTCCCTGCTGCCTCAGATGTTTGAGTACCTGGCACTAAGTTGATCTTTCTCTACGCCCCAGTTATGACTATTACACTACATTCGCCACTCTCTCCTTCTCTATGAACAGTACGCTTTGTCTGCATAGCACGCAAGAAACAATATTTTTCACTGTATACAAATACGTGACAATAATAAACCAAATCAAATCTCTTTCCAAGAAGTACCAATAAACATTGTACATTGTTGGTCAGCTCAGATGTGGAATCCAGCTGGAGCTGTATTTGATCTGTACCGGCTCAGTTCCGCATCCATTAGTCATTCTACCAACTGCTGAGTAAACTGATGCATTATCAGATGATTAATATATTTGCTGTTCTCTTTATTTTTCCAGTACAGATGAAGGTACCTGCTCCTGAAGGTCTGTCAACACCCCACCTCTGTAACCACGAAAGAACAATTCAGGGAAACATAACCATCAGCAGTGGAGTCTCAAAGTTTTTACACAAACAAGCCAGCTAGACCCATGTCATCCAGATGAGGAGTTGCAGTTTATGACTCTGACTAAGACCTCAAGGCTCTGGAACTCCTTACTAACTTCAATATTAATGGTGCCCTATAATCAACAGAAGTTCAGAACCAAGGCTTGGCACCACAAAACCATGATTTCTTTTGTATCCTTCATTTCATCTTTAACACTATTGGTGATATTTTCAATGCATGTTTTGGCATTTAACATGCTAAAGTAATGCCTATATTTTTAATAAGATTTTTCTGTGTGTATGTCTGATTGTGGGCAAATACGTGAGGCTGCTATTTTTCAGTGTGCCAAATGAATTGCTGTATTATCAGCATAAAAGATGGGAATCAGCCTTGAAAATAACGCTAGTAAGAAGGGTATGGGGAAGAGCTGAGAAATTGGATTATAACTAGATTAAATACAAGTATATAGGTTCCTTAAAACCGCTCCACCATTTGATAAGATCAAGGATGATCTAACCATGGCCTCATCTCCACCTTAAGGTTTACATGTTATACTCCTTTACTCCCTTGTTAATCAAAAATCTATCTAACTCACCTTTCCGCTACTTCTCTAAGGGAAGAAAATTCCATAAAACTTCCATCTGAGATGAAAAAAGTCTCCCCAACTCAGTCAGAATTGCGAAGTGCCTTATGTTTAAACTGTGTCCCGTAATTCTAGTCTGTTCTGTTAGGAGGAACATCCTCTCTGCATTCACCCTATCAGTAAGATGAACTTTCATTCTTCTAAACTGCAGCGGAAACAATCTATCCAATCTTTCCTGATAAGTAACCCCTTCAGCCAAGGAATCAGACAATTGAAGCTTCCCTGAACTTCTTTTCATGTAATTATATTGTTTTTTATGGAATAAAACCAAAAATGCACACAGCATTCTGGATATTGTCTCGCCAGGGAGCCCTGTACAACTATAGCAAAATGTCCCCATTTTTATATTCAATTTCTCTTGCAATAAATGGCAACATTCCATTTGTCTTCCTAATCCCTTGCTTTTTGTGATTAATGCATCAGGTAACCTAGATACCCCCTCTACCTCTTAGTGCTGCTCTCTCTCTATTTAAATAACATATTGCTTCTCCATTCTATTCTTCCTGTCAAAGTGGATAAGTTCACATTTTCCCACATTAAACTCCACTCACTCAACCTAGCTATCTCCCTTTGCAGACTCCATCTCTCCTACTTATTGATTCTAGGGTGTGAATGGCCTCATGTTGACGTTTCAATGATTCTGAAATGCTCAACTTCCTGACAATTGACATCAGTGAAATGTAAGTGAATATGTAGATCAACATCTCTGAAATTGAGAACACGTGAACACAAACTTACAATAAAGAGATTGTAACCTCCATTAAAAAGGGGCTGAACGAAATTTAATATGAGGGAATTAAACATAGTACTCGATATGATCAGCTGGGAAATATACTCCAAAGCCTCTACCTTTCTCTATGGAAGTGTTACGCAGCTTGCGGTTCTCCATGACAATGCACTGCCATGTATCACTGAATTTCAGAGTTAACATCGGCAAAGGAAAAAAATGCAAACAAAGTGAAATCAGAACTCCTTAGCAAGCACTGCTTTAAGTGCAGATAAGTAGGAATTACAGTATTCTCAGGGCATAATCATATCTCAGGACTCAGACAGTAATTGGAAACTGCAGCTAATTATTATCTTAACTCCACAATTAGATCACTGCTTTGTAATCTCTCCTGTGTAAACACAATTCACTATTTGTCCAAATGTTCAGCAGTACAAATAAAAGGTGTACACTCTTCTGTAATAATGTGGATATTGTTTATATAAATAGATAAAAGAAAATTTATTTAACCATGTGTCTTCATTGATTCAGTACATGAGAGTGATTTTTGACCTGGAAATGGACACTAAGTATATTAAAGGGATTCTTAAATATATTAAAGGAAAAAAAATAACTAGAGAGAGAATAGGACACCTCAAGGACCAAAGTGAACACATGTGAAACTGCAGGAGATACGCAAGGTTCTCAATGAATATTTCTGCTCTGTGTCTACCATGGAGAAAGACATGAAAACTTGGGAAGTTGGAAAAGCTATGTATTGGGGACAGTTCGTATTATGGTAGAGAAGGTAGTGGACATTTTAAAACATATGAAGGTGGATAAATCTGGCTCTGACCTGGTGTATCCAAGAACTCTAGACTAGAGAAGAAATTGCAGGAGACCTGACTGAAATATTTGCATCATCGTTAGCCAGGGTGAGGCACCAGAAGACTGCAGGGTAGCAAACATTGTGCCCTTATTTAAGAAGGGCTGCAAAAAAAACCCCTGGGAATTATAGACTGGTAAGCTTAACATCTGTATTGGGTAAATTACTAGAGAGGATTCTGAAGAATAAGATATACCAGTGTTTTGTGCGTGGGAGATCATGTCTTATAAATTTCTTTAATGAAGTGACCAGGAAGGTTGATGAGAGTGTGGTGGTAGACATAGTCTACATAGACTTCAGTGAGGCCTCTAATAAAGTTTCATTTGTTAGGCTGCTCTGGAAGTTAGATCTCATGGAATCCAGGGAGAGCTGGCAAATTGGATGTGCAATTGGCTCGATAGTAGGGAACAGAGGGTAATGGTGGAAGGATACTTGTCGGACTGGAGGCCTGGGACTAGTGATGTGCATGACACACCACAGGCATTCAGCCTCTGACCTTCAGGTAAGCATTCTCCAAGGGGGCCTTCATGACACATGACAGCACAGAGTAGCTGAGCAGAGACTGATAGCCAAGTTCAGCACACATGAGGACGGTCTCAACAGGGATCTTGGGTTCATGTCACACTATCTGTAACCCCTACGATTTGCCTGGGTTAGCAAAAAACCTCGCTTACTGTGCTGTCTGGAGACAATACACATCTCTTTATCCAGTGCTCAGTGCTCGTTCCACACACATTGTCGACCACTTTGAGACTTGAATAGCAGGTTAGGTGTAAAGATTTGCATTCTAATCAGTAATCTGCAAACAGTTTGTGCTGTTAGAGACCAGAACACCTCATTCACCTGACAAAGAGGACAGCCTCGAAAGCTTGTGTGAATTTACTAACAAATAAATCGGTTGGACTTAAACCAGGTGTTGCCAGACTTCTTACTGATGGTGTGCCTCAGCGGTCAGTGCTGGACTATTGCTATTTGTTTTATATATCAACAAATTGCTTGAGAATGTACAAGGCATGATCAATAAGTTTGCAGATGTCAGTAAAATAGGTGGTGTTGTAGACAGTGAGCGGGGTGGGTACAGTGGTTAGCACTGCTGCTTCACAGCGTCAGGGACCCGGATTCAACTCTCGGCTTGGGTCACTGTCTCTGTGGAGTTTGCACATTCTCCCTGTGTTGGCATGGGTTTCCTCCTGGTGCTCTGGTTTCCTCCCATGTTCTGAAAGACATGCTAGTTAGGTGCATTGACCCGAACAGGTGCCAGATTGTGGCGATTAGGGGAATTTCACAGTAACTTCATTGCAGTGTTAATGTAAGCCCTAGTTATGACTAATAAATAAACTTTAAGGATTATTAAAAATTGCAGCAGGATCTTGATCAGCTGAGAAAGTGGGCTGAAAAATGGCAAACGGAATTCAATAAAAATAAGTATGAAGTGTTACATTTTGGAAAGAGAAATCAAGGTGAGACTTTAGGGAGTATCGTGAAACAGAGGGACCTTGGAGTTCAGATGCACAGTTCTCTAAAGGTGGAGTCACAGGTAGATAGGGGAGCAGTGAAAAATGTTTTTGGCATGCTGGCCTTCATCAGTCAGGGCATTGCATATAGAATCTGAGAAGTTATATTGCAGTTATACAGGACATTGGTAAGGTCGCACATGGAGTATTGTGTTCAGTTTTGGTCACTTTACTATACGAAAGATGTTATTAAACTGGATAGAGTGCAGAAGAGAATTACAAGCACATTGCCAGGATTCAAAGGACTGAGTTATAGAGAGTGATTGTACAGGCTAGGACTTTTGTCTTTGGAGAGGGAGGTGTGATCTTATAGAGGTATATAGGATCGTGAAAGGCATGGATAAGGTGAATGCACTAAGTCTTTTTCCCAGGGTTGGGGAAATCGAGAACTAGAGGGCATTGGTTTAAGAGGAAAGAGAATTAATGGAAACCTGAGAAGCAACTTTTTTTTACACAGAGAGTGATACGTATGTGGAATGAGGTGCCAGAGGAAGTGGTTGAGGAAAGGACATTGACAACATTTAAAAGGCATTTGAACAGATATATGGATAGGAAAAGTTTAGAGGGACATGGGTCAAATGCAAGCACATGGATTTAATTTAGATGGGCATTTTGGTCAGCATGGACCAGTTTGGGCCGAAGGGCCTTTCTCCATGTTGTTGATTCTATAATTCTTTGAATTCCGGCATTGTTGCAAATATGTTTTTCAGGGAGGGGATGGGGCTGTTTAATATCAGGAAAAATTATAATCTTTTACCTGCAGTTGCCATCTCTTGTTATTTCTGTTTTTTTCATTTTTTATGTTCTCAAAATTATAGCAGCTCAAAATATTAAGACAGGTTTATAATTGGAGAGAGAATAAGGACTTTATTTGATGTAGATTATTTGTCTTTTTTATATCTGCAGATTAGTAATGCGTATTTACATTCTTAACAATTCATGGGTTCTTGCTGTTTGACAATTTACTGCATTTTTGATCATATTACAAATCCAATGGTTTTTTTCAGTAAGAAATTGTAGGTAGGTTTGTACCAATTTATTAGTTATAGCAATACCAGCATGAAGCTTAAAATGCAGCAAAGTTAAAATTGCCCTATATATACACTAATGTAATTTTACTCCAAATCATTTGGAGTAATATCATATTGTGAAGTAGGTCATATTTGCAGGATAATTGGGTTATGCTCTTAAGTTTTTGCATCCAGCAATATTAAAAAGCAAAATAAATAGACTTTATTTAATAGTGCACTTAACCCTGCTGCTATAAAAGCCCACAACTTATATTAAGAGCCTTTTATCTACTTCTAACAGTTTTCTTTCTTTCTTTTATATCTGTTTTCCCAAATTATATTGACTCCTTACTGGCCATAGTTCTAACTTAATGGGCATTCTATCACCTTCCTTCATTTTTGAATTGATGTGTATTTGGGAGACATCACAGCAGATTCTCCCTCAGTGTACCTGAACAGGCGACTGAGGTATTTTCACAGTAACTTCATTGGGTTGTTAATGCAAGACTACTTGTGATACTAATAAATAAAATATTAAACTTTAAAGATTTTGGCCTTTTATGAGAAGAGGCTTGATAGACCTCGTTCTCTAGAGCACAACAAGCTGAGGGGTTATCTTATAGAGATCTACAAAATAGTGGGGCATTGATCAGCTAGATAGTCAATATCTTTTCCCAAATGTAGGAGAATCTAAAACTAGAAGGCAAAGATTTAAGGTGAGAAGGAAGAGATACAAAAGAGTCAGGAGGGGCAATTTTTTCCACACAGAGGGTGGTGAGTGTCTGGAACAAGCTGCCAGAGATGATAGTGGAGGCGGGTACAATTTTGTGTTTTAAAAAGCATTTAGACAGTTACATGGGTAAAATAGGTGTAGCGGGATATGAGTCAAATGCAGGCAATTGGGAGTAGCTTAGGGGTTTGAAAAAAAGGGTAGCATGGACAAGACTCTATACCTTTCCCCTCCTGGAGTTCTGTACATTTGCAGTCTTCCAGTAGAGGTCACTAGATAGAAGGAGCAGTTACCCTGGCTAAGTTTTTACCCTCTAAACCATGACATCTTTCCCCAAAAATGCCAGCCAACCTGGCACAAGCCAAAGAATGAATCTGCAAGTTTTTTAGTTGGCTTGTCTCAATTACCACCTTCACGCTAGAGAGGGTTTATTAAACCAGATTTGTTTGTATATCGTTGAGTGTCACGTTTTGAACTAAGCCAAAACATTGAGTTGCTTTCAGTGAATGTGAAATTTGGAAACAAAACACAGCTCCTGGGAGTGACAGGAATACCTGACAGACGTACTTCCAGAATTCCATCTTAAACTGAATGTGTGTGCACTGTTGCCTTGTGTTTGTGGAGAATCAGGGATTGGCTGTGGGGAGATTTAGACGTGTGCTGTTTAAAACAGCAGGGACTCTTAGAGCAGCAACTGCAGTCATTTTCAAATCCTGCACTCAACAATTGCATTGTGTAACACTGCAGAGAGGAGCCGTATTGTTTCATCCTCTTTTGGAATATAGTGTTAGGCTAATTTGTACCTTTGCTTTAATTGTTTAACATAGGCTTTCATACTGTTGAACCATCTCTTACACAGAGTTTATTGAAAATTTGGGGCATTCAAAATAGATTTCTATTTCTAAGCTGAAAACACTGGCTGGTACTTTTATTTGCTCCATTTTGTATGGGTTTGCAGATTTCCAGTATTGTAGTAAATGATCAGAGGTGAGGAGTGTTGCATTTTAAGCATGGCCACAAAACCCAGAGATTAATTTTGCTGAAGGAAGCGTACAAGTTCACAGATTGGCTAAAATAATATTCAGTTTGTGGTAATTCCCTGAATTTTCAAATTTAAGAATTTCAGGCTTGGTTGGCTTTGTGTGTGGGGAATGGGGGGTGGGGGGGGGCAGGTTTTCTCAACAGTAAAGCAATTTTAATAAAATTTAAATCTTTAGATTTGCTGTAATCATTTTGCTTTGTTCACACTGTGTACGTGGACTGTTTGTGTAGCAGCTCTCGTCAAACCTGCATTATGTACCCAGAGATCCTCGTTTATTATTTATTCATAAAGCTGCTCCTTATGTAAGAATGAGGTGTTTGCGCAGGGGTGAGTGAAAGATGAGAGCCCTTGTTCCTCCTGTTAAAACATCTGCCTGTACTCTGGTGGAGGAGCAAGTGGAAAAAGGTCATGTTGGATGTTTCTTCTTAACATTTTGTGAGTAAGGCTTAATTTACATAGTCACTGCACTGGTGATAGAGAGACTCCTTCAGGGGTCCATCATACCCAGTGTTTTTGATCTTCCTGTGTTTGATACACATCAGTATCCAGTTTCACAGACACTCATTCAACCCTTTTCACTAGATTTTTTTCTCTGTAAAAGAGAGTCATGCAGCTTCATCAAGTGCCATACGGCTAGAGGTCTGAATTATTGATGAGGAAATCAATGAAATATGAATTAAGGATAATTTTTTTTAACTGTAAATGAGGTAAGGATATCTGTTGATATTTCTGTCAGTGGAAGGATTTGTGGAGGATTCAGGGGACCTGATCTAATTTTAGAGAACACCACAAATGTCAGTGGATGGTGAATAAACAAGGATAGTTTGCAAGTTCCTAAAATACTTAACCCGAAGTTAAAAAACAGAAAATGCTAGAAATGCAAAGCAGGTCAATGAACCTTTAAAAGAAAAATAGGCAGGTTGGGCATCCTGGCTAAAATCTCCACTCATAACATTAAACTTTTTTTTTATTGCCTACAGGTTTCCTGCCAACATTATCTTGTACAGCCTTCCAATGCACAGAGATTTCTTGAAATCCCCACTGGAATAAATGCCTTTAACCTCAAAGGAAGAGATTCACAATTCCATTTCGTTGGACCGATGCAGAGTATCATTTAATGTTGCAACCCGTGCTTGTAAATGAGTCCCTAATCGACGATGTAGCACTCTGTCCAGAACATAAAATATTTATCCAGGAACATTTCATGAAGTTACGGATGGCTGGAAACCTGGATCTGACAGGCCACACAAAGAATTGGAAGTGTGCAATAAATTATGTGTGTAGATTAAACTCCAGTGGAAATGATTGGGGGTCCAAACAAGTGCACCCTATGTTGGGATGTGTACTGGGTTGACCAATGAAAGATAGCAAGACGGTTATTAATTGCCAAACTGAAGCTGCAAAAAAATGTACCAAAGCAGAGAATGGAATGAAGTTAAACAGAATAAAGGAAAACATTTTTAGAGTGGTTTTGATAGTGCAGAGGCAAAACAATCATGCTCATAAGTTCATAAAATATAGGAGCAGAATTAGGTCATTCAGCCCCTCACGTCTGCTCCACCATTCAATCAAGGCTGACATGCTCTTCATCCCCATTTTCCTGTCTTCTTCCCGTAACCCCATTACCAATTAAAAATCTAACTCCTTCTTAAATTTACTCGCTGTCCCAGCACCCACCACATTTTGAGGTAGCAAATTCCACAGATGCACAACCCTTTGGGAGAAATAGTTTCTCCTCAACTCTGTGTTAAAGTTGCTACCCCTTATCCTAAGCCTATGACCTCATCCTAGAATGCCCCACAAGAGGAAGCATCCGCTCCACGTCTACTTTATCCATAACCTTTTATCATCTTGAATACCTCAATGTGATCTCCTCTCATTCTTTTAAATTCCAGACAGGATAGGCCTAAACTGTTCAATCTCTCCTCATATGACAAACTCCTCATCTCTGGAATCAGGATGACTCCAGGTAATTATGGTTTAATTATGGTAATGGCTACTTCCCTTGAGCAAAATTGCATGGTGACCTGAGTGACGCTTTTTTGATAAGAGCACAAACCACATGGAGCAATTCAAGGACAAGAGGATGTAATCTTCACATTAAAGATAGACTATTTAGAAGGCAATCAAAATGTTTTTTTTTCCATAAAAGGATAATAGGAATTTGGAACATTCCCAAAGGACAAGAGGAGCTTTTAGGACTGAAAGCATGAGGATTTTGTTAGCTAAACGCATCAAGGGATATGGAGCAATGGCGGGGAAGTAAAGCTGAGTTCAACACCTTAGAATCCCTACAGTGCAGAAGGAGACCAATCAGCCCAATCATTCTGCACCAATTCTCTGAAGGAGCATCTTATTCAGACCCAACCTCCTGCCTTATCCCTGTAACCCCGTGCATTTACCATGGCTAATCCAAAGATGTGGAGATTGGATTGATTGGTCATGGGAAATTGCCACTTATTGTCAGGGAGATTAGCAGGCTAAATACGTGGGGTTACAGAGATGGGGTCTTGGTGGGATTGTTGTTAGTGTAGGCTCGATGAGCTGAATGGCCTTCTTCTGTCCTGTGAGGATTCTATTCTAAGAATCCACCTAACCTGCATATCTTTGGACTCTAAGAGGCAATATAGCATGACCAGTCCATCTAAATTGTAGATCAGCATTGATGCAATTGAATGGAGGAGTAGGATTGAGAGGTTGAATGGCCTACTTCGGTTCCTTATTGTCACACTTGAAGCAGTGTTTAGCCAATTTTGCTTCATGCCTGCCCGACTTACTGTTCTAGGCCTATGCCTCCGTGTGCACTCAGAACTAGCATGTTCAAAGTGTGTTTTGGATGCCCAAGATGTGCACACATGAACCTTCAAACAAGTGGCTACAAGTTCACCAACCATAATGAGATAGATTAATGTGTTTCAATTGAGCCTTTATACTGGAGCAGCACAATGTGAAAACTCAAATCTCATTCAGACCTCAAGGCAGAATTCAACACTAAGATGCCAGTAGCACAGCAATAAGAGATCTGAAGTCTTGTTCCACAGTAAATACAATTTAGCCATAAATTGAAAACAAGACATACTTTCAACAAACTCATTTTATTTCAATTTTCTGATGGTTAGCTGATGCTCCTTCATTTGTTACTCTCTATGATTTTGTGACAGCAATTTCTTCACAAAGTGTTTGTTCTAAAGTTGCCCCTAACCAACAATACTGGGCACAGTAAGAAGTCTCACAACCACCAGGTTAAAGCCCCTCAGGTTTATTTGGAATCACAAGCTTTCAGAGCACTGCTCCTTCACCAAGACTCACCTGATGAAGGGGCAGCATTCCGAAAGCCCATGAGTTGCGGTGTTGTGAGACTTCGTACTGTGCTTATCCCAATCCAATGCCAGAACCTCCACATCATGGCAACAATACTGGAACACAAAATGGATACTAGCAGTGGCAACAACAAAAAGCATTCATACAATAGGATGTAACTGACAGAAAATGTAATGCACAAATATTGCCAGTTATAGCATTTAAGATGATTAGGCAATTTAATTAAATATATAGGGAAAGCAAGGAATGTAGTTGTAATAAAATTAAATTTTTCAATAACTTTTCAATAATTCTTACAGCAAAATCATTTCAAATTTCCATCATACCGTACAAGTTTATGTTCAATTCTCCTATTATCTTGCAACTCTAACTATATCAGCATTGAATTACGAGCAGCTGCTTCTTCTGTTTCTGGTAAAAGTACACAGAAGTTACAACAAACATGCGGGCCATTCAATCCAACTGTTATTGGGAGCTACCAACAGCCTGGGAATTACCAAAAACTGAACTGGACCAGCTGTATAAATACTGTGGTGACAAAAGTAAGATGGAAGCTGAGTTTCCTGAGATGAATAACTCACCTCCTGGCTCCCCAAAGCCCATTTACAGCTACAAAGCACAAATCAGGAGTGTGATGGAATAACTTCTGCTTGCCTTGATGACAGCCACTTCAGCAACACTCAAGAAGTTCGACACTATCCAGGAAAAAGCAGCCCGCTTGATTGGCAGCTAATCCCATCATCTCAGACATTCACTCCCTCTACCACCAGTGCACAGTAGCAGCCGTGTGTACCATCTACAAGATGTGTCGCAGTAACTCACTAAGGCTCCTTAAACAGCACCTTCCAAACGCAAGGACAAGGCACTTGGAAATTCCACCACTTGCAAGTTCCCCTCCCAGCCACTAACCATCCTGATTTGGAAATGCATCGCCGTTCCCTCACTGTCACTGGGTCAAAATTCTGGAACTTCCTTCCTAACAGCATGGCGGGTGTGCCTACATTAATGGAGTGCAGCAGTTCAAGAAGGCAGCACACCGCCCCATTCTTAAGGGCAATTCGGGGTGGGCAATAGCAAAAAAAAACTCATCCCTGTAAGTTTTAAAAATCTTCCATATTTACCAACTCTGTTCCTTTATCCCTTCAACATTTGATCCTTCATTCCAAATCCAACATACTCATGAATGTCTGCATTTTCTCTGCATCCAGCACTGACCCTAGAAGTGAATCCCAATCTCACAAGTTTCCGAATGACACTTCTCCTACCATCCATTCTCAAACTCATGATCTCTTTTTCAATTCCTGGTCTAATAAAACCAGCCCTGCTTTGATCTACCCTGTCTCATCCTTTCATGATTTTTAAACTTCTTTTATCTCACCCAGTAATCTGAGTTGCTCTGACAAAGACAAATCTTTCAAGTTTTTTTTTAATGTTTTGCACTTGCTCATTGCTGGCAGCGTTCTACCGAATCTACATCATCCTCTCTCGAATGTCTCTGCATTTTCCCTGCAGTGCAAAGCCCAATATTGCTCACAGTGCGTCTAACTGAGGTCTTGTTAAGGTTTTATATAGACTTATCATTATCTCTTGGCGTTTATATCCTAGGTCTCCTGAGGTAAAACCTAGAATTCAATTAACTTTTTTTTTTCCACAGCCTTAACCACCTGAGGGTGTTGCCTTGAATGTTTTGTGAACTTGTATCTACAAGTTTAGCCACTCAACCATAGAACCAATGTGACTCCCAAAATACAGTTAGCACTGCAGGTTAAACAGTGCCAGGGAGCTGGGCTCAATTCCCAGCTCAGGTCACCTGTCTGGGCAGACTCTGCACATTCTCCCTGTGGGTTTCCTTTGGCTGCTCTGGTTTCCTCACACAGTCCAAGAGACATGCTGGTTAGGTGCTTTGGCCTTGCTAAATTCTGCCTTATACAACAGGTGTCAGATTATGGTAACTAGAGGATTTTCACTGTCACTTCATTGCAGCGTTAATCATAGAATCATAGAATCCTATAGTGTAGAATTATAGAATCATAAAACCCTACAGTGCAGAAAGAGGTCATTTGGCCCATCGAGTCTGCATCGACCACAATCCCATTCAGGCACTACTCCCATATCCCTACATATTTATCCGCTAATCCCTCTAATTTACACATCTCAGGACATTGAGGGACAATTTTAGCATGGCCAATCAACCTAACCCGCACATTTTTAGATTGTGGGAGGAAACCGGAGCACCTGGAGGAAACCCATGCAGACACAGGGGGAACATGCAAACTCCAGAAGGAGACCATTCTAATTTGCACTGACCACAATCCCACACAGGCTTTATCCCCATATCCCCATGCATTTACCCTAGCTAGTCCACCTGACACTAAGGGGCAATTTAGCATTGCCGATGCACCTAACATGCACACCTTTGGACTGTGGGAGTTAACTGGAGCATCTGGAAGAAACCCATGCAGACACAGGGAGAATGTACAAACTCCACACCGACAGTGACCCAAGCTAGGAATCAAACCTGTGTCCCTAGCCCTGCGAGGCAGCAGTGTTAACCAGTGTGCCACCCAAATTAATGTAAACCTACTAATAAATAAACTTTAAAACTAATTACTGCTGATTTAGTAACCACAATATATCACTATTGCCCTTCTCAGAATTGAACACCACCTCCCACTTTTTATCCCATCCCATATCTTATTAATGTCCCTTTGTAATTCCCTTCAGTGAAAGCAGCTCATTGAGCTGAGGCAGTCTCTGAAATGTGCATCCTCTTGATTTTTTTGTTATTTAACTCATTGATAAACAGTGGCACTTAAAGATCTACGGCTATTTTGTATTGAATTTGAGTCTTGTGTTATACCCGAGCCAGAAATTGCTGTCCTTGAACTGTCTCCTATTTGTTAAAGAGCAGATACTTAAGCAGATCATTCATCACTCATCCTAGCCTGACCCTGCATGTATCTTAGTAGTAACAACACTTGCATAACTTTGCAGTATTTTACCTGATGAAAAATAACAAAGTGAAGAAAACGAATCCAACTTTCAGAGTTGGACATAATTATGCTCCTATTTCTGCCCCCCCCACCCCATTGCCCCCCCCCCCCCCCTCCACTATCCAAAAGGACCTTAAATAGTAATGCTTTAAGTTTTACATCTGATATGCGGTATAAAAAATTGAATTTGGCATGCGTTTGATGCTGAAACAGCAATCATCATACAAGCTCAAGTGTTTTAGTGTTAGATGTTGGCTAAAGGCCCAGAAGTGGCCATAGTTACTAAAAAACCAATTAAAACGAAACTATTATCTTTATCTGTGGCATGGAGGAGTCTACATTGCTCTTCCACCTTGCTGTAGGCTGCATTTCTATAAGTTCCTCTGGAGCATTGCAGTAAGGATCGTACGGGAAGCTCCAACTCCTTTCTTGACTCTTTCATTGTCCCCTAATCCCTGCTTTGACATTTAAACCTCAATCCTTAAAATTATTCCTGGCATTTTAAAACAGGGCATTCCACCTGACAATTTCTACAAGGGGCATTAAATATTAAAGCCATCATCTGCAGCACGTAGCCTTTCTCTTTTTACCGCTGCCTTCTTTGCAAATATTAAAGGGAAATTTCATACACTGGAGATAATCTCACTGACCATTATTTTTGACCTACTAAAAAGTTGTACCTCAGTCTCAAAGGACAAACTCTATATTACTGGGGTCACAATGGTAGTGGTTAGCATTGCTGCCTCACAGCACCAGGAACCCGTGTTCAATTCTGGCCTTGGGTAACTGTGGGGAATATTCTCCCAGAGTCTGCCTGGCTTTCTTCCGGGTGCTCCATTTTCCTCTCACAGTCCAAAGATGTGCAGATTAGCTGCACTAGCTGTGCCAGAATTGGCCCTTAGTGGTCAAAGATGCATAAGCTAGATGTGGGAAATGTGTGGGGTTACTGAGATAGGACGGAGGGGAGAACCTGGCTAAGCTACTCTGTTAGAGAGTTGGTAAAGTGAAGTAAAGTTTACATATTAGGCACAGGTCAGGCTTACATTAACACTGCGATGAAGTTACTGTGAAATTCCTCTAGTCACCATAGTCCAGCGCCTGTTTGGGGCAATGCACCTAACCAGCATGTCTTTCAGACTGTGGGAAGACACCAGAGCACCATTGATACAGACTTGATGGGCCAAATGGCCTCTTCTGCACTGTAAGGATTCTTTGGCTCTGCTTGTGTGTGACTTGTATTTTTCACCTCAAATCTCCTGTCTCTTATCCCATTTGTGTTCCATGATATGCGACAGCAATCTTTAAGAGACGTGGCCAGTTGGAGGAATCAGACATTGTTATACTGATTTTCCAGAAGTAGAATAAGGTTAACGACAACCATTTTTACAGTAACTTCATTATAGTGTTAATGTAAGCTTACTTGTGATGAATAAATAAACTTTATTCTGGGGGAAGAAGCCTTGTGCCTTTTCCATGGCTTGGATGTGGACCACATTGGGGAAGGTCAGTGCTGCTTGAAACAGATATTGAAACAAATGTTAAAACCTCGGTGTTGTAAATGTGGAGAATAACATCTGTTGCAGAACTCCAGGAATGTTGCAGTAAGGATTGCTGTGAGCGGGAAGGTGCTAACCCGCTTCAATTGGAATGACCTGGTACAACCAGCAGTGAGGGCAGTGACAGGTCATTACTATAACTGAACATTGTATTCCCGCATTTCTTAAATGTGGAACTGGGAAATAAAGGGAGTTTTCTTCCTAACTCGCACTTACTGTCAACCATTGTCAGTTCATGGTCAGTTTCCCCTGCTCGCGCCCCCAGACTTCCACTGTCTGGCCTGCTGCTCCTCCTCAGAATCCAGTCGAAGGGTCATTCCTGCTGAGAAACTGGATCACATCATAGTATCCCAATAGTCTAGAACAAGGCCATTTGGTCTATTGAGTCTCTACCGGCCACATCCCACCCAGGTCCCATTCCTGTAACCTCTATTTACCCTGTTAATCCCCCTTATTCTAGATGCAATTTAGCATACCCCATTCATCTAACCTGTGGAAGGAAACTGGAACACCAGGAGGAAACCCACGCAGACACAGGGAGACTGTGCAGTCTCCACATAGTGACCTGAGGCCAGAATTGAACCTGGGTCTCTGGCGCAGTGAGGCAGCAGTGCTAACCCCTATGTCACCTTGCCACCCACTGATCAGCAGATCCCTGATACTGATTTTGTCAAATGGTTGAGCTGCCACTGGAACAGCTCACCATGATTTAACTTCCTCGCTTCCTAAACGCCCTGCATAAACTCTAACTCAATGCGCTGCCAATCATACTCTATCCTACACGAGATCCCTCCTGCTTGCCAGTCTGGTTTTTACCAATCCCATCTGGCTTCCATTCCCAGCAAATTCATTTTAAGATCTTCACTCACTTTGTAAATCCCTCCCTTGTGTCTTTGCATCCTTGCTCTGCTCCTGGTTCCACCCCAAATCCCAACTTCCGTCCTTCACTCTTCACGGGACAAGCAATGTAATGGAAACACTGCTAGATGTTGTATTCGACACAGCTACCAGTGTTAACAGTCTTTACAGTTAAGTAGATGTTTATTTATGCAATCTCACAACGCACCATGGTGGCACAGTGATTCGCACTGCAGCCTCACAGTGCTAGGGACCCGGGTTCAATTCTGGATTGAGTCACTGTTTGTGTGAAGTTTGCACTTTCTCCTCTGTTTGTGTAGGTTTCCTCTGGATACTCTGGTTTCCTCCCACAGTCAAAAGATGTGCGGGTTAGGTTGATTGGCCATGCCTAATTGACCCCAGTGTCAGGGGGACTGGCAGGGTAAATATGTGGGTTTATGGCAATAGGGCCTGGCTGGGACTGTGTCAATGCAGGCTTGATGGGCCGAATGGCCTCCTTCTACACTGTAGTGATTCTATGAACTCTCGTGCATCTCTCTCCCTCAGTCCCCTCACCTTACTCCATCTCTCTACACCACTGCTATACCTCGCTTACCTTCAAAAAGCTACCTCTTAGCTTAGAGATATCAATCACTTCATCTAACTTCTCCTAATTGCTGGTCAGTAACCAATGAGATAGTGAAGGGCCTAGGAGGTGGGGGCGAGGCATTTGACAATATCGCCTTTTAGACAGCAGCGGATTCCTTCAACCCAGAGTTTGATTTAAGGAGCAGAACCATAAAAAAGAAATATGCTTTCCTCTTTTTTTGTAAATAGGCAATGCCTCAGGTCAGAGCTGGATATGAATGCTGGTCCCATTCCATTCAATTCCAATCTGAGCATGCTGATAGAGATGAGACCCCAGGGAGACTGTTGCCTGAATAACAGTCCTCGCATTTCAATAATAACTGATTGTGTGAAGCAATCAGAGTCACTTTATCTTCCCTGAAGGGGGGAAGGGTAACTGAGAGTGGGAGGAAGGTGAAGAACAGTGAGTGGAAGAAGAGACAGGAAGGGAGAGGAGTGGTGTTATTGGTGGCTGTGTTGTGGCTGGTGATATATTCACCTTTTAAGCTAGAAATATGCAGTGGCACAGTGGTTAACACTGCTGCCTCACAGCACCAGGGTCTCAGGTTCAATTCTTGCCTTGGATCACTGTCTGTGTGGAGTTTGTATATTCTCTCCATGTCCACGCGGGTTTCTTCCGAGTGCTCCGGTTTCCTCCCACACTCCAAAGAGGGTAGATGGGTTGGCCACGCTAAATTACCCCTTAGTGACAGGGGGACTAGCTAGGGTAAATACATAGAACATTACAGCGCAGAACAGGGCCTTCGGCCCTTGATGTTGCGCCGACCAATTAAGAAAAAGCAATGACCCTCTAACCTAAACCATTCCCTTTTCATCCATAAACCTATCCACGGACCTCTTAAACGCCCCCAAACTTGGCGCATCTACAACTGCCGCAGGCAGGGCGTTCCATACCCTAACCACCCTCATGGTAAAGAACCTACTCTGACATCCATCCTATAACTACCACTCCTTAATTTAAAGCTATGACCCCTCGTGCTAGCTTTCTCCATCTGAGGAAAAAGGCTATCACTGTCCACCCTATCTAAACCTCTAATCATCTTATATGTTTCAATACGGTCTCCTCTTAGCCGCCTTCTTTCTAACGAAAACAACCTCAAATCCCTCAGCCTCTCTTCATAAGACCTGCCTTCCATACCAGGCAACATCCTGGTAAACCTCCTCTGTACCCTCTCCATGCCTCCACATCTTTCTTATAATGTGGGGACCAGAACTGCACACAATACTCCAAGTGCAGCCGCAATAGAGTTTTGTACAGTTGCAACATGACGTTGCGGCTCCGAAATTCAATCCCCCTACCAATAAAAGCCAAGACTCCGTATGCCTTCTTAACAACCTATCGACTTGATTGCCAACTTTCAGGGATCTATGCACATATACACCAAGATCCCTCTGTTCATCAACACTATTAAGAGTTCTAAAAATGGGGATAGAGCCTGGGTGCAATTATGGCTGGTGCAGACTTGCTTAGCTGAATAGCGTCCTTCTGCACTGTAGGATTCTATAATTCTATAAAATAAATGGGCAGTCTGGCAAGTTAAAGGCAGACAAGTTTTGTAATTGTAAGGAATACAACTGGAAGTACGATAGTTCTGTAACTTACCTTTGGGTGGCACATCACTGTTATCACCATTGCTTCAAAGGGCCAGGGACCCAGGTTCAATTCCAGTCCAGGGTGACGGTGTGAAATTTGCATATTCTTCCAATGTCTGCATGGGTTTTCTCCGAGTGCTCCAGTTTCCTCCCACACTCCAAAGGTGTGCAGACTTGGTGGATTGGTCATGCTAAATCACCACTTAGTGTTGAAAGATGTGCAGATTAGGTGGATTGACCATGCTAGATTTCCCTTTAGTGTCCAATGATGGACACTAAATGGATGGACATTAGATGGATTGGTCATGCTAAATGTGCAGGGTTCCAGGGATTGGGCAGAGGATTGAGCTTGCATGAGATGCTCTTTCGGAGAATCGGTGCAGACTCAATGAGACAGATGGCCTCCTTCTGCACTGTAGGGATTGTAGAGATTATAACTATTACTGCTTATTCCCAGAGCTGCCTGTGTGATCCTTTCCGTGTATGTACTGGACTTTGCAAAATGCAGAAAACGGGAGAAAAACACAATGAAAACACTGGCAGATGTTGCATTCGACACAGCTACAGGTGTTAACAGTCTTTGCAGTTAAGTAGATGTTTATTTATGCAATCTCACAAAGTGGAAAGGTGCTGGATTCCCATGCTTTCAGTGATCTTGCTACAAGCTTCAAGGCACGAAAATGACTGTGCCAATTTACAATTAAACAAATCCCATAAAATAGGCGGAGGTGGCGCTAATTGTAAGATATAGGACAATGAACGTTTTTATAACAGTAATCATTTTAGTTGCAGAATATTCCGGTTAATTATATCTAAGCATCTTTGTGCAAAGCTCATGTTTGTGTTTGTCACTCACAGAGAATATGCAACGGTATTTGTACACATGAGCAGTGTTGGAAAAGTCTAATGTTTGTGGATGGTGCAGTGATAGAGAGAATCTGCAATTCTTGAGCTGGAATTCCATCCGTTATCTCTTCAGTGCCTGCAGTACCTGAGACTGCCAGAGCACCCACTCATTCATGACCATTCCCATAGCTCCCTATCTCAGGCAGCCTGTCACCACCTCCACTGTCAAGTTCTGGGTGGGAGCTCAAACTATTGGCTGTAATTTCACAGCACACTCAAGACTCTGCAATGCTTTCTCATTCAGGAAGTTGCATCAACTCACACAGATTTGGGAGAGTTGTCTGGCTTTAGCGGGACACATAAATTGGAACGGGGACGTTTATCTGTGAAAGTTTCAACGCAATTACAGTTCCTTCCTTTATCTCACTCTTGCATCAGATCCCCCTCCTTGCCTCCAACCCCCTCCCCCCAACCCCCTGGCCTCCAATCCCCCCCCCCCTTCTCGGCCTCCAACCCCACCCCACCCCCCGGCCTCCAATCCCACCCTCAATAGAGTTCAATCCCCCTTCCATCTCTGACCACTATCACAGCCTCGTGCCCTCCCCCCCCCCCTCTCTCTCGGCTCCTATGCCCTTCCACAGCCTCTGGCCCATTACCCTCCTGCCGCTGCACCACCCCCCCCACCATCATCCCAGGCACAGCCCCCAAACCCCCCCAGTTCCCAGACTCCTATTCCCCTCCACAGCCTTCTGAACCCCTAATCAGCCTCCAATCCCCCACGCCAGACTCCTATTCCCCTTTCCAGCTTCCAATCCCGCCTCGCCAATCTCCTATTCCGCTCCACAGTCTCCAGCCCCGCCTCTCTGGCCTCATTGGTTTTCCTTGTGCAATGTTTTCACAGTTGTTGCTATAACCAGATTGGGCTCCCTACAATCTACCAGCTGTAACCTTAGGAAATCTGCATTATCAATGGTGTGTAATCTTGTGGCACGGTGGTTAGCACTGCTGTTTTGATTTGAGCTGATTTGATTTATTATTGTCACGTATTCAAAATACAGTGAGAAATACTGTTTCTTGCACGATATACAGACAAAAGATACCATTCATAGAGAAGGAAAGGAGAGAGTGCAGAATGTAGTGTTACAGTCATAGCTAGGGTGCAGAGAAAAAAGTTTTAGAAGCTTAGAATGACAGTAAAAGATAGAATTAGAAGCTATGCTGGGCACAACTTGCAAGAAGTCACCTCGCTCCATCTTTGATGCACTCCAAGGACCTGGTTTCAATTCTAGTGAAATGGTGACTGTGCGGAGTTTGTAAGTTATCCCAGTGCCTACATGGGTTTCTTCCAGGTGCTGCAGTTTCCTCTCACATTCCAAAGATATGTGGGTTAGATTGATCAGCCACGCTAAATTGCCTCTTAGTGTCAGGGGATTAGCAGGGTAAATAGGTGGGGTTGTGGGGAAACGGCCTGGGTAGGATTGTGGTTGGTGCAGACTTGATGGGCCTAAAGACCTCCTTCTGCACGGTAGGGATTCTATTCTAAAGGTTACAATTAGCCTTTTTGCATTTGTTGTTGGATTGGGCACATAGTTCTCAAAACCAGCATTTGTTGCCCGTTCATAATTGCCCCTGTGGAGGTGGTAGTGAGCTGCCTTGTTGAACTGCCCACGTTCACCCACAGTGCTGTTAGGGAGAGAGTCCTTGGTTTTTGACACCTCGATAATGTAACTCTAAGTCAGAATGGTGTGTGACTTGGAGTGGAATTTGCAGATGGTATAACGGTTACTATTGTCCTTCTAGGTGTAGATTCCACATGTTTGGAAGGTGCTGTTGAAAGAGTCTTGGTGAGTTGCTGCAGTGCATCATATAGACAATACATATGACTGCCACCGTGTGCCATTGATGGAGGGAATGGATGTTTAAGGTGGTGGGTGAACAGGGTGCCAGTCAAGAAGGTTGCTTTGTCCTGGATAGTACTGAGTGTTGTTGGGGCTGCACTCAACCAGACAAGTGGAGATAAACTTCTCCACTTGTCTCCTGATTTGTGCCTTGTAGATGGTGAACAGGCTTTGGGGAGTCAGGAATCAGTTACAGGATTCCTAACTACTGCAGGATTCCTCGCCTCTGACCTGCTCTTGAAGCCACAGTATTTATATGGCTAGTCCAGTTTAGTTTCTGGTCAATGGTAACCCCCAGGATGTTGATGAAATGGATTCAGCAATGGTAATGCTATTGACATTCAAAGGCCCTGTAACCAAGGAAGGATGTGACTAATCACAGGAATGAAAGGCTTGATGTATGAGGAGTCTTTGAGGACTCTGGTTCTGTACTCAATGGAGTTTAGAAGGATGAGGGGAGATCTCATTGAAACTTACAGAATACTGACAGAGATAGACAGAGTGGATGTGGGGAAGATGTTTGCGTTAGTAAGAGAGACCAGGATCCAATGGCAGGGCCTCAGAATAAAAGGACAACCCTTTCTAACCAAGATGAGGAGGAATTCCTTCAGCCAGAGGGTGATGAATCTATGAATTAGTTTCCACAGTAGAGTCATTGAGCGTATTTAAGACAGAGGGAGAGAGGTCCTTTACTCGAAAGAGGATTAAAGATTACAGGGAAAAGGCAGGAGATTGGGGTTAAGAAACACAACAGCCATGATCAAATAATGGAAAGACTCGATGGGCCGATTGGCTCTTATATCCTCTGTCCTATACAGTTTGATTTTCTCTTGTTGGGGATGATCATTACCTGCTCAACGGCACAAATGTTAATCAACTCTTAGCCCAAAATCTTGCTGCATCTGGTCACAGACTATATTATTATTTATAGAATTGCAAATGGTACAAAATACTGTGCAATCATCAGCGATCATTCTGTCTTTACACTGGAGACACAGTCATTAATGAAGCAGCTAAGAATGGTTGGGTCTAAGACATTGTCCTGAGGAACTCCTGCTACAAAGTCCTGGAGCTGACCATGTAGTTAAAGCCTCCAATAACCACAACAACTCTTCTTTGTGGGAGATAAGACTCCAACTAGTGGAAAGCTTTTGTCCCTGATTCCCTTTAACTTCAAGTTTGCCAGAGCTCCTTGTTGCCGCACTGTCTTGATGTCAAGGGCAGTCACTTTCACATTGCCTCATCTTTTTACTGCTACTCTATTGCAGAAACTTCAGAACAGCAGCAATTCAGTCTGACAAGCTAAAGTAGTTCAAGTAAATATTTCCATTTAATAAGAAGTGATAAATACGAAACATTTTTTAAAAGCCTACAATAGGTTAACTGTAAGAACTGCTTTCTGCCCAGCTGAAATAGCATTTTTAAAAATAAAGTTGCTCTCATTAGCAAAGTGCACATTTATTTTTTTCTTTCTCGTACACTTTCAGTAACAGCATTGAAATGTTTCCCTCCCACTGGGAATTAAAATTAAACCTTTCGTTCACAGCAGAAATGATCAGACTGCAGTGGGTTCTCAGTGTCCTATCTGGGTTCTAAGCACTCAATTCCTTTGAAACTGGATTGCCAGAAAAACATAAGAATATAACAAGTCATAAAAACAAAACAACAATCGGCTATTGAAGAATACATGTAGTTGTGGATAATCAGCAATAAACAACACTCCCACCTACAAATCAGCCAAGTTCCGCATGCATGGGTACTGCCTCAACTGGGGTATTGGGTTCACGTCACACTACGTGTAACTCACACCATTTGGCTTGGGCTTGCAAAATCCCACAAACTACTGATTTGAGACAATTCACAATTCTTTAACATGGGCTTAACCCTCTCCCCGCTCATACTGTCTGTATCTGTAAAGACTTGATTACCTGTTAAGACTCACATTCCAACCATTCTTCATATTCTGATCTGTAATTATTTTGCAATTGTGTCTTTGCTTACATAGTCGTATTTGTGAACTCTTCTACTCATCTGATGAAGGACCAGTGCTCCGAAAGCTCGTGATTCCAAATAACTTGTTGGGCTTTAACCTGGTGTTGTGAGACTTCTTACTGTGTCCGCCTAAGTCCATCACTGGCATTTCCATATCATACAAATCACTTGGCATTGATAATAGGAATGTTATTATTATTCACCCAGAATATAGGACATTCTGCTCATTTTAGCCACTGTCTACAGAAAAGAAATACTCAAACTTTGGGATCATCGCACATTAGCCACCAAAATTGATTTCATTTGATTTGATTTATTATTGTCACGTGTATTAGTATCCAATGAAAAGTATTGTTTCTTGTGCGCTGTACAGACAAAGCATATTGTACATAGAGAAGGAAAGAAGAGAGTACAGAACGTAGTGTTACAGTTATAGCTAGGGTGTACAGAAAGATTAATTTAGTGTAAGTTAGGTATATTCAAAAGTCTGATGGCAGCAGGAAAGAAGCTGTTCTTGAGTCGTTTGGTAATGTGTCCTCAGACTTTTATATCTTTCTCCCGATAGAAGAAAGTGGAAGAGAGAATATAGGGGGCTGAGGACATTGAATGGAAGGAAGTGGAAGCAAGAATGTCTGGATGCCTGGGATCCTTAATTATGCTGGCTGCTTTTCTGAAGCAGCAGCAGTGTAGACAGTGTCAATGGATGGGAGGCTGGTTTTTGTGATGGACTGGGCTTTGTTCATGATCTTTTGTAGTTTCTTAGGTCTTGAACAGACATATCAAGTAGAAAGAATGCTTCCTATGATGCATTTGTAGAAGTTAGTGAGAGTCATAGCTGACATGTCAAATTTTCTTAGTCTTCTAAGAAGGTAGAGGTAATGGTGGGCTTTCTTAACTATAGTGTCAGCATGGGGGGACCAGGACAGATTATTGGTAATCAGGACACTCCTAAAAACCTGAAGCTCTCGACCATTTCCAATTCATTCCCATTGATGTAGACAGAGGCATGTCCCCCATTACATTTCCTAAAGTTAATGACCATCTCCTTCATTTTGTTGACATTGAGGGAGAGATCATTGTGGCCGCACCAGTTCACCAGATTCTCTTTCCTGTAGTCCGTCTCTCCGTTGTTTGAGATCCACCATAACACTGGTGTCATCAGCAAACTCGAAAATCAAGTTGGAGTGGAATTTGGCCACACAGTCATAGCTTATAAGGGGTAAAGTAGGGGGCTGAGGGCACAGCTTTCTAGGGCACCAGTGTTGAGGATGATCGTGGAGGAGATGTTGTTGCCTATCCTTACTGATTGTGGTCTGTGAGTTTGGAAATCCAGGGTCCAGTCACCAAGGAAGGAGCCGATGCCCAGGTCGCAGAGTTTGGAGATGACTTTCATAGGAATAATGGTGTTGAAGGCTGAGCTGTAATCAGTAACTAGGTGTCTTTGTAGTCTAGGTGTTTCAGGGCTCCAGACCTCAAGGCCACAGTGCAACATCCATACCACACTTGGAGAGACAGAAAGAAATCCCACAACATCAGCTTAAAGTCCAAAAAGTTTATTTGTAGCAAACTACAATTTATTTGCTACAAATAAACTTGTTGGTCTTTAAGCTGGTGTTGTGGGATTTCTTTCTGTTTTACCCCAGTCCAATGCCGGCATCTTCATATCATGACTCGGAGAGACAGCAATATCCATACAATCCCAGTGCTGAGATTCCAGCTGTCACATCAGTGAACACCAATTCCCAGACTGGTAAAATTTGTTTGCTCATGTTAAGCTTCGAGATTAGACAGGAATGGACAAACCTGAAAATAATACCCCTGCTCAACACAATCTTAAAAGCACTGGTTAAATGATCAGTTAGATAGTAATAGAACAATAATGAGTAAATTAGATTTATTAAAGGAAGACACACAGTTCATGACACAAGATGGATTTTGAATCTTGCTGATCTGTAGTCTAAACACTCCATTAGCCCTGATTTTATTAAATGCAGAGAAACTACTAAACATGTTCAATATGAATGAGAAACTAATGAAAGGTTAAACCTCTCTCTGCTCCATGAACATGTTATCTGAATTGATATTGTTATTTGGTACTAGACTTCCCAAGCAGAAAGATAAACCAAGGTGTTAATCCCACATGCAATAAACAGTGTCAAAGAACATAGATACTCTCATACATTCCAATTCTAATTCTCTTCTGCACCCAGTGGTGCACTAAGGCAGACTTCATCTGTTTCCATAATTGGTAATTCCTGGAAGAGGTCGCTGGTCTGTTACGGGTTGACGTGAGGATGTGGTGCTTATAGCTTGAGGGAACTCACTCCATATCAAACATGACTGACCAGGAGTCTTTCTCATTCTTACTGCCAGCTATTGGTGTGTTTGGGAGAATTTGCATGTTGGCCGCATTATGAATCCACCTTCCTTAACCATCATCTCTTGGAGTGGGATTCGAACCTGCATCTGGTAGCTCAAAGCAGGTTTGCAATGAAGCACACTGTGTTTAGGCACAGGACCTCAATCAGTAGGGGGCAGCACTGGGCAGGACCACTAGGCATCCACTCGGAGGCTGATAACTCTGCATTTGCTGATTAACTCAAACAAATAGAAATGAGCCAATCAGCAGTGGATTGTGCCGACAGTGGAGCGAATGGAGGCCAGCAATGAAGCCTGAGGTGAGGGTGAAGGAGAGAGTGAGTGTGAGGGCAAGGTTGAGGCACAGTGGCCATGGTGAGGGGCGGGTAGCTCACACTGAATAGCAAAGATCTCAGGCGAGCAAGGTGAGAATAGGAGAGTGTGGGGATGGAGTGAGTGGGGAGGGTGTGAAGGGAGGAGACTGTGTGAGGGGGTTATGTTGCAGAGTTGCGGTGAGAGAGAGTGTGTGAGAGCAGGGTTGCACTATAGAGGGAGGGAGTTTATGAGAGGGTTGGGGGGGATTCATCGGGACAGAGAGTTTGTGATGAGGTTGGGGGTCCATGGGGAGGCAAAGTTCGTGAGAGGGTTGGGGCTCCATGGGGAGGGAGAGTTTGTGACATGATTGGGGGTCCATATGGAGAGAGAGTTTGTGAGGGGAATGGGGATCCATGGGGAAAGAGAGTTTGTGAGGAGGTTGGGGGTTCATGGGAAAAGAAAGTTTGTGATAGTGTTGGGGTCCATGGGGAGAGAGAATTTGTGATGAGGTTGGGGTTCATGGAGTGGGAGGGTTTGTAATGAGATTGGGGGGGGCCATGAGCAGAGAGAGTTTGTGAGGGGTTTGGGGTCCATGGGGAGGGAGAGTCTGTGACAAGATTGGGGTCTATGGGAGAGAGAGGTTGTGAGGGTCTTGGGAGTCCATGGGAAGGAGAGTTTGTGAAGGGGTTGGGGGTCCATGGGGAGGAAGAGTTAGTGAGAGGTTTGGGTCCATGGGGAGGAGAGTTTGTGAGAGGTTTGGGGGTCCATGGGGAGGGAGAGTTTGTGAGAGGATTGGGGGTCCATGGGAGGATTGGGGTCCATGGGGAGGGAGAGTTTGTGAGAGGATTGGGGTCCATGGGAGGATTGGGGGTCCATGGGGAGGGAGAGTTTGTGAGAGGATTGGGGGCCCATGGGGAGGAAGAATTTGTGAGGGGTTGGGGGTCAATGGAAGAGAGAGTTTATGAGGGAGTTGGGGCCCCATGGGGAGGGAGAATTTGTGAGGGGTTGGGGGTCCATGGGGGAAGGGAGAGTTGTAAGGGATTGGGGGTCCATGGAAGAGAGAGTTTATGAGGGGGTTGGGACTCCATTGGAAGAAAGAGTTCACGAGGGGGGAATTGGCAGCAGGAGATTAGTGTGAGTGTTGTTTTAAATCCAGGATCAGACTATGAACAGAAGGGTACAAATGGATGGTCGAGTTAGGAACATATGAGGGCTTGCAGGCTTGGAGGGCCCATGAGACCCGGGGAAAATGTATTGACTCCACACAGACAGTAAACCAAACCAGGAATCAAACCCTGGCTCCTGAGGCAACCGTGCTAACTTGAGTTAGACTTAGTTAACAGTTTGTAACTCACATTTATTTTTATATACTTCTAGCATTTACACCCTGATTATCAGTGTAGTTTAGTCTGAAATAGGGATATTGGTGCACAAAATCGTAAGTTAAATTATGATTAAGAATACTTGGCATATTGTTCAGATTTACGGATGCTGAAATGGTCAAAGTAAGATGTGTCTCGTTCCGAATTTACCCAGGATGCATTTTAATATTATCACTGCATTAAAATTGACCGGCCCCCGCTGGGAAAAAAGGATATTGTTTGCGTGTAAAGTAACCAAATGAAAGATCGAGAATCTGCTTTTTAATCGAGGCCTGCAGATTGGAGCTACATACGATTTAGGAACAGAAGTAGGCCACTCGGCCCCTCGAGCCTGCTTTGCCATTTGATAAGATCGTGGCCGATTGCTTGTGACTTCAACCCCACATTTCCTGCCCAATAACACCCCACCCCCACCCTCCCCATTCCAGTTTCAACAAGTTCATATCTGCACATGAAAAACTTATACAAAAGCAAAATACTGCTGCAGGTGGAAATTCGAAATAAAAACAGGAAGTATTGGGATTTGCCAACAGATCAGGCAGCATCTGTGGAGAGAGAAACAGTGTTAATGTGTAGGATTTTATAGTCTTGTCCAACCCAAAATTGGAAAATCCCGCCTGAGATCAATAGACATTTCCACTGTCTGCCCCTTGCCCGCTCCGATTCCATGGCAGGGAGGGTGATAGAATTCCTCTGAATATCTTTTCACCAATCTGAAATTATTAACTCTGTTTCTTATTCCACAGTTACTGCCTGAGCTGTTTTTATTTTCTGAAGAATTTCTGGTCAGCTTGGGCAAGTTGATTTGATTCGATTTATTATTGTCACATGTATTAACATACAATGAAATGTATTGTTTCTTGCGCGCCATACAGACAAAGCACGCTGTTTATAGAGAAAGAAGCAAGGGACTGCAGAACGTAGTGTTACAGTCATAGCTAGGATGTAGAGAAAGATCGACTTAATGCAGGGTAGATCCATTCAAAAGTCTGACAGCAGCAGGGAAGGAACTGTTCTTGAGTCAGTATTTTCTCTTAAGGAAAAGTTTTTTTTTATTCCCGTCACAGAAATCAGCAAACATTATTCCCAGCACACTCCAGCATAGCTGACATTTATAGCTGAGACTGCTCACTTTGGAAACCAAAATGAATTTTTGTGTTTGGCCCCCTGATAACTGTACGCATTCTGCTAGGAAACTAGATCAACCCAGTTGTCAATAAATGTTAAATAAATGGTTCTTATTTTGCTTAAAGAACAAGAGTGCCACAGTGGTTAGCATTGCTGTTTCATAGTGCCAGGAACCTGGGTTCGATTACCAGCTTGGGTCACTGTGCGGAGTCTGCAAGTTCTCTCTGTATCTGCGTGGGTTTCTTCCAGATGCTCCAGTTTCCTCCCACAGACTGGACATGCTGTTAGGGGCATTGGCCATGCTGAATTCTCCCTCAGTGTACCCAAACAGGCATCCGAGTGTGGCGATTAGGGGATGTTCACAGTAACTTCATTGCAGTGTTAAGAATAAGCCTACTTGTAAAGCTGATAAACTCAGCGAAATGACGTAAAAAAGATACCCTTTCTAAAAATGGGCTTTCTTTCTGTAGCTGTGGGTTCCTGTCTTGGATTATTCTTTTCATCCAACTAGCAAGGGGCTTGTGAGGTGAATCACTGTGTCTACACATTGCCTTCGAAGTGAGTGTGGTGGGGAGGAGATCATTGTTCACCTTATTGTGGAAGGTGCCTTTGGAAAGGATGGGAGAGAGAGATGTGGTGGTTTGTATTGAGGTTCATCCCAAGCAGCTCAGTGACACGGAACTCTGTGGGATACTCCCAGGGACACAGTCCAAGAGAAACTTCAGCTGCTGCTGGAGGGTAATCAACCCAGTGAAAGATGCTTTTTGGTCTGCCTGAAATTTGTAGGCCTTCGAATGAAAAGAGTTATCCCCGATTGGGTGTTACTGACTGGCACATTCCAAAGCCCAGGACTATGTGTTGATGAAAGCATTAAAACTTGGGCCATAGTACACCAGGGGGAGGAGAAATTATACAGAAGCCCCTCAGGCTGTATGACTCACAGTGAATATTTCATGTGTCACAATTGTATTGAGGCACATTAACGTACAGCATGATCCCTGTAGACAACTTAAATATCATTTCTTCATTTGTAATCATCATTTTGAAATGTCTGTAATTTATTTTGATTGCATTGAAGCATCTCAGACAGAGATCTATGTAGACAATTTGAACTTTATTACACTGTGTTTTGGCCATTTTGAAATGTTCGTAATGTTCCTTCAGCTATTTTATGAATGTGGTATATTTTTGCAAAACAAAAATAAATAATGTGTCAATGTTCCTTATTACCTCTATTAACTTGTTGGTTTGAGTTATAAAGAGAGGCTGGAGAGACTGGGACTTTTTTTCTCTGGAACATGGGAGGCTGAGGGGTGATCTTATAGAGGCCTATAAAATAATAAGGGGCATAGATCAGCTAAATAGTCAACATCTTTTCCCAAAGGGAGCAAAATCTAAAATTACAGGGTTTACATTTAAGATGAAAGAGAAGAAATTTGTTCAATTCTGGTCACTGCCAGAAGGATGTGGAGGCTTTAGAGAGGGAATTGAAAAGATTTAACAGGATGTTGCCTGGTCTGGAGAGCATCAGCTATGAGGAGAGATTGGACAAACTTAGTTTGTTCTGACTGGAACGATGGAAATTGAGAGGTGACCTGATAAAAGTCTACAAGATTATGAGAGGCATGGACAGAGTGAATAATCAGAAGCTTTTTTCCAGGGTGGAAGAGTCAATTATTAGGAGGCATAGGTTTCAGGTGTGAGGGGCAAGGTTTAAAGGAGATGTATGAGGCAGATTATACAGGGGGTGGCGAGTGCCTGGAGTTCGTTGCTGGGGGAGGGAGTGGAAGCAGATACAATAATGACTTTTAAGGGGCATTTTGGCAAATACATGAATAGAATGGGAATAGAGAGATATGGTCCCCAGAAGGGTAGGGGTTTTTAGTTAAGCTGGATAGCATGTTCGGTGAGGGTTGGAAAGCTGAAGGTCTGTTCCTGCGCTGTCATTTTCATTGTTTTTATTTGTATTTTATATAAAAGTGTCCAGAGGGGTAATTATTTCCACACAGAGGGTGGTGAATGTCTAGAACAAGCTGCCAAAGGTGGTAGTAGAGGTAGGTACAATTTTGTCTTTTAAGAAGTGTTTACTGTTAAATGGGTAAGATGGGTATAGAGGGCTATGGGCCAAATGCTAGTATCTCAGTAATAAAAATTGGGCAGCATGGACAAGCTGGGCTGTAAACCTCAATGACCCGAAAACTCACTTTCTATAGTTTTTCCATCAAGTTGGATTGTCAGGAATGAATGAGTTAGTGTTAGTTTGTAGATATAGGTCATTTATCTTTAATCAATGACAATTCAACGAAAGTTTATTTCACAGTCAGATAAACCAAAGCTAACCAGCTGTCTGAGGCCGAATTGTTTGTAATCTCAGGATTTCCAACTAGCTGTTTTAGGCTATATTTTTCAGAGTAACTGTACATATAAAGCCTTGGCAACAGATGCTGGGCCAGGCATTGTTCTGGTCTCTTGTATGAAGTTCCTTACCAAAGCAGTCATGTCTTCATACTGAATAGAATGGCTCTGATCTAATGTTCCTTTGTGATGCTGTTGTTCCTGGCATCTCATTGTTGTCAGCCTCCCCACAGATATTCAGAATAGTCCCATCTGAATGGGAGTTGGACGGGCTAATTCACCCCAGCATCTTCCTTTAATGTCCTACAGCGACAGAAACTCCTTGTTCTGATGAAGCACCCGCAGGCAAACTTAGTGGCATGGTAAACTATCACAATGGTGCAGTGGTTAGCACTGTTGCCTCACACTGCCAGGTACCCAGATTAATTCCCGGCTTGGGTCACTGTCTATGTGGTGTTTATATATATTCCCTTTGTCTGCATGGGTTTCCTTCAAGTGCTTCCAGTTTCCTCCCACAGTCTGAAAGGTGTGCCGGTTAGGTGCATTAGCCATGTTAAATTCTCCCTGATTGTACCCAAACAGGGTACAAAGAAATAAATCGGTTGGATTTAAAACTGGTGTTGCAGACTTCTTACTATGTGTACCCAAACAGCTGCCAGACTGTGGTGACTAAGAGATTTTCACAGTAATTTCATTGCAGTGATAATGTAATCCTACTTGTGACACTAATACTTAAATCTAAACTATCATGTTGTTGGATTTATATTCATAAGAATAGAGATAGACCATTCAGCCTTTCAAACCTGTTAAAAGCAAATTACAGTGGACGCTGGAATCTGAAACCAAAAGAGAAAATGCTGGAAAGTCACAGCAGATCTGGCAGCATCTGTAAGGAGAGAAAAGAGCTGATGTTTCGAGTCCAGATGACCCTTTGTCAAACCCGTTACACTAGTAGGAGAGTATGGCTGAACACTCCGTATTCTTTGCATTTTGTGAGTAGTTTTGCTTTAAATGATTGGATTCAGTATCTTTGATATCAGATGAATGAATTTACTTCCAGCCAGATCAAAAATTAACTCAAATTTTCTTAACAGCTTAAAATCAGTTAATTATGTCACGTCTCTGCAGAATTACTGACATGAGAAGCAGAAATAGGTTATCTAGCCTCATCACACGCTTGAATAACACCATTTGATGCTCACCTCTGTTGTAGGCTAGTTTTGACACAGCATTGTACTGTACATTTCACAAAAAGAAACAACTGCCATAGCACTGAGTGTAACTGCAGTTAGTGATGTTAGTCCATGCAATGCACAATTGTAGATAAGGCCAAGTACTGAAGCAAAATCATTCTACCAAAAAAATGATACAAATATTTTATACCAGACAGAAAGGTCATTTTTGTTTCATGTTGTAAGTTATCATTTAGAAGGCAAGCCTTTATATCATTTTTATATTAGAATGATTCGTTGTTTTACCAAGTTTTATCCAATCATATAACTTAGAAATAAAAGACTTTGAAGTTTATTTATTAGTGTTCCAAGTAGGCTTACATTATTAACACTACAATGAAGTTACTGTGAAAATCCACTTGTCACCACACTCCTGCACCTTCGGGTACACTGAGGGAAGAATTTAGCATGGCCAATGCACCTAACCAGCAGGGGAGGAAACCCACACAAAAATGGGGAGAATGTGAAGGTCCGCGCAGAGTTGAACCTGGGTCCCTGGCGCTGTGAGGCAGCAGTGCTAACCACTGTGCAGTACACATGAATTGAGTGTCTTTAAGATAGAGATATATAGATTCTTGTTTGATAAGGGGATTGGGATAATGGGGAAAAGGCAGGAAAATGGGGATGAGAAAAGAATCAGCCATGATTGAATGGTGGAGCAGACTCAGTGGGCTGAATGGCCTCATTTTGTTCCTATGTCTTAAGTCTTATGGTCTGCGACACCATGCCGTTCAAGGTGACCTAACCTGGCACTGTGACAGAAATTAGAGTGTGGGGTATTTTAATCTCACTCATTATCCTAAACCTTATATCTAACATCCTTCTTCCAACGCTGACATTTAGTGTATTGTCTGGCAGTGACCAAGGCATGGGCTTACTCAATATCTTTCTCTGTAGGAGGTGTCTTGACCCCAGTTGGCCTCTCCTGTTGATAAGCCCAGTATATCTCAAAGGAACAGTGATCACAGGGAATGTCTTAAGTGTAAATTAAAAACTGCATTTTGTAGAACTCCAACATACTGGACTTAAAAATAACCTTTAAAATGAATTAATCAAAGCAGGCGTGCTGTGAAATGTAAATTCCAATATGTTTTTCAATAGAATTCCTTTGCCTTCAATAATGCTAGCCTGGGATTAATGAGCTGAATTGGATGCAGTGTAATATATGATTTATTAAGAGGAAACTGTTTACCAGAAAAGTATGTTTGAATACCATTCTCCTTAGAAAGTTTAATTGGATTCTCAAGCTATGATTCCACAAATCTTGATTTATCAAATCAATGTGTTTCTGAGATGTTGGTTGCTAATAATAGTAGATCCCTCCTCAATGAGCTTAACATATTCTACGTCATTTCACCCCATATTTGGTTGATCTTTCTCCGCACTCTAGCTACAACTGTAACACTACATTCTACACTTTCTTCTTGTTTATCCTCTAATTTCTCTATTGACGGTATGCTTTGTCTGTAAAACTGGAGAAACAGTACTTTTTACTGTATACCAATATGTGTGACAATAATAAATCAATTCAATTCAAACTTGCACCTTGTTCAATTTTAATTTGATTTGATTTATTACTGTCTCATGTGTTAACATACAGTGAAAAGTATTGATTCTTGCGCACTTAACAGACAAAACATACCGTTAATAGACAAGGAAATGAGAGACTGCAGAATGTAGTGTTACAGTGATAGCTGGGCTGCGGAGAAAGAACTTAATGCAAGATAGGTCCATTCAAAAATCTTACAGCAGCAGGGAAGAAACTTGAGTCGGTTAATAGGTGATCTGACTTTTGTTCTTCTTCCCGATGGAAGAGAGAATGTCCGGGGTGTGTGAGGTCCTTAATTACGCTGGCAACTTTGCCGAGGCAATGGGAAGTATAGACAAAGACAACTGTTGGGAGGCTGGTTTGCGTGATGGGTTGGCTACGTTCATGGTTTTTTGTAGTTTCTTGCAGTCTTGGACAGAGCAGGAGCCATACCAAGCTGTGATACAACCAGAAGGAATCCTTTCTGTGGTGCATCTGTAAAAGTTGGTGAGGGTCGTAGCTGACAGGCCAAATTTCCTTATGTCTTCCCATGTCTCTGAATCAAAAGCTTCCAGTGATTTTAAGCATTTCAATCCACTTTGTCCAGCAAGTACTCACATTTAAGTCCCCCATTCTCATCCCTTTCTTTCAAAGCAAGTTGTCCTCTCTCAGTGGTAGATAGCCTTCAGCTATGCAACAAAAATAGATGTTTGCACCTTGATATGAACGTAAACATACGTGACTTTTATTATTTCCACTAAACATGCCAAGAAGTGACCATCCCAATAAAGATAGAAGATAGCATCAACTGCAGTAATGTTTCACCACACCTGACTAAGTGAAAAATGGAAAGGCAAACTAGAATCTCTACAGGCCAGAAAGAGGCCATTTGGCCTTTCGAGTCTGCACTGACTCTCCAAAAGAGCATTGTACCCTGGCACCATCCCCTACCCTATCCCCATAACTCTGTACATTTAGCATGGCTAATCCACCTAACCTACACATCCTTGGACACTAAGGGGCAATTCAGCTTGGCCAATCCACCAAGCCTGCTGAATTTTGGACTGTGGGAGGAAACCTGTGTAGACATGGGCAGCACGGTGGTATAGTGGTTAGCACTGCTGCCTCACAGCACCAGTGACCCCGGTTCAATTCCGGCCTCAGGAATTTGTCTGTGTGGAGTTTGTACTTTCTCTCTGCGTCTGCGTGGATTTACTCTGGGTGCTTCGGTTTCCTCCCACAGTCCAAAGACTGTTAGGTGAACTAGCTGTGATAAATCGCCTGTCAGTGTCAGGGAGATTAGCAGGGTAATCATGTGGGGTTACAGGGATGGGGCCTGGGTAGGATCAGTATCGATGCAGGCTCAACAGGCTTTCTTCTGCACTGTGGGGTTTCTATGAATTTATGAATGTCCGAACTCCACAGTCATGCAAGGCTGGAATCAAACCTAGGTCCTGGCGCTATGAGGCAGCAGTGCTAACCACTGTCTCATCCTAGCCTGAGTTCATTTCAGGACAGTGGCTGTGGCAGCTTCTGTGATCAGTGCATCCTTCTGTGGATTAATTCCATTTTTGTGAAACACACACAGTGTATCTGAGACTGAATTCCCCACTCTCCCAGCAATAATGTGATCTGACTGCTAAGGCAGCTGGACCTCAATTATTGAGCAAAGAGATTGGCACTTCAAAATTCCGATCCAATATCCCCCAGTCTAACCTTGGCACTTGTTAAAAACTCTTTTAAATGTATAGCAAGTTGCCCAGTGCAGTCCTGTCCCCTTTCAGACATAATTCACATACACAACTACAGAGATGGCCCAGAAAATAACGCCACTCACAATAATAAATTCCCAACACAAAAGATAAAGGAAGTCAACGGCCACTGAAACCTTGCCAGGCATGCAGGATCTGACTTTTGTTTTCTTCCTGCTTTAACTATTCAATGAAAATGTTCTACGACTACTAACCCGCTCCAGCCTTGACCGCCTCTCACCCATTTTGTGCGAGAAAGTACGTGGTTTCCGAGGGTAAATATCTCTTACACCATTTTTTAAAACCTCTGTACAAGTTAATGCTGCAATCCATCAGCAACTGTTAGTGTGCTGACTCACTGATGGCTTTAATGATCACATTTATGCTTTTGTCTGTGTTGTTTATAATGTTTGTCCTTCTTGTTCTAAATCAAACCAACATTAGAGTCACTACTATAATAGCTTACTGCCTTTTTAATTTTTAGTTAAAAAATAATTACAATAAACCATGCAAAGGACTAGTTAGACCATACCTGAAATACTGTGAACAGTTTTGTTCCTCTTATCTGAGGAAAGACATACTGACTTTGGAGGCAGTCCAGAGAATGATTCATTAGATTGATTCTGAGTATGTATAATGACTTCAATCAGGCCCTTCAGTTTGACCTATTGGAGCATAAATTCCCTGATTAAGGATCCAATAGATGGGCCAATCATGGACTCTTTACCTTGTACTTACAAAGAACAAAGAAAACTACAGCACAAGAACAGGCCCTTCAGCCCTCCAAACCTCAACTGAACATGTTGCCCATGCACCAACCATGCTGCTCATGTCAGGAGTGTCAGTTCCTCTGGCACCCCCGGAGATAGATTGTTAACTACCAGCACTCTGTGTACTGCTGTTAAAGTTTGTAAATAAAGAGATTTTGGTGAAGGGATTTCTTCCTCCAAACACTTATGATAGTATGGAGGAATTTTCTTACGAGGAGAGGTTGAGTAGGCTGGCCCTATACTCATTGGAGTTTAGAAAATTGAGAGGCGTCCTAATTCCTTCGGAGCAGACACAGAGAGAAAGTGCAAACTCCACACAGACAGTGACCCGAGGCCGGAATTGAACCTGGGTCCCTGGTGCTGTGAGGCAGCAGTGCTAACCACTATGCCACCGAGCTGCCAGAATTAAACCACCCCACCTTCCAGGAGAGTTGGAGTGAGCAAGCGGTGACCGTGGAAAGATCCATTGACCTCAGATGAGATTTTACAGTTTCAGTGTGAGCGAGGCTGCCAAGTCCCACCCCAGAGGATTCTCAGGGAACTTTACAGAGTGCGTAGTTGTTTCCCCTTGTGGGAAAATCTAGACATAATGTGGAGATGTCAGCGTTGGACTGGGGTAAACACAGTCAGAAGTCTCACAACACCAGGTTAAAGTCCAACCAATTTATTTGATAGAAATCCCACAAGCTTTCAGAAATGGTGTTACTTTGTCAGGTGTGTGGAAGGTTCTGATCAGAGAAGGTTATATAAAGTCACACAGTTTACAGAATACTGATTAGAATGCAAGTCTTTACAGCTAACCTGTTATTCAAGTCTTAAAGATGCAGACAATGTGAATGGAGAAAGCATTAGCATAGGTTAAAGAGATGTGTATTGTCTCCAGACAGGACAGTTAGTGAGATTTTACAAGCCCAGGCAAGTCATAGGGGTTACAGGTAATGCAACATGAACCCAAGATCCCAGTTGAGACCGTCCTCGTGTGTGGAACTTAGCTATCAGTCTCTGCTCAGCGACTCTGCGCTGTGGTGTGTCGTGAAGACTGCGTTGGAGAATGCTTAGCTGAAGATCAGAGACCGAATGCCCGTGACCGCTGAAGCGTTCGCCAACAGGAAGGGAACAGTCTTGCCTGGTGATTGTCCAGCGATGCTCATTCATCCATTGTTGTAGCGTCTGCATGGTTGTTACGACATAGCATCTGCAGATGCTACGATAACGGATGAATGAACATTCCACAAACAATCTTCCTGTTTTTCAGTCTTTTGTTTTTACAGTTCTAAACTGATCGGTGTGAACCAACATTGTCCACCTTCCTAACCTGAAGATACTTGTCATTATTTTAAAATTTAAAAATTTAATTCCTTTCTCAGAGTTACAAAGCCAATGTGGATGAACCAAGCCCCTAATCTAATTGCTGACAACACCACCAGAGTGGGTCAGATCTCAAACAATGACAAGATGGAGTACAAGAAAGAGATAGAGAATCTGGTGAACTTGTGCAATGACAATAACTCTCCCTCAACATCAACAAAATGACAAAGATAATCATCGTCTTCATGAAGCGTAGTGTCCCTGTCCCACATCAATGGAGATGAAGTAGAAATGGTCCAGAGCTTCAGGTTTTTAGGTGTCCAAATCACCAACAACCTGTCCTAGTCCTTCCATGCTGACATTATAGGTAAGAAAGCCCTTCAACATCTCTATTTCTGCAGAAGACTAAGGAAATTTGACTTGTCTGCTACGACTGTCACCAATTTTTACAGATGCATCATAGAAAGTATGCTTTCTGATTATATCACAGCTTGGTATGGCTGCTGCTCTGTCCAAAAAACTACAAAGATCACAAATGTAGCCCAGTCCATCACACAAACCAGACTCCCGTCCATTTACTCTGTCTACACATCCCGCTACCTCGACAAAGCAGCCAGCATAATTAATGCCCCCATGCACCCCGGACATTCTCTCTCCCACCTTCATCTGTTGGGGAGAAGATACAAAAATCTGAGGTCACATACCAATCGAGTCAAGAACAGTCTCTTCCCTGCTGCCGCTAAACTTTTGAATGGACTTATCTTGCACTAAGCTAATTTTTGTCTATATCCTAGCTATGACTATAACAGTACATTCTGCGCTGTCTCCTTTCCTTCTCTATGAATGGTATGCTTTGTCTGTGTAGCACGCAAGAAACAATACTTTTCACTGTATACCAATATGTGTGACAATAATAAATCAAAATCAAATCAAAATTTCTGAAAGTTACAGAGCGCAGGACCCTAATCTATCTCTTTGCTTTTCCAAAAATCAATTCAAATTCAATCCGATTCATGGTCTCCACTGAAGGAGACTGGATCCAAGCTGAGAAGAACAGGCGTTACGCTTAATCTCCCGCTTGATCTTAGCCAGAAGACTGATTATTGAAGGATAGCAACTAGGTGTAATCAATATCCCAGAGCAAATATACCCTGGCCCCAATGGTCACTTTGATATCCAATAACTTCAGCAGACAATCATTTACTTGTTAGATGCTGCATGTAATTTTCAAGATGTCTTCTCATGCTGCTTCATGTCATCCAGTCTGAGAGGAGAGCAAAGTCGATAATCAATAGTGAGGATGTACAATGAAGATTGTTTGTCCTTTATGTTGTACAAGTGCTTGATTTTATCGCATCTCCACTAAGTATGATGTACGTTTTACACAAGATTTCGAACAAGACAATCGCAACCTTTGAGGAGAAGTTGCAGGATTGAAGACTTTAAAAGGGTGATTTATTGTCAGCGCTAAATTACTTTGCATCATGGTAAATTAAGTGTTTGGTCTGATGTAATTCTACGTGACACTGTATTGTCAAAAGGACCTTGGAGAGCCATTGATAATGATTATACCAAGTAGTCAATACCTGCCTCTGGTGATGGCAGGCTGCTTCAAAAGGCTACACATTACTTATCTGAGACAACCAAATGTTCCTTATGATAACCAAATCCCGGAATCCTTACTTGTCTGTTGCAGCGAGAAGCGTCTTTTTGTTAAACATAGTGCATAGTTTCTGCATCTCTTTGATCCTAAGAAGCTGCTTAAACTGGCCACCCCAGCCACAGTTTTTACAGTGTTGAGGGTGATGATTGAATGCAGACTGAAGTGAGCGCTGTATTTGAAGATAAATGCGGTGCCATTTATTTTCCAAGTTGAATACTTTTGTGGCTGTTCTGGATATGTTTATTCTGTTGCTTTTGCAAAATGCTGCACAGTTATGGTTCTGAAGACTTGGCCACACACATTTACAAATTTTTTTTTGTTTATATCTAATTCAATCCAATCAAAATCCAGTTCAAAGTCTCAGCAAGTGAGACACTCCCAATCCAAGCTGATAAGACAGGCTCACCACTTCCGGCCTTGGGCTTCATCTACACGATCCAAGCTGATTGGAGCAGGCATAGCTCCTCCTCCAAGGCTTGATCTTATTTGCATCTTAGCCAAAATACCGAGATGCCGCTTTAAAAAAATTACTTCAAATGAAGCCTCGGTGTAACCTCATGATTTCAACCGAGTGCAGGACGCCGGAACTATACTTGATCTTAGCCAAAAGGTGATAATTTACAAATACTCATTTGTGTATATCTGAGTGGGAGTATTTCAATTCAGGCAATAATTCGGGGAAGGGTGTCTGATATAAATTACTCTGACGTGGTCCACCAAATAAACCTGTTGGAATATTCGACTGCAAAATTTGTGGTAGTGAGGGACTGCGTTCACGCTCTCCCCTGATTTACAATGAAAAAATATGTTGGAATACAAGATTCCTGATTGGGGTGGCACAGTGACACAGGAGACAGCACTGCTGCCCCATAGCGCCAGAGACTCAGGTTCGATTCCAGCCTTGACCAAAGAAAATAAAAAAAAAGCAAAAACATGCTGAATATATTAAATGGTAAAAAAAAAGCTCAGAGAAAGTGAAAATAGAATAAACATGGGTGGCACAGTGGCACAGTTATTATCACTGCTGCCTCACATCTCTAGGGACCTGGATTCAATTCCCCACTTGGATAACTGTCTGTGTGATGTCTCTCCGTGTCTGTGTAGGTTCCCTCCGGGTGCTCAGGTTTCCTCCCTCAGTCCAAAGTTGTGTGAGTTAGGTTGATTGGCCATGTTAAATTGATCCTTAGTGTCGGGGGAATAGCAGGGTAAATATGTGGGGCTATGGGGTAAGATCTGGGGAGAGGGGGAATCGTAGTTGGTGCAGGCTCGATGGGCCAAATGGCCTCCTGCACTGCAGGGATTCTATGATTCTCTATTCTTCCCTCAGACCAAAGATGTGCAGGTTAGGTTGATTGGCCATGCTAAATTGACGCTTAGTGATAGGGTAAATGTGAGGTTATGGAGATAGAATCCGGGTGAGACTGTTGTCGGTGCAGACTCGAGGGGCTGAATGGCTTACCTCTTGCACTGTAGAGATTCTATGGGGCAGTTAATGCTTTCTAATCGGGGAGCCCTGCAGAGGTATATAATGTGGAGTGCCTGAGTTACTGCCACTCGGTGTATACTCTGTACTGGGAAGTACCCATCTGAGAATTACTAACTGCTGTGAATAAATTTGGATTTGGCAAAAAGACACCGGCCTCATTGGAGTTATTTCAATAAGATTAAATGTCAATCTGTTGTGATATCACTGAAATGATATTTTGTCACTTCTCCTGCCTAATGGTCAATTAATATTGAGGATTAAAATAGTTTCTCATTCAGCTGCATCTGCCCCACTCTTTGTGTGTCCCCTGTGTCCAATGGATTGTGTTCTGAATACTGTATTGGACTGAAAAAGTGTAGCAGTATTAATAATGTGCTTTCCAATATTAGCAACCACTCCTTAGGCTTTTCAGTGTCAAGTGTTTTAAACAATATCCTTGATTTTGGTCATCCCCACTACAGTAAAATTAAAGCTGGGCAGATAATACTAACAGGGTTAGACAGGGTAGATTCAGAAAGAATATTCTCAATGTTGGGGGAATCCAGAATTAGGGGTCATAGCTTGAGGATAAGGAGTAAACTTTCTAGAAGGAGGTGAGGAGACATTTCTTCACCCAGAGGGTGGTGAATGTGTGGAATTCACTCCCACGGAAAGTAGTTGAGACCAAAACATTGTGTGATTTCAAAAAGAAATTAGATATAGTTCTTGGGGTTAAAGGGATCAAGGGGGAAAAGGGGAATCAGGACATTGAATTTGACGATTGGCCATGATCATAATCAATAGCAGAGCAGACTCAAAGGGCCGAATGGCCTACTCCTACTTCTAGTTTCAATCTTCCTATGTTTCTATAATAGAATTCTATCAGTTGCTATTGGTAACTGTCCCTGATTAGACGTACCTTGCTCTTGAAAGAAGGCAGTGAAAAGCTTGCATTTATATAACCACAACACTCAGAAGCACTTCAAAGTGCTTCACAGACAATGGGTTACTTCAAAAAGCAGCAGTGGTTGCTGTGGAGACAAGCACAGTATCTGTTTAATGCACAGGAAGATGCCACAATCAGCAGTGAGACCAAGTTCATCGGCTTACCAGTTAACTATTAACTATATGGAGCCACATGTTATTTTAGCAGAGATTAAATGTAAAATCCCTAAAACAACATCTGGTAGTAAATTGTAGCAATATGAGAGTTCTCTCCATTTGATTCACTCCGCATGGTATCAAGAAACTGCTGAAGGCATTGAAGACTGAAAATTAATGCTATAGGTAGCAACACCATCCCTGCAACAGTACTGAAGATTTGTGCTATAGAACCCGGGGTGTCCCCCAATCAATCTCTTCCAACACAGTTACAACACTAGTATCTACCTGATGAATCGAAATTTGTTCAGGTACCTCCCATCCACAAAAGCAGAACAAATCCAATCTGGCCAATTTCTGCTCCATCAGCTTCCTATCGATCACCAGAAAACTGACGGAAATTGTCATCAACAGATCTATCAAGCAGCACCTACTCCAATGACTTGCTCACGGACATTCAGTTTGGATTCCATCAGGGTCACTCGGCTCCTGACCTCAATACAACCTTGGTTCAAACATGGACAAAATAATTGAATTCTGTAGGAGAGGCGAGAATGAAAGCCCTTGGCATCAGTTTGGCACCAAGGAGACAGGACAAAGCTGGAGTCAAGGGGATTCAGGGGGAAAACCCTCTGCTGGCTGGAGTCAAACCTGGGAGAAAGGGAGATGGTTGCGGTTGTTGGAGGTTAATCATCTCAGCTGCAAGGCATCACTGCAGGAGTCCCTCAGAGTAGTATCCTCAGCCTAACCATCTTCAGCTGCTTCATCCATGACCTTCCCTTCATCAGAAGTGAGGATGTTTGCTGATGACTGCATATTGTTTAGCATCATACTGAAGGTGTCCATGTCTGTAAGCAGCAAAGACCTGGATAACATTCAGATCTGGGCTGATAATTAGTAATTAACACTCACACCATAAAATGTTACAAATTCTGCTAGTGTTACACGAAAGAGTCTCCCAACATTACACACTGGTTTGTGGTGGTGTAAGTTTGTTTGGATTAATGCAAGGAGTCACATACAACCCAGTGAGAAATCAGACCAGCCGTTATGTAAACAATGCATAAAGAAAATTTATTCAAGTCAAAGAAAAGAAGAAAAATACACAACAAAGGTTATGATAGATGATGAGGTTTCAATATAAAAATGATTAAACACACACCCTTTCCCTGAGATTATCTCTCCCTCCCAAACTGTATCAACATTTTCTAAACTCACTGAGATCTCCCTTCTTCCAAACAACATCTACTCTGGTAACTCTGTAAATCAAATCTAGCCCATGGTTATCACACGATGCAGCTTCGATGATCAGATCTGAGGAACCATCCTTTGTTGGTTCAGCAAAGATACAAACTCGCATTTTTAAGAAGCAACATTTCTGCAACATTCTTGGTTCTGAATTTAAAATGAAAAACTGGCCTCTCTCTAGCTTCTGTGGCTCTTAGATGAAACTTGCTTCTTGAAGTGTTGGATATTCCTGGTCTCTCTTGGGCTACTGCAGTTATGCATGAACCATCTTCTCAACCTTGCTGTCACCTGAGATGTGATGATCCCCCTAAGTTAAATCACAGAAAGCATTCTTTCTGGTTGTATCACAGCTTGGAATGTATCCTGCTCTGTCCAAAGTCCACAACAAACTACAAAAGGTTGTGAATGAAGCCCAGTCCATCACGCAAACCAGCCTCCCATCCATTGACTCTGTCTACATTTCCTGCTGCCTCAGCAAAGCAGCCAGCACAATTAAGGACCCCACGCACCCTGGACATTCCCCCTTCCACCTTTTCCTGTCAGGAAAAAGATACAAAATTCTGAGATCACATGCCAACCAACTCGAACAGTTTCTTCCCTGCTGCTGTCAGACTTTTGAATGGGCCTACCTCCCACTAAGTTTTTCTTTCTCTACACCCTAGCTATGACTGTAACATTACATTCAGGACTCTCTCATTCTCTTTGAAGGATATGCTTTGTCTGTATAGCACACGAGAAACAATGCTTTTCACGGTATGTTAATAAATGTGACAATAATAAATCAAAATCAAATTAAAAATCACTAGTTAGCTTTCTAGGCACCCCCTCTCCCCACACACAAAGAGTAGAGCAGTCTATAGTCAACTAGGGCTATGGCAACTTTACCTTTGGGGTTTGCTTAACTCAGTTGGTCTGACATCTGGTTTGTGACACCAGTTTTAAATGCAGCCGATTTATACTAATAAATTGGTTGGATTTAAAACTGGTGTTGCAGACTTCTTACTGTGTTTACCCCAGTCCAACACCGGCATCTCTACATCTGGTTTGTGATGCATAGCAATGCTAATAGCACTGGTTCAATTCCCATACCAGTTGAGAGTATTCATGAAGGTCCTCCCTTCTCAACTTTGTGTCTCACCTGAGGTGTAGTGATCCTCAGTTTAAATTGTCACCAGTCAGCTTACCCACCTCAAAAGGGAGAGCAGCCTATGGTCATCTGGGACTATGGTGATTTTGCCTTTTTTGATGTAAGACTGGCCTGGTTCCCTGTGGGGGTGCTGGCAATTAGATACTTTAGCTTCTTTGATTTTTGTGGATTTGGCTGTCTACATCTCTCATATTCCTCGTCTTTTGACATTAGCATCCATATAAATTCACTGATCTCTAAATCATCCAAGTAAGCTGTTTCCATTGATAGAGCAATTTACACTTGATCCTGCCCAGATGCCAGCCAATCTTGTTCCCTGGCAAATTGCATCTCGTCATGCCTTTAGAATGCTAGCTACTGCTGTCTCTAGGCAGATTTCTACATGTGGCTGAGCAAATCACATCCTAGCATGCCTTTTTACATTCCTAATACTGATGTTGCTAGGCAGATTCCTGACAAAAGCCAGGCAATGGCCATCCTCAACAAGGTACAATTTAACCATCTCTCCAAGATATTCAATGGCATTACCATCTCTGAGACCCACAGTATCAACATCTTGGGGATTACCATTGACCAGAAATTGAACTGGACCAACCATATAAATACAGTGGCTACAAGAGCAAGTTAGAGGTTAGGAATCTTGCAGTGAGTAACTCACCTCCTGACCCTCCAAAGACTCGGTGCCATCTACAAGGCAGAATTCAGGAGTGTGATGGAATACCCTCCACTTGCCTAGATGAATGCAGCTCCAACAACGCTCCAGAAGTTAAATACCATCCACAACAAGGCTTGATCAGCATCCCATCCACTAACCATTTTTTTATTCATATGTGGGACATGGGCATTGCTAGCTGGCCAGCATTTATTGCCCACACAACTGCCCTTGTTCAGAGGGCAGTTGACAGTCAACCATGTTGCTGTGGCTCTGGAGTCACATGTAAGACAGACCAGGTAAGGACAGCAGATTTTTTTCCCTAAAAGGACATTAGTGAACCAGATGGGTTTTTCTGACAATCGGCAATGATTTCATGGTCATCAGTAGATTCGTGATTCCAGATTTTTTTATTGAATTCAAATTCCACTATCTGCCATGATGGGATTTGAATCCGGGTATCCAGAGCATGAGTTGAGTTTCTGGATGAATTGTCTATAGTGACAATACCATTCAGCCATCGCCTCCTCTATAATCTAAGCTTTTACTCCCTCCACTGGCACACAGTGGCAGCAGTGCGTATCATGTGCAAGGTGCACTGCAGCAATTCATCAAGCTCCTTTTGACAGCCTCTTCTAAACACATAACCTTTACCATCAAGAAGGTCAAGGATAGCAGATGCGTGTGAACACAACCAGCTGCAAGGTCCACTCCAAGACACACACCATCCTTACTTGGAACTGTTCATTCCTTCACTGTTGCTGGGCCTTCCTTACTGCACTTCAGAGCTATGACGAGAAAGCAGGGGAATGGTGCGTTGCTCATTTGAAAAGCCGGTGCACGTAAGATGGGCTGAATGGCCTCCTCCTGCGCCATAACAAGTCTGTGATATCTGCAAACAAAGTGCATAGACTGCAAGCATTCAAGAAGGCAGCTCACCATCACCTTTTCAAGGGCAATTAGGGATGGGTAACAAATGCTGGCTCGACCAGTGACACCCACCCCTGTCAAAAATTTTAAAAAGGCTGCCATTGTTATCCTTGTAAGACAACGTTAGGGAAACAGGTTTTGTTTAAGAGTGAAAAGCGTCTATTGTGCTGCCTTGAGAAAACCTTCTCTGATAGATTTGAAAGAATGAGCAGTATGAAGAAATCTGCCTGACATTCGAATGTATTTCTAATAAAGAATAGATGTAGAAATGTAACTGCATTTCAACCACAGGAGGAAGAAGTACTATTCCCAAGGATCTGTGATGCCTCCATCATCAACACCCTTAACTCTCCATCACCCACACAGATAGACGAGATTAGCGTCACAGTTCAACTCAGTGTGCAGGGAGGAAGGAGAAGGTAGTAAGAAGTTTCACAACACCGGGTTAAAGTCTGACAGGTTTATTTGGTAACACAAGCCACTAGCTTTTGGAGCGCTGTCCTTCATTAGGTAAGTAGCAGTTCTGTTCACAAACAGAGGCATATAAAGACACAAACTTTATTTACAAAATAATGGTTGGAATGCGAGCCTTTACAGGTAATCAAGTCTTAAAGGTACAGAATATGTGAGTGGAGAGAGGGTTAAGCACAGTTTAAAGAAATGTGCATTGTCTCCAGACAGGACAGTTAGTGAGATTTTGCAAGCCCAGGCAAGTCGTGGGGGTTACACATAGTGCGACATGAATCCAAGATCCTGGTTGAGGCTTTCGTCATGAGTGCAGTCAGTCTCTGCTCAGCGATTCAGCATTGTCATGTGTTGTGAAGGCCGCCTAGGAAAACGTTTACCTCAAGATCAGAGGCTGAATGCCTATAACTGCTGAAGTGTTCCCCAACAGGAAGGGAACAGTCTTGCCTGGTGATTGTTGAGCAGTGTTCATGCATCCGTTGTCGTAGCATCTGCATTGTCTCCCCAATGTACCATGCCTTGGGACATCCTTTCCTACAGCGTATTAGGTAGACAAGGTTGGCCGAGTTGCAGGAGTATGTGCCGTGTACCTGGTGAATGGTATTCTCACGTGAGATGATGGTATCCGTGTTGATGATCTGGCACGTCATGCAGAGGTTCCTGTGGCAGGGTTGTGTGGTGTCGTGGTCACTATTCTCCTGAAGGCTGGGTAGTTTGCAGTGGACAATGGTCTGTTTGAGGTTGTGCGATTGTTTGAAGGCAAGAAGTGGGGGTGTGGGGATGGCCTTGGCGCGATGTTTGTCTTCATCAATGACATGTTGAAGGCTCTGGAGAAGATGTTGTAGCTTCTCCACTCCAGGGAAGTACTGAATGAGGAAGGGTACTCTATTTGCCGTATCCTATGTTTGGCTTCTGAGGAGATCGGTGCAGTTTTTCATTGTGGTGTGTCGGAACTGTCGATCAGGAGAAGGAGAAGGGGCCAGAGCTCTGACTGGATCCAAAACAATCTGACAAACTGTTAAATTACAAAGCAAATTGTTAAAACAATGTCTGAGTATCTTAATCATTTATTTTGTGTCAGACATGAATCTGAAATAATAGATCTATTTATTGGCAGTACTAGGTCACCAATTCAGAGCCCCCGGAGCCTGTTAAATCCTTCAGCTTATATTCAGTGCTGGCAATGTCTGTGCCCACTCAGGCATATCCAACAGATGTCGTACATCAAAACACCTTCTGCACGTTGAATTAGCCATTCGGTCATGACCTTAGGGCAGCACAGTCATACTGCTGCCTCACTGCGCCAGGACCACTGGTTCAGTTCTCGGCTGGGGTCACTGTCTGTATGGCGTCTGTATGTTCTCTCCGTGCCTACAAGGATTTCCTCTGAGTGCTTTGGTTCCTCTCACAGTCCGAAAGTCATGCTGGTTCACTGCAACGGCCATGCTAAAATTCTCCCTCAGTGTACCCGAACAGGTGTAAAATGTGGAGACTCAGGAATTTTCATTGCAGTGTTAATGTAAGCCTACTTGTGACACTAATAAATAATTGGAATTTGATTCATCATTTTCACATGTATTGGTATACGGTGAAAAGTATTGTTCTTGTATGCTATGCAGATAAACTCTGCCAAGACTGCAATAATTATACCGTTCATAGAAAAGGAGAGGAGAATGTCGCATTAGAATCATAAATAAACTTTAAACTTTAACTTTAAACTCCTGGACAGCTATTCCCCCATGACAGGATTACTGCAAGTGAGCTATGAAGATGACTATTATTAACATTGACCACTGGGCAATGGTCACTGAAGGCTGTGAACTCTGGAAGCTGGTTGTTTGGTGAGGCATCAGAAGAAAGGAAGGGAAAAGATCAGTTAGCCAAGAAGAGAACGCTGAGAATTCTGAGGCCAGTGAATCCTGGTTTTCTCAGCCTAGTCTCTTCCTCAGTAGCAATGTAGCAGAGACTGCCACACCAGAATGGAGCTTCTGAGATACAGCAGGCCATGCTTAATGCAGTGTTGACTTCACCATGTAATCCATTACCTCACCAGATGGAAAAGGCTGCCATCATCTAAATTTCCAGTCAGGTCACAGATACTCGATCCACCCAACAATCCTGATATAAAATTGCTACAGGGCAGAAGGAGGCCATTCAGCCCATCAAGCCAGCACCAACAATAATCCCATCCAGGCCCTGTTCTTGTTACCCTGCTAATTCCCTCTGATATCCCCCTAACATTAAGGAGCAATTTAGCATGGCCAATCAACCTAACCCACACATTTTTGCACTGTGGGAGGAAACTGGAGCACCTGGAGGAAACCCACGCGGACATGGGGAGAACATGCAGACACTGCACAATCCCGAACAGAACCGGGTCCATGACGCTGCGGGGCAGCAGAGCTAATCACTGTGCCACTATGCTGACCTACATAAAATGCAACGCTGTAGTGAAAATTAGATGAGTCATTCTATAAAGAAGCCAGACAGTTCCCAATGATTGGATGACAGTCCTTAAAATTACTCCACTGACGATGATGGATTCTTTAACAGCAGCAAAAGATAACAGGCTTACATTAACAGTGCAATGAAGTTACTGTGAAAATCCCTAGTCACCACACGCTGTTCGAGTAACACTGGAAGAAACTCACAGTGGTAGAATGTGCAAACTCCATGCAGACAGTGACCAAAGCTGGGAATGGAATCCGGGTTCTTGGTGCTGTGAGGCAGCAGTGCTAACCATAGTGCATACTGGGAAACAGCCGGATTGAACCAGAAAAATCATTTCAGCAACAAATCGCGAAGTGGCTGACGTGCCTTCAGCTGCTGAAGCTGTCAACCACCCACTGGGAGAAGAGTGAGCTCCTGGAAACAGCACGAGGGCATCAGCTTGCTGGCGAAGCTAATGCTGTATGTCAGCCTAGACTTCAGTGCTGTGCTGTAAATCACCACGGCTCCTGCATGACAGCTGGAGCCTGATAATAACGTGAGTGTTGTTGGCGAGGGCAATGTCAGATAGCTGCTGCTTCTTGAGGCTTTCGAGCTTGTCAACGCCACCTTCGGCACTGTATCCTTTCCATTCACACTCCCTCACTAAGATTTCAATTAACTGCATGAGACAGACTTGCCGAGATGCACCTCTTTCCACCAGCCCACAAAGCGCCTGCGGAAGACTTTTGTAATCTCTCTCCCTCTCTGAGGAAGTTTTTTAAAATTAATTCGTGGGACATGGGCATCGCTGACTGGCCAGCATTTATTACCCATCCCTAGTTGGCCAAGGGTAGTTGAGAGTTAACCACATTGCTGTGGCCCTGGAGTCACATGTAGGCCAGACCAAGTAAGGATGGCAGATTTGTGAATCAGATGGGTTTTTCCGACAATCGTTTCATCATTAGATTCTTAATTCCAGATTTTTTTTATTGAATTCAAATTCCACCATGTGCTCTGGCGAGATTCAAACCCAGGTGCCCAGATCATTAATTGAGTTTCTGGTAATCTAATGATAATATGTCTAGGCCACTCTACATTCTGCACTTTCTCCTCTCCTTTCCTATGATCGTATTTTTTGTCTGTATTGTGCACAAGAAACAATACTTTTCACTGTATATTAATACATGACAATAATAAATCAAATCAGAAATCGTATGCACATCCTGCACATACACAAATCCCCCACACACAACAACGACATCACCCCCCCGCCCCCAAAAGTACCGAATTCTGACTCAGCAACAGATGCAAAATCTCCCCAGACAGGGAATGCCCCCCCCAAAAAAACTCTCCAACACACACACTACCTTGACATCCATCCCAGCCCCAGAAACACATAAACCCCCAACCTAATACCACCCTCCCCACAACATACACCACCTTAACAACGCACCCCTCCCCATCCCGTAACCATGGTAGAACCAGACCCTGTTTTTCTCTCCCTCTCCACCCCACAAACCCCGCTTCCACCCCAACCCTCTCCCCACACACGTAAGAGTACCTCCTCATTTGCCACACTGCACAAGAAAAAACTAATGGGAGTATGAATAGATAAAGAAAAAGGAAAAAGCTTGGGGGACAAGAAGACGGCAAGCCAAAATGTAAGAGCAAGGCATCACAGGGGGCAACAAGTGTTGGACGTGAGCCGAAAGAAAAGTGACAGAGCACGAAGGAAAGGGGGACATGTCTTCTCTCTGTCTGACCCCAAAAACAACAAATGGAGGAGGTGTTGTGTGTTGGTGTGAGGTGAGTCAATGTCTAAACATCAATATAAGTGAGTCAGTACGTGCGTATGTTTTCGAGTGAGTCAGAGACTTCCAGTTCTTCATTGGTTGGGGCATTGCAAATTTATCTCCGATGTGTCATATCCTCAAATTCTTACAAATCTCTCCTGCAAAAGGCCAATTAATGAAATGTTGTTAATTAAAAAAGGAAAGTTTAATGTTTCTCGGATGACCGTTGAGGATCGCCAAGGCTGGGCAATATTAGCCAGCTGATCATTCCTAAAGCTACTAAACATTTAGTTGACATCTGTCCGCCTTTGGCAATTCTGAGGCAGAAGCCGTGCAGCTTCACAAAATTAACTGAAAAAAAAATCGGACCTCTGATTGTGCAGGTGGGATTTTGACACGACAATCTCTCCCCTCGAGCTGATAAAATAAATCATGTGTGTGAGGAGAATGTGAATGAGTTTTTCAGACACTGGAATGACAGCAGATCCTATCATCTGATATTCTTATATTCGTATCTAATGTGGCTTCACTGGGGATACAGGTGAATTCATGGTGGCACAGTGGTTAGCATTGCTGCCCCTGGGTTCAATTGCCGGCTTGGCCCACTGTCTATATGGAGGTTGCACATTCTCCTCATGACTACATGGGTTTTCTCTGAATGCTAGAAGAGGAAGCATCTACTCCAAGTCTATTTTATCCATCACTTTTATCATCCTGTAGACCTCAATTTGATCTCTCTTCATTCTTCTAAATTCCAGAGAGTATATAGGCCTAAATCTCTCTTCGTATAACAAAGTTTTCATTTCTGGAATCAATCTAGTGAACCTCCTCTGAACTGCCTCCAATATTTCTACCAGTTTGGTCTCCCTGACAAGAGGTTGCTCTGTAAGGGGGCTCCGATCTACCTGGCTGTAAAATAGTTCTTCCCATCATTGCTGAGAAGCCAGTGGTTGTTCTCTGTGAAAAGGCACAGATTCCGGACAGTAAGGACACCCAGAGAGCACCGTTTGGGCTGGATCCAACTCTCCAACTCAACAGCAATCAGTGATGACAGAAGTGAAAGTTAGATGGATTCTGCAAGTCTGTCTCCTCGCCCACAAGCACAGAGCTGAGAAAGCATTTCGTAAATAATCCGGCGATCCAAAAATATATTCCTGCAGATTGGACAGTTTCCCTATTTTACCTTGTTAATTACATTCCACATTGTCACTGGGATTAGGAAAACTCTTCCCCAGTGACTGATCCAATGTGTGTTCCAGGACAGTGGGAGACTTTGACCTGTCTTAATGAAGTGAGAAATCAGAAGCTCTGGAGAAACGCTCCCAGATAAATAACACAAAATGTGAACAGTATTATGTACACAATAGGCTGAAGCCTAATTCTAATCTATTAGTACTTCAACTGAGCCACTTCCACACATCTGTAATCCAGTCACAACTCCTCGAGTGACCTTTCCTTTGCTCATTACCTCTCTCTCTCTTCCCCAAGGTGTTCCTCCACGCTGCTCAATGTACTTCAGCCACGCTTTCATTAGTAACCAACCATATAAAGCCACAGGCTGCAGAGTTTAATGCCTTTAAACAGTAATTGCCTGCAGAATGTAGCACGCCTCATTAAAATCCATTACCGCCGGCACACACACACAACCAGCTCACTCACAAATGAGCCAGTCCTTCACGTCTCGGTTACTTCTTTGTGCTTCAGCAGTTCCCACACGCAGCAGGATTGTTATGTTGTCGCTAATGAAATAAACCAAAGCTAAAGTGAGCTTGTCAAGTCCTTTCCAGCCAATAACACAGCTGTCAGGAGTTTGTATGCTTGAGTTTGTCTAGGGGCAGGGAGAGGTGTTCCCAGTGAGTCCCCACAGTGCAAGGATCCTGATCTCAAGCCTGATGAATTCACTCTCAACCCCCCCTCCTCCCCCCTCTCCTTACAGATAATAATTAGTGAGGTGAGAGAACATCTTTTAACTTATTTATTGGCATCACATCAACATTGCAATGAAGTTACTGTGAAAATCCCCTCGTCGCCACACTCTGCTGCCTGTTCACATACACTGAGGGAGAATTTAGCACGGCCAATGTGCCTAACCAGCACGTCTTTCAGACTGTGGGGGGAAACCGGAGCACCAGGAGGAAACTTACGCAGACACGGAGAGAATGTGCAAACTCCTCACAGACAGTGACCCAAGCTGGGAATTAAACCCAGATCCTTGGTGCTATGAGACAACAGTGCTAACCACTGCCACCATACTGCCCCTGTTAAATGTGGGTAAGAAGAAACTGCTTCCATCAGCGGGATGGTTGATGAGCAGGGGAATCATATCAAAGGTAATTGGCAGGATGGAGCCGGAGATCAAGTGGGTGGAATTATTTTGAACATAGCCACACTGTTGGCCGGATTTTTACCGGCGCGCAGAATGGAATTCTCTTTTGGCGGGATATTACAAGCCTCGCCTGAACGAGGTCATAACGGTACACGCCAGCTTAAAGGGGCAGTGGCAGTAAATTAAATCAGAAATTTCCAAAGAAATGGGTAAAGAAGGGGAGAAGATTGCAGAGTTATGGTGAAAGAATGCAGTGCTGGGGTTAATTGGAACCTCTCTTCAAAGAGCTGGATACAATGGAACAAATGGCCTCCTTCTGTGCTGTGGGGTTCTATGCTTTTGTGGTTTAATAATAAAAAATGTTCTTAACCTGCCCTTCTGCCAGCAGTCTCATTCTCCTCCTGTCTCTACAATAAATTGATGCTATGTTGTGAACTGTATAGGGTAACATTTGCTGTCACAATTCCAGTTCAGCTAGGATCCAATCTGAAAGCTGAATGATGTACATGCTTTGGAAGTTTCAGTCACTGAAGGGAATGGCACCGTTGTCTGCACCACTTGCAGTTCAGATTAAGGCTTAATTTAATTTAGCAGTCAGAACTGGGACAGCAAGTATCCCCATATTGACTGCATCCATCACAGTGGCTGGCATTCACTCGAATTCAGAATAGCCACGATAAAACCAGGAGCTGGAAGGAGATAAATCGAGTGGGGGGCAGGAGAAGGACTGTCTCTTCTTAGATTTCACGTGGGAGGTATTAGCTTCAATAAGGGCTTGGGCAATAAAGACTCCCCAACGCTGTCACTACAGACAGGGAAGTAATTTCACCATCCTCTCAATATCTGTTAGAGAAAGAATTCTTAACCTCTCTATTGCAAATGTTTGATCCAGATGTGGTTTATTCCCTGGCTGCAGAGGAGTCAGGAGCACAGAGAAGTTTCACACTGATCATCTGCCCTTCACAATGAATTCAATAATGAACACCGTGAGGGATCCCATCATTTGAATTGTAGTCATGTAGTACTTGTTGATATCATTTATGCATCCTGCATACACCTGCTCTATCCATCCAGACCACTTCCCTGTAACACACATTTAAAAGAAAATCCCTACAGTGCAGAAGGATGCCATTCTTCCCATCAAGCCTGCTCTGACAACAATCCCTGCAACCCCACATATTTATCCTGCTAATTCTCCAACACTAGGGATTAATTTAGCATGGCCAATCCACTTAATTTGCACATCGTGGGAGGAAACTGGAGCACACGGAGGGAACACACACAAGACTTGAGAAAAACATGCAGACTCCAGACAAACAGTGACCCGAGGCTGGAATTGAACCCAGGTCCCTGGCGCTGTGAGGCAGCAGTGCTAAGCAGTGTGCCAACTTTAGGAACATTTTTTGAAGCTTTGAAACATCTCAAAAGTATTGGAATCTATTGACTGTTATTGATTGTAAGTGCAAGCCAGAAAAATATGCGCAGAAATAAGTATATTCTGAACTTTTCTGATAATTGGCTGTAATATTTTTCTTAATAGCTTAATTATTATTAACCAGTGAGGATATTAATATGTTTTAGTCCAAAGATGTGCAGCTTAGGTTGACTGGCCAAGCTAAATTGATCCAGTGTCAGGGGAATTAGTAGGGTAAACGTGTGGAGTTAAGGGAATAGGGTGAGATTGTAGTCAGTAAAGACTCGATGGGCCCAATGCCCTTATTCTGCAGTGTAGAAATCCTATGATTCTAAATGCCTGGAAGATCTTGCCCATGATACCCACTGCTGGTAAACAAAAGAAATGCAATAAAAATGACAGAAAACTTTCAGTTCCACAGTTCAGTTCCGTATTTCACAATAATGAAATGTGAGGAGGGCATGTAGTCAGACACATACCTCCACACACTGTATTAACCCAACCTTATTCCAATGATGCAACTTTCCCTGTTTTATGTCCTGTAACTGCAAAGCTTAGAAAGGAATTTTTCTTATTAAGAGCTTCCATATCACTGAGGAGAAGGCTTCAGCCCTATCCACATCCAACAACCTACACTGAAAACTCTGCTCACATTTTGACAGCTGCAGCGGGGGGGGGGGCGGAGGGGGGGCAATTTCCATCACAGCAGCTGAGATAATCACAACACTCTAAAATAATCAACAATATTTTAAAAGAAAAGGTCCATTTGCCTTTTCTCCCATGTTGATGGATCCTGTAAAATATTGTCGAGCCCAGATCTGCATCTTTGCTATAAGCTGATCGTGCTTCCTTAGGCTTCACTCTGTCATCCACAAATTTCCCTTTTTCAGGGCTTCATTTTCCACCTGAGATATGGGGACCAATTTCTATCCCTCACCATCTGGGATAAGATATTCATAAACTCATGAGTTCATAAAATATAGGAGCAGAATCATTCGGCCCATTGAATCTGCCATTCAATCATGGCTGATATGCTCCTCATCCCCATTTTCCTGCCTTCTCCCCGTAACTCTTCAACCCATTACCAATTAAAAATCTATCTAATTCCTCCTTAAATTTACTCACTCTCCCAGCATCCACCAGACTTTGGGGCAGCAAATTCCACAGATTCACAACCCTTTGGGAGAAGTAATTTCTCCTCAACTCTGTTTAAAATCTGTTGTCCCTTATCCTAAGACTGACATCTCGTTCTTGAATGTCCCGCAAGAGGAAACATCCATTCTATACCTACTTTATCCATACCTTTTATCAATTTGATCTCCCCTCATTCTTCTAAATTCCAGAGAGTATAGGCCTAAACTGTTCAATCTATTTGACAATAGACGTCTAGGTAAAGGCACTGGAAGACAGATAATCTGACAAGAACCAGTTGATCTAGAAAGATTGGAGGAGGTGATGGCACCATAGTATTGATGTTGGACTAGTAATCCATAGAGCCAAGGTATTGCTCTGGGGACCCAGGTTCAAATCCCACCATGGCAAATGGTGAAATTTGAATGCAGTAGAAATATGGAATGAAAAGTCTACTGATGACTGCAAAATCATTGTTGTAAAAATCCATCTGGCTCACTAGTGTCCTTTAGGGATGGAAATCTGCCATGCTTACCTGGTCTGGCCTACATGTGACTCCAGACCCACAGCAATGACTCTTAAATGCCCTCAGGGATGGACAATAAACACTGGCCCAGCCAGGGATGCACACATCCCATGAACGAATACAAAAAAGACAGAAAAGAATAAATACAATGCGTTGAATGGCCTGAGCTATAAATCTCTTGGATTATATGAGGGAATAGTGAGAGAATCAAGGACAGAAAAAAAAATCTGGCAAGCATTTGGAAACAAATTAAAGGCAGTAATTTCATTTTAGGGTTCAGATGAGGCTTGAAAGCACTCGATCTTTATTTTGTCGGTACAATATCACTTCAGCCCCTTAATAAAATTTATGTCTTGTAACCCCTTTGAGGAGCATGATTTTCTGTCTACATATTTCTACATTTGCACTGCCACACTTCACCAGGAAGTCAAAATAAAGTATACTCCTTACAGGAACAAAATTGCTTTAAATTCTTAAAAACTTTTTTTTTAATAAAGCTTAACCCAATTTGCGCTGCAATAGCTGTCATCATTGATTGATTAAATTGTTTTAAAATACACTATAAATTCTGATAAGTGAGGAGAAAGCTGAGGAAATGTGATTTTGCTATGTAAGAGATAGCCTTTAATAAGCCATAAGAAAGGGTCTGTGACTCACTCAGCTCAGTGACAGACAGAACTAGGTTGCCAGAGACAGTGTGAGTTTTTTTTTAAGAGTGCTCATTATAGCAGCTCCTGTTTGGTTACAGAGGTAAAGAGCAGGTATAATCCTTTTCGCAGTACGTTAGAAAGTCTGGTGTTCTCACAGCTGGTTAATTATTTTCCAGAACCAAGAAAAGGCTGACTTCGTGTTTTATTGATTTAATAGTTGGCATTCCAAATATTTTCACCCGTGTTCTCTCTCGTATAATTATCAGCAATGGAACAGTGCAGTTAGCACTGCTGCCTCACAGCGCCAGGGACCCAGGTTAGATTCCCAGCTTGGATCACCGTCTCTGCGAAGCCTGTACATTATAATCATAGAATCATAGAGAATTACAGTGAAGACGGAGGCCATTCGGCCCATCAAGCCTGCACCAACAGCAGACCCTATCCGCGTAATTCCACATATTTGCCCCGCTAATCTCTCAAACCTATGCATCTTGAGACACCAGGGGGCAATTTGGCACCACCCATCAACATAACCCGCACATCTTTGGACTGTGGGAGGAAACCGGAGCACAAGGAGGAAATCCACACAGACACGGGAGGAACATGCAAACGCTACACAGACAGTGATCCAAACCAGAAATTGAACCCAGGTCCCTTGAGCTGTGAAGCTCCCTGTGTCTACGTGGGTTTTCTCTGGGTGTTCCAGTTTCCTCCCACACTCCAAAGTTGTGCAGGTTAGGTGGATTAGCCATGTTAAATTGTCCCTTAGTGTCCCAAGATGTGTAGGTTTGGGGGATTAGCGGGTTAAATATGTTTGGTTAAAGGAATAGGGCTTGGGTAAGATGTTCTTTCAGAGAATCGGTGTAGATTCAATGAGCTGAATCACCTTCTTCTGCACCATATGGATTCAATGATTCATCAGTTACAATCTGAGGGGTGATCTGCTTGACGTGTTCAAGACGCTAAGATATGATACAGATCATTCTGTGGTGAGCTGGATGTTTAGGTTATTGATGAGATGTTAACCAACTGTATGATCGGATGTACAGTATGGAGAATAGGCAAAGGAATCAAAAAAGTGAGTACATTCAGAGGGGACATTATCTTCAGCACAGTATCAGTATTAGAATCTTATTTCTCTCCTTACTGCCAGCAGATGTCAATGGAATCGACAGCTTGGGTCACTGTGTGAAGTTTGCACGTTCTCCTCGTGTCTGCGTGGGTTTCCTCCGGGTACTCCAGTTTCTTCCCCAGTCCAAAGATGTGTGGGTTATGTTGATTAGCCATGCTAAAATTGCCCTTAGTGTCCTGAAATGCTTAGGTTAGAGGGATGAGTGGGTAAAATGTTTAGGGATATGGGGGTAGGGCCTGGATGTGATTGTGGTCAGTGCAGATTCAATGGACCAAATGACCTCTTTCTGCACTGTAGGGATTCTATGATTCTATGAATCAAGGCCTGTTGTCTTTTAGCTCGTTTTCGGTAGAAATTTTTCCAGGGACTGTTGGGTGTTGTGTAATTTGCTTTGCAGTAAGATTAGCAGAAACAAACGTGTTCTCTGCATTCTTGTGTGTTGATGTGCATTTGGAGGAGGATGTGGTGTGAATGATTTTTTCAAAAAATCTTGTCCAACATAATTGGAAAGATGAGATTGAGGAGTGCTTCTTCTGACAACATCAACCGTTTTGCGTGGGGGTTGCTGTTGTGTGCACCTAGAGATTTTGATGGCAATAATGATGTTTGGAAAGCAGTATTTTTGATGTTTGTATTATGCCTTTGCGTACTGTGGAGTTGTCACACCACAGTATTCTCAACTGTGTTGTATTAGATATGTTTTGAAAAGGCAGCAACCAATTAGAATGTCTCTTTTGATGGATACAGTTGAATCTCCATTATCGTAAGATGAACGCCAGTCCCCACTGAGCCTCATAGTAACTAGAAGCAGGAGGAGGCCATCAGCCTTTCAAGCTGCTCCGCCGTTCATTTTGATCATAGCTAATCATCGAATTCAATATCCTGATTCCCCCCTTTGCCCCCTATCCCTTGACTCCTTTAGCCCGTAGAGATGTATCAAATTTCTTCTTGGAATCAGACAGCATTTTGGCCTCAATTACTTTATGTGATAGTGAATTCCACACATTCACCACTCTGTGGGTAAAGAAATTTCTCCTCATCTCAGTCCTAAAAGGTTTACCCCTTATCCTCAAACTATGACCCCGAGTTCTGGACAATCAAGAACATTCTTTCTGAATCCATTCTGTTTCACCCTGTTAGAATTTGTGAGTTTCTATGAGTTCCTTTTCTAAACTCTCCTGTAACGATAATGCAATGCAATGATCTGTTGCAGGCATTGTCCATTCCCTCCTCCATTTTCAGAACTAGAGGACTGTGGCTTGAGGGTATTAACACTAGACTAGTAATCTAGATACCCAAGCTAAAGCTCACAGCAGATGGTGAATTTAAAAAGAATCTGAAGCCATTATTGTAAAAACCCATCTGGTTCACTGTTGTCCTTCAGGGAAGGAAATTTGCTATCCTTACCTGGTCTGGCCTACATGTGACTCCTGACCCACAACAGTGTGGTTGACTCTTAAATACCTCCCTCAAAGGCAACTAAGGATGGGCGATCAATGCAGGCCCAGCCCACAACCCATCAAATAATTTATAAAATGCGGCCCTTTTGCAACATCTCTGAGAATTAGCATAGTTTCCAGATGTGTTGATGACAATCTCACCATCAAGTCTCTGGGAGTCGGATTTTCCAGCTCTTCCCACTGGCAGGATCTTCTGGTTCTCGATGGGTGCAACAGCTGTATTATGTACAGATTCACAGATGTGACCAGGATATGGAACATGTGTATGAATCAGTCATTCCCCATTTATCCACTATCCACTCATTCTGAATATGAAGTGACCTTAGAAATCTGAAAACAGTACATACATTCCTTGGCATATAAATTCATTTGCAAATTGAAGAGATTACTTATTTCTGACTAACATTGTCATGGGGGTAATTAGAATGTTCAGGTTAAGTGTTTGACTTCACTTGTGTACTTTTACCTACTTGAGCTGGATGTAGCCATGTCAGCCTTCCCCACTTTGCATAATTTAAACTTAGCAATAGAAATTGAATGATGAGAATGGTCAAATTCCGGAAAGTGTTCACTTTCCAACACGACAACAATTGTTATAAGGGCGTGGGGATCTGAAATATATGTCTGGGCCCTTCAATCATTGCCAAACTCCCCAGTGTTGTACATCCCTCTGCTGTGGTCACTGTGAATGGAGAAATGGGCACTCAGCCAAAGCTCCTTTTACTGCAGCAGGATTGGAGAATTCCAGCTACGGACAAGGTTGGAGAATTCCAGCCATAATCTCGGGAAACTTCATTGTTACTTTTCATTAACTTTCCTTTGTTTAGTTAATAACAGTTGGGACGTCTCTATTTTATAAAAGCCAGTTAGGAGAGTTAGTTACTGAAAAAAATCGGTAGAATCATAGGATCATGTAGTGCAAAAGGAGGACATTCGGTATTGATGCACTTGTTTTTATCCTACAGGTGCTTTGGTCCACCTTGTTGTCTAACGAGGGGCATACACGCGATGGGTCGTGAGCGGACTGCTCTTGGATCTTTTTCGAGAGTATCCTACTGCTTCACGTCGTTAGTGTATGCTTGACCTGGACCATCTGATGGGCAACACGACAGCTCAGTGACTATTGCTGTGCTGTGCAGATACATGGATTTGGGTCTGTGTCTGTGGGAGTTTGCGCATTCTCCCCGTGCTTGCATGGGTTTTCTCTGGGCGCTCCAATTTCGTCCCACATCCCAAAGATGTGGCTAATTGGCAAAACAAATTCTCCCTAAATTGTCTCAAATTTGGTTTTTAATCCATAGATCTATAAACATGGACAGGGATCGCGGATAGAGGTGGGAACATTGGGGTGGTGGCGCGGGCTCGTTGGGCCGAAGGGCCTGTTTCCTGTGCTGTTTTGTTCTTTGTTCTTTGTTAATCTGCACTGACCCACAATCTCACACAGGCCCCATAACTCTATGCATTTATCCTAGCTAGTCCCCTGACACCAAGGGCCAGTTCAGCATGGCCAATCCCGCACATCTTTGGACTGTAGGAGGAAACCGGAGCACCCTGAGGAAATCCACGCAGACATGGAGAGAATGTGCAAAACTCTGCACAAACAGTGACCAAGCCAGGAATCAAACCCTGGTCTCTGGCTCTGTGAGGCATCAGTGCTAACTATTGTGCCACAGTGCCGTTCAATGTGCTTTACCATTGAACATCCCAGCTCACGTGGAACGCTATGCAGGGCACCCATGTTATTTTACTCATGGCTGAAGCAGGATTGGTGCTGTGGTGTTGTAGCTGTGATTGACAAAGAAGATATCCCCGCTAATGAGAGGGTGACAGCAAGCCTGCATAAATAAACCATTTCACTGCAAGCAGCACAAGGAGTAAATATCAGCTCAGAGAAAGGGAAGGCTGCAATGATACAAGCAGTGTAAGAATGTTATTTTGATCTCGATAGGACTTGTAATCATCTTTGACAACCTCGTTAGAAATGAACTACAAGTGCATAACGTTATTGGAGAGTTTCAGGACAGTGCAACACTTGAGAAAAAGCAGGGAGACTTTGTAACATCAGTTTTTCATCTTAGGTACAATTGTTGAGAGTTTTAAACACTGAGGAAAGTGGGGTGACATTTTAGGAAAACAAGGATCGGGAATGGGTGCAGAGTAAGTGGAGAAGGTTGTGAAGAAAGCATATAGTATGTTAGCCTTTATAGAAAGGGGTATAGAGTACAAGAGCTGGCCTTTAATGTTGCAATTGTATAAAAGATTGGTTAGATCTCATTTGGAATACTGTGTCCAGTTCTGGTCGCCTTACTAGCGGAAGGACGTGGAGACTCTGGAGAGAATGCAGAGGAGGTTCACCAGGATGCTGCCTGGTATGGAAGGTCTGAGTTACGAGGAGAGGTTAGGCAAATTGGGACTGTTTTCCTTAGAAAGACATAGACTTAAAGGAGATCTAATAGAGGTGTACAAGATTATGAAGGGTATAGATAGAGTAAACAGGGTTAAGCTTTTTCCTAGGATAGACTCGAATAGCACTTGGGGTCACGGGCTTAGGGTGAAGGGGGTAAGGTATAATTTGGATGCTAGAGGGAGTTTTTTCATACAGAGGGTGGTGGGGGTATGGAATACGCTGCCAAGTAAAGTAGTGGAGGCAGGTACTCTGGAGATATATAAGAAATACTTAGATGGGCACATGAACAGAATGGGAATGGAGGGGTATAGAAAACTGATTTAAAATAGGGATCATGAGCCTTGGGAGTTCCTGGCAAGTGTGTAAATAGATGATGATATTGATGTACTTGTTTTTATCCTACAGGTGCTTTGGTCCACCTTGTTGTCTAACAAGGGGCATACACGCGATGGGTCGTGAGAGGGCTGCTCTTGGATCTTTTTCGAGAGTATCCTAGTGCTTCACGTCGTTAGTGTACGCTTGACCTGGACCATTTGATGGGCAACACGACAGCTCAGTGACTATCGCTGTGCTGTGCAGATACATGGATTTGGGCCTGTGTCTGTGGGAGTTTGCGCATTCTCCCCGTGCTTGCGTGGGTTTTCTCCGGGTGCTCCGGTTTCCTCCCACATCCCAAAGATGTGCTCTTAGGCTAATTGGCAAAACAAATTCTCCCTAAATTGTCTCAAATTTGGTTTTTAATCCATAGATCTATAAACATAGACAGGGATCACAGGTAGATGTGGGAACGTCGGGGTGGCGGCACGGGCTCGTTGGGCCGAAGGGCCTGTTTCCCGTGCTGTTTTGTTCTTTGTTCTATATGCCATACACCATCTCTACAACCTGTTTACTTGAACTGCCTCCTTTAGGGACCTGAGTATTTGTACGCCAAGGTCTGTTACTTCATCTACTCCTCCTAATGTATTCCCATTTGCTGTGTATTCCCTTTAACTGTTTGACCTCCTTAAATGCATTATCTCACACTTCTCTAGGTTAAAATCCATCTGCCACATTCCAGCTACTCCACCAACTCCTTGGTATCGTTTTGTGGTTATAGCTATCCTCTACGCTATCCACTACTCAACCAACCTTTGTGTTGTCTGCAAATTTGAGCTAATATATAACACAAATAGCAAAGTTCCCAACACCAAACCCTGTGGAACACCACATGAAACAATTTTCCATTCAGAACTTTCTATTCATAGACCATTACTCATTGTTTCCCAACACTAAGCCAACTTTTTATCCAATTTGCCACATTGCATTGTATCCCAAGGGCTTTCACTTTTGTTGACTATTCTGCCGTGTGGGGCCTTGTCAAATGCCTTACTAAAATCCATGTACATAACATCTACTACACTACCTTCATCAACCTTTGTCACTTCCTCAAAGAATTCAATCAAGTTTGTGAGGCAAGACCTTCCTATAAAGAAGCCATGCTGACCATTCGTAACTAATCCATGCCTTTCGATGTGTCAATTAATCCTACCCCTTAATACAGAACCCTTAAGAGTGTTTTTAGGCAAAGGGATCCGCGCGTACAGATATACAGGTCACTGAAAGTGGCAATGCAGGTGGAGAAGGAGTCAAGAAGGCATACAGCATGCTTTCCTTCATCTGCCAGGACACTGAGTTTAAAAATTGGCAAGTCATGTTGCAGTTTTATAGAACCTCAGTTAGACCACACTTGGAATATTGTGTTCAATTCTGGTCACCACGCTACCAGAAGAATGTGGAGGCTTTGGAGAGGCTGTAGAAAAGATTTACCAGGATGTTGCCTAATATGGAAGACATTAGCTATGAGAAGAGGTTGGAGAAACTTGGTTTGTTCTTGGAATTACGGAGGCCAAGGGGTGGCCTGATAGAAGTCTACAAGGTAACGAGGGAACAGAGTTGTTAGTCAGAAGCTTTCTCCTAGGATGGAAGAGTCAATTACTGGGGGGCATAGATTTAAGGTGTAAGGGGCAAGGTTTAAAGGAGATGTACGAGGCAGATTTTTTACACAGAGAGTAGTGGGTGCCTGGAATCATTACCAGTGGAGGCAGTGGAAGTGGATACAGTAGTGATTTTTAAGGAGCATCTTGACAAGTACATGAGTAGGATGGGAATAGAGGGATATGATCCCCGGAAAGGTAGGGAGTTTTAATTCGGTCAGGCAGCATGGTCGGTGCAGGCTTGGAGGGCTGAAACACCCGTTCATGTGCTGTAATTTCTTCTTTGTTATTTATCTCTCAATATTGATTTACTAATTTGCATACCACTGATGTAAGACTAATTTGTCCTATAATTGTTTGGCATTTCCTTCAATCCCTTTTTAAACAATGGAAACAGATTTGCAGTTCTCCAGCCCTCCGGTACCTGCCCGGTATCTAGTGAGGATTGGAAAAACATCCTCAGAGCATTTGCTATCTTCTGCTTAATCTTCTCAGAAACAAGCCATCTGGCCCTGGTGACTGAATAATTTTCAAGGATTCTAACTCTATGAGTACTTCCTCTCTCTTTATAATTATCCTGTCCAATATTTCACAGTCTTCCTCCTAGACTGTTATATCTGCATCATCCCTTTCTTTTGTAAACATGGAGACAAATATATTCATTTAAAACTCTTCTTACAACCTCTGCATCTACACACAAATTCCCTTCTTCATCCCTGATAGATCCTACTTTTTCCTTAATTAATATTTTGCAATTTATTTATTGGCAAAACATCTTTGGGTTTTCTTTAACCTTATTTGCTAATCTTTTTTCATGCTCTCTCTTTGATTTCCTATTTCTTTTTTCACTTCATCTCTGCACTATCTTTGTCTAGACTATCTGCACTGCTTATTTCTTCGTGCCGATCGTACACTTCATTTTTCTGTTAGATCTTCCCATATATTCTTCTAGATGATCTTGGGGCGGTCTAGATTTGGCAGTGTCAATCTTATTTTTGGAGGGGACATGTCTACTTTGTACATTTAAGATCAGTTTCTAAGAATTGCTCATGGTACACTGAAAAATTCCCAAATCTAAGACCTCAGTTGGGTCCCCTTGTGGTGGTAAACAGGCAAATAATTGAAGACTCACACCAGTTTCTCTACCTTTATCTGTCACACGAAGATCACTCCGAGATTAACTATATTTGTGTCTGCAGAATATGTGAGTGTGTGTGTGTGTGTGTGTGCATTTGTCTCTATGTATGTATGTTTGACTTTGTGCTTATGCCTGTGTCTGTGTGTCTATGTCTCTTGTCTGTATGTGTATCTGTAAAACTTTGTGTGTATGTGTCTCCGTGCATGTCTGTACGTGCACATACATGTGATGTCAGAGGTGGAGAGAGGGGACAGTTGGCAGCATCAGACACCAGGGTTCGATTCCCGGCTTGGGTCACTGTCTGTGCGAAGTCTACATGTTCTCCCCGTGTCTATGTGAGTTCCCTCCCGGTGCTCCGGTTTCCTCCCACAGTCCGAAAGATGTGTGGGTTAGGTAGATTAGCTATGGGAAATGTGCTGGGTTACGAGGATGGAGTGGAGGGAAGGACCTGGATAAGATGCTGTTTCGGAAAATCAGTGCAAACTCAATGGGCTGAATGGCCTCCCTCTGCTTTGCAGGGATTCTATGGATTCCACGATGCTGTTGGACTGCCAGTTAATTAACTTACCATGACCTGACTTCTCTACACCTTCTGTGACACTGCGTGTGGTTTATACCCTATGCTAGAGGCACAGGTAATGCCAGCTGGTCACAGAGTACCATAACTCACCAGTAAGGGACATCCCACACAGATTAGACACGAGTTTTTAAGGTAAATCTATATGAATAAATTAGGGTCTGTAACTGGCGGTTAATCTATTTCAATTCAGTGGTGACTTCTGATATGGATCAGTGTAAGCGATGGTCTAATTTTGGGAGGTTTCTATCCGGGGACAGACAGGAGGAAGCTCAGGGAGAGATAGTAAACAAATAGCCCTCCCCTGGGTAGGGAAGCTGTCTCTCTACTGCAGTGTTTAGCTCATAATTGGCAGCAGTTTTAACTTTTGCAATGCTTAGCCACAGATTATAAAATAAGTCCCACCCTGTCAAGAAAAATCAGTCTCGCATGAATGTATTTCCTGACGGGAATTGGCCACATTCTGGTTTCTGGACAGCAAACCGGATTCAGAGTGGATCCTGCAGTGGAGTCTTATTTTGCACTGTTACAAAGAATGAGTTGTTAAAAGGTCTGAAATATGTTCAAATAAAGTCTGCAAATCATCAGTCTGCATTGCAACAGTGAAGATTACAAATAAATCTATCTGCTCTGATCCTAGAGGAATCTGATTTTGTATCATTGTTTGTATAGGGGTATGTGTCTATGTGTATCCATGTGTGTGTGTGTGTGTGTGTGTGTGTGACTCTGTGTCTGTATATGAGAGCAGGTATGAAGGCGTGTGTACCAGTATGATTGAGATTGAGTCTATGTACCTCTGCAAGTGAGTATCTGTGTATCTCTGCCTGTGTCTGTCAGTGTGTGTCTTGTGAGTATCTCTGCCTCTGTCTGTGAGTGTGTATGTGTGTGTAGCTCTGCCCATGTGTCTGTGACCGTGTCTTTTTAAAAATTCATTCACAAGATGATCTCGCTGGTTAGGACAATATTTATTGCTCATCCCTAATTGCCTTTGAGCAGGTGGTGGTGAGTTGCCTTCTTGAATTGCTGCAGTCCATGTGGTTGTAGGTACACCCCCCCAGTGCTGTTAGGGAGGGAGTTCCAGGATTTTGACCCAGCCACAATGCAGGAATGGTGATATACCTCAGGATAATGAGTATGTTGGTGGGGAACTTTGAGTTAGTGGCATTGCCATGTGTTTGCTGCCTTTGTCCTTCTAGATGGTAGCAATGGTGGGTTTGGAAGATGCTGCCTATGGAGCCTTGATGTGTTGCTGCTTTGAATTTTGTAGATGGTGTCCATAGCTGTCACTGTTCATTGGTGGTAGAGGAAACGGATGTGTAGCAGTTAAGCGGGCCGTTTTGTCCTGTACGGTGTTCTTAAGTGTTGTTGGAGATGCATCCCATTCAGGCGAGTGGGGAGTATTCCATCACACTCCTGACTTGTGCCTTGTAGATGGTGGACTGGCTTAGAGGGATCAGGAGATGAGTTACTCGCCACAAGATTCCTGGCCTTTGACCCTCTCTGGTAGCCACAGTATTTATATGGCAAATCCAGTTCAGTTTTTGGTCAATGGTAAACTTACCCCCCGCCCAGGATGTTGATAGAGGGGGGATTCAGCGATGGTCATGCCATTAAATGTCAAAGGGCAATGGTTAGATATGCTCTTTTTTTGGAGATGGTCATTGGCTGGCACCTTTTCAGTGCAGATGTTACTTGCCACTTGTCCACCCAAGCTGTGATATTATCCAGTTGTGTGTCAGTATGTGTCTCTGTGCCTGTGTATCTGTGAGTGTGGCCTTACTCAAGATCAATGGACCTTCCCATGCTCTGCCTCACTCCAGTGCGTTTATATCTCAGAGTCTCTGTGGCTGTGTGTGTCCCTCTGTGTGTGTGTGTCTGTAAGTGTGTGTGCGTGTGTCCCTGTGTGGATATCATATGTGTATGTGTCCCTGTGTATGTGTGTGTATGTGTGTGTTCCTGTGTGTGTACATGCGTGTGTGTTTGTGTGTGTGTATGTGTATGTGTGTGCGCGCATGTGTGTGTGTGTGTGTCCCTGTGCCTCTCTGTATCCCTGTGCATGTATGTGTCCCTGTGCGTGTGTGTGTGTGTGCCTGTATATGTGTATGTTCCTGTGTCTGTGTGTATTCCTGTGTGCGTGTGTGCATCCCTGTGTGTGTGTGTATCTGTGTGTGTCTGTGTGTGTGCCTGTATATGTGTGTGTATGTTCCTGTGCATGTGTGTATCCCTGTGTGTGTGTGTGTGTGCGTGTGTGTATCCCTGTGTGTGTGTGTGTGTATCTGTGTGTGTGTATTTGCGTGTGCCTGTGTGTGCTGTATATCTCTGAATGTTGTACACAGTCATTGAAGTGTGAGTCTGAAGCCCCAGTGAAGGCTGCTCAGGCAGAAGCTGGTGCTGCAGCGACGCTACAGTATTTAATAAAATATGAAGTAATGACTGGCCTAGATAACAGCTCTCGCTGGGGTACTGCGAAATTCAAAAGCTGGAGCAGGAGAATTGCTCCTGCTGTTTGCAAACCTCCCCCATCACCTCCCGAGACTGAGCTCTGATAACCTGGACTATATCATCCCTGACAGGTTATTTCCCGTCCCCCACAGTTTCAGTAAATCACCCTGAAATTGATCTCGCAAGGATTGAGCAGGAGCTGGCAAGCGAGCCTGGGTTTTAATTTTGTTGTCATCACAGCTGTATTTCCTTGTGCTCTCCCCCAGCTGTTCTGTATCCAGAGCCAGAATACCAGCTGGCTGAGGGGCTGGGAGTGGGGGAGGTGCTGCTTCACTCTTGTAGCTTTTCAAAATTAATTTATGAGACTTCTGACCAGCCAACAGCACCTTAATAATAATAAAAAGATCTATCCAATAATCGGAGCTATCCTTTAATGCTCTCGGCGATCCTGCTGCGGTTTGCCTGATTGGAATTAAAAATCTATGCCTGATTTATTCCGCTCAGCAGAAACTTCAGATCAACACACAGATCAATGCCCACCATGCCTGGCATGGGGGTACTGTAACTAAGTGGGGGTGGCAGGAAGCTGTCAGAACTGGCCCAGAGTCATCCGAGAACGCTGCAATCAGGGGTTAGGGTTGAGGTTGGGGTTGGGGGTGGGGTGGGGGATGTGATTGGGTTGGAGGAGCTGCAGTGCAGGAATTCTGCGCTGGCCAGTGATCGGGAAGCTGGCAGTGAGTCTACTGTGCACGCGCTAATCTCCACTCTAGCAGCTCAGCACATGCGCAGTGGCCCCCTCAGCACTATGCTGCTGGCCTCTCCAACGGAAGTAGGCCCTGCCCACTAATTTTTATCATAATTCACGTTGAGACACTCTGTGATGCACTGGGTCTGTCCTCGTCGGAGTTTAGAAGGAAGAGGGGAGATCTTATTGAATCTCATAGGATACTGTGAGATTTGGATTAAGTGGACATGGAGAGGATGTTTTCATAGTAGGAAGAACTAGAATCAGAGGGCACAACCTCAGGCTAAAGGGATGATCCTTTAAAACAGAGATGAGGAAGAATTTCTTCAGTCGGAGAATAGGGAGTCCGTGGAACTCTTTGCCGCAGAAGGCTGGGGAGGCTAGATCATTGAGTGAATTTAAGGCAAAGATAGATAGGTTTTTGATTGATCAGGGGTTCAGGGGAAAGGGGAAAAGGCAGGAGAATGGGGGTGAGAAAAAAATCAGCCATAATTGAATGGTGGAGCAGACTCGATGCGCCAAGTAGCCTAATTCTTCTCCAATGTCTTATGGTTTTATGGTCTTATGTAGGAGATCCATTTTGAAAATCCTACTTAAAAAAAAAAGCGGGATTTACTCCAGTTTTTACGCAAATTCGGCACTTAGAAATTTTGAAAATTCTACCTGTAGCTTGTGTTCTGCCTCTTTAAGAGAGCAGATCGGGTAATTCAGGGAGCAAGCTTGGGGTATTCAGTAAAGGACTGACTGTGGAACTGTAAAGATGTAAAACAAACTGTTCCTTGTTGACGTTATATCGACTTACCTTGTGGTCTTTTTATAATTTATAATTAGGCCCAAACATAATACCGAGCATAGCAGAGAGCTGAGTGCCAGGAAGATGCCCGGGGCTTTTCTGTTGGTGTGAGGAGAAGTTAGAGGAAAATCACACCTCCCCCCACTACTCCCCCAGCCCCACCCGACCCCCAACCACAGGGCAGGAAGATGTCTTCTGATGGTGACACGGCCATTGACCAACGCTGGCTGCCCCACTCTTTCCACAGGCAAGTCCATGCTCACAGGCTGTGCCTAAGCTTGCTTAGTGCCTGCCTCCAGTTCCTGAGTGTCAGGCTGCTATTCCCAGTCGTGGATGGGAGTTGGCCTCCCTTTAGCCTGTTCAGCAAGGCCAGCCCTTCCTCCATTGCTAACACTGCTTGCTGCATGTCTGTCAATGAAAGCCCCAAATCGCCAACACCACTAACTGGACCATAGAATCCTGACAGTGCACAAGGAGGTCATTTGGCCCTTCAAGCCTGCACTGACTGCAATCCCACCCAGGCCCAATCCCTATTTACCCTGGCTACCTACCTTCTGACAAAATGGGCAATAAGCTTGGCCAATCCACCTCATCCTCACATCTTTGGACTGTGGGAGGAAACCAGAGCACCCGGAGGAAACCCACGCAGACATGGGTGAATGTACAAACTCCACACAGACCCAAGCCGGGAATCGAACCCAGGTCCCTGGCGCTGTGAAGCAGCAGTGCTAACCACTGTGCCGCCTGTTCCCGAGTCTGTTTTCTGTCTGGAGCTGGCTCTGCAAATACTGAGGCATTTCCAACATCATCATTATTAATAATCAATAGAAATAATACAGCAATAAATCACCAAGAAAGCAGATGACAACTTGCTAAATGTTTCATAAATCCGTTAAAAAATTCCAGGGATATGATTTCAAAACGCCGTAATGCAGCCAGGTGCTGAGAGAGTAGAGCAGCGTTGTTTGACCCACTGACTTTCAATTGAAGAGGTTGGAGCTGAGGTCTCCGTGTTTTCTGCTTACTGAGGTTCAGCTGCACCTAAAAATTCTATCCTTCAGCTGGTTTCCTTGACAACATTCCTTGGTCCCACAGTCATTAAATAGTTATCCCCTTCAGATGATCGAGAGCTTCAAGTTTCTAGGTGTTCAGATCACCAACAATCTGTCCTGAATCCTCCACGCCAACGCTGTAGTTAAGAAAGTCCATTTGATTGGTGCCCCATCCACCACCATAAGCCCATCGCAGTCTCTACTTCCTCAGAAGGCTAAGGAAATTTGGAATGTCCACTACAAACTGTTACTAATTTCTACCGATGCACCATGGAAAGCATCCTTTTCAGATGCATCACATCTTGATATGGCTCCTGCTCTGACCAAAACCACAAGAAACTACAGAAAGTTGCGAACCTAACCCAGCCCATCACACATACCAACCTCCCATCCATTGACTCTGTTTACACTTACCGCTGCCTTGGAAAAGCAGCCTGCAATCAAGGACCCCATGCACCCTGGACATTCTCTCTTCCACTTTCTTCCATCAGGAAAAAAAGACAAAAGTCTGAGGTCACGTACCAACTGACTCAAGAACAACTTCTTCCCTGCTGCCATCGGATTTTTCAATGGTCCCATTGTATATTAAGCTAATCTTTCTCTACACCCTATCTGCAACTGTAACACTACATTCTGCACCCTCTCCTTTCCTTCTCCCCTGTATACTTTATAAATGGTATGTTTTGTCTGTATAGTGAGCAAGAAACAATGCTTTTCACTGTATCCTAATATATGTGACAATAATAAATCAAGTCAAAAGATTTACTAGGATATTACCAGGATTTGATAGTATGAGTTATAAGGAGAGACGGGACTTTTCCCTGCAGCAGAGGGGACTTATAGGGGGTTTTGTAGAGGTTATAAAATGTTGAGAGACATATATCAGCTAGATAGTCAACATCTTTTCCCAAAGGTAGAGGAGTCTAAAACTAGGGGGCACAGGTTTAAGGTGAGAGAGGTGAGGTACAAAGGGGTCCAGAGGGGTAACTTTTTTCACACAGAGAGTGGGGAGTGTCTGAAATGAACTGCCAGAAGTAGTAATGGAGGAGGGTATAATTTTATCTTTTAAAAAGCATTTAGACAATTGCATGGGTAAGATGGGTATAGAGGGATGATGGGCTAAACATGGACAATTGGGACTAGCTTAGTGGTAAAATAAAGGGCAGCATGGACAAGTTGGGCTGAAGGGCCTGTTTCCATGAAATAAACCTCTATAACACTATGATTCTAAATCAAATCATTGCCACTCATGGGACCTTGCTCTGTATTGAATGCCTTTGCTTAAACTCTGGCAGTCTTTGTACTCTGAAGCATTTTTATCAGATGTGATTGGGTGTCAGAGATCTGATGAATACAAGACAAAAATGCGTCTCTTTTTTCTCAGAGAAAGAAACCTGACCCAGATTCTTAAACCAACCATCAGTTCCTCAGTCTGCAATTATATGTTCGATAACAGGCTCCCTTCTTTCTATCTGCTTCGTTCAGTCTTATCAAGCTGGGGTTGGAGGAAGAAGGTGTTGAGGAATCAAGTCATGCTGGGTCCTGAGTGAAAAAATTCAACTGTCCTTAGTAATTTCAGCAAAACCAATTGCGCGTTTCCAGCCTTTATAGACACTCCACTTCTCATCTCCCAAGATAAATAATTGTAAGAAATTACATAATGTCATGGATGCCATTTCTATTTTATGGGATTTGTTCCATTATAACTGATAGGGTCCAGTTAATAGGGGATTATTTTTTGCATTATTGTCTGCATCTATACAAACGCAACAGAAAATGATGAATATTTGATAAACTAACACTGGCAGAAAGTTTAGATGAAAATCTAAATTATGAGACTTGGTGAGCAGAATAAATTTATTTGATGTTATTGCCAGAGAGTGAAAGATTCCTGTATCCAGTCACAGGTTGGACACAAGTCTGCTCACAAACTAGGGCTAGACCATCTCCTCCCAGACTGCTTTATCAATGTTGATGGATCTGAAATACAATATTTACCATTTGATCTTGAAATTTGTCAAAACCTCTCGCTCTGTATTTTAGAATACCAAGGACTTATGTAATATGTTCTTTCACCAAAATCCCTTCATTTACAATCTGACAATAGCATACAGAGAGCTTTGAGTTAGCAGCCTGCACTCGGAGCGCCAGAGGAATTGCCATGCCTGGGTAAATACAAAGTAAGAGGTGCCCTGACTGGCTTATCAATTTGGCCCTTCATCAGGCAGTTCATATTCTAACAGACCCACCTCAATTGCCTGATTAAAGTGATTACACTTAGTACCAGAGCAGCTTTGTGTCCCTGATGATAGCACTGTGGTTAGCACTGATATCTCACAGCAACAAGGGCCTGGGTTCACTGTCTGTGAGAGGTTTGCACACTCTCCCCATATCTAATAGGATGGAAGAGGGTAAATAGGAGGAAATGAACCAAAATGTGCCTGAGGGAATCTAAGAATGAAATTTAGACATAGAGAGCATAGAAAGATTTGAAGATTAAGCTGAAAATTTGAAATGTAATGTGTTGGATATCTGAGAGCCAGTGAAGGTCAGAGACAATGAGAGCAATAGGCAGGGACAATTGATATAATCAAGGGAGGAAGGATTTCAATGGCTTCTCTCTTTTCCCACTTTGCTTGACTACAAAAGGTTTTTAATAAAAGGATCTCCTTGCCAATTTCGTGAATGTTTAGCTATTTATGTGCTGTGATCATACAAGAACATATAGATGTAATCACTTAAATCAGGCCACTGAGATAGTCCTAATGGAGAATGAACTCCCTGATTAAGGAATCAATTGATGGGCCAAGTCTTTTTCTTGTATTTAACCAAGAGTATCAGCTCCTCTGGCATTTGCTGACTGATAGAACTCTGTGTACTGCTGTTGGAATTATAAGTAAAGGGATTTTGGTGAAGAGACTTCTGCCTCCAAAGACTTGTTACAATAGACAGGTTTCCTGTAAACTTTTAAAAGAAAAAAATGTTAATGGACCAACTCGTCTAAGCAAAAGTAATAAAAGCACTCCATCTTTCACACACATATGCACATACCCATGCACGCAACACACACGACACACACACACGCAACACACACACACGCACACACATACATATTATTGCACACACACATGTACACTCACACACACACAAGCGTACACGTACACATTATTGCACATGCATGCACATACATATGCACACACGCACACATGCGCGCACACACACATGCACACACACACACACGCACATGCACACACACAGGCTTTTTAGGGTCTGATAAAACTCAATGATATACAGATTTTGGAGGTTGATGATATTGATGGTTTTAGTCTGACTTTCACAGTTCCACTGGATCTGATATCAAAACTTTTTAAATATACCCATGGACAATTTACCTGTTCTTATGGAGTTGGCAGCTCTGAACTTAAAACTATTCGTGGGAGGCAAATGGTGAGAAACCTGACAGGGCTCAAACTTGCAAGTTGGATGGAGCGAGAGGGAAGCACATTCAGAGGTCCTGTTCCTATGGCATTGGTTCAGTTCTTCCTCATTACCTGGAGAAAAAAACAGTTTCTTAAATACAAAAGCGGGTTGGCTGACTTGTCTCATGGTCCTCTGTCTCCAGCTGACCAGTGGCCCAAATATGGTCATGACTAGTGGTTTCCAGGTGCATGATTTCAACTTGATTCGATAATGGCTGAATGAATGTTTCTCTCAGCTGGAATTCTTTGTCTGATGTGGTTATGACTACTGGCTCCTTCACTGGAGCTGTCTGTAATGTTCTGTGAATGAATCAGGAGATGTGTATCATTCACATTTCTCTCAGCAGACTACCATTGTTGGGATCCTGCAGATAGGCTGACTCTATTTGAATGTCTTTGGAATGTGCAATGGTACATTGTCAAATTTTAGCCAGCTTAGAAATTACTGCCTCAATCCTTTTAAAACTTAATCACTGAATTTTTAGCCAGTAAATACCTTGCTATTTTTTGATACAAAGCATGGCTTTCGAACACCTTGTGTACATCCAAAGCTCCTTTAATGATCTGTGATATTGCGACATGTCCTTAGACAGCAGAGCAGACTGTCTACAGCCTTTTTACATAAATATTCTGCCCAGCAAGTCCAAAATTATCACCATAAGAACATCGTGATGCAGAGTCTGGGGGGTTCCAAGAATGATTCATTAAGCTGCAAAATAACAAGCACTCTGCAGCACTGCTGAAACTGGGAGATTTAACGTCTGTATGTGGTACTTACAGGGGATAGTACCAGCCTGTATTTTACTGATGAGTCCCGTTGTACTAATTAGAGTTTGCATGCACACCGGGTAAAATCAAATCTGGAATGTTCCATCAGTCTTTGCTCATATTGAGTTATCACAAAAAAAATGACTCTTCAACCAATAGCAGGAAACGCTGGTAAAATCAGATCCATCAGTGATAGTTTTGCCTGTCAGTGTCACTTGAATGGACAATAACTCAGAATGCAGTGGCTGCTTTTCTTCAGCCTAACACAATACTGGATGTTTAATGTTCTGCCGCTCACTGTGAATGGTCAGCCTTGCTGTCAATCAGTAGACAAAACTCATGCTTTAAAGACATATCCCAATATTCTGATTGGACGGGTGGTATCTTTATTTCTCCGCATTGCAGCTTTCCAATAAGGATTCAGGGAAATAAACATTGACAAAACACTATAATCACTAGCGCTATTAAATAAAAGTGCTTCTACAAGTGTGCATTGTTCTTGAGGAGCAATGGTTTTCGTTTTTAAAGGCCCACACCAAAGTCTCTGCCTAACTCCCTGATCTCCTCAATTCCCTTTCTTCGAGCACCTCGCTGCTCTCTGACTGCTTTCCCCATGCCTCTGTACTCCATTTCTTCAAAATTTATTTTTCATTAGTGTCACTATTAACACTGCAATGAAATTGCTGTGAAATCCAGTGCCTGTTCGGGTACAGTGAGGGAGAATTTAGCATGGTAAAAGAACCTAACCAGTATGTCTTGTGAGACGAAACTGGAGCACCTGGAGGAAACCCACACAGACACAGGGAGAATGTGCAGACTCTGCATAGACGGTGACCGAAGCCAGGAATTGAACCTGGGTCGGTGGTGCTGTGAGGCAGCAGTGTCACCCACAGTGCCTTACTTAATTCCTAACACTTCACAATGCTCTGCTCTCTGCATCAGAATGAAATTTGACTAAATAACACCTCTGCATATCAGACTCAGACTGTGAGCAGCACCCAGGTAGAATAACTCACAGAAAGGAAACATGTTGCTTTGTCAAAGGCTGCTGCAAAAACTAATGACATTTGTCCCTGTGCTCTTTTTAATATAATGATTAATATGTTCATGTCACTCTCTTTAACATAATTCACTGGTGAATTTCACTCCCTGGTTTCACTGAATATTTAGTTTCTCTGAACATCGAGAATATCCTGCCAGCAGTGATATTAATTGTATGTTAGTTGGGTATTTAATTGTATGTAGCTGGTGAATATTAACTGGGGATTCATCTTTGCCCACATACACAGCAAAGATGTGTTGGTTCACAGCTCCCAAGGTACCTGTGCTTTTTGCAACCCTTGTGGAATCCATGGACCGCGCATTTGTAAGATTGAATGGACTGCATCCCCATTTTCAATTATTTGTAAATAATTGAATTAATTGAATTAATAATTGAATTAAATAATTGCTGCTTCCCAACGGCTGAGGCCAGGCTTCGATTCCGGTCTTTGGTGACTGTTCATGTGGAGTTTGCACGTGGTCTGTTGCAGTTTTCCTCCGAGTGCTCTAATTTCCTCTCACACTCCAAATATGTGTTAGGTGGATTGGCCATGTTAAATTGCCCCTTAGTGTCCAAAGGCGTGCAGGTTAGGGAAATTAGCCAAGGTAAATTTCCCCTTAATGCCCAAAGATGTGTAGGTTAGGTGGATTAGCCATGCTAAATTGCCCCTTTAGTGTCCAAAGATCTGTAGATTCGGGGAAATTAGCCATGGTAAATGCTTGGGGCTACAGGGTTTGCACGTGGGAGTTGGGAGGTGGGCCTGGGTAAGATACTCTTTCGGAGAGTCAGTGCAGGCTTGATAGGCTGAATGGAATCATTCTGCACCGCATGGAGGGGCTGTAAAGGATTTCTAAACACACAGCGTATATTTAAGATAATTGGTAACAGAGCCAGCTATGAGACGAGGAGATTTTTTTTTAAAAATGCAGTGAACGATTATGGTCTAGAAGACAGTGCCTGAAGGCAAATTCAATAATCCCTTTCAAAAGGAATAAAGAATTGCAGGGGGATGTTTTGAGGGCTATGGGAAAAAATACAGGGAAATAGTGCTAATGGGATAATTCTTTCAAAGGACTGAGCAGAGATATGATGGCCAAATGGCCTCATTCCAGGATATATTGAGTGATTTCCCTGAAAAGGGAAGAAAATCTAATAGGAGAGTTATCTTGGGGCCTTCTGCTGTGCGAGAGAGGCTTGAAGGCAGTTCTGATGTGCCTACTCGCCCTGCCAAGGAAGAGCATGGCTTTAGGGGAAAATAGAAAGAAAACACAAGAATGAGAAATAGATTGGGGTGGGCAGCTGGGAAGGAGGGAAGGAAAGAAACAAAAAGAGGAAACTTGGAGGAGTGTGCAGGAATGTGGTTTTGTTGGAAGCAAACTGTCCTCTTCCTGTTTATTGAAGTGTTATAAATAGCAACATCCGTTGTGAAATTATTGTCAGTTGATTAAAACCATAGAAAAGTTATAGCACAGAAGGAGGCTATTCGGCCATTTTGTCCATGCCAGCCTGAAGACACACAGGTGCCCTTTCTAATCCTAATTTCCTGCATTGGCCCATATATACCCTCTCACAGATATACTCACAGAGTGAGATTTTTTTGTTCCCCACACCCTCCGCTCCCCACCCCCCCACCACCACCACCATTCCCCACAGCATATTTCGCGATGACCTTTCATTGGGTGGCAGTGGGATCTTCCTGCCCTATTGCTGCAACACTTTTTCCTGTTGTCTGTTCCCTCTACTACCAGGGGACGTGCGGCTTTGGGGTGAATGTGGGTCGGTGGGGCTGGAAGAACGTGCCCCCAAGAATGGTTGGAAAACATCACGAATGTACGCCACGAATGGATGTGCGGAGTGGACATCTGAGGTGCGGTATGGGTTTGTGTCACCGATGATGAGGAGATGGTGGTGGGGAGGGGGGAGGGGTGGGGGGGATGTCGGGGGGGAGTGTTTTACTGTGATGGAGTGAAGGCAGGGTGGGGGAAGGGTCTCAGGCAGACGTCGCAGTGTGGGTCCTTAACCCTTCACGTGACCCTCAAAGTTGAAACTTGATCACGAAATGCCTGACACTGATGGCACAGAGGAAGTGAAATGTAGAATTGAATTAATCATTTCTGGATGCCGGTGTAATGAAGGACTGTGTCAAAATGCAGAGCTGCCGTGAGGTTGAATGAGTGAATAGTCGGTGATTTTTACTTAGCGTCAGTGTGTGGGTGGAGGAGAGGGAGGGCAGAAACTGAAGGCCCAAATTCATTAAACGATTGCTTCAATCTCTCTTATCCCAATAGCAGATGCAGTTGTTTTATCGCCACAGTTTCCATTGCGTTTCAAGATTCTTGCAAATTAAAAATACATGAAAGTCACTGAAATAAATAAAACACAATCAAAACTGGCTTGGCAGTGATTATGTCCTTCGTGCAATAAAAGCTAGCAAGTTCTAGCTACGCTGTCATAACTCCAAAATAGGCAAAAATATTGAAGGTTTGGTTTGAATTGCGTTAGAGTTTAGTACGCACATGCGATATGACGCCTCCCTGATCATCCCAGTGGAATTGGCTAATGTAATTCCCAACTCCAAACAAGAGCAAACGTATCCGACTGTCAGAGTGCTCAGCCAAGATCCAATAAGGGATGAGCAGAAATTTCCTTCAACTAAATCATTAGGAAGTTTGAGTCCATATTTCTGATCCCTTGTTCCAAAATCTATTCCCTCGTTCCCGAGTCCATCCCAAGATACCACCAGAGAGAGGCGATTCCTGGCGAGTTATCCCCAGCATTCCATCTTTTACTCTCATTCTCTGCTTTTAAAACTGTACTGTCATTCCTTTCTATGACTGTAACACTATATCCTGCACCTGCTCCTTTTCCTCTCGCCTATGTACTCTATGAACGGTGAGCTTTGTCCCTGTAGTACTCAGGGAACAATACTTATCACTGTATACTAATACATGTGACAATAATAAATTGAATCAAATCCTAGCAACATTCAGAGAGTAAACTGGTCCATTCACAAACTTTGTGTTACGTTCGAGCCAAGGTGAGATTCTGATTAGTATTCATCCCATCATTAAGACAGCCTATTACCACTTCTGTAACATCATCCAACTTTGCTCCTGTCTCAACTCATCAGAGGGACATGGTGGCGTTGAGCTAATATCACTGGACTAATAATCCAGAAGCCAAGGCTAGTGCCCTGGACATGGGTTCAAATCCCCATCTCCCCCCAAACCCCTCCCCCCACTGCTGTTGGATAGAATTTAAATTCAATTGATACGTCTGAACAATGATGACCTTGAAATTATCGTTGATTGTTAGACAAACCCATCTCATTCACTAATGAAGGAAATCTGCCATCCTTACCTGTTCTTGTCCACATGCCTCTCCAGAGGGAAACCTGCAACAAGAAGGCATAGATGAGAATGAAGAGATATAAAAGCGTCCAAGGGGCAATTGTTTCACTCGGAGGGCAATGAGTGTCTGGAATGAGCAGTCAGAAGTCATAGTAGTAGGTACAATTTTATCTTTTAAAAAGCATTTAGACAGTTACATGGGTAAGATGGATACAGAGGGATATATAGGCCAAATAAAGGTAATTAGGACTAACTTAGTGGTAAAAACTGGGCAGCATGGACACATTGGCTAGAACGCACCAGATGTAGTGCCAGTTTTGCCGAGATGAAGTTACTCTGAATATTTCCAAACTCATCAGCATCAGTCCAAATCTAAAGGTCTTCCATGAATCAGAGCAATCAAGCAGTTTAATCAATTCTTGTCTAGAACAGGGCAGCATCGTAAATGGGAGTGTGATTACCAGGAAATGAGCCATTCTTCAATTGACTGATTTAATGCTCTTGTTCTGGCTCTTACTCCCTAATTGGCTTCAATTTGACTTCTTTGTTCTGCCCTTGGTACATAAGACCTAGGGATAAAAATCAATTGAAAGCAGGCAGGTGTGCGAGCCTGCTTTGCTGTCAATGACTGAATTTAAAGTTATGTCGGCAGCAATGAGTCAGTGGCTTCTATTGCCTGCTGATAGAGGTGAATGGTGCTAGATTAACGAGGCCCAGGTCACCAAGAGGAACAATCATTCTTCCAACTGATGTTGTCACCAGCTTTGTGGGTGAATAAACTGTTGAACGAGTGTAAAATCTTACTGGAGCAACTAGCTAGGTAGATATGAGCAGTTATTTAGCATGTCACCTACGACTCTCACCAACTTTTACATCATAGAAAGCATTCTTTCTGGTTGTATCACAGCTTGCTATGGCTCTTGCTCTGCCCAAGACCACAAGAAACTACAAGAGGTCATGAATGTAGCCCAGTCCATCACGCAAACTAGTCTCCCGTCCATTAATTCTGTCTTCACTTCCCGCTGCCTCGGCAAAGCAACCAGCATAATGAAGGACTCCAAGCACCCAGGACCTTCTCTCGTCCATCTTCTTCCGTTGGGAAAAAGATACAAAAATCTGAGGTCATGTACCAACTAACTCAAAAACAGTTTCTTCCCTGCTGCCATCAGGGTTTTGAATGGACCTACCTTGCATTGAGTTGATCTTTCTTTACACTTGAGCTCTGACTATAACACTACATTCTGCACTCTCTCATTTCCTCCTCAGGCAGTCCTTTACCAAGCTGCTTTGCCATTCACGCATTCTGATCACTTAATGGGCACTTTCAACACCTTCTCAGCCCTCTGCACCTCATTTACATTCCCTTTGTTCAGTTCCACCCCCCTCCCTATCCTCGTAAGTAGCTAGTCTCCGTGGAGTCTTTTTCCTCTTAGCTCTGACGATGGTCATCTAGCCTCTCCACAAATGCTGTCAGACCTGCTGAGATTTTCCTGCATTTTTCTGTTTTTGTCATCCTTAGCTCCGTTACTTTTAGAATTCCACAATCTTCAGCTTTTTCCTTTCAATTCTGTATTCTTTTCTTTTATTCATTCATGGGATGTAGACATCACTGGCGGGGCTAGCATTTCTTGTCTATTCCTGAGGGCATTTAGGAGTCAACCACATTGCTGTGGTTCTGAAGTCACAAATAGGCTGGGTAAGGACAGCAGATTTCCTTATCTAAAGGACATGAGTGAACCAGATGGGTTTTACAACCATCAGCAATGGTCTCTGGATTACTAGTCCAATGACAATACCACTACGCCACTGCCTCCTTATTCTGCTGATATTTGGGCTCCGTTGTCCTGGCAACAGTGCTAACCACATGTCTGGGCAGAATGGTGGCACAGTGCTGAGCACTGCTACCTCACAGCGCCAAAAACCCAGGTTCAATTCCTGGCTAGGGTGACTGTCTGTGTGGAGTTTGCATCTCCCTGTCTGTATGGATTTCCTCCTGGTGCCCTAATTTCCTCTCACAGTCTAAAGATGTGCAGAGTAGGTGGATTGGCCGTGCTAAATTGCTGCTTAGTGTCGGTGATAGGGTTATGGAGAGAGGGCCTGGGTGGGATTGTGGTTGGTGCAGACTCGATGGGCTGAATGCCTTTTTCTGCACTGTACGATTCTATGATTCTATGCAGGAAGCTGACTGAGGGCCTAGACGTTTATCCAACGCCTGTTTGTCCAATACTTAATAACAACCACAGCCTAAAGCAGAGGAACGGGAGAATAAGCTGTTGCTGGCTTTTCTTCTCAAAGCTCAGTGCTGCCAAAGAAAACTAAAAGCAGTGTAATGTGGTGCAAAAACATGTTTTCAATCCGCGGCTGATCAAGGGTGGAGAAACACAGAAATAATTCGATTCACCAAAATGCTCCAATCTAACCCTCAGAACGAAGCGCAGAGATAATGAAGCAGGGAATATAAAAGTCACAACAGCTGGCGAGGGAGAAGGGTGAAAGGTCAGCTGGTGGGGGAGAAAGGTGAGAGGTCAGCTGGCAAGGGGAGAAGAGTGAAAGGTCAGCTGGTGGGGGAGAAGGGTGAAAGGTCAGCTGGCAGGGGGATGGGTGAAAGGTCAGCTGGTGAGGGAGAAGGGTGAAAGGTCATTGTTATGTTACTTGCAGCCGGTCACCATTTTCTCACCTTAACAGTGTCCAGAGTGGCAAAAAAATCTTCGATATTTCTCCTTCCTACTTTAAAATTCAGAAAATTGTGAATTGTGAAACAGGTATAAATAACTCAGTGTTTTACCTTGCAACTGGATTCCCCGGATGGAGAAGTCTGTTTCTGATCTTCACCAGGAGAAAAGAAGAGGCGAATTTCAGCAGATAGTCATCGCAACAGGTGACATTTGTTCTGACAGTAGGCATCTTCCGTCTGGCAAAGTCAAGCAGCCACTCAGCTTCCCACTCCTTTTCTATTTTTGTGTCAACTTTCTGCTTTCTTGCCCGTGCCAGCAAAGATTCCCTGAACAAATTTTTGGGCAATGTTTATGAAAGGATCTTGCCCCTGGGTGCCGAGCACAATTACATATTCAACCTAAACAGATAGTGAAATCTGTAACGGTACTCTCTGCTCAAATAAATGTACGGCACTCTCTGTGACAGGAACTTGCTGTACACTAGGCAATCTGATCGTTCAATCCAGGACCAATCATTCAAAAAAAGCCCCTTTCTCTCTCCTGGCTGTGACGTTCCAAACTGGGCAGCACAGTGGTTAGCATTGCTGCCTCACAGTGCCAGGGATCTGGGTTCGATTCCCGGCTTGGGTCACTGTCTGTGATGGAGTTTGCAAATTTACATTGCACATGCATGGGTTTTTTGGATGCTCCAGTTTCCTTCCACAGTCCAAAAATACACAGGTCAGGTGAATTGGCAATGGGGTAAATGCGTAGGGTAAATTTAAATTTATTAGTGTCACAAATAGGCTCACATTAAAATAGGTTACTGTGAAAATTCCCTGGTTGCTACGCTCCAGTGCCCATTCAGGTATACCGAGGGAGAAGTTAGCATGACCAATCCACCTAACCAGCACAGTCTTTCGAATTGTGGGAGGAAACTGGAGCACCTGGAAGAAAACCACATAGAAAGGGGAGAACGTACAAAACTTCTCAGAGACAGTGACCCAAGCAGGCATTCAAACCCAGGTCTCTGAGACAGCAATGCTAACCACTGTACCACTGTGCCACCCAGGGATTGTGCAGGGATTGGGCCTACGAAAGGTGCTCTTTTGGAAAGTCAGTGCAGCATCGATGGGCTGAATGGCCTCTGTCTGCACTGTAGTGATTCTAAAGTGATAGGCAAACATGGATTGTACAAACACTCAGTCAATGTCTGTGTGGAGAAGAGGTGAGTTAATGTATCAGGTGTGGACCATCTGTTAGAGCAGGTGTGCCTGAACAGTTGAGTATTTGAGTACTTTCATTGCACACAGTGACACCACTACTCTCAGCCCTAATGGAGATGATTAGGGATAACTAAGTGTCCAATCACACCCACCTTGTAGAAAGCCCACTGCTCTAAGTGACTGGGATTCATTTTACAGTAACCTATCCTGGTCCCCCATGTTGACACTATAGTTAAGAAAGTGCACCAACATCTCTAATTTCTTAGAAGGCTAAGACAAGTTGGCATGTCGGTACGATTCTCACCAATTTTTACAGATGCACCATAAAAAGCATTCTTTTTGGTTGTATCGGAGATTGGTATGGCTCCTGTTCCGCCCAAGACCGCAAGTAACTACAAGGGGTCGTGAATAAAGCCTAGTCCATCACGCAAACCAGCCTTCTATCCATTGACACTGTCTACACCTCCCACTGTCTCAGAAATATAGCCATCATAATTAAGGGCGTTATGTATCCCAAACATTCTCTCTTCCACCTTCTTCATGGGGAAAAGATATAAAAGTCTGAGGTCACATACCAATCGACACAAGAATAGTTTCTTTCCTGCTGCCATCAGACTTTTGAATGGACCTATCTCGCAACAGGGTGGTGCGGTGGCACAGTGGTTAGCACTGCTGTCTCACAGTGCCAGGGAGCTGGATTCGCTTCCTGGTTTGGGCCACTGTCTGTGTGGAGTTTGCACATTCTCTCCATGTCTACATGGGTTTCCTCCAAGTGCTCCAGTTTCCTCCCACAGTCCAAAGACATGTGGGTTGGGTTGATTGGCCATGCTAAATTGACCCTAGTTTTGGAGAGGTTAACAAGGTAAATATGTGGGGTTATGGGGATAGGGTGAGATTGATGTCGGTGTAGTCTCAAAGGGCTGAATGCCTCTTTCTGCTCTGTAAGGATTCTATGATATTATACTTCACATTAAGCTGCTCTTTCTCCATACCTTAGCTATGACTGTAACACTACATTCTGCACCCTCTCCTTTCCTTCTCTATGTACAATTTGCTTTTCTGTATAGCGCACAAGAAACAATACTTTTTGCTGTATACTAATACATGTGACAATGATACATCAAATCAAATCAAAACAAAATCATTTCCAGTGTGTAACTATCACCCATTCTCTGCACTTTTCTGGGGAAATAGTGCTACTGCACTGGTTAGAGAATTGCGTCCAGAAATTGATGATTTTATTTGCTGTAGTTTTAATCATGTGTTTGGACATCTCTGGCGAAGGGTCATCCAAACTCCGTTCTCTATTCTCTCCCCACAGACCTGCTGAGATTTTCCAACATTTTCTCTTTTTGTCCCATTACATAATTTTGGAATTCTGTGTAAAACTGGCATGTGGAGAGCTCTAATCTTTGTGTGTGTCAGATGTTGGAAACAGGAGCACACTGTGGCAATGTAACTAAATGGTGCAGTACAGTAGAAACACAACCAGTTCCAAGGGCCCTAATGAGTACTTCACATAACGTGCACATAAATAATGTCCAATGGAGACCGTTTCTCTTTAAGGAACACACCGGTGGAAGCAGGTTTGCAATTAAGCTGAAGCAGAGCACATTTTACCTCGGCTTAATCTTTCCATCTGCAACCCTCTTCTGTTTACCAAAATTTAATAGGATGTCGCCTTGCCGACAGAATGTTTTGTAACTTGTGAAAGCTTGATGGAGACAGGGAAAGCTGTGAGTTAATTTCATTACGCAAGACTGAAGGCTGACCTGACGGGCTGTGTGTGAATTGCTCAATAATTGTTTCTCTCTTGTTGGGTTATGCAGGATTATTGGAGCCGGGTCTTAGGTTTCAGCCAGCTTTGCAGCAAAGTTGATGCTTAGCAACATCACACTGGCTCTTTATTCAGGGGAAGCAGGGGAGTTGCTCACTTGCAATGCTAAAAGCGGTTTTGGATCATGTCGTGTAACGCACAGTGGGGTGCAGGAAGCCTGAAGTGTTGTAAATGTAACAATGGACACAATCAGCAATTAGCGAGATCCAAGTTAAATGTAATTTCTGGGCATTGCCTCGGCAATGTGAAGGTGTCATCAATACAACCACTAGAGTGACAAAAGGCCAGAAGATTAAATTAAGCTTTGCTGCTGCTTATTTGGAATGATGCAGAAGCTTTTAATCACTGTGCCATCAATTGTACTGTTGACCCATTGAGGATGTAGGGAGTGATAAGGGTTTAATTCTTCGTTCATTCATGGGATATGGGCATCGCTGGCTGGCCAGCATTTATTGCCCACCCCTAGTTTCCTGAGGGCAGTTGAGGGTCAACCACATTGCTGTGGTTTTGGAGTCACATGTAGGCCAGACCAGGTAAGGATGGCAGATTTCCTTCTCCAAAGGACATGAGTGAACCAAATGGGATTTCTTTTCCAACATTTGACAATGATTCATCAGTAGATTCTTAATTTCAGATTTGTTTTAATCGAATTCAAATTCCACCATTTGCCATGGCAGGATTTGAACCCAGGACACTGGAACATTAGCTGAGTTTCTGCATTAATAATCCGGTGATAATACCACGAAAGCATCATTTCCTCATGACAGGACATGTTCCAGGACATTGGGCGATAAAGCGTGAGGGGTCATCGAATTTGCATTTGAGACAGGGGTCAGAGTTTAAGGATAATGGGGTAAACCTTTAGGACTGAGGTGAGGAGAAATTTCTTCACCCAGAGAGTGGTGAATCTATGGAATTCATCACCACAGAAAGCAGTTGAGGCTAAAATGTTGTTGATGTCATGAAGAATTAGATATAGCTCTTGGGGTTAAAGGGATCAAGCGGAAGGAAGGTGGAATCAAGGTATTGATGATTAGTCATGATCAAAATGAATGTCGGAGAAGCTTGAAGGGCCAAATGGCCTACTCCTGCTTCTATTTTCTATGGATTTGAGGAGGATGCAGCCAGTAAGTCCTCCTCCTGTGCCCCATGCAGGTAACCCAATTCATTTAATCTCCTTCCTCCCTGAGGAAGTTTGTGTGAAAGTGGTGAATATTCAGAGGGACAGGAAGATATGAAACTGTTTTCAGATGCATAACTGACCTGCTGCATCCTGTCAGAGACCCAAGACGGGTTCAACTGATCACTCCTCCTCTCTCAGGTCCATAACTAGAGACTTCCTGAGACACTGGGTGTAAGGTATTTATTGATTTCTGGGTTAGGTTAACAAGCTACCCATTGTTTAGATTTTGGACTTGTTTTAACGGAGCTTACCGTATTTGCATTTTATCTTGGCATTATTTTGTAAAGAAGTGTGTTAAGGTATCTCGATTTAAAAATCAATCATTAATTATAATTCGGTGGCACAGTGGGACAGTAGTTAGCACTGCTGTCTCCCAGCAGGAGAGTCACGGGTTCAATTCCCAGCTTGGGTCACTGTCTGTGCGGAGTCTCCATGTTCTCCCCGTGTCTGTGGCGTTTCTTCCAGATGCTCCGGTTTCCTCCAACAGTCTAAAATTGTGTGGATTAGGTTGATTGCTGTGATATTGCTCCTTAGTGTCAGGAGCATTAATAAGCTACATGTAGGGGTTATGGAAATAGGACCTGGGCGGAATTGTGGTTGGTGCAGACTCGATGGGCTGAATGGCCTCCTTCTGCATTGTAGGGATTCTATGATTCTTTATGCAGATCATTTCTGTGAGAAAGTGATGAGTAGAAAACCCCTATCTATAGAGAAATCAACTATATCATAGAGTCGCTACAATGCAGAAGAGGCCATTTGGCCCATCAAGTCCACTCCAACTCTCTGACAGAGTATCTTACTCAGGCCCTTTCTCTTGCCCTATCCCTGTAATCCCACAAATTTACCATGTTTAATTCTTCTAACTGACACACGTTTGGACACTAAGAGCAGCACCCAGAGGAAACCTACACAGACATGGGGACAATATACAAACTCTACACAGACCGTGACCCAAGCTGGAATTGAATCTAGGTCCCTGGCGCTATAAGGCAACAGTGCTAACCACTGTGCCGCCATGCTGCTACCAGGTCTGGAGATAAAAGTAACCCTTTTTGGTATTCACTCAGCACTGCTGGGAAAATTGTGCCAAAGCAGAGTGACATTGTTCTCAAAGGAAATGTGGGACAGGAAGTAGATATTTTTTAGGCATTGGAATAGGGCCTATATCTTGCACTTTGTGTGTTGAGTATATGAAGCTGTGAATATACAGAAATGGTCACCAACAGCAGACAAAGTTTTGATTTTTGTTGATTTTTATTGCAAAACTGGAACGCGTTCTTTTCTCGCCGGCTATTTTTCTCATAATCTATACCAAAGATCAGCCCTGGATAAAAGCCCCTGGTCTCTACAAACTGATTTAGTACACACAATATCTGCCAATGTAGCATTGCCTTAGGACAATTGTCACACTGACTTGTCTTGAGCTCCCTCGTGTCCATTTTGTCTTCAGGAAGCAGAAGACTGAAGACAATCAGATGATATGACTCGGTCTGAGAGAGCTATAAATCAATTTTATTAAAAGTAAAGGTTAAACAGTGCCTTGAGGTCAATACAGCAGATTTCACACACTAACAGAATCTGAAACTCATATCTTCTCAGATACAAAAATATCAAATCCTTATCCAGGCTCCCACTAGTCATGCTGACCCTGGACTTCCACCTGCAGTATAAACCTCATTGATATGATTCCATCTCTGCCATTTGCAGCTCCATCTGGGGTGGGAATCAATTGGGTCGTGGGCACCAATGAAATGGACGGGATCACCCTTTCCTTCCCTTAATCCACAACTTGTAACAAGCAGTCAGCAATTGAAGATCTCTTTCATAATTGAAACAAGTTTATTAAATTAATACAATGCTCTTTCTGACACCCAACCCCTAGGAGGGGAGATGACAAACTATTTGCATGTGTCATTCAATAGCAAACCTCTATCTGGTTGGCTCGTGGACATTAGTATTGATCATGATTCAGTTGGCTGCACTCTCACCTCGGAATCACAAGGTTCTGGGTTCGAGTCCCACTCCAGGGCTTGAGTTCAAAATTCAAGGCTGACTCTCTAATGCAGTACTGAAGGACTGTGGCACTGTTGGAAATGCCATCTTTCAGATGAGATGTTAAACAAAGCATGGATGGGTGTAAATGATGAAATGGCAATATTTTGCAGAAGAGTATCGTTGGTGTCCTGGCCAAAATTTATCCCTTAATAAACCTTACAAAGGGATAGATAACCTGGTTACCATCACATTTTAATTTATGTACAAACTGACTTCTGCACTTCTCCATGTTTCAACAGTGACCACATTTCAAAAATACTTTATTGGCTGTACAGCAAATTGAGGATCAAAAGCATTATTGTCAATGCAAGACCTTCTTCCCAGCAAGCTGTGATTGTTAATTGGTTTCCATGCCCATCAAACCCTCAAAGTTAATATCTTTCAGATAGTAAGCTCTACATCTGACAGCGATAGCCATCCTCTCTAACATGTGAAAAGAACAAGTCAGTGATTGGCCTTTTGACTAAGGTCAAGCACTCAAGCCCAAGATGCCTTATCTTGTCATCCTGGATCCTGTTTGTTACTCTTGCGGGGACCATGCATTGGATTTGATTTGAACTTGCTTTTTGGAGCGAGCAAAGAATGGATTTGAGTTTGCCCGGTCCATCTGAACATTGGCTTTCTCATTTAAAGGATGGAGTAAAAATTTTTAAGAAAAGGTTCATCTTGTCTTTTTAGCTAAGATCAGGTGTAATGAGAGAGGCAGCAGAGAAAACATGCTTTCTGGTTGCATCACAGCTTGGTATGGCTCCCACTCTGTCCATGACCGCAAGAAACTACAACAGGTTGAGAACAAAGCCCAGTCCATCAAGAAAACCAGTTTCCCACCCTTTGACTCTGTCTACACTTCCCAAAAGCAACCAGCATAATCAAGGACTCCATATTCCTTGGACATGCTCTCTTCCATCTTCTTCCATTGGAAAAAAGATACAAAAGTCTGAGGATACATACCAACTGACTCAAGAACAACTCCTTCCCTGCTCTCATCACACTTTTGAATAGACCTACCTTTTTTAAGTTGATTTTTGAATACTAAAGGAATTGATGAATGAGGGGATAGTCCATTATCTTATTGACTGTAGTACTACATTCTGTACTCTCTCCTTCTCTATGAATGGTACGCTCTAATTGTATAGCATGCGAGAAACAATACTTTTCACTGTATATTAATACATCTGACAATAATAAATCAAATCAAAATCTAGTCATTTGGGATCTTGTTTGTCTCTGTGGTGGGAACCATGAATTGGACACAATTTGAATTGGATTTGGAGCAAGGAAGGAGATGGAGAAGGGCTTCCTTCGTCCACCTTGGTTCATAGGTTTTATAACTTTAATAATGGAATAAAAAGATACTTTAAAAAACGCACTTAAAATATCTCAAAACTGGATGATAATAATACAGACTTTCTTATAGTTTATATTATGTTGGAGTCCTCACATCCAAGACTGTCAAAGGTAGCTTTCTCAAGACTGTGAAAAGCTATCATCAGACAGAAAGGTCAACACATAACTGGTACCTTGATGGAAAGTTCCAGGATCCTTTTTAAATAGATGGTAGTGAGTAATATCCCACTCAGACCATTTGGGGAATAATTACCCTGCCAAGCTCCTTGGAGGGATTAACCTACATTGTCCTGTCACTGTGAGGAATGATTACCTGCAGGTATAAACACATTTTTTCTCTTCTGTTCTGCATATTATTATCCAGCTGTCCAACTCAATAACTGAAGACTGGAAATGCTGAAAATGTCGCTTGTAATTAAAAGATCACAATGAAATGAATGAAGGGAAAAATAGAGTGAGCTGGCAATTTAGGTTAAAAGCTAGGTCAACAGATATGCAGTGGCAGGCATTCAGGAATATTTCGGAGTAGCTACATTCCAACCAAGAAAAATAAGTCCAAGTGGATGACCCATCCTCTGTGATTAACTAAAGATGCTATCAAACTTAAAGGAAATGCATAAAATTCTGTAAATATGGCTCACATAAGAATATAAGACCTAAGAGCAGGAGTAGGCCATCTGCCCCTCGAGCCTGCTCCATCATTCAATAAGATCATGGCTGATCTGTTCATGGATTCAACTCCACTTACTTGCGCTCCCATCATAACCCTTAATTCCTTTCCTGTTCAAAAAGTTATCTATCCTTGCCTTAAAAACATTCAATGACGTAACCTGAACTCCTTCACTGGGCGGGGAATTCCACAGTCCACAACTTTTCGTGTGAAGAAGTTCCTCCTCAACTCAGTCCCAAATCTGCTCACCCTTATTTCGAGGCAATGGCTTCTGGTCCTCGTTTCACCTGCAGGTCGGAACTTACAGGTTCACGTACAGGTCAGAAGGATGGGTAGAACATAAACAGCAAAGGAAGACTGAAATTTTAATAAGGAGGGGAAAAGTTAGTGTCTGAGAGAAAGTTAGCCAACCATATAAAGACAGGTAGTAAGAATTTTTATAGATATTCTAAAAAGAGAAGTTCACAAAGTGAACGTTTATCCTGCTGGAAGTGAGTCTGGTGATGTAATATTGGAAAAGTGGCAGATTAATTGAACATGTATTTTGCATGAGTTAAATATGGAGGAATGGAAGGGAGGCAGGAACTCAGGAAAATCAGAATCAACAGGGAAGTGGTACTGAGTAAATTGTTGGAACAGCAAACTGACAAGTTCCCGGGTCCTGATGGACTTCTTCCCAGGATCTTAAAAGATGCAAATAGTGAGATAGTTGGTGCATTGGTTTTAATTTTCCAAGACCTTTTAGATTGTAAAATAGCTAATCTAACTTCTTTATTCAAAAGAGGAAAGGAACAGAAAGTAGGAAACTACAGGCCAGTGAAGCTTAACATCCACAGTCTAAAAATGTGTGGGTCGGGTAGATTGGCTATATTAAATTGCCACTTAGTGTCGGTGGTGAGGGGAACTAGTGGAGTAAATGTTAGGGGGATAGGGCCTAGCTAGGATTATGAGCAGTTCAGATTTGATAGGCTAAATGGCCTTCTTCTGCACTGTAGGATTCTATGATTATCATAGTGAAATTTTTATTAAAGACATTATAGCAGGGCACTTAGATAAACTCAAGGTAATCAGGCAGTGTCAACATAGTTTTGTCAAAAGGAAATCATGTTTAATCAATTTATTGGCATTCTTTGAGAAAGTAGCATGTACTATGATTAAGGGAGAACCAATGAGTTGCTGAACTTTGATTTCAAGAAGGCATTTGACAAGATGCCTCATTAGAGATTAATGCAGAAAATTAAAGCTCGTGGTGTAGGGGGTAACATATTGGCATTGATAGAAGGTTGGATAGCTTATGGGAAGCTGTAAATAAATGGGTCATTTTCTGGTAGGCAAAATATAATGAATGGCATGCCACAGGGATTGGTTCTGGATTCTCAACTATTTATAAATTACAGAAATGATTTGGATGAAGGGATGAATGGTACGGCTGCTAGGTTTGCTGATGACTCAAAGGTAGGTGCCTTTTCAGAGAGCTGTGTCTGCTTAGCTGATGAGTATATTCAACACCGAGATTGGTAGATGATTTTTGAATACTAAGGGAACTGATGTATGAGAGGATAGACCATTATCTTACTGAATAAATGAGGGTGCTCAAGGGGCATACTTCATTTGTGTAACCAAATAAACTAAATCACTAAATTGAGGGATAAATTAAAAGGCAGCCACATACAGAATACTGTGTCAAAGAAAATAGAATCTCAAAGGAAACTTAAAACTGTAATAATATTGTGCCTTTGAGAAATGTGCTTTTATCATGCTTCTTAAAAGGGGTATGTTTAATATTCAGCTCTGTTTGACACAGTGCTGATTTGACCAGGCAACAGGCAGCTCAAATGTCGAGAATGCTGATTAATGATTGTTTTTAGCTAATGATGTTTAGTCTAAACAGAGTTAGTGCATTGTTTACTTAGGTTTCCCTTGGGATTGCAGAGGAGGGTTTTGATTAGCTTGATTGACTAACCTATATGTTAATGGGAAGAGCTAAGCTTGCAGGGGGGACAGTATTTCAAAACAGTTTCTGCCTCGTTCTGAAAAAAGCAAGGGATATCTTTCTGTCTGTCTGTCTGTCTCTGTCTCTCGAGGGTTGTTGTTTGGGGCTATGGAAGACGCGTCTCTCTTTCTCTCACTCTCTCACTCTCTCTCTCTAGAAGTATTTTAAAAAGCCATAGGACTGTTAACCAAATACAAGCTCGTAAGTCTGTGCTTTGTCAACTGATTTTGAAGAGGAGTCTGTAAAAGGAATATTGCTTGAATTGGAACTCATTCAGGATAGGTTAGCAATTAACAACTATATCTTGCCATGTTTAAATTTTGTTCAATTGGTAAGTGTAGAGATAATTAATTTTTTATAATTAACCTATTGTTAAATAAAGTTTGTTTTAATAAAATTTTCTCAGTTTATCAGTAGAATCGCACCTGGAGTGAAACATCATCTCCTCAATTAATACCAAAATAGCAAACGATTGGGGTCTAATCTGACTTTGTAATATTAAACTCCAGGGATGGCACTGTGGTACAGTAGTGAGCACTGCTGCCTCACAGCTCCAGGGGCCTGGCTTCAATTGTCCTTTGAGATTTGCAGGTAGAGAGGAAGCTGTTCCACCGGGTTAAGGAAGTATGGTTGCGATGACTTGGGCATGGATAGTAGTGGTCATGTTGAAGATTCCCATGTTTAAATTTGCTCTATTTTCTGCTGCCATCCCACACAATTTTCCATAGGATCACAGCTGGAAATCCATGGTGGTACAGTGATGAGCATTGTTGCCTCACAGTGTATTGGACCAGGGTTCGATTGCAGGCCTGGGTCACTGTCTGTGCAAAGTCTGCACATTCTCCCCGTGTCTGAGTGGGTTTCCTCCGGGAGCTCTGGTTCCCACCCACAGTCTGAAACGTGTGCTGGTTAGATGGATTGGCCATTGTTAAATTCTCTCTTGATGTACCCAAACAAACAGCTGAGTGTGGCAATTAGGGGATTTTTAACAGTAACTTCATTGCAGTGTTAATGTAGGTCTTCTTGTGACTAGTAAACAAACAAACTTTATAAAATAAGTTCATGCAAAAAGCAAACACAAACTACCCTCCCAGCTGCTTCAACACTGTTAACTCGATTCTTTTGTCATTCTCAAATCTGAATATTAACATCCGAATCTTGATTAAACATTGGAAGAAGACATTGCTCACCACCTACTGTCAGAGAGAAGAGAAAAATAATAAATCTTAGAAAGAAAACTTCTACTGAAATTGCTTTGGAAATTTTGCAGAATCGAGGCAGCTGAACAAAAATCAAGCTCTGACAAAGGCTCACCAAGATTTGAATTGTTGGCTCTATTCTCTCTCCACTGATGTTTGTCAGACCTGCTGAGATTTTTCAGCGTTTTCTCATTTGGTGTTGAACAAAAATCTCACCATCTAACTTTAGGGTGAAGGGGGTGGGGGTTTGATCAAAGAGCACGGCAGATTGACAAACAGGTAGAATTTGAAATCTCTCTGGAGTTATCTTCAGAAACAGGCTTTCCTGCACTTTATTAATGGTCGTGATGCGGACTGGAGTGGGCACGGTAAGAAATCTTACAATACCAGGTTAAAGTCCAACAGGTTTATTTGGTAGTACAAGCTTTGGGAGCAGATCTCCTTCATCAGGTAAATGAAGAATTGGGTTCACAAACAAGGCATATATTGATACAGTTAACTTTAACTTGTGCTTAACCCTCTCTCCACTCACATTGTCTACACCTGTAAAGACCTGATTACCAGCTAGGATTCACATTCCAATCATATCTTGTAAATTGACCTTATGTCTCTATATGCCCTGTTTGTGAACCCAATTCTTCACTTACTAATGGCAAAGGAGGAGTCAGCTTAAGATGGGCATCTTTGCATGCACCCTATTTGCTTGCTATGTGTGACAGTGTATTGTGACAATGGTATTATGGGGTGGGATCTCCTGCTGCCAGCAAAAATGGACAACTTGACGCCCAGCCAAAATTCTATAGCAGCACTGGAGAATCCCAGCAGCAGGCAAGGTTGGAGGTTTTTGGCGACAGTGATTCAATGCCTGTGTTAGCTGCTTCTGGTCCGGTTATTACCACTCTCAGTTTTCCCAAAGCTTTATTTAAATTGCAATCAGTGCTGAGTACAAACCGTAACTGCACACCATTTAGAGAGGATTAGAAAGGTTTAAGCACACAAAAGGTAATTAAACATTAACGAGGTGTTGTTTACTTAATTAATAATTTAAGTTAGTCCTTGTATCACTGCATCTTAACAAGATACGAACTAATGAGTTAGCAGTTGCCATCTCTGTCCAAAATAAACCAAGCGTTTCAGGCAATATTACTGGCAGCTTTGAAATAGCACTTTTTTTTAGCCAATATAGACTGCACTCTCTCCTTTCCTTCTCTATGAACAGTATACTTTGTCTGTATAGCATGCAAGAAAAAATACATTTCATTACATGTTAATACATATGATAATAATAAATCAAATCAGATACAAACATGGATGTTTGAAGAGGTATTTGATTGCTGCGAGGGTAGCAATAGAGACTGCAATTGGGGAGATCAGATTGTGGAATGATTGCATTATCTAGTCTCGTGGGCCTGCCATCAAATGCATTAATACTTAGGATGACGTGTTAACTTAATTCGCAAAATGATTGGCAAAGTATTTAATGTTTGAACTTTGAGGAGCAACATTCTGAACTAACAGTGTGATGTAGACCAGAATCTCATAAGCTTTTACTGACTACAGAGTTAATGAATTTGCTCATCAAAGCAAGAGAAGAATCCTTTAATGTGAGACGTTACGGGGAAGGATTACGGAGAACACCGCAACATACTTCTATTGCCTCTCCCACACACACTGACATTTCCAAAGGCTTTACTTTCAGCTTCAAGCCAACATGACACACCAGCTGATCAATCACTAAAATTGAACACACGACTTTTTTTTTGTCCACTTTTATTTAAAATTTTTGCAATGGCTTCCCTATGGCTGAGTGAGAAACTGCATCCTGGTTCTGGGATAAAACTGAGCAGGTTAACAGGGAGGGCCCTAGGATTGTACTCATATCCGAGGCTTTTCTATCTGCAATGAGCTGCTGACATTGACACTTCAGGCACACTCCTGAACATTGGCTCCTGAACATTATTTTCTGGGATCTTGTCATGAATTCACCTGTGGAGACGCTGGCGCTGGACGAGAGTGAGCATGGTAAGAAGCTCACGACATAGGTTAAAATCCAACGGGTTTATTTGGAATCATGAGCTTTCAGAGCACTGCTCCTTCATCAGGTGAGTGGAGAGTTGGGTTTCACAATATATAGACAGAGACACAATTGGAAGATAAAGGTTGGAATGCAAGTCTTTTCAGGTAAATCAAGTCTTTACAGGGACAGACAGGTCAGAGAGGTATGAATTATCTCAAGCCAGGATAGTTAGAGGAATTTTGTAAGCCCAGGACAAATGATGGGGGGTTACACGTAGTGTGACATGAACTCAAGATTTCGGTTGAGGGTGTCCTCGTGCAGTGGAACTTGGCTATCATTTCTACTCATCGACTCTGCATTGTTTTGTGTCTTGAAGGCTGCTTTGAAGAAGCTAATCTGAAGACTGTTGAACTATGCCCCGACTGGGGGATACAGAGGAGGTTTACCAGAATGTTGCCTGGTATGGAGGGCAGATCTTATGAGGAGAGGCTGAGGGATTTGAGGTTGTTTTCGTTGGAAAGAAGGCGGCTAAGAGGAGACCTTATTGAAACATATAAGATGATTAGAGGTTTAGATAGGGTGGACAGTGATAGCCTTTTCCTAGGATGGAGAAAGCTAGCACGAGGGGACATAGCTTTAAATTAAGGGGTGGTGGTTTTAGGACAGATGTCAGAGGTAGGTTCTTTACCCAGAGGGTGGTAAGGGTATGGAATGCCCTGCCTGCGTCAGTTGTAGATGCGCCAAGTTTGGTGGCGTTTAAGAGGTTAGTAGATAAGTTTATGGACAAAAAGGGAATGGTTTAGGTTAGAGGGTCATTGCTTTTTCCTAATTGGTCGGCGCAACATCGAAGGCCGAAGGGCCTGTTCTGCGCTGTAATGTTCTATGTTCTATGACTGTGGAAGGGAAGATTCCTAATGACACTTGTCACGTGGTGTCTGCTCATCCATTCATGCCGTGTTTACGAAACCTATCTCTCCACTCACCTGATGAAGTGCTCTGAAAGCTTGTGATTCCAAATAAACCTGTTGGAATTTTACCCAGTGTTGTGAGACTTCTTACAATGAAGTCATATATCATCTCATGACGCAGCAGCTAATTTCTGCTGCTCTGCCAGTCGCAGTATATTGCTGTAAGTTTATATGGAGAAGTTATTGTATTTACCTTCATTATGTTGGTGAGGAAACATCAATCTTACAGAGCATTAACTCTTAACAGATTATGCAGCAAATCAATGAGAATGAAGGCAATGCCTTCCAGCCACTAGATGTCAGTAGTGATCACTGCCAGTAAACCAGTGATAGACAGTCTAAGCTAGTGAGTGGGCTGCATTAGTGGCCTTCCTTCATCTCAGTGGGCCGCAAGATTGAAATCAGGCTTCTTCATTGAGCATGATCCCATAATCTGATTGAATAAATACTGAGTATTTCATAACAAGTTATAGGAGGCACAGTGGCGCAATGGTTAGCACTGCTGCCTCATAGCATCAGGGACCCAAGTTTGGTTCAGGTCTTAGGTGACTGTGCAGAGGCTGCATGTTCTCCCTGTGCCTGCATGGGTTTCCTCTGGTTCCGATTTCCTCCCACAGTCCAAAGATATGTATTTTGGATGAATTGGCAGTGCTAATTTGCCCCTTAAGTGTTCAAGAATGTGTGAGTTAGAAGAGTGAATATGTCAGGTGTTCAGATGAGGGCCTAGGTAAGATACTCTGTTGGAGGGTCAGTGCCAACTAGATGGGCTGAATGGCCTCCTTCTACACTGCAGAGATTCTTTGCTTGTATGAAGTTATAGAAAGTGCTTAATCATTCATAGGTTAATAGAACTGTCATCAACTTCAAGTGGTAAAAACAAAAGAATTATTGGACACAGAGAGCACACGGCTCTCAATGTTGTGAGCAATCAGCATGCACCTTGCCTTTCCTTACGCGTATCATTTCAGTCATACCAGCAGGGAAAATAAAACTACACAGATGGAAATCAGTAGAATGTGGCATTCAGCAACAGTCAATGAAATGTCTCAAGGGCTACACTCAGAGCCCAGATGTGGCCCCTGGGTTGCAAGCTGCCCACCACAGCACTGAACTATTGAACATCTTGACACAAGTGCGGAAGATATATAGTAGCCGTTAAACAGCAATGCACCACTGGATTTTCAAATCCCCCTGTGAACGGAATGCTAATGGTTCCCTCTGGTATTTAAGGATTAGTAAACTATGGACATCTTTATTATATTGATGTTAATGGATTAGATGGATAAAAAGTCTTTGTGGATTTTGCAGACTCTTCCCAGACAAGGGAGCTGATTGTACAAGGTTATACAGTAAGGGGATGATCTCAAATGATTGCTGCATTAACATAATTAAATATACCTTGATCTCAGAATTATACCAATTCTTTTAATTAGCTGAAAAACAGGGACAAAAGATTGTGGTCTGCAACGTGGAACTCCACCAAGGTTTAAAAACAGCAGAGAAGATGAGATTCATTAACTCATGATGTTTAGGTAATACCAAAATGGATTCAAAAACCTGAAAATCTTGTGTGACTTCTTTATGGGTTTTAATTCCACAAATAACTGGGTAACAAGGTTTTTAAATATCAATGAAAAAAGGCACGTCAAAGTTTTGCATCTTGCACTCATCAGATCATTCTCAAGAATACCTGACATATAGGAAAGAACAATTTATACTTTGTGAGAAGAAAGTGTCAATGGTTTGGCAAGTGGACCCTGATTGGCAGAGACATTTTCCATGGAAAATGCACTAGTTAACTGATGACTGACAATTAACTGCTAAGTTTTAATTAAATTCAAACTAGGCAGATGGACTCTGATTGGTCAAAGCATTGCCCAGGGGAATGATCCAGAGAATGGCTATCACTTGTTTTGTTCTGGTGAAACAGGCACAACATATGTATATGTTCTCTCTGTCTGCAAGGAGCTCCTATCATTGAAGTCATTCTGTCCTAGAGCCTGTTTAAACTCTGGCCATCTGTAATGATTGGGAGATGATTGCATTATGAATCAAGCTTCCATCATGACTTGATTATATATCTAGCCCTCACTATGCATTCACCAGCCTGTCGCGCCCCCTCCCACCTCCACCCCCGCATTTACATCATAGTCTGCAACATCTTTATGACAGTGTGGACCTCACTGACAAGTCAGGGAGGTATAATGACTTCAGTGAGACCCAAGAGGTGGATCTCTTAGAGTATGAGCTCTCTGATTGAGGTAATGATTGCCAGTCTCCTCACAGAGTCTCACCAGTGTAAATCATGAGACTGACTGTGTTATAATCCATGTCAGAAGCTCCAAGGTATTTTATGAAATTAGCCTAGACCAAATGGTTTGTACTTTGAATTTGGCTCGGATGATCATAAGATGTTTCATTTTGGGTACGATTCAAATGACACACTAGGGAGCTTTTATCAAATAAAGTTTATTTAAGATTACAGTTAACACATAGAAAGAAAATTAACAATAGTTTTTAATAATTACGAACAAGAAAAATAAACAACCAATGATATTGTATCAGCTAAATGAACTGTCCCAATACAACAAACCTCCTTATAAACATACACTTGCCACAGGTTTAGCATAGAAAAATAAGAATGCTCTCATGTTTCTGCAGTTCAGCAATACCTGCTGTGAATCAGTGCTTTGGAAAGAGAATTGAAATTCTGACTTCCTAGCTCTGTAGCTCCCAGCCCATCTCACGGTAAAGATGGAGCCACTGCTTGCCTCTAGCTAGGAAGCCACCAACTTCTCACCCCGACAAAATAAAAAAGATTGCTTTCAAATTAGCCAGCAGAATTTCTAATATCAGGGAGACATACAGAAACACTGTTGTCAGTCTGGATTCCACACACCTTCAAACGAGCCAGCAGCCAAAACTGAAGGTAAGAATTTTTGAGAGAGAAAAGAAAACTGCCCCACCTGACATGTGAATCAATCTCCCCAAACCACTTCAAAAATGTTGCAAAATCCCAGAAAGTTCATTAGACGCAGATTTAAAATAAACAAAACCCCATTTAAACCATTTAAGCAGCAATAAAAAGGACATCCAATCAGGAAAACAGGTGCCACATTGAAAAAAAAGCTGCTTACAGCAGCAGAGAACATGATTTAAAAAATACATTTTGTAAAGGCACAATAGTGTCACAATTTGTACTTTTAGGGGTAGCAATAGGTTTGTTTTTAAAGGGAACCTGATGAAGGATCATCTCTGAGGGGTTATTTGAAGTGTTTTTCTCCATACTCCTCAGCTATCTTCTCTTCCATTGAAGACTTCACCATGCTCCATTCCTCTTGTCCTCTTTGGTGCCTATCACTTCCTTGACCCTCATTATGAAGACAATGTCACCACTCTCTTCCCTTAGTTTCTGCACGAACTGATTCCCATCTGATCTAGGTACAGTCAGGAACCAGATGCCAAGTTTTCACCAACTTGTAACCAATTAAATGTTTGTTTATGTTTGATTTATAATTTTCTATGAATTGTTTGGATGAAATGTAATTGGTAAAAGTGAAGCACACCAATTTACAACAGAGACATTAATTCAACGTATCAATAAAAATGAGTGACAGCAAACTTTGCATTAATGACCTGTGCATACCATCAAGTGCCAGATGTTTCCATGCTTGATGCCTTATTAAAAAATGGCACGAAAATAAATCTCTCCCATTTTCTGGGCTTTACGCCTTATGATATTCTGTTGAGTGTATGGAAAAGCTCCATAAATCATTTCACATCCATACCAATGTTGATGAAGGACAGGTAATGAAGTTGAAATATGGAACGTCCCAATATGTCTGAATAATTAAATGTGTGGGAATGTTTCTGTAACTTGCTCGATACCCTTCCCAACAAACACTACTAGCCACTGGAAACAGCATAGAAGTTTCACAGCAGTTTTTAGCCAACTTGCGAGCAATTTTTCAAATAAACCTCACATGATGTAACTGAGTGGAGAAGGGAGGAGAATGTAAAAGGGATTTTTGAATGGGATTGGATTGCCCTGAGTGGATGTCAGGGACTGAATGGCCTCCACCTGTGCTGTAACAATTCTATGGGCAAGATTCTCTAACCATGCCCATCCCAAAACATGACTTATCAATCAATTCAGCCTGCGGTCAACAGACTTTTGCATGATCTGTCTCCCCACTCCTCCACCCTTATCCGCTACAATTCCTGTGGCAGGCATACAGGAAAGCTCCCCTGCTATGAGCGTGGGTCTGATGTGTACAATAGACTATGGATTGTGGGTGTCCGTACAGAGGCATGCAGATTAAGGTTGTGAATGTAGCTCAATCCATTATGCAAGCCAGCCTTCCATTCATTGACTCTGCCTATACTTCTGGCTACCTTGGCAAAGCAGACAGCATAATTAAGGACCCCACGCATCCTGGGCATTCTCTCTTCCATTGGGAAAAAGATACAAAAGTTTGAGGTTATGTACTAACCAACTCACAACAGCTTCTTCCCTGCTGACATCTTGCATTAAGGTGATCTTCCTCTACACCCTGTATCATTATATTCTGCACTTTCGTTTCCTTCCCTATGAACGGTATGCTTTGTCTGAATAACATGCAAGAAATAATACTTTTCACTATATACCAACACATGAGGCAGTAATAAATCAAATCAGATCAAAATCATGAATAGGCAATAATTTACAGGGCTGAATCTCCAAATTTTCTTTTAACTTCATCATTAACCATTTGTCTTTCTTCTGAATGGTTTTCATTGGGTGGGTAGACAGCTTAATGAGGGCTGGAGATTTTCTTACTGAGGGGAAGTTACAACACATCATTAGGGATTGTGCCGCCCAGCAGAACCAGTCCAACATTGATTTACTGTCAAGACTTTGAGCAGTAATCTTCTTTTTCAAATGGATTTTTTTGCCTTCCTGCTCTTCTCGTGCCAGTCAATGATCGACAGGGCAGTTTCATTATCTGCTCCCAAGATGTTACCCATCTTGCAGCAACTGAGTATGGAACCCTAAGGATGATGGAGCCACTTTTCCCCAGAAGGGATCCTCCAATATTAACCCACTTCACTATGGGGTGGCATGGCATGGCACAGTGATTAGCACTGTTGCCTCACGCACCACAGCCTCAGGTTTGATTCTGATCTTGAGGTGACAGTCTGTGTGCAGTCTGTAAATTCTCCTCATGTTTGCATGGATTTTTTCGGAGTGCTCAGGTTTCTCCCCATACTTCAAAGAGGTGGATTGGCCTTGCTCTAAATTTCCCCTTAATGTCCCAAGATGTGTAGGTTAAGTGGATTAGCTGTGGTAAATGTGCAGAATTATGAGGATGGGTGGGGGGGGAATCACTAGGTACTGTTTCAGAGTGTCAGCGTGGATTCAATGAGCCAAATGTCTCCTTTCTGCACTGCAGTGTTCTAAGAGACTGGAATCTGGAAATGTTTCATTGACTGTCCTGAGTGAGCAGTCAGTCAACCTTTATACTGGAATGAAGCAGGAATCCCGTTTGCCCTTTTATACAGCTGAGAGCAGCAGACAGCTGATATGACAAAGTTAGGCCTGGGCTTGTTTTCCTTGCAGCAAAGAAAGCTGAGGGGGGACCTGATTGAGGTGTACAAAATTCTGAGGGACTTAGATAGGGTAGACAGGAAGATATTTTTCCCCTTAAAAGAGGGGTCAATAACAAAGGGCACGGGTTTAAGGTTAGGGGCAGGACGTTTGTAGGAGATGTGAGGAAAAATATTTTCACTCAGAGGGAGGTGGAAATCTTGAGCTCACTACCTGAAAGGATGGTAGAGGCAGGAACCCTCACAACATTTAAGTAATATTTACATGAGCACTTGAAACATCACGTTATACAAGACTATGGATCCAGTGCTGGAAATTTGTATCTTTTCTATTCATTCATGAGATGTGGGCTTCGCTGTCTGAACCAGCACTTATTGCCCATCTCTGAAGGCATTTTAAGATTCAGACACATTGATGTGGATCTACAGCCACATATAGATCAGGTAAAAAACAACAGATTAACTTCGCAAAAGGACGTTAGTGAACCCAGATGGGTTTTTACAACAATCAACAATGGTTTCATGGTCATCATTAAGCTTTTAATTGCAGATTTTTATCGAATTCAAATTCCGTCATCTACAGTGGTGGGACTTGAAGCCAGATCCTCAGAGCGTTACACTAGGTCTCTGGAATACTAGTCCAGCAAAAATACAACTACAACACTGCCTCTCCAATAGATAGGTCCATGAAGGCCAATGCACACAGGATGGTCATAAGGGCCTCTTTTGGTCCTGACACACACATGCACGCACACACAAATCATCCAGTTCCCCCACAGATGCTGACTGACCTGTTGAGTGCTTCTAGAATTTAGCGCTTGGGGTTCAGACACCTTTGAGGCTACGTCCATGCTGAGCAAAATAACTTGAAGTTGGGAACTAAGGGGACAGATTCTGTGGCCTTTCTCCAGTTAGTAATGTGTTCCCAGACTTGTGTCTTCAAGCCAGCGAAGACACTGACCTGCTTTCGAAATCAGGGTCGGGGAAGGAGTACAAACATTGGAAAGCACAAATATAGGAGAGTACCAAGCGCAGAATTACTCTGATTTCCACTCTGTTACCAATGACTCTTGTGAGTAAACATGCAGGGAAGGTACAGATAGAGTGAACAGTAATGAATAGAAAACAATTAGATATTGTTGTGAACTGCGGTCCCTTTTAAAGCTGATTCAGTGTTTGAATGTTAACAATGCAGGTGCCTACTTAGTACACAGATTGCAACATTTGTGAACAGGACCAAAATCAGGGTTGCCTTGGTAACAGGCTTCGCAAGCTTTTGCATTTTGATAGTCTACCGTTTAAAGAAGATACTCAGCCATGAGGAACTGATCAAATTTGAATTACTGTTGTTGACAACATCAGACCAATCCTAGTAGAGTAAATTGATAGGTCATTGGGATTATAAAGAGGAACTCAACTACCTGCCTGTCTGCAGTCAGTTCGTTCAATTCAGTTACAGAGTTAAACTGAAAAACTGCCGCTCCTCAATACTTGAGAGCTGGCTCACTGCCAGTTAAAGTATCTCTTAAGAGAATTCTCCAGCTATCTACCAGAAAGGTACCAAATCAGAAAGAGTTTACCAAAAGCGACATCGACAGAAGAACTTCAAACGATTTTTTTTCCCAAAGCCACAAAACTTATTTGTATATGTTTTTTTTGAGAGCAACTAAATTAGTATTATTATCTTTTGGTAATGAATGATCCTTGTATTTATTTGAACAGCATTCCAGTCGAACATTACTTAAATTGATATATTCCTTGTTTAATTAAAGTTCCCAATTGATTAAATAAATGACTTGTTAATCATTCACTTAAAGTGAGTGTCAGGTCTTTCTGCTGATGAACCTGTAAACATTAATGAAAAGCAGTTACCATCTTTCCAAACACTTTAGCAAGTTATGAAGCGAGGAAAAGTGAATTAACCTCTCCGTCGTAATAATAGCAATGCACTCATTGACATTGACAACTACTGAGACCATTCTGATAATCCAAGACCAACATCGAAAGGATTAAATGTTCATACAGTTAAGATTTTCTTTTAAAAAATAAATTAATTAAAACTGAATCGATCATTTTGATGATTAGCGTACGTTAAAAGTTTATTTATTTACGTAGTTTGGTTTCATTTGAATTCTCTGTTTGAGCTATGCCCTTTGTCACATGCTGGATAGCTGTGTGGAATAGGCTGATAATTTGCTCTTTATGTTGTCCAGCACCCATTGCGTTCACTCCACAAACCTCTAACTCCAATCTCAGGATGAAAGTCATGCCAGTTGCATCACTTCAACAAGACAAATGATTTTTCTGACAGATTGTGAATAAATATTGCAAAACCAGGCTTGAAAAATTGTCCAGAATGATAGACGCTGTGCAACTCTTTAAAAAATGAAATCAAAACAGAGAACTCGGTCCTTAAAGAAAAACACTGAAAATGATTTGATTTGATTTATTATTGGCATATATTAACATGCAATGAAAAGGTATTGTTTCTTGCATGCTCTGCAGACAAACATACCACTCAGAGAAGGAAAGAGATTGCAGAATGTGGTGTTACAGTCATAGCTAGGGTGCAGAGAAAGATCAACTTAATGTGAGTTAAGTCCACTCAATTGTCTGATGGCTGCAGGGAAGAAGCTGTCCTTGAGCTGGTTGGTACGTAATTTCAAACTTCTGTATCTTTTCCCGATGGAAGAAGATGGAAGAGAGAATGTCCGAGGTGCGTGGAGTCCTTAATTATGCTGGCTGCTTTGCCGAGGCAGCGAGAAGTGTAGACAGAGTCAATGGATGGGAGATTGGTTTGTGTGATGGACTATGTACGTTCACGATCTTTTGTAGCTCCTTGTCATCATGGGCAGAGCAGGAGCTATATTCAAGTTGTGATACAACCAGAAAGAAAGCTTTCTATGATGTATTCGCGTCAACATTGTGACAGTTGTCAAAGAACAAAATCAGTACAGCACAGGAACAGTCTGTAACAGCAAAGATATCTCTCTAATCTAATATTTTCTTGCCTCTATGTGGTCCATACCTTTTTGAGTATGATTTGATTTGATTCATTATTGTCACATGTAGTAACATACAGTGAAAAGTATTGTTTCTTGTGTGTATACTCATTAGCTCTGTGGACAAAGAAAGAGTTGGCATTTCAGATTGATAACTTGGGGAGTGTTAAAGATGCAGAGACAGAGGCAGAGGCAGGCTGAGATTCTCTGGTAGCTAACATCAGTGGGATTCTTTGGTCCCGCTGCAGTCAATAGAAATTTGGCTAAGCCCCAAATCCCTCCGTCCTTGCTTACAGCGGGGTTGGGACATGAAAAGCCAGAATATTCCAGCCAGGGAAAGAGGAGGGTAGGAGGAAGGACCAAAATGATGATCAGATGAAAGTCAGGAGTGACTAAATCAGAGAATCCTCAGGTGTAAAAGGAGGCTATTCAGCCCATCGAATCTGCACCGACCACAATTCCATCTATCCCCATAACTTCATACATAGTCACCCTGACACTAAGGGGTAATCTAGCATGGCCAATCCACCTACCCAGACTATGGGAGGGAACTGGAGCACCCGGAGGAAACCCACACAGACACAGGGAGAACGTGCAAACTCCACACAGATAGTGACCCAAGCCAGGAATTGAACCCAGGTCCCTGGCACTGTGAGGCAGCAGTGCTAACCATTGTGCCACCGTGCCAATGGCAGTGAAAGGCCAAATGGAGGAGAATTAAAGGGACAATTCAAGAAACAAACAATGTATAAAAAGGAGGTGTGAATGGCAGGATTTTGAATGGCTGCCATCTAAAGAACAAATTGAGGAAACAAAATGGGAATAGTTGTTACATTCCAGAATTGTTCAATTCAGTGTTGAGTCCAGAAGGCTGTAAAGATGGTGTTCTACAAGCTTCTACTGGGCTTCATTGCTGCACTGCAAGAGATCGAGGCTGGTAGAGGTCAGAGCGTGAGTAAAGCGAAGAATTAAAACACCAGGTTAGGGTCATGTTTATGGATTGATTGGAGGTGTCAGCAAGAGGGTCACCCAGTCTGCATTTAGGCTACCCATTGTCAGGGAGGCCATGTTGTGAGCATCAAGTACAGTTTCCTTAAACTGAATATCTTTATTCCTAAACCATCTCTAATATCTCTCGTTCCCCAGTTTTAATGAAGGGTGATTTACTAAAATGTTGGCCGGAATTCTAGCACCTTGCCCGTCACGGAATCGGAATGAGCAAGATTCCGACAACGGAAATCTCCTTCACTCTCAGGGCAGGAATTTCAGGCCTCACCTGAAATCCTGCCTGTTAACCCAGTTTCTTTCTCTTCACAGATATTGGCCAGAATTTTACCACCCCGCCTGCCGTGGGAATCGAAGCAGGCAAGGGGGTAGAACATGGAATGGTCTTCTGATCTCGGGCGCAATTATAATGTTTCAGATCGAGCGAGGCCGTAAAATGCCACCCAAGTTGCCAGACCTACTGCGCATTCTTTTTATTGAAGCTTTTCAAAATTTGCTGTACTTTTGCTCTCAGAGGACACTGGAAATGTTCAGCACTTGAATGAAGGACGGACAAGCATCTCATCACAATTGAAACCTAAGCATTTCCTTTCTTTTCTCTGTTCCTCTCTCCTCCTGAAGCCTCCTTTAGCCTGCTCCAAGTGGCTATCCTTCACGCGTGATCCTTAATCCTGTGCGAATATCTTATCACCACTGAGACTGATGCCATCCACATCCCAGTGAAAATGCAGTCGGGAATGGGGATTCTGCCTGATAATCTTCCCACTGCTCCAGTGATTGGGTGGCAGAAGCTTAACTGGAACATGCTATCCTGTTATAGCTGTCATCAGACAACTGGCCTGGATGGTACCAGTGTCATACTTCCATCAGATACTTCCACCATGTTCTACTTTTATATAAGTTTTGCGGGTAACTAGAATGTTCTGTTAAAACCACTGGGGACATTTATGTCCTTGCTAATTACTAGTGGATGTGTCATTGGCTATGAGTGTTCTCAGGTTGATGTTTCCAAGGAATTGGCATATCCAAATCACATAGAATCCCTACAGGAGGAATTCTGTAACAACTCTCCAACAGAGCATTCCACCCAGGCTCTATCCCTGTAATCTCACGTATTTATGTCACTAATGCCCCTGACCTACACATATTTGGAAACTAAGGGGCAATTTAGCATGGCCAATCCACCAAACCTGTACATTTTTGGAAACTAAGGGGCAATTTAGCACGGCCAATCCACCAAACCTGTACATTTTTGGAAACTAAGGGGTAATTTAGCATGGCCAATCCACCTACCTGTACATTTTCAGACACCAAGGGGCATTTTAGCATGGCCTAACCTGCACATCTTTCAGACTGTGGGAGGAAGCTGGAGCATCCGGAGGGAACCCCTGCTAACATGGGGAGAATGTGCAGACTCCACACAGAAAGGTACCCAAGGCCAGAATTGAACCCAGGTCCCTGTGAAGCAGCGGTGTTAACCCAGGAGCTGAAAGATCAGTCCCTCAAAATTGGAATATGCTGGTAGGGACGGGGAAATTCTCAACAGAGGAGAGTGTCTGTGTGTTGATTCTACCTGTCCTGATATTGCAAAGTGAATTTGTGGAAATAGATTGTAGATTTCAATAGCGAGGAAGGAAAGGCTGGTGTTTATAGACTGCTTCTTCATGACCTTGGAGTATTCCAAAATGCTTTGAAATCGCTGAAGCACTTTTTGAAATGTAGGCAATGTTACAATTTAGAAAAACATTACATCGGTATCAGTTGTCTAGCAACTGTTGTTCAGCAATCTTTGAGGAACTCTCTTGTTCAGCATCAGGAGGGACGACTCACTGCTATTTCAATTTAAGGAACTACAAGAAATTTACCAAATTAATATTGTCCATGCCTTACTTTTCATTTTTTAAAATTCAATCAATAGAATTATCTCGCTTTGTAGTTCTATTGGGAACTAAGTAACAGGAGCTAAGATTTGCGATATAATGTTAGCTAGTGTCATAATGATATTTGTAGAGAACCTACAGTGGGCCTTACTAGCATTGCAAAAGGTATAATAATTCACTGGATTTCCTACTTCTTGTCACAATGCAGTGACCTTTGCTAGAATGTTCCTCAGATGTGGCCATTGTTGACTAAGCCAGCATTAATGGCCCATCCCTAACTACCCATCAGAAGGTAGCACTGAGCCATTTTCTTGAACTGTTGAAGTTCTTGTGGTGTAGGTACACTCCTAACAGTGCTGTTAGGAGTGGAGTTCCACTCAGTGAAGGAACAACGATATGTTTCCAAGTCAGGATGGTGAGTGGCTTGGAGGGGAATTTTCAAATGCCAGTGTTCCCATGTATCTGCTGCTCCTGAACTCCAAGAATTTGTGGGAAAATCAGCATTTGAAAGTTCCCCTCCAAGCCACGCACCATCCTGAATTGGAAATATATCGTTGTTCCTTCACTGGGTGAAACTCCACTCCTAACAGCACTGTTGTGTCTAGCTACACCACAAGAACTGCAACAGTTCAAGAAGGTGGCTCAGCACTATCTTCTGATGGGTAATTAGGGATGGGCAATGAAATGCTGGTAGAATTTCTGTGTTCTGGAGATCTCATCAGTGGAGATGTGTTGAGTGTCACAATGCATACAGCACAAAATGCTGCCACTGTGCAACATACAGCACAATATACAACATGCAAAGTACAGCACAATATACTGCCACTATGCAACAGTGCTGCATGATGTGAACATTTAAGGTGATGGATGGTGCCAATCAAGCAGGCTGCTTTGTCCTGATTGATAAAGGAAAGTTTATTTATTAGTCACAAATAGGTTTATATCCACACTGCAATGAAGTTACTGTGAAAATCCCTTAGTTGCCACAATCACTAAGGGAGAATTTGGAATGGCCAATCCACCTAATCAGCACTCGAGTTTTTTGCATGTTCTTGGAGCTGTATCCATCCTGACAAACAGAGAGCGCAGTGGCACAGTGGTTAGCAGTGCTGCCTCACAGTGCCAGAGATCTGGGATCAATTCCTAGCTTCGGTCACCTCTGTGTGGAATTTGTATATTCTCCCTGTGTCTGCATGGATTTCCTCCAGATGCTCTGTTTCATCCCACAGTCCAAAGATGTGTAGGTTAGGCGGATTGGCCATGCTAAATTGGTCGTTAGTGTCATGGGGACTAGCTGGGTAAATGCATGGGGTTATAGGGATAGGGCCTGGGTGGGATTGTGGTCAGTGCAGACTTGATGGGCCAAATGGCTTCCTTCTGCATTGTAGGATTCTATGACACACTCCTGGCTTTTCTTCTCTGTAGAAGGTTCTCAAACTTTTGAGAGACAGTGGCCAGAACTCTTCCACCTCACCCGCCATGGAATCGAAGTGGGTGAGAGTCCGACAACAGAAATCTCCATTGACCTCGCTCGAGCAAGGCCATAAAATCCCACCCTCACTGCAGAATTCTCAGCCTCTGACCTGATATTGTAATCTCAGTATGTAGATGATTGGCCAGAAATTTAACTGGTGCTAACTGCACAGGGTGTTGATAGTGGGGGAGTCAGCGATGTTAATGCTGTTGAATATCAAGAGGGGGTGATTCCATTTTCTTTAAGATGGTCGTTGTGGGGCACGTGCGTGGCGCAAAATATGTCAATAATGCTCCCACATTCAAATAGCTGCCAAACACCACTTTCCAGGCTTACGAATGATGAAGTACAGCTCAGTGGAGATGATAAAGGTGGGTGATCTGTGAACTATATATCTGAACAAGGGGAGTGAAATGAAGTGGGAGGTGGGTTTGTCAGCCTAGAACAGCTCATTTCTGTGGATTGGTTTAGCTACAGATTAGCTCTTACTGTATGAGGGAAAAAAGTCAAATCTGCTGTAAATACTTCTCTCCAGTTGATACAGAATGGCCAACAGTGTGATGGAGAGGCAATGGCCGAGTGGTATTATCACTAGACCGTTAATCCAGAAATTCAGCTAATATTCTGGGGATTTGAGTTTGAATCCGACTAGGGTGAATGGCAAAACTTGGATTCAATAAAATAGCTGCAATTAATGACCGTGAAACCATTGCTGGAAAAACCCATCTGGTTCACGAATGTCCTTGAGGGAAGGAAATCTGCCATTCTTAGTCAGTCTGGCCTACATGTAACTCCAGAGCCACATCAATGTGGTTGACTCTCAACTATCCTCTGGACAGGGGCAACTAGGGATGGGCAATAAATGCTGGCCAGCCAGAAATGCCCATGCCTCATGAATGTATAAAACAATGAAACCGCTGGGAGGAACATTGTTTTAAACAATTTATTTATGAAAGCTTGTCAGGAGATTCTGTATCTTTTCCTTAAGGTATTGTTTTCTTCTTCCTATTTTTCCACCTGAATTGGGTTTGTGCCAAAGACCAGTTTTCAGCAATTTGCTCCTTCTGAAGTTTCGACCTTTAATAACTCCCGCGAGTCTTTATGCTACACACTCATAGGATTGCAGATTCATACAGGCTCCCACACCAACCAAAACTGGGTAGTTCCTCTGTCACCTCTTTGCAGCAATGGAATGAATAGCCACACTGTAAATAATTTAATTCATAATCACAACGCTTTGTGGCATCCTAATTTATTCACAATCACACACTTAATAAGATTGCAGGATTTTTGTATCAAACAATGCCATATGGAACAGCTATTGAAGGTGTATTAATTTGGCCCTCTGTTTAAACTCTCACACACTGCAACAAATTAATTCACATCCACAGCCTTTGCCAAGAGGCCCATACATTGATTCAAAACAAAACACTGCTGACTCTGGAAATCAGAAAGAAAAAATGGAAACTTGGCCATTTCCGATGAAATGTCAGGTTGGATTCGAGATGTTTCTCGCTTCACAGAAGCAGCCTGGCCTGCTGAGGCTTTCCAGCAGTTTCTGTCCTTTTTTGTTCATTAGTTTAACAGCTTCACCCAATTAGAAACAGCTTGTGGGAGCTCATAGCAAACTCTGCCTGCTGTCAGTTCGCTCTGAACCTAAACTCTGTCACCCTCAGCCCTATTCACACACAGTCACACTTACACCCATACACACTCACATACAATCAGTCACACTCATTCTCATATACAGTTTCACACACACACACAATCCTACATGGAATTTTCCTGTCCTGCCATCAAGGAAATGATGGCAGGACATGAACAAAGCTATTGTCTTTTGACCTCAGATGGAATTTTCCAGTCTTGGGGGTGAGCGTGACTGGAAAATCTTGTCCACACAATCATTCAGTCACACACTCACACTCTCTTGGTATTGGATTTAATGTAGTGGAAATAAATTATGAATTCAGTGAAAAGAATATTCAAATAATTCTGTGCTTCTCTAGAGCAGCTTTGGTACAAACTTTAGACCTTATTTAAAGTTGGCCACTCATATTATCACCTCACTTGGGACCAGACAGCTCATTTCAGAACTAGTTTGCAGAAATTTCCAAAATGTGAAATAGAAAGACAGGGGTAGCAAACACATGGAAACAGCACAACCTGCAAGCTCCTCTCAAACCACTCACCACGTCTTAGCAATGCATCACCGTTCCTTCACTGTCACAGGGTCAAAATTCTGGAACTCCCTCCTTAACAGCACTGCAGGTGTACCTACACCACATGGAAGACACCAGCTGTTCAAAAGGCAGCTCACCACCACCTTCTCAAGGACAATTAGAGATGGACAATAATCAGTGACCTTGCCAGCAATGTTGACATTCTCATGAGCAAATCAAAAGGTAACAGAGCTTAGTTTAATTGGGTTTGAAGTTTAGGGTATACCACAAACCTCCCCCATCCCACAGTCTTGATTTGGGGCCTAGCCTCTTTTACCTCCTGGATGAGCCTCAGTTGTATTCTATCAGGCATCTGATTGGCCAGAAACTGGATTAAAGAAGAAGCTGAGTGGCTGCTGAGAGGTCAAGTGATCCAGGGATTGCCTGGTGACACAGAGGGGCTTCTCCTCAGGGCCTTGCAAATGGAATGGGATGCGTAGGGTGGGGGAAAGGAAAGCCTAAAGAAGCAAGGCCCATTCATGCTCCTCCTGAGCACCCCATAGATGACCTCTGACCTTTACTTATCCACGATAAGTTTGATTGAACAGAGTCTGTGGTGAGGCCTCTCACCTAGCCAAGAAAAGAGTCCAGTTAAAGAGGTAATGGCTGGGAAGCAAGTGGGAACAAGACTCTAGGTTTTCTGAGATGACTTTAACTTGGGGGGTCCATTCCCATCAGGTGAGGTGGGTTCAGCTCATAAAGCCCCTATCCAGCCCAAAGGTTTGACTGATAAAATAGAATTGGAATCCTACACTGATGTCAATGTGATGCAGAGATCACATTGAGGAGGTTTGCGTTCCAGTGTGTTTTCATCATCAATAGAGCAAATATCAAGACCCCAAACTTTAACCCCACTCCTTGTCCCACACCGACTGTACCCAAAGTTAAAGTTTATTTGTCACAAGGAGGCTCACATTAACACTGCAATGGAGTTACTGTGCAAATACTCCAGCGACTGTTTGGATACACAGAAAGAGAATTTAGCATAGCCGATGCACCTAACCAGGACGTCTTTTGGACTGTGGGAGGAAACTGGAGTATCCAGAGGAAACCCACACAGACACGGGGAGAATGTGCAGACTCCACACAGACATTAACCCGAGCCAGGAATCAAACCGGTGTCCCTGGCACTGTGAGGCAACAGCGCAAACTAATGTGACACCGTACTGCAACTCTGCTGTTTCAGTCTCAAGAACGCTAAATAACAGAACAGAACACTGTGTAATGGGCAAATTCTCCCCACTATATTTCCTCTGAAAGAAGGAGGATAAGTAGTGTTCATCTGGCAGTAAGGATACTTCAGTTGCAAACAGAAGAAGAACTAACTTCACAAAGTAAATCAAAGAGAAAGGTTTAATGAAGGAACTTCATTACACCAACATTCAGCCACACCCTGGGCTGCTCAAGTTCCTCACAATCCCCATCTGCTTTCTATTTATAGTGTGTCAACTGGTCTGCTGACCCTCACTCTTACCATTCATTACATTGTAACAACTAGAACAGGCTAAATTTAACTTGCTGTCCCTGCACTTTCCTCGAGTTACTGGGAGGGTAAAGGTGGACTGGGAGTAAAGTCCCAGATAACCACAGGTTGCTCTCGGTTTTGAAGGGGAGAGCGCACTGGTGTTAATTTAACCTGAGGGTCACCACATCCCAGGCATGGTCGAGAAGACAAGGGTCTTCCCAAATAACCTCAGCTGGAATGGGAATTGAACCCATGCTATTGGTGTTACTCCGCATCACTAACCAACTGTACAGCCAATTGAACTAAACTGACCCCCAACAAGGGCAGATAATTGCCAAACTTTCTTAGCAAAAAGCAGTGTGCTGCATTCATTCTGAAATTTGCTGAGAGAAATGTGGCACCTGCAGCCAGGGTGGATAGCGTGCTTTCATCAAATTGAAATTCATCTTGTCTTACATGGTAATTTGTACTTGGCAACAAGCTGGTCCATAAATAAAGCCTTGTCAGAGAAACTGTTGCCAAACTCAGTGCTGTATTGTGCTGTGGCAGAAAGACAGTGACTCAAAGAAATGGCACTGGGATTTCCTGATGGCTAAATGCATAACAGGATGTGAGTTATCCAGGGAACGCAGGCAGGCCGGAGGGTAAATCCTTGTATGTGTCGAGTTCACTGTGGCCATTGTCAGGTGCTGTCATTAAAATTCTTCCTTTCCACTTTGGCCAAGATTCCTGCTTCTGATGATGGTTCAATGACCCTGGTGAAGAGACATCCAGTTGCGGAAAAGGACTGGGGTCAGGCACGATGCCCCCTCCCCTCAGCACATAGGCATCAAGTAGTCCCATAGCCCACTGTCCAAGTTTAGATCAGGAACTCCCACAGAACCAATTCCCAGCTTACCTGGAGAAGAGGCTAGAAATGAGGCAGATTTATTAAGATGCTCTTTGACTTGTTACTTTATCATAGAATCATAGAATCCCTACAGTGCAGAAGGAGGCCATTTGGCCCATCAAGTCTGCGCCAAACATTACCCAGACTTACCACTTAACACCATGTATTACCTCGCTAATCCCCCTGACTTGGGATATTAAGAGGCAACTTAGTGTGGTCAATCAACCGTGGCGGAACAGTTGCATAATGGTTAGCACTGCTGCCTCATAGTGCCGGGACCTAGGTTCAATTCTGGCTTCAGGTCACTGTCTGTGCGGAGACAGCATGTTCTCCCTGTGTCTGTGTGGGTTTCCTCCGAATGGTCCGGTTTCCTCCCACTGTGCAAAGATGTGTTGGTTTGTTGATTGAGCAATGCTAAATTGCTCCTTAGTGTCGGGGGATTGGTAGAGTAAATACATTGAATTATGGAAATAGGGCTGGGTAGGATTGTTGTCGATGCAGACTCAACGGGACGAATGGCATCCTTATGCACTGTAGGAATTCTATGATTCAACTTAACCTGCATATATTTGGACTATTGGAGGAAACCGGAGCCTGAGGAGGAAATTCACACAGACATGGGGAGAACGTGCAAACTCCACATGGTCACTTGAGGCCAGAATTGAACTTGGGTCCCTGGCGCTGTAAGGCAGTGGTGCTAACCATAGAGCCAGTATGCAGATGCCATGCAGAAAGTGTATTCAAATCAACAACCCAATCTTTTAAAATGCCAACTTGACGTCTTGCTGGAATATAACAAATCCACAACTTGTCACAGCATGATACACTTCAAGCTGCCAGATATACTGTGGACCTTGTTTTTTCAATCTGTCTCACAGAGCTGTTCCCCCATTGATAGATCCACTGAGCAATGGGAGCATCCAGTCTCTTCCTCCCCACTCAAGAGTGAAAGGTGAAAGGTGAAAAGACCATGGAGTGATTCAACTTTGTCTAAAGCTTTGCGGAGAGCAACATCTGAGCATCTTATCCCAGTGCTGCAATATCTGGAAATCCAAAGTCATTGTTGCAGCCATTAATCATCATTTATTGAAGGAAAGTTAATGTCTCCAGTCTGTTTGATGTTTTTTTTAGTTGAAGTCAATTCGACTTCACTTCAGTCACTGTGAGCTGGTTTGTAACGTGAGTGAAACTTAGAATTGGATTCTCTGGAGGAAGCAGAGAGAAAAGGTACAGAAAAAAACAGCTTTCTGTGACCCCATCGAGTTCCAGCTTTGAATTATTGGTCTGGAGGAGGAAAGATGGGTTATTAACAGGAGGCTAGGGTTGGGGGAATAGACGTGTACTCTAGCACAAAACCCTGAATCTGCACGCGGAAGGGTGAGGAATGTCTGCTGAGTCTATTTTGCACTTTAATTTTAAAGAGTTTCCATTTTGAGACCTCTTTCTCTCTGTCTCACTTTGAAAAAACATCAGCTGTACTGAAAGGCCTCCTTTCTCACTCTCCAACTTTGAGAGTCCGCCCACATCCTCAATTAAATGGTGAGCCCACTCTCTGACCACAATTGGCAAAACTTTGGGGGGGGGGGGGGGGTGAATCACTGCCGCTTTTAAGCGACCCTCTTTTGACCCTGAGGTTGAAGTGCTGATCCAAAAGCAAAACCCTATACCTGGAGTTGAAAGAAATGGGAAAGGCAGCAGTCAGCTTATGGGCAACAAAATCTCAAACATAAAATGAATGATGAGGAATTGATCTGATTTGATTTATTATTGTCATATGTATTAGCATAGAGTGAAAAGTATTGTTTCTTGTGTGCTATATAGACAAAGCATACCGTTCATAGAGAAGAACACAAGAGAGCGCAGAATGTAGTGTTACAATCATAGCTAGAATGTAGAAAAAGATCAACTTAGTGCAAGATAGATCCATTCAAAACTCTGATGGCAGCGGGAAAGAAACTGTTCGGTTGGTATGTAAACTCAGACTTTTGTATCTTTTTCCCAACAGAAGAAGGTGGAAGAGAGAACATGGGTGCGTGGGGTCTTTAATTATGCTGGCTGCTTTGCCGAGGCAGCGGGAAGTGTAGATAGAGTCAATGGATGGGAAGCCAGTTTGCATGATGGATTGATTTTTTATAGTTTCTTTTGGGGTCCTTAATTATGCTGATATTTTGGTGATATTGGTTGGGCGTAATTATCGGTCAGGTGTCATGAATGTGATAGGAGGTTCAAAGATATCAACATTTTGAAAATATTCCATAGGATGGGAGTTCCAGTAATGACATTAGCAATTGTGGACAGACCAAAATAACTACATTGTCCTGCTCACAGGAAAGACCTTAGTTAGACAATTTGAAACTATCCAGGGAAAGCATACATATGTTAATCTTTCTGAACTACAGGAGTTGAAGGAGTAAACAGCCAGTATACAGAGTCTTCAAAAAACAATGACCCAATTGATGGCCTCTTCTTGGAAAGGGGAGGCGGTATCCATCTAATAGACTGAGACACAGAATCCAGCTAACAGCCTATAAGCCAGTGCTAATTAGCAAATCAGAAGCAAGAGTGCAATAACCTTTGTGCAGAGGACTAAAACTGTACCTTCACCAAATCAAGAAGACACGCTTTCCCAGAATAACTCATCAATCATATACAGTGTGGTAATTATAAGCTGGCCGTTATTTATTGGATTGGATGTTGTTTGGGAAGAGGGAAGTCCTGAAAGAGTTCAGATATTATAAATCTACTTTGGGATCAAAAGGGCAGTTCCTATTTAAACTGTGTGGGTGTGTTTAGTAGTTTCTTGTACATAACTGTTTTAGACCCTTATAATCCTGTTCGTGTATACATGTGTTTTCTTTATTATAATAAATAGTCTTTATTAAGTGTCATGCTACAATAGGGGGGTCCCTGCTCTCACTGCGTTTCACATGTGGCTCTGTACAACATTACTGTAAACAAAACTGTACACCACCACAAACTGAGTTTAAAAGTGGGGATACTCTCGCAGATAATATCAGGTAAGATAGAAGCAGGGAAGTTGTTTCCACTGGTGGGTGAAACTACAACTAGGGGGCATAGCCTCAAAATAAGGGGAGCAGATTTAGGAGGAGGGAACACCTTTCACTCAAAGGGTTATGAATCTGGAATTTCCTGCCCAGTGAAGCAGTTGAGACTCTCTCATTGAATGTTTTTAAGGCAAAGGTAGATAAAATGAACAGTAAAGCAATTGAAGATTATGGTGAGCGGGTGGGTAAGTGGAGTTGAGTCCATGAAAAGATCAGCCATGATCTTATTAAATGGCGGAGCAGGCTCGAGGGGCCAGATGGCCTATTCCTGCTTTTAGTTCTTATGTTTATCAGCCAGGGTTCCGGACACAGAAAACTGGGAATAATTCTTCCATTGCTCTTCGGGTAGAACGAGGATACCTGAGAGAGATCTGGGTGGGCTTCAGTCTAAAATCTTATTTGAAAGACAGAGCCTCACCCTTCCTCATTAGCACAGTGAATGGGCGGCCTGAGTTTTGTGCTTGAACCTCTGGAGGGAGCCAATGAATCCAAAACTTTCTGACCCACAGGAGCAAATTCCACCAACTGGGCTATGGATCATTGTACAGAGAATGAAATTTCAGTAGAGTGGGGTTAGCACCAAAGCGAGACCGACGGGATGTCATGTGTAAAAATTCCCATTTTTGGTCTCTTTTTTCCAGTCTCTTCTACTTTTGTTTGAAATTGTCAATTGTCAACCCCCCCTCCCCCCCGCCCACCGTGCACTGACCCCCCCTCACCAACTCTTTCTCCACAGAACTATCTAGCGCCCTGGACACATTAATATGAGAGAAGAGTTCCTGCTTCAGGGTGAGAGGTGAACAGCTGCAGCTGTACTTTGCATACAGCGCTTGGCAACTACTGAAATGCTGATGTGGATGTTCCACGAATCTGCATATTATAAAGCACAGAGATTGACCTTTCCATTGGAGGTCTGTGTCCCCCGGTGGCAGAGGGCAGTGAGGTTGTAAGCATTACTTCCAACCTAAATTAAAGAAATTAGAGTCTGAAGGATAAATGTTACACCCCAGGCTCACTTGCACAGGGGGAAATGGTGGAGGTATAAATGCACATCTCATCCTTTCTTGCTGGGGCGGCACAGTGGTTACCACCACTGCCTCTCAGCTCCAGGCACTCTGGGTTCGATTCCCAGCTGGGGTCAATATTTGTGTGGAGTTTGCACATTCTCCCCATGTCTGCGTGGAGTTCCTTTGCTCCAGTTTCCTCCCACAGCAGGTTGGGTGCATTGGTCATGCTAAATTGTCCAGGACGTGTTGGTTAGAGTGATTAGCAGGGTAAATATATGGGGTTACAGAGATAGATGGGATGGTTGTGGTAAAGGCTCAATGGGCCGAATGGGCTCTTTCTGCATTTTACGGTTTCTATGATATCTGTGGAACATCCAGACATCTAGAAGGAGATATGAAATCTCAAACACCAGACACTGCATATATGTTTAACATAGATTACAATGGTTTAGAATAATCAGTTGATTAATTTCAGTGGCATAAGGATCAATGGACTAGTAAACCAGAGAGTCTGGGGACCTGAGTTCAAATCCCACCGTGGCAGATGTTAAGATTTGAATTCAGTAGAAATCTGGAATTAAAAAGTCGAATGATGACCATGAAACCTTTGCTGATTGTCAGGAAAACCCACCGGGTTATTAATGTCCTTTAGGGAAGGAAATCTGCCATCCTTACCTGGTCTGGCCTCTGTGTGAGTCCAGACCCCCAGCAATGTGGTTGACTCTTAAGTGCCCTCAGGGATGAGCAATAAATGCTGTCCCAGCCAGCGACGCCCACATCCTATGAATGATTTTTAAAAAAACTTTTATCCTTATCCATGGTATTTTCTCTGGGGTGACACAGTAGCACAGTGGTTAGCACTGTTGCTTCACAGCTCCAGGGACTTGGGTTCGATTCCCGGCTTGGATCACTGTATGTGTGGAGTTTGCACATTCTCCTCGTGTCTGCGTGGGTTTCCTCCGGATACTCCCGATCTCGTCCCACAGTCCAAAGATGTGCAGGTTAGGTTGATTGGCCATGCTAAAAATTGCCCCTTAGAGTTCTGAGATGCGTAGATTAGTGGGTAAAATATGTAGGGACATGGGGGTAGGATCTGGGTGGGATTGTGTTCAGCGCAGACTCGATGGGCTGAAGGGTCTCTTTCTGGACTGTAGGGTTCTATGATTCTCTGAGGTATTGAAGGTTACTGTCCCAAAGCGTACAATTCAGTATTCTATGATATACCTTGTCACAATGATTATCATTAATAGGCTTATACAACATTCATGTGACAGTGGCTTTTGATACTCAAGTATCTGCTAGATTTTCTGAAATTAGAATCATTTTTTGAGGATTGCCCTTTCGGTTTAATGTGCTATTTCTTTGTCGCTTAAGCAAGTGGAGGTTGGTTTCTCTGTTTTACTGCTGCTCCCGCTGTAAGTGACAGGACTGGCATCACTTTCTACGGTACTTTATTTCAAAGCCATCTCAAGTGTTCGCAAGGACATGATTCAAGAGCCTTGGGTCTAATAATCAGACTGTTAGATGAAAAGAGCTTGCTGATTGTCAAGCCTGGTGTTTAAAGCGAGGAGGCAGCAGACGGAGGCATTCGAATGCCAGTTAAATCTGAAACCATTCACCTAAGTGTTCCCTGCGTTAGTTACTTTGACGGAAGGTGGTGAAGCAGTTGATAATGTTGCAATTCTGCTGCTAATGGTCTGCCGCAGTAAGAGATATATAAATGATTGGACATTCAAGTGCAGCAGCACATTCCCGTTACTGCTCTCCATGTTGGCTGAGGGAGCTGTTGCTACTCATTCAATTCCATCTGCGGCTTTTATAGTGTGTGAGCCAGAGATAAACAGGAGGTTCAGTCATGTATTCTATCTACAGGCGGAACGCAGTGGCTGGGGTACCAGCGCAGACATTTCCAAAATAAACTCGCAAAAAAAAATTAGTCTCAAACAATTAACTGAATCAGGTTCCCTGAGTGTGTTACTGGCAAGGGCTGAACATTTCCATTTTAAAAAAATGTCATCTGCTTAATGAGCAGTTGAAATTGTTTTTAGTTTATTCTGATTGGCAAATAAATGCTGAAAGGTTTCCATTGGCCCATTACTTGAGTTCTTTTGAAGGATTCACATCTGGAATGTAAGGCTCCCAATCCCGTTCATTTCTGCTAATTAATACTGTGTAATTTGAATGAAAGTAATTGTTATAATTCTATTTATTACAGCTTAATTAGTCTACTGTGGCATTGCTTGTAGACAAAAGCTTCTTTTCAAAATGCATCTCTTGTTACCGTCTCTCTGCTTTTCTCCAGTCTTCCAATCTCCCTCTGTGTGTCTGGTTTTTTTTTTATCTTCTCTTTACCCTGCAGAGATTTTTTATTGTGTCTTTTCTTCCACTGCTTTCATTTGTTCCTCTCTCTCTCTCTCTTTCCCTCTTACTGTCCCCTTTTAGGTAACTTTAGCTGGCCTTGCTATGATCTAGGGTGGTGCAGTGGCACAATGGTTAGCACTGCTGCCTCACAGAGCCAGGGATGGGGGTTCAATTCCAGTTTCGGGTGACGGTCTGTATAGAGTCTGAATGTTCTCCCTCTGTCTGCATGGGTTTTATCCAGGTGTTCCTACTTCCTCCCACAGTCCACAAACATGCAGCTTACGTTAATTGGCCATGGTAAATTTCCCCCTTAGTGTCAGGGGGGTTAGCAGAATAAATATGTGGGGTCACGAGGGATAGGGCCTAGGTGGAATTGTGGTTAATGCAGGGCCAAATGGTCTCCTTCTGAACTGTAGGGATTTTATGAATCTACTTTAAATTGATAATGTACTGCTTCTGAACATGGGGGTTTCTTCACACACACACACTAACCCACAATTGCTGTTTTACTTCATTTAATTCCCAGATACTTTCTTGTGTTACTTTTCAACCACAAGCCTGATGTAGTACACTTCCAGAGAGACCACAGATCTTCTCAGCTTGTTACTGTGTCCAGGGTGGAAGGTTCATTGTAACCACCAGCAACAATATCACTGCTTCTCTTTGTTATTGTATCCAACATTCCCCAATATTGTGATCCCAAAATGGGAGAGGGGCATTAGAGTTGCCAAGAAAACCTGTCCAAAATGGTATCTTTAGAAAGCCGATTGAGAATCAGGATCTTTCTTGGCTGTGAAAATCTAATCCATGTGACGAGGCCATGGTAGTTAATGTTGTACGTTACAAAGTGATCGTTGCTGACATGTCGAAGATTTTCATCTTGCACTCATCAGGGCACTCCTCAAGAATACTCTTATAAGGGGAAACCAGCAATTTATCCTGAATGAGGAGAAAGTTCTGACTGATCGGCAAGTAGATTCTGATTGGTAGAGATGTTGCCACGGGGAATGCCCCAGGTGACTAACAGTTAACTTCCAAGCAATATTTGAAATTTAAACTAGGCAGTTTGACCCTGATTTGTGAAGGCACTGTCCTGAGAAATGAGTCAACAAATAGCTGTCATGAATTTGTCAGTTAACTCTCAGTCACCTGGTGCATTCTTCATGGGACTGTCTCTACCAAGCACAATCTATTTTCCAACCAATCAAAACTTCCTTCTCATAGAGAATAAATTGGGTTTTTTCTGCCTTCTGTCAGTATTCTCTCAAAATGTTCTGATGAGTACAAAATAAAAGGTTTGGACATGTCTCTTTTTCCAACAATGCTCAAGTTCTGAGCGACCAAATGACTAAAGTAAATTTAAAAATTTCCTCAGGAAACTGTCCCATTTTATGTCTTGACCATTATTTATGTAATATCTCTCAGATTGATCAGCTTGGCCAGTGACACAAGATGTTACTCAAGACTTTCACCAAGTTTTTAGCTGGTTAATTCTAACAAGGAGAGATAGTGGCATCATGGTAATGTTACTGGACTAGTAATCCAGAGGCCCAGGCTGTGGTGCGATGGGTTCAAGTCCCACTACAGCACCCAGGTGAAGTTAGATTCAACAAATAAAATCGGGACTATAAAGCTAACCTCAGCAATAGTGTGAAACCATTGTCAATTGTTGTAAGAGCCCAGCAGATGCACTAATGAAGGAAATCTAACCTGGTTTGGCCTACATGTGACTCCAGCCCCATAGCTGACTCTTAACTGCCTCTGAAATGGCCAAGCAAGCCACTCAGTTTGAGGGTAATTAGGGATGGTCTTGCCAGAGATGCCCACATCCCACAAAAGACTTAACAGAAGGGAGGTGGTGGTGAGGTGATTCTGTGGCTTCACATGCTGAGGTCCAAATTGTGTTATAGGCAAAGACTCACCCGAGAGAGGTCATAATGCAGTTTGTGCCAGAGGAAATCAGTTTGAGAATCTCCCTGTCCCGTGTCATAATCTACATATTTCATCAAAATATGCATTTTCTATTTTAAGCCAGATTCTCCCCATATTTGGAATTTACCCACCCATGGCTCAATGAGGAGCCAGAGATAATCACTACTAGTTTCCGCACACAGAGACAAAAAGTGATGCCCAAACCCGGAGAGACATTGGAACCCCCGGATGGTCAGGGACATGGTTGAGTAGTGCCCTGTCACTGTTCGCTGGGCAGGTTGGCACTGCCAAGGTGCAGGGCCTGAAGGAGGATATGAGGAGAGCATGAAGAAGTGGTCATGATGGAAGGAGTGGGGAAGCATGAATCAAGGACATGAATGGGGGACTTTGTTGACCCCCACAGCTCACTTGGGTGGAGAAGTGGAGCCGGTTGCGGTGATTAGGGTTGCTGATGCCAGGGAATAGAAAACTCTTTGCCGTAAGAGGGAGAGGTCTAAGCTATAGGAACTGGCCTTGCCATTTCTTTAAGTCCCACACATCACTTTCCTAGCAGGAATCTTCCCAAGCTCCAAAAAGATATCTAAGATTGTGATCACACCGACCCACCCAGTGGATATTGCATTGCTTTTCCTGCTAGGGCTTAGACTTAGAATCCTACAGTGCGAAAGAGGCCATTCACCCCATCAAGGCTGCACTGACTCTCCGAAAGAGCACCTACTCAAGCTCTATTCCCACAACTCCCTGTGTAATCCTACATATTGATCCCACTAATCCCCCTAACTTACACATCTTGGCACACCAAGGGGCAATTTAGTGGGCAGCACGGTGGTTAGTCTTGCTGCCTCACAGTGCCAGGGACCCAGGTTCAACTCCCCACTTAGGTCACTGTCTGTGCAGAATCAGCACATTCTCCCTGTGTTTGCTTGGGTTTCCTTCAAATGCTCCGGTTTCCTCCAATGCTCCAAAGGTGTGTGAGTTAGATTGGTTGGCCATGCAAAATTGCCCCTCAGAGGGATTGTAAGGGTAAATATATGGTGTTGTGAGAAGTAGCCTTGTCTGGGTTTGATATTGGTGCAGCCCCAATGGGCTGATGGCCTCCATCTGCACTGTAAGGATCCTATGAATCCACCTAACCTGCGCATCTTTGGAGTGTGGGGGAAACCGGAGCACATGGAGGAAACCCATGCAGACATGGGGAGAATGCGCAGACTCTGCACAGTCATCCAAACCAGACAATTGGCACCACTGCTGATAATTATAATGTCTACATATAATACCATCAAACCATACACACTAATCCGTAACTGAAAAGGTTAGAAATCATATAAGCTTAAAACTGTTAAGTTCTCAGACTGCACAAAGAAGTTCTGATGAGAAACCAATTAGTTGCCTTGATACCAGGCTGACTACAGATAACTGCCAAGGTTTAATTATAAAGGAAATCTTGTTCACACAATCAGAGTATACAAACATTGATTACAATGCAGCTGCAATTTGTGTGTCTGTGTGTCTACTGAAACAAGGAACAACGGTAAAAGGGGCTGGGGGGTGTTTGGTACATCACTGGTCAAATATATTCACATCAGACTCATGTCTGGAAGTTAGCAGATAAGAATCACAGGATCACTACAGTGCAGAAGGAGACCATTCAACCCACCAAGACTGCATTGAGATCCTATCCCTGTAACCCCACACATTTCCACTGCTAATCCCCTGACACTAATGATCAATTTAGCACTGCCAATCAACCCAACCCGCACATCTTTGGAGTACGGGAGGAAACTGCAGCGCCAGAGGAAACCCACGCAGAGACAGCGGGAGAACGTGCAAACTCCACACAGACGGTAAACCCAAGGCCCGAATTGAACCCAAATCCCTGGCATTGTGCTACCATGCTGCCTGGACAACACCTATGGCCAGATTCTCCAACCTTGAAGTAGCTGGCATTCTCCAGTCCCACTGCAGTGAACGGAGATTTGACTGAGTGCCAAATTCTCTGTTCTTGCTGACAGCAATTGTAGGGTGTGAACAGCCAGAGAATTCTAGCCTTGGAAATATTTTGGGAGAATTGCACCCGAGGATTTTTCTAAATTTAAATATACTTTACTGGTATACTGCTTGTATACTTTACAGTAAGAAGTCTCACAACACCAGGTTAAAGTTCAACACGTTTACTTAGTAGCAAAATCCACTAGCTTTCAGGTAAGTGGGAGTTCTGTTCACAAACACGGCATATAAAGAAACAAACTCAATTTACAAAATAATGGTTAGAATGTGTATCTTTATAGGTAATCAAGTATAGACAATGTGAGTGGAAGGAATGTTAAGCACAGGTTAATCTCTATCCACTCACATTGTCTATACTTGATTACCTATAAAGACTCGCATTCCAACCATTATTTTGTAAATTGAGTTTATGTCTTTATATGCCCTGTTTGTGAACAGAACTCCCACTTACCTGACGAAGGAGCAGCGTTCCGAAAGCTAGTAGATTTTGCTACAAATAAATCTTTAACCTGGTGTTGTGAGACTTCTTACTGTGTTTGCCTCAGACCAACACCGGCATCTCCATATCATGTATACTTTGCTGCCGTCTTGTTTTCAAAGGTGGGGCCTGAAGGTGGCCTGAAGGAAATCATTACCACAGGAAGTAGTTGATGCCAAAACATTGAATGTATTCAAGAAGCAGCTGGATATAGCACTTGGGGTCAAATGGGATCAAAGGTTATGGGGAGAAAGCAGGATTAGGCTACTGAGTTGGATGATCGATTATGATTGTGATGAATGGCAAGAGCAGGTTCGAAGGACCAAATGCCCTCCTCCTGCTCCTATTTTCTATGTTTCTAAAGTGGTGTTATCTCTGAACAAGAGATTTTCAGCCAAGTTTTGTTCCACTGTATAATGTGGCATTGAATCTTATATATAGTAACTTGGATTCTGCAGTCAGGAGCAAGGCCAGGGCATTCGCTGTTGATCTCAAAGAAAGTCTCACTGAAAGATCTAATGATCAGTGTAGAAAAATATTTATCCCTCTAGGTGTGCTATTGACTGCATCATTCTTTAATAGAGGGTCCCCAACATGGAGCTGCAGTGATGCTATCAATCTGATGAAGCAGCCAATCACATGATAAAATTCTCACAGGCAGCCAACCAGGAAATGAAAAACAACTTCTCACTTTCAAGTCACTTTTTAAAAATAATTACAGAGAATAAAATAAAGATTGGGACATTCACACAGAATTAAATTAGAAACTGAAATATCATGAAGCAACACTGAAATAGTGGTTCGCACTGTTGCCTCACAGCGTAAAGGGCTTGGGTTCAATTCCAGACTCAAGTAACAGTGTGGATTTTGCACATTCTCCCCATGTCTGCATGGGTTTCCTCTGAGTGCTCCAGCTTCCTCCCACAGTCCAAAGATATGCAAGTTAGATTGATTGGCCATGCCAAATTGCCCCTTAGTGTCAGGTGGATTAGGAGGGTAGATATAGGATGTTGTAGGGATAAAACCTGGGTGATGTCAGTGCAGCCTTGTTGGGTCAAATGGTCTCCTTCTGCACCTTAGATTCTACTCATTTATAGAAAATATGCAGCATGATTTTTCTGTTGTTCCCACCAATGAGATCTTCCAGTCCCTGCCAATGGTGGCTCCTGGAGTGGGTTACGCAGTGGCAGAGAGTGTGAACAATGAGAAATGCTGTAGACAATGGCGGGACTGGATAATCCTACCTCTCAGCGAAGGTGAGCTACCTCTGCCACCATAAAACATGCTGTGTGAGCAGCACGGTGGCACAGTAGTTAGCACTGCTGCCTCACAGCGCCGGGGACCCGGGTTCAATTCCTGGCTTGGCTCTCTGTCTGTGTGGAGTTTGCACATTCTCCTCATGTCTGCATGGGTTTCCTTCAGGAGCTCCGGTTTCCCCCCACAGTCCAAAAGACTTGCTGGTTAGATGCATTGGCTGTGCTAAATTCTCCCACAAATAGATGCCGGAGTGTGGCGACTCGGGGATTTTCACAGTAACTCCATTGCAGTGTTAATATAAGCCTAGTTGTGACACTAAATAAACTTTATAAACCATGGTAACTGATCAAAATGGAGGCATTTAACAACATTGAACAAATTTTAATATTTCTTCTCGTGGCAAGATCGAGCTATTACTCAGCTTGTCATGAAAAGCTCAGTTAGTTCTCATTTAATGGGCGTTCTTTGGCTTTATATATCAGCAATATGAAAGAGGGAACCACTTGTTCTGATCATCCCAGACATAAAAATCAGTTATCAACAGGGGCATTCTCCACTGGAAATTGAAATTGGTCAACTTGAACTGGAACAAACTGACTTTGTCTCACTAACGCAACCCAGTCCGTCCCAGTTTACCAGCTCAGGCCCCCATTGATGTGAAACTGTGCTTTCAGTGGCTTTGTTCCTTTGATCCCAGAGAGTAAAATAAAATAAACGGGGCAGCAACAGCCCAGAATGTGTCAGCGACAAATATCCTCATCATTGTTTCATATACAACAAAGCACTTTTTTATGCAAAATAATAAAAGACTCCAGGATACTTCACATGAAACAAAATGAGACATATACGGGTAATGGTTGAAAAAAAGGCATTCAGAAAGGTAATTCTAAAAGAGGGTTTTACAGGAGAAAGGGGTGATGGAGAGGCAGTGATGATGTTTCGAGAGGGAATTCTGGAACCAGGGGTCGAGGCAGCTGAGGGTAGAGCATCAAGCACAGACATTCAAATCAGAGATACCCAGAGATCAACATAAGATAAACACGGATATATCAAAATATTGTGGAACTGTAGGAGACTGAGGAATGAAGCCATAGAGAGATTGCAAAACAAAGATCAGAATGTCAGTATCAAGGCCTCACTTTCCGAGAGCAAATCATGGAATCATAGAATGCAGAGGAGGCCATTCAACCCATCGAGTCTGCACTGACCACAATCCCACCCAAGCCCTATCCCCACAGCTCTGTGTATTCATCCCAGCTAGTCCCCCTGATGCTAGGGGGCAAATTAGCTTGGCCAATCCATTTAACTCGCACATGAAGTTTATTTATTAATCACAAGTGAGGCTTACGTTAACATTGTAATGATGTAACTGTGCAATTTGGGAGGAAACCAGAGCACTGGGGGGAAACCCACGCAGACACAGGGAGAATGTGCAAACTCCACATTGTTACCAAGCCAGGAATCAAACCCGGGTTTCTGGCACTGTGAGGCAGCAACACTAACCACTGTGCCACCATGCTATGCCAGACATAAAAATCAATTATCAACTGGTGCATTCTCCACTGGAAATTGAAACTGGTCTACTTACAGGTGTAAGTCAGTGAGCACAGAAGCGATGGCTGTATGCCACAAGGAAATGATTGATGTGAGGGCCAATGCTCATATTATAATATTAGTTTACTCACAGCTGTTCAGGTGTGCATGAAATGAGGAAAATCTTGTTCACAACGATAGCAGCTCTGACGCCTATCCTTTATTTTAACCTAATTAGAGCGTTCTAAACCCACCTACTGATACATAAAAGCAGCAAAAACAGAGAGAGCAGTAAAGGTTCTGGGCATGACTGAACATGGTGCACTGTGAACATGTTTAACACAGCAGCAGCTCCACTGAGGGAGAAATTAAACTCATAGCAGCAAGGCCGGTAACCATACAGTGGGGAGAACAGGCAACTTGAGACCTAATTGCAGAGCTGTGAATGCAGTGGAAGTCTGTTATAGTCCCTCACTTCCAGTGGGCATTGAAGAATCATATCATAAAATCCCTATAGTGCAGAAGGAGGCCATTCAGCCCATTGAGTCTACAGGAATCACAATCGCACCCAAGCCCTTTTCCCGTAACCCCACATATTTATCCTGCTAATCCCCTAGGGTCAATGTAGCAATGTAGGTCAATCAATCTAACCCACACATCTTTGTGTAAATTTAAGAAGCGTAAACCTAGATGGCCTCACTTAAACCACATGAGAGGTTCTCTAACTCAGTCCAACCCCATATCTGCCCACTACTCATCTCCAAACCAAAATCACTGGCTGGTTCTTCCTTTCCCCTGTCTATAACCCAGGACAGCGTCTTCCAACACCAACCCAGCTCACATCATCTAACACAGAAGCCTGGCTTGGCTTGTACCCATGGTTTATACGCTGACATGACCCTGGACTGCACCATGGGTCAACTCTCCAACCACTGAATGCAATTGTCTCTTTCATATTTTTTCATTCACAGGATGTGGATGTCACTGGCTGGGCCAGCATTTGTTGCCCATGTCTAATTGATATTGAGAAGGTGGGGAGGGAGGTGGTGAGTCGCCATCACTTTGGACTGCAGCAAGTGTAGGTACACCCATCATGCAGTTAGAGAGACGGGTTGTCCCTTTTAGACTTTGCAGCAGTTTGACACAACTGAGTGATTGGCTCGGTCACTTCAGAGCGCAGTTGTGAATTAAGCACATGAGCAAAGGACAAAGAAAATTACAGCTTGGGAACAGCCCTCCAAGCCTGCATCAACCATGTTGCCCATCTGAACTAAAACCCCTACCCTTCAAGGGACGATATCCCTCCATCTGCATTCTATTCAAGCGTTTGTCAAGATGTCCCTTAAAAGTTACTATTGTGTCTGCTTCCACTACCTTCCCTGGTAGTGAGTTCCAGGCACCCACCACCCTCTGTGTAATAAACGTGCCTCGTGCGTGCTGAAGACATGTGTAAGCCAGACCAGATAAGAATAGCAGCTGGGTTTTTACAACAGTGGTTTCATGATCATCATTAAACTAGCTTTTAATTTCAGATTTATTCATTGGATTTAAATTCTTCCAGCTGGCAATGGGATTTGAACCTGTTTCTTCAGAGCATTAACCTTTGCCTTTGGATTGCTAAGCCTGTGATATTATCCCTACACCATCACAGAGCATTCAGAAACCAAATTACATATACAGTATTGAAAGATATCTTGTTATATAAAAATTCTGATGAGCTGCATTTTTCAGACTGAAATATAAACGTCCATCTCACAGAGATGAATTATGTTGAATTTGTGAGATAGAATCCTATGGTGCAGAAGGAGGCCATTCAGCCCATCGAGTCTGCACCAACCACAATCCCAGCCAGGCCCTATTCCCATGCATTTACCCAAGCTATACTGATACTAAGGGGCAATTTAACACAGCCAAACCACTTAACCCCCACATCTTTGGACTGTGGGAGGAAACAGGCGCACCCGGAGGAAACCCACGCAGGGAGAACATGCAAACTCCACACAGACAGTGATCCAAGCCAGGAATCAAACCTGGGTCCCTGGCACTGTGAAGTAGTTGGTCTAACCACAGTGCCACTGTGCCGTGATTGTGAAACATTTGGTCCTTGCCATTCTTCAAGTTTATTCAGTGTATCCATGGATGCAAGTATAGCTTCAAATAAAACGTTTGGACATTTGCAGCATTATCGGACATCTTAAATTGAAATGCTTAATTCAGGGTCTAGCAAATATTCAAATATGAGCAAGTCTTTGTACTTGAGCCTGATACAAAAATCTAATGATGGCAGAAAGCTCTATGCAGAGCTGAAGTCAACACTGCACAAAATATCTTGTGCTGTTTGGAGTGTGCAGCCTATCCAAACAGCGGAAATTAAGTGTCCCAGTGTGGAGTGAGACAAGCTCACCTGTCAATTAATTCCTGCCTTAACACCACTCAGTTGGTGCCGGTTTTAATAACTGAGCAATGTGCTGAAACTTAGATAAATAATAGAAGAGTGCTGAATTACGATGCAGTGTAATCCACAGAGATATGGTTTGGATTGAATTATTCTCCCTCATGTTAAAGTTCTTCTAACTAAGTCTGTAGAATGATGGAGCTTCCATTTCTATAACACTTCTCACAATCTCAGGAAGTATGTGTGTGTGTGTACGCGTGCATGCATGTGTGCGTGCGTGTATGTGCGTATGTGTATAGTGTGTGTGTGTATCTATGCATGTATGTGTGTGTGTGTGCAAGTGTGTGTGCATGTGCATGCATGTGTGTGTATGTGTGCATGTGTGTTCATGTGTGCGTGCATGCATGCATGTGTGTGTGTGCACGTGCGCGCGCATCATGTGTGCATGTGTGTGTGTGTGTGTTGAGCAAACCATTTGCAACATCACAAGATCTCAGATGTAGCAATGAAATAAATGGTTAGTTGGTTGAGAGAAGAATTTTGTTTCACGCACTAAGCATTATGCTACGTCAGTCTGGAGCTTGTGCTCCAATTAGTGCTAACTGAAGCTACAACGTTCTGAGTCTGAGGTACCATATGGGTCAACTGACACCGCCTTGGAAATTGATGTAAAACAGAGATTAGTTTATTTATTATTGTTACAAGTAGGCTTATATTAACACTGCAGTGAAGTTATTGTAAAACCTTCTAGTCACCATATTCTGGTGCCCGATCAGGTGCGCTGAAGGAGAGTTTAGCATGGCCAATCCACCTAACAAGAACATTCTTTGGACTGTGGGAGGAAACTGGAACACCTGGAGGAAATCCGCGCAGAGACGGGGAGAATGTGCAAACTCCACACAGACAGTGGCCCAAGCCAGGAATCGAACCTAGGTCCCTTGCGCTATAAGACAGCAGTGCTTACCACTGTGCCACTATGCAGTTCAAACAGTCATGAACAAGAACGTTTGGTCCAGAATTTGACATTGTTCAAGTGGCTGCAACACCTGACCCAGAAGCATGTAAGATCGAGCAGGAGGACATTGGGTGTGTGCCCCAATGTCACCGCATCATTGTGCAATGCTTTGGTCAGTCCAACAGCCAAGAAGCCAATTTAAGTTAATTGAGCAGCATTTAATTGGGATTTTACATTGCCCGTTTGCCTTTTTTTATAAATGGCGGGTGGGTCAACTGAGAAGGTGGCCTTGACAACCTCGAAGTAGGGCAGGACGAAAAGTGAGGCCTCAAATAAAATTAACAAATGTGTCAGGGGACTGAGTTCCGTGTACGAGTGTACTTGAGATGTTTGATACTCGAGGCACAAGCTGGAATTTTACTGGCACACCTGCTCTGGAATCGGAGCAGGCGAGGCTCACAGAACGGAATTCTCCATTGGCCTCAGGCAGGATTTTCCAACTCTTGGGTGGACGAGACGGTAATATTCCGGACACGGTCTTTTCACTGATATTTTGGTTTTAAAGGTTCCATTGTTCAGTCAAACAGCTCCGCAGTGACTGCTCTCCCGAATTCCCTCATTTCCAGAACGTTATGAATTTGGAAATGATAATTCAGGAAGGACTGTGGGACTTACTTGAACTCGTAAAGTGCTTGAATCCTTCGAAATTGTTTTTCACACTTCAGCAGCAGAAATGAATGCCTGCCAGAACCCCCTGTCTGATCGCAATCACTTTCACTTCCTAACGGGAGTCCTTTCCATATCAAGCAAGGGTGTGGTGACATTGGGGCAAGTGTTTTGAAGTCACAAAGCAGAGCTGAACATTACAAGTTCTGCAAAGAAGCTCTTGTGCCTCTTTGGGTCTTGTGAAGACAATGTACTTGAGGAGTACAAGACAAGAAGTGAATGTAGAGCCACTGGGTCCCAAATAACCAGTCCTCTCACACTGCCTTGTTGCAAATAGCTAGGTGATGAAGTATCTATCCAAGGCTGTACCCATTTAAATGCTGCACTCACCCTGGATTTTCCACACATGCTTAGGCGTTGGCGATGGCCTAGAGGTATTATCGCTAGATTATTAATCCAGAAGCTCAGCTAATCTTCAGGGGACACAAATTTGAATCCTGCCACAGCAGATGGTGAAATTTGAATTGAATAAAAAAAAATCTGGAATTAAAATTCCACTGGTGACCAGGAAACCATTGCCGATTGTTGGAAAAACCCATCTGGTTCGCTAATGTCCTTTAGGGAAGGAAATCTGCCTTCCTTACTCGGTCTGGCCTACATGTGACTCCAGAGACACAGCAATATGGTTGACTCCCTACTGCCTTCCAAGGGCAATTAGGGATGAGTAATAAATGCTGGCCAGCCAGCAATACCCATGTCCTTCAAGTCTGAGAAGTGGAGGATTTGGGGAAAGGGTGAATTCCAGACATCTTCCCAGCAGGAGTCGTCTTGAAAGAAAATGTAGCCTCCTGGGTCATTCTAATCCATGTCCGCGCTGCCCTTGCAATCATAACCAATATTGTGTTTCTTTCAAGATTTTTGTCAAGTTTTACTTTGAAGAGATTTAACCCAAATCCTCCTGGAGTAAGCTATTCCAGCCAGCGATCACACTCAATGTGCAAAAACGTCAATATATTCTGGCTGAGTCTACCTACTCTCAGCTGAAAATCATATTGCTTCGTACTGCGGATTGAAAAATTCAATAGTGCAGGTGTTTGAGTGCAGAACCAGGATGCGCATGTATTTGTTGCCACTTGAGATGACCTAGGCTGTGTTCAATCTTCAGCCTGCCTCACCATTAATGTAATTGCGATGTACAGCCTAGAGCTAAACCCACTGCCGACTGGCTGCATTCTCAGCAGGGGGCCAGCTGCTATATGTACAGCTATCCATAGAACCATAGAAATCCTACAGTGCAGAATGAGACCCTTTGGCCCATCGAGTCTGCACTGATCACAATCCCACCCAGGCCCTACCCCCATATCCCCACATATTTACCTGCTAATCCCTTTAACCTATGCAGCTCAGGACACTAAGGGGCAATTTTAGCACGGCTAATCAACCTAACCCGCACATCTTTGGACTATCGTGTGAGTTGTAGCTAGATTGCGTTTCTTAAAGGGGAGGTTCAATCTGGCTGCAGCAACTAGCGGAACGGTTTGGAAAATGTGTCTCAGTAAAGGGATAAATTTCTGATGGATCCAAAGATGCATGGGTTAGGTGGATTGGCGATGTTAAAACTGCCCCTTAATGTTATGGGGATACATGAGATTATGAGAATGGGGCCTGGATGGGATAGTTGTTGGTGCAGGCTCAATGGGCCAAATGGCCTCCTTCTGAATTGTAGACTCAATGGGGAATAGGGCCTGGGTTAGATTATTGTTAGATCATTGGGCCAAATGGCCTCCTTCTGTACTGTCAGGATTCTATGATTCTATAATTCAAAGCAGGCCAGAAGGCTCCTTCTCTGATGCAGTGCTGAAGCCTTGGGTCAAAGAGATGGAAAGTAAGAAGGAGATCATGGGCAATATTTAATGGAGATAAGGTAGGGGCGAAGGTTGGGGGGGGTGCAGGGGTGCTTCACTAACCAACTGGTGAGGGTCCCGAGTCATCTATTTTAGGGAAGGCGACAGCCCAGCAACAGGCCTTCCCCAGGGTTAAGGACTCTGGGGGGAAAAGACCACCTAGCATTCAATCAGAGGCTGGCAGTTCCATTGAACTCCAGTGTCATTGGGGAGGTGGTGGCTGCTGCTGCCAGTACAATATCCACCTGAGACCTAGGATTGCGGTGGGCCCAGGCCTTGGGGGATTGGCAACAGGGCCAGTGTGTGGTTCTCAGCGGCCCTGTGAACATGCACCAGGGGCAGCAGGATAAGGCTCTTAAGTAGACTTAAACAGCCCACTTCAAGGCCTCAACTGGTGGTGGCCCCAAGCCTCCATGATTTGGGCGGGATTGGTGAATACCAATTGAAAGGCCTTCCTGAAAGTTCACTTAGGAGGACAAATAATGCACTTGGGTCCCTACCTAATTTCCAAATGGGGAAGAGCTAACTGACAATTATACCATTCTTCCTACAAGACTCATCTCCAAACTCCATAATCCGGATCTCGGCTTCTCCCTCGTAACTGGATCCTAGACTTCCTAACCCACGGACCACAGTCAGTAAAGGATAGGCAACAATATCTCCTCCACGATCATCCTCAACATCGGTGCTCCACATTGCTGTATCCTCAGCCCCTTACTATACTCCTGGTACATCTGTGACTGTTGGCTAAATTCCCCTCCAATTCAATTTTTAAGTTTGCTGTTGAGACCTCTGCAGTGGGCTGGATCTCAAACAATGGCAAGACAGAGTACAGCAAAAGAGATAGAGAATCTGGTGAACTGGTACAACGACAATAATCTGTCCCTCAATGTCAACAAAACAAAGGGGATCGCCATTCGAATTCAGGAAACGTGGTGGATATCATGCCCCTATCTGTGTCAATGGAGTTGAACTTGAAATGGTTGAGACCTTCAAGTTTCTCGGTGTCCAGATTACCAACAACCTGTTCTGTTCCCTCCATGCCAATGCTCTAGTTAAGAAAGCTCACACATGCTTCTACTTTCTCAGGAGTCTAAGGAAATTTGGCATGTCCACTATGACCCTCACCAACTTTTACAGATGCACGATAGAAAGCATTCTTTCCGGGTGCGTCACTATTCCTGCTCTGTGCAAGACCATAATAAGCTATAAGGGTTGTGGACGAAGTCCAGTCCATTATGCAAACAAGCCTCCCATCCATTGACATTGCCTATACTTCCCGCTGCCTCGGAAAAGCAACCAGCATAATTACAGGCCCTGGACACACTCGCTTCCACCTTCTTCCATCAGGAAAAAGATGCAAAAATCTGAGGACACATACCAAACGACTCAAGAACAACTTCTTCCCTGCTGCTCTCATACTTCTGAATAGCGCTACCTTGTATTAAATTGATTTCTCCCTACACCATGGCTATGATGTAACACTACATTCTGCACTCTCTCCTTTTCTTCTCGATGAACAATAAGTTTTTTCTGTACAGTGTGCAAGAAACAATACTTTTCACTTTATACTAATATATGTGACAATAATAAATCACATCAAGTCAAAAAAATACCTGTCTCTGCCTATGTACTTGGCAGTGTGGCAGTGTAAGAATTTATTCCTCCTTTATCCCACAGTTAGAAATCTCACAACACCAGGATAAAGTCCAACATGTTTATTTGGTAGCACAAGCTTTTGGAGCGCTGCTGATTTTCAAGTTTGCCCTTGACACCCATTGAAAAAGGGTCAGTGCTCCAAAAGCTCATGCTACCAAATAAACCTGTTAGACTTTAACCTGGTGTTGTGAGACTTCTTACTGTGTCCACCCCAGTCCAACGCCAACATCGCCACATCATCCTTTATTCCAAACCTACATTTGTGTTTTTTGTTGAAACGCTAATTGGCAGAACAAATTCTCCCTAAATCGTCTCAAATTTGGTTTCTGTCCACAGATCTATAAACATAGACAGGGATCACGGGTAGAGATGGGAATATCGGGGTGGCAGCACGGGCTCGTTGGGCTGAAGGGCCTGCTTTGTTCTTTGTTCAAATGGTTCTTGGTGTAAAATTCCATTTTCAATAAATCGACAGGGTTGGTTGTCATGTCAGTCATTGATCAGGCCTCTGCATGAAGCCCACTTACACCCTCCATAAACATGAGCCCATCCAAAGCTTAACTCCCCCATCCTAACTTGCAGCAAGTCCCATTCACCCATGTGTGTACCCGTGCCCCCCATCCCTACCCACTCTCCCAAGATGATGGTGACGATGGTGATAGTGGACTCCAGTATTAGATACAATATGGTACATTCTGCATTCATGGTGTCAACTAACCTAGGGGTCAGAGATAGCACACGTCAATGTAAGCTAAAACCAAGGTTGTACAGACCTATAATCTGTGTCCCGATTCTAAATGAAGTTAGTTTACTATGATGATATTGGTCAACCTGCAACATAAAAACAAAACGCCCCGCTGTACCGCTCCCCCCCCCCCCCCCCCCCCCCCCCCCCACCAACCCATCCTTTGCTACATTAACTTCTGGTTCAGCAACACCTTAATTCTAAAATTCTTATTCCGCCCGCTCATGGTCTCAACCCCCCCTACCTCTGTAACCTACTCCAGTTTCACAACCCTCTGAAATATATATATTCCTCCAGTGCCAATCTCATCTTCACTGGCACTCAGCTGCCTACTCCCACCTGTCCTAATATTTCCTTCTGAGACTCAGTGTCAAATAATTTTGATAACACTCCTATGTGGTGCCACAGAATGTTTTATTGCATGAAAGGTGCTATATAAATGCAAGCTGTTGCTGTTTGTGACACCTGCTCCAAACTCTATCTCCACCATTCTCCCTCTCTAACACACAACACAAAACAGTGGTGTACTACACTTACCCCGCTTGCAGATTGCGTTACAAAACACACCAGTACTTCACGGGGGTCCTCAGTTACTGGGCAAAGTGCTGAGTATCCTCAGGAAACTTCCATTTGATCATCTTCTGTCACTAACAGTACGCTGTGCAAGTTCCCTCCTGTTGTACATGTACTTGGATATTCTGAACTCATGGCTATAATTAATTGGAACATTCTGTACGTGAATAAAGCAAACAATCAATCTCGACTCGAACACTCCTGATTCCAGCTGAAGCAAGTCATACGCAACTTGTTAAATGAGGAAACTTGATTTTCTAATGAATTGAAGCTTCTAATGGAATGAATGATACAGAAGGAACAGTTCCTCATTCTCTGAGTCCTTTGCTTTATTAATAGATGCTCTTCACCTGCCTGAAGGTGTCGATTTGTACTGGGCAGTGATAATGTTCACTCCCTCAAAGCTCACTCAGTGGCTATTCATCATTGATGGGCTAATGGGTTGTTTGAACATACAAACATATGAGATAGGAGCAGGAGTAGGCCATTTGGCTCTTTGAGGCCTGCTCTACTATTCAAAAACACCATGGCTGTTCTGACTGTAACCTCCTCCCTACTGCAGGGGCAGCACAATGAGACAATGGTTAACACTGCTGCCTCACAGTGACGGGGACCTGGGTTCAATCTTGGCGTGGAGTGACTGTCTGTGCAGAGCCTGCACATTCTCCCCATCTCTGCGTGGGTTTTCTCCAGGTGCTCCTGTTTCTCCCCATAATCCGAAAGAAGTGCTGGTTAGGTGCATTTGCTAAATTCTCCCTCAACAGATACCAGAGTGTGGTGACTCAGGGATTTTCACAGCAACTTCATTGCAGTGTTAATTTTAGCCTACTTGTGATACTAATACTTCAACTTTACAGATGTGCTTTCACGACTTCTTAGTTATCAAGAATCTATCTACCTATCCCCTAAAAAGACTCTGCTTCCACCACCTTTTGGGGTGGCACAGTGAGACAGTGGTTTGCACTGCTGTCTCACAGTGCCAAGGGTCCGGGTTTGATTCCTGGCTTGGAGCACTGTCTGTGTGGAGTCTGCACATTCTCCCCGTGTCTGCGTGGGTTTCCTCGGGTTCACCAGTTTCCTTTCACAATCCAAAAGACTTGCTGGTTAGGTGTGTTGACCATGCTAAATTCTCTTACCCGAACAGGCACCAGAGTGTGGCGACAAAGATATTTTCACATTAACACTGCAATGAAGTTACCGTAAGACTATTTCTGACACTAACAAATAAACTTTAAACTTTTGGTGACAGGAATTCTAAGGGTCACTACCCTCTGAAAAAAAAAACTTCTCATCTCAATCTCAATTGGGCAACCCCTTATTTTAAACAGTGTCCCCAGTTGTAGATTCTTCGACTAGAGGAACATCATCTTCACATCCAACCTGTCAATACACCTTAGGAGTAACAGGGGAGTAGATTAATGTTCAAGCTGATACTGTCTTGCCTGACACCCACACGCACACACTGCCCTGCAGATCAGAATGGATTGCAGTGAAGACTGGGTTATAAGTTAGAGTAATTCATAATAAGGGATGTGTGTCTTGGCTGCTTTCCAGCCTCTACACCAAGCCTCACCCAGAGTTCACGGCTCAATAAATACATGACTATTCAACTGATGTATTATAGCAAAGGTCAAACCAAGGTCAGTCTTATTCTGAGTGGTCCACACACTACAAGATGCACTGGTCGGGAGAACATTGAGTGACTTAACAAATGTGTTAATAATTCATTGTGATATACCAATAGCAGTTTCAGATAGCAGCTCGCCACCTTCTCTCGGGCAATTCCAGATGGGCAATAAATGCTGGCACGTAGTCAGTAATGCTCAAATCCCATGAATTGATTTAAAAATAAGTTATCTTCCCCCTTGCCCTCTCTCCTGCTACCTTTGTATTCTTTCTTCCCTCAATCTAATACTTTATATAAATTCCATATCCTCAGCCACCCATTGATCATGTAATTTGATAGCCTCACTGCATCCAAGGCTTTGATTATCAACAAGGCTATTTCTGATCACTTTCTTATCTGTCCTCCCCTCTCCTCCACCCTCAAGAATAGCCCCCTTCTTGTAGCCCAATCACATCACCCTCTCCAACTAACTGTAGATTGATGTTGTGCCAATGTCTTCATGAACCACCTTTACCCCAACAATCTCTAGGCCCTAGAAACAGCCCTGATACCCCATGATCACCCCACAGTGGGGGCAGCATGGTAGCACAGTGCGGGTGCAGTACGGTAGCACAGTGATTAGCACTGCTGCTTCACAGCGCCAGGGATCCAGGTTCGATTCCCGACTTGGATCATTGTCTGTGTGGAGTTTGTACGTTCTCCCCATGTCTGCATGGATTTCCTCCAAGTGCTCCGGTTTCCTCCCACATTTTGAAAGACGTGCTGGTCAGATGCATTGACCTGAACAGGCACCTGACTGTGGTGACTAGGGGAATTTCACAGTAACTTCATTGCAGTATTAATGTAAGCCTTATTTGTGACTAATAAATAAACTACTACTTTTTTCAGCCACTTCTATCCATGTAGCCCACTTTATGATCTCAACTCACACCAGATCCTAAGCCAAGATCTTTCCTGGAGGACTTGCCTGCTCAACAGCCTGTCAAACGAGGTGACATCCAAGCATAGAATCCATTTTAAAAATGCACAAACGCTTGGAATTTAAACTCATCGGCTCAATGGAGAAGCCAGACTTTATAATTACTCTTTTCTCTCCTATCAGACCTGCTGAGATTTTCCAGCATTTTCTCTTTTTGTTTCAGATTCCAGCATCCACAGTAATTTGCTTTCAGCCAGTGTTTAACTCACTGCCACTTCTTTTCCATGAATGTTTATCCTGAAGAAGTGTTGCTCTTCTCTCCAACAGGGTTTCCGTGTGTCTCTCCCTTCCCCATCCTACCTTCACTGCTTTCTGTTTCTGTTACGGTATTGGCCTCTTGTTTCTGTGGCTATGACTCAACTTTCATTCCCTTACCCAGCAGTATAAATATCTCCCACTTTCCATGCCATTTAGCTTCAACAAAAGTCATATGGAAGCAAAACGTCAGCTCTTTTCTCTCCTTACAGTTACTGCCAGAACTGCTGAGTTTTTCCAGAATTTTCTCTTTTGGTTTATGATTATACTTCCACACCTCAGCTCCAAAACCCAACCCCAGTAAATATTAAGGTTAATTATTCGCTGGTGAGGCCACAGCTGGAGTACAGTTTTGGTCTTCCTATTTGAGAAAAAATATATTGGCGCTAGTGAGGGTGCAGGGGAGATTCATTCAGTTGATTCCAGAGTTGAGAAGGTTGGCTTACAAGAAGAGATTGAGTTGCCTAGGGCTGTACTCATTGGAATTCAGAAGAATGAGGGAGGATCTTACGGAAACATATAAGATTATGAAGGGAATAGATAAGATAGAAGACTGGGAAGTGAAACTAAATTTAGGGGGATATTCTCAAAATAAGAGCATGATGTGGAGATGTGGCCTGGGATGGGTTCAGTAAGGAGTCTCACAACAACAGGTTAAAATCTAACAGGTTTATTTGAAATCACGAGCTTTCAGAAGGCCGCCCCTTCATCAGGTGAGTCAAAATAAGGGGAAGCAGAACTGAGTTGAGGAGGAACTTCTTCACCCAAAGGATTGTGGATCTGTGGAATTCCTTGCCTAGTGAAGCAGTTGAGGCTTCTTCATTGAACGTTGTTATGGCAAAGATAAATTGTGAAGGAATTAAGGGTTATGGTGAGTGGGCGGGTAAGTGAAGCTGAACCCATGAAGAGATCAGCAATGATCTTGTTGAATGGTGGAGCAGGCTCGAGGGGCCAGATGACCTACTCCTGCTCCTAGTTCTTATGTTATGTTGATGTCATCATCCTCCCCTCTCAGAAACTCCATTTGTCCAAAGCTCAGCCGGCCCTATTTTGTGACGTTCTAACTCGCTGGCATTGCTGAGTTACATTGCCTTCCTGTCCTCCAGCGCATTACATTTAAAATCTCTGTCCTCATCTCTCTGTCATCTGCTGCACCCTGCGTCTACAATTTCCTGCACGCCCACGCACTCAGATCCTGTGGCTACAAGATGTCAGCTCCCTCCCCCTCTCTGCTGCACGATTGGAACCAGGGCCTGTTGTGCCTTTTAAGCTGGAATCTCTCCTCAATATGTTGCTTCATTTCACTTTGATGCCATAACTCCACTGACCTCAGTAGGGGAGAATAATGTGTGTAATTACACTGCGGCGGAGCTTTATTCTGTTTCAAGAACATAATTTTTGTCGGGTGGAAATCTTATTGTGTCGAGATCGGAGTCCCTGCATTGTTTTGATAGGTCAGCTTGTATTTTCTTAAATCAAAGCCGCGTTATCCAGAATCAAGTTATGTGCCCCAGCATACATGACTGGAATTCAGTCAATGGTGCACACATTGATATCAATGGCACAGAGATTAGTAAGGCTGGCTGTGAGTATTGGAAAGACTGTCACTATACAGCTGTCAATCTGTGCACAGTCACCGCTAGGTTACATCAGACGGTGGAGCAATACCCAGGCTATGCGGGTGACAATTTCATTCAGCAAAATGGCATGTTAAGGAACAGCTTATTCAAGCTTTTAGACAAGTGTGGTCCTTAAAACAATTTCCCATCCTTTTTAAAACCTCTGTTTTATTTATGACACTCATAGAAATAAATAAGCTTAGTTTGGATTAAGTTTATTCATTAGTGTCACGAGTAGGCTTACTTTAGCTCTGCAATCCCTTAGTTGCCACAGTCTGGGTACACTGAGAAAGCATTGGCCAGTGCACCTAACCAGCACATCTTTCAGACTGTGGGAGGAAACCGGAGGAAACCCCCACAGAAACAGGAAGAACACGTAGACTCCACACAGACAGTGACCCAAGCCGGGAATCGAACCTGAGTCACTGGTGCTGTGAGGCAGCAGTGCTAACCACTGCGCCATTGTGCTGCATGGAGGCTTGCCAAAACAGTCCCTCTTTATCTACGACTCTGATTGTTGCCTGTTTTTTCAGGAGATTCCCAGCAATTCTCTCTTTTCCTGCAGAGCCTCAGAATAACACAGTCGCACTGCCAGGATTGTCAGAGCATTATCTTCCAAACCCTGCGTTCGCATTGGGGAGAACAGCTAAATAACACATCTGTTCCTTTCCATGTGTGCCAAAGTCCCGGCCCAGCCCGTGGTATGATTAGTGCGAGAGTTGGACTGCTTCGCTTTCCCTCCTTTACAAGATTGCAGATTTTAACTTCTCTGCTTTTAATTGGGGAAACAGCTGGCGTGTAAACACATTTACAGCCACTTGGAAGATCTAAACTTTCATTAATAAGGAGGCAGAGAAACAGAAGGATGGCATAGATGACAGCATATCATATCAAGCTGTAAAATATGAGCCAGTTAGAGAGCCATACCTTATTCACTTACATTTTAATGACCATACTTTTGAGATAGGGCACAATTCCATTAACTCTCCTCTGCCACTTCATTTCATTTGTGCAGTATCTATCATAACGTACAGCACGAAGACTATTCTCTAACTCCTCCGCAGTCCATGTGATACTAGCATCAGGGCAGCAAAGAATAAAGCAAAGTTAATAGTAATAAGCTTGCATCTTTTAAAAGTAGGAGCACCAGTTTACAACATTAAAGGCGCTGAATGTTGTAATAAGTCTTTGGAGGCCCTTCACCAAAATCCCTTTATTTACAAACCATCAGCTGTACATAGAGTGCTCGCAGTCAGCAGTCTATCTCTGGAGTTAGCAGAGGAACTGACATTCCCAGTTAAGTACAAGGTGAAGACTCCCTGATTGACCCATCAATTGGATCCTTTATCGGGGAGTTCATACTCCAATAGGCCAACCTCAATGGCCGGATTGAAGTCATTACACATCTCTGCAATTTGTTGTTGGGGTGTACGTCACTAGGCAAATTGTTACACCACCTCCATCCCCATCATTTAATTCATTACTTACTCATTACCATCCCTGCAGTGGCTATGGTGTCTGTTTCTTTAAGACAGCACAATCAGAGAGCATCACCTGTCTTGAGGAATCGGTAGGAACCAAGAGCAAGTGATCACCCCAGAGGGTAAAGTGCTGTCTCAGTTAGAATGCGCCTGGCAGCCATGTAGTCAATATGCAGTCAATATGTGTTCCAGTCACTCATGGGCTGCAATTGCTTGTACATAATTTCTTGTAATTACTAAACACCTTTTGTTCCCAACAAAGTATAAAGCATCTTGATGACATTCGAAGCGTGCCATGCTATTAGAGTCCCCTTTGACCTTGTACCATGGAAATATTGAAAATAGAAGCAAGAGTAGACCATTAGCGCTTCAAGCCTGCTCTGTTGTTCATTTTTATCATAGCTAATCATCAAATTCAAAATCCTGATCCTGCCTTTCCCCCACATCCCTTGATCCCTTTACTCGAAGAGGTATATCTAATTTCTTCTTGAAATCACACAATGTTTTGGCCTCAAATTTCTGTGATAGTGAATTCTACACATTCACCAGTCTGTGGGTGGAGAAATTGCCCTTCACCTCAGTCCTAAAAGGTTTAGCCCTTATCCTCAAACTCTGACCCCTAGTTTTGGAATCCCCCACCATCGGGAGCCGATTTATTTTTCATTTAATCTTTCCTGTCTTCCATCCTATCATAGATCTCCCCATTTGTTCCTTCCCACCTACCTCTATCATCCCCCTCCTTCTCTCTCTCTGCCCCAGTATTTGTTTAATAGCTCTTACAATGCTAATTCTAATGAGAGATCATTAATCTGAAATCATAGAATCCCTGCAGTGCAGAATAAGGCCATTCAGTCCATCGGGCCTGCACTGATTCTCCGTGTCTCCCCCCTATGCCCACAACCCCACATACTTACTCCACTAATTCCTCCTAACCTATACATCCTAAGACACTAAGGAGTAATTTAGCGTGGCAAATCCACCTAACCCACACATCTTTGGACGTTCGGAGCACCCAGAGGAAACTCATGCATACACAGGGAGAACGAGCAAATTCCACACAGACTGGAATTGAACCTGGGTCCTGGCACTGTGAGGCAGCAGTGCCAATCACTGTGCCAATCACCATGCCGCTGCAGGTGTTGGGCGAGATTTTATGGCCCATCTCACCAGCGGTTCTATCAAAGTCGACAGACATTTGAGTGGTTCGCCGCATTTTCCAGCCCCAAACCTTGCTGCAACTGTGCTGTAAAATTCCACCCTATAACTCTGTTCCTCTCTCCTCAGATGTTGTTGGAATTGCTGAGATTTTCCAGCAGTTTGTGTTATCGTGCAGCCTGCTGTTCTCTACCACATTGTCACATTACTGCTCCTCTCTGTTAATTCTCACCAGGGGTGCACAGCACAGAGGCCAGCTGGTGCCTATAAGCTGAGTGGCTGTATTTTAATAGTAGATAGTGAGTGACACCAAACTATTCGCCCAGGCCCCGTGCCAGCCAAGCCTGAGTCTGTAATGAAAACAGAAGGTGCTGGAATTAGTCAGCAGGTCAGGCAGCTTTAGCAGAATTTAAGGCTCAGGTAATTGACCTTCTGTCAGAACTGCACTGCGGTCTTTCTTCAGAAACCTGCTTCAGAGATTGTAGAATCCCTACAGTGCAGAAGGAGGACATTTGACCCATCAAGACTGCACCGATCACAGTCCCTCCCAGGCTGTATCTCCATAACCCCATGCACTTACCCTAAATAATCCTCCTGACACTAAGGGTCAATCTAGCATGGCCAATCCACCTAACCCACACATCTTTGGATTGTGGGAGGAAACCAGAGCACCCGGAGGAAACCCACGCAGACATAGTGAGAATGTGCAGACTCTACACAGACAGTGACCTGAGCCAGGAATCAAATCTGGGTCCTTGGCTCTGTGAGGCAGCAGTGCAAACCACTTGCCACTGTGCCGCTCATTTCTACACTTGACACCCAAACGTTAACATCAAACCCTTTGTGGCAGAAAGTAAATACAGATGACGTCTGAAACATTTAGCCTAACCTGAATTTTTATAAACATACAGCAGCATGGTGGCACAGAGGTTAGCACAGCTGCCTCACAGCTGCAGAGACATGGTTTGATTCCAGCCTCAGGTCACTGTCTTGAGGAGTTTGCACTTTTGAATAAGCCCTTGGAAGGAGAAATCTCTTTATTTACAAGTCTGACAACAGTATACGGACTGCTTTCAGTCAGCAGTCTAGGATTTTAACCAGGGGTCCCAGAGGAACTGATGTTCCTGGTTAAATACAAAGCAAGAAGCTTCCTGATGGACCCATCAATTTGGCCATTAATCAGAGAGTTCATATTGTAACAGGCCCACCTCAATTGCCTGATTAAAGTCGTTACAACTTTCTCTCCATGGCTGTGTGGGTTTCCACTGGGTACATCGATTCATAGGATCCCTAAGTGCAGAAGGAGGTCATTCAGCCCATTGAGCCTGCATGGGCAACAATCCCACCTAGTAACCCCACACATTTAGCCTGCTAATCCTCCAACACTAAGGGACAATTTATTATGGCCGATCCACCCAAGCTGCATACCTTTGGACTGTGGAAGGACGCATAGTCCAAAGATGTGTAGATTAGTTTGATTGGCCAAATTAAATTTGCCTTTATTCTCCTAAAATATACAGATTAGAGGAATTAGCAGTGTAAACAAGTGGAGTTACGAAGTAAGCCCGGGTAAGAATTGGTACAAACCTGATAGGCTGAATGGCCTCCTTCTTCACTGTAGGGACTCTACAGTGAGTTCACCTTGTCATTACAAAAATCACAGTGGAGGCTGGATTCGGGATCTGGAAGTCCCATCTCTCTCTGCAGAGGGGAGAGGGTGCTGGGGGTCAGTGTGAATGGGAGCTTATATAAATCAGTTCATGGAGGCAGCTGCCCACATAACATTTCCAGTCAAATCAGATATTCATCAGCTCGGAGTAGGGAGAAAAATATGTAAAAATTATATTCTGATAGGAATAGATTTAAACATTGAAAAGTTGCATTTGATTTGACTTGACTTGATTTGATTTGATGTGATTCCAGATGACAAGATTTTAATTTGATTTGATTTATTATCATACGTATTAATATACAGGAAAAGGCATTGTTTCTTGCACTCGATGCAGACAAGACACACCAATCATAGAGAAGGAGATGAGAGAATGCAGAATGCAGTGTTACATTTATAGCTAGGCAGTAGAGAAAGATCAATTTTGTACGAGGTAGGTCCATTAAAAAATCTGATGGCAGCAGGGAAGAAGCTGTTCTTAAGTTGGTTGGTTGTGACTTTTGTATCTTTTTCCCGTCAGAAGAAGGTGGAAGAGAGAATGGCTGGGGTGTGTGGGATCCTTAATTACGCTAGCTGCTTTGCCGAGGCAGCAGGAAGTATAGACTGAGTAAATGGATGGAAGGCTGGATTATGTGATGGATTGGGCTACATTCATGTCATTTTGTAGTTTCTTGCGGTCTTGGGCAGAGCAGGAGCTCTGAGTTGCTGCAACCAATAAGAATGCTTTCTATGATGCATCTGCAAAAGTTGGTGAGAATTGTAGCTGACCCACCAAATTTCCTTAGTCTTCTGAGAAAACAGAGGTATTGATAGGCTTTCTTAATTATAATATTGATATGGGAGGACAAAGACATATTGTTGGTGATCTGGACACCTAAAAACTTGAAGCTTACTTGAAGCTATTTTGTCCCTATTGAAGTAGACAGAGGCATGTTCTCCACTACGCTTCCTGAAGTCGATGACAATCTCCTTCATTTTGTTGACATTGAGGGAGAGTTTATTGTCATCACATCACTTTACCAGGTTTTCTACCTCATTGGACACTCTTTTGGAGAGATAAGTTGTCCTTTTGGATATGCTCCAACAGCACATTTGGAAGAGATCAGGTGGTCTTTGGGATTGTTAAAATCAGACATGAATGCAAGTTAAAAAGTATATAAACTCATTGGACCTGTCAAACTAATTGGAATTGTTGAAAGGAATTATCAAAAGGAGCCAGAAAGCTGTAAAAGCATTTAAAACTCCAGGCTTTACATATTTGGGAAACTATTAATGTTTTAAAAAAAAATCAGTGCTTGCTATTTCACTCTGTCTATTGGCCTGAGGGTTATCATGACAGGATCAGAGCTCACATGGCTGATTTCACAACCTTCCATTATCACAGATGGGTGTCTCTTAGTTCATTGTTTGATTGACAGCTCCAAGTGGTAATAGATTCTTTGACATGGAACTATGAATTCCAATTCTTTTTATAAAGGCTCAAAGAAAGTTAAATGTAGTGAATGGGTCTTTTATGAATGAGAGCGTTTTTTTAGATTGTGAATTCTTCATTGACACTTAATGCCTTTCTTTCATCTGATCTCAGCAGGGGTTTGACATCTGCCTGTAGCAGATATTGGATGAGTTGGCAGCATGTTAGACGTAGGGGCAAAGGATAGTGATTGGGGGAATGGCTTGGTACAAGTTGGTATCGAGATATGAGGACTATGGAGAATGGGTAGAGAGGCTTAGTTTGTGTGGAGGATACAACAGGCCATTGTGGGGGGGTGGTTAGATAGATGGTATATATTGGCATGGAGCCATAGAGGGATGGGAAAAGGATCATAAATGAGCATGGAGGATATGTTGGACCATGGGGATGGGTAGGGGGGCATGAGTATATGGGTTTAAATTGGTGGGGCATGGGAACTGTATCAGAGTTGAAAGTATGCGAGGGCTGAAGATTGGAGGGCTGTTTTATGCTTTATTGATTTAACAAAAAATTTCTCACCTAGTGCCAATCCCACAAGGCAAACCTTCACCACAATCCACTTCCACAGGTGGCAGCCCTGGCACCCATTCCAGGATCACTTACCACAATTCCCATTTTCACTCACCCCACCATCCTGAACTAAAAATCTGACTTTCTGGGTGTTTTCTCCCTGGTCAGTTTTGTGGAGCTAGGAATTGTCCTGACTGCACATCTGAACCAGGAGCAGAAATTCAAGCCTCTCCTTCCCTTTCGCCAGGTCCTAACATTGTTGAACATTTTCGGGGGGTGGGGGGGGTGTTTTTATTTCAGATTTCCAGCGTCTTTGGTATTTTGATTCTTGAAGGAAAACAGGAACCTGGGGTGATTCCTCCCACATCCTTCCTTGGAGCTCAGGTTGTGGCAATCTCTTGACTTTAAAATTCCCATCCTTGTTTTCCGATCTTGAGGCTTGATCTCTCTCTGTCTCCAGTCAGAAGTCTCACAACAACAGGTTAAAGTCCAACAGGTTTATTTGATAGCAAACATCACTAGCTTTTGGAGCACTTGCTGCTCCTTCGTCAGGTGAGTGGGAGTTCTGTACAGAGTTTTCTGTACAGAGCTCCCATTCACTTGATGAAGGAGCAATGAGCGTTCCTAAAACTAGTAACGTTTGCTACCAAATAAACCTGTTGGACTTTAACCTGGTGTTGTGAGACTTCTTACTGTTTTTACCCCAGTCTAAAGCCAGCATCTCCATATCATCACCTCCAAACCCACAACCCCCTGAGATATTTCTCTAATTCTTCTAATTCTGGCCTCTTGAGCATTCCTGATTTTAACCACTCCAGCACAGGTTTGTCTTCAATTGCCTACCCTCCAGAATTCTCTTCCTAACCCTCTCTATCTTTCCATCTCACTTTCTCCCTTCTAAAATACTCCTTAAAACCCATGTCTTTGATCAAAGTTTTGGTCAGTTGACCTAATGGGTGGGATTTTACAGCCTCGCTCATTCTGAAATTGTAAAATCCCATCCCAAGTGAATGGATCACCCCATGTTCCTCCCTCATCTGCACCAATTCCCTTGGCAGACAGGCTGGTAAAATTCTAGCCAATGTCTCCTTACTGGCTTGGTGTCAATTTTTTTTGTTATAATAGCCTTTGGGATATTTTATTTAATTTTAGATACTGTACAAAAATAGATTATCCTTGTTGTTGAGACCAAGTATTCCCCCCACTGAATCACAGACTCCCCACAGTGCAAAAAGATGCCATTTAGCCAATCAAGTCTGCTCCGACTCTCCAAAAGAGCATTCTAACCAGGCCCTACCCCCTCTCAATCCCTGTGAGCCCGTGCATTTACCATAACCAATCCATCTAACCTACACATCCAAACTTCACACTGACAGTCACCCAAAGCTGGGATCAAATCCAGGTCCTTGTAGCTGTGAGGCAACAGTGCTAACCACTGTGCCACCCATTATTGGGATCAATTAACTCAACACAAATTGAACTTAACCCTGAAATTAACTCTTCAACTCTAGAGTTTTGTGCCTTCAGGCATAGAATCATTGACAAGTCCTCAGAACACCTTAACTCAAAAGTTCTTTGCAATCACAAGTTCTTTGGCTTATTCACTTAAAGCTTTAGACCTTGCATTATACATTAAGGCTAATTCTATTGGATAATTGGGTGTCTATGTTGGGGGTCTTCTCCAGACTCAATTTTCCAATCTGGGCTCCCAATGTGTGTTGCTCTGCATCAAAGAGCAGAAAATTATCCAAATAAAATGTCGCCTTCAGTGAAATAATGTTGCACTTACTTTTGTGTAGCATTTCCATTTGTTGCAGTTCAGTAAGTGACGGACTCAAAAAATTTACAGGCATAAAAACTAATTTCCTTTAGGGAAGGAAATCTGCAGTTTTCACTTGGTCTGGCCTATGTGTGACTCCAGAGCCACAGCAATGTGGTTGACTCTCAATTGCCCTCGGGCAACAAGGGATGGGCAATAAATGCTGGCTAGCCAGCAATGCCCATGTCCCATGAATGAACATATAAAACTATCATTGTACTAGTGACATGAAAATCTTTGTAAATAAACATGGGCATGATTCAACAATTAATAAAGTTTAAAGTTCATTTATTAGTTTTACAAGTAGAATTACATTAACACCACAATGAAGTCACTGTGAAAATTCCTTAGTCGCCACACTCAGATGTCTGTTCAGATGCACTGAGGGAGAATTTAGCCTGGTCAATGCAAAGAAATACCAAAACTACCAATAATGGCATGTGAGAAATGGAGCTTATTCACATCAAGTGCTCTGTTAAGGCATCTATTCTTAATGTATCTCTCTTTTTTAAAATGAATTATGTATCCTTAGATTGGTACAGCTGATTGTAGGAAACAGATTAATATTCACACCATGTATTCTACAGATTTGGAAATATTTGCCTACAGGGTATAAAGCGAATACTAAAACTGATGGGTTAATGATAGAGAATGACCCATAGAAGCTCTTGGTGAGCCAGTATCAAAGATAAATATGAAATTCAGGTTACATGACCTTGGATGCCCTTAAACCAAGTAAACTTACAATCCAATCATACTCCGAAGAAAGACTGCGCAGACAAAACATTCAAACGCACAAGATACACACGCAGACAAATCTCACTTAGATTGCTTGAAATTTAACATCAACAACTAAGGACAGTACAAGAGAAGCAATGATATCAGTGGTGTCGCAAGCAATGAGTGCCTTAGTGTGCACATGTCAAGACTGCAGACTACACATTACCTGGGAGATTATAGTTCTCAATTACAATTTATAATAAAAAAAATTCTACCTGGTAGCATTCCATTCTAGCAAATAAATAATCATGTTTGTCAATAGATGCCAGGACTGGAATATTTCTCTCCTAGGAAGCCATTACGGGGAATGTTGTTGAATGCAGTTTCTGTTAGAATGATGTTAGAACGTAATGGAAATGGAGTAGAGACATTTCAAACCTGCTGAATGCATTTTCTGAGCTCATGGTTTAATTTCAAATAAAGGTGTTCTATTGGAGATGTGAGCCTGAATTTCAACTTGTTAGGACTAGTGAGGAGGGTTGAGGTCACTCCTATAGTGGCACAATGGTTAGCACTGCTGCCTCACAGGAGCAGGGACATGCGTTCAATTCCCAGCTTGGGTCACTCTGGAGTTTGCAATGTGCTCCCCAAGGTTGCCTCCAGGTGCTCCAGTTTCCTCCCACAGTCCGAAAGGCGTGCTGGTTAGGTGCATTGCCCGTACTAAATTGTTCCTCAGTGTACTCAAATAGGCATCAGAGGGATTTTCGTAGTAATTTCACTGCAGAGTTAATGTAAGCCTACTTGTGACAGTAGTAAATAAAATTTACTTCTCTAATCTCCCCCCACTCATATGACTGCAACAGAGTTTGTTCTTGTTCAAAGAATTTAGAGAGTCTGTAAGTGGGCCGTTGTTTATGTGTGAAGGTTGCGGAGAATTACTTAGACAGGTTTTCTTAGGTTAAACAAAGAAGAAGGTAAGTTTATTGGAACTATTCAAAGGAGTGGGTTTTCTTTTAATGAGAAAATTGCAGCATAATTCATACAGTCACACACAGTTACCTGGGCCTGTGCACACTCAAGTACAGATAGCAGAATAACAGGACAAGATTCTGAGGATTCTAAGTCCATTCCATTAGAAAAAAATGGAGTTAGCTGTCGTTAGCTGTTCCTTGATTGGTCTCACTGTGGTGTCTTGACATTGTGGCCGTTTAGCTTAGCTATCTTCTTGGTTGCAGTCACATGGAGCAGTTTTCCACATTTTAAACAATCACGGTTCAGTTATTTACTTCTCAGGGTGGCCACTTTATAACTTGGCATAGTAATTCTGAGCGAGCGAGAGAGAGAAGGCACATGGCTCCAACAGCCTGTTACAGTATGGCATTGACGTTTGTATTTCTACCTGTCTCAGCATTTTAGGAAGGTTTTGAGAGAGTGTGGAAGAGATTTAGAATGAGAAATTTTAATCATGAATATAGTTTTGAGAAATTAAGACTCTTTTTGTCAGAGAAAAGAAAGCTGAGAGGAGATTTGATAGAGATGTTCAAAAATCGTGAGGGGTCTGGAGAAGGTAGGTAGGGGGAAATCGTCCCAATTAGCCAAGGAATTGAAAACCACAGAGCACAAGTAATTGGTAAAAGAAGCAAAAATGACATGATAAAGGACATTTCCACACAGTGAGTGGTTACGGTCTGGAATGTACTTCTCAAGACTGTGTGTGAGGCAGGTTTAATCTAGGCATTCAAAAGGACATTTAATGATTACTTGCAAAGAGCACAGCGTGCAGAGTTACGAGGAGAAGGAAGGAGAATGGCATAAGGTGAAATGCTCATTCAGAGGGTCAGTACAGACGTAATGGGCCAAATGGCCTCCTGCAGCACTGTGATTCCTGCTTGATAGGGGATCCCTTGAAATACCTTGCTGGCTTTATATTCCAGAAGGGTTTGATTAGTTCATTTGACTGCAGTTATTTTTTCAGAACAAGTAAGTGATTTTTTTTATGTCTTATCCCAGAAAGATTTGCAAATCCTCAGTGTGGGGTGAACAATTAGGAGATGGGATCTTTCATGCTTTCTGGGAAGTTCATTGTCTCTTCATTCTAACTTTGTGGAAAGTGAAATTGTGTTTTGTAACGCAATTCAACCTATCTATTATTATTTTAAACATAAATGTCTGTATAAGGTTCCAGTTTAAAATCCAAGCAGCAAAAATTAAGAAATCATACTTCCAACAATCCTTGTGGAAAACCTCAACAGCAACAAGAGATACACCACTTGCTATCTACACAGTTCTTGGCAATATTTTCAAAGGCTATTGAAAAAAAGTCAATGAGCCATTTGGGATGTTAATGCATCGTTATCTGGTTTGGTACTGTCATTAATAAATCATGTTTACAGGAGTAAATCTATACATTCTTTAGCTCCAATCTCAGGTCGAATGTGCAAAAGTTCTTAGCAGTGATTTGCACAACTATCACTCCCCAAATCAAAACCTGATTGGATTTTGAAATGAACAACCTTTTAACTCTTCCAGCAGTCCTGAAACAAGCTTGGCCACATAATGCAGCTTGACAAACCAGTGGAGTTTTGAAGGAATAATGCACTGTCGCACATGTCGCTTTTTTCGCTAAGATTACTTCTGTCTCACAGCGCCTGGGACCTGGGTTCAATTCCAGCCTTGGATCACTGTCTGTGTAGAGTTTGCATATTTTTCCCATGTTTGCATGGGTTTCCTCCCATGTCCGGGCAGGTCAGGTTAATTGGCCATGCTGAATTTTCCCTTAGTGTCAAGGGGATTCGCGGGCAAATACATGGGGTTACGGTGATAGGCCCTGGATAGGATAGTTAGTGGCTTGATGGGCTGAATGGACTGCTTCTTCATTGGAGGGATTCTATACACTGAAACTTTGTCTACTCCCTAACATGGACATAGAAGATCACGTGGCAGAGAATTAAAGGTGTTCACCCTATGTACTGACCAAACATTATCTCACAACTAGTACCACTAAATTAGATGACTAAGTCATCACAACATTGCTGTTTGTGGGATCTTGCTATGCAATAATTGGCTGTCGGCATTACCCACATTACAACTGTGAGTCCACCTCAAAGAAGTATTGTAAACAGTTTTGTGCCATCCTGGCGTGGTGAAAGGTGCTACATAAAGGCAAGTCCCTGCCTTGGCAGAATGGTGGCACAAAGCTTCGCACTGCTGCCTCACAGCACCAGGAACCCATATTCGATTCCTGGCTTGAGTCACTTTTCTTACAGTGTCTGCATTTTCTCTCCTGGTCTGCATGGGTTTCTTCCGGGTGCTTCAATTTCCTCCCACAATCTGAAAGACATGCTGGTTAGGCATTATTGCCCATGTTAAATTCTTCCTTAGTGTACCTGAACATGCGCCGGAGTGTGGTGACTGGGGAATTTTCACTTCATTGCAGTGTTAATGTAAGCCTACTTGTTGCACCAATAAATAAACTTTCTTTTCGCCCATTTAAGTTCAAAACAGCTCTTGCCTTTTTTTTAATTGAACAGATAAAAGGTGTTAATTTTCGGTTGCTGTGTGTGCGTGTGTGTGTGTGAGGGGCGTCATAAAGGGCTGTATTAATTTGCACTTGGCATCAACCTGATTTCTTTCTGCACCATTAGCTGAGGTTTTCTGCTGATCCTCCAGCATGCCTGTGTGATGTTAACCTGTGGGCGGCAGTGAATGTTCAAATGGCAATCCCTTATATCAGATCTCTGTCCACTTTGGTGGATATCCCAAACCCTGCCTTGATGTGTGACAGCAGGCAGGTGGGTGCATATAAATAAAGATACCAGAGATACATCATGGTGTCATACCCACTGGCATCTTGTTTCTCTCATTCAGAAAGAATTGAATCAATCTTTACAGATGTAAACTAAAGAAACATGATCTCTTTCCACAAGGCAATATGAAGGGCAATATTAAGTGATCTTTAAAATAAGTTAGTTACAGCGAAATTACAATGCAATTCCTTGCCAACACCTTTACGGCACTGTCATGTTTACTACATCAAATATGTATTATCCATTCCCCTTTAAGCAAAAAGTGTACTCATTCATAATTGATTGCAGAGTTGTCCTCTCAGTCCAAAGCAACCAGAATACCAAAATGACAAGAGTTCAAATTTAGACAATATGAACCTATCAGAATGTGAGAAACGGTAGAACGCACTGGTCCTGATTCTGAGGGAGAAACAAGAGTCAAAGTTAACTCCTTATGGCTCAACAGTAAACCAGTTAGGAGCTCAAAAAATTGGAGAAGACCCCATCAATGTTTAAGTGTTAAAGTTTATTTATTAGTGTCACAAGTAGGCTTACATTAACACTGCAATGAAGTTATTGTGAAACTCCCCTAGTCTCTACACTCTGGCACCTGTTTGGGTACACTGAGGAAGATTTTAGCCAATGTATCTAACCAGCATGTCTTTCGGACTGGGGGAGGGAAACCGGAGCATATGGAGGAAACCCACACAGGTATGGGGATGTGCAATCTCTGCATAGACAGTAACCCAAGCTAGGAATCGAACCCAGGAACCTAGTGCTGTGAGGAAGCAGTGCTAACCGGCCACCATGCCACCCTTATAGGAATACACAAGGGCAAGACAGTCTCCAAAGTAGGAGCACCAGTGAAATGGTGGCTGAGATGGGTGCCAATTGGTTTTGACCGGTTTGTACAGAGTGGCCTACAATTGGTTTCAATCTCTCAAGGAATGGGAGGAAATCAGCACGACTCTTGGGCCTGTTGTTGGAAAATGAGCATCCACCTATGTCTAGAAGTGAGGATCAGTTGGGCTACAATACTTTTCGAGCTGAATATCCCACTGACACTCACTGGGGATAATTCTATCTCCAAAGGGCTCTTTGGAACTATCCATGTTGAAGGTTTTAACTAAGATATTCTGCTAATTGAGGAACAACAGAGACTGTCTCCGCTAGAGTATAGGGGCTGTGCAAGTGCAAAGGTTATTTTCACTTCTTTGCTAATTAAAGCTCAATTTTTCCTAACAGCATGGGGGAGGATTGAATATGAGTCTTCATTATATGGCACACCCGTTCTCCAGTTCAATATGAAATAGAGTATTGAGAGAGATGTGTATCAGAGATCAATGTCCCTGCCTTCTACCATCCCATCACCCTAATATATTTGTGTCTGGCTGAAAGAACGCATTATTGGAATTCTTGCTCTGGTGAGATGATAATAATCTCTCCCTCAAAGTGAACAAAGCAAAGGGGATAGTTATTGACTTCAGGAAATGTAGTGAAAAACATGTCCTTGTCTATACAAAGTAAGAATGATCAAAAGCTTCATGTTTATAGGTTTCCAGGTCACCAACAACCTGTCCTGGCCCCTTCATGCCACACTATAGTTAAGAAAGCCCACCAACACCTCTACTTTCTCAGGAGGCTAAGGAAACTTGGGATGTCCACTACAACTCTCACCAATTTTTACAGATGAACCACAGAAAGCATTCCTTCTGGTTGTATCACAGCTTGGTATGGTTCCTGTTCTGCCCAAGACTGCAAGAAACTACAAAAGGTCGTGAATGAAGCCCATTCCATCAGAGTAGCCTCCCATCCATTGACACTGATTACACTTCCTGCTGTCTCAGCAAAGCAGCCAGCATAATTAAAAACCTCACACACCCCAGACATACACTCTTCCACTTTCTTCCTTTGGGAAAAAGATACAGAAGTGTGAGGTTATGTACCAACCAACTTAAGATCAGTTTCTTCCCTGCTGAAGACTTTTAAATGGACCTACCTTGCATTAAGTTGATCTTGATCTACATCACAGCTGTGACTACAAAACTACATTCTCCAGTCTCTCCTTTCCTTCTTTATGAACAGTATGCCTTGTCTTTATAGCACATAAGAAACAATATTACCCAGCTCAATGGGCCGAATGGCCTCCCTCTGCACTGCAGGAATTCAATGATTCAATGAATATCCCAGGTACCTTGATTATTACCCATCTGTTTGCCAGATACTCGAGATTAAGGATCTGCTGTAGCCTTTTCAATACAACTGTACAAGGAACTTCATTCCGGTTCATTTTTCAAATTCACTCCAGCAAAATGTGGACATATCAAGCTGCATTGAGAACATTGCACAAGGGTGTAATGACTTAGCAAATGCTGGAATTATTCTGGTATTTAAAAAAAGAGTGCAAATGAGCAATGAGTTGCTGGAGGCTTTCAGTGCGAAAGGACTGAAAGAGAGAGAAGGATGAGTGGGATGAAAGGAGAAGAAAAGTTGTCATATCCAACCCCAGTTCAAATCCCAGGAGGAAGACAAAGTTTTTTGCCAGGCAGTAAAATAAAGGCCAAGTTTGTCAGTCGTTGGGTTTGAACTGCAACTTAGCAGAGTGAACTGCAGCAATTCACCAAGGCTCCTTCAAGAGCACCTTCCAAACACCTTACCTCCATCGCCTAGAATGCCAGGGGCAGCAGACCCATGTGTAGTTATAGTTTTAATATCTGGGTGTTTCGAGAATACAGGATTGGCCTCACACAGTTAAGGTGGTTACTAAAATTGACTCAACTTGCTCTTGGGTGCACCGGTATGCATGTGGGCATGTGGGCAAGTGGACAGATGGGCATGTGGGCAGGTATTGGAAAGCTACTGCCATCCAGCAAACAAGATCGCAGCAGGAGTTAACACCTTGGACAGGATGGTGCTGTGCTCTCGCAATAATTCCTTGATCCTGTACTCGGAGAGTGAGTTCTGTATATTCTGCCCACATCCAGTGTTGGATTGGGCAGGGAGCTTGATGGCACAATTACACAAAGCCCAAAATACTGATTTTTGGAGGTTGCCCTGAGCTTGTGCATTGGCATCATTACAACCCAAAATTCAGCGAAAATGAGATGAAGTATGCCCCATGAGAAACTCCCTGAGTTGTGAAACCTCTTGAACCCTGTTCACCAAAACAGAGAATTCTCAGCTCCCCATTCTGCCCTCTTCAATGTCTATGGACCAGAGAGATTTCTGGCAATTTGGATTTTGCTGCATTTTTTGACCCTTTATGATTTTTGCATGTTTTTCGAAAATTTGGTAATGAATTCTTGCAGCCTAGAGTGTCTATGTAGGTAAACCACCATTCCAGCCACCCCTAAAAACCTGAGCACGAACCACATCAGTGACACAATGGTTAGCACTTCTGCCAGAGACCCAGGTTCAATTACAGCTTTGGGTGATTCACTGTGTAGAGTTTGCACATTTTCCCTGTATCTGTGAGGGTTCCCTCCAGATGCTCCAGTTTCTGCCAACACTCCAAAGATGTGGGGGTTAGATGGATTGACCATCCTAAATTGCCCCTTAGTGACAGGAGGACAAGCAGCGTAAATGTGAGGTTATAGTGATAGGGCCTGAGTCGGATTGTTGTCGGTAAAGGCTCAATGGGCCAAGTGGCCTCTTTTTGCACTGTAGGGATTCTATAATTCAGCTCAGGAGGGGATTTGTTTGAGGGTGAACGAATTTCTGAGAACTTCAACAAAAAATGGCTTTATTCAGCATGCTTGAGGGAGAGCAGTAATTCTACCTTGTTCCCAAGTTACTCTGCTAATCATAGGTTCTTTTACTTTCTCATATTGCAAAGAGTTACGTTTCAATTAGGTCATATTGATACTTTACATTTGTTAAAGTTCTGTTTTGATTTCACTATACTGATCCATTGTCTTGTGTACTTTATCTTTAACCATTTTCTGAACACATCCTGTCTATCTGTTTGCAATATCAAAGCACTGTAGTTATCAAGCCAATTTCAATGGTGTGTCAATTATCCCCATTCTCATTGTACTTGATTAATTTTCCAGAGGCACAATGGCTCCTCTAGACATTGTGGAGTCTCGAATAAGTAGTATTGATTCTCTTATTGTTGCTGAAACCTCGGAAAGATCTTACTTGAGGTGTGACTGTTTAGTGCTATCTGGGATGTAGTTATTTGTAATTTGTCATGTGTCTACCTGCAGTGACTGTGGATATTACAGTCAGTCTAAGTGTTTAACCCGTTTCATTCTTCCCTTTCCATTCATTCCTCACCTGCTGCAGCCCACACTCCCTAAGTTGTCCTACTACAGAGTAACTTTCAGAACACACCAATGATCAGCTACTTGAAAACAAAGTCTAGGCAGAGAGAAGAGGAAGTTACATTGGTTTCTCAAGAAACTGACACCCAGTCAAGCAATCACCATTTCGACAAAGCTCAATGCACCCACCTGGGCATGTCTAATGAAATTGCCCATCATCATCACAGGGTTATGAGGTGTTTGTACTAATTATTGGATCACCACCTCACTCCAGCACAGTCCGCTGAAAAGTCACCACAGCATCAAGCTTTTGGATATTTCTTTTTGCATCATTAGTTAATATTTGGTCTACCAGAGCTTCAAGCTGATTTTTTAAAATTCATTTGTGGATCATGGGTGTTGCTGGCCGGCCAGCATTTATTGGCCATGCCTAGTTGCCCTTGGAGGACATTACTGTGGCTCAGGAGTCACATGTAGGTCAGATGGCAGATTTGCTTCCCTAAGGGGCATTAGTGAACCGGATGGGTTTTTCCAACAATCGACAATGGTTTCACGGTCATCAGTAGATTCTTAGTTCCAAATATTTTTTATTGAATTCAGATTTCACCATTTACCACAACAGGATTTGAATCCAGTCCCCAGAATATTAGCTGAGTTTCTGGATTAATAGTCTAGCGATAATTCCACTCGGCCATCACTTCCCTCTATGTGCTTGTGATTACACACACATTATGCATTTTCCAAGAGAAATACTTAGAAACAGAAGAATAGAACTTAGCAGAAGGCCATTTGACCTTTGAACATGCTCCGCCATCTGATAAGATCATGGCTGATCTGATTGTTGGATCAACTCCACTTTCTCGTCTACCACCCCACACCCCTCCACTCCCCCCATAACCTAAAGATGTGGGGGTTAGGTTGATTGTCCATGCTAAAAGAAAATTGCCCCTTAGAGTCCTGGGATGAGTAGGTTAGAGGGATTAGCAGAAAAATATGCAAGGATATGGGGATAGGGCCTGGGTGGGATTGCAGTTGGTGCAGACTTGACAGGCCAATTGGCCTCTTTCTGCACTGTAGGGTTTCTATGATCTATGATCCTGTGAACCCTTGATACCAATGTCTATCAAACATCTGTCAACGCAACCTTGAATTAATCCAATGGCCTGGCATCCTGCTTTCTGGGAGAGAGAATTCCACATACAAATAACCTTCTGAGAAACAAATTCTCCTCATTTCCATCTTAAAAGGTCCAAAGATATGCAGGTTAGGTAGATTAGCCATGTTAAATGTGCTGCGTTACACTCACAGGGTGAGGGGGTGGACCTGGGTAAGATGCTCTTTTACAGTATTGATACAGGTTTAATGGGTTGAATGGCCTCCTTCTGCATTGTGGGGGTTCTATGATTCTCTGAAAAGGGAGGTGTCTTATTCTTAAACTGTGTCCCCTGGTTATAATCTCCCTCACAAGTGGGACCATCCTCCTGGTGTGTACCCTATCGATTCCTCTCAGCATCTTATATATTTGAATATGATCATTTCTCATTCTTATAATCTTCAATGCATAAAGACTCAACCTGTTCAATCGCTCTTCATAGGAAAAGTCCCTCATCCCAGGAATGAGTCAAGTGAATATATCCTCTACTCTTCTTCTGTCCATTATTCCATGGAATCTCGACAAGAAATTGAAAGGGCTGGATGGCAGGCTTACCTAAAGAGCAAATGGCTATAAGTAGCTATCCAATCCCCATTAACTTTTTCACAGTGTAAATGATAGCAAAATACAATTCAGATAAACACAATAATACAGATGTAAGCAGAGCAACCATCTGTCCACTGATTCAAAGGGCAGACAACTAGACAGATAGTTGATTGAGGACCACAGCTATAGCTCTGGGAGCTCTGAGTAGTGAGGAATCTCCATGCAAAGTCGATAGGGAAATAGTGAAGCTTTTGCATCCACATGAATTCTGGTGAAACACACAATTTACCCGTTGGAATAGGACTTGCAGCCTGGTCATTTCAGGTGGAGGGAGTTCTGCAGACTCGATGTTGAAACTTACTCCCTCTCATTATCTAGAGAGGAAAATCTTTCTGCCAATGAATGAAGAGTAATGGGAAATGTAGCAGAACTGGATTACAATTACTTATCTGAGTTAATCTTTCTGAATCCTCACTCCACCCCCATGTCATAATCTTTAAACCATTTCACAGAGAATGGGCCTCCTTCTGTCCATGTGTCTCTAGGACCTGGATATGAACTTAACTGAGAAATCCATGGGCAGCACGGTGGCACAGTGGGTTAGCACTGCTCCCTCACAGCGCCAGAGATTCAATTACTCGCTTGGCTCACTATCTGTTCGGAGTCTGCACGTGCCTGTGTGAATTTCTTCCGGGTGTTCCAGTTTCCTCCCACACTCCAAAGATGCGTGGGTTAGGTAGATTGGCAGAACAGACTTAATAGGCCAAGTGGCCTAATTCTGCTCCTATGTCTTACGGTCTAAATACTCCCTCAGTGTACCCGAACAGATGCCGGAGTGTAGCAACTTGGGGATTTTCACAGTAGCTTCATGCAGTGTTAATGTAGGCCTAACTAATAAATAATAAATTAAACTTTAAATAATATGAAATATTTTCTCTTTCTCAGCTCCAGGTGCTTTCTCCTGGAGCTTGGTGACCATACATACAATTTCACTACTCAAATTATTCCTGATGTCAGTAAACCATGCACCCCAGTGCTTCCTACATTTCCCTATTGGCAAATTACACAATGGGTATATGCACAACCTGTAGAATGTTTTCTCCTAATAGTGAATTCGGGGCATATTTAGGAGGATGGGTAAATTATGTTCCGTCTATATTTGGGTTAGAGTCAAGAGAGGATAAGCCATTATGAAATTTGCATTGAAAACATTGGAGACTTCTTACACTTAGAGCTTTCACATACCATATAATATAATTACATATTAAGGAGGCAGCGGTATAGTGGTATTGTCACTGGATTAGTAATTCAGAAATCCAGGTTACTGCCCTATTCAAATCCCACTGCGGCAGATGGTAAAACTTGCATTTAATAAAAGCCTAGAATCACAGAAGTTGTAAAAACCCATCTGGCTGACGAATGTCCTTTGGGACATCATTACCCAGTCTGGCCTACATGTGACTCCAGATCCACAACAATATGGTTCATTTAATCATAGAATCCCTACAGTGCCAGGAGGCCATTCAGCCCATCGAGACTGCACCGACAACAATCCTACCCAGGCCCTATCCTCGTAACCCAACCTATTTTCCCTGCTAATCCGTCTGATCTACACACCCTGCGACACTAAGGGACAATTTAGCATGGCCAATCAATCTAACCCACACATCTTTGGACTGTGGGAAGAAACTGGAGCACTCTGAGGAACCCACCCATGGGGAGAACATGCAAACTCCATATACACAGTTACTCAAACCAGGAATTGAACTCAGATCCTGGAGCTGTGAGACAGCAATGCTAACCACTGTGCCCTTAACTGCCCTCCAAAATGGCCTGGCAAGCTGCCAGGGCAATTAGGGATGGGCAATAAATGCTGTCTTTGCCAGTGACAACCCACATCCCATGAAAGAATAAAGAGGATAATATACTTTTCCGACGATACAGCAGTGCTGACACCAGGCTGTAACATACTTTGGAGCTTCCTGATTTCCTAAATGGCATTGAACAAATGCAAAGTCTTTCTTCTTTAACCTGACTAGCTATGTTGACAAAGCAAACAGGACAGGCTAATCAGTAGTGTCATTGCAATCTCCGGAGCTTGTGAGTAGAACCCATACAAACCTGAAAACGCTAGATCAGTTCATTACCAGAAGTCATAGCCTTAGATTTACTGGCATTTAGTCATGCCAGTGTGTACTGCGGAGCTGGTGTACTGGAATTCAAAACTACCCTTTTATCAGGTGTCAGTTTAACTGTTGACTGGCTGCTTGATATCCAGAGCAACCTGAGTTTTCCTTGAAAATAATCTTAATTATTGAAGTTAATGAAATTGGTATCAGGGCGGTTCCTTGGTTGGTTTAGCAGTACTCCAAGGATATTTAATGTTTGGATATATGTTTTAAAGAAAAACTTCAGTACTCTCAAGGAGTTTGAATATTATTGCTGTGAATGTGATGCCTTGGAGCAATTTAGCCTTTTATTCATTCCCCTCCATACCGTATGTTTTACGCCCTTTATGATGTCTACCATTGCTACAGTTCTCTGTTCAAATTTCAGCACTGAGGTTCTGTGCCTTACATCCCCATCATCTTAGCTTCCTTATCAAACACATGATTGGCAGAGTCCCACGTCACACAATAGTAAGGAGCAGAACCAGCTCAGTTTAGCAATGCAGCAAATTGAAATATATTTTGAAAATATTTCGGTGCAGTACAGTGCTAGCTAAAACCTTTCCCGAGCTTATTTTAAATATGAGCATTGGTTCAATTTTGTATGTCTGTTTTTGACAGGAATTAAATAGGCTTCCAGATAGATTAGTCACTTGACGAAATTAACGCACTATATGTGTAAGGCAAAAAGCTGCAAGATTTGACTGATGTTTGCAATATTCCTCCAATGTAGGTCAACAAGAGAACTTCAGTGATGCCAGCCTTTAGCCGCAGAACATCGGACAATGAAATCTACAATTAATCAACTAGGTATCACAATAATAAAATATTTTTGTGTAGCATAGGGAGTGAATGATCGGACTGTAGTTCCCTTTACAAATTGAAGAGAGCTTCAGTAAATACAATTCCTTGCTGATGTTTCTTTTCAGACAGCAGCACTCACTGCACATTGAAAATTAAGAATAAAATCATTACTTTCTTTTGATGTATGTGTTTGAAGGTTCTGTAATTGTGATCAGCCAGATTTATAAAGATGAACGCAAAATAATGTAATCGGAGAAGGTTGTGGAAATCTGTAATTAATTTTTTATATTTCAAAAATATACTCTATTCATAAAAATCTCAATTAAGCCATTGCAAACCTACATCCCTAAAAATTGTGAACAGTTCAGAAAAAAAAACATTCTTACCGTCCTTACCAAAATTACAGTCATTCTGTTTCAAAACTTAAAACTATATACATGCCTGAAATTTTACTGTGTGCCATTATTTCAGCATCTGTTGTTTATATTTTATTAATACTGAGCTTACAATTCTGTTTTAAAGTTGAAGGAGCCGCAAATGTTTTCTGACTCTTTACATAAGTATGTCAACCTTACGGTCGGAATTGTAGCATAACACAGCAAAGAATAAAGTCTGAAAGATAAAATGCTGGGAAATCGGATCTGGCAGCATCTGTACGGAGAGAAAAGAGCTGACATTTCGAGTCCAGATGACCCTTTGTCAAAGCTAAAAGGCATAGAAAGTGGAAGATGTTTATACTGTGGGGTGAGGGAATGAAAGATAAAAAGAATAAGGTCATCTGGCCCACTGACTCTACACAGAGGGGTTCGAGGCCCAACCCAGTTAGTCAAACTCTTTCATTCTTATCCCCCTGTCCCAGCTTCTCTCATCTATCCATCTAATTACAATCCCTCATTCCTGGAACCATTCGAGTAAATTTCCTCCCTATCCTTTTTCAAAGCGTTCACGTCCTTTCTAAGACAGTGATGCACCCAAACCAGACAGTACCCCAGCCACCATCAAACTGATGCCGTAAATAAGTTTGGTCAAATTTCCTGACTTTATTCTTTCCTTTTATTAATAAAGTCCAGAAACCCACAAGTTTTATTTTTAACTGTCTTGTTAATCTGTCTTGCCACATTTAAAGATGGTGCACAAACAAACACTGTTCTCATTTCTCTTACGTTTGCCATTTATTTAGCTGCATTATTTGAATCCGAATTTCATTCCCGCCTCAGGCGACTGTCCGTGTGGAATTTGCACATTCTCCTCGTGTCTGCATAGGTTTCCTCCGGGTGCTCCAGTTTCCTCCCACATTCCCAAAAATGCACAGGTTAGGTTGATTGGCCATGCTAAATTGGCTCTTAGTGTCAGAAGGATTAGTAGGGTAAATACATGAAGTTATGGGGATAGGGCCTGAATGGGATTGTCAGTAGTGCAGGCTTGATGGGCCTAATGGCCTCCTTCTACACTTTTGATTATCTCTCCACATTCTGCATACCAAATTCACAATTTCTGACATTCATTTTCACCTGCCACGTGTCCACCTATTACACCATTCTTCACATATCTTCTTCCTTTATGTCCATTTCTATCTTCCTCAATGTTTGCATTTTTCATGTTATCTGTAAATCTCTGAAACTATGCCCTGCACTCCCCCTGTTCCCTCCACCATCCTCGCCCCCCCCCCCATGTCCAGATTATTATTGAACATCAAAAAAAAGCAATGACCTCAGTGTTGGACTTTGTGGAGAAATTTGAACTTAATACATAGTAACATATGAATAGGAGGAGGCCATTCAGCCCCTCAATCATGCTCCCCCATTCAATAAGATCATCACTGATCTGATTGTGGCCTCAATTTTTCATTTCGCCAGCTCCTGATGACCTTCCACTCCCTTGTGGGTCAAGAATCTACCAACCTCTTCCTTAAATTTATTCAATGATCCTGCCTCCCCCATTTCCGGGGCAAGAGAGTTGCACTGAGATTTAAAACAAATTCTCATAAATGGAAGATTGCTTATTTTTGCACAGTGTCCCCTAATTCCAGTTCCTCCCGCAACTTACACCTTCTCAGCATCCACTCCATCAAGTCCCCCTCAGGATCTTGTGTGCTCCAACAAAATGCAAGGAACTGATTGACTCTTAATGGCTGACAAACCTGCCAACCATCTGAGAATCACATGATTCCTTCTCACTTTGCCCACTAGATGGAGCATCTTGTTGGAAATGCAGTCATTTATCAAGCACCAATTAATGTGTTAAAGCTTCTAATCAATAAGCAATTAGACAGTGCTTTTTTTTTTCTGGACCTGTTTCGTGTACCTCAGCTGCCAAGTAATACCTGCAGTTTAGTGATTAAGACAGGTCAGGACAAAACTCGTTGTGAGATGTGACAAAACATAATTAAAACCTTTCTTTTTGTTTGTAAGTACACTGTATATGGACCTCTCTCCAAATACTCCCTGTAACCACAAATAGAGAGACATGATTTGAATTATTTGCTGGGAATCACCACAGTAGGTTAATGGCTCTCTGATCCCCATGATTAATAGTGATGTGTCTATGTACGTGTGTGTGTGTTGTGAATGGAGTGTTAACTATCACTGGTGGATCTGAAGTCATTGTCACAGGGAGTGGACCTGAGCAGGATGTTCTTTCACAGAGCAGACACAATGGGCTGACTGACCTCCTTCTGCACTGTAAGGATTCTGTGGCTCTAGAGGGGATCTAATGGAAAAACCTATAATAGGACTGGGGCAGGGTAGAGTCAGGGAAGATGGTGGGGGGTCCAGAATCAAGGGTCACAGTCTGAGGATACACAGTAGACCGGTTAGGATGAAGATGAAGAGAAATCTCTTCACTCAGAGAGTGCTCAGCCTGTGGAATTGACTACCACAGCAAGTATCTGAATCCAAAACAGTGTGTGTTTTGAAGAGGCAGTTAGATGTAGTATTTGGAACAAAAGGATATGAAGGGATCAGGCTACTGAGTTGGATGATCAGCCATGATCACAATGAATGGTAGAGCAGGCTCCAAGGACTGAATGGCCTACTCCTGCTCCTTTTTCCTACGTCTGTGTTACCTCACAGATTTCAATTTTGTCACTCAGCACACCTTTTAGTTGCTGTGCGATACTTGTTTTAACTTTCTTATCATCAAGCCTCATTTCTCCAATGAATTAACCCATTCTTCACCCCTGGTGAACACCCAAAGCTGGAAACTGAATAATAAGGGTTTCTCACTGCAATGAGACATTGCTCTGTTCATCATGCACTCAACAGCTGGTGCCCACACCAGCTTCTGGTCAGAGGATCGACCCTGGACGGCACAAGTCACAGGTCAGTAAGGCATGGGAGGTTCTCCATCCTGGTTTAAAATATGGTCACCCTCATCTTCCAGTAGCACACAACCATCTCTCCAAACTCTGCGGGTAATCACAGAATAAAAACCACCGCCTCTGATGCCTGCGACCTTTCTTTTTCTTTATTTGTGTAAAAATAAAACTGACAGTACATGTCACATTTTGCATTAAATGAAAAAGCATTAATGACATAAAAACATAGCGCTTTCTTTTAAGAAATGGTTGTATAATGCAGTGCCTATTTGCTTCAGTCTTCAGAAATGGGATTTACTGATAGTATGGGGATCTGGAGTCGGAATATTTACAACTTTGGTTTGAACGTGACTGTCTATGGTACATATAACTTCCTCATATCATACAATATATACATTTATAAATACTTCTATTTTTACTTGCAAAGGGAACGATAACGTCTGGCAAAAAAAAAACAATATTTTGTATCATCTAAATAATTTGGAGGGATGGGGAGGTCTGTGGGGGAGGGAGAAAGTCCTCACTCAGGCATCAAATTCAATAAAAATGTTTTGTTTGCAAAAAATTTCCTTTAGAAAAAATAATCCTTTTCACCAGAGGGCGCAATATTACATTTATTTTTCTCTCTCTCTGACAGCCTCTAGTCAGATAGGCTGCCATTCAGAATGGGTTAGAAAATAAACACACACAAATACAAGTCGCCATGCCGTAAGCCTGTGATGTGACAATGATGGACTGTTTCTCGTTGTTTTAAAAAAAGCACCCACATTATTCTACACCCTCAGTTTACCAATATGTGTCTCAGCCTTTACAGCCGTCCCCTCATTAGTACTTGAGTGTATTGTGCAGCAGAGCATACATGGTCATAGCTTATTTTAACTTCTTTTTTTAAACAAGACATGTTCCTACAACGCAATTATCTCAAAGAATGTGTTTGTCTTTTTTTTAATGCAAAAAAAGGGAAAAGGAAAAAAAACACTACTTGTTGCATTTTGCCAAAGGCACTCAGGCTAATTGGCATCAAGTAAACACGCCACCAGACACTTGGAGCACATGGCCTTCCTCAAGATACTGCTGACTGTCAGCTGAAAGGTGAGAGAAGAGGATCCTTTGATCCTCCCTCTATATTTACGCCTGAGAAGTGTGATCCCGTTGTCGTGACAAGATATTTTAACCAACACATAAGTAACTTTTTTTTTTGCACAAAATTCTTTTACGTTTTTTTTGTTCCTGAAAAAAGAAATTTGATTTTGGAGCCGTTAAGAGATGCTGTGGTTTAGTGGTTTTCTTAGTTAGTCCCTTCTCTTTTTTTCCCTCTCAGTGATTTAGTTAATCTGGCGGCACGCTTCAAATGTCCACTTGGTGGCACCGCCGTAGATGTCAACGTTGGCTTCAGTCCATGCAATGACGTTGCCCACCAAGGTCTTGGCGCTGCAGTTGGCCAAGCTGTAGACTTCTCCTGGAGTTAGGACTCTGTCCCACATGTGAAAGTGAGACATCTCACCCACAAAGGCCTGTGTGGCATCGAACCCACCTCCTAATGTGTCCTGATTCAGAGGGAGATAAAATAACAATGTCAGTAATCGGGAAATGTTGTGTGTGTGTGTGTGTGTGTGTGTGTGTGTGTGTGTGTGTCCAGTCTCTAAGCTAAAACCAAGCAGACAGGATAATACTGATTCCCTTCCACTTCTTATGTGACCCTCCATCCACATTTCCCCACAATACACTGTATTACTTAGGCACAAGCAGCCTGCAACTCCATCTTACTAATATGACAATGAGTTATTGAGATATTAATGTTCACACATAATTGCCAACAGCAATATACAGTTAAATTACTTTGTAATGAATCCCAATCAGTGTATAGTCCCAGTCTTATGTTGCAATGTTGGGGAGATGGTAGCCTCGTGCCAATGTCCCTTAATAGTCTCAGGGCGAGGGTTCAAAAACCACCACGGCAATTGGTGGAATTTAATTGATTATTTTTCACCGACAATCTGGAATTGAAAGCTAGTCTTAGTAACGTTGCTGCTCCACTATCATCGATTGTTGTAAAAAATCCCATCCGGTTCACTTTAGGGAAAGCTAAACTCTTAAGTGCCCACTGATAGAGTCCGGCAAGGGGAAATTGAGAAGTGCATTAAATGCTGGCCTTGCCTGTGTCACCCACATCCGAAGATAGAATAAAAATCCATTAATTCTCTAGACAAACAAGATATAAATGACAGCTGTGTTCTTATTATTTATTTCACTGCATGTTGAGATTGAAGATGAAGTGAGTCTGTCTACACACAACTCCCTTTCTTCAAACTATAGTAATCTGTTGGAAGTGGGGAGGAAAGGAGAAGGACACAGATATCTGGGCAGGATTTCAAGTTTTTTCTCAGAGAAGGGGATAGAAGAGCAGAGGGTTTTCAAAACTAGAAAAGCTCTCAGTCTTGGTATGTAAATGCAATTGGTATCCAATACTTCACAACTTTCAGACAATGCTTTGGGGTAAAGGAATTATCTCCATTAATTAATCTTATGTTAGATGTGATGTGGGATAATATGATAAGAAATACAGAAATGTCACCAGGACCAGAATTTACATCCATTTTACTAGCCTGATATATAATATGCAGATAATGCCCACACACACACACATGTGCGCACACACATCACATCAGGGGAGGAGGGAATCATCCATCTCAACTGTTTTCCCCTCCTCTGTGGCTATGTTTGCTGTCAGAAGTCCCTGGAAAGGATGCACACGGTTTCTGCCGGCACTATGAAAGCTTTCTATGTCCAGTGGGCACCAACAGGGGGAGTTTCATGTTGTTGACCTTTTTAATCACATTTTGATATGATATTTTAAGTTTCCTGTTTACTTTGATGCCGTGTGTCTTTAAGGAACTGCATTTTTAAGGGATCCCACACAGTTTGTTGATTCAATTTCATCACACACATCGCATGCTATGTGATTCAGGCAGTTGGATCTATGGACCACTTGGGGCACTCTAACCCATATGTTGAATCTGCCGTCTTGAGGGATCAGGCCCACACAGTGTAGAATTAACCATTGCTCTTCCTACTCATCCCTCCTGGTGTGTTTGCCAGTGTAGCTTTTCACATTTTCTGGTGCTTTCAATGGTGCTAACTATCCTCTGCCATTGGTTTAACATTGACATTGAAAGGTTATACAGAAGAACTTGCAGTATTTGCATCGAAGGACAGTGTAAAATTTAACTGGGTGGCTGGTCCACTTTCAGGCCAATATCTAGACTGCATTCATAACATTCTGTCATACTGTTATTTAATATGTAAGGTAACTTACCTGTTCTTGGCCCAAAACCATGATTCCTCCTGGCTTGATAGGATGCCACGGTGCTAGATTTTCCCCGTTCCCCCTCTTCAGCCCGTCCTGATAAGCTTCCCAAACGCCATCTCTTGTAGACCAAGTGACACAGATGTGATGCCATTTCCCATCATTAATGACGAAAGGGAGCTTTGCTACCTGTGGAAATGAGATTATAATATGTGGGAGTATTGGGACTCCAAAGCTATTTTCAACTGCTGCTGTCGCTGGAAGACACCCTGTGGAACCAGGATGAAAATGGATCATCGTTAACCTCCCAGCCCAGCCCACAGCTCTTCAAAACACCGATGCATCACAAGTGAAGACCTACATTTCTGTAGAGCTAACTTATCAGACTGCTTAGCAAGTGTCTTTATTTTTGCTGTTGAGTGTCCTCTTTAAGAAAATGTCCTGCATTAAGATTATGGGTCTGTGTGCACGAAGCAAGCAACATCAATTCCACTCTAATGAAACAGCCTTAGCTATCCCAGCCGAGTTATTTTAGGCCCACATTTGATACAGTGGCTACCATTACATCTTTCTGCCCACCACGGGAGTTGCAAGGGGCAGACCACGGGAAGGTCTGTTGGCTGTGGGTGGTATTCTATGTGGGACATCGAGGCTGTAAAATCCCCCCCACCACTGTCCAACACAGGTCCGCCAAGCATCATGGAATCCCTACAGTAGAGAAGGAGGCCATTCAGCCCATCAAGTTTGTACCAGATTGGAGAAACATAGACCCTAGAAACAGGGACAGGCCATTCAACCCTTCCAACCTGCCCCATCATTCACTTTGATGATTCAGCATCCTGATTCCCCCCCCAAAACTGAAAGGCATGGATGGGCCGAATGGTCTGCCTCACTTTCTGGTGATTTATTGCCCAATAGAATGCAACACCTGAGCTAAATATTTACCTTGTCGTTGATGAGAATTTCCATCGGGTTATTGCCCCACTCGATGAGGACCAACTCGTTGGCCTGTCCCGGGACAGCGTAGGAGAAAGGGGTCCCGACGCCGGGGGAGGCGTTGGACTTCAGCCACATACAGACAGTCATTGCATACATCTCGGGCAAGCTCTTTTTCACCTTGGCGTACATGTAGTTGGTCCTCAGAGGGAAAGTGATCTGGAATTTGTCAGTCGGCCTCGAGTTTCTCTGCCCTGAAAAAGAAATTGAAAGGCAGGGGAGTGGGGAGAAAGTGTGAGGAACATGGACAGATTGGGGTCACCTTTCTATTTATTGGGTGAGACATTGAATTACCTCTGTATTTAGGAACCCGCTCTATCTCCAACACTAACCTGTCTCTGTGTGTTTTGGTTGCCTGGGTTTTTTTATATATATATATATGAAAAGACTTGGGGGGTTTGAGTGCATTGATTCAGACGCTGAATCACACTCCTGTTCTTATATAATCCTCCGTTCCAGATACATCCCGCAGTATAATCCCAATCATGTGAGCCCGCGTCCTGGGACATTGCTTCTTCCTCTGAGCCGGGGAGGTGGGGGGGGGGGGGGGGGGGGAAGGGCTGCGCAATGCATATTGCAGCACACAGGGAGGGAGAGAGGGAGGGCTCCAACACTCCGGGTGAAGTTTGCTCAGATTGCCGGAATACTGCCGTAATGCGCCTCATCGCATTCCATCTCCCCCCCCCCCCCCCCACCACCACCCCCCATTTCCAGGACTGCGGCCAAAACAGCTAAATATAAGCTCTGGCATTGGGAGAATGGATAGGTAGAGGAATTGTGAAGGTGGCAGAATTTTTACATTGCTGTTGCCCAGGAGCAGTTGCTATCCTTATCAAACCCCTCCGTATTCCAGCCCTTAGCTGCAGGGACATTTGGCAGCAATACGGGAAGCATCAGGACATCACGCATTACCATCCCACCCCCCCCCCCCCAACCCCATCCCAACCACCAGCTTTCTCCCTCTTTACCAACAAAACCGAATTTTCCAATCCTCCCCCTCCCCAAATCTATAAATTCTGGAAATGGTACAACTATTAAACTATCACATTGAAAAATTTGCCCTTGATAATTCTATCTATCGCCTTGCTCTTTGCAAAGAGGCCACTTTGAGTTGGTTGTTGCGCCGGGGTTTACACAAGTTCAGAGCTTCGGCAAGTGGCGCTTTTACCTTTTTCCAAGTCGCTGATTCTCTGATGCAGCGAATTGAGAGCATTCTCGATCTTGCCCCTGTTCTCCGTTGTGTCGTTCCGCACCGCGTTTTTGGTCTCCTCCAGGCTGTTCACCCGGGACAGAACCTGCTTCTCCAAGTCGTCTATTTTATTCTGCAGGAGATCTTTCAAGCTATTTGTCTGCACGGACACATTGCCTCGGTTGTATTGCTGTGTTGTCATCGCCCGGAACACACAAACACACACAGAAATAGGGTGTAAGAAACTGGGGATGGGAATGGAGACAATGCTACTGACCCCCAAACTCACAAAGCGGACCCCAAGATGGGGGGGGGGAGGAATAAGAGTCTCAGCAGGTTTAGTAGCATCTGAACAGAGAATCAGATTCCAGGACCCGCAGTAATTTGCTTTGGTCGAGGTGCTCGCTGCTTTTTGAAAGGGCAACATTCTCTCCAATCTCACTAGTCAACAAAAGCAGGGAATGGCAACTTCAGACAAAACAGCTCCAACTTGCACTGTGTGGAACTTGGTCAAACATCACTTGCAAGGATTCAGTTTATTCTGCACACTCCTTCTCTATGAACGGTATTGCGCGCCATGAAACAACACTCTTCACTAATACATGTGATAATAATAAATCAAATCGAATTTAGTTTGTAATCTATTTGATAAGGAAGGGGGGTCTCAAATGGATTCCAATCGCTCATTGTACCTACTGGCTCCTTGTGCTAATCTAATTTGAGAAGTTTCCTCTCCCCTCTCTTATTTACTTATAAATTCTCCAGCTAATTGTAAAGTTTATCCAAAAAAAAGCTGGAAAATCTGAGATTTTCCAGCATTTTCTCTCTTGGTTCCTGATTCCAGCCTCCCCTGTAATTTTAACTGTAAAGTTTAATCCAAGTTGGTTTAACGTGGACCCTGAGCTGGAGGTGTACTGCCAGGAGGTGTTGTGGGGACACTCTTCCTCTCCGCCCCCCCCCAACCCCCGGGTTTTTGAGGGCTCACTCACCGTGGGCTCTGATACACTCTGACTCTCGCAGCGGCTGAGCTTGGCGGTGAGCTCCCGGATAGTCTCCTTCTGGTTCATGATGGTCTCCTTCTGCTGTAGGATGGTCTCCCGGAGCTGCAGGATGGTGCCTTTGATGTCGTCCACCGGCCCGCTGTTCTGCATGGGGGCAGAACACATGGGGTCCATGTCCAGGGGGATGGAGGTGCAGATGAAGCGGGTCTGGGCGAACTCTTGCGCCGCGGCTGGAGCCAGCAAGAAGGCGAGGGCGAAGAATCCGCCGAAGGTTCCGCGGGACATGGTTCACCAAAGCCGGGCTGGGGTGGGCTGATGATGGTGGGATGGGTATGGGTGAGGTCCTCCGCCTGGGGAAAGATGGGGGTGGGGAGGGGGGGTAAAATGGGGTGGGGAGGGAAGAGAAGAGCAAGTATTATTTTCCAGGAGAGATTTCAGCACCAAGGAACTATCCACGTGAAATGAGGCGGTGCAGAGAGCGCTGCCAGTATTTATATGCAAGCTCACATGGTCACGTCAGGCAGGGGTGGAATCCCAGTTTAATTGCTCCACTTCATGTCTTGTGACCATGTCAAATGGGATTGGCATTAAGCATTCTGTATCTTGGGGAGGATCCCAGAGAGTGGGGGGAGGAGGAAGGAGGTGGGGGAGGGGGGATTTGCACACATTCAGCACAAATAAATCCCCCCAGAACACTTTAAAAGTTTAAATATTTCAATGTTTTATCAGCTTCCATTACTGGACTTCAACATCCTCCCCCTCGCCCCCTTTCCCTCTCTATCAATGCATCAGGATCACAGTTGTGGTTTTACGTCAGACTTTGCAATGCTTTAAAAAGAAAGTCCATGCATTTTTAAACACCCCCCACTTATTAATATTCCAGCTCCAAAGGCGAAGCGGCTCAGATACCCCGGGAGGAGCTGCAATCGGCTTCAAGATTTAAAAACCACACACAAAAAAAATTCCCAGAGCTTTGAAACTCTCCCCGGTTGTGACTGCAAGGAGGCGCTCCTGCCAAAAATCTCTCTCATTCTGTGTCTCCCTGTGTAAGAGAATCGCTCACATTTCCCTCATTCCCCCCCCCAACCCCCCTTCAGAGAATAATCCCCCACCTCCACCTACTTCAGTTGCTCCCTCCCCAAGTGGAACTTACTTGATTCATTGTCAGATCCCCAGATCAGAATTAAAATAAAACAACACGCAAAAAGGGTTGATTTGGGTTAAGCTACAGTTTCTTCAACAATCATTAAAAATAAATATGTAGCAATCTTTGAGCTTCGTGAACTATTCATTACGCTTTCGTAATAAATCCTTGAGAACATTAAGTCGCCCCAACATCAAACGCTCACTATATTAAGAATTTTTTTTGTACTGTGTTGGACTGATGTGTAAATAAAGTTCTCAAACGTCCACCGGTTTGAATTATTTACACTGAAGTGGTGGGATTGAGTCATTCGGTTTGTGAACATTGGATTCGTGTCGCTATCCGCCACCCCCTCCCCCCGCCCCCTCTTCCAAATTCTAAGGAGGATTCCGGCTTCAATTCCTGACACTTTAAACACATCGAGGCAACAGGCGATACAAGTTGTGGCTGCTGGATTTACAGCCCTGTATTAATGAATATGCTGGCATTTCCCATTCTGGCCTCATGAATATTTCCCAAGGCTAGCTGCGAGGATTCTCAGGGGAATTTATGACGTGCCTTCTGGCTGACCCTGGCTGTTTCCCGTAATACACACACTCATACACTCACTCACATACACACTCATACACTCAAACACACACAAGCACACACACACACACATAAACACACTCACGCACACACATACACTCACTCAAACACATGCACACATACACATAAATATACACACACATAAATACACTCACACACGCATGCACACACAAACACACTCACACACACACGCAAATACACTCCCACACATGCACATAGACACACACACACACACTCACTCACACACACACACACATACACAAACACACTCGCATTCACACACACACAAACACACTCACTTACATATACACACACACACTCACTTGCACACACACATTCACTCACACACACAAGCGCACTCACACACACTCTCACACTCACTCACACACACAAACACACACACTAATTCACACAAACACATACACAAACTCACACTCACTCATGTTCACACATTCACAAATACGCACACACACAAAACACACACTCGCAACATGCACAAAACACACATAAACAACACACGAAACAGAAACACACAACACATACAAACACAGACACACAAAACACGCACACAAAACACACACATAACACACAGATGCACATAAACACTCATGCAACACACATGAACATACACATACACAAAACACATCCACAACATATGAAAACACACACAGGCAAAACACATACATACACAAAACATAAACATACAACACACATGTAATATGCACAAAAGTACACACAAAATGCACAATAGCACAAACAGTCTTAACACACAGACACACTAACACAAAGCACACTCATGCATAAAGCACATCCAATCCATGCAACACATAAAACACATACAAAACACACAGACAAGCAACATACCCACAGGTACAAAACACAGACACATTCATCCATACAAGATCCTCAATGGCTAACTCAGGTATTGTTACTTCAAGTTGTGGTCAGCACTTTTAAAGTAACCAAGTCAATCAATGTGGCAGGTTTGCAGATGAACAATTATCTCTCTCAGTTCTCCTCTCACCTCCACCCCAACTTCTCCCATGATGGGAGATCCTTCAGTACATCTGAGAGATCCACTCACCCTGGTTTCAAATTGAAATGGGAATTCAAAAATGCCAAGGCAGCCAGCATTAACCATGGATATCACATCTGACGTTTGGAAAGTGCTATATGACAATCCAGTGGGTGCATTAACTCTCTAGAATTGGATCTGGACCTGGTTAAATTAGAAGATAAGTGTTGAAAAGTGTAACAATCCCAGGGATCTTCTGGGATTGTGCCAATATAGGCATCAAAATATTACTGGAGAGTCTGCAGTAATGGTAGCATTGCTAGCCTATTAATCCAGAAACTAAATAATCCAGAATGTTCTGGGGACTTAGGTTTGAATCCCACTACAGCAAATTGTGGAATTTGAATTCAATAAAAAATTGTTGGAATTAAGAATCTACCAGTGACCATGAAACCATTGTCAATTTTTGGAAAAAACCGTCTGATTCATTAATTTAGGGAAGGAAATCTGCTGTCCTTACCTGCTCTGGCCTACATGTGATACTAGAACCACAGCAATGTGGTTAACTTTCAACTGCCCTCTAAAATGTCTAGCAACCCTGCAAGTCACTCAGTTCTAGGACGATTAGGGATGCACAATAAATGCTGACCAGCCATTGATGTCCATGTCCCTCGAACGAATGAGAAAAAAAGCAAGATTCATGCAATGTCCTATGCCACCAGGCATTGGCCAGATACTTCCGGAATAGTTTTGTGTGTTTCCATTTGAATAAATGGTTTAGTTGTGGAGCCCAATGCCCCAGATTAGGTGATGATTTTACACTGAGACCTTGCCAACAATACAACAACAAGCACAGATTGGAGTCTGCTCCAGCCCATCTCCCAGTCACAATCGTGAAGCAGATCTTGTTGGAGAAATTGTGGGGATGCATAAGTAGCAATTATTTTTGCTAACGCGATTAATTATTTGAAACGAAAGGGACACGGGTTATGACAGGGTGAGGAAGGGGGATTTTGTAATCGTTAAAAAACACACACAAATTTCTTAATTAATATCTCATGGGGATTGTGCTCCTTCATTGTGTTTTTTTTATCAATGTAATCTATTCAGGAGTATAACTTTTCAAGAGGCAATAGTGTGATGAATTGCTTAGAAGTTTGTATATTAACACATGGGAATTCTATATTACAATAGGTGACGATCATTGCTCAGAGCCCCGATACACCCACATGTGTTGTATTGTCTCTATCTGTTCATCTGGAGCATTCAATATTTTATTGGAGACCTCAGACCAGTGAAAGTAAAGCGCTAGGTGTGTGCACAGGTAGAGAGCCAGCCAGCAGTGTATCATGCAGCCTCCTGTACCATGGGGAAGTTTCACCTCACAGCTACTCTGTATCTTTCCACAACCTGCAACAAACCTTTCACACTAACTACACTGGGACTGGCCCACTTCTCTTGGCGTTTGGCATTCCTAACACGTCTTACCATTTTGCTGTGTGTAAAAGTTGCAGACACTGAGCAATGCAGAAAGTGGACCATCCTCCAGTAAGATGCGACATAAATATTATCGAACAGCCATGAATCTTTTTGAAAAGTTTCACTGAATTAACTAAATCAGAGACCTATTTATATGAACCATGATTCACTGTGTGCTACTATTAATATTAAAAGCTCTCTTTCTCTCGCCAGCAAGCTGCTTCAATATAGGAGGCTTTTTTTCATAACCCTCTGCAAAATCGTTCAAACATTTGGCTGACCTCAAAAGCATGTTTGGCAATTCCCTTTATGCATTACCTTCATCCACCTCATTCTTTCATTACCCCCCTTCATTCCTCTCTTCATGCACCCCCTTCAGCCATCCCATTCCTTCATTCCCCCTTCATTCCTCCCTTCATGCACCCCGTTCATCCAGCCTTCATTCACTCCATTCCTCCATTCCCCCTTCATTCCTCCCTTCATTCACTCCCTTCATCCAGGCTTCATCCACCCTATTCCTCCATTCCCCTTCATTCTTCCCTTCATGTACCCCTTCATCCATCCCATTCCTCCATTCCCCCTTCATTCCTCTCATCATGCACCCTCTTCATCCACCCTATTCTTTTATTCCCCTTTCATTCCCCCTTCATTCACCCCCTTCATCCACCTCTTTCACTCACCCCATTCCTCCATTCTGCCTTTCATCCTGTCTTCATCCATTCCCCTTCCTCCATCCCCCTTCATTCACCCCTTCCTCCATCCCCCCTTCCTCTATCCTTCTTTCATCCATCTCACCTTCATCCATCCCCCTTTCATCCATCCCCTCCATCCCCACCTTCAACGATCCCATTCCTTCATTCCTCCGTTCCTCCTTCCTCCATCCCCCTTCCTTTATTCCTTCTTCATCCATACCCCATTCCTCCAAACCCCTTCCTCCATTTCACTTTCGTCCACCCCCTTCCTTCATCTTGTCTTTCTCAATTCCCTCCTTCCTCAATCCCTCTTTCTCCTTACACCCCTTCCTCCATCTTGCCTTCCAGCATTCCCCACTCCCTTCCTCCACACCATCTGTCCCCTCCAGGTGTTAAGCCTGGACAACACCGGGTTCCTTAATGTTAAATTTCTTCTCATGATTCAGTGTTGAAGATGTTTTCAGTGTAGAATCTATGACGATGAAACCTTGTGCAGTATACCTATTCAGGTTCAGCGAATGGATCCTCACCCCAGGTATAGGGAGAGGCACTGATGAGATTTCATTGTCAACAGTGAGATCATGTGATCCCAGTGGAGATGTGAATGACTCTCCCATTTGCTCATCATTTTAAATACAAAACAAAAATCATCTCTTGCAGTCTGTTTTATTAGATACTCACATTCAAGAACTGTGTCAATTTTCTATTAAATCTGGCTCTGATGAAGGGTCATCCAGACTCAAAATATTGGCTCTGTTCTCTCCTCACATACGCTGTCAAATCTGTTGGTATTTTTCCATATTTTCTATTTTTGTTTCGGATTCCAGCATCCACAGTGATTTCTTTTATTCTATTAAAATCTATTTATCGTGAGGTGTAAAAACCATGTGACAGGATTTGGCGCCATGATTGCACAAAACACTAGAAATAGGACAGAGTAGGTGTTAAAGTTAGCTCACGGGAAGATGAAGATCAAAATATTTGGCTATATATTTTATGTGACTGAACGAGTGAATAAAGAACAAAGAGCATAGAAAATTGCAGCACAGGAACAGGCCCTTCGGCCCTCTAAGCTTGCACCAACTATGCTGCCCACCCATCCAAAACCCCCTATTCCTCCAGGGACCACATCCCTCTATTCCCATTCTATTCATGTATTTGTCAAGATGCCTCTTAAAAGTCACTACCATATTGGCTTCCATTACATCCCCCAGCAACCAGTTCCAAGCATTCACTTCTCTCTGTGTAACAAAATCTGCCTCATATATCTCCCTTAAACCTTGCCCCTCGCACCTTAAACCCATGCCCCCTAACAATTGACTCTTCCACCCTGGGGAAAGGCTTCTAAAATCTGCTTCTGGTGCAGTCTGGAGCTATCCAGGTTTTGCATTCTTCTAGCTCTTCATCCTCCTGCCATCTTCATCTGCTGCAGTGATGACTTTGTGTGTTAGAAAGGGAGAAAATCGACCAAGGTCCTCCAGAGTTAACAGAAAGTTTCTCCTTTCAATTATACCTCTGCCCGAAGTGGAATTAGATTGTACATTTGGAATGAACACTGGAAAGAGACAATGTATGTTTAACGTTTGATGAAGAATGCTTTCTGGGTTGCAGTCCTGTCTTGGAATCCAGATGTTTGAAAGATCCAGAACTTTACTTATGTGCTTTGTGAATTGATGCAATACTTTTTTTCAGTAAGCATCATGGGATCTGAATGGCAGACAGGACTGCTAAAAATGTAGCACTTAATATGCCACTGGGGTGTCAGTCTATTCAATCCTGGCATAGAGCATCCGCTCAGATCACTGGGGTGTCAGCCTAGTTCATGCATTCAGTCCTGGCATCAGCTTAGATCAGCCAGAAACAAGAGTGTTGCAAACTGGGTCAATTGTGTGTCCCAGTGAAGGGTACACATCCTGAAATATGTATCTATTCTGTTTCTTTCACAAAAGCTGATTGACATGCTGTGTATTGTTGATTTGATTTGATTTAATTTACAATTGTCATGTGTACTAACATACAGTGAAAAATATTGTTTCTTGCATGCTACACAGACAAAGCATACCATTCATAGAGAAGGAAAAGGAAGAGTGCAAAATATGGTGTTACAGTCATAGCTAGAGTGTAGAGAAAGATCAATTTAATGCGAGGTAGGTCCATTCAAAAGTTTGGTGGCAACAGGGAAGAAGCTGTTATTCAGTCCTCAGACTTTTGCATCTTTTTCCCGATAGAAAATTTCATTTCTCTGACCATTGAAAGTTCAGTTGCAATTGCTCAATGGAGAATGCTCAAAATCTGTTTGACAGTCACAGGCTATTGATATTCTATTTGGGAACCGTAGTTCAACAATAACACTCTCAGCTCTGAGTTAGAAGGTCAGGAGATCAAGCTGTACTCCAGAACATGAGTGGATGATCAAGATTGACACGTCAATGTTATACTGTGGGTGTGCTACATTGCACTGTTAAAAGTCCCCTCATTCACATGAGCCACGTCTTGTGTTGCGAACCCTCCAGGACTGGCCTGGAATCTTCAGGAAGTGACGATTAATTCTAGGATACTGCTATGTGCGACCTTGGAGAAAAATCACGTGGATTTGAAAAAGATACATATGTTTTTAAATTTTCATTGAACATTCCTGTAATAATTCCTGTTCACCAGTTAGGCAAATAATAACTTTTTTATGTTCACTTGTGGGAACATAAAACACTTGTGGGAACTAGCCAGCAATGCTAGCTAGCTACATTGCTAGCATTGCTAGCAGGACTGAATGCAATAAATGCTGGCTAGCCAGCATTTATTGTCCATCCCTAGTTGCCCTTGGAGGGTAGTTGAGAATCAACCACATTACTGTGGCTCTGAAGTTACATATCAGCCAAACTGAATAAGGACAGCAGATTTCCTTCCCAAAAGACGTTAATGAACCAGATGGGTTTTTCCGACAATCGACAATGGTTTTATGGTCATCAGTAGATTCTTAATTCCAGATATTTTTGTTGAATTCAAATTCCACCATCTGCAGTGGCGAGATTCGAACCCAGGTCCCCAGAACATTAGCTGAGTTTCTGGATTAATAGTCAGTGATAATACCATTAGGCCATTGCCTCCCCATTTATTTACATATAACTACAATAAGGAGGCTTGCAGTCTCATGGCCACCAATCAGCTTTCAGAATTGAACAGATACAGAAGCCCAAGCTTGCTAGGATGATCTCCCATCCTGGTCCCTGATTGGTTACCCAGTTCAAGTGATCCTCTTGTTAGATCACCCCATGAAGGGGACAAGCATCATAATTTCTCTTTACCTACTATAAATATATTGAAAATGGGGGGCTCACACAAAAACAGAAAATGCTGGAAAATCTCAGCAGGTCTGACAGCATCTGTGGGGAGCGAATAGAACCAACATTTCGAGTCCGGATGACCCTTCATCAGAACCGAAGGATCAGCTCTGACAAACGATCATCCAGACTCAGAATGTTGGCCCTATTCTCTCCCCACGGATGCTGTCAGACCTGCTGAGATTTTCCAGCATTTTTGTTTCAGATTCCAGCATCCTCAGTATTTTGCTTTTATTAAAAATAGGAGTGTTTGGTTGACAGTCCAATTGGGTAATGGCTGGGGTGTGTGGACAAATCATGTGATGAAAGCTCCAGGACTGCATCTAATCACAGTTGACAAACCTGGGCCTGAGTGTCCTGCCATCTGACTTTTAATGAGTAGTTACACCGCACGGGAGTCTGTTGGGTTTTGAGACTCCCTGAGGGTTATGAAGATATGTTATATAAATACAAGTTAGTTCACGCTTTCTGTTTGTTAAATCCTACATTCTGCTAATGCAGTCAAAAGGTGGAAGTTTCAAGGTAAACCTTTTAAGCCAGTGAAAGCTGTTCGTAAACATCCAAGGAACACAAAGACGTTTGCCCACAATCACAGTGTGCCCCCTTGTATAAGCCATTCCTTCAAACACTATACTGCTGGAATTTAAGCATCTTGCTTTTCCCTGAAGTAAATAGCACCCAGGTCTCAAGGTATCTTCATTATTGTATTTCCCTCCTCCACTGATCTTCTAACAGATGCTATTTAACAATGAATCAACAGTTTTTAATAAGGAATTTAAGTTTTGAAGGGATTGTTGAGGAAAATATTTTAGCTGAACAAGACTCTGGGTTGTAAAAGTAAAGTTTATGTGTTAATCACAACTAGGCTTACATTAACACTGAAATGAAGTTACTGCGAAAATCCTCTGGTTGCCACACTCCAGTACCTGTTGGGGTACACTGAGGGAGAATTTAGAATGGCCAATGCTCCAAACCAGTACATCTTTCGGACTGTGAGAGGAAATATGAGCACCCAGAGGAAACCCATGCAGACTCAGGGAGAATGTGCAGACTCTATACAGACAGTGACCCAAGCTGGGGATTGAACCTGGGTCCCTGGCATTGCGAAGCAGCAGTGCTAACCTCTGTGTCACCTGTAATAATTTTGCAATAAAAATGATCAGTCTTGCTCACCAATTTACTCACTAAATTTTCGCTACAGTATTCTACAAACTGACATATTGAGCCATGCACGAGCAACATGGCAAAATTATGCATTTGATCACTCCATGCTACAGTTGTAGGAATTAAAATGTACCTCGCCACTGTTTCTCCACCTTGAGATTTTTGTAAAATAATGTGCAGGGCTATGGAGAGAAGCTAAGAGAATGGTACTAGGTGAATTGTTCCTTCAGAAGGCCAGTAAAAACACATCAGGCTAAATAGCCTTCTCCTGTGCTACCACCAACCATTCTGCAAGGTTTTCAGAATGTTTTTCTGTGGTTCAGAGGCCTTGAGAGAAAAAGAGAATAAATGATGGCAGCTGTTTGACCCATATCTTTGCACAAAAATCACATGGGAATTTTTCAAAAAAGATTTTGAGTTTCTTTTGATTTGCTCTGTTCCTACCCCAAAGACAGTGACTCATGTTGGAATATGGCTCCACAGCTGCTGGCAGCTCTTTATTACATCTCCATCGTGGAGGTTGGCAGGCTGCTTAACCACAGGAGGAGGAATGAAAACTGAGTCACATCCCTATCCCTGGCCAATGCCCACACGCAAACCTTCCGGCAGGGTTACTGGATAAGGCTCAGATACTGGTACTTTGGTTAATTTTTCCCTCTTTTTATCCCATGGATGCCAGTTACAGTCTCTGCTTACGTTCAACTAACATCGTGCAGAAAAATGATTGGACTCAAGCGAGTTCTGCTTTACACAATTCAGGACCACACCACCTTTTATATTCATTCTTGAGATATGAGCCTCATTGGCAAGGTCAACATTCATTGCCCATTAGCTTTGGTAAGTCAAGAGGTGAGATACTCATTATAAAATTCCCAAGTTCCGATGTGTCTATCAATTCACAATATTTGTATGATAAGTCCAATTAAATGTCTGGTCATTGGTAACTTCAGAACATTGATGATGGGAGAATTCATTGATGGAAATGCCATTGAATATCAAAGGGAAACAGTTAGATATACTTTTGTTGGAGATTACCTGGCACTTGTGCGGCACACATGTTACTTGCCATTTATCTGAATGTTGTCCACTCTTGCTGTATAGGGGAATAGGTTGCTTCAGTATCAGAAGAGTGCAATCATCAGTGAACATCTCCACTTTGGACTTTATAATGAAGGGAAGGTCATTGATGAAGCAGCTACAGGCTGTTGGTCCTAGAACATTACCCAAGGAGTTCTGGCAGCAATGTTTAGGACTGAAATGATTTGGCCTCATCTCATTCAGATGGTGGAATCTCTAACTTTTCTTATTAAAACAAAATGTAGATTTTGCTTTCTTTATCTCTTGTTTGTTTTTCTGTGTTGATATAGGTCCAAATATTGGGAAAGTTCACCTTCAGGTACATTACCTTTTACATTTTGGCCTGTGAGTCAAAAAAATCCTTATATAGATGTTTAGAAGTGAGTTTTACAGTGCTCAGTGACAAATCTCTATTTGTGATCATTTGTAAAGCTCTAGGAATACAAATACTTTAATCAATCAATGAGATAAAGGGTAGGATTTTCTAGTGTGGCCCAAGACTGGAAATTCCCATCTGAACCTTTAAATGGTCCATCAAATTTTCTATCTCCATTCCTCCAGCGGGCGAGATGGGAAACTTTCGGACAAAGATAATGCTTATTGATGACAATAACATAAATATATGGGAACCAAAGTAGTAACACTGAGCAGCATACAAATTAAGCTGAGGCATATTGTTCACCATAAATATGTCCAAACACATGTATGATAATAAGATGGATGGGTCAAATGTATATAGTATGCGATAGCATTGCATTTAAAGGAGAACTCAATTGCTATAAAATTCTTAAAGGGACGTGCTAGTCTTCTGCTCCATCTGCTTTAGCCCCTCTTACCATAATATGTAATCAATCACACCTCTACCTGTTCTTAACTCTAAGAAACTATTGCATGATTAACTCGATTTTCTCTCTGCACAGATGCTGGCAGACCTGTTGAGTTTTGCCAGCATTTTCTGTTCATGCTAGTACACTAATTGGATACCTGGAGCTGGGGAAAACCATGTGGTATGAATAGGAAATGATTTGAGCAGAAGGTTGCGGTAAAACAAATACATTCGAATTGATCGGAGATGACAAATCAGAGTTCTGAGTGGCAATGCCCCAGCTTCTCATTTTATGGAGAAATATCGCTGACTTGGGAATGAAATGTGAATTAAATATTTAATCCCCAGATATAATGGAGGAATATTTAAGCTTTCAGATGATGTTAAACCAAGAATAGTAGTGAATTTGAAACAGAAAGCAGAATATTGCAGTTGGCTTTGTTAAATTAATGGGTGGGTTAATGACAGCTCTAGTTCCCTATAATAAGGTATGAAATAACTTTGAAAGTAATCATGGTATGTGGAAATATATATGAGAAGCACTGAGGAAAGGTAGATGAACCACAAGGGTGTGTAAGTCATACAAAAAGCAGCTAGAAAGTCTGGCAGCATGTAGGTTTCCTTCCCAAGAGATACAAGAGCTAGTTTCTGAATTCACAATTACAAGAAGGAGTTCTGCCCACGAGGCGCACATGTCAGGAAATCACAACCATCCTTCCCACAAATGTCCATTTGTTACATTTATTGGAAAGCCACAGAATTATAAAGCACAGAAAGAGGCCATTCAGCCTATTATGTTTGTGCTGGCTCTTGAAAGAGCTATTTAATTAGTTTAGCTCGCCTGCTATTTTCCCGCAGCCGGGGAAATCAGTCCCATTGAATTTAAAAGCTACAAAGTGCTGTTTCTGTTTAACCTCCACTTCGAGTATTGTGTTCAGCTTTGAGTACCTTCCTGAAGGAAGGATAAATTGGCCTTGGCAGGAGTTCAGTGAACTGTAGGGATTCCATGATTCTATGGAAATGATACCCTGGCTGAAAGAAATGCATTATCCTGAGACACTAGGCAAATTCTGTTTATATTTCCTGGCCATGAGGAGTTTAGAGAATGATCAGTTTGTGGTGTTTAAACCAGTAAAGGGAATCAATAGAATGGACAGGAAACAAACACTTCTCTTTGTCATGGGAATCTGAGCAAGGAGACCAAAATTGTGTTTTGAAATAAGCCACATCTAAGCTGAAATCAGCAAATTGAGAAAACCTTTAGTCGAACAAAGAGTTGTACGAATGTCACAGAGTCATAGATTCATAGAGGTTTACAGCATGGAAACAGGCCCTTCGGCCCAACTTATCCATGCCACCCTTTTATTTAAACCCCCTAAGCTAATCCCAATTGCATTTGGCCCATATCCCTCTATACCCCTCTTACCTATGTAACAGTCTGAATGCTTTTTTAAAAGCCATGTGAATTGCAGATGCAAACAATGCATTAAACCAGGTTGGGCTGATATAGTTTAAGACAACCACAGGGACCTGGGTTCAATTCCTGGCTTGAGTCACTGTGGAATCTGCACATTCTCCCCGTGTCTGCATGAGTTTCCTCCAGGTGCTCCAGTTTCCTTCCACAATCTGAAAAACCTGCTGGTTAGGTGCATTGGCCATGCTAAATTCTCCCTCATTGTACCCAAACAGGAGCTGGCGTGCAGCGACTGGGGGATTTTCATACTAACTTTATTGCATAGAACATAGAACATAGAACAATACAGCACAGAACAGGCCCTTCGGCCTTCGATGTTGTGCCGACCAAAATAAAAAGCAATGCCCCTCCAAACTAAACCATTCCCTTCTCTTCCATATACTTATCAATTAACCTCTTAAAAGCCACCAAACTTGGCGCATCTACAACAGCTGCAGGCAGGGCATTCCACTCTCTAATCACTCTTTGAGTAAAGAACCTACCTCTGATATCCGTCCTATAACTCATACCCCTTAATTTAAAGTTGTGTCCCCTCGTGCTAGCTTTCCCCATCCTAGGAAAAAGGCTATCACTGTCCACCCTATCCAAACCTCTAATTATCTTATATGCTTCAATAAGATCCCCCCTTAGCCGCCTCCTTTCTAACGAAAACAACCTCAACTCCTTCAACCTCTCTTCATAGGACCTGCCCTCCATACCAGGCAACATCCTAGTAAACCTCCTCGGTACCCTCTCCAATGCCTCCACATCTTTCTTATAATGTGGCGACCAGAACTGCACACAATACTCCAAGTGCGGCCGCACTAGAGTTTTGTACAGTTGCAACATGATGCTGCGGCTCCTAAATTCAATCCCCTACCAATAAAAGCTAAGACTCCATATGCCTTCTTAACAACTTTATCCACTTGACTGCCTACTTTCAGGGATCTATTGACACATACACCAAGATCCTTCTGTTCCTCAACACTATTAAGAGCCCTACCATTAGCCCTATACTCTACACATTTATTGTTCCTGCCAAGTGCATTACCTCACACTTTTCCACATTAAACTCCATTTGCCACCTCTCGGCCCAGCTCTGCAACTTGTCCAAGTCACTCTGTAAACTAAAACACCCCTCTTCACTATCTACCACTCCACCAACTTTAGTATCATCTGCAAATATACTGATCCATCCCTCAATACCCTCATCCAGATCATTTATAAAAATTACAAACAGCAGGGGCCCCAAAACAGACCCCTGAGGTACACCACTTGTAACCGAACTCCACGATGAATATCTCCCATCAACCACCACCTCTGTCTTCTATCTGCTAGCCAATTCCTAATCCAATTAGCTAAATCACCCTCTATCCCATACATCTGCATTTTCTGCAGAAGTCTTCCATGGGCCACCTTATCAAACGCCTTACTAAAGTCCATATATACCACATCAACCGCCTTACCCCCATCCACCTCTTTGGTCACTTTTTCAAAAACCTCAATGAGGTTAGTAAGGCACGACCTACCCTTCACAAAACCATGCTGACTATCCCCAATCAATTCATTTCTCTCTAAATAACTATAAATCCAATCCCTAATAATTCTCTCCAATACCTTGCCCACCACAGAAGTAAGACTCACTGGCCTATAATTCCCAGGAAGGTCTCTCTTCCCCTGCTTAAACAATGGGACCACATTCGCCCTCCTCCAGTCCTCCGGAACCACACCCGTAACCAACGAGGACCTGAAGATCAGAGCCAGAGGCTCTGCAATCTCCTCTCTTGCCTCCCAGAGAACCCTAGGGTAAATCCCGTCCGGCCCAGGGGACTTATCCAACTTCAAACCCTCGAGAATTTCTAACACATCCTCCCCATCTACTACAATACTCCCCAATTTGCAACCCTGTACCTCAGTGCTCTCCACAGCTACATTTCCAGCACTCTGCGTGAATACCGAAGAGAAATATTTATTCAGTGCCTCGCCAATCTCTTCAGGATCCACGCACAACTTCCCACTGCTATCTATGACTGGCCCTAATCTTGCCCTAACCAATCTTCTATTCTTAACATATCGAAAGAAAGCTTTAGGATTCTCCTTAATCCTATCAGTGTTAATAATCCTATGCAGTGTTAATGTAAGCCTACTTGTGACAATAATAAATAAACTTCAAACTTAAAAATGAGATTGTTACTTGTTAAATGTAACTCTTACAGAATATTGGTTAATCTTCCTTGACCAGCAGCCAATCAAATCAAACAATTTGAATTTTTCAAGTCAGTTAGGATTACTGGTCAATGGATAATGGATGAAATGTGGAGAAATGAGGAGGAGGTGGAGGAGGTGGGTGAGAGGGTACTGAAGGAAAGTGGGACAAAAAGGTGGAGGAAGTGGAAGAGAGGAAGGGACAGAGTAGGAGAAGAGCAAGTAAAGGGTGGAGAGAAGTCAGGGATTTAAGGGACTTTTAGATAGGCACATAAATATGCAAGGAAGAGCAGCACATGGACCAAGGGCAGGTAGAAAGGATTAGTTCAATTTGGTGTCATGCTCAATCCTGATCCTGTGCTGTACTGTTCTATGTTTCTATGTTTAAGTCAGGCAAGGAAGGGAAGAGGTGTGATGAAAAAGAAGCAAACATTAAACCTTAAATGTTCACTCTCTCCACCGCCAGTGGACAGTGGCAACAGTGTGTACCGTCTACAAATGTATTGCAGCAACTCATCAAGACTTCATTGGTGGCATCTTCCAAACCTACGATAACAGCATCAGATGTATGGAAACACCACCATCTGCAAGTTCCCTCAACAATTTTCCACATTATTGGGCATCTACCCAACAAATATGGAAAATTGCCCAGGTATAACCTGTACAAAAGGAGCCCCTAGCAAAACTGGAATCAATGGATGCCGGGGACAAATTCTCTGCTGGTTGGAGTCATACTTGGTACATAGGAAAATGATTGTAGTTGTGGAGGGCCAGTCATCCCAGCTTCAGGATATCTCTGCAGGAGTCCCTCAGAGTGGTGTCCTCGGCCCAACTATCTTCAACTACTTCATCATTAACCTTCCCTCCATTATGGGCGGCACAGTAGCTCAGTGGTTAGCACTGTTGTTTCACAGCTCCAGGGTCCTGAGTTCAATTCCCAGCTCCAGTCACTGTCTGTGTGGAGTTTGCACGTTCTCCTCATGTCTACATGGGTTTCCTCCCACAGTCCAAAGATGTGTGGATTAGGTTGACTGACCATGCTAAGAAATTGCCCCTTATTGTCTAGGGATGCGTAGGTTAGAGGGATTAGTGAGTATAATATGTAAGGATATTGGGGTAGGGCGTGGGTGGGATTGTGTTTGGTGCAGACTTGATGGGCCGAAGTGCCTCTTTCTGCACTGTAGGGTTCTATGATTCTATGATTCATAAGGTCAGAAGTGGGAATGTTTGTCGATGATTACACAATGTTTGTCACTCCCCAAATATTGAAGCAGTCCATGTTCAAATGCAACAAGATCCGGGCTTGGGCTAACAAGTGGCAGGTAACAGTTGAGCCATGCAAATGCCAGGCAATTCTATCACCAATAAGAGACACCCTTGACATTCAATGATGTATTCATCACTAATCCCCTACTATCAACATCCTTGGGGTTACCATTAATCAGAAACTCAACTGGACTCACCACATAAACACAGTGGTTACAAAAGCAGGTCAGAGGCTAGGAATACTGCGGCAAGTAACTCCCTCCTGACTCCCCAAAGCCTGTCCACCATCTACCAAGACACAAGTCAGAAGTGTGATGGAATACTCCACTTGCCTGGATGGATTCAGCTTCAACAACACTCAAGAAGCTTGACACCATCAAGGACAAAGTAGCCTGCTTGATTGGCACCACATCTACATACATTCAATCCCTCCACCACCGAAGTTCAGCAGCAGACGTGTGTACTATCTACAAGATGCACTGTAGAAATTCACCAAAGATCCTTAGACAGCACCTTCCAAACCCATGATTACTTCCATCTAAAAGGAAAAGGGTAGCAGATGAATGGGAACACCAACACCTGCAAGTTCCCTTCCAAGCCACTCACTACACTGACTTGGAAATATATTGCCGTTTCTTCGCAGCCACTGGAATTCCCTCCCTAACAGCATTGTAAGTCAACCCACAGAATATGGACGGCAGCGATTCAAGAAGGCAGCTCACCACCACCTTCTCTTTGAGGCCCAATATCAAGGAGCCCCAGTTGAGAGAGGAACAGTTTTTAAGTAAGATGCTCAGCATTGCGATTCCTGCATTGTTGGGTTGGGGGCCTTTGCCTAATATTAGATGCCACCCCATTGCTATCATTTGGTCACTTAACTATTATGTTTTCAGTGTAATGTCATTGGAGCCTTGAGGTCATTAATTTTTATCGACACATAATGGGTAGAATAAAAGGCGGAGGATTAGAGATAAAATGCTAACAAGTTACTTTGGCCAACAAAGGATCAGAACATGTTCATAGCAAGCCTACAGTGCAGAAGGAGACAATTCAGTCCATTGTGTCTGTACCAGTCACAACTTCACCCAGGTCCTATCCCCATAACTCCACGTATTTATCCCACTAATCTACACATTAATTTAACATGGCCAATCAACCTAACCCACATACCTTTGGACTGTGGGAGGTAACCGGAGCACCCAGAGGAAACCCACGCAGACATGGGGAGAACATGCAAAATCCACACAGATAGTGACCTAAGCCAGGAATTGAGCCTGGGTCCCTGATGCTGTGAGGCAGCAATGCTAACCACCATGACACTATGCCGACTGTTCAATGGGTTGAGTAATCTAATCTATGATGCCAGTCCTTCAATAGTGGTTGTTATGTTTTACGCTGTAGAGTATTTAGCATGGAAGCAGAATAAAACATTCTGCGTACCAGCACTTGAAAAGGCCTAAATTATTTGGTAACTTGGATTCAGCTGTCATTGAGTAACTTGCTAGTGTTCAAAGATACAACTGATAGGATCAGCAAAGTGAATGCGAGACTATTAGATTCATGGATTTGCAATGATTTTGGCAAGATCATCACTGCCAATTGATCTTAGGAATGTTGGCATTTTTATCGATAAATTAAACTGACATGGGTGTTTAAGCAGTATCTCCAGGCTTAGAGATGAAGGTATCAAAATAAAGTTTCTTTATTAGTGTCACAAGCAGGCTTACATTAATAGTGCACTGAAGTTACTCTGAAAATCTCCTAGTTGCCGCACTCCACTGCACGCTCAGGTACACTGAGGGAGAATTTAGCACAATCAATGCATCTAGCCAGCATGTCTTTTGGATTGTGGGAGGAAACCAGAGCACCCAGACGAAATCCACAAAAACATGGGGAGGATGTGCAATTCCACACGGACAGTAACTCAAGCCAGGAATCGAATCTGGGTTCCTGAGCTTCAAAGCAACAGTGCTATCCACTGTGCCACCATGCAGTGCAATTGATCAGAAACATTTAACCAGATTTAGAATGATTGAGATAATGTACAGAACTTGGCAATAGGTGACGGATATTGTTCAGTCAACTTAAATGTTGAATCATTTATATGGGCAGAAGAAAGTAAATGTGTGTGAATATCTTAAGTGGCAAATGCTGATCAAGAAAGGGATCGAAGATTATTTGCCAAATTGCTCCCTGTGGCAAACAGCTTAAATATTAGAAAACACAAGTAAATAGCAATGGACAAAAAAAAAATGAAAAAAATGTAGTTGAAACTTTGTTACACAAAGATATGCACGGTAGCACAGTGATTAGCACTGCTGCCTCAAGTGCCAGGAACTCAGGATCTATGATAAACTATGCCACTTTTTCTATTAATGAGTCTTAAAACATGGATAAGTGGCAGAGTGGTTAGTCCTGCAGACTCACAATGCCGGGGAACCTGGGTTCGATTCCCAGTGTGTCTATATGAAGTCCTCATGTCTGCATGGGTTTTCTCCGGGTGCTCCAGCTTCCTCCCACAGCCTGAAAGACATGCTGGTTCGGTGCATTGGCCATGCTTAATTCTCACTCAGTGTACCCGAACAAGCACTGGAGTGTGGTGACTAGAGGATTTTCACAGTAACTTCATTGCAGTGTTTATGTAAGCCTAATTGTGATGCTAATAAATATATACTTATGTATAAATGATTGACAGTGTACAATGTGAGCAAGCTGAAGAATCAAGTATAGGGAGAAGAGGTCAGATCACATGGTGAATAGGCAGAAATATTGGGCCTTTCACTGGTCCTGTTTCAGACGTTTGGTATGAAAGGCTCCCAATATAACATTGGGATGAGTCATTGTAATGATGTTCCGAATGGAGACAGAAGGTTGTGGGCAGCACTTGCCCTACAGGGGATTACTTCATAGGACGTCATATAATTGTGAAGGGGAAATAGAGAGGATTGTCCAGCCAGTTCCCCACTAAGATATAGGGGAAGTCAAAGGGCGAACCACTCAGCACTGCCCTCGCATTCCTTCAAACAGTTGGCTCAAAAAAAGCCATTGGAAGAAACTAGGAAGCAGCTTGCCTGCCCCCCCATTGATCAGGGAATGGTCCAAGTGCATCTCAAGAGGCCAGGAGCAAATAAAATACATCTAAAAACAGAAGGGAAATAAAACACCTCCATGTTGGCAAGTCTTAATTTAGTGTGAGAGGAGAATGGAATACTGAAATCTGAGACAGGGATGTGGCAGAGTATCTTCCATTATCGTCTATGATTTAAAGATTGCTATCTCTGAATTACATTAACAAATATGTGTAACGGTATTAGATATGCAATCCTCGAATTTAGTCTTGGCAATATTAACGAAGAAAGGCTGTATGGTTTTAGATGCTATTTCTTTGCTATTGTAATAATCCAAACCTGTTTTATTTTAAATGGGTTAATACCCAGGGGAAGTAAATTACACAGAAACATGTGTTAGTGTTTGCCCACTAATATCGTACACAACCCTTTCTCACCTGTAACCTCAATTGAATCTCTGAGCGCATATGATTTGCACTAACTGCAAAAATGAAGGCTAGGGAACGAGGGAAAAGATTAAACAAATCACAGCCGGTTTGAATCAGAACTTTGACCTGACATTCAGAGGCACCTGTCCTTTTGGGTGAATTTTTCTAATTTTCATCCAGACTGACAGATGGAGCACAGTGCAGAAGCAGAGTAATCCATGCCATTGTGAGGGGGGGAATGCACAGGAATTGGCAAAGGCCAGCTATAGAAGTACACCTCCTGTCATCAAATAGCATCAACAGCATCTGTGAAGTAGTCTGTAGCCCAGAGTAGAGCAGACCACCCTCTGGACTGAAGGCGGAAGTTGGGGGAACAAACATACGCTTTCAAATCCTGCCGAAAATATCTCATTTGCTCTGACAGTCTAACACCTGCAAGTGACATGCTCGGTTTTAGCTAGATCAGTGCCTGTCGATTCTGAATTTGCTTTTCAATACCATTTGCCAGCTTTACTCCTAACATTTCCGGTTGATTTTCTTTCTCGCCCTTGCCTTATTTGTGTCAATGTTACTTTGTGCAGTTTCCAAAAATATTCTAAAAACAAAATCGTAAATGCAGGCCAGATTAGCAGATACGAAAGCGATGTTGTGGGTGTGTAAATACCAATAAAGGAATTGCGGAGCAGGGAATGCTTCACATAACCCATAAAGAGGCAGGCATAACCAGCAATGTGCTTATGTGGGGGAGCTGGATAGCTTTCAGAGATTGGCAGAGAGGGATATGTGGGATGGAACTGGATGAGGAGGGATGGCAGGGGGCTTCAGTAGGGTATAGACATCAACATGGACTGGTTGGATCACATGGGCTATTTCAATGCTAAGTAGTCTATGTAATTCTATATTACTGGGTGAGAAATCCCGAAATGTGAGCTCAAATCCCAATCATAGTAGTTTGTGAATTGAATCTAGTGAATAAAAGAGCCTTAGGACATAAGCATGAGAACATAAGGACTAGGAGCGGAGTGGGCAATTTAGCCCCTCGAGCCTGCTCCTCCATTCAATATGGTCATGGTTGATCTTATCTCGGCCTCTACTCATTTTCTCATCTGTTCACCTTAAACTTTTATTAATTAAAAACTTCTTCCTTAAATTTACTCAACATCCAACACTCTGCGGGGTAGTGAATTCACAGTCTCAAGGCCCTTTGAGAGAAGTGCTTTCTCCAAATCTCTGTTTTAAATCTGCCGCCCCTCATTTTATGACCTTTTGTTCTGGATTGCCCTACAAGAGGAAACATCCTCTCCATGTGCACTTATCAATCCCAATCACCCAATCATCCTGTACACCTCAATTAGACCTCCTCTCATTCTTCTAAACTCCAGGGAGTAGAAGATCAAACTGCCCAATCTCTCTTACGAAAAGAAGCCCTTCAGCCCAGAAGACAAACGAAACAGCAAACTCGTCTCAGTAATGGTGACCATGAAATACTGGTTTGTTATACAAATTCACCTGGTTGAATAATGTCTCTTCGGAGAAGGAATTCTGTCATTCTCACCTGGACTGGGCAACATGTAACTCCTTAGTAATGTGGCTGCCCTGTACAATGGCCTAAAGAGCCACTCAGGCAGCTAACCCCCATCTTGAGGGCAGTTATGAATGGGCAATAAATAAAGGCCTTACTGGTAATGTCATCACTATGCTTATGAATGCACAAATGTGAGAACAAGGATTGCAGCATTGAGTCTCACAGAAAAGCACAGGAGCAATTCAGCTTTGGACATCTATGTGGCATGCACAAATACCCATCCATTAAAAATTTGTGCTTGGGAAACTGTGACCTCTATTCCGGAATTCCCAGTATACCTTCCTGTAATATGAAGCTCTGCCTGAGCAGCTTTAACTTGTAAAGTCTAACCCATTTGTCTTTGTATCACAGCCACAACCTACCGCTAGATAGTGCCTACATGTAAGGAATGTTCACAGCAGGATCAGTGAGCAGTGAGCAGAAAGTAGGACAGAGGCCAGGGGGAGGTTATCAAAAATACACACTCAAAGATGTTGCAAATTCTGCTACCAAGCAGCAAAACATGAAATACAAGCTGCTATGTCCGCTTGAAAATAATGCACTTATGTTTGGGGCTAAATTTTATTTATTCATTTAGTCCTGGCAAGGTTTGTGCTGCTTGAGTTGGATTTCTGGAAATCTTGTGTAAGTAGTAATTTGTTGTGTGTGAGCCTGCACAGGCTCGGTAGGTAATTTGACTATGGGGGACTCACAGCAGGCTCATTTCTTCCCCTCACATGCACACATTGCCAGCTAGTGATCAGGATTAGAGGCCTCAGGTGGTATTTCCCCCTCCAGCCCTCCTCTAACTAATGGGAATTGAGACCAATCGTCTAGTCTGAATCATTGCCCATTGTATGAAACCAGTTAAATTCACCTCAAGGCATTATATTAAACTTCAAACTTACTTTTGTTATGAAAGGTTTAGTATTATACCAGACAAGTACTTTCATAAACTGAACCTCCGGTGCTATGACCTCCAGCTTTGCTCCCAATTCAGTTCACAATCTGAGGCATATTGTAACCTATGTCCCAGAGGTGTGTTCTGACTGACAATATAAACCAATATCTCTGGTTAAATTTTATCTGTGTGCTTTATATTGGCAAATCATAGAATTCCTACAGTGTAGAAAGGTGCCATTCAGTCCATTAAATGTGCACGGACTGTCCAACAGAGTATCCCACTCAGGCTCTATCCCCATAACCTCACATATTTACCGCACTAATCCCCTTAGCCTACACAATGTCAGAGACTAAGGGACAAGGCCAATCCACCTAACCTACATATCTTTGGGCTATAGGAGAAAATTGCAGTACCTGGAAGAAACCCATGCAGACATGGGGAGAACATGCAAACTCCACACAGACAGTCCACTCAAGGTCAGAATTGAACCAGGGTCCCTGCATAGTGAGGCAACAATGCTAACTACTGTGCCACCATGAGATCTGAATTCTTCAGTTCAGTGCACAATGATGAGAGATATGTGACAACAAAGTAGGGTTTTTGCAGAACAAAATGATCATTATCAACTCATTTAAATGTGCTTTTGTGTTCAAATGCTGCAATCAAAAGGAATAATCTTGGAATCTTGAAGAACATGATTTTATGAGCCCTGTTCCAGAGTTTCTTTATTTGTTTGCTATGCTGTACAACTGAAATATTATCAGTATTAGATCTTTACATTTTGGATTTCCAATCATTGGATACTGATTGGTATTTTTGTAGTTCCTTTGCTTAAGCACTAAGAACATTTGGCATGTCTATTTCAACTCTCACCAACTTTTACAAATGCACCATAAAAAGCATTCTTTCTAATTGTACCTCAGCTTCATATTGCTCCTGCTCTGTTCTAAACCACAAAAAACTACAAAGGATTGTGAAAGAAACCTGATGCATCAAGCAAACTAGTTTCCCATCCATTGACCCTGTCTACACTTCCGGCTGCCTTGGAAAAGCAGCCAGCATAACTAAAAATCTCAGGCACACCAGACATTCTCTCTTCCACTGGGAAAAAGATACATACACCAACCGACTCAGGAAAAATTTCTTCCCTACTGCCGTCAGACATTTGAAAGGACCTACCTTGCATTAAGTTGGTCTGTCTCCACACTCTAGCTATGGCTGTAACACTACAATCTGCAGTCTCTCCTTTCCTTCCTCTGTAAGGTATGCTTTATCTGTATAGCATGCAAGAAAAAATACTTTCATTTGTATATTAATACATGTGATAATAATAAATCAAATCAAATTAATTTTCAGAGTGCTACAGTACTCAGAAATAACTCAAGGTGATGTAGCAATGGATGGACAGTGAGAAAGGTGAAAAAATACAAACACTGCCACCTGTGAGAGAAGCACATTATTACCAAATTTGTTTTCCGTCAACTGTTCAGTTTAGTACCAAAAATGAAACAATTTGTGTTAGGGATATTTAAGTGTCATTTATAATGATTGTGGTATTTTGAGAGAATAAGAACAAACACTGTATTAATGCACCAGATCTAATCATTTTAAATGAATGGGACTAAAACCAAGAGGATGAACCGGGAGGAGGAAAAGAAATCTAACATTTCACTGAGATCTGTTTAAACCAAAGTTCCTTAATGCTCAGTTCAGTATAGAGCGTGGCAGTAACCCAAATAAACCGGGAAATCTTGGCTTTTACATCTGTCTTCTAGCCTTAACTGAGGCAGTTTTTAAAAAATCATTTGCAGATGTGGGCATCAGTGGTTAGGTCACCATTCATTGCCCGTCCCTAATTGCCTTGGAGAGGGTAAGGAGCTGCCTCCTTAAATCACAGTATGGAGATGCTGGCGTTGGACTGGGGTAAACACAATAAGAAGTCTCACAACATCAGGTTAAAGTCCAACAGGTTTATTTGATCGCAAACTCCACTAGCTTTTGGAGTGCCGCTCCTTCACCAGGTAAGTACTACCTGACAAAGGAGCAGTGCTCCTTTGTGTTATATCCACTTATCTGACGAAACAGCAGCACTCCAAAAGGTAGTGGATTTTGCTACCAAATAAACATGTTGAACTTTAACCTGGTGTTGTGAAGCTTCTTACTGTCCTTAAATCACTACAGTCACTGAGGTGTAGATGTGCTGTTAGGGAGGGATTTCCAGTATCTTGACACAGCCACAGCAATATATTTCCAAGTCAGCACTGTGAGTGGCTCTGGAGAGGAGTCTCCAGGTGGTGGTGTTCCCAGGTATCTGCTGCCCTCACCCCCCTAGATGGTACGGGTCATGGGTTTGGAAGGTGCTGCCTAAGGAGCCTTGGTGAATTCCAGCAGTGCATCTTGAAGAATGTACACACGGCTGCCACTATTTGTTGGTGGTGGATGGATTGAATGTTTGTGGAAAGTGCAGCAATCAAGGGGGGTGCATTGTTTAGTGCAGCATAGATCTCGCTGAGTGTTGTTGGAGTTGCACTCATCCAGGCATGGGAAGAGTTTTCCATCTCACTTTTGACTTGCACCTTGTAGATATTGACAGGCTATGGGAAGTCAGGGGGCTAAGTTACTCACTGCAAGATTCCTAACCTTTGCTCTGCTTGTGTAGTCACACTATTTATAGTCCAGTTCAGTTTCTGGTCAACGATATCGATAGTCTCAACATCTCCAAGCCAGACAGAGGAAAAGTTCCAACTTCTGACTGCCTCAACAATTCTATCTTCAGTTGGAAATGAATATGTTTGGAAATCATGTGGGGATCCATCCCCAAAGTGGCAGCTGTCCTTGAGTTAGTAGCACTGAGTCAGAGTGTTGTTGGTTCAAGCCACAAGAGACTTGGGCACAAAATCCAGGTTGATACTTCAGTGCAGTACTGTTGGAGAGCTGTACTGTTGGAGATAAACATAGAAACACAGAAGATCGGAGCAAGAGGAGGCCATTTGGCCCTTTGAGCCTGCTCTGCCAATCATGAAGATCATGGCTGATCATCCACCTCAATAGCCTAACCCTGCTTTTTCCCCATAACCTTTGATCCCATTTCCCCAAGTGCTATATCCAGCCACCTCTTGAATAAATTCAATGTTTTGGCATTAATTACTTCCTGTGATAATGAATTCCACGGGCTCATCATTCTTTGATGAAGAAATGTCTCCTCACCTCCATCCTAAATAGTCTATCCTGAGTCCTCGGACTGTATCCCCTGGTTCTGGACTCCCCCATTATCGGAAATATCCTCCCTGAATCTACTGATTCTGAGTCTGTTAAAATCTAGTCTTGTTAAAATGTCTCTATAAGAATCCCCCTCCCCCTCATTCATTTGAACTCCAGCAAAAACAATCCTAACTTGTCAATTTCTCCTCAAACATCAGCCCCACTATCCCCGGAGTCAGCCTGGTAAACTTTTGCCGCACTCCCTCGAGAGCAAGAAGATTCTTCCTCAGAAAAGGAGATAAAAACTATTCTAGGTGTGGCCTCATCAAGGCTCTGGATAATTGCAACAATACATCCCTGCTCCTGTACTGGAAACCTCTCGCAATGAAGACCAACATGCCATTTGCCTTCTTTATTATCTGCTGCTCCTGCATGCTTACCTTCAACCACTGGTGAACAAGGACACATAGATCCCACTGCACACTCCTCTCTCCCAATTTTCAGCCATTCTGGCAATAATCTGCCTTCTTGTTTTTGCTTCCAAAGTAAATAACCTCACATTTATCCAAATTATACTGCATCTGCCATTGATTTGCCCACTCACTTAACTTGTCCAGATCGGTCTGAAGGATCTCTGCATCCTCATCAGAGTTCACCCTTCCATCTTGATACCATCTGCAAACTTTGAAATGTTACATTTTGTTCCCTTATGCAAATCATTAATATATATTGTGAAAAGCTCATTACTGCCTGCCAATTTGAAAAGCACCCATTCATTCCTACTCTTTGCTTCCTCTCTGCCAACTAGTTTTCTATGCCTCCATGCACTTTAAGGTGCAACCTTGGAGCTTGCACATTCTCCTCGTGACTGTGTGGGTTTCCCCTGGGGACTGCAGTTTCCTCCCACAGTCCAAAGATATGCAGGTTAAGTTGATTGGCCATGCTAAAATTTGGGTCCTGAGATGCATAGATTAGAGGGATTAGCGGATAAAATATATAGGGACATGGGGTAGGGCCTGCATGGGATTGTGGTCAGTGCAGACTCAATGGGTCAAATGGCCTCTTTCTATACTGTAGGGTTCTATGATTCTATGATTCTATAGTTGAGATATTAAATTGATATACGCTCTGTCTACCCTCTCAAGTAGATATAAAGTATCACCTGGCACTGTTTGAAGTAGAGCTGGAAAGTTCTTGTCATATAACAATACAAAATTCATCACATTTCTCCCTTTTTCAGCTCTGAAGAAGTCTTATATAGATTTATCTGTTTTTCTCTTTCCACAGGTGATGCCAGATCTGCTGAGTTTCTCCAGCACTTTCTGTTTTAATCTTAAGTTCATGCTGATTCCCTTGCCAAGTTTATCCCTGAATCAAAATCACCTTTTTTTAAAAATCACCTAGTCATTACTACACTGCTGTTTGTAGGCACTTACTACCCTCATGTTAGCTGTCATTGTTCAATAGTGACTGCACTTCAAAAGTATTTTATTGCTGTTAAGTCTTTTAGAATATCCTGATGTCATAAAAGTTTGCTACATAAATGTGAGACTTTCTTCTTTTGTAGATCACGGTTGGCTCTGATGTCAACCTTCACAGTCGAACGTCTCGCCAAAGTTAAAAGGTAAAAAAAGTTGGAGAGAAAACTGGACGACAGACAAATGAATAAAGCAACAGAACAAGACTGAGGGCATTGAACAAGGATGATGGATGAAGTGATTTGAAGCAGTTAAACCATTCACTGTATTGATAACACAAGCTGCAATAGAGGACTAGGAGACGTGTGGGTTAGATGGATTAACCATGCTAAATTGCGTCTTGGTGTCCCACTATATGTAGATTAAGGGAATTAGTGGGCTAAATATGTGGGGTTATGAGGATAGGGCCAGAGTGGGATGCTCTGTCAGAGAATTGGTGTAGACTCAACGGGTTGAATGGCCTTCTCCTGCACTATAGCAACTTAACAAATAAAAATAATTTCAAATCGACCTGAAATGAGAACAGCCAAGTCACGCCTTACAAAGCTACTGGAATTCTTTGAGGATGTAATAGGTTTGTTGGATGTCAGTAATGGGCTTAATGTTATACATCTCGCCATTGCGAGGAACAAGATGAGATGTTTCACAAGGGATTTGTGTCTAAAAAGCATAGTTCTGGATTAAAGAGAAAGTATTAAATTGGACAAGTAAGGGAATGATGCCTCATGATGAATGGCGATAGTGTTAATTGGGTAGCAATGATAAATAAACTGCTGAGTACCAGTCCTGGGATCATTGCCGTTAATGATATTTATAAATTGTAAGATACCATGTGTAATAAAGAGGTTTGGAGGCGAGCAAAAGCATTCAGCAAGATCTGCAAGGAAGGAAAGGGTGGAATTCAATATTAAGAAATGGCAGGTAATTCAAATAGGAACTATAAGTACAAATGGGATTACAAAGTGAAGGGTACACTGATGATAAAAATGATATAATTGGAAAGAAGATTTAAGTGTTCTCATTTACCAACAATAAATGATAGTTTAATCAAGGTCGTATTGAATTTTTATTCTCTACATTGTGTTCAGATGGCAAATGATTAGATTAGGATCTCTGTTTGCAGGTGATTAGCTGGAATAAGCAGAAATTTTCATAGAATCATAGAATCCCTATAGAAGGAGGCCATTTAGCCTTTCAAGCCTACACTGACAACAATCTCACCCAGGCCCTATCCCCATAACCCCCCTGACTAACAATTTAGCATGTGCAATCAACCCGATTTAAGTTATTATTCTTGTTTTTTAGAAAATTCATATATATCCTTTCAAACCAATATTTATAGAGAAAGTCTAGGTGAAGTAACTTTTGTACAAGTTATATAAATGCACAACTAAATGAATGGGATTGAAAACTAATGATGACCGTGAAACTATCATCATTGTTGTAAAAACCCATCTGGTTCACTAGTGCGTCTTAGAGAAGGAAATCTTCCATCTTTACCTGGTCTGGCTTACGCGTGACTCCATACCTGCAGCAATACAGCCAACTCTTAACTGCCCCTCTGAAGTGGCCCAGGAAATCACTCAGTTCAAAGGCAAGTAGCGATGGGCAACACGTTCTGGCCTTGTCATCAATGGCCACATCCCATCAAAGAATAAAGAAAAATGATTTACAATGACAGGTGAAGCAAAATAATTCAACAATTATGCTGTTAAAATCAAGATGGAACAAGATGTGGTTAATATGTACTGGATGTATAGCTACTATTAGGTGTTCCTACTCACAGAGAGAATTGTCCTTTTGCAGAATGTTTCATATCCTCAAAATAGTCAATAAATTAATCTACAAGTGAAGTTATTGTTGTTTTGTAGGCAAGCATGGAAGTCAATCTGAAGCAAACTCCCAATGGTAGCAATAAGACATGTGATCAGTAAATCCATCCTGGTGCTGTTCGAGGACAAGCTAACTTTATTTTGAAGGCTGATTTTCCTGCATGTTTCCTTTGTTGGGCTGATAATTGGCTGAAAGCTATGTGGATCAGTACGCCTGCAAAATAGAGATCCAGTAGGCTAGCTTCACAGACAAAAACGAAGATGGAAAGCAGATCTGAAACCCTGACACAGCAAGCCTGTCAGCTCCCCTTTCCCATTCCACCTCCAATCCCAATGTAAACATCACATTTTTGAATTGGTTTGAAGTAATTTATTACGGTCATGTGATTTGGGATAAAGAGAAAAGGATTCTTTCTTGCAAGCTGTTATATACTAAACGTATCATTCACGGAGTACATGGGGAGAAGGAAAAGATAGGATGCAGAATATAGCATTGTAGCCACAGATAAGGTTTAAAGAAAGATCAATTTAATATTTTGATTTAATTTGACAATACTATTGTCACATATATTAACATACAGTGAAAAGTTATGTTTCTTGCACGCTACACAGACAAGACATACCGTACATAGAGAAGGAAACGAGAGAGTGTAGAATATAGTGTTACAGTCATAACTAGGGTGGAGAGAAAGATCAACTTAATGTAAGTTAAGTCCACTCAGGGAAAAAGCTGTTCTTGAGTTAGTAGGTACATGACCTCAGACTTTTGTGTCATTTTCCTGAAGGGAGAAGATGGAAGAGAGAATGTCCAGAGTGCATGGGGGCCTTAATTATGCTGGCTGCTTTGCTGAGGCAGTGGGAAATGTAGACAGAATCAATGGATGGGAGGCTGGTTTGTGTGATCGACTGGGCTACATTCCTGACCTTTTATAGTTCCTTGCAGCCTTGGGCAGAGCGGGAGTCATACCAAGCTGTAATACAATCAAAAAGAATGCTTTCTATAGTACATCTGTAAAAATTGTTGAGACTCATAGCTGATGTGTTAAATTTATTTAGTCTTCTGAGAAAGTAGAGGCGTTAGTAGGCTTTCTTAATTACAATGTCAGCATTGGGGGGGGGGGATCAGGACAGATTATTGGTGATCTGTACACCTAAAAACTTGAAGTTCTTGACCCTTTCTACTTTGTCCCCGTTGATATAGACAGGGGCATGTTCTCCTTTACGCTTCTTGAAGTTGAGGACAATCTCCTTCATTTTGTTGACATTGAGGGAGACATTATTGTTGCCGCACCAGTTCACCAGATTCTCTATCTAATTCATGTACTCTGTCTCATCATTGTTTGAGATCTAATCCACTTCAGTGGTGTTGTCAGCAAACTTGAAAATTGAATTGGAGGGGAATTTGGCCAATTATAGTTGTGAAAGGAGTATAGTAGGAGGCTGAAAATACAGCCTTTTGGGGCACCGGTGTTGAGGATGATCATGGAGGAGGTGTTGTTGCCTATCCTTACTGATTGTGGTTTGTAAGTTAGGAAGTTCAGGATCCAGTTGCAGAGGGAGGAGCCGAGGCCCAGAATTTGGAGATGAGCTTTGTGGGAATAATAGTATTGAAGACTGAGCTATAGTCAAAAAATAGGAATTTGACATAGGCGTACTTGTTATCTAGGTGTTCCAGGATTGAGTGCAGGTCCAGGGAAATGGCATCTGCTGTGAACCTGCTGTGGCAGTAGACAAATTGTAGTGGATCCAGGTAGTCAGGAAGGCTGGAATTGATTCGTACCATGATTAATATATGGTAGGACCCCAAATATCTGATGACACAGAGAAAAAGTTGTTCTTGGGTTGGTCGGTATGTTATTTCAGATTCTGTATCTTTTTCTCGATGGAAGAAGATGGAAGAGAATATGCCTGTAGTGCTTGGGATCATTGATTATGCTGGTTACTTTCCAGAGGCAGTGGAAAGTGTAGACAGCATCAGTGGATGGGGAACTGATTTGTGCAATGCTCTGGGCTACCTTCATGACACTTTGTAGTTTCTTGTGGATTTGATCAGAACAGGAGTCATACCAAGCTGTGACACATCTGGAAAGAATGTTTTCTATTGTGCCAATCTGTAGAAATTGGTGACAGTTGCAGTGGACGTGCAAATTTCCTTAGCCTTCTGAGAAAATAGAGGAGTTTGTAGGCTTTCTTAACTATAATGTTGGCATAGAGGGATCAGGGCAGATTGTGGGTGATCTGAAAACCAGATTTTCCTTCCATTCAACCTTCCTTAGTTCATCACTTTCTTTCACCAGGTTCAAATCATTTCCAAATCAAAGCAAAATCTGCCAGTCCATTTCCATGTCAGTGATGGGTGATCACACCCTTTCACCACCAATCTCTCTAGTGCTGGAAGCTTTAAATTGAATCGAACTGGAATAAATGAAATCCACCGAAAAAATTATTTGATTCCATACATTCTGCAACTCTGGACGTCGCGTTCAATGATATTTGTTTGGGAAGCTGCTCCCATTGGCAACTATAAACTGCTAGAGATAAACTTCCGATTATTTACAGCAGTCTGGGCTGATTCTCTCACTTCACAGTTTGCTGTCAAGCTCTTTCCCAAAGGTCAGGGCTGAGATTTTGCTTCGCCACATTTTCTACTGAAGCTTTGAAGTGCATTAGCTCAAAAATTGGCAAAAAAAACTTCATCTTCCATATACCACAATAATTTTCAGGTACATGGAGCCCATTTAAACTTTAGCTCTGAATAAGAATGATATTATATCAGTTCAAACCAGTTCCTTTTTTGCTCTCCCTTTTAAAATTGGGCCATTTACTTTGTGCTATGTTATCCCTTCTCAGACTTAGACATGAAGACATGAATTAAGAACAGAATTAGGCTATTCACAAGAAGACAAAAAATAGGAGAAGAGATAGACCACGTGTCCCATTGAGACTGCTCCAGCATTCAGTACAACCATAGCAGATCTTGGACTTCACCCTACATCCTATCTGCCTTAATTCCCTGAGATTAAAATTCTATCTGTCCCAACCTTAAATATATTCAACAATGGAGTAGCCACAGCCCTCTGAGATAGAGAATTCCGAAGGTTCACAACCCTTTAATGAAGCAATTTCTGCACATCTCGGTCCTAAATGATCAGCCTCTTATCCTGAGAGTGTGCTTGAGATATTTGATCAATTGGGACAATGAGAAAGATTTTCCGACTCTTCCTGTGGCAGGATCTTCTGGTCCCACTGAAGGAGACCGCCCTTCACTACACTACTCACCCCACATCCCCCCCATCACCCACCTCCACACCCCACTCTCCACCATGGCAAGTTCCCCAGCCCTACAGCTGGGAGCAATGCAAATTGTCATTGACTTCGGCAGGTCGTATGGAATTTGCCAGTGACTAATGGCCAGAAAACCCATCATGGGGTGGCTGGAAGCTCCTGGCTAACCACATAGCATTCAGCTTGTCAAAGCCCCTTCAGAATGATGTAGGTTCAGCTCTTTAATCCCGCTCTGCCATTCAATGAGTTCAGCGCTATTCTGGTTAAGGCCTCAACTCCACATTCTGCTACCTATCCTCAATAATCTTTGACTCCCTTGTTTGTCAAGAATGTATCTAACTCTGCCTTCAAAATATTCATGACCACGCTTCCAAGAACATATGAATTCACACTTTCCTTTGTCGTTGCCCATCAGCTGTGGTACAGGCTATAAGAGAAAGAGATAATGTAGGAGCCATACAGAGCATTGGTTAGGCCACAGCTGGAGTACTGTGTGCAGTTATGGTCACCTCACTATGGGAAGGACATGATTGCACTAGAAGAGGTACAGAGGAGGTTCACTAGGATGTTGCCTGGAATGGAGCATTTGAGCTATTAGGAGAGACTAAATAGACTTAAACTGTTTTCTTTAGGACAGAAAAGGCTGAGGGGGACAACATGATTGAGTTGTATAAGATTAAGAGGGGTTCGGACAGGGTGAGTAGCGAGCAGCTTTTCCCATTGGTTGAGTGATCAATTATGAGGAGACAGTTTAGGTAAGGGACAAGAGATTCAGAGGGAATTTGAGAAAAAAACATTTTCACTCATAGAGTGGTGGGAACCTGGAATGCACTGGGAAGGAAGTGGAGGTAGAAACATGACAATCTTTAACAAATATTTGGATGAGCACTTGAAGTATCATAACTTTCAACGATATGGCACTAGTGCAGGAAAATGGGATTAGGGTGCCTTTTGTGGTAGTCAGTGCAGACTCAGTGGGTCAAAGGACCTTTGCTGTGCTGTGTGACTTTATGATTTCACATCAAACTGTACATCAGAACAGTTTTCCCACAAAACCATGCAATGGACTTGAGTGAAGCTGCAAATCCCCCTTCACCTGTATCCAACTTATCAAAGAATTATCACAGCATAGAGAAGCCACTCAGCCCGTTTGTGTCATTGTCAGCTCTGGAGTTGTGCAACATGAGAATGGAAAGCAGGGTGTGGGGGAGGAGTATATCGTCACGACAATAATTGTGACAGAGATAATTCCTGGCTTGAGGCCTAACGTGCTGCCATCGGAAGGCATTAATCACAAAGCATGTGATTCCCTATAGGTGATGCATACATTTCTTGGTTCGAATGCTTCTTGATTGGTGTCAAAGTTGGGCGTGGATTTAGATTTAAGTTACCTCCATTGCAGTTCCCTTCTCTTTGCCTAGTGTTTGCAGCTGTGCAGGCAACCCCAAAGTGCGGTGGATGAGAATACCAACCAGAATGCAACTGCTCCCTGCATTTGATTGAATGAGGAGCAAGTACCTTGTTTTGAAAATACTGCCTCCAGATTCCATTCTTCTTAAAATCAAAAACGTAAAAGGAAACGAGATTGAAAAAAGATTAAACAAAATAGAATATTACCAAGATTATAACAAAAAATCCACATGGTAATTTTCACAGTCAAAGATTGGAAGACATAATTCATGATTCCAATTTAGGAGATAAGTCTTTGATATATTCTCCACGTGGACAGACTTGATTAAAATGCAAATGAATTGCCTTTGTCTTGACATTTGTCTGTGACTCAGTAATCACAACTGAAAAGACAAACTCCTTACATCTTATGCACTGTAGTTAACAATTTAAATTTAAATGTTCCAAGGTTGTAGCGTTGTCTCAAAGAATCTATGGCAAATGTATTGAATCTTTCTTCGTGGAGCTTGCGAGCAGTGATATATTTGTAGTTAACTGTTTCTTTCATTAATGACTGACTGCTGTGATAGAGTAGTAGTCTATTCGCAGTTGGAGATCTGAAAAAGTAATTGAATTGATTTGCTAAGCAAAAAAAATGACTCCTAATGTTATTGACAGGGCAGATCACAAGGCAGAAACTGATGAGGAAGGCTGCACAGTCCATCCGTCCACAGTCTTCTTGATCATAGCATTCAATCGTTTATTCAGGTTCCAGAGATTTTGCTTATACTATTCCCACACCTCCCTGACCATCCAAGAGTTTGATTAATATTCTTATGTGACAAACTGCAATTGCCAGACTGAGCATGTTCCTCCTTGTCCTATTATCAGGGTGTTGCTTTCTAGCAGTGATTCTCTGCTGCTTGCTGTTTATATACATCTATTGTGTCCCATCTTAATCAACTCCTTCTGAGGCAGAAAAGCTCAAATTTCATAGAATCGTAGAATCCCTCTTGGTGTAGAAAGAGGTCATTCAGCCCATCGAGTCTCCACCGACTATCCAAAAGAGCATTCCATCCTTCCGCTCTATCCCCGTAACCGCATGCATTTTACCATGGCTAATCCACCTAACCTTTTTCGGACATCTTTCGGACTGTGGTACACCCAGATGAAACCCACGCTGACACTGGAAGAATGTACAAATGCCACATAGTCACCCAAGGCCGGAATTGAAGCCAGATCTTTAGCCCTGTGAGGCAGCAGTGTGAAGCACATGCCACCATGGAGCTATTGTCTTCACAATCAAATCTTATAACAGCGGATATCAGCCTCAACATTCTGCTTTGCTTTATCTTAGAATCTAGGATGTGAATTTTTGGAAATTCATTGATAGAATGTGGACATTGCTGCTTAGACCAACATTTGTTGCAGGGCTCTAATTGTCCTTCAGAAGGTGATGGTGAGCCGCCTTATAGAATTACTTTGAACCGCAAAGTCCTTTGCTCTTACCATGAATCAACCCCATATTGAACAAGAAATAGACGCTGGATCCTCTTCATGTCGCAGCAAGTTTGTTTGAAAAGAAAGATGTGCACATCATGACCACCAGACATCCCAAAGCACCTCACAGCCAGTGAAATACTTTGTCAAGTGTGGTCACTATTAGGAATTAGGAAAGAGAACAGTCAACTTGCATACTCCCACAAACTGTGATAGAATAATGAACAAATAATCTATTCTTGTGATGTTGATTGAGGGATAAATGTTGGTCAGGATATTAGGGATAACTCCACGAATTTCTTCCAAATAGTGCCATGGAACCTCTTACACTGACCAAAACATGCAAATGAGACCTCAGTTTAACATTTCATCCGAAAGACAGTACCTCTGAGATGCAGTACTCCCTCAGCGCTGCTGCATTTGTGTGTCAGCTTTGAGTTTTGTGCTTTACCCCTGGAGTGGGACTTGGATCCTGAAGTTTGTGACTTAGAGATAGGGTTGCTACCAACTGAGTCAATAATGTTTGTCATTGATCAGCTTTGAAGCTGAGTAGGATGGGTAAAGGATTTTGTCAGTGTAAGAAGGCATTTGCTGCGCTTGACTCAAGTCTTTGATCCAGTTCTTCCTCCACAGTGAAGGAAGAAAAGGAATGAAAAAGAGGACAAAGATGAAAGAACAATCTGGTGAAAAAGAGGAGAATACATTAGCAGCACTTGGCCCTCTCCTGTGGATTGATGCAATTAATGTGCACAACTTGCTGTTTTTAGTTGATTTTGCTCTTTTGGTCGAAATGAAAGCGTCAGATATATGTCTCATGATTGAAAATGTCATAGCTAAGTCTAACATTAATCGCTCCAAAACTGAAAAAAAAGGTCGTGTCTCCAAACTTTTATCACTGATTTTATCTGTTAAAGTAAGATAAACTTCACAAAAATAAGTGCAGATAAAGACACCCAGTGAGCCATCTAACTAATTTTTCCTAATAATCTACCACAGTATCTGACCACCTAATGATTCCAAAGTGTTGGCTTTACTTTCTGACTCAAAAGATGATTCCACCACTCAGCATAGAAAAGTTCTACTGAGTTGCTTTTTTATTAATTTATATTGTCACACAATCATAATTTGCCTCAAGGTTCAAGGTTCAGCTTTACCTTTTCATTCCTCCTTATTATTTTAAATTTCCTATGTCTCAATTCCAATTCTCGAAGATAGACTTTCATCTGTTTCCATTGTCTGAAATTCCTGAAACACTAGCCTATCGCCAGGGACTTATAATTTGAGAGGGCACCACTCCACATCAAACATGGCTGATCAGGAATCTCTCCCGCTCATACGATGAAAGAATTTGCAAGTCAACGTTCAACCTGTTTGATTATGATGTGAATGCCCCTTTGTGAATTATGAAGTCATGGGGTGGGACTTGAACCCGGAGCATCTATCTCAGAGGCAGGGACACTACCACTGAGCCACAAGATCTCCTTTTATCTGATGACTGAATGGTATTATTGTTAGGCTATTAATCCAGAAACTCAGCTAATGTTCTGGAGACTGGGTGGCAGCTGGTAGAATTTGAATTCAATAAAAAATATCTGGAATTAAGAATCTACTGTTGACTGTGAAACCATTGTCATTTGTCAGAAAAATCCATCTGATTCACTAATGTCCTTTAGGGCCATTGAGCTCGCTCCGCCATCCAATCATGGCTGATATGATTCTCACCCTCATTTTCCTGCCTTCCCTGTGTAACCCTTGATCCTCTTATTGACCAAGAATGTACCTATTTCTGTCTTAAAGACACCCAATGACCTAGTCTCCACAGCTCTCTGTGGCAATGAGTTGCATAGATCCACCACCCTCTGGCTAAAAACATTCCTCCTCATCTCATTTTCACAGTAACTTCATTGCAGTGTTAATGTACTAGCATTAATGTGTGACAGCCCTAGTTTGGTAGGTAGCATTCTCACTGGGTTCAGGTCTGACTCCTGAGACCTGAACACATAATATTGGCTTACACTCTAATGTTGTACCAAGAGAATGCTATATTGCTGGTTGTGTCATTGTGTAATTTTAAACAAAGTATATTCTCTAAGGTGGGCATAAAAGATCCCACAAGAGAGGGGTAGTTCTCGCTGGTCTTAGTGAAGTCTTTGTAATCTTAAGTAGGTTAACTGCATGAATATATGTAACATCTATAGAAATATATACGTATATATAAAAATTTCTACAGCAAAGGGTTTGAGCTAAGAGTTGTTCGTGTGCTGGCTTGTGCACATTGCTCGGTCCAACACTGAACTGATCTCTAGGTATAGGTCATGTGTTCTCTTACATCATTGAGTTGTCATTACAGTACTTAGTTCCATGTTAATCCTCTATGTGCCAGGCTCTAATACTACACTGCTATTATACCGGCCAATATTTATCCCTCAACCAACATCAGCAAAGGAGATCATGTGACCATTGCTATATGAAAATAAATAGGCATCTTTCCTATAACGGTGACTACATTTCTGAAGTATCTTGTTAACTGTAAGGCACAATAGGACATTCTGAGGTTATGAATGGTGCTATATAAATGCAAATCCTGTCTTATTGCATTAGCTCTGCTCTCTAGCAATGGCCCACTACAACAATAAAACGTTTATTTACTGTGCATCTGAATATTATGTATGGATATATGCATATCACAATGAATTTTATTTCATGATTTTGGATGAGTTCAAGTAAAATGTAAAAATAAAAGTCATGTTATGCAACACAAGTTTGCAAATAATGTGATAAAAACAGAAAATGCTGTAAAAACTCAACTCACAGATGGCTGGCAACATCTGTGGAGAGAGAAATAGAGTTAACATTTTGCGTCCATATGTCTCTTCCTCAGAGATAAAGAGAGGGAGAAATTTTATGCTGTTTAAGAGAGTGTGAAACTGGTAGAGGTAGGAAGAGGATCAGGGTTATGTAGGATCTAGGAGAGATCGGACAATGGTTGTTTGGGCACAAGACAAAGGAAACATTAATGGTAATGTTAAGAACGAAAGAAGGCACTAAAAGTGGCAGAAAGGTAAGATAAGGTGGAAATGCCAGCATCGGACTGGGATGGGCACAATAAGAAGTCCCACAACACCAGGTTAAAGTCCAACAGGTTTATTTGGAATCACGAGCTTTCAGAGCACTGCTCCTTCATCAGGTGAGTCCTGATGTCGGAGCAGTGCTCCAAAAGCTTGTGATTTCAAATAAACCTGTTGGATTTTAACCTGATGTTGTGAGACTTCTTACTGTAAAGAAGATAGCAGAATGTGTTTCTGAGGAAAGATGTTCTTGCTCTCAAGGGAATGCAGCGAAGGCTTAACAGGCTGATTCGGGGGATGACAGGACTGATGTATGAGGAGAGATTGAGGAGATTAGGATTGTTTTCACGGGGGTTCAGATGAATGAAGAGGGGGGGAATCTCATAGAGACTTATAAATTTCTAACAGGATTATACAGGGTAGATGCACAGAGGATATTCCCAATGGTGGAGGAGTCCAGAACCAGGGGTCACAGTCTGAGGATTCAGGATAGATCATTTAGGATGGAGGTGAGGAGACATTTCTTCACCAAAAAAGTGGTGAGCTTGTGGAATTTATTACCACAGGATGTAGTTGATGCCAAAACATTGAATTTATTCAAGAGGTGGCTAGATATGGCACTTGGGGTGAATGGGGTCAAAGCTTATGGGGAAAAAGCAGGATTAGGCTATTGAGTTGGATGACCAGCCATGATCATATTGAATGGTGGAACAGGTTCAAAGGGTCAAATGACCTCCTCCTGCTCCTATCTTCTAGCAGAACGAAGGTCAGTGCTTTGTGAGAGCAAATCTTAAGAACAAGTATCAGATAGCCTTGCTGGAGTGGGTGGGGAATGCATGGGGAGGGGGCTCTGTGTGTGTGTGGGTGGGGAGTGAGCAAGATCAAAGTGGGTATGGGGATTGTATGGGGACTGTGACTAGTGAGGGCTCATCAGGGAGAGAAGGCATTTGAAGAGTGATGGGCTAGAGGATGGTAGTGACGAAAAAAATCTTGAAATAAAACTGGGATCAAGATGGAGGAAAGATTTAACAGTCTGGGATTGTTGAACTCAATGTTGAGTTCTGAGAGCTGTGATTTGCCCAATTAGAAGATTACAATAATGCTTTCCTTCCAGTTTATGTTGGGCTTCACTGGAGTTTTGCAGCAGGACATGTGGGCACGAGGGCAAGGTGCTGAATTAAAATAGCAAGTGACTGGACCAATGCTCTGGAAACGTTAACTCTATTTCCACCCTCCACAGATGCTGTCGGATCTGACGCATTTTTCCAGCATTTTTTATTTTTACTTCAGATATCCAACATTTGCAATGTTTTGCTTTGCTTTGTAAAAAAATGCGGCAGGTGCAGTGGGAGAAAGACTGCTGGAGGATTACAGTGTAGTCAGATATAGTGAGGGGAGCAGATAGTTCAGACACAGCGAGGGGAGCGAACTGTTCAGGGACGGTGAGGGGAGCAGACAGTTGAGACACAGTGAAGGGGAGCAGACAGTTGAGGGACGGTGAAGGGGAGCAGACAGTTGAGGGACGGTGAAGGGGAGCAGACAGTTGAGGGACGGTGAAGGGGAGCAGACAGTTGAGGGACGGTGAAGGGGAGCAGACAGTTCAGGGACGGTGAAGGGGAGCAGACAGTTCAGGGACGGTGAAGGGGAGCAGACAGTTCAGGGACGGTGAAGGGGAGCAGACAGTTCAGGGACGGTGAAGGGGAGCAGACAGTTCAGAGACGGTGAAGGGGAGCAGACAGTTCAGGGACGGTGAAGGGGAGCAGACAGTTCAGGGACGGTGAAGGGGAGCAGACAGTTCAGAGACGGTGAAGGGGAGCAGACAGTTCAGACACGGTGAAGGGGAGCAGGAAGGGAGCAGACAGTCAGACGGTGAAGGGGAGCAGACAGTTCAGGACGGTGAAGGGGAGCAGACAGTTCAGGGACGGTGAAGGGGAGCAGACAGTTCAGGGACGGTGAAGGGGAGCAGACAGTTCAGAGACGGTGAAGGGGAGCAGACAGTTCAGAACGGGAAGGGGAGCAGACAGTCAGAACGGAAGGGGAGCAAAGTACAGTCAGACACGTGAAGGGGAGCAGACAGCTCAGACACGGTGAAGGGGAGCAGACAGCTCAGACACGGTGAAGGGGAGCAGACAGCTCAGACACGGTGAAGGGGAGCAGACAGTTCAGACACGGTGAAGGGGAGCAGACAGCTCAGACACGGTGAAGGGGAGCAGACAGTTCAGGGACGGTGAAGGGATGCCAGTTGGTGTCAGGCTGGTTTTGAAGTTGCGCCTGCGCGCTTTGAGCGCCCGGCTTGCCGTAGCCCACATTGCATGCTGGTCTAGCACAAGATGGCGTCCTCCGTGCGGGCGGGATGAGCGGCCGCAGACCCGGAGTCCGAGGCGGCGGCGGCCCCGCTCTCATCTAATCCCCCCATTTACCCCCCGGCATTGAGAGAGAGAGGGAGAGTACCCCTCCTCTCCCCCCTCCACCCGCCCCCATCCCCCCGCCACTCCCCCCTGACGGGGGGAGGACGGGGAGGTTTTTTCTGGCTGTGTTGGTACCGAGTGGAGCCGGGGCCCAGCTGGACAGCATGGCCGGCGCCAGCTTGCTAGAGGACCTGCTGGGGGAGGAGCAGGGCGACATGACCGACTGGAACCTTCCCGTGGCTTTCGTGAAGAAGCGGCACTCGGAGAAAATCGAGGGCTCTAAGGCAGTCACCCAGAGCTGGCGCATGAAGGACCGGGTAAATTCCCATCTTGACTTAATCGTCCCCCTTTTGATTTCCCAACGGCTCCTCTCCCCCTTAACCTGCTGGAGGTTACACTCAAACAGACTCAACTCCTAACTTCCCCGTGACCCGTGACTAAAGTTTCTCTACAACCCAGAATAAAACTTCAAAGCAAAGTACTTTGGATGGTGAAATCAGAAACAAAAACATAAATGCTGGAAAATCTCAGCAGTCTGACAGCTTCTGCGGAGAGAAAATAAAGTTAGCGCTTCAAGTCTGCACGATTCTTCATCAGCTCTGATGAAGGGTCATCCAGACTCCAAACTTTGGCTCTATTCACTCTCTTCACGGATGCTGTCAACCTGTTGAAATTTTCTAGCATTTTGTTTTTTTTTCTAAAATAAAGCTTCCCATTCCGGTATCCATATGGATTTGTTTATAGTCAGAAAAAGGAAAAGACGAATGCATTTTCTTCTCTTCCTTTTCCCAATATTTATATTCAGCACAAGACTGAAATTGATTCAGTTCTTTGTTATCAAACATTGTCTTAAAATATTTACATTGCTGTTTTAAAACTAAGTATCAAACCTGTGTATTGCTACATTGATTGCAGCATTTTAATAAATAGCGTATGTTTACAACATTTAAATTTTTCAGTGTTAAAAAAGTTTTTAAAATAGTTTCTTGGGGCTCTTGGTGTTGGCATTTTAGCAGTTTGTTTTAAATACTTTTAGCAGTTTCTTGTTTATATATGTTGGTCCGTGTTGGCATATGCCTAACTTGCAATCTCACAGTGCGAAAACTTAATGAAGGTTGGGGATAAAGCCACGAGGTCAATGATCCTGAATACACATTCATTAAATGGGGTTCAATGTAAGTGATACATGTGATAAATTTTATTTGGGAAATAGTTTGTTAATTTGTTACTTGAATCAAAAGATGGACATACAACAGGTGTTTTTGATATTCTTAATATTTTGGTTACGATTCATGATCAGGATATGCAATGCTTTGCCTGTTTTCTTTTATTAATGGTGGAATGTGGGTGTCGCTGGCTAGGTCAGCATTTGTGGCCCATCCCTTGTTGCTCTTCAACTGAGTGGCTTGCTAGGATGTTTCAGAGGGGAATTAAGAGTCAATTGCATTGCTGTGGATCTGGAGATGTTAAGTAAGAGCAGATTTCTTTTCCTGAAGGCCATTAGTAAACCAGATGGGCATTTACAACAATTGGCAATAGTTTCATGGTCGTTGATAGACTCTTTAATTCCAGGTTTTCTTCTGTGAATTCAAATTTTTCCATGGTGGATTCAAATCCAGGTTCCCAAAGCATTGCTCTGGATCCCTGGAGTACTAATTCAGAGACAATACCACTACGTCATTGCCTCCGAAATATCTACAATATTCAGCTCTATGCAATCTGTATTGGACTACGAAAATTTCAAAAACTACTTGTTAACTACAGATAGGCAATGCATGACATACTTTATAAAGTCATAGTGTACTTATGCTATGAAATGTGAATGCAACAGCAAGTTTAGGTTTGTTTTTGGCATTCTACACAGAAACTGCATTATTTTGACGACAGTATAACTTGAGTCCTGCGGTTCTGGTGAGGGGGTAGCTGCTGTTTTGGAATATTGAGAACATGCTGTTGATGGGATTCCTTTTTGGTTTTCCTTTGTAGCAGTTTGGGGTAGGGGATGGAGATGGGAATGGGTGGGAAGACTGGTTTTGCAAGGCTGCTATAACAGGGGTGCAAATGGAATAGTATCTTTCAAGTTCCAGAGTCCAACTGTGCAATTGATATGTGCCCCACAGATGTATTTTATCTGTGTGAAAGGATGTGATCTGCTATTGTGGGGGGTGGGGGTGTAATTTTTTTGCTGTCTTAATATTACTTGGGAAGTATGATTCATTAGGTCATTGCACAGCTCTGTTTCTTTTCGGTATTGTCATAGTCACACTTGTCATTCAAATTTTACTAAATTGTAACAGTTGTAAAGAATTGGTGAAGTTACGTAAATAATACCCCTCAACAAGAAAGGCAATGCTGAAAAATATGAAGCATATAAGATGGTAGCAGGCTTCTAAAACTTGTATAAATAGATCCATATAAAAAATGCTGTATCTTTCATTCAGCTGATCTTAGTTCTCTGTTCTGAAGGAATATTTTTGTTATGTAATAGGAAATTGCTTTGAATCAGTGGTTAGGTGAGTGAGGGAGAAACATAAAAGTTAGGAAATAGGAGCTGGAGGAGCCCATTTGTCCCTTTGAGTCTGCTCCGCCATTCATTATGATCATGGCTGATTATCCAACTCAATAGCCTAATCCTGCTTTTTCTGGTCCCATTCTAAGTGCTGTATCCATCCACCTCTTGAATACTTTCTGTTTTGGCATCAGCTACTTTCTGTGGTAGTGAATTCCAGAAGATGATAGAGGGAATAGAATGTGGAAACTGTGAAGTTATTTATAATTATGGAATTTTTATGTTGCAGAAGGAGGCCATTTGGTCCATCAAGTCTGCATAGGCTCTTTAACACTATATATTCTACCTAGCCCCACTTCCCAACCTTGTACATTCCGTGCTTTCAAGTACCAATCCAATTCCCTTATCAATACTGCAATCAAAGCTGCTTCCACCACCATCTTTGTTTATCCCAGAGTACAACCATCCTCTGGGTAAATTTTTTTCTCACATCACTTTTATTCCTTTTGCCAGTTATTTTGTATCTGTATCGTCTAGTTCTTGATGCTCTCTCATGAAGTTCTTGATGCGCTCTTGTGGCAACAGTTTCTCACTTCACCCTGTCCATACCCCACAGGATCTTGAAACTTTCTATCGAGTCTCTGCTCAGCCTTTTATTTCCAGTAAAACAGACCCAACCTCTCCAATCTATCGTCATTGCTTCCAGGGATAAAGAACTGTAGCATTCTTGTGAACCTCCTCTTTACTCTCTCCAATACCTTCACATCCTCCTACAAGTGTAGCACCCAGAACAGGACACAGTACTCCAAATGAGGCTTAACTAATGTCTGGTATAGTTTCAACATGACCCCGCTCTTGTACTTAATGCCTCTATTAATAATGCGTTAAGATATGATGTGTTTTGTTCTCTCAACTTGCTCTGCTATCTTTGATGTCTTATGTACATGTACATGTACACTGAAGTCCCTCTGTTCCAGCACATCCTTGAAAGTATCTCCCTTTATTTTATGCTGTTTCTTCATTTTCTTTCTGTCAAAATGAATCATGTCACACTTTCTGCATTGAACTTCATCTGCCACTTGTTCGCCCGGTCCACGAAAATATCTATATCCTTTTGGAGTTTAAGACTATTGTCATCGCAGTTGACAATATTTCCAATCTTCTGCAAATTTTGAAGTCATGCTCTGAATGCCAAAGTCTCAGTCATTAATATATAAATAGGAGGAGCAAGTGTCCCAATGCTGACCCCTGGGGAGCTCCACTATAAACTTTCCTCTTATCTGAAAAACAATATGTCTCACAACACCAGTTTATTTGATAGCATAAGCTTTTGGAGTGTTGCCCCTTCATCAGGTGAGTGAGGAGTTCAGTTCACAAGTAAGGCATATATAGGCACAAACTCAATAACAAGATGATGATTGGAATGCAAGCCTTAACAGGTAATCAAGTCTTTACAGGTGCAGACAATGTGAGTGGAAAGAAGGTTAAGCACAGATTAAAGAAGTGTGAATTGTTTCCAGCCAGGACAGTTAGTGAGATTTTGCAAGCCCAGGCAAGTTGTGGGGGTTACACATAGTGTGACGTGAACCCAAAATCTCGGTTGGGGCTGTCCTCATGTGTGCGGAATTTGGCTATCAGTTTCTGTTCAGTGATTCTGCGTTGGCATGTATCTTGTAGGCTGTCTTGGAGAATACTTACCCGAAAATCAGAGGCTGAATACCCTTGACTGCTGAAGTGTTCCCTGACAGGAAGGATACGCTCCTGCCTGGTGATTGTTGAGCAGTGTTCATTGATATGTTGTCATAGCATCTGCATGGTCTTGCCAACGTACCATGCCTCGGGACATCCTTTCCTGCAGCATGTTGGATAGACAGTGTTGGCTGAGTCACAAGAGTATGTACCGTGCAATTGCTGTGTGGTGTTCTCAGGTGAAATTATGGCATCCGAGTTGATGATCCTGCATGTTTTGCAGGTTGCTTTGGTGGGGTTGTATGGTATTGTGGTCACTGTTCTGCTGAAGGCTGGGTTGTTTGCTGTGGACAGTGCTCTGTTTGAAGTTGCAAGGTTATTTGAAAGTAGGCAGTGGAGGTTAGTTTTGGCGAGATGTTCGTCTTCATCGATGACGTGTTGAAGGCCTCGAAGAAGATGTTGTAGCTTCTCCACTCCGGCCAAGTACTGGATGTCGAAGGGTACAGGGTACTCTGTCCACTGTGTGCTGTTTGTCGTCTGAGGAGGTCAGTTCGGTTTCTCGCTATGGCGAGTTGGGACTGTTGATTGATGAGCTGAGAGCCATATCCTGTTCTTAGGAGAGCACCTTTCAGCATCTGGAGGCGTCTGTTGCGATCCTCCTCATCTGAGCAGATTCTATGTATACGGAGTTCTTGTCTTTAGGGCATGGCTTCTTTAATGTGTTTACGGTGGGAACTGGAGAGTGGAGCATCATGAGGTTATCCATGGCTTGCAGTGAAGTGCTGAGTTGCCATACATGTGTCCAAGAATGCAGCTGATTCTGGAGCATAGTCCATGATGAATCTGATGGTGGGATAAAACTTGTTGATGTCATCATGTAATTGTTTCAGTGATTGTTCGCTATGAGTCCAAATGAAAAAAATGTCATTAGTGTATCTTGTGTATAGTGTCAGTTGTAGATCCTGTGCGTAAAAGAAGTCTTGTTCGAACCTGTGCATGAACATGATGGCATATTGCGGTGTGAATTTGGTCCCCATGGCTGGATGAAGAATTGCTTATTGAAGGTGAAGATGATGTGGTCAGGATGAAACAAATTGAGTTGTAGAATTGCGTCTACAGATTGGCAATTGTCGGCATTGAGTACTAATGGTAGTAAAAATGATTGTTTCCTGTCCCTCAGCCAATTTCTTATCCAGGTGTCAACTTTTCCTTTTATTCTGTATGCTAAATTTAGCTCACAGGTCTGTGACATGGCACAGTATCAAATGCCTCTTGAAAATCTATGTGCAGTCTATCAATAGTATTGCCCTTATCAACTTTCTCTGTTACCTCCTCAAAAGAACCCCAAGTTTAACATGATTTCCCTTTGAATCCATGCTGACTTTCCTTGAATATTCTGCATCTGTCTGAGTGACTATTGACTTGCCCTGATCTCTAGTTTCCAGAAGTTTCATTGCACTGCAGAAAAACCTGACTTCTAAAGTTGATATTATCATTGCACCATCTTTTGAACAAGGGTGTGACATTCCGGTCCTCAAGCACCAGCCCTGTGTCTAAGACTGAAGGATTGTCAACAGTAAGTTTGCAATTTCCACTCTCTTAGCTCAGTACCCTTGAATGCATCTCATTTGGTCCATGTCTATTTTAAGTAAAGATATCATTTTTAATAACACCACCTTCTCCTTCTGAATTATAAATTTCTTGAGTGGACCAGTTACTACCATCTTCACCTCAGCTTGGGTAGCATTTTCTTCCTTTGTGAATACAGATGCAGAGTACTCATTTAAAACTTCTCCTGCTGCATTCACAGTAAATACCCTTTTTATCCCTAATCAGCCCTGCTCTTTCTTTTACATGCTTGTAGAGAAAACATTGGGTTCCCATTTTAATGTTAGCTGCCAGTCTCTTTTTTAGCCCTCCTCTTGCTTTTCTTAATAGTTTTTTTTCACTGACCTTCTGGTCCTTTTATATTCAGACTGATTAATCATTGTATTTTATCCCTGCAGTATGCATAGATCTTCCTTTTTAATCTTCACCTCTATATTTGTTATCCAGGATACTGGATTTATTTGTTTTACTTTTGTTATTGAAGGGAATATACTTCTACATTGGACCACTTTTAAAGAAAAAAACATTGTAGCCACCATCTTTTCTGCCAGCATTTGATTCCAACTCATTTGACTTAGATGCATTTTCATCCCATCAAAGTTGGCTTCCCCCATTAATTATCCTTGTTCTGATTGTTCCTTGTCCTTTTCTATGGCCAATCTAATCCTTATGATACAATGTTTCCTGAATGCTCTCAGATTGTTATTTGATTCACTTGGGCCCATTCTTTCGTCAGGGCCAAGTCCAACAGAGCCTGCCATATCATTGGACAGGAAACATACAACTAAATGATTTTGAACACGTTCCAGGAACTCTCACCCCCTCTTGTTCCTTTGCACTATTCCTATCCCAGTCTGTATTTGGATAATTGATGTCCCCCCATTATAATTACTCTCTAATTGTTGCACCTCTCTATAGTTTCTTTGCAAATTTGTTTTTCTACATCCCTTCCACTAACTGGCAATCAATGTTATTGCACCTTTTTCATTTCTTACCTCTAGCCAGAGAGATTGTCAGGAGTATCCTCTTTTTCGATTATTATGATGCTATCTTTAATCAATGTCTGCACTCCATCCCCCCTTCTTCCTTTCCTGTCCCTCCTGAATATCTTGTACTCAGGATTATTCAATGCTCAGTCCTGTCACACTTTGAGGCAGACTCTGTAATAGAATAATATCATAATTCTGTTCATCTTTGCCCTTAGTTCAACAATCATATCAACCATATTTTGTGCATTTGCATGCATGTGCATTGACACCAATTTAGGTTTTTTTTTTCCCCTCAGTCTGGCCCCATGTAATGCCTACTGTAATTCATTCAGATTCTCTTTGACATAATTCTAGATACTATCTGATATATCCCCCTGGTCAGTTAATGTGTCTCTACTTCCCTCTGCCAGTTATTCTTCCCTCCTCTCTGAATTTCCCCTCAGCTTCCTACTCCCTGTCAATCTAGTTAAAACCTTTCCCAACAACATTGACAAATCTCCACATGAGGACATTAGCCCCAGTCCTGTTGAGATGTAACCCATCTTTCTTGTATAGACTCCGCCTACCCCAGAACCAGTTCCGATGCCTCAGAAATTTAAAGGCCTTCCTCCTCCTCCATCTCTCCAGTCACTTGTTGAACTGCACAATCTTCCTATTATGCTCACTAGCATATGGCACTAGGAGTAATCCTGCTCTTGAGGTCCTACTTTTGAAATTCTCTTCCTAACTCCCTAAAATATGTTTTAAGAACCTCATCCCTTTTTCTACCTGCGTCATTTGTCCCAATATGACCTCTGCCTGTTCATCCTCTTGGAAAGAATGTCTTGCAGCCATTCTGTGATATCCTTGACATTGGCAACAGGGAGGCAACAAACCATTGTAGCATCTGCAGCTGCTGAAGTGCTTGTCTGCTCTCCCACTATAGCACTTACACTCTTCCCTGTCCCTCCTTATGCAGTTGAGCCACCTGTGGTGGATCTTCTACAGTTCTCTGAGGAGCCATCTCAGTCACTATTATCTAACATTGAAAAGTAGCTAGAGAGGTTGAAGTTTAAGTTTATTTATTAATGTTACAAATAAGCTTACATTTAACTCTGCAATGAAGTTACTGTGAAAGTTTCCTAGTTGCCATACTCCAATGCCTGTTTGGGCACACAGAGAGAATTCAGCATGGTCGATGCACCTAACCTGCACATCTTTCGGATTATGGGAAGAAACTGGAGCACTGGAGAAAACCTGTGCAGACTGTGCACAGTCAGTGACCCAAGCCGGGAATTGAACCCAGATCCTTGGCACTGAGAGGTAGCAATGCCAACCAGTGTCCCAATGGATTCCTGCACTACTTGTTTGCTTAGATATTCTGGCAGTCATCCATTCCCGCTCTGTCTGTGTACTTTTTAGCTGTGGTGTGACCATTTCTCTAGATGTCTTATCCACGTAATCCTCAGCCTTGTGGGCACATCACAGTGACTGCAGCTGCCACTCGAGTTCCTCAACTTGGAGCTCAAATTTCTGCAGCTGGTGACACTTCCTTCAGATGTAGTCATTGAGGGCACTTTGAACCTGCACAACTTTCCACATCCTACAGGATACATATTCCATGTGGTGGGGCTGCACTGACATACCTTAAACTTGATATAACGTGTTTACTACAGTTTGGTATAATATAATTTGCTGTCACTCACCAGTCATCTCCTTTGTGCCAAATCCAGAAAGGCCTATACTTGCCAACTAATCACTTATGGGGCTCCACTTTTAGATTTTATCTATAAGCCTCCGACTTGCTGTTCGAATTCCTGCTGCTTTATCGACGCTTTCCAATTTAGATTAAAAATGTTATTCAGTGGCGAGAAGCTGCAAAATGTTGGTATTCAGAGGTTCCTGCATATCCTTGCTGTTAAGTTATAAAGTTAATATGCAGATTCAGCAAGCAGTCAGGAAAGCAAATGGTATGTGAGCCTGTATTTAAAAAGGATTGAAGCACGAGAGTAAATAAGATTTACTATGATTACAAAAGGCCTGGAGTACTATGTAATGTTTTGGTCTCCTTACAGGAGGTAGGATATACTTGCCTTAGAGAGAATCCAGCAAAGATTTCTGAACTGATTGCTGGTTGAATTGGCTTGACCTTTAGATCACGGCTGTATTTCCCAGGTTTTAAAACAACTGGTGAGCATATGGAAACATAAAATTCTAAAGGGACTTAGCGAATGCTGGCTGGATGGTTCTACTGGCTGCAGAGTCTTCATTAAGGATTATAGTCTCAGAGTAAGGGATCAACCACTTAGAACTGAGATAAGAATTGTCTTTACTCGATCCTTTGGAATTCTCAACCCTGGAGAGTTGGGGTTGATTACGTGTTGAGGGACACAGAAGAATTTATCAGTCAAATGAGGCTTTGGGAGTTCTTCCAAAACACCGAGACCAAAAGCGAATTCAATAAACTGGAACAGCTGACACAGAGATCCATGTTGTGGTAACTGAAGAGGAAAGAGTCGAATTGGACTCCTCTGGAAGGCTGCTGCCCTCGACTTGCCATGCATGCTCAACCGTCAGAAGGTGCGTCAATGCCAGATTTATCAACTGCACTCACAAGTTAGCCCCGAACAGCACCCAAGCACAATGCAATACTATCTGTGCTCTCAAGACCAACCGCAACATTGTCATCAAACCAGCAGACAAAAGAGGAATACTGTCATACTGAACAGAATGGATTACTGCAGAGAAATTTACCGAAGACTGAATAACAAGGAACATTACAGACAGTTACCCGCAGGTCTGACCAAAGAACATATCCATCAACTCAACAGATTGATCAAGGCCTTTGATCTGGACCTTCAGAGCACCCTACTCAAGCTCTTATCCCACATACTCCCCGTGTTGGAGATCTCTACCCAAGGTCAATACACCTGGCCGTCCCATTGTATCAGGCAGTGGGACCCTGTGTGAGAACCTCTCCGGCTATGTCGAGGGGCATCCTGAAACCCATTGTACAAAGAACCTTCAGCTTCTGTCGTCACTACAGATTTGTTAGAAAAACTCAGCAGTTGAACCAGAAACACTCCTCGTCACAATGGATGTCTTGACACTCACCAGCATCCCCCGCGATGGCAACATTGCTGCAATTGCCTCAGTACTCAATGCTGACAATTGCTAATCTTCAGAGGCAATTCTACAACTCATCTTTCATCCTGGACCGCAACGTCTTCACATTGAATGAATAGTTCTTCATTCAGACACACGGAACAGCTATGGGACCAAATTCACACCTCAACGTGCCAACATCTTCATAATATGGACGTGTTGGATTGGGGTAAACACAGTAAGAAGTCTCTCAAAACCAGCTTAAAGTCCAACAGCTTTACTTGGTAGCTAAAACAACTGGCTTTTGGAGTGCTCACTTCTCCTTCGTCAGGTCAGTGGGATTTCAGTTCACAAACGGCACATAAAGACACAAACTCAGTTTACAAAATAATGGTTGGAATGTGAGTCTTTAATCAAGTCTTAAAAATACAGACAATGTGAGTGGAGAGAGAGTTAAGCACAGGTTAAAGAGATGTATATTGTCTCCAGCTGGGACAGTTAATGAGATTTTGCAAGTCCAAGCAATTCTAGGGGGTTACAGATAGTGTGACATAAACCCAAGATCCTGATTGAGGCTGTCTTCGTGTGCGGAACTTGGCTTTCAGTCTCTGCTCAGCGACTCTGCGCTGTCGTGTGTCATAAAGGCTGCCTTGTAGAATGTTTACCTGAAGATCAGAGGCTGAATGCCAGTGACTGCTGAAATGTTTCCCAACAGGAAAAGAACACTTGCCTGGTGATTGTTGAGCAGTGTTCATTCATTGATTGTCTTAGCATCTACGTGGTCTCCCCAATGTACCATGCCTTGGGACATCCTTTTCTGCAGCGTATCAGATAGACAATGATGGTCAAGTTGCAAGCATATGTGCTGTGTACCTAGTGGGTGGTGTTCTCATGTGAGATGATGGCATCCATGTCAATGATCTGGCATGTCTTGCAGAGATTGCTGTGACCTCACGCAAGAACACCATTTATCAGGTACACGGTATGTACTCTTGCCACTTGGTCAATATGGTCTGCTTGAGACGCTGCAGGAAATGATAATCATTGGTACATTGGCGAGACCGTGCAAGTGCTATGACAATGGATGAATGGACACCGCTCAACAATCACCAGATAGGAGTGTACCCTTCATGTTAGGAAACACTGCAGCAGTCAAGGGCATTCAGCCTTTGTGTACGTGCATTCTCCAAGGCAGCCTTTACAACATACGACAATTGCTGAGCAAAATCTGATAGCCAAGTTCTGTACACATGAGGACAGCATCAACCGAGATCTTGGAATTAGGTCACACTATCTGTAACCCCCACGACTTACCTGGGATTGAAAATCTCACTAACTGACCTGGCTTGAGACAATTCACACCTCTCTTACCTGTTCGTAACCCTCTTTCTACTTGCATAGCCTATACCTGTAAAGGTTCTCATTTCAGTAATTTTTTTGTAAATTGAATCTGTTGTGTGCATATGCTCTGTTTGTGAACTCAACTCTTCAGTCACCTGATGAAGGAGCAGTGCTCTGCAAGCTCGTGCCACTAAATAAACCTATTGTGACGCGAGGCTTCTTACTGTGCCCACTCCAGTCCAATGCTGATATCTTCACATCGTGTTAAATAGACAGAGATTGATAGATTTTGTTTTGTGTGAAGAGAACTAAGATAATGGGGATAGTGTAGAAAGAGATGCATGAGGTATAAGATCAGCAATGATCTTGTTGAATGGCCTGTGCAATCAATTGCCTGATGATCATTCCCACTTTTCTAATTGTCATATCAATCCTGGACTCCAGAAGTGTACAATCCTGGCATTCCTTATGGAGTGGTACAGTGGTTAGCACTGCTGTCTCACAGCACCAGGGACCTGGGTTCGATTTCTGGCTTGGGTCAGAGTGTGTGTGGAGTTTGCACATTCCCCCGTGTCTGTGTGGGTTTCCTCCAGATGCTCCGGTTTCTTCCCAGTCCAAAGATGTGCAGGTTAGGTGCATTGGCCATGTTAAATTCTCCCTTAGTGTACCCAAACAGGTGCTAGAGTGTGGCAACTAGGGGATTTTTATGGTAACTTCATTAAAATATGAATATAATCTTACTTGTGACTAATAAATAATAAGTAAAGTTTACTTCTAACATCCTTTGTTAGAATATAAGTAATGCAGCCAGATGCTATATTCCTGTCAAATTTGGGCTGGCGCAGTGAAACTTTTGTTGCATCTGGTAGTCATCAAACCAGTAACTGGGAAAGGTTGGGAGCTATTGTAACTGTAATTAAAATCCTGACCATTTTTTAAATAGTTTCTTGCTATATCTCCTGTGCATTCCACCTACCTAATAAATAGGATGATCTGTTATTTTAAGGTCTACGGCTAGATTCTAATTAAGCAAACTTTTAAGATTATTTTGTATGCATAACGAAGTGCAATTTTGATTATACTGTCTGGACTGGCCAGACACATTATTTTGATATAGAAAACAGACTATATAGGTTGAGAAAAGGGCTTATTTCTTTTAAAATCATTCGCAAAGGATTTAATCATGCGTACCTTAAGTAGATTCTGCCTCTTTATTTGTTCATGGGTTGTAGGTCTTGCTGGCTGGACCTTTATTGTCCATCTCTGAGGACATGTATGCATCAATCCCATTGCTGTAACGCTGGAGTCACATGTAGGCCAAACCAGGCAAGGACAGTTTCTGTTTTCCTGTGTCTTGGAGTTTTTCAGTCCCCTCCATTTCCACCCAAAGACCTTACAGTAGTGGAGCTGGTGTGGAGAAAACCAAATGAGCCTGGTTCTTAGCATTTGAGTTTTGAATTACGAAGATAGGTGGGAGATTTTTAGAATTTCAGCCCTGGAAAGAGATGCCTAAGTGACGATCCTAAAGATGCATCTGATTTGATTAAATCCACAGTAAAAAGAAAAAGTGACACATGATTTCAGATTAAATTGAGAAAAGGGCCAAGGAAACATTTTTTCAAATGAGAAAAAGGCAAATTTTGGATTGACGTCATGATATTTATCTCAGGAGCAATCACGACAGAATGAATTCCCTGATAGTCAAGGATCACCAGTTGAATATTGCTTGAGGTCTTTCTGAATGGAGGAATAAAGATTGGCTGAAATCCTTTCCTCATTTGTTGTGATCTTGACTGAGATGATTAGGCTCAGCAATGTGAGCAGATGTAGAGATGTGTTTTAGTCTCCTGAGGGTGATGCTCGGTGTAACTATATTTGAAGGGTAGTAGAAAACTCACAGTTCTGTCTAAATATGAACTTTGATTATTGAACTTTTTGATCTCTTATGTTTATTTTTAAAGATAATCCAGGGTCTTGAAAGTAAACAAACAACATTTTATATTATTTCTGCTCAAGATCACTGACAGAAAAGCCAGTGAAATTATTGTTGTGTTTTTGAGAAAAGGTAGCATAACATTTTTTTCTTTTGTTTATCAGTTCATAAGGTATAGGAGCAGAATTAGGCCATTTGGTCCATCAGACCTGCTTCACCATTCGAGCATGGCTGATGCAGTCATTATTCCCATTTTCCTGCCTTCACCCTTCATGCCATTACCAGTTAAAAATTTGTCTAACTCCTCCAGTTCTAATTGAAATAATTTTTCTTCATGAAACTTTGCTGACAGATCACCATGTGTTGCTGCAAAATTCTTGACTGCCCACATACCTTCCATTATTGCCCTTTTTCATGTTCACAATATGGCCCTTGTCACCTAACCTCATTTTGGCTTTTGACTCTATTCATTTGATACTTTCTTTTCTATTCAGTATTTCTGTATGCTCCATGCCCCTCTCTTACAAATGCACATTCTCTAAAGTCCATTGGAGTCTGTGCTTTAGCCACCGAGCCATCATAATGACCGGTCCAAAGATGTGCAGTTAGGTGGATTGGCCATTGTAAATGCATGGCATTTATGGGGATAGGGTGGAGAATGGAATGTTCTTTTGGAAAGTTGATGCAAGAGTTGTTGGGCTGAATGGCCCGTTTCTTGTTTTAGGGATTTTATTGAATTCTATTCTGTGCTCATAGAAGCCTGTTTCTGTTTGTTTTCTAATAGAGATATTAGAAAATTGAAACAGGCCATCCTGTAGATCCTTCTATCCCTCACCAGTCACATCTTCCTTTTCTTTTCCAAAACTCTTTCTTCCTGAGTTCGTCTCTGGCAAAACTCTCCCTCAAGTCACTTAGTGCTACTGTCAAATTCCTAACTGTCTAGCCCTTGGGTTTATATTTGCTGCTCAAGCAGATGCTCATCTCCATCTTTGGCTTTGTTCCCTGTAAAGCTTTTAGTCTCTTTGACTCTGCTCCTTCCTCTTGTACAATCTCCATTCTCTTGCCCTCTTATTCTGAGGAACATGGGTCTGAACAATGATGGGGCACAGCTGGCCTCACCATTCATTGTCACGTCTGTCTAGGTCACAGCAAACCCTTTTGAGCCTGCCTGTCCTCTTCCAAAGCAACTCGCTACTCTGGGATCATGCTGAAATGCATAGACCATCTCATTGGTACCAACTACATTCTTAAACTCTTAACTGTCCCAACCCCCAGCCTAACAAGTCAAATCATTCCCAAGATCTTTCCCTGTTCTAGTCACACCTTTCTCTTGTTTCTCTCCTTCCTTCCTACTTTCTCTCTGAGCTCACTTTCTCTAAGTGTTGTTAATGGTCTTCCAATTCTGGCCAGTTATGCACACCCACTTCTTTTCACGCATCATTAGCAGATGTGCCTTAAGGTTCTAGATAGCTAGGAAGAGGCAGTGGCATAGTGATATTATCCCTAGATTTGTAATCCGAGGCCCAGTGTACTGCTTTGGGGACCTGGGTCCAAATCCCACCCAAATTTGAATTTAGTAAAAAAAAAAGTATTAGAATTAATAGTCAAATGATGAGGGTGGCACAGTGGTTAGCACTGCTGCCTCATAACTGCATGGACACGGGTTCAATTCCTGGCTTGGGTAACTATTTATGTGGAGTTTGTACATTCTCCCCATGTCTGCCTGGGTCTCCTCCAGGTGTTCTGCTTTCCTCCCACATTCCAAAAATACGTGGGTTACGATGCATTGGCCATGCTAACTTGCCCCTTAATGTCCTGGGCTGCGTAGATTGGAAGAATTAACGGAGTGAATATGTAGGATTACGGGGATAAAGCCTAGGTGGGATTGTTTTCGGTGCGGATTTGATGGGTTGACGTAGGGTTTCTATAAAACCATTGTTGATTGTCATAAAAACCCATCAGGTTCCTTAATGTTCTCTGGGGAAGGAAATTTGTCATCTTTACCTGGTCTGGCCTACTTATAACTCAACCACATTACAATGGGTCTGGACTCTTAAATGCTCTCTGAAACAGTCTAGCCACTCAATCCAAGGGCAGTTAAGGATGGACATGGGATATAGTGATGCGTGTATCCCATGTAAGAATAATAAAAATATTCCAAGCTCTGTAGTACCTGCCTTTAATCTCTCTGCCTCTTTATCTAACTTTTCTTCTTTAGATTGCTTCTTCAAAACCAACCTCTAACCAAATGTCGTAATATCTCCTTATGTGATTTGGCTTCAAATTTTATCTGATCGTACAATTGCAAAAAGCCTTGAACATTTTACTATGTTATATATACTACATAAATACAAGTTTTAGGAGAATATCCTTTTTTCATGAATCTTGTATAATAAAAGCAGAAAATAACAGCAATATTTTACAGATATTGCATCTGAATGAAAAAGATAAATTAATTTTTGAAGCTGATTGACCTACATACGTTCACCCACTTCCTGTTTCACTTGACATTTTCAAAATTTGCACATTTTCTTTTCATCTTTTAAAATGCTTTCTATTAATTTTAAACCATTGGGAGCGAAAATGCAGGATGCTGCAGGTAAACAGCAGTATTATGGATTGTGTCCCTCCTGCTTGTCTGCTGTTTCCCGTCCTTGGAAAATTGTAACAGATTAGTTGCAGCAGAGTGGGCTGTTTGGTCCTTTGATCCTGCTGCACCACTCAATGGGAATTTCATGGTTCAATTTGTTCCCTTTTTCCTCAATGCAGTGGGGTATTGGACAAGACTAATGTGTGACTTGTGCCTCAGAAATGAGGACAATGTCTGCTGCCCTCTGGTTGCTGAACCAGATACAATTGGCACAGTTTATTGTTTCTGCCCACGATTGGTGCTTGTCATTTGTTAGACTTGCCCTTGCCTGTTTCATTTCCATGGCTGTTTGTACTTGGAATTGCGGGAGCCAAACAAAGCATTGTCCGCTACAGAGAGTCTTAGAGCCCATGTGAACAGGCTAGCAATTGTTTTACTCAAACTTCCGGATATGATTTATTATTGTCAAAAGTATTGTTTCTTGTGCATTATACAAACAAAGCATATTATACATAGGAAAGAAAACAAGAGAGTGCAGCATGTAATGTTACAGTTGTAGGGTTAGAGAAAGATCAACTTAATGTGAGTAGGTCCATTCAAGAGTCTGATGTTAGTAGGAAAGAAATTGTTTTTGAGTCATTTGGTATGTGACTTCAGATTTTTCCACCTTCTTCCCGATGGAAGAAGGTGGAAAAGAGAATTTCCGGGGTGTGTAGGGTCCTTAATTATGCTGGCTGCTTTGCCAAGGCAGTGGGAAGTGTAGACAGAGTCAATGGATGGGAGGCTGCTTTGTGTGATGGATTGGGCTAAATTTATGACCTTTTGTAGTTCCTTGCTGTCTTGGGCAGAGCAGCAGCCGTACCAAGCTGTGATACAACCAGAAAAAATGCCTTCTATGGTGCATCTGTAAAAGTTAGAGTGCCAAATTTCCTTTGTCTTCTGAGAAAGTAAAGGTGTTTATAGAGCAAGAGCAACACAGCACGGGAACAGGCCCTTCAGCCTAACGAGCCCGCGCTGCCGTCATAACTATATAGTAACAATTCCATTATCTTATTCTAATTTTAGGTTATTCCTAATATGGAAGAGTCTCAATGTAGGGACAATTTGTTTCCCAATCAGCCTAAGAGCGAATTTTTTGGGATGTGGGAGGAAACCCACGCAACCACAGGGAGAATGCGCAAACTCCCGCAGACACCGGCCCAATTCCAAGTGTCTGCACAGCTACAGCGATAGTCACTGAGCTGTCACGGTGCCCTTCAGATGGTCCAGATAAAGCGCTCATTTACGACATGAAGCACCAGGCAACCCATGAATCAACATCCAAGAGTGTCCCTGCACCACCTGCCGAATGCATGCTCCTTGTTGGTCAAGTATGGACCGAATTACCTGTGGGGGAAAAAAGCCATAGTTAAACAGTCCTACTATATCCCTCTATCTGCATACCGCTCATGTGGCTGTCCAAGAGACCCTTAAACAGCCCTAGCGTGCCTGCTCCCACCACCTTACTCGGCAGTGCATTCCACACCCCCACTACCCTTTGTGTGAAAAACTGCCCTCTAATATTCGTCTTATACATAGCCCCCCTCACCCTAAGGCCATGACCCCTCGTCCTATCCATTTCTGAAGGTGGAAAAAGTTTACCACCATTTACTCTTTCTATACCCCTTATAATCTTATACACCTCTATTAGATCCCCTCTAAGCCGACGTCTTTCAAGGGAGAACAACCCCAGTCTATTTAATCGTTCCTCATAAGACAGTCCTTCCATACCAGTCAGCATCCTGGTAAACCTCCTCTGCACTCTCTCCAAGGACTCCACATCCTTCCGATAGTACAGCGACCAGAACTGGACGCAGTTTTCCAAGTGAGGCCTAACTAATGTTCTATACAATTGCAACATCAAACTCCTATTCTTGTATTCTATACCCTTTTCTATGAAAGCTAACATACTATACGCTTTCTTTATCACCTTCTCCACCTGTGAAGACACCTTTAGAGACTTGTGAACCTGCACCCCCAAGTCTCTCTGCGTCTCTATACTCCGAATGGTTTTACCTTTTATCCTGTAACTCTCTTTTACGTTTTTCTGGCCAAAATGCGTCACCTCGCATTTATCCGGATTAAATTCCATTTGCCATCTATCTGCCCAGTCTACCAACCTATCTATGTCCTGTTGTATTGCCTGGCACTGCTCCTCTGTACCCGCCAATCCAAGCATCTTAGTGTCATCAGCAAATTTGCTGATCTCACCACCTACCCCAACTTCCAAGTCGTTTATGTAGACCACAAATAGAAGAGGACCTAGTACTGAGCCTTGTGGCACTCCACTAGTGACAGGCTTCCAGTCGGAAAAAGAGCCTTCCACTACTACCCTCTGTCTCCTCCTCCCGAGCCAGTTCTCGACCCATCTACATACCTGGCCCTGTATCCCATGCGCCTTCACCTTCTCTATCAGTCTACCATGAGGAACCTTGTCAAACGCCTTACTGAAATCCATGTAGACGACATCAACAGCCTGTCCTTCATCAACTGTTTTTGTCACTTCTTCAAAAAATTCCACTAGATTTGTAAGACAAGACTTCCCCTTGACGAAGCCATGCTGCGTATCCCTGATCAGATCGCAGCGCTCCAGATGCTCATACATCCTGTCCCTAAGGATCCTCTCCATTAGCTTACCTATAACTGAAGTCAAGCTCACCGGCCTATAGTTCCCTGGGTTATCCCTCTGACCTTTTTTAAACAACGGTACTACATTTGCTATCCTCCAGTCCTCTGGGACCTCACCTGTGTCCAAGGAAGAGACAAAGATTTGCGTCAGAGGCCCAGCTAGGTCTTCCCTCAACTCCCTTAGCAGCCTGGGGTAAATGCCATCAGGCCCCGGAGCTTTATATGAATTTAAGCTGCCTAACAGCCCCAACACCTCTTTCCTCGTAATCGTTATTTCCCTCAACCGATCCTCAACTTTGTCAACATCACTTTGTCAAAGTGTTGGTGGGCTTTGTTAATTATAGTTTCAGCAACTCAGAGTGGTATGTTGTTAATGAGCAGAACCAGGACGTGTAAATTAGAGCAGTGAATGTAATATTAATTGGTTACAGAAAACAAAGCAAGATGAAAGTGACAAAAAAGTGTTTTTTTAAAATTGCCAAGTCAATTAAATTATGAAGGACTGAAACCCCACACTTGGAATAATTCATTTTTGACACCAAAGGAGTGAATTGCAGTTAACAGGTCATTGATTATTAAGGTGTAACACTTAGCTAGAAATGGATGAGCACCAACAGGAACTAGGGCAATTTCATGCCTTTCAGTAGATTTGAAACGGGAAGCAATGTGGTGAGAGTCTGCTTTTGTACAGTTGCGGACAGAGCACTACATCTCAGACATTAACTGTTGAATCTTTGCATTTATCTGCATTGGCCTCAAGTTGTCGTCCTTTTGCATGTAAATAATTGTTGCCTGCCATTGGTCAGTAAGTCTGGGCCAACAAATTCATAATATTGCAATGTAGATACATTGAAACTAGCTGCTTTGATGCAGGAGTTGAGGTGGAACCCAGTTATTTCTGGGCTACCTTGTCATTATGTGGATAGGAGCTAGGATCAGGTGGATCCTGGTTTTCTTGGCTGCGGCTGGTATGTTGCTTAGCAAAAAAAAGGAACCTCTTATTATCTGTAGTATGGAAGATTGAATTTGGTTCAATTTAATCCTGACAGTCTGTTAAATGCTATGCAGAAATTATAATTGTTTTGGCTTGTTGATTGTTTTACATTCTGAAAAACAGGTCGTTTTGTGTATTGTAGAATCTCACAAGATGCTGCTTATTTTCTAAACTTGTATTGGCAAAATTCAACTTTTCGTTGTGTATTTTATGATCAAGCTCAATGCCTTGAATAAAATTATATAAGGAAAACATTTGATTTGATTTATTATTGTTACGTACTAACATACAGTGAAAATATTGTTTCTTGTGTGCTATACAGACAAAGCATACTGTTCATAGAGAAGGATAGAGCAGAATGTAGTGTTACAGTTATAGCTAGGGTGCAGAGAAAGATCAACTTACTGCAAGGTAGGTCCATTCAAAAGTCTGATGGCAGCAGGTAAGAAGTTGTTCTTGAGTCAGTTGGTATGTGACCACAGACTTTGGTATCTTTTTCCTGAAAGAAAAAGGCAGAAGAAAGAATATCCAGGGTGCGCGGGGTCCTTATATTTTCTGCTGTATTCCATAATGGGATCATATTGTTTATCCATCTTAACACTAAGTTGTGAAATAATGCTATGTGCTTTCTTACTTATATCAACCACAATAACTTGGATTTATTTTGAGCCTTCAATATAACAATATGTCTGAAGGAATTTTACAGGAGTGCTATCAAGCATAATGTGACACTGAGCTATGTAAGGTGACCTAAAGCTTGGTCTGAGCTGCAAGCTTTAAAGGATCTATTGGCAGAGAGAAAGAAGTATAGAAGCAGAGAGATTTCGGGAGGAAATTTCAGAGTTGAAGTCCTGGATGATGATGGTGGAGCAATGAAATATCTAAGCGTGAAAGAAAGCAGAAATTGAGGAATGCTGAGATTTTGTGGTTACAGGACTGATGGAGGTCGGAACAGCAGTCCCCTACCCATGGATTGAGACCCCCTCTCCCCCGCTCAACAATGGTCCATTCCTCCTGCTGTCATTCAGTGAGTGGCACCAATTTTCAAGCGTTAAGATGGAGCCACAGTGAGTGGGATGGGCGGGAGGAGTTTGGACATTGTCATCGCATTGTCTATTCCCATGTGGAAGCATCACCTAAAAAAATTTGCAATAATGTAGAATTTAAAAATATTAGCTTCTACATATCTGCAGTTTATAATGAGCCATATGTCACATTGTGCAGTAAGAAGTCCCACAACATCAGGTTAAAGTCCAACAGGTTTATTTGGAGTCATGAGCTTTCAGAGCACCGCTCCTTCACTCACCTGGTGTTGCACTGAAAGCTTGTGATTCCAGATATACCTGTTGGACTTTAACCTGGTGTTGTGAGACTTCTTACTATGCCCACCTCAGTCCAATGCTGGCATTTCCACATTATAGTTGTTGTACTTTAACTTAAAATTCATGTCTTTAAATCTTTTTCATCTTTTTCCCATTGTGTCTGCTGCAATCCCCAGAGCAGCAAAAACATGAACTAAGCCTTTAATTCTGTGCATATTGCTGTAATTGTACTGCACTGTGTTCTGATCAGCGACCCAGCATATGTTGAAAGGAGTTTTCCTTATTTGGTTTTCATCTCCAGCTTTCACTTTATTTGGATTATACAGTTGTGTATCATTGGGGATGTGTGTTGTAAATGGCAGTTACATTCTTGAGTTTCTGAATCTGTTTTAAAGCAGCAATGTCACAGAGCAATCCTGAAAATTAGATGCTGCTTTGCAAAAACAATGAATGAAACATGCAGGATACATCTTTATCATTTTAAAAACTCTTTTAGTACTGAATTTTTCAAAAGGACATGTGTTGAAACTGTATGGTTCTTCAAAAGCACTTGAACTACAAAATAGTTGGTACCTTTAACCTGCAAGTATTTGGCTTTGAGTAAAAAGCGACAACCAATAGCATTTGTTAATCTAGCCTTTGTTCAAAAAAATTGAGTTATAATGGAAAACTTTTTTACTGATTTAGTTCAGAGGGAATAACGTGAGGATGTGTACATACGTCCCCAGGCTGAGCCGAAACCCTGGAAGTTCAACAATGCTATTTCATTGTTTTTTTACTAGGAAAGAGTGACACTGAAATGAAATCTGCCGATTTAAAATTAATAAAATTTTCAACTGCTATCCTCGTGAGCAAGTAGGAGAGCAAAAGTGGGTTTTGTTTGAAATAGAAATGAGTGAGAGTTTGACGTTATTTATTAGCATCACAAGTAGTCTTGCATCAACACTGCAATTAAGTTATTGTGAAAATCCCATAGTCACCACACTCTGGCATCAGTTCGGGTACACTGACGGAGAATTTAGCATAGCTAGTGCACCTACCAGCATGTCTTTCAGGCTGTGGGAGGAAACTGGAGCATCTGGGGAAAACCCATGGAGACACAGAGAACATACAGTATCCGCACAGACAGTGATCCAAACCAGAAATCAAACCCTGGGTCCTTGGTGCTGTGAGGCAGCAATGCTAACCATGAGTGAAGGCTTGCTGGGCTGTAGTTGTTGAGCCAAAGTGCAGCTAGGTGGTTCTCAAGCTCCTCTACACAGGTTATTTGACTTCTGTGAAATTGGAGCCAGCAGAGCCCAGGTCTTTTGCAGTCTTCACAGAACTCAAGATGTACTTTGAGGCTCCGAGCACTTGTTACTCTCAGTCAGAAGCAATTTAGTTCCTACTGGTTCAGCTTTGTAAAGTTGGCTATTCCTGGCTTAAAAAGAGATGCAAGTGGTACTTTCCCAAGAAAGCACTCATGTCATTCCCTGGGATGTGTGTGCTTCAGTTCTCTGCATTTCAGTGTTTGAGGCCAGATACACATTTGATACACTCATCCTACATGGAAAATACCTTTGCTACCCAAAATTCAAATTAATAAGGCAAGGCTTATAATGTGATTTGGAATAATCATATTTGAATTTAACCAGAGGATAAAAATGCTTGTTGCGATAACAAAAACAGAAAATGCTGGAAAACTTTAGCAGGTCTGACAGCGTCAGTGCGGAGAAAATAGAGCCAATGTTTCGAGTCAGTGCTTTGTCACCGAAGCATCATCTTGACTCAATGTTGGATCTATTTTCACTCCACAGATGCTGTCAGACCTGCTGAAGTTTTCCAGCTTTTTTTTTTAAGATTTCAACATCTGCAGTATTTTACCTTTTTTTAAAAAAGTTCATTTTGTTTTGGGTTAAATTTTAAGCTTTTATGCTAGTTGTATTTCTGATCCAGTAGGTGTGGCTGTTTAAAATAAAGACTATCCTTCAACTTTATCTTGTATTTTCTCAGGAAATAATTTTCTCTAAAAGGTTTGCAGTAAATGCTGGAAAAGGATATTTAATTTTTATGCTTAAAGCATTGATTTGAATATGTATTAGCACCTGTTTAGTAAGATGTGAATTTTTTTTTCCCAGTTTTATTCTACTCTTTATCCCCGGGCCTTGTTTCCAGCTCTTTGTCAATTTTTCTTAAGATAACTCATTTTTATAAGCAGATTGGATGATTCCAATACTTTGTTCTCCTCTCTCCTTTATCTCCTTGACCTACGCCAACTCTGAGATGAGTTAATATGATTTGGAACAATCATGTTTGAGCTTAGCTGGAGGGTAAAAATGTTTGCTGTGATAACAAAAAAACTTTAACAGAAAAGGAAAGTCTCAGCCTGTCTGATAGCATCTGTGAAGAGAGTCAAAGTCTTGAGTCATTATGACTCTTCATCAGCCCAAAGATGTGTAGGTTAGATTGATTGTCCGTTCAAAATTGTCAGAGAGGATAAGCAGGGTAAATATGTGGGGTTACAGGGAGGGGGCCTGGGTGGGATTGTGTTCAGTGCAGATTCGATTTGCTGAATGACCTCCTTCTGTACCATAAAGATGCTGTGAAGAGATGAAAGGTTATCCTGACTCGAAACGTTGGCCCTCTTCTCCATAGATGAGTTTATTACTCATAGCATGAATCTTAGACACAAACTAGTCACGGCACTCCATATTCATGTTTAACTTGTCTAATTACCTGAATGTAAAGACAGTTTCTTGATAATACTTAAAACTGTTCTGTTTATATCTAAAATATTAAATGATGTTGGGGATTGTGGACTAGTTACTTTGCTTTCTTCCGAGTGAATGTATGATTAATGAAAATAAATTAGAAAATAGGGTGCAAGCAATCAATTTTTGAACCTACTTAATATTCAAAATGGCTCTGACTCATATGGCCCATCATACACGGACATGGTTGATTATAATATGTGGTTATTAGATTATAAATAGACAATGCAATGCGTTTTTACAGATCAGAATTGCTTAAAAAGTAGTTGTATTTCAGGTTTTTTTTTATTTCTAGCTGGTTTTGGAAATATCCAAACTGATTAAGAATGTGTGGAAAAATAATGAGACTTATTTCTTCAATGCAGCATTAATAAGGAATTGGTAGTTCCAGCAAATTATATTTCCAGTGTGTTCTAGTCAGTTTCTTTTTATTCATAATGATGTGATTGTAAATAGTTGGCAATAGGTTGCCACTGTGAAAAGTGCTTAAGCAAGCTGTTCCCCACAGCAACAGCATTATTTTGATAGGTAATTTACTGTGTATCCAATGGCATTTGTGTCTTGTAATATTACAGCTGCCGAAAGCATGGTACCGTTTTACATAACTGCAGAATTGGTAAGGTCGCATGCAGATACCCCTGTTATTAAAATGATCCTCTTTACATTATGCTGCACTAACCTGAATCTGTGGGATGTAGTTAGACTGATATATATGCTGAGAACACTACACTTCATAGAGATATTCAGTTTCTAATACATATAGGTATTTAGCTCAGTATTCTATTCAGGGAGCATACATTACTAAGTTTCTATTACTTTCATACAATGAAAGCAGCCCTAGTATTTGATGCTCTTAAGTCAAGTTATACTTTGATCTAAAAATATAAAATGCTGAATAAACTTAGCACAACTGGCAGCATCTATGGAAAGAGAAACATAATTAATATTTTCAGTCTATATAATGCTTTCTAGAACTGAAGAGAGATAGATGTAGTGAATTATATGGTTAGTAAAGGGGCAGAGAAGATAAGGATGAGTAGAAGGTTAGACATAGGTTGGAGCCAAGGTGAAATTGACAAAGATGTCATGGACACAAGGCAAAGGTAGTATTAGTGGTATCATTATGGCCTAAAAAAGTGCTGATCGTAGCATAGAGATAAAATAGCGAACAAAGGTCAGTGCTTAGTGAAAGCAAAACTGAGGAACAAAGGACAGATGGCCCTGTTGGGGAGAGGATTGGGGGGTTTGTACGATATAAACCGAGAAAACCAAAAACAAAGGGTCAAAGTCAGAGGTTTACAGCTTTGGCCAACATGTCCATGCCTCCTTTTTGTTTAAAACCCCTAAGCTAATCCCATTTGCCTGCATTTGAGCTATATTGTTTTGTACCCATGTAACTATCTAAATGCTTTTTAAAAAACAAAACTGTACCTGCCTCTATTACTATCTCTAGCAGCTTGTTTCAGATATACACCGGCCTCTGTATGAAATAATTGCCCCTCTGGACACTTTGGAACTCTCCCCTCCCATCTTAAATCTATCCCTCTAGCTTTAGACTCTCCTACCTCTGGGAAAAGATATTGATTATCTGTGTCCCAGTGCTTTCAAGGTCTACTTTCTCTTTATCACCCAGTACTTTCAATATCCATTCTCTCAACGTGTCTCAGTGCCTTCAATATCCATTCTCTCAATGTGTCGCAGTACCTTCAATGTCCGTTTTCTCAATGTGTTCCGGTACCTTTAATATCCACTCTCCAAGGGTGTCCCGGAACCTTCAATATCCGCTCTCATGATCCATTATTTTCAATATCCATTCTCCAAGGATGTCCCAGAATCTTCAATACCCACTCACTCAATGTGACCCAGTACCTTCAATATCCATTCGCTCAATATGTCCCAGTCTCTTCAAAATCCATTCTTTCAACATGTCCCATAGGATTTAGTACACTGTATATCAGGAGTATGAGAGCAGTTATTATCATACTGTGCATCAGGAGTATGAAAGAGGCAACACACTATCTATCAGCAATATGACAGCATTCAACACGCTGTGTAACAGGAATATAAGAGAAGTGTATCAGTACTGAGAGAACTTTACATCCTGTATGTCGGGAACATCAGAGGAGTTAGCATACTGTGAAACAGGAATACGAGAGGCAGTAACACAGTGTATCAGGAATATCATAGAAGGACACCTTCTTCATTGGGCCAAGCTGGTCTCTGTGGAATGCTGACGGTTGGGGAGGGGTTAGTGTGATGAGATGATGTGGTTAGTAGTGGCATCATGCTGGAATTGGTGGAAATAGCAGAGAATTCTCCTTTGAATGTAGAGACTGGTGGGTAGAAATGAGAACAAGAGGGACTTTATTATGGTTCAGGGAGGGAGAGAAAGGGGTGAGGGCAGAAATGTGGTTGATGGCTTGGATATGATTGAGTGCCCTGTCAGCCACAGTTAGGGGAAAGCTAGGTTTGGGAAAAGGCAGACATGTCAAAAGCACTGTATTTGAAGGTGGTATCATTGGAACAGGTGCAGTGAACATGGAAAAGCTCAGAGAATGAGATGGACTCTTTACAGGGAGTGAGGTCTGATGAGCTGTAGTTGAGGGACCTGGTGGAATCTGTGGGCTAATAATGAATATTGGTGGACAGTCTATCACCAGAAATGAAGACCGATAGTCAAGAAAGGGAAGTTAGAGATGGACCATGTGGAAGTGGGGTGGAAATTGGAAACAAGATCTAAATCTTGTTTGATCTTGAAGCAAGATCCAGATGAGAGCATGAAGAGGCGCCCAATATAGCTGTCAATGTAGCAGCGAAAGAGTTGTGGGAGATGGCCTGAATCGGATTCGAACAAGGATCTTCCACAAATCCAACAAAAGGACACGCGTAACTGGGGCCTATGTGGATACTCTAACCAAATTTTTCACGTGCAAGAAGTGAGATAAGTTAAAGGAGAAACTGTTAAGTGAGAGAGCAAGTTCAGCCAGGCAGAGGAGAGTGGAAGGGTGTTTTTGGGCCTCTGCCTGAGGAAGTGTTGATGGACCCTGACACACTTCTGGTTGGAGTGGAGGTATGGAGAGATTGGACATCCAAAGTGAAAAGGAAGCAGGTAGGGCTCGGGAGCAGAAATAGTTGATGTCATGTTGGGCATAAGAAGAATTGTGAATGTAGGTGGGAAGGGACTGGGCAAGGAGAGTGAAAATGAAGTGAAGATAGGAAGAAATTAATTTGGTGAGGCAGAACAGGCTGATACAATGGGTCTACCTAGACAGTCCTGTTTCTGGGTTTAGGGAAGGAGGTAGAAGTGAACTGTGCAGGGTTGAGGAACTGAGATTCGAAGCTGTGGAGGGAACGTCTCCAGCAATGATGAGATCATTGACAGACTGGAAGTAACTCAGTGTTTGTGTTTCGTGGTGGAGTAGGGGTCCGGGGGAGATAGGGGGAAGTGTCTGATAGTTGGTGCTTGGTATCAGTATGCCAGACACAACAGCTGCACCTTGTTTGCTGGTTTGATAAAGTTAGGATTTCACTTGAGAGCAGAGTGCACTAAGTTCAGAAGGAGCCAGGTTTGTGCGGGTAAGAGAAACATCTGCAATATTTTACTCATACTTTCTGATCAGCTCTCAGATCTATTTCTGTGTACCACATGGCTTTAACTTTGTGATGGTACTTTGTGCATTTGGAACATGCTTTTAGTTGGGTATCTGCCATCACATCCTGACCCCACAGCTCATGCTGGTTAAAACGAAATGTTAGAAATACACAGCACATTAGACAGTACGTATTGAAAGATGAGCAGAGTTAATGCTTCGGGTCAGCGACCTTTCATCGAAACTAAAGCAAGTTAGAGATAACAACTGGTCTTCAGCAGTTCAGAAAGATAAGGGAAGGCTATGTTAGGAATAAAAGGGTGGTTAGAGGAAAAATCGGACCTCTTAGGGACAGAGGAGGGGAACTGTGCTTAGAGCCCGAGGGAATGGCAGAGATCCTGAATGAATACTTTGCGTCGGTATTCACGAAGGAGAGGGGCTTGTTGACAGCTCCCCTCTCTGAGGGAGCTGTGGACCAGTTGAAGGAAATATCCATACTGAGGGAGGAAGTGTTAGAGCTTTTAGGTAGCATTAAAATGGATAAATCTCTGGGGCCTGATGGCATTTAACCCAGGCTGCTTAGGGAGGTGCGAGATGAATGCTGGGCCTCTGACGCAAATCTTTGTCTCTTCTTTGGACACAGGTGAGGTCCCAGAGGACTGGGAAATAGCTAATGTTGTACCGTTGTTTAAAAAGGGTAGTAGGGATAACCCTGGGACTTATAGGCCGGTGAGTTTGACATCAGTGGTAGGGAAGCTGTTGGAGGGGATTCTTAGGATGTATAGGCACTTACAGCGTTGCGATCTGATTAGGGATACGCAGCATGGATTTGTTAAGGGGAGTCTTGCCTTACAAATCTGGTAGAATGTTTTGAGGAGGTGACGAAAATGGAGGACGAAGGGCGAGCCGTTGATGTCGTCTATATGGATTTTAGTAAGGCGTTTGACAAAGTCCCTCATGGGAGGTTAGTTGAGAAGGTCAAGGCTAATGGGATACAAGGACAGGTAGCTAGATGGATAAGTAACTGGCTTAGGAGACAGAGAGTAATAGTAATAGCTTTTCTAGCTGGAGGTCAGTCACTAGTGGTGTGCCGCAGGGCTCAGTACTGGGACCTCTTCTATTTATAATATATACAAATGACTTGGAAGAGGGAGTAAGTGGAGTGATCAGCAAGTTTGCAGATGATTTGAAGATGGCTGGACTTGCAGATAGTGAAGAGCATTGTCAGGTGATGCAGAAGGACATAGGCTGGTAGCTTGGGCAGATAGATGGCAGATGGAATTCAATCCTGATAAATGTGAGGTGATGCATTTTGGGAGAAAGAATGCAGAGGGGAGGTATATGATAAAGGGTAGACCTATTAAGAGTATAGAAATGCAGAGGGACCTGGGGGTGCAGGTGAACAAGTCTCTGAAGGTGGCAGAGTAAGTGGAGAAGGTTGTGAAGAAAGCATATAGTATGCTAGCCTTTATAGGAAGGGGTATAGAGGACAAGAGCTGGCCTTTAATGTTGCAGTTGTATAAAACGTTGGTTATTCCTCATTTGGAATACTGCATCCAGTTCTGGTCGCCTTACTACCAGAAGGACGTGGAGACTCTGGAGAGAGTGCAGAGGAGATTTACCTGGTATGGAAGGTCTGAGTTACGAGAAGCGGTTAGGCAAATTGGGACTGTTTTCCTTAGAAAGACGTAGACTTAGAGGAGATCTAATAGAGGTGTACAAGATTGAGGGGTATAGATAGAGTAAACAGGGTTAAGCTTTTTCCTAGGATGGACTCGAATAGCGTGAGGGGTCACGGGCTTAGGTGAGGGGAGTAAGGTATAATTTGGATGCTAGATGGAGTTTTTTCACACAGAGTGGTGGGGGTATGGAACGTGCTGCCGCCAAATAAAGTGGTGGAGGCAGGTACTCTGGAGTTATTTAAGAAATACTTAGATGGGTACATGGACAGAATTGGAATGGAGGGATATAGAAAACTGATTTTAAAATAGGGATCATGAGCCTTGTGAGTCCCTGGGAAGTGTGTAAATAGACGATGATATTGATGTACTTGTTTTTAATCCTACAGGTGCTTTGGTCCACCTTGTTGTCTAACAAGGGGCATATACGTGATGGGTCGTGAGAGGGCTGTTCTTGGATTTTTTTCAAGAGTATCCTAGTGCTTCACGTCATTAGTGTACGCTTGACCTGGACCATTTGATGGGCAACACGACAGCTCAGTGACTATCGCTGTGCTGTGCAGATACATGGATTTGGGCCTGTGTCTGTGGGAGTTTGCGCATTCTCCCTGTGCTTGCGTGGGTTTTCTCCGGGTGCTCCAGTTTCCTCCCGCATCCCAAAGATGTGCTCTTAGGCTAACTGGCAAAACAAATTCTCCCTAAATTGTCTCAAATTTGATTTTTAATCCATTGATCTATAAACATAGACAGGGATCACGGGTAGAGGTGGGAACATCGGGGTGGCGGCGCGGGCTTGTTGGGCCAAAGGGCCTGTTTCCCGTGCTGTTTTGTTCTTTGTTCGCAATTGGATGAAAGACAAGAGAAATTGAACGATAAAAGGAATGATGGTGCAAGACAAAAGGGAAAGGTAATTGGACAGGTAAATAGATGATGTGTCCAGAAGAGGTGTAAGTGGCAATAGCAGAATCATTAGTGGCTACTGCCTCGAGAAAGGAGAGTTGGAAGGTGGATGACCATGGTCTTAGATTGTTGAACTTGGTATTGAGTCCACAAGGCTGTAATGAAAGATGAGATGATATTCCTTGAGATTTCATGGCCTTCAGTATTATCACAAAGCTTTTTTTCTGTCCATTGCATTCCTCTCCAGTTCCCTGCCTCTGTACTTGATTTAAATCTGTTGTGTCTGATGAAAAGTCATCAAATTAAAACATTAATCTTGTTGCTTTCTTTGCAGATGTTGTATGACTTGCATATTTCTGCTTTTATTTTCAGTATCTGTAATATTTTCCCTTTGAGCTCAAGTTAATGACCTGTTTCTAAGTTTTTGTTGACCTTCAATAGGCTACATAATGATGCATGAGAATGCCACCTGTAAATTTGCCTTTTTAATAGAACAAAGTAACCACCCTCCTGGCAAAGCACTTTACATTTTGGCAAGGAAACCGTCCATGCTGGGGCATAGCATATTACCGCATTGACTGCTGTGCTTCTGAAATACCTAAAGACATTTTAAAACACAATGCGTCTCCAGAGCATCGCTTCTGGGTAGTCTTGAATACAGGCAGAGCGCATTGAATTACTTGGCTGGGGAATGAAACAGAGGGAAGGGAGCTTGGTAATTGAGCAGAGTTGAGACATAAGGATAAAAAAATGGAATAGTTGATGCATAGATTCATAATTTGAACTGACACACAGATAACAGAGAAACCTCTTTATTCTTGCAAACCTTTGGAAGTTTTTTCTGTATTACTGACGTGTTCTGAAGACAAAGGCTGGGAACAGACACTGTTGTATGACTGGTTCTGTATACCATAAAGCAAATATCTGGAATTAAGAATCTACTGATGATCATTAAACCATTGTCGATTGTCGGAAAAACGCTTTCTGAATTCAATAAAAAAATCTGGAATCACGAATCTACTGATGAGCATGAAATCATTGCTGATTGTCAGAAAAACTCATCTGGTTCACTAATGTCCTTTAGGGAAGGAAATCTGCTATCCTTACCTAGTCTGGCCTACATGTGACTCCAGAGCCACAGCAATGTAGTTGACTCTCGTGTCCTCTGAACAAGGGCAACTAAGGGTGGGCAATAAATGTTGGCCAGCCAGTGACACCCATGTCTCCCACATGAATAAAAATAATACTTACTTTAGAAAGGATACGACTAGCTAGATTCCAGGGATGAGGAAAGAATCAGTGGAATAGACTGATTTTCCTAGTGTTAAGTAGAATAAAAGGAAATCTTATTGAAACAAATGGAATTCCAGGAGCTTGAAAGAATATGAAAGAAGAGATTGCTTTCCTAGTTGGAGAGATCAGACTAGGGTGAAAAAGCAGATAACTGTGGATGCTGCAAATCTGAAAAAATAAGCACAAAATGCTGGAAATACTCTCGATCAGGCAACATCTGTGGAGAGAGAAGCAATTAGGACGGGGATGTATTCTCAACACTTGGAGTTGATGATTTTTTGAATGAGATAGGAAATTTTGTCATTCAGTTGATTATGAATCATTGGAACTTGCTATCCCAAAAGCTGTAGATGCCAAACATTGAACATATTCAAAGCTGATTATGATTTTTGAACACTCTGAATCAAAGAATAAGGGATCAGGTGGGAAAGTGGAGTTAAAATTAAAGATTAAGTATTAAATGGTGGAGCAGGCTCAAAAGGCCATGAGGCTACTGCTATTTCTTATGTGATACTAGGCACAAGTTTTCATTACAGTTTAATAGGAGTCTCAGTAACTGGAATGTGGGCACAGATGTTGTCATTATTCATGGATTCTAAGATGTAGTTTGTCTGAATGGATGAACTAAAGCAAAGTATACACCAGCTCCGGAAAGAATTTCCTGTGTTTAACTGTTCCAAAATTCCCAGCTTTTATCCCTTTTCCACAACTAACTGTTGGCAATATCTGATGTTGGCTCCATTGCTGACTTAGGATATAGTTTGAATCCTTCAGTTGTTGTTCACTCCAATTTCACCAGCATTTGAATTCATATTTCTTACAGTATGTTTTTTGATTATAAATATCGTATCTGATCTTTGCTGCAAAATTTAGGTTACACCTCTGAATTCCTTTGTCTTCTGAGTCATACACGATGTATTTAAATTAAAATACCAGACTTTGATTTCTTATGTTTCCGGGATCACAGGTGCTTCTGGAAGGTACCAACCTCTGGTAATGTTATCACCACTGCATTGCCAAGAAGCAACCAGTAGTAGATTAAACCCTCCATTGTATGTACTACATTGAACAAGTAAATGGAGTTTTCTTCTCCAAAAGATGAGAACATTTATTTGTTGTTTTCAAAGTTTGTTAGCCTCCAACATCTCGCCTCTGCTGGAAGCATTGCCTGGTTTGGTCTGGCTTTGCTTGATTCCAACTTTTGCCTATCTTACTGTAACCAGAACATTTGTAGCAATATCTTCTATTTCTGCTCCTGTACCAATATCTCTGGAGCACCCACAATGATAAGTCCTTGGATCCCTCTCACCCACATCTGCAGCTGCCATGCAGCAACATCATTTGTCAATAGGATATTTTGCAGGGAACGTCCAGGTTTACCTCTTCAACGCCGTTTTCCCCCACAGCCTCTCTGTTGACACCTAGTCTTGGATGAACTGCGGTTTCCTCCATTTAACCATTCAGAAGGTCAAAGACATTGTTTTTACACTCTGCCAACAAACTCCACCTCTTTGTCTCCACTTTCATCACTCTTGAACTAATTTTTTTTTGCATCTTAGTGCCATGTTCAGCCAGGAGCGGAGCTTCTGATCCTATCTCTGTAACATCACTTTTCTCCAATTCTTTCATCCCCTTTTTTGCTGAATTCCTGCTCCATGTCTTTAGCCATCTTCAGACTTGGTGATTACAATGCTGTCCAGGTTGACTGTCTAATCCCACTGTCAGTGGACCTTTGCTCATCCAAAGCCCTGCCTGCATATTATCCCATATCAAGTCCAGCTTACTCATCAACTCTGTCTTTGTTTTCTATTGCCCCTTTGATTTTCAATGCATCAAATTTTAAATTCTTACTCTTGTGTTTAAATTCCTTCACAGCCTTGTCCTTCTGTTTTTTTTTCTTCCTGCTTTTTTTTTTACTATTTATTTATTTTACTATCAAATATGCTTACGTTAACACTGCAAATCCTTTGAAAATCTTTTAGTCTGGCACCTGTTCGGGTACACTGAGGGAGAATTTAGCATGGCCAGTGCACCTTGCCAGCACATCTTTTGAACTGCGAGTGAAAACTGGAGCACCTGGTGGAAACCCATGCAGACTCTTGGAGAACGTACAGACTCATTTCCAGAAGCTGGGAATGAACCCGACGCGGGTGAGACAGCAGTGCAAACCTCTGTGCTGCGGTTGATCCTGCCTGAACTCTGTCCTGGCATCCACGCCCCTCCCATCACTCCAATTATCAGAAAACCCTGCTTTCAGCCTTCTAGGCCCCATCATGCCCTAGAATTTCTTCCCTGAATCTCTCCGCCATTCTTTTAAGACTGAACTCGTCTCTGGTCAAGCTTTCGGTTTCCGTAATTTCTCTTGCTATTCAGCTGATTATAATTCCATGAAGTGTTTAACAATACTTTTGTGTTATGGTTGCTACAAATTGTAAGTTATTTTAAATTTCATGGCAGCGTAGAATTTTAAGCATTAATTACTGTGCTCCTTACAGCCCTGAGTCACCTTTCATTAATTTTCATAATGCATATATGTCTCAAATTGGGAAAAAAGGTTCTGTCATACGCTTAGAATAAAGTATGAATAATTCATGCTCAAATCCAACTTTGAGCAGATTTTTTTGCCTTTTAGAAACATGAAATGATCCAGTGCTATCACTGCCTCTTGTGCTGTGATTGCTGTTTCAATGTTGGGTCATCAGGGGGCGCATTTGAAGAGGAATTCTGTCTCCTCCTTGTTATGACTCTATGAAACATGACAAACTTAACTTTGGGAAAACAGAATGCTAGTTGAAATGAAATCAGGCTTGTGGCCCCTTAGGGCGGTGCAGTGGCACAGTGGTTAGCACTGCAGCCTCTCAATGCCAGGGACCTTTTAGACTGTGGGAGAAAACCGGTTCAATTCCAGCCTGGTTCACTGTGTTGAGTTTGTACATTTTCCCTGTGGCTGCATGGGTTTCCTCTGAGTGCTCCGGTTTTCTCCCACAATCTAAAGATGTGCAGGTTAGGTAGATGAGCCATGCTAAATGGCCACTCCATGTCAGGGGTCTAATAAGGTAAATATATGGGGTTAAAGGGATGAGGCGTGAGCGGGATTGTTGTTGGTGCGGGCTTGATGGATCAAATAATCTCCTTTTGCACTTAGAGATTCTATACGCGTAAGGAAAGTGGTGTGTGGTGACTAGGTTGTCTTCACAGTAACTTAATTGCAGTGTTAATGTAACTCTATTTATGACACCAATAAATAAACTTTCAAACTTTATTTGGAATCCAGCAAGTATTTGTATAAAAACTTGTTGAGCTGTCTAAAGATTGTGCAGTTTTAGAAACTTTTATCCAGCCAGTGAGACGTTTTACACTTGTGTCTGTAAAGTGAAAACTGAGAAGAATATTGGTGCTGTGTTGAAGTTTGCGGCAGGTTTGCACTTATCCGTTTTGATATCAGTCCATTTTGTGTCTTAATGTTGGGCTTGAAAATGGAAGCAAGTTTAGATGTAGAGGCAGAGTTTATTTGGCTGAATCATATTGAGTAAATAGGAAAGCAATTTATGGAATTTTTAGCGCAGTACTTCAAATCAACTGAAATTGTATGTTGTTCTTTTCCTCTTCAATGAATAAGAAACCCATATTCAGCAGAGCGAATGCCAAGACTTTCTTTTGTTATTTACAACACTTGTTTGTTTTTTCCATTTAAAAAAAATTGCTGACACAGTTTAGATGTAATTTTACTTTATAATGGCCATTCTGTTGATTTGCTGGATGCTCATGTGTACAACCCCTGGATATAATGATAAAAGATATTTGCATTCTGAAGCGATTCCGGTTTGGAGATGTACTGCAAGTTTATTTTGCGTGGAAAATAATTTTCTGATCAAAATCTAATTCCAGCTTCAGGTGAATTGATAGCGGCTGGTTAAGTGGATTTGAACAGGTTCAGTGTAAAAATGACTGTGCTCTTGTTAATATGGATACTTTCTCCATACTTATTTCCTAAAGGTGTTGACTATAGCTGTGATTTACAGGTGCTAGTACTTAACTCTCCATTGCTCAAGTGTGAACTGCTGCACTACATTGTTGCTAGGATATTTATTTAACTGTGAAAATGTATCAGTTACGTTGGACACATTCATACCCATAAGCTGGCTTTTTATCAGTTATTTTGGATAATTAGTAAAATACAAGCTTGACACATGTTTCCCCACCCCTGCCTTAAGTAAGAAAAAAGACTTGCATTTATATAGCACCCCTCATCTCAGGAAGCCTCACTGCATTTTGAACTGCAATAAATGTAAGGTGGGAATTGCGGCAGGCAGTTTACATTGCAGTAAACTCGTGCAAACAGCAGTATGACTATGACCAAATAATCTACTTTTCTGTGATGGTTGAGGGATAGGTTTTGTAAGAAATCTCACCACACTGATACTCTGAAAACTTGTGCGGCCAAATAAACTGGTTGGATTTAAACCCTGATGTTGTGAGACTTCTCACTGTGCCCACCCCAGTCCAACGCCAGCATCTCCACATCATGGTTAAGTTTTAGCCAGGACACTGGGGAGAACTCACCTATTTGTCTAAATAGTGCCATGGGATCTTTTATGTTTGCCTGAAAGGGTTGATGGGGTTATAAAATAGAGACATTTTATAATGTCTCTATAAAAGATGGCATAACTGGTAATGCAATCTCTCAGTGTCGCACAGGAGTATCAGCCAAATTTTTATGCTCAAGTATTTGGAATTTAAACCCATAGCTATGTGACCCAGAAGTAAGACTGCTATCCGCTGTGCCATGAATGACCAAGGTAGGCTGACTAGCTGCTTTACTGCTGCACAGTTGACACCAACTTAACTTCTCTCACACTGGAGGTGGAAACTTAAGATTTTAAGGTTGATGCGACTTAGTGTTGTGGTATGTCATGTATTTGCTCCAAATCATTTATGTTTTAATCAGTTTTTTTATGTTGCAAGTTTCACTTTAAGTAGTGAAACAGCAAAGAACAACATTCAATTTCTGATCCAACCCAAACCGGTTAAGTACAGTGGTATGGATACTGTAGTTGCGTGAAAACGTGCCCGGAATTATTCAGTACTGGGCTGCATTGCAGATGTGTGAATTTCCTAATTAGATCTCTTGTGAAGTGCACTGCCACAGGGAGAGAACAAGTTGGACTCACCAGTTAAAAATACTTTGTGATATTACATCTTGTTTTCAGCGTTACTTGGCATCTAATTTATCATTTGCTGCTAATAGCAAATGTAAACCGTTATGGTGGTTTTCGGTTTTACTTTCTGACCTTGAAATCAATTCAGATGAGATCTTTTCTATCTTGTGAATCTATGCGATTTAATTACAACATGTTTACTGAAGGGGAAACGCTTGTCTGTGGGCAAATGTATATCGAACAGCCATAAATATAATGAGATGCAAAATGATATAGATACCCCACACATATGAGTGAATAGACAGAATGTACACATATACAAGTTATTGCTTTGTGGATTAACAGCATTAGCTGCTTTAGAAAATCTCTTGTTAAGAATTGGATTTAAGATGATAAGGATTAGCAGAACTAGAAAAGGGTAGTTGCTAGATATTGCGAAACAAAAAAATTCCTGAACCTTTAGGACTGTGAGAGTACATGTCATGGAACTGGTCATCCTTTCAAGTAGACGTGGAGTGTAAAGTTGATAGGAATTTAGAGTTTTGCTTAAGTTGCCTAGGGAAATGCAAATACGTTGGGCAAAGCTGATAGAGAAGATTGTACGTTATTTGTGTAAATAGCATTGAGTATTGCTGAGAAAAGCGACATGCTATCTAAGTTTTTCATCTTGTACCCATCAGGATAGCTTACAGAAATATTACATAGCGTAACAGGGGAAAACAGCAATTTATACAGAATGAGAAGAGAGTGTTGATTGGTTGGCAAGGGGATTCTGATTGGTGGAGATGTTGTCATGGAGAATACTGCATGGAACAGTTAACTGCCCAGCTTTGTTTCAAATTTATACTGGACAGGTCAACTTTAATTGGTCAAGGTATCGCCTGGGGAATGAACTAGTAAATAAAGTGAGATTTTGTTTTCATGTTTTGTGTACTATAAGTAATGGAATAGCTGTGGCAACTTTCTACTTGGTACTCTGTTCAAATAAAACTTCTAACCTAATGCTAAGGTTACTTCTGTTATTTTGTTCCATACACCCATCACTAATGTCCTTTCCAACTTCCACCAACTCCCAATTGTCACACATTTAAGTTCCTTATCTACATTGTCAAAACCTTTGGGTTTTTTATCACTCTGCCTGAGTGATCTGCCAAATGTCTTAGCCAATGTTTGTGATATTCTTACTCAGGAGCTAAAACAACATCATATATATGCCAATTTTCACAGATGCACTATAGAAAGCATTGTTTCTGGTTGTATCACAGCTTGGTATGGCTCCTGCTCTGACCAAGACCATAAACTGCAATAGGTGATGAACGAAGCCCAGTTCCTCACTTAAGCCACCTATTGATCCTGTCTACACTTCCTGCTGTCTCGGCAAAGCAGTCAGCATAATCAAGGACCCCATCCACTCAAGACATGTTCTCTTTTATCTTCTTCCGTCGGGAAAAAGAAACTAAAGTATGAGGACACGTACCAATCAACTCGAGAACAGCTCCTTCCCTGCTGCCATTATATTTTTGAATGGACCTACCTCGCATCAACTTAATCTTTCTCTACCTCCCAGCTGTGGCTGTAAAACTACATTCTGCACTCTCTTCTTTCCTCCTCTATGAATTGTATGCTTTGTCTGTACACCATGTAAGAAACAATACTTTTCACTGTTTACTATTACGTGTGACAAATCAAAATATATTTGATCTGCCTTCCCTCAAGGATGTCTGTCTTGAAACATTTAATTTATGGTGATGGCAGTGGTAGCAGAGAGAAGGAAAAGACAAAGAAGCTTGGTGGAAAGAATATTATGTTCAAAGAAGTACGTTCTCTTTCCAGGTTTTTCACCTCCAGCTCCATCCACCAAACTACAGGAAATAGTTAAATAGTGCTGTTGGACTTTTAGAGAAAATCTCCGGAAATAACATTGAAATGATGCAGCTGAACAAGGGAAAAGGTTGATGCATCTTGATGAGTTAGTGTCGGAGCACGCAAGTTGCGTAGGAAGGGAACAAAGGAGGATTGGGCTTGCTTTCAGAAGACTATATAGGAGGATGAAGGACTTTTTTCTCTCCTAGTATGAGACTGGAGATTGACCTTTCATTGTCTGGAAGATCAAGTCAAATCCAGCCCCAGACAGAGGGGATGAAGGGCTCATCTTTCCCTTAGGGCAAAGATACCCTCTGGAACCAGGAACTAAATTCAGACAGCAGGGAATAACTGGTTCCTGTCTGATGAATTGCACTGATGTTATGGTGTTTGGTCAGGAGAATTCCTGAAATAATCCTTAATGTGGAGCCCTCCCTATAAATTGTTTGAGAGAAATATATATATATAGAAATGATATAGAAGCACCAGAGAAAAAGCAAAAAAAAACCCTGATGTTCAAGAATATTAACAGACCTGAGAGATGGCATCTATTAGGAAATATTTGCGGTAGGCAGAAGGGAACCGGTGGGTGTGATGTTTTTAGATTTCCAGAGGGCGTTTGATAAGGTGCCTCACAAAAGGTTGCTGCAAAAGGTTAGAGTGCAAGGAGTAGGGGGTAAGGTATTAGCATGGATAGAGGATTGGTTGTCTAATAGGAAGCAGAGAGTAGGAATCAATGCTCTTCTGGTTGGCAGCTGGTGACGAGTGGAGTGCCCCAGGGATCGGTGCTGGGGTCTCAACTGTTTACCATATACATAGATGATCTGGAGGAAGGGGTTGAGTGTAGGGTAATAAAATTTGCTGATTTCATGAAGATGAGTGGAAAAGCACATTGTGTGGAGAGTATGGAAAGTCTGCAGAGAGATTTGGATAGGTTGAGTGAGTAGGCGAGGACCTGGCAGATGGAGTGTAATGTTAGCAAGTGTGAGGTTATCTGCTTTGGTAGAAATAATAGTAGGAGGGATTATTATTTAAAAGGCGAAAAGCTGCAGCATGCAGAGGGATCTGGGGGTCCTTGTGCACGAATCGCAAAAACCCAGTCTGCAGATGCAGCAGATGATCAAGAAGGCAAATGAAGTGTTGGCCTTTATAGTGAGGGGGATAGAATATAAAAGTAGGGAGGTCTTGTTGCAACTGTAAGGGTGTTGATGAGGCCGCAGCTGGAGTATTGTGTGCAGTTTTGGTCACCACATTTGCGGAAGGATATATTGGCCTTGGAGGGGGAGTGCAGGGAAGGTTCACTAGGCTGATACTGGAGATGAGGAGGTTAGCCTATGAGGAGAGATTGAATAGACTTGGTTTGTACTCATTAGAGTTTAGAAGGCTGAGGGGGGATCTTCTGGAGACATGTAAAATAATGAAGAGGATGGATAGGGTAGAGATAAAGAGATTCTTCCCACTTAGAAAGGATAGTAGGATTATAGGGCACAGCCTCAAAATAAGGGGGGGTGGAGGCGGTTTAGATTGGAGTTGAGGAGGAACGTCTTCACTCAAAGGGTGGTGAATCTTTGGAATTCTCTGTCCGTTGAAGTGGTGGAAGCTACCTCGCTGAATATATTTAATTAGGTTTCTGATAGACAAGAGAATTAAGGATTATGGGGAGAAAGTGGGAAAGTGGAACTGATTCACCAGATCAGCCATGATCTTATTGAATGGCGGGGCAGGTTCGAGGGGCTAGATGGCCCACTCCTGCTCCTATTTCTTATGTTATTTATCAGGATGGGGCTCATTTCTCTGGAAAAGGAAAGGCTGACAGAAGAGCACTGAAATTATGAAAGGACAGGTGTAGAGGAAATGCTTCCAGTTTTGGTCAGTCCCAAGCTAGGATCAAATATGATGATGAATTCACTGAGGAATTTGGAGAAACATCTATAATTGCTGAGATTGTGAACCTTGTGATTATGTGGAATGGCTGAGGAGGAACAATGTTGATGCATTTAAGAGGAAGCCAAGTAAGTACTTGAGGAAGAATGGTGATTTGAGGGGTGGCGTAGTGGCACAGTGCCTCACAGCGCCAGAGATCCAGGTCCAATTCTGGCCTCAGGTCACTGTCTGTGTGGAGTTTGCACAGTCTCCACATGTCTGTATGGGTTTCCTCTGGGTGCTCCAGTTTCTTCCCATAGTCTAAAGATGTGCAGGTTAGGTGTATTGCCATGGTATATTGCCCCTTAATGTCAGGATGATTATCAGGGTAAATATGTGGGGTTCTGGGGTATGGCCTGGATAGTAATATTGTTGATGCAGGTTCGATGGGCCAGATGGCCTCCTTCTGTATTGTAGCGATTCTGTGAATTTCTTCTAAAATCATTTATTACCCGACCCCTCTCTAGGACATGCTGGCAAGATGGAAAGAGGATCAAGTGGACCACAAACACTAGTTTAGACCAGTTAAGCTAAATGACTTGTGCTCTGCAATCTGTGTAATTCTCTTTGGTATGGAAAGCTAAAGAGATTTTGGTTTAAACTGAAGTTGCAGTTTATGAAGAAAGGATTACTTGTATTATTATGTGGATCTGAGCACTGGAACATCAGGAAATCAAGAACGGCACAATGAGGCAGCATGGACAAGAAAAAGCACTATACAGAAGATCAATAAAAGATGACTGTGATGGTTTTAATATGTTTCAAGAATGGAAACAGCTAGTATATCTTTCATGGTCTCGTGTAGCAACAGCAATGGAGCCCTGCTGTCACTCAGAGCTGCTGGACAGAAGTTCAATAATAGTCATAAAATATGGGCTTCTGTTGTAGAGAATCTGAGAGTGACTTGGGGGAAATATTGTAGAAGTGACTACTAAATGCAAGAAAGGACTGGATTGCACCTTGATCTGTAAAGTAATTTGAATGGTGCACTGTTTTGTTTGCTTAATGATTTTGAGGACCTAAAAGTGCTGTGGCAATCTTTTTGACATGTTGCATGTTTGCATTAGGTGCAACTTTAATAAATACAATGACTACTTGCAGTTATACTGTATTTTTAATATAGAAAAAGAGAAAAATGGGTGCTAGCTAAAGATATGACAGGGTGATTGTATTTCACTAAATGTTGCACAGTTTTCCAACTTCAAGATATAGTATGAATATCTTTTTGAGGCATTGTTATTAGAATTCAGGGGAGATGATGGTCTAGTGGTATTCATCCAGAAACTCAATGTTCTGGGAACCTGGTTTGAATCCTCACTGAATTTGATAAAAGAAATCTGGAATTAAGAATCTATTGATGACCATGCAATATTGTTGATTGTCGGAAAAACTCATCTGGTTCACTAATGTCCTTAGGGAAGGAAATCTGCTGTCCTTACCTGGCCTGTCCTACATGTGACTGCAGGGCCACAGCATGTGATTGACTTTCAAGTGCCTTCTGATCAAGAGCAACTAGGATGGGTCATAAATGCTGGCCAGCCAGAGATGACCATGTCCCACTAATGGATAGTAAAAAAGAAAAGCTAAATATGCAATTAGAGTGACTTCACAGACAACATCTCCAAACTCGACGCCTCTGGTTTCAATTTGCTACTGTATTTTAGAGCACAGTGCAATTAAGCACCCAGTTACCATGCAGTTAACAATGTGGTGTAATCTACGTTTATGAATCAAGTTCAAATCTGTGAACCTGACAGCAATCAGGTGAGAGCACAGAGAAGCAATGGCTTGGAAAGAAAAGCAGCCAAATTGCAATGAATATATTTATGACATGACACTCCAGTGCCTTGAGTAGAAACCATTTGAAGAGCACTAGCAATCTCTAGGAATTTGGGGAAAAATTTGGACTTGTCTTCTTGCTTGTGTATATGTACTGTCTGACATGTTTGCTATTGATTAATTTGTACCTGTTGCAAGAAGCTTTCCTCTGAATTCACTCTTGTCACATGTTTTTATCAACTGTGTATAAATCGTCATTTGTATACAGTATTGGCTAATTTTAATTGCTCAGTAAATGTTCAATTTTAATGCATTTTCAGCTCAAAAATAAGTAATTTAGAGTTTTTGATCACTTGGCCTGTAGTTACTCAAAATAATTATATTTTGTACATTACAAGGATGATCATTCAGAGTATTTAAAAAGTCTGACCATGTCCACTCAGAAAATCCTTATTGCTGGGTTATAGGATCATTTCCAGAAATGAAACAATAAGAACTCCCCAAGCAATCTATACCAAAAGCGCTTGTATCTTCTGTGCCATGCAGCTTCCATTATCTCACAAAAACAAATTATGAATAACAAAAATTGGAAGATTAATAAGGGTGCCCAAGCTCTGAGCTTGTGTTTGTAGTGCAATGAATATTTTTGATATTCAAATCAAGACCCATACAATGTAATTAATGTACATTTAATCTTAATATTCCTTGGGCTTTTAATCCAAACCTGGAAGAAATTGGTGTTTGGCTGAATGATGAGGAATATCTTGCACAAGGCTTTGTTTGACCCACAGAGTCATACAGCACAGAAGTAGGTCATTTAGCCAATCTTGTCCATACCAGCCTGAGAATGTTCAGGTACCATTTTTAATCCCATCTTCTGACCTATAGCTGTGTAGTTTACAGCACTTATGATGCACATCTCCAGGATCTCATGCGCAAATAGAGATGCGCATCTCTATTTTTTTTAAAGAGTTCAGGGTCTCTACCTCTGCCATCAAGGGCAGTGAATTCCAGACATTCTGTGTTTTTTAAAAAAAGTTCTTTTTCACGTCCACTCTAAACCTACTGCCATTTGTCATGAATCTATGGCCCCAGTTCTGGAATTCTCCACTGTATCTCTTCCCATCATAACTTTGTACATCTTTATCAAGCCACCTTCAGCCTTCTTTGTTTCAAGGAAAATAACTCCAAACTATCCAATCTTCCCTCACAACTAACTATATTTTTCTATGCCTAGCAATATTTTGCACTCTCTCCAGAGCTGTTATGTCCTTCTTGTAATGTAATGATCAGAACTGCACACAGTACTCCAATTGTGGCCTCACTAGAGTTTTAAACAATTCCAACATTATATCCTTTTATATTCTGTACCTTTGCCACTGAAAGAAAGCATTCCACATGCCTTCTTTGCAACCTTGTCTATTTGAACTGTTCCCTTTTAGGGACCTGTGCATTTGTATGCCAGGATCTCTCACTTTATCTATGTTTCTGATTATATTCCCATTTATTGTGTAATTGGAGTGATCAATGCTTTGTTTCCATTGGAGTAATCAGTGCTTTATTTCTTGTGCTTGGGCAGTCTGCCATCTTGTGAGGTGATGGTTTGCGGCATGGTTGAACATCAATTGTTAAACATCAATTGGTGTAGAACTCCATTCAGTTGTGGCATTTGCTGCAGAGGAAGACAGTGAGCTGAGAAGGTGCAGAATTCACCTGTCTCCATTCCCCCCAAGTACTCCTCTTGGCTAGATCATTTTAGCTTGACACTCAAATGCCCCTTCAATCAGGGGCATTAGAAGTGGTGAGCCAAAATGAGCTAATAAGAAGACACAGGGAAAATAGAGTATCTTCAATATTGTGAAACATTTTAAGGACATCTTAAAGGCAACTGGCGAGCTTCAGTGGGAGATTTTTCAAGCTTTTAAAATTGAAGAATTACTTAACCCAGAACCAATGTAGATTAGTGAGTGCAGGAGTGATGGGTGAAATCGGTATTGGTACAAGTTGGAACGGAGGTGGCCGAGTGTCATCGTCTTGGTTAGCTCATTTTGGCTCCCCACTTCTAATGCCCCTGATTAAAGGGGCGTTGAAGTGTCAAGCTAAAATGATCTAGCCAAGAGGAGGTGAGTTTTACATGAACTCAACTTTCTGGATGGGAGCAAACGGAATGCTTGCAGAAGTGAATTGGAATTGTTGAGCCTAGAGTTAACAAAAGCATGGATGTGAGTGGGTTTCAACAGCAACTGAACTAAAGCAAGAATGGATTCTGACATTGCTAAAAATGGAAATAGGTGACGTTGGTGATGGTGTGGCTATGTGGCTGGACGCTCATCTTGAGCCGCATAAGATACCAGTGTTGCAAACAGTCTAGTTCATTCTTAAGGCAGTTGTCAGGGAAAGGGCTGGTGTTAAAGTTTTGAGAATGGCATTTGTGGTGGATGAAGAAGACAATGGCTTCAGTCTTGCTAAATATTTAATTGAGGGGAAATTTCTACTCGTTCAGCATGGGATGTTGCCAGCAATCTAACTGTTCAGAGACAGTGATTGATGGTAGTGAGGTAAAGTTGGGTGTAGTCGATGGACACGTGAAAACAGATGCTGCGTTTTTGGATGATTTTGTAGCACCTTGGGAGGGCTGCGAAACGCCACTATCTAGTATAAAGTGCTATTATTCTATAAATTGGGCAGTTTAACTTATTTCTGTCATAAATGGCTTATGTTAACACTGCAATGAAGTTACTGTGAAAATCCCATAGTCACCATACTCTGGCATCTGTTTTGGGTATACAAGGTAGAATTTTGGCATGGCCATTGTGCCTAACCAGCACATTTTTCTGACTGTGGGAGGAAACTGGAGCACCTGGAGGAAACCCACGCAGGCACAGGCAGAATGTGCGAGCTCCACGCAAGCAGTGACCTAAGCTGGGAATCAAACCTGGGTCCCTGGCACTGAGAGGCAGCAGTGCTAACCAGTATGCCACTGTGTTAACTCTACTCTTTCAACTAACTCCTCTTTTCTGAAGGACATCCACATTAGACTCTATAAAAGACACTGCACCATTTGCCATTGGCTACAAGAATTAACAGTGGTCTGATAACACCTTTTTGTGCCGTCCTTCATTTAATATGTTTTCTGGATTTTAAAATAAATTTCAGGATGGTGACTACAGGACTAGTGTTCTCTCTAAGCTCCGTGTGCGCAGCCACCTTGAAGATATCGTGCAGGCCACTCAAGTTGGCCCCTTTACAGTATCACGCATGCATGGCAGTGGTACTGGGGGGAAAAAATTAAAGGTAGCTTGTATCAAATGAATGAGCTGTGCACAATGAAATCATTTTATGGGGACGTGGCATTGCATTTTGCCCAATTTACATTTGTAATCAGGAACCAATCTTTTTGGAAGTATTCATTGCATAAATACAGAGCTGGAGAATGCCAGATTATTTATGTGCTTGCCTCATGATCTGCTGCGAAAGATTGAATTGAATTTGAAGTTCTGCTCGTGCAGGCGGCAGTGAGAGAGCAGGAGCCCCCAGTGTCCTGATGGAGGTAGTTCAGGGACAAGTGCATGCATGAAGCATCAACCTTTTGTTTGTTAATGTTACTAAAAACTCTGGTTTTTAGTAGCTTTGAATGGGAGGCATTAGCATAATTTAGTGGTGGTTAACAGACTATTAGAGCTTAATTAAAAAAAAAACAAGATTCAATCCAGTGATGATGAGAGTTAATCATATTGCTTGGGGAGGGTGGATTGGAAAGGACTAATTTATCACATAGTATTCTTTGGCTTAATGGAGTTCTATCCAAGCAAAGCTGATCAGGAGTATTGACAGAAATGCAATATATTTAAATATTGCATAGATTTATGCCGAATAATTGCAAATCCATGTACATAATCTGATATATTGAGTAATCACAACAAATTCTTCCGGATAAAGAAACTTGGCTATGAAATGAGGCCTTGGTTTTCAATATGTTACCATTTTGATGCACCAAGTTGCAAAACTGTTGAACATGTAGTTCTGTACCCCCCTACAGTCCCAGCTTATAACAATCAACATCTTAGGTGTTAGAGGTGAAACTGATCAGTGGAGTGTGAATTACCGATACTTGTGGTGTTGTCCACTGTCACAGAGCCATGATACTCGTAACTGAGAAAAGTGAAGGGTGAGCATCAGTATGAAGCACGCAAATAGGCAGTGGGACATTGGAGGCCAATGAATGAGCAAAAAGAGGAGACCATGTCTGGTGTGACCATGGAGTGGCAGGCTGAAAAGAAACACAAGTAACAAAGACCCAAGTGAGTGAATACCTAGGTATATAGAGGAGGGAAGGGACCTCTTCCTGGCCTCATGCATTTAGATTCATGGCAGGCCAAAGGTCATCAGAAAGAGACAAAATATGGTATTAAATTACTTTTCCCAAAGGGAAAAGATGGAAGAGTGACAAGATTTGACTGCTTTTAGAACAATTGTAAGTTAGATGTAGTGGTACCTTTTATGAAGGAGTTGTGCATGTGGCTTTAAGTGAACAATTGAGCTAAATGTAATTGAAAAAAGAGTCTTGACACAACTGAACTGCTGCTTCCTGGCACTGTGAATGCTGAGTCAATTGAAATACTTGTGAAACAGTGCTAAGGTATTGATTCAGCAGGGAGTGAAGGAATAGAGACGGTGCCAAAGCTGTCTGAAGATGAAAACTGACCCTTGCAGAGGTCATGAAAGAAGATGAAAGGCTCTTTCTTTTGTTTTGTGTTCTTGTTAGGTGTCATAAAGTAATGCACCTCTATATGATTAGTCACGAGACGTGCTGTGACGTTATTATAGGCATTCTCCGGGTTCTATCTCTCCCATCCTAGACTATGACAAAGCAACACCGACCTCAACAAACTCTGACCCATTAGTTAAGTGATCTACAGTGTGGCTACCTATTTGCTGTTTGCTGTAGAAGAGGCTAAAGGCCCAAATTGTAATGGTAGGGAACAAAACTGGCAATGAGTGGTGTTTTCCAACATGATTGTTGACAATGACCAGTTTTTAAACAAATCCGATGGCGCGAAATCAGAAAAAATAGTTAACCTGGATTTCAAGTCGAGTCAATTTTCTGGGGACTGCCACGCCAGCGAAACAAAAGTCTGGTAAACTTAGCTGTGAAAATTTTATTTTAGCATTTGCTGCAGGTGAATATAAGTTGATTAAAAGCACTCTGGACCGTTCCACTTTAATTGATATGACCTCGAGGTGGCTCAGAGAACTGGAGCATAGGATAAATAATCATCAGTGAACTTAGCTTAAATAAAGAAGGTATTGGGTTCAAAAGCCCTGAGAAAATTAGCAAATCATGCAAATTAAGGAAGTAAAACAAAAAGAATGATTTTATGTACCAAATTGGAGAGTTTTTTGGGCTGCGCACTGTCGCACCTTGACAGCGTCTCTCTCACGGAGAGAGATGTTCTTGATTAATAAAGAGATCAAGGATTATGGAGAAAAGGCAGAAGAACGGGGATGAGAAAAATATCAGCCATGATTGAAATGGCAGAAAGGACTTGATGGGCCAAGTGGCCTGATTCTGCTCTTATGTCTTATAAAACCTGCTTCTGAAAAGGCAACTGCTTCAACAAAAAGCAAAAATCACAAAGGTATATCAGAATTTATATTGAAGCCTTCTTGTTTAAAGGCAGATTGATATTTGTATAAAAATGCAAGAAAATGGGATTTTTTTCTCAAATCACAGACCAGCAAAGCAACAACTCGAAGCAACAGCTCACAACTAACTTTTGAAGCAAAAAAATTAATGAGGGCAGAAAAAAACTAAAGTAGTGCTATGACCCAAGAACCAGTAATGCAGTGGTAGGCAAAGGCGGTACTGTGAAAGTGTTCGAGGAAAATGTGGAAATATGGAATGCTGACAGAGAAGTTTCAGTATTATCTTGCAGCAACAAGGCATACCAGATGGACATAAACTATTCACTTTCTTTAGTAGAATGTGAAACTTTTGCATTGCTACTGAACCTTATTCATCTCAAGAAGCCAGGAGATAAAACCGTTGACGAGTGGACCCAAATTCCCAAGTCAGTTTTCACCAAAACTGCTAATAATTGTTGAGGGAGTCAACTTTGCAAGAAATCAAAAGAAGTATTACAATTTGTGGAGCATAATTAAGAAGACTAGCGAAGAACTGAATTTAGCTTTACCGTTGAAGACATTTTGTGAAATAGACTTTGTTGTGGACTTTGAAATGAAGCAATTCAAAGACGATTGCTCACTGAAAATGCTTCAACAGTAAAATGTGCTGTCGAAATTGCGGTATCCATGGAATTGGCCACAAAAGTTTCTTGAATTGGAGCTGGAGCCAAAATGCATAAGATAGGAACTGACAGAAACCCCTTAAAATGCAAGCAAGCCAGAGATGTACCCAGGTGCTACGTGAATGTTCGAGCAGAGAAAAAAGACACAATGCATGGCAAGAAAGGTCGCATAGTTAAGATCTGTTGTTGCGACCAACACATGTCCCAAGTCGAAAGATAGGCATACCTAAGGAAATGTCAAGTTCTGCAAAAGATGTCTACAACATATCTAGGAGGATAAACATATTTCTCAAGATGATACCAGACTGAAAAAGATCCAAGAATCGAAACCAAGAACCCCTATCCATGAAGGGAAATGTCCAAAATTTCTGGATTTACTCAAAGGTAGACGGAAATGAAGTAAGATGGAAATACAAATGGGAGTGACTGTATCACTTCTTCCAGAAAGTATATACAATCAGAAACTTAAATTTTTACCACTAAAACCTTCAAATGTAATCCACAGATTTATACCAAGGAGCAGTTCCACTGAAGTCATACATCATGGCTCAAGTAGAAGCTCATGGTCAATCAGCAGAATTGTGCCTGCACAAAGTCCCACACCCTTTGAAGGAGCATGGTTCCACAAAATCAAACTTAACTAAGCTTGGTGGATAGCAAGAGCATACTACAAAAATTTCTGGAGAAGCATAGGAAGGTGCTTGAGAATAGGGGGGGCTTTGGCTGGGGGTGGGGGGAGGGAGCTTCTTCACACAGTAGTGGAAGTGTGGAATGAGCTACCAGATGAAGTGGTGAAATCAGGCTCACTTTTAACATTTAAGAAAAACTTGGACAGGTACATAGATGAGAGGGATATTGAGGGATATGGTCCAGGGGCAAGTCAGTGGGACTAGGCAGAAAAATGGTTCAGCACAGCCAAGAAGGGCCAAAAGGCCTGTTTCTATAGTGTAATGTTCTATGGTTTTATGGTCCTAATATCATTGCTTCCACCACAGTTGTGGATCCTAAGTTCAAGATCAAACCTGACAGCAACTCTCGATGTTCCAAGGTTGGAACTATCCACCATGCAATTAAATTAAGATAGAAGTAACTAGAAAAGTTAGCCAAAGATGGGGTGATTGAACCTGTAAAAATGAGATTGGATTTGATTTATTATTGTTACATATACTGATATACACTGAAAGGTATTGTTTCTTATGCATAGTACAGACAAAGCATACTGTACATAGAGAAGGAAAGGAGAGAATGCAGAATGTAGTGTTACATTCATGACTAAGGTGCAGAGAAAGATCAACTTTAACGTGAGCTCAGTCCATTCATAAGTCTGATGGTAAACAGGGAAGAAGCTGTTCTTGAGTTGCTTGGTATGTGTCCTCAGACTTTTGTATTTTTTTCCTGGCAGAAGAAGATGGAAGAGAGAATGTCCAGAATGTGTTGGGGTTCTTGATTATGCTGGCTGTTTTTCTGAAGCAGCGGGACATGTAGATAGAGTCAAAGGATGGGAGGCTGGTTTGAGTGATGGACTGGGCTTCATTCATGACTGTTTGTAATTTTTTTGTGGTCTTCGATCGAATAGGAGCCATACCAAGCTGTGATACAACCAAAAAGAATGCTTTCTATGGTGCATCTGTAAAGGCTGGTGAGAATTGTAGCAGACATGCCAAGTTTGCTTAATTCCCTGAGAAAGTAGAGGTATTTGTGAGCTTTCTTAACTATAGCATTGACATGGAGGGACCAGGACAGGTTGTTGGTGATCTGGACATCTAAAAACTTGAAGCTTCTAACCATTTCTACTTTACTCCCATTGATGGAGACAAGGTATGTCCTCCCACTGTGTTTTCTGAAGTCAGTGATAATCACCTTCATTTTGTTGACACCGTGGGAGAGATTATTGTCATTGCACCGGTTCATCAGATTCTCTCTCTCGTTCCTGTACTTTCTCTCGTCATTGTTTGAAATCCGACCCACTATAATGGTGTCATCAGCAAATTTGAAAATCAAGTGAAGGGAAATTTGGCCACGCAGTCATAGGTATATAAGGGGCTGAGGACACAGCCTTGTGGAGCACCAGTGTTGAGAATGATTGTGGAGGAAGTGTTGTTGTTTATCCTTACAGTCTGTGGCTTAGGAAGTCTAGGATCCAGTTGCAGAAGGAGGAGCCAAGCCCTGGGCCTCTGCTTTTGGAGATCTATTTCATAGAAATAATGACGTCGAAAGTTGAACTGTAGTCAGTAAATAGGAGTCTGATATCAGTGTCTTTGTTATCTAGTTGTTCTAGGATAGAGTGTGGGGCCAGTTGCCAGTGTAGGGAATCCCCATTATCCCAGTCATTAAATCTGATGGCTCTGTGAGAACTTTTAAGACAACGATAAAGTCAGTAGAGTGTCGATTGACCACTATACCTCATCATTAATTGAGATCATGTTTGCTGGTGGTTAGTTGAATGAGAGAGACTTGTCCCAAACATACCCCCAGATAAGGGTGGCAACTGAGCCTCAACCACTGCTAACAATTGTTTACCAACAGAGATTGTTCTAATATAAGTGCTTACTATTCAGAATAACATTGGTCATATTGCAGGAATCATTGGACCAAATCTTAAGTGGTCTCAGTGGTTCCAGTGTTATTTAGATGATATTCTAATCACATGCAAAACTGAACAGAAAAATGTGAATCAGTTATCTGGGTCACGTAATAGATAAGGATGTCTTCCACAAAGAACCTAAGTAAATAAACGATCCTAGATGCACCAAGACCACAGAACATGTCACTGTTGTGATCATTTTTAGGATTAATCGAGCTTATCCCAAACCTTGCAACACTCCTAAAGCCACTTCATACTCTATTGTGTGCTAACCAACAATGGGATTGGACAAAAGAGTTAAAGACATGCTCAACCAATCCAAGGTCCATTTTAATCCAGAGTGAAAATTCAACTAGTGTATGATGAGTTGCCATATCAGGTGGGTGTTATTGTGTATTTCATCATAGTAACTGGGGAAGAGCAGCCAGTAACATTCGCAACAACAACCTTATCAAGCACAGAACAAAATTGTGCACAACTTGACATTTTTTTTTATTATTAAGCAACACAGTACGGGAAACAGGCCCTTCGGCCCAACGAGCCCACGCCGCCGTCATACCAAATAGTAGCAAATACATTATCCTATTTTAATATTCCTATATAATAATATATATATTATTCCTAATATGGAAAATTTTCACCATAGGGACAATTTGTTACCCAATCAGCCTAAGAGCGAATTTTTGGGTTGTGGGAGGAAACCGGAGTGCCCGGAGAAAACCCACGCAACCACGGGGAGAACGCGCAAAACTCCCGCAGACACCGGCCCAATTCCAAGTGTCTGCACAGCCACATCGATAGTCTCTGAGCTGTCATGGTGCCCTTCAGATGGTCCACATAAAGCACTCATTTACGACATGAGGTACCAGGCAACCCATGAATCAACATCCAAGAGCTGTACCCGCACCACCTGCCGAATGCGTGCTCAAATTATGGACCGAATTACCTGTGGAAAAAAGCCGTAGTTAAACAGTCCTAATATATCCCTCTATCTGCATACCGCTCATGTGGCTGTCCAAGAGACCCTTAAACAGCCCCAGCGTGCCTGCTCCCACCACCTTACTCGGCAGTGCATTCACACCCCCACTACCCTTTGTGTGAAAAACTGCCCTCTAATATTCGTCCTATACATAGCCCCCCTCACCCTATGGCCATGACCTCTCGTCCTATCCATTTCTAAAGGTGGAAAAAGTTTACCTCCATTTACTCTATCTATACCCCTTATAATCTTATACACCTCTATGAGATCCCCTCTAAGCCGACGTCTTTCAAGGGAAAACAACCCCAGTCTATCTAATCGTTCCTCATAGGACAGTCCTTCCATACCAGGCAGCATCCTGGTAAACCTCCTCTGCACTCTCTCCAAGGACTCCACATCCTTCCGATAGTACGGAGACCAGAACAAGACTTCCCCTTGACGAAGCCATGCTGCGTATCCCTGATCAGATCGCAGCGCTCCAGATGCTCATACATCCTGTCCCTAAGGATCCTCTCCATTAGCTTACCTATAACTGAAGTCAAGCTCACCGGCCTATAGTTCCCTGGGTGATCCCTCTGACCTTTTTTAAACAACGGTACTACGTTTGCTATCCTCCAGTCCTCTGGGACCTCACCTGTGTCCAAGGAAGAGACAAAGATTTGCGTCAGAGGCCCAGCCAAGTCTTCCCTCAACTCCCTTAGCAGCCTGGGGTAAATGCCATCAGGCCCCGGAGCTTTATATGTCTTTAAGCTGCCTAACAGCCCCAACACCTCTTTCCTCGTAATCCTTATTTCCCTCAACCGATCCTCAACTTTGTCAACATCAGGCACAGACATCTGTCCAGTCTCCTGCGTGAATACCGACGCAAAGTATTCATTCAGGATCTCCCCCATTCCCTCAGGCTCTAAGCATAGATCCCCTCCTCTGTCCCTGAGAGGTCCAATCTTGCCTCTAACCATCCTTTTGCTCCTTACATAGGTGTAAAATGCCTTTGGATTTTCCTTAATCCTACCTGCCAGAGCCACCTCGTGGCCCCTTTTTGCCTTTCTAATACCCCTTTTAAGATCCCGTCTACACTCTCTATAAGCTTCCAGCGCTATCTCAGTCCCTAGTTGCCTAGATCTAATGTAAGCCTCTCTCTTTTTCTTGATCAAGTCCTCAATCTCCCTGGTAAGCCAAGGTTCTCTAATCCTACCTTTCCCATCCTTCCTCCTTGCCGGCACGTATCTTTCCTGCAGAGAGTTTAGTTTTCCCTTGAAAGACTCCCACATGTACCTCGTCGACCTGCCCTCAAAGCTTATCCCAGTCGGTATCTTTAAGATCTTGCCTAATCTGGCAGTATCTAGCCCTCCCCCAGTTAAATACCTTCCCTTTTGGGCCAGTCTCGTCCTTTTCCATTAATATCCTAAAGCAGACAGAGTTGTGATCACTATTTGACACCTGCTCTCCTACCTCGACGTCAACCACCTGGCCTGGCTCATTCCCCAGAACCAAATCCAGTATAGCCCCCTCTCTAGTCGGGCCATCCACATACTGCTCCAAGGACCCTTCCAAAACACACTGTACAAATTCCTCCCCATCCACTCCTACAGCCCTGGGCACACTCCAATCTACTCCAGGAAAATTGAAATCTCCCACCACTACCACCCTATTTTTCCTACACTTATCTAAAATGTCCCTGCATATCCCTTCTTCCACAGCCTGCGGGCTGTTGGGCGGTCTGTAGTAAACACCCAACAGAGTAACCACTCCCTTCCTATTCCTCAACTCCACCCATAGAGACTCAATTCCTAAATCATCCATACCTCTCTCCCTCTGCACTGCTATGACGTTGTCCTTAACTAATAAAGCCACTCCCCCGCCTCTCTTCACACCAACTCTGTCACACCTAAAACACTTATACCCTGGAATATTCAATTGCCAGTCTTGCCCCTCCTTCAACCACGTCTCGGTCACCGCCACCACGTCTAAACTCCTCGTGAACATTATTGCCTTCAGTTCATCTGTTTTGCCAGTCACACTCCTCGCATTAAAACACATGCACTGAAGACCCTGAAGACATGCTCAGCATAATTTTTGGCATTAAATTATTTCACCAGCATCTGTTTGGCATACAATTTACTTTCTTGACTGACTACGGACCATTGGCAATTTTTGATCCATCATTAGCTGCAAGTCATTTATAAAGAAGGGTGTTACTATCAGTGCATAATTATGAAATCAAATATCAGAGATCAGAAGTGAGGTGTGGAGAAATTTCTTCACCCAGAGGGTGTTGAATGTATGGAACTTACTGTCACAGAATGTTGTTGAGGCCAAACTGTTGTCTGATTTCACGAAGAAATTAGATAAACTTTAGGGGCTAAAAGGATTAAGAATATTGAAGAGGTGGGTGGTGGTATCAGGATATTGTTTATGATGATCATCCATGATCAAAATGAATAGTACAGCAGGCTCAAAGGGCTGAATGGCCTACTCCAGTTTCTAGTTTCTATGTTTCTAGAACAGCATGCCAACGTAAGATGCCTTATCGGAATTCCACTTCTGCCAGGACAGAATCAAATTGCAAGACAGCTAATCAAAATATTATACTTCTCCCAGGTAAAGAATGGCCCAATAGCATCATCTCAGGTGCAAAGGCACACAAGGAATGATTCATAATAGATAGCATCAAGAGAAACATCATTGGACAAACAGAAGAAGAAGCTTGAATGCAGACTTTATATAATGAGGGAACTTGAATTAACTGACCAAAATGAAGTATTGCTCTGTGGGATCATCCCTCCATGCTTAAGAAACTAATCAACTGCATGAAGATATCCAGGGGTAGTGCAGATGAAAGAGGTGCAACAAAACTATTTTTAGTGGCCAGCACTTGATTCTCAAAGAGAAGAAAAGATGGGGCAATGCCTGCCAAGCATTGAAATATAAAGTACACCATCTCCACAAGCACTTCACTCTTGGGATTGACTAAGACAGAGGATACACATTGACTTTGCAGGACCAATTGGAGGCTATATTATATGTTTTTTGTCCTACTGGATGTGAATTCAAAGTGGTCCAAAGTCAGGATGATGAAGCCACCACGATGGAAAGAACTGTAAAGGAGCTGGATCAGTTGCTTGGCCTGAACAGCAAGTCAGCGATAGTGGGACACAATTCACATTCTAGGAATTTTTGTATTATCTGAACAACAATGGTATTCACATGAGGACTGTTCCATATCCGTTCACTAACAGATTGGCGGAGAGGCTTATAGAGTTACTGAACTATGCGAAACATGTTAGACCAAGGTTCGTTATCCAAGAGGTTTAACAACTTAATCATGTTCTATCTGGGTACGAGTCGATCTGCTCACACTATCTGATAATATAATAATAGTGTCTCTTCAATCTTAGACTGTGATAAAACAACAGCTGCCTCAATAAACTCTGACCTGTTGGTTGAGTAATTCATGGTGTGGCTACCTATTATTTTGCCCTTTGCTGTAGAAGAGGCTAAAGCCCTGAAATATAACTGTTCTTTCTCCTAACTATTGCCAATTCAAATTTGAAAATTAATAAACTTGACTAAGGAATTAATTCTTATTGTGATAATTAGTGGATCGCCTTTTTGAAAACATGCACTAAAAAGAATCTTAGATGTTTTGGTATTGGCTGTTTCCTAAAGTGAACAGATATTTGACTGTGAAAGAGAGTGTGATATTTAATAAATGTGCAATTTGAAGCAATGTAACAGTAAAAATAAAGACATTCAAGAATTGAAGGTTTGAAATGTTTGAATTTAGCATGCAATCTTTTGTGAAGATCTGGCACTGAAATGGGTAAAGCGCACCACTGGTGTCCCATGGTGGAACTCACTGTACTGTGTTGTTGTCCACTGAACTCTAAACCTTTTAACAAGGGATCCGTTAAATGTCAGGATCTGAAAATGTTGCCATTCGTCATCTTGGTTGGCTTTGTCAAAGCTTTGTTTGTGTGTGCATTCCTTCAGGGTCATATAAGTGATGCCATTTTATCAACTGTGTCTAGGTTGGGTTAAGATGTAGTGTGAGTGGCAGGACATTCGCAGGTTAGGTTTTAGGGAGCACTGGAGCAAAATGAAAAAGCTGCGTGTAAACAATTCTGCAATAAAGTTTCTCAGCTGTGATATTTTCATTTCCAGCTTTATATGGACAGCATCTTTTGTGGATTGTCTTTATCCGCAAGTTGTTTGTCCATTTGAATATACTTGGATTCTGAATTACTGCAGAATGGACCATGCTGCTTCCTCCAGTGCTTCTGCCATAGGCTTTTGCAGTTATTGTATAAATCTTGCTAGCATCGGTGCTTAAAATTTCTTTGGTTTTCTATGTTTCAGGCCAAGAGACAATTCAGCATACTTAATGGTGTTATTTGAGAACAGCATGAGATCTGGTATTCCATTGAGCACAAGTCTACTCAGTAACAATCCTATGGTAGCTGGAAGAAAGAGAGCCAAAGTTCTTACAGAACCATAGTTAGGTACTGCTTGGGACATTGTTGAAACCATTCAAATGATTTCAGTAAGATTAACTGCAGTTTCTTTCCTTCAGTATACTGTGAAAAGAAAGACCATGCTGTTCACAATTTGGGATGAGTGGTTTCTTAATGACTGCAGTTGATCTATGTTTACATAAGATGAAAACAATGTTTTGTTCTTGAGATATTTGGGATCCTCGACTTCTCTCGATTTCCTGTTGAATTTGAGAACAAATGTGTTGATCTCCTTTTGTCTTTTCAGTATCTGTACAACCCATTTTACGTGTTTGTAGACTTAAGCAGGCAGGTAGTACAGTTCAATTGAACACAAAAACAGGAAATAAGTTGGCTTTGATGAATGTCTTTGTAGAGAGGCCAGTGACCTTCTGATATTTCCAGCATTTTGTGTTTTTATGTAAGTTTTGAAGCAGTTTAAATTTTTCTTTGGAACAAATTGAGTAGCATGCTTGGATTGACTATGGGCCTAGAATCTTGAAACTATTTGGTCGTGGGATTTGTTATCATTTAGTAGGCTTTGACATTTTGGCACTCAGCCAGAAGTGTCTTTCTGGTTTTACTGCTGCGTTAGCAAGATTCAGCTAGAGTAGCAACAAGGATTTGCAATTGGTTTCAGATTCCCTTAGTGTGGAGAGGGAAAAATAATCAGTCCAGTTCTTGACAGAGTGATTTGCATTGCTCACTTGGCTGAAATAGATAGGATTGAACTAATATCACTTGCCTGCCCCTTGCCTCGGTCACCTGCCCGTCACTCAAAACTAAAGAATCCCTAATGTGTAGTAAGAGGTCATTTGGTCCCTCAAGTACGCTGTCCTCTCTCTGTCCTACACTCGTAATCCTGCACACTTACCATGACTAATCCACCTAACCTACACATCTTCAGGACACTAATGGCCAATTTAGCACGGCCTTTACACATTTTTGCCTAGTGGAAGGAAACAGGAACTCTCAGAAAATCCATGCTGACACGGGGAGAAATGCAAACTCCACCACACAGAATCAGTCATCCAAGGCTGAATTGAACCTGGGTCTCTGGTATGTGAGCCAGCAATGCTAGCCACTGTGCCTCCTTACTTCTTAATCCTGGGTATTAAGGAAATCCCAGAAGAGTGATTATTCTTGATGTTGGTGCTAGTAAACTATAGTATCTGTATTGCAATAAATGTGTTCACTCTCAGGAGAATAGTGAAATTGGGAAAGAGTTTCTTCTCTCTCCTTCCTCCCTCTCCCCGCCATCCTCACTGGGAGAAATTACACTGGCAAGCCAAGAAGTTCTGGCCTACCGACAGATTGAGGGGTCCCCAAAGATGCATTAGGAATTCCTCTTGGAATTTCCCACAAGGTTTTACCCAGCAATCGTCCAGAAGGGGTGATGTCTTCTGGACAATTGCAATGAGTTGAGAAGCATCTGATACAGCGATTTAAATTCTAATTTTGGATGGTTCTGCCAGTTTGTCAATGAGAAAAATCTCTTGAGTAGGAGTTGTTTAGTAAAGTGGAGATAGAAGTCTGAATCAACAATTCCTCTTATTGACATGGTTTCATTGAGGGACAGGGTGTGGTGGCAAATCAGTTAAGACAGTGGGTTTGTGAGATGATGTAGTTATAATCACTCTGCAACTGCTTATTGTTGGGGACTGCATGCACCATATATCTGTAAGTATTTAGCTAATTTTAACTAATTTTCAATGTCAGCATTGTTGATTGTCCTATATAATTGTGTAAGGGTTGATCTGGTATCAAAGTTGAACCCTGACCTTCAGCCCAATAGCCAAACCTTTTGCACTTCCCATCCACTCGCTGCTAAAGTCAAATTTGCTTTGATGCAAATCGACATGATACAATTACATTCTGCTGAAAGTAGCTGTTCAGCTCTTTCTGTCTATGCACATCAACATATGATGTCAAGGCTGCCACCTCACTGCTGTGTTCCTGTCAGTCCCATCTTCCAATTCGGCAGATATTCAGCCCAGTTCAAACTTAGTCATAATTGTGCAGCAGCTAGAGAATTTGAAATAGTGGCAAAGAAAGTTAGAGATTGGTGTGAGTTTTCCACAAAGCTTAGGCAGATATGTAAGAATACAAAATTGTCTAAGAAGTCAAAATTGCAAAATGAAATTGCAGTGAAAAACTCCAGAATGGACTTTGTTTCTTGAGGCCCTATCAAATCATCTCCTTGAAACAAGAAAAAAAAATTAGGTATTACAAATTTCAAACCTGGATGGTATACCAGTTTATGAAAAGAAACAATGTTGTATTGTGACATAAGATCAAGATTTTCGCAGCATTTTTTCCAGCCAAATTTGATGACAGGCTTGTCATATTTCAGCAGTTTATAATCAAACATCAGCAAAAGAGTAGAATATAGATTGACCTCTATTGGAAAAATGGATGAAACACCTATGAGTTTTGACACACCAGCTACTGAGCAAAATTTGAAATAAAAGAATGTTAGTGAAAGTAACTGGCCGTGAGATGTGTAGTTTCACAGTTCTGTTGTGTATATGACAGGACAATTTTATTTATTAATGTCGCAAGTAGGCTTTCACTATCATGGCAGTGAAGCAACTATGAAAATCCCTTAGTCGCCACACTCACAGAACCTGTTTCTGAGGGAGAACTTAGCATGGCCAATGCACCCAACCAACATGTCTTTCAGACTGTGGGAGAAAACAAGAGCACCCGGAGGAAGCCCACGCAGACATGGGGAGAATATGCAAACTCTGCACAAATGGCGACCCAAGCCAGGAATCGAATCCGGATCCCTGGCGCTGTGAGGCAGCAGTGCTGACCACTGCCACTGTGACAAAGTTCAAGCCAATGATATCAGGAGAAATCCCTGCCAAAATAATCAATTCATGATAAAAGATGGATGAATGAAGGTGGCTTGTAAATGTCTCTGAGAAATGCTTGGATTTGCTGACCAAGAGAAAAAAAATCTTCTCGTTCGGCGCAAGTTCACGAGTATTTGTGGTATGTTTACTGAATGTGAAATGATGCGTTGATTGATTTACTTTCTTGTCACATGTACTGGCATATAAGTATTGGAAAGTATTGTTTCTCATGCACTATAGAGGCAAAACATATCGTTCATGAAGTATGTTAGGGGAAAAGGTGCAGAATATGGTGTTACAGGTAGGTTGAAAAGAAAGATCAGAAAAGACTGAGAATTCAGTTTTAGAAGCACAGAATGGGAGTAAGAGATGAAATTAAGAGTATGTTGAGGATAGCTCGTAAGAATTCACCTTGCTCCAGTGCCATCTTTGTTAGAATTTAACAGGTTTAATTGGTTTGATTTATTGAGAGTTGCTCAGGGGCGGCACCGTGACACACATTTAGCATGCTAACTCAGCAGCAGGAAGCCGGGTTCAATTCTGGTCTTCAGGTCACTGTCTGTGTGGAGTTTGCACGTTGCCCCTGTGTCTCCAAGGGTTTCCTCTGCGTGCTCCGGTTTCCTCCCACCGTCTGAAAGACGTACGAGTTAGGTTGATTGGCCATGCTAAATTGACCTTAGTATCAGGGGATTAGGGTAAATGTGTGGGATTATGGGAATAAGGCCTGGATGGGATTGTGGTTGGTGCAGGTGTGATAGGCTGAATGACCTCCTTCTGCACTGTAGGGATTTCTATGATTCATTCCAGCTGTGTCTTCAGCTGCCAAGGTTCTAAGCCCTCGAATTCCCTCCATGAATCTGTGTGCTTCCTTTTCCTCTAAAATGCTCCTGAATGCAATCTTTTTCATCCAACTTTTAGGCCTTCTGCCCTAATATCCCCATCTGTATTTGATAATGCTCTCGTGAAACCTTAAGATGTTTCGCTACATTTAAAAGCTGTTAAATGCCAACTGTTGTTGATAAGCTGTTACAGTTGTTGGATGGATGTATGTGGCGTTTTGAATAAATTCTTATTTTGTATCGCTGTTTAAAAGGGACACTTGGTACATCGGGATGACTTGCTTTTAAATCTGTCCAACTATCTTTCACTGCCTTATTCTATATATGGATGTTAAAACATTAATAATATTGCCATGGGTGTTAATACAGCTTGTGATGAGTTTGCACTTTCCAGTTTCATTTCAGGCATAACCTGTATAAAAGCCACAACAGTAAAAATTGAAGCCTAACTGGTTACAAACTAATGTTCTCACGAAAATGAATCAAAACCAATGAGCATACGTGATGCAATTCAATTCTACTTTGTGCACATTGATTCAGAAAGAGGAATTACTTATTTGTCTCCAGTTCTTTTATTGGAAAGAGAGGAAAATTAGAGTTTTTAGAGTAACTTTTTATTTTGTTGTATTTTTAGATGAAAACTGTCAGCGTTGCCTTAGTTTTATGCTTGAACGTTGGTGTGGATCCTCCAGATGTGGTAAAAACAACTCCCTGTGCTCGTTTGGAATGCTGGATTGGTGAGTAAATGTTCATGTTCGTGATAAGATATATTCTTTAGTGACTTTATTCTCTTTTTACAGTCACATTCTGAATGTTAATTATGTCTTGCAATGTATTATTGGACTTAAACATTTTATTCGCTTAAAATTTAATTTTACCGTAACCTTTTCTATCAAGAGAGCAGGAAAGCAGTCTCTGCTGCTTCTTTGTTCAGTAAGAAGTCTCACAACACCATTTTAAAGAAAGATTTTAACCTGGTGTTGTGAGACTTCTTACTATGTTTACCCTGGTACAATGCCGGCAACTCCGCATCCTTTTTCCGTAAAATGATACATCATTTTCCCAATGGGAAAATTTTTCCCTAAATGACTGTTCTGAGCTTGGAAACTCATCACTTGCTGAACTGATGGTTTATCCTGTTGCTTGTAGTGCAGTATATTGGTGCGCTGAATCACAAAACTGTAGGATTTTGAGAAGTATCAGATTTTTGAGATTATCAGATGAGCTTTTTTGTTTCACAAGCTGCTGTGTGGACATTGTATGTTTTTTTTCAGAATTTCAGAACACTGATAAAATGCCCTGGATAATGCAACATATTTGTGATAACTATTATTTCATTATTTAGCAATTAACTTCAGGAATTTTTTTTAACAATTAACCAAAAAACTAACATAATGTAATGCAAGAGATTATCGATCATGGTTCCTCAACCTACAGGTCAAGTTTCTTATTTCAGTTATGGCACTGAGCATTTGCCTTTTACAGCACAAAAGGAATCCAACTTTCCCTCGTAAGCTTTGCTTGTGAAATCGCTGGATTTTTGTTTTGGAGGCTGGGAAGAGGGCATAGAAGGAGCAGAAAATGTAAAATTAGATGGAAAAGACTTGATATTTGGTCTAAAGAGTGAATATTTGAACTCTTTTGGGAATCATAAACTGGTCAGGCATAACACTTGGTTCAGCTTGGTTTAGTTTTTAACTTGTTCACGCATAGAACTCATGAAAAGTGGTTGAAGCCAGTGGAGAAATAAAGAAGTTTTACTCCTGGCTTACACTGTTAAATATGCACTAATGTGCCTCTAACCACAATTTCTGACCTTGCTCATCTCTTAATTGCAAGCACGATATCCATTTTGATAGTATGGAAAGGTTAGAAATGCTTGGGGGATTGGGGGGAGGCTCTCTTAAACAAAATATGTTTCTTCTTCCAGTTTTGCAGGTATTGATTCTTTCCAGTAGTATGGTAACCTGCTGAAGTGGATCTGCTTCTATGTGAGCTTGGATAGGAAGTTCAACTGCTTTGGGCATTGCAGACACGCTTGATCTTCTCCTTGTTTGATATCTACAAGCTTACCTATAGCACTAGTCCCTGGGCACTGTTCAGGAGTGGAATCTTGGTCTTTCAAAGTTTAAGTTTATTCAACTTAAAACTTAAAAGATGTTAACATTGTAATGAAATTACTGTGAAAAGCTCCTAGTCGCCACACTTCAGCACCTGTTTGGATATACTAAGGGAGAATTTAACATGACACCTAACAAGCACATCTTTGACACAGTGAGAGGAAACTGGAGCACCTGGAAGAAACCCACGCAGACACAGGGTGAATGTGCAAACTTTGCACAGATAAGAGCCCAAGCAAAGAGTCGAACCCCAGTCCCTAGCTCTGTGAGGCAGCAGTGCTAATTACTGTGCCACTTTTCTCTCTTAATGCACTGTGATTAGTTATTCATGTTATCAGTCCAGCTAAAATGAATTATTTCAACAAAAACTAGGAATCCAAACTGGGACATTGCTATTTGTTATCATGCAACTCCTCACTGCAGCATTGCCTCTTTATGGTCATTAGAATTGGACAGTTATTTCTGCTTTGATTTATACAGACCTGCTTCTTAATTGTATTTGGAATTCTTTTGTCCCATTTTGGCAACAGTTCTAATCATTGGTGTACAAATGGAGTGGAAATTCACAGTGTGGAATGTAGGTTATTGTAATGTTGAAGGGTTTGCCTTGGAGAGTTTGACTGAAGCTGTATTGGTTACCTCAAAACTCCATTTGTGCAATGCCAGGATATTGGTTCAGGCCCTTGGTGACCTGTTGGGTGTTTCCAACAGCAAATGTATATTAAAATAGTTGTAGAGGAAGGTAATGGTCTAGTGACATTATCACTGAACTATTAATCCAGAAACTCAGCTATTCTTCTGAGGAACTGGATTCGAATCCCAACACAGCAGCTGGTAGAATTTGAATTCAATAAAAAAAAATCTGAAATTAAGAATCCATTGATGGCCCTGAAACCGTTGTCGCAAGAACCCATCTGGTTCACAATGTCCTTTAGGGAAGGGAATTGCCTACTTTACTGGTCTGGCCTACATCTAACTTCAGAGCCACAGCAATGTGGTTGACTTTCAACTGCCCTCCAAGGACAACTAGGGATGGACAATAAATGCTGGCTAGCCAGCAGTATCCATTTCCCATGAATGAATAAAAAAGTCTGCCTCTGGTACAAGATTATCCGTATTTTTGGAAAACTTGTGTGATTGCCTTAACAGTAAAAATTGGTTGAAACCAAAGATGAAAACACTTTCTCAACAGGGCACCCAGAGCAAAACCACACCAAATTGATATTAAAAGCAAAAAAAATCATGGATGCTTAAATCTAAAACAAAAACAAAAAGTTGAAAAACGCAGCAGGTCTGGCAGCATCCGGAGGGAGAGAACGGAGTTAACATTTTGCGTTCATGTAATCCTTCTTCAGAACTAAAGGGAAAAAATGTGTTGGATTATATACCATAAGAGGGTTGAACAGTTAGAGCAGTGATTAGTAGGAGGTGGGAGAAATTGCAATAAAGGTGTAGCAAAACAACTGGGACCGGAAAAAGTTTTAAGGTGGAGGAGAAAGGCAATAAGCTCAGTGTTGAGCCCTGAAGGCTGTAACATGCCTAACTAGAAGGTGAGGTGCTGCTCCTCCAGTTTGCATTGATTTTCACTCGAGTATTGCAGCAGGCTAAGGACTGACGTGGGCTTGAGAGCAAGATGCTGAGTTGAAATAGCAAGCAATAGGAGGATTGAAATCATAGAAACCCTTTTGGCCTATTGGGTCTGTACTGACCACAATCCCATCCTTTCCCTACGTCTATATCCCTATGTATTTACCCGCTAATCCCTCTAACTTACACATCTCAGAACATAAAGGGGCAATTTTAGCATGACCAATCAACCTAACTCGCACATCTTTGGGCTGTGGGAGAAAACCAGAGCACCTGGAGGAAATCCATGCAGTCACAAGGAGAACAAACTTCACACATAACAATGACCCAAGCTGGAAATTGGACCCAAGTCCCTGGAGCTGTGGGGGAGCAGAGGATACTGTAGATCAAATTAAAGGAAGTACAAGTGAAATATTGCTTCACCTGAAAGGATTTCTCAAGACCTTCAATGAAAGGAGGTAAAGGGGTAATCTGCGATTACGTGGGAAGGGGATGAGGAGTTAGGCGTGACGGAAAAGTGGATCAAGGTGTCACAGATGGAGTAGTCTCTGTAGAAGACTGATGGGGGGAAAGATTTGTTTAGTGGCAACATCATGCTGGAGTTGGCGGAAATGACAGAGGTCGGTCCTTTTAAGTGCTGAGTTTGGTGGTGCGGGAAATGAGGACAAGGGGATGCAGTAATGATTCTGGAAGGGTGGGGTAGGGGTAAGGGCAGAAGTGTTGTAAATGGGTCATAAGAGCATAAGAAATAGGAGCAGGAGTAGGCCATTTAGTCCCTCGAGCCTGCCCCATCATTCAATAAGATCATGGCTGATCTGAAGTGGATCAGTTCCACTTCCGTGCTTTATCCCCATAACCCTTAATTCCCTTGCTTATTAGAAACCTACCTACCCGTGACTTAAATATATTCAGCGAGGTAGTCTCCACCATTTCAACTGGCAGAGAATTCCAAAGATATACCACCCCTCACCCCCTTATTTTGAGGCTGTGCCCTCCAGTACTGCTATCCTTTCTAAGCAGGAAGAATCTCTCTACCCCTACCTTATCCGTCCCCTTCATTATCTTATATGTCTCTATAAGATCCAGGGTTGGGCTGGTTGCAAGCTGGAAGATGCGGGAAGACCTCAGGCCTTCCTGGTGGGGGATGTATGTGTGGAGGGATTAGACATCCATAGTAAAGTGGAGGCAGATAGGGCCAGAGAATCAGAAATGGTTGATAACACATAGGATATAAGAGGAATTACGAATGTAGATGAGAAGAGATTGTATTACTAGAGGGAGGAATGGACTTAAGATGGAAAGAAATAAATTCTGGGGGGCAGGAACAGTCTGATAACTACCAGAGCAGTACTGTTTATGGATTTTGGGAAGGAGGGGGCTGAGTGGGATTGGCAGGATTGAGAGGTTGGAGGCTGTTGATTCAAACTATTCAGAGATGCTGAGGTCAGTGTCAGTCCTGGAAACAATGGCTAGATGTTTGCTGGTGGGGATATAGTCCAGGGAGAGGTAGATGGAAGTGTCTTAGGGTTGGCAGTGAGGTAGAGGTCGATATATTTGTGAACAATACCCACGCCAGTAGATTTGATTTCAAGGTCAGAGATGGTCCTAAGAGAACGGAGTGCAGCAAGTTCAGACGGAGATGTGTCAAAGCTGATGAAAGAGGCAGAGAAATTGAGATGGCTGATGTTGCACCAATACTTCACAATAAAAAAAAAATCAAAAGCAAGTAGAAGCGCAGAGATAGGATGCCAGGTAGAAGGAGAATACTGGAGGCTTAGTTGATGCTTGTTTAGGCTGAGTATAATAAGGTCCTCACTGACCTTAGTACCTCAGTAAAAAGCAGTAGTGCACAGTGGAGTATGATTTGAATCTAGCAGCAGTATAAAGTATCTTGTTTGGCATATTGATTCATTGTTTGTTCCCTGACCGTAGTTCTAGTAGCTGGGAGGGGAAATGTTGGTATGGTTGGCTTTAGCTAATGTTCATTTGGAAGTGGATGTGCCAATATCAATAAATAGAACTGTGCCTTCTCTGTGCAACATTGATTAATTTGGGCACTAAGGTCTTCTGAGGCTAACCCTGCCAGGCATTTTCCCTTTAAGAAAACACAGTGAAAGTTTTCGATATGTTTACAAAAAGTATTCCTTAATTCAAGAGAATTTTCCTGAGGCAGCCTAAGAAGACTTTTAAGTTTGCAGTCTGTGAAAAATTCAGCTTCGAGCTATAAAATGAGGATGGCAAATGAAAGAGTCCACCTGTTGCTATGTTATCTTTTAAAAAAAAGTTTTAATCCAGATTGACTCTTAAAGGCATTTAATATGTTCACCTGAAATATTTCAGATGGTTGAGCTGCAGTTTATATAAGAAACATTTTCAGACTGGAAGAATTTAAAAAAGTGTTTTGGGTTCAATTTGCCCAATAAAAAGATGGTTGCAATGTTCAAGGGCTCACATTTATTCAGTTGCTCGGAATATCCAAGCGTTCGTCTGATCTCATTGTTCCACTTCCCATGCAGTAGTTACCTGTTTTCTTAAATGAATCTAATGTTGTGACTGCACTATCTTCCCAGCAACACATTCCAGCTGTTGGTAACGTTACAAAAAAAAACTTCTGAACTTCCTTGATTTGCCCTTCACGGTGCCGATCGCCAAGGAAAGCCAGGTAACAACTCAAAAGGACAATTGTGATGTTTGTCGTCTTGAGTTGTTACCTGGCTTTCCTTGGCTGCCAGTCACTTTTGGACTGCTTAAAGTTGTGAAAGGCTTAATAGAAACTTTAAAACCTTTCTTTATATGAATGTATTGTTTTAGTTTCATTCTTTTACATTAACTGTGCTTTTAAAGTCTTTTCAGAATCTTCCAGTTTATTTTAAGCTGATTTTCTTTTCCCCCTTTCAGTTCTTCCTTCCAACATAAAAAATTAGTTTATTGCTTTCCCCAGCACTCTTTAGTCAGCTTAGCTGATTATTTCATATCAACAAGTTGAATTTGGTGTACAACTTCAAATGAGGCTACACCAGGCTGAACCTCTGGCAGGAGACAGCTGGAAATCCTGTGCAGTGTAATAGATTGATCTAGAGGAGAAGTTTATTTTTTAGTCACAAGTAGGCTTGCATTCACTCTGCAATGAAGTTAGTGTGAAAATCCTGTAGTCGCCACACTCCGGCAGCTGTTCAGGTACGCTGAGGGAAAATTTAGCATGGCTAATGCACCTAACCTGGATACCTTTTGGATTATGGAGGAAACCCATGCAGATATAGGGAGAATTTGTACGGAGTTTGCACATAGAGACCCAATCCGGGAATTGAACCCGAGTGCTTGGCGCTGTGAGGCAGCAGTGCTAACCTTTGTGCCACCATGTTGACCTGGGATCATAATATGGGCAACAAGAACTAGTCCTAACATAAAATATCCCATGTTCGTTGAAGCATTATAAAACAGAATTTGATACTGAGCCACGTAAATATATATTAGGATTGACAATCAAAGGCTTTATCAAAAAAAATCATTTTTAAGGAATAGCTGAAAAAAGGGGAGAGATTGAGGGAGGGGATTCTGTATCTCAGGGCTTTGGCAGCTGAGGCTGTGGCCACCAATTGGGGAATAATTAAAATTTGCGTGCTCATAAGGCCAGAATTAGAAGGGCACAAATGTCTTGGAGGTGTATGTGGCTGAAGGTGATTGTTGATAGGAAAGGGCCATGGAAGGATGTGGGGAAAAAAAAAAAGAGTTGTTGGCGTTGCTCTGTATCATGTTGTCTGGCCAACATGAACTAATAGACCCCTTTCAAGATTTCAAGATCATAATGGCATATCTGTGGTATGCGCCACTTATGATGCAAAGTTCAGGGCAATTCTGATTTGTGGGTTTTCTCCGGGTGCACTGGTTTCCTCTCTCATCCCAAAGATATGCTCTTAGGCTAATTGGCAAAACAAATTCTCCCTAAATTGTCTCAAATTTGGTTTTTAATCCATAGATCTATAAACATAGACAGGGATCATGGGTAAAGGTGGGAACATCGAGGTGGCGGTGCAGGCTCGGGTCAAAGGGCCTGTTTCCCGTGCTGTTTTGTTTTTTGTTCTTTGACTTACCACGTTATACATGTCACGTCCTATGCCACAGATACTGATGAAGTAGAACATCTTATTATCATAGCTCTACCTCTGTTAAAATCAGTGCAGAGATTGAGTTTACTGAATGAACTGTGATCTCCACTTAGACCAAGATTGAATGGCACTGGGAAGTTGAATCAATATTCGACCATGTTTTGGTGCTTGATGAAGGCCCCACAAGATAAAGTAAAAGCCCCTGGGTATAAAATGTTCATGATGTAGAGATGCTGGTGTTGGACTGGGGTAAACACAGTAAGAAGTCTGCAGCACCAGTTTTAAATCCAAAAGTGCAGCAACCGAAGAAGGAATCCAATTGGACGACTCCAGAAGGCTGCTGCCCCCGACTGGATATGTATGCCCAAGCCATCAGGAGGTGCGTGAACACCAGATTCATCAACCGCACTTACAAGACAGTCCTGAACATCACCCAAGCACAACGCAACGCCATCCTTGCTCTCAAGACCAACCGCAACATTGTCATCAAACCAGCAGACAAAGGAGGCGCCATCGTCATACTGAACAGAACGGACTACTGTGAAGAAGTGTGCCAACAATTAAATAATGAGAAACACTACAGACAGTTAGCAGCAGATCCGACCAAAAAGCACACTCGTCAACTCAACACTCTGATCAAAACTTTTGATCCGGACCTTCAGAACACCCTCCGGGCTCTCATTCCACATACTCCCCGCATTGGAGATTTCTACTGCCTCCCAAAGATACACAAGGCAAACGTACCCGCCCGTCCCGTTGTATCAGGCAATGTGAGAACCTCTCTGGCTATGTCGAGGGCATCCTGAAACCCATTGTACAAAGAACCCCCAGCTTTTGTTGCGACACTATGGACTTCCTACAGAAACTCGGCACACATGGAGCAGTTGAACCAGGGACACTCCTTGTCACAATGGATGTCTCAGTGCTCTACACCAACATCCCCCACGACAACGGCATTGCTGCAACTGCCTCAGTACTCAATGCCAACAACTGCCAGTTTCCGGATGCAATTTTACAACTTATCCGCTTCATCTTGGACCACAATGTCTTCACCTTCAACAATCAGCTTTTCATCCAGACACACGGAACGGCCATGGGGACCAAATTCGCACCTCAATATGCCAACATCTTCATGCACAGGTTTGAATAAGACTTATTTACCGCAGGGGATCTTAAACTGAGGCTATACACTAGATACATTGATGACATTTTTTCCCTTTGGACTCATGGTGAACAATCATTGAAACAACTGTATGATGATATCAGCAAGTTCCATCCCACCATCAGACTCACCGTGGACCATTCTTCAAAATTGGTTGGACGCACACATCTCCATCAAGGACGGTCACCTCAGCACCTCACTGTACCGCAAGCCGACAGACAACCTCACAATGCTCCACTTCTTCAGCTTCCTAAACATGTTAAAGAGGCCATCCCATTTGGACAAGCCCTCCGTATACACAGAATTTGCTCAGATCAGGAGGATCGTGACAGACACTTCCAGGTGCTGAAAGATGCCCTTGTGAGAACAGGATATGGTGCTCGACTCATCGATCGGCAGTTCTGACGTGCCACAGCGATAAACCGCACTGAACTTCTCAGAAGATGAACATGGGACTTTGTTGTCCAGTACTTCCCCAGAGCAGAGAAGCTACGACATCTTCTCCGGCGTCTTCAACATATCATTGATGATGATGAACATCTCGCTAGGGCCATCCCCACACCCCCACTTCTTGCCTTCAGATAACCATGCAATCTCAAACAGACCATTGTCCACAGCAAACTACCCAGCCTTCAGGAGAACAGTGACCACAATACCACACAATCCTGCCACAGCAACCTCTGCAAGACATGCCGGATCATTGACATGGATGACATCGTCAAACGTGAGAATACCATTCACCAGGTACACGGTACATACTCTTGCAACTTGGTCAACGTTATCTACCTAATACGTTGCAAGAAAGGATGTCCCGAAGCATGGTACATTGGGGAGACCATGCAGACACTATGACAGCGGATGAATGAACATCGCTCGACAATCACCAGGCAAAACTGTTCCCTTCCTGTGGGCGAATACTTCAGCGGTCACGGGCATTCGGCCTCCGACCGTTGGGTAAATGTTCTTCAAGGGGGCCTTCACGACACATGACAGCGCAGAGCTGCTGAGCAGAGACTGATAACCAAGTTCCGCACACATGAGGATGGGTTTAACAGGGATCTTGGCTTCATGTCACACTATCTGTAGGCTTCATGACTTGCCTGGGTTAGCAAAAAACCTCACTTACTGTGCTGTCCGGAGACAATACACACCTCTCTAACCTGTGCTCAGTGCTCCTTCCATTTACATTGTTAGCCACTTTTAAGACTTGAATAGCAGGTTAGGTGTAAAGATTCGCATTCTAATCAGTAATCTGTAAACTGTCTGTTTTGGTATGTGTGCTTTTGGAGACCAGAACACCTCATTTGCCTGACAAAGGCTATAAAGCTGAAAGCTTGCGAGTTTACTATCAAATAAATCGGTTGGATTTAAAACTGGTGTTGCAGACTTCTTACTGTATAAAATGTTCAAACAGTTGTACACAAAATGCAGCTTTTTTGGAAACAATCTGATTATTTGGTTGGTCTAGGGATTCTACTCATTTATTTAAAATGCAAGACTAGTAATGGGAGTCACAAGTAGACTTCCTGATATCCAGTGTCGGTTGGAGAAGCCTCCTTTCATTTTAGTCCAGGAAAGGAAATTATACTATTTTATCCACAACAATTGATCTTTGTTTGAGGTGCAGTTTGTAAGTAATTGCATCTCCAGCATTCAGCCAGTGAAGTGTCTGACAAACTGTAGGACTGAATGTAGTTATGAAAATAGTAGGAGTTCGGCAGAGTGACACTCTCGTTAGCAGGCTGGTGGCCTATCGCGCTGTCCTGATTATAAATGAGAATTTATTGCAAAATAAAGAAAACATAACTCTGATGTTTTAAATTTGTTTGGAAATCTGAAGAAATTGCTTGACTTTTTCTTAGATACTAAATAAGTTGTCCCTTTCTGTGTTGGATCCCAGAACCTTCGGTTTGTATAAGACATTGACCATGTGTTTCCAATCAGCCAATATGCTTGTTGTGAGAACTCTAATTATTTTTGTCAGCAAATTGTGGTGTGAGTACCCTGCTGGGTGATCAGCAGCCTTTCTTCACACCAGGTTGAAGTGGTGAGACGTCAGTTCTAATTACTTCACAACTGCAGTCTGCTATGCTACCTGATGTTCAAAACCTGTTTGGAATGGGTTTTTCCTCAAGGGGAGGCAAATGTACAATTTGAATTTTTATGCAAAGCATATTAGATTTAAATGGCCAGTTAAGAATAATGTTCCTAGAAGCTCTTTTGCATGTGTCTTTATCCCCTTCTCACACCTTTGAGAGACCGATAAGAAATGGCCGGGAAGACAGCAAACAGGATAGAAAAACAATTAGAGTCAATAAGAGTACAGATGTACAGATACGATCTTTTGGCAATTTAGCTTTAAAACAAAATCTATAATTTTATTTCTTCTCGCCCTGCTTTTTTATTACGGTATATAAAAGCCTGTTGAATGTCTCAGACATTTATGCCTGATGTATTATCCAGGAGATATGTAAAGAAAGTGCTCCTGTCATTTTTTATAACGTTGCAATTTTTATTTTTTCTGTCCGTGGGTCTTGCATGGTCAAGATTTAGCTTGAATCGGTGCTGTTTAATGTTAATATTTTGTATATCTCTAAGGGGTTCTTTTTTGTGTACCTGCTTTCAGGAAAATGCAACTTTTTACCGTTCCTATGACACTAGGGTCAACTTCATCTCTTCTCTGCACCTTTCAGAACTTGGCTGTAATCCAGGTGGCTCAGCAACCGGTATTGAGCACTAGTGAAGACACAGCCTGTCCTGAGCACTAGATAGCTTCATCCTAATTGACTTGGATAGACATTCTATTGAATTGACAATTTGACATTCAGTTTGCTTTGTTAATTGTTGCTTTGTAATGACTGCAAGTTGTCAGGTTACACAATGTCCAGCTCTCTCAGCCCTTCTCCTTACTAGTTTAACTTTGTTCGCTATCGTTAGAATTATTGCCACATGTATTGCTTTTTGCAAGTCGTTCATAGAGTATATAGGGGAGAAGGAAAGAAGAGGGTGCAGGATATAGTTGTTGCTAGGGTGTAGAGAAAGATCAACTTAGTGTGGGGTAAGTCTGATGGCAGCAAGCAAGAAGCTGTTCTTAAGTCTGTAGATACATGATTTTCAGACTTTGTATTTTTTTCCCAATGGAGGAAAGCAGAAGAGATTATGTCCAGGGTACGTGGGATCCTTGATTATGCTGGCTGCTTTTCCAAGGCAGTGGGAAGTGCAGACAGTGTCAATGGATGGGAAGCTGATGTGCGTGTTGGACCGAGCTACGTTCACCACCCTTTGTAGTTTCTTGCAGTCTAGTTCAGGGCAGGAGCCATACCAAGCTGTGATACAATCAGAAAGAATGCTTTCTACGGTGCATCTCTAAAAATCAATGAACGCAATGGTGTTCATTGACCACTAGGAAGGCAAGTGGACAAAGTGACCGTTGGTGACTATGTGGGAAGCAGTGATCCAATTCAGTTAGATTTAGCATTGCCATGGAGAAGGACAGAGAAAAAGCAGGAGTAACTGGGCTTCAGCAAATTTGATAGGAATGAGAAGGGACTTGGCTGAGGTGGATTGAACAGATCTGCTAGAGGATAAATCAGTGGGAAGCACTACAAGCTAAATGTACTAAGTAGACATGTTCCCTCCAAAACAAAGCAAGGTACAATCCCAGGGTTGCCTAGAAGAATACAGGGGAAGATCAAACAGAAAAGAGTGTACGATTGGCACAAAGAACTAAGCAGTTGCAGACGAAAATGGGGATGAAGTTAAAAACAAAAATTAAAAAGAGGACATTGAAAAAGATTAACAAGTAAATTTAAAGAAAAGATATTATACCAATATATAAATGGTTAAAAAAAAAATTAGTTAAGGAATAAGTGGACCTATCAGGGATGAAGGAGGAAACTTGTGTGTAGATGTAGGGTTGAGAAGAGTTTTAAATGAATATTTTGCCTTCAGGATTACAAAGGAAAGGGATGATACAGATATAGCAGTCTTGGAGGAACACTGAGATACTGGGCAGGATAATCATAAAAGGAAGTACTCAAGGGTTGGATTTGTTGAAAATTATTCAGTCACCAGGGCAGATGGAATGTTTCTGAGGCTGCTGAAGGAAGTCAAGGAGGAGGTAGCAGATGCTCTGAGGATGTTTTTCCAATCCTCACTAGATTCCAGGGAGGTACCGGAGGACTGAAGAAATGTAAATCTATTTTCAATGCTTAAAAAGATCTAAGAAAATGCCAAATAATTATCCTGAGAGGTAAGATTAAGTGTCAGGTAGGAAAACATGGATTAGTGAAGCATGGTCAGCATGGATTTGTTAAAAGAAGTCCCTCACAAAGTTGATTGAATTCTTTGAGACAGTGACAAGAAGGGTGATGAAGGTAGTGCAGTGGACGTTGTGTACATGTGTTTTAGCAAGGCGTTTGACAAGGTCCCATATGGCAGATTAGTCAAAAAAAGTAAAAGCCCTTGGGGTACAGTGTAATAAAATGTTGGTTTAGTGACAGGAATCAAAGGATAATGGATGATCGATGCGCCTGTGAATGGGAAGTTGTTTCAAATGGTGTCTCATAAAATCATAGAAACCCTACAGTACAGAAAGAGACCATTCTGCCCATTGAGTCAGCACTGATCACGATCCCACCCAGGCCCATATCTTACATATTTTACCCACCAATCCCTCTAATCTATGCATCTCAGGACACTAAGGGGCAGTTTTAGCATGGCCAATCAACCTAACCCACACATCTTTGGACTGTGGGAGGAAACCCATGCAGAAGCGAGGAGAATGTGCAAACTCTACATTGACAGTGATCCAAGCCTGGAATCGAACACAGGTCCCTGGAGCTGTGAAGCAGCAGTACTAACCACTGTGCTACTGTGCCACTCTAAGTTTCCCTGGTCCTGCTGACTTAATAATTTTCAAGGATTCCAACCCTTCATGTATTTCCTGTCAATGATTATTCTGCCCAGTATCTCAGTGTCCCTCCTATACTGCTGTATCTGTATCATCCCTTTCTTTTGTAACCCTGGGGATAAAATATTCATTTAAAACTCTTCTCAATCTCTGCATTTACACACAAGGTTCCCTTCATTCCTGATAGGTCCACTTATTCCTTAACTAATAGATTTCAGTGTTGGGACCCTTGCAGTTTCTGTTATATATTAACGATTTGAATGTAAATATGGGAGTGTGATTAGGAAATCTGCAGCTAATATAAAGATTGGCTGAGTATTAGGTAGTGTAGAAGATAGCTATAATATCTAAAACAATATTGATAGGTTGGTAGAATGGAGGTTAAGTGTCAGATGGATTTTAACACTGAAGTGTGAGGTAATGCATTTAGTGAAGTCCAACAGTTATAGAGAGTACTCAATAAATGGGAATATGGGGTAAATGAAGTGAGAGATCTTGGTGCACAAGTAGAGAGGACCCTAAAGACAGCAATTGAAGTAGACAAAATTTGCAGATGACACTAAGATGGGGCAGAGCAAAGTGTGCAGCGGACACAAAGTCTAAGTGAGAGGCCAAGGGTTTGGTAGATGGAGGTAAATGTGAGATCATCCATTTTGGTAGGAATGACAGCAAAATGGAGCATTATTTAAATAGCAATAAATTGCAACCTGCTGCTGTGCAGAGGAAAATGGAAAATGCTTAGAAAATCAGAAAAACAAAGGAACTTGGGAGTCATTGTTCAAAACTCTTAAGGCTAACATGCAGGTTCAATCAGCAGTTAAGAAGGCAAAGGCAGTGTTATAATTCAAGTCAAGGGGGCTAGAATACAAGAGCAGGGTTGTACTTCTAAGGCTGTATAAGGTTCTGGTTAGGCTCCATTTGGAGTATTGTGTGCAGCTTTGGGCTCCATATTAAGGAAGGATGTGCTGACCTTGGAAAGTGTCCAGAGGAGGTTCACAAGAATGATCTCAGAAGTGAAGAGCTTGTTGTATGAGGATCAGTTGAGGACTCTGGGTCGGTACTTGTTGGAGTTTAGAAAGATGAGGGGAAATCTTATTAAAACTTACAGGATACTGTGAGGCCTGGATAAATGGATGTGGAGAGGATATTTCCACTAGTCAGAAAATCTAGAACCAGAAAACACACAACCTCAGGCTAAAGGGACAATCGTTTAAAACAGACGAGGAGGAATTTCTTCAGCCAGAGAGGGTGAAGTCTGTGGAATTCTTTGTCACAGAAGGCTATGGAGGCCAGGTTATTGAGTGTCTAAGACAGAGGCCCTTGATTAACAAAGGGACCGAGGATTATGGGGAAAAGACAGGAGAAAGGGGATGAGAAAAATAATCACCTGTGATTAAATGGCGGATTGTGTGCTATTCTGGTCACAGCATTATAGGGATATGCAATTGTTCTGGAGAAAGTGCAGAAGTTTACAATGTTGCCAAGATTAGAAAAACGTAGCTGTGAGGAGAGATCGAATTACCTCGATCTCTCAAAATACCTCAAAGTACCTGGATCTGCATCTCGGAGTGGGACAGTGGTTAGCATTGCTGCTTCACTGCGTCAGGGACCCAGGTTTGATGCCCGACTTGGATCACTGTCTGTGTGGAGTTTGCAGGTTCTGCCCGTGTCTGTGTGGGTTTCCTCTTGGTGCTCCGGTTTCCTCCCACAGTCCAAAGATGTGCTGGTTAGGTGCATTGGCTGTGCTAAATTCTCCCTCAGTGTCCCCGAACAGGCGCTGATGTGTGGCGACTAGAGGATTTTCACAGTAACTTCATTGCAGTGTTAATGTAAATCTACTTGTGACTAATAAATAAACCTTAAATTTAACTTTAAGTTCTGTGGGCGAAGGGGCGGATACAGGCGGGTGGGATTAGAAAGGGCGCTTAGATGTCTTGGACAGGCATAGACAAGATGGGCCAAATGGCTTCCTTCAGTACTGTAACTTTACTGTACGCTACTGTGATGGTCCCATTGCTAGAAATGATGCCTATTTTCAGGAACAAAGTAAAACTAATAAATTCCAAATCTAGCGATAACTGGCAAAATAGTGAAAATAAAATGGAATTAATCACTTTAAACAAATTTAGGTATCACAGCATCCAAACTGACACCCAAGTGCAATACTGAGCGAATATTATATTGTTGGAGGTGCTGTGCTTTGCATGATATGTTAAAGTACATAAGCCGATAGTCTGTGCAGTACTGAATATTGTACATACCAGTAATAAGGAAGGACTGTAGAAAAGGGATACTCAGCCATGAATAGCTAAGGAAGTAAAGAAGGGTATCAAATTGAAAGAAAATAGAAACAAAGTGGCAAAGATTAGTGGGATACTAGGGGATTGGGAAATCTTCAAAGGTCAACAGAAAGCCACGAGAAAAGCTATAAAGAAAGGTAAGATAGATTATGAGAGTAAACTAGCTTGTAATGCAAAAATATAGCAAAGGTTTTTACAAATATATAAAACAAAAGAGTAGCTAAGGTAAACATTGTCCTTTAGAGGCTGAGAAGGGGGATTTAATAACAGGAAATGAGGAAATGTCCAAGGCTTTGAACAAATATTTTGTCGGTCTTCAGAGTGGAAGACGCAAATAACATGCCAAAAATTGATGACAAGAAAGCTATGGCAGGTGAGGACCTACAAATGATCATTATCACAAAAAAATATAGTGTTGAGCAAGCTACTGAGGCTAAAGGTAGATCAGTCTCCTGACCCTGATGGAATGCATCCCGCGGAACTGAAAGAGATGGCGGGGAAAGTAGCAAATGCGCTAATGGTAATTTACCAAAATTCGCTGGATTCTGGGACTGGAAAATAGCAAATGTGATGCCATTGTTAAAAACAGAGATAAACAAAAGGCAGATAACCATAAGTTGGTTAGCTTAACTTCTGTAGTGGTGAAAATGCTTGCATCTATCATCAAGGAAGAAATAACGAGACAACATTTTCCTACTTGAGAAATCAGTTTTGGTCTCCTTGAGAAAGGATATACTGGCATTGGAGGGAGTGCAGAGGAGATTTACTAGATTGATTTCAGAGTTGAGAGGGTTGGCTTCTGAGGAGCGACTGAATAGACTAGCACTATTGGAATTTAGAAGAATGGGAAGATTTTATAGAAACTTATACAATTATGAAGGGAATAGATGAGGTGGAAGCAGGGAGATTGTTTTCACTGGTAGATGAAACCCAGAACCAGAGGGCATAGCCTCAAAATAAGGGAGAACAGATGTAGGACTGAGATAAGGAGGAACTTCTTCACTCAAAAGGTGTGGAATTACTTGCCCAGTGAAACAGTTGAGGCTACCTTGTTGAATATTTTTAAGGCAAAGATAGATTTTTGAACAGTAAAGGAATTAAGGGTTATGGTGAGTGGGCAGCTAAGAGAAGCTGGGACCACGAAATGATCAGCTATGATCTTTTTGAATGGTGGAGGAGATTCAAAGGGCCACATGACCTACTCCTGTTCCTAGCTCGTATGTTCTGAGGGAGCACCGTGTGTGTTGCCAGAGCTGCTGAGTTTTGGATTGTGGATTAAATCCTGTCGCCAGCTGCCCCCTCAAGTAGATGTGAAAGATCTCCTTCACTATTTTGAAGAAGAGCAAGGGAATGATCTCTAACCAAATTTTATCCCTCAATCATCCCTCAAAACAAATTAACTGGTCATTATTCTCACAGTTTGTCAGAGCTTGCTGTGCATAAATTAACTGCCCTGTTTCCTACATCATACAACGACTTGGCACCATTGGCTGCAACATACTTTGGGATATTCTGTGGTATGAAAGGCATTATGTAAATGTACATCTTTTTTAAAATAGCAACCAAATTGAATTGAATAGAAATTTAATAATATAGACATTAATTTAAAACCTGCACTGCCAACCTCATTGTTTTTACAAGGGATCCCAAATGAACATTAGAAAATCCATGACTTGAGGAGAGTGTTAACAGTGGTACTGAATGGATTGTTTTCATGTTGTTGCCTCCGTATGTTTCAGCAGAGAATTTTAATAGTTCCATGAAAGGCATCTGGGTGGTAATGATTGCATTCAAAATATTTTCAGCATCTTTACTGTTTTGCATTTTACTCTATACAACAGAAAAGAAATATCTACTTGCCTAGCAGCCTGCTAAATTCTTTTAACATAATTGCATCCTGTGGTGCTAATGGCATTCTATTAACTGAGAGGCGGATCCAGTTTTGTCCCTAGAGCAGTTGTAATTGCCACTTACATAGAAGCACAGAAGATAAGAGCAAGAGGAGGCCATTTGGCCCTTTAAGCCTACTCTGATGTTCATCAAAGTCAGCCAACTCAATAATCTAATCCTGCTTTCTCCTCATAACCTTTGATTCCATTCACTCTAAGTGCCTTATCCAGCCATCTTGAATACATTCACGTGAATTATTTCAACACTTTTTAAAAATAGATTTATTGTGAATTTGAGCATGCTGATCCCTTGAGCTTTAATTCTAGATAATTTTGAAATGTATGCTCTGAAGCGGAGGGAGATGGTGAACACAAACCATTAAGTGAAGAATATTGAATTTTATACTTTGCTCACTTTGTTTTGAATATTGTTGGATGTCTTTCTGAATCCAGCCTCAATGTTTAAGAACCAGCTGTGGGCAGAATTTTGCACCAACCTTAATTTGATTGCAAGTGTTGTTTGGAAGTTTATAAAAGTTGAAGGAAAAGACAAGTTTTGTATGAGCAAATTGACTATGTGATTTGATTGAGATTATCTAAATGGTCATTAATTTTCGACCTGTTTAGCTACTATTCAGAGGCTAATGATTAAACAGATGTTCACAAACATCCCTCCTCCCAAAAAAACAAGATTTTCTTGTTTTTTGGGATGCTTATGAACATCTGTTTAATCATTAGCCTCAAATTATAAGGACAGTAGTTTAAGCTGTTATCAATTCTCACAGCACTACAAAAGATACAAGAAATACTACAACAACAGAATAGTTTGGCAGTAGATGCTGAGGTTTTATTGGTTTCAATACAGAAAGGTGCCAAAAATGTTTTATCACTGATGTTTGTTAGTAAAGTATAATAGCCTGAAAGCAAAGTACAAAGTTACAATAAAATCAAAAAATGCTGGAAGTAAACATCATGAGAGAAAGTAACAAGTAACATTTGCGCTACATAAGTGCTAGAAAAGACCATCTCCAGCAAAGAATCAAACCACCTCCCTTTGATCAGTGACATTACATCCACTATAATCATTATCCTGGGTTACCATTGACCAGAAGCTGGACTGGACCAGCCGTATAAATATTGTGGCACAAGAACAGGTTGGGAATTCTACGGCGAGTAGCTCTCCTTCTAACTCTCTACAAGACATAAGTATGGAGTATGATGGAATGCCTGGACAAATGCAGCTCCAAAAACATCCAAGAAGTGCACTTGATTGATACCTCATCCACTACCTAAAACATCCTCCTCCTCCAATACACTGGCTATGCTAATAAAAATGTGTACCATATTCAAGATGCACTGCAGCAACTTACTGAGGCTCCCTGCAACAAATATGTGACCTCTGTGACCTTGAGGTACATGGGAACGCCATTACCTGCAAATTTTCCTTAAAGCTACGCACTATGTTGCCTATCCTTTGTTGTCATTCATCTAAAATTTATAGAATTCCCTCCTAACAGCATTGTAGGTGCACCTAAAGCACATGGATTGCAGAAGTTCAAGAAGGAGCTTATTACTTTTATTCAGGTGTTCTGTAATAATATTTTAATCTGCAGCTGAAATGTATATATTCTTGTTTTTATGGATACTGTTGTCTCTCAACGCCAGGGACCCTGGGTTCAATTTTGGCTTTGGATCATTTTGTGTGGAATTTGCACATTCTTCTCATGTCTGCGTAGGTTTCCTCCAGAAGCTCTGATTTCCTTCAACGGTCCAAAGATTTGTGGGTTAGGCTGATTGGCCATGATAAATTGACGCTAATGTCAGAGGATTAGCAGGGTAAGTATATGCGATTACGGGAATAGGGTCTAGAGGGATTGTGATTGGTGCAGACGCAATGGGTTGAATGGCTTCCTTGTGCACTGTAGGGATTCTGTGGAAGGTGGCTTACCATCACCTCCTCAAGGGCAATTGGAGATGGGCAATAGGTGGTCGCCTAGCCAATGATGCCCACATCTGTTTTCTCTGTTGCTTCCTGCATAAACACTGCCAGATCTGAGTATTTCCAGCATTTTCTGTTTTTATTTCCAATTTCTGGTATCCACTGGATTTGGAGTTATAAATCTTCATTACTTATGAAAGATGGAGAGAAATCCTATAGAAGCATAGGATATTTCAATAGCTGAAACAAACAATTTGTTCATTTCATTACCTGGTTAAGATATCTCTCAACACCAGTTTAAAGTCCGTCAGGTTTAGTTGGAATCACGAGCTTTCAGAGTGCTGCTCCTTCGTCAGGTGAGTGGAGGTTAGCGATATTAGAGTTGAGTCATTCCTGAGAATGACATTCTGGAAACCATAACAGTATAAAAGATCCAAAAATGTAACACTATTTATGAAAGTGAAAAGGTTAATTCCTAAGTCAATGGATTTGAAGCTTTTATTTCACAGGATGTGGATGTCACTGGAAGCCTAGCAACTGTTGCCCATTCTTAATTGTTCTTGAACTAAGTGACTTGCTAGGCCATTTCAGAGGGCAGTTAAGACTGCATTGTTGTGGATCCAAAGTCACATAGAACCCAGGCCAGATAAGGATGGCAGATTTCCTTCCCTATAGAACATTGGTGAATCAGTTGGGCTTTTACAACAATTGATGATAGTTGTCATGGTCACTATTACTAAGATTAACTTTTACTCTATTTCTATTAATTGAATTTAAATATCACCAGCTGCCAGTGGGATTTGAACCTGTACCCCAGAATATTAACCTAGGCTTCTTGATTATTAGTCCAATGGCATTATTCCTTGGAGCACTGTGGAGAGGCAGCGATTTGTGAGTGGAGAGCTTGTGAGTGAGTAGAGCGATTTTGTTTTTTTTAAGTCTAAATTTTACTAGTTTTTAAACTTTTTAAACTTGTAAACCCGGAAGGTGTTGCAAAGCACCTTTGGTAGTGTAGTTTTTTTTTTCAACCTCACTATAAATTGGAGTGGTGTGGAATCCCGATACTCTACACAAGTGGAGTATCCCAACCCCCCCTCCTCCTCTAACCTAAAAAAGAGAGAGAGAGGAGCTCTGAGAAGGAGCAGGTAAGTTTGTTTTTGTGTGAGCTGTAAGGTCCTTGGCTCACAGGGCCTAAGCAAAAAGGGGAGGCAAGGTAAGTTTTTTTTTAATCTTTCTTACTTTTTTTTTCTCTGGGTTACTAAAAAGGGGCAAGCATGGGTGTGAGGCCAGCATGTTGTTGCCAGTGTAACATGTGGGAGGTCTTGGAGGCTCCTGGTCTCCCAGATGTCCATACCTGTGATCGCTGTGTGGAGCTGCAATCCCTATGGGACCAGGTAAAAGAACTGAAAATGCAGCTTGAGGACCTTCGACTCATTAGGGAGAATGAGGAGATTATTGATAAGAGCTACAGACAAGTAGTCACACCAGGGCAAAGGGAAGAAGGCACATGGGTAACTATTAGGAAGGGGAAACCTCAGGTGATGGAGAGTACACCGGTAGATGTCCCCCTTCAAAATAAGTACTCTTGCCTGAGTACTACTGTGGGGGACAGCTCATCCAAGGGAGGCAGTGGTGGCCAGCTCCCTGGAGCTAAACAAAAACCTAAAAAACAGAGGAAAAAGGCAGTGCTTATAGGGGACTCCCTAGTGGGGGGGCGAACAGGCGTTTTTGTGGACGCAGACGGGAGTCGCGGATGGTGGTATGTCTCCCTGGAGCTGGGATTCGGGATGTCTCTGGACGCGTCCCAGACATCCTGAAAGGGGAGGGTGAGAACTGGAAGTTGTAGTACATATAGGTTCTACTGACATAGGCAGGAAGAGGGAAGTGGACATGAAAAGGGATTATAGGGAACTGGGTAGGCAGCTGAGAAAGAGGAAAGCGAAGGTAGTAATCTCAGGATTGCTGCCTGCGCCTCGGGAGAGTGAGAGCAGGAATAGTATGAGGTGGAGGTTGAATACGTGGCTGAGGGACTGGAGCAGGGGGCAGGGATTCCGGTTCCTGGATCATTGGGACCTCTTTAGGGGCAGGTGTGACCTGTACAGCAAAGACGGGTGGCACCTGAATCCCAGGGGGACTAATATCTTGGCGGGAAGACTGGCTAGGGCTACTGGGGGGACTTTAAACTAGAAAGGTTAGGGGGAGGGAATAGTGATGTGGAGACTGGGAGCAAGGAAGTTAGCTCCCAGGTAGGGAAGGACTCTAGGCAGGATGAGAGGCAGATTAGACGAGTGGGGGAGAAGAGAAATGTCCAGTCTGAGGGGCTGAGGTGTGTCTATTTTAATGCCAGGAGTGTAGTAAATAAGGTGGATGAACTGAGGGCGTGGATTGCTGCTTGGGATTGTGATGTGGTGGCCATTACAGAGACTTGGATGTCTCAGGGACAGGACTGGGTACTACAGGTCCCGGGATTCAGATCCTTCAGGAAGGACAGGGAGGGAGGCAAAAGAGGTGGTGGAGTGGCACTGTTGATCAGGGACAGTGTCATGGCTGCAGAGAAGGTGGATACCGAGGAGGGAATGTCTACGGAGTCTCTGTGGGTGGAAGTTAGGAATAGCAAAGGGTCGGTGACGTTGCTGGGTGTATTCTATAGGCCGCCCAATAGTGACAGGGAAGTTGAGGTGCAGATAGGGAAACAGATACTGGAGAGATGTAGAAATAACAGAGTTGTTGTGATGGGAGACTTCAATTTCCCAAACATCGACTGGAATATCCCAAGGGTAAGGGGTTTGGATGGGGAGGAGTTTGTTAGGTGTGTTCAGGAGGGTTTCCTGACACAGCACGTGGACAAGCCTACGAGAGGAGAGGCTGTACTGGACCTGGTACTAGCTAATGAACCAGGACAGGTGATGGATCTCTCGGTAGGAGAGCATCTTGGGGATGGAGATCATAATTCTATCTCCTTCACCCTTGCATTGGAAAAGGATAGGATCAGGCAGGCTAGGAAGGTGTTTGTCTGGAATAAGGGGAAATATGAAGACATCAGGCAGATGTTGGGGCGAATAAACTGGATGGAGATGTTCTTGGGGAAAAGCA